>CM046879.1:317353828-318782696 GCA_025667525.1 Glebionis coronaria | reverse complement strand
ATATATATATATATATATATATATATATATATATATATATATATATATATATATATATATATATATATATATATATATATATATATATATATATATATATATATATATATATATATATATATATATATATATATATATATATATATATATATATATATATATATATATATATATATATATATATATATATATATATATATATATATATATATATATATATATATATATATATATATATATCTGATTTATTATCTGTTAAATCTAAAAACATGCATTTACCGTATTTTTAGTGCCAAGAGCTTATATAGGTCATGTGCTGTAACAACGTCTGCATAAATACATAGAAGGGTAACCTCGCCATGCTGTAGAGGGGTGACCTCTAACTAATGTATTGGGTGGAGGGATCAACTCCAATGTGAAGATGTAGAGCACACACCACATTCACCTGATAAGCTGTAACTGATAACTTAGGATGCATCCATACGCCCCGCTGACAATACTGATAAATGGCCAAGCTGAAATAAACGAGACGCTGCAAGAAATCACTCCCCCGTAGAGGAATCACGACACCGGTGCCTCAAGTATCATGGTCACGGTACCTCCGTAGTATATAAAGCTCAAGCAGTCCATAATTATCATGGCAATTTAATTACTGTTTTAAAACATATACTGGGAAAACAGATGGATGTAGACGGGAAATCCTAATCATGCATAGGAAAGGAAGTCCTTACTGAAGGACGAAAAATCCATAGGATCAATCGAAGCAAAGGAGAAAAATTATAGTATAGAGATAAGAATATCCGTACCTTAGCCAAACTCGACACTTAAGTAAATTCCAAAATTATTTTCCGCCAAACGATCTACATAATTTGCCACTACAAATTAATACCGATCAAAGACTTTCTGATGTATTACCATCGCTTGAATTTTGAATTACTTACAAAGTGTCAGGTTTTTTCAAATTAGCATTTCTAAACCATCGTATTAGTACTCAAGAAATCATTGTTTTCGTAACCACCCAATTACTACAAGCATAGTCCAATAACATTTTCTAAACTAAGTAAATATGATTAAACATGTAGTTGTTTCAGTATTTGTCTAAAACCCAATTTAAACTTGTTTTAATATGTAAAATACATAGTTAAGTTTAAAAGATTTCCCTCAATGATTTATTTTTAAATAAACAAGAGCTAGATGAAGTCAGAAGATGAAATCTGCATTACGTTTAAGTGTATTAACATGCAGTTCTTTCCTTATAGATATGCGATGCGTAAATTTCTACCATATAATAAAACACAACGCAAACTTATATCATAATGTTAGTAAGCATGCGGATGATCCGTTTATGAATATGAAGCTAACAATTAATTAACAGACTGAAAGACCTTTAACTATGATTCTTTTTCTTTTAATGGGGGTTATGTCTATGAGATCATGTTACTATTTTACCATATAACAAAGTTGAACCATTAATCTTGAATAACTGAAGTTCATGATATCATATTAATATCACGCTTTGAAATATACTTTCCGACTAAATAAGGACGATCAAAACCGAAGACGTGAACACGAGATTCAATGAGACACGAGTCGAACACAACACAACTTAACACTTGAAAGCACAACCACCTTTATACAGATCGATTAACCCAAAAACTCAGCCCTTCAATGAACTAGAATGCATAAACAAAGTCAGACGTGAACCGAACGAGCAGCTTTCCCAAACTCGAACAAAATCGGCGTGAACCGTACCCAAACCCAGATTTGACGAAGACATTTTATTACAAGGTTGCAGTGGCGGTTTTGTTTTTGTTGAGAAATGTTTTCATTGTTTTACTTTAGAACGTATATCTGTTACATATGCATATATGTGCTGACGAGATTTTCGCACCATAACAAGTGGAACGGAAGACACAATTGAAATATCTAATTGTAGTCAAAGTATTTTTCCCATAGAATATTATGTTTCCATATGCAAGTGATATGGGAGTAAATGATGGATTCAGTGTCAGAGGACAAAAGCGCATAGAGATGTGAATAAACGAATTCAACGAAAAAAAGGATAAGAATGATAGTTATTTAGGAAAGTTGTTTTAGACTTGTAGTCGGTTTCACATATATTATCTTTTGAAGTATAAAAAATTTAATCATCTTTAAGAAAATAATTTCGTCTTAGAAAATGAAAACAGATTTTGCGGGTTTTACACTATTGTAAACTCTACATTTCACATTTTTTTTCTACCACAAGCGGCAGGTAAAAAACACACAACCTCCATAACAATTTTCTTCATCACGTAATCTTTATTCAATCCAACAATAAATCGGTTTATTCATTTATATTTAAAACGCAAATCATAGAGACCATGAATCATTCAGTATTATTATAAAAAAACCTAGGAACTAAAGATCCTATTCTCAACACCAGATCAAAGATCATCGTGTTTAGTTTTATCATCTTTTTATCAGTTGAACAACTGCCTAATTGTAGTGTCCAGGTGTTTGATGAATACAATAGTGTATTGGGAAGCTGGAGATAATTTGGGCGAAAAAGTTGACAAACATGTAAGTTGTATTTAAATTCTAGATCTATATGTTCTTGGGATGAATACAATAGATCTGAGTCATTTGTGTTTAGGGTTTATACAATGAATTGATTATTTTATATGTTAATTGAAATTACACACCATGGGTAAGATATAATTAAAGAGAATGTGTTTGATTATCATGAAAGTAAGTTGTTACATATGCATAATTATTTTTAATTTGAATAAATTCTAAGGTTATGATATCATGGTTGATTGCTAATCATGTTGATTGTTTTGAGTGACAAGATACTTTGTACTTATGTACGTTTTTATCAGCATTCAAGCTGTATTATTATGCTATTTCGTTAGAATGTTAGAATGATATGAATGATTGTATAATTGTGTGGTTTTATAAAATAAAAGTATATTTTGAATGTGGGCGTGTGAGTGTGATATTTATTTATAACCCAATTCTCACAAAACATGAAACTGTTTAGAAGACGATAAAATAGAACACATCACGTAAGAATGCATAGGAAATGTCATTCTGTAAATCATTAAGACATGTGTATATGGTTGCACCCAACTAGTGTCGGCCATGGAGGCTGCGTTATCCACCACATAGTTTTAAATCTAACTCATCCTTTGTTGCTTGGTATAACCATGTAGCTGCCCACAACAGTTCATCTTTCATAGTAGAACAAACCCCATTAGTTTTAAACCCAAAAACACGACCATAGTACCATTAGATGAAACAAATACCAAAATCGACCCAACATATACAAATTAGTACAGGTTAAAAATCGTGTTTAGTGTTTTATATTGTAGTTAAGGTTTTGTGGTACCAGGTCTGTTTCTATACCTCATTTTTAGTACGTGTTGAAGCATATACTGACTTTGTTTTTCTTTCATACCAAACAATATGTAGTCATAATAGCATTGATTATATTCGTGAAAATCATAACGATATTAGAAACAAATATTTGTCAGGCCTATGAAGCCAGGGCCGGTCCTGAGATTTCAGATGTCCTGATCGAGTTTATATAAAAATGCCCCTTGTAAATTTGCCAAACTTCTTTTTTTAGTTTAAAACTTAATAAACACATATTACATACTAAAAGATAAAATTTTAAACTACATGTTTGCAAATATGTTGTCCTTCACAAAAAGTTTAAATTATTTGCATATGTATAAAAAGCAAGCATTTAGCGTTTTGTAAGAAAATTTAAAATATAGAGTATGAATTTGATTGGAACAAAATTTCAAAAATAAAACAAATACTATTTCAAATTAATCTAACAAATATTTATTATATACACTCAAGTTTGGTCATCAACTAAAAAAAATGATTACTGGTATTTTATACTACTACTAGTTTTTTATCGAATATTACTTGACAATATAGCCAATATTTAGTTCAATATTACTTGATAACAGAAATTCAAATACAAAACATGTTTTTATAATTTACACAAAGTTAAAAGGCAACTTCCTTGTTACAAATACAAAACTATAGTACTCCGTATTACAGATAATAAATTATTTAGTCCTCTTCACATGTGGCCCTACCTACCTACTTTTATTTTAATACATAAACGGATAAAACAATTTCTATTTGTCTTTCAAATAACCCATCTTCTTCCTAAAGCATTTTCTTCCATTTTCACATTCATCAAGTTTATCCAGATTTTTTTTCTACATCTATATAATAGGAATCTAAAATTTGATGCCCCCTAATATTATGATGCCCTAGGCGGTCGCTCACCTCGCCCAGTGCCAAATCCGGGCCTATATGAAGCCATTACACAAGGGGATTGTGATGGTTCAGACATTTGTGCACGGACAATACTTCCATCCTCTTATTAGGGCGTCAAATGAGATTTATCTTTTGAGTTAATTGTGTAGTAATAACGTTGACTTGTTAGGCTATTTAGATTAATTAAAATGGTTTCTTTTATCCATTAAAGATTAAACTCAAGCAACATTTACCAATATGTAATTTCGTCTCCCTTATTTCAGGTTAACTTGGTAGTTAATAATGACATTCTTGCAAATTTGCATCAGATTGGTAGATATGACTTTAATTAACAAGAAAATAAATGTACACAATCAATCATATAAACGTACCTTTTAAGAGAAAAATGTTTTAGCCCTTTAACAGGATGTTGTTAGCCATGTTGTATGGTCCAACAAGGTAAGTCCAAGTTAGAAATATTTTTCTCGACATTTTTTAATTCTTCTGTTCTAAATTTATATTAGCTAATGCATGATTTTAATTCACTTTAGATGCTAGATCTATGAATATTAGTTTAGATGTTGGCACCATGTCAACCAAAGATGGGTCATAACTTTTGAAGCAGAGTACCTTATCATTCAAGTATATAGAATTTATAAGAGTTATAGGTCATTTTAGATTCAAACCCGTGAAAAAGGAAAAGATTCTGTTGACAAAAAGGAGGAGTTGCAATGTGATTTTTTTCCTATTATATCAACTTAATATTATAGTGTGCTTATTTTCTAATCTTGAGTCTCGTGTCAATTTCAAGAATTGATACTCCTAATCCATTTAACCAGATTTAGATAAGTTACTAATAGGCATGGGAATCCTAAGTTGTTAAGGTTCCGAAACTACCTATCCGAAATACTATTTGACCCGTTACCTAAAGTGACCCATTACTCGACCTGATTAACCCAAGTGTTTGAAATATGACCCGTTCTGACCTTAAACTCATTACCAAATTGACCCTACCCAACCCTTTTCTCACATATAACAGTGAGAAGGGATATCAATTGATCTTCTTTATGCCAACATATGTCGTCTAATTGTCTCAGACATAAGCTTTTGTTATTTTGGTTCATTACCACTGTCTGGCGCGAACTCCTATTGTGATTAAAGTTTGTTGTTGATTATAATTTATGAAAGGACCTTGACATATCCGATGCTTCTGTATTGTATAACCTCTATGAGCCGACAATAAGGAGCCTTAATGGTTTCATAGTTGCTGATCAGATTCTAAAACATATTCCAAATATTGAAGTAATTATCTCAGCTGTTAATTTTCATAAATAGTCTGTAACGTTTGACTAAAATGTAAGTCAATATTAAATCATTAATCTTAAAGAGTTTGTCGTCCTCCTATTTCTTTTTTCTGACCTGATTTTTTTGGGTAAAAGGGACTTCACTCCAGTAAAATATATTAACACTAAAAAGCCAATAAGTACACTGAGATGTGACTAAGTGCCACATTAACCTCAAGCGCATGCTTGAACAACCTCTAGATCATATGACAGGACATATGATAACTATAACAAACGACATAACCTATTCCAATAAATAGGAAACAAACACATCACATAAGTAAAGACTTCGGTAAATGTAATAGCTGCAAAAGACGAGCCCCTGCCTCGACTGCTTAAAACGACATGTCATAAGCTTTAACCGGACTATAAAAATAATGTACTCAGTAAGTTGAGAAATCGTCCTCTTCACCAGCTTGAAAAGACACCAGTTGCGTTCTTGCCAAATAAAATACAACGAAGCAGCTAAAATCAACTTAGAAATAATACTCTTAGTAGTTCTCCGACCAACCCACAGTTGCATGAACGTCAGAATTTGAGCAAACAATGGACTAGTGCAATTGAAATCAGCTACAACCCGATCCTTCTCTCAAACCTATTGGGAAAAAGAGCACTAAAAAATAAGTGTTAATGAGAGTCCGACTGACCTTCACAAAGCAGATAAACACTAAGCACCGAGCTCGACACATCCCACATATACATTTTGTCCTGAGTATTTAGTTTTTGCTTCACAGCCAACCTTAGATTAAACGCGTGCCTCGGGATACAACCAGAAAACCACACAAGATCATACCATGTAACCTTAATATCTCGAGGACACAAGGACGTCCAAACATCAGCCACTGAGAATGGTTTGAAGACATTCCCGTCTAGCTTCCATAAAAACTTATCTTGAACATCAGCCTGTACATTTAGAATTGGAATATTATTAAGAAAGGAATACTTACTTCTAAGCTCATAAGCCATACCCACTGTCCGTCACGCACCACATCCTTTATCTTGGTATCGAACGAAAAAACAGCCCGATGAATGTCTCTAGATGATATCAAATCTGAAAGGGGGCCAAAAGAGCACCAGACATCCGACCAAACCGAGACCATTGTACCATCCCTGATCTTATACAAAACAAACTCTAGAATGAAAGGACGTAACTGGAGAATTTTCCTCCAACCCCATGTCATATTACCACGAGCCGGGATCTCCTAAAAATTTATAGCCTTCAACTTATACTCATGAATCCACATAACCCACAAGGATTCCTTCAACGTTAATAACTTCCATATATGAGAAATCATAAGAGCCTTGTTGAAGATATCAAGACGTCAGATATCGAGCCCACCCACATCTTTAGGAAGCAAACGACCTCCCACGCCACCTTCGCTTTACCCTTATTTATACAACCCTGACACCATAAGAAACCTCGCATGAGCTGTTCAATATCAAGCAGCACCCGAGAAGGAAGAACAAAAACAGACGCCCCAAACACATGCATAGAGCCGATAACCGATTGCACAAGCTGCAATCTACCAGTCGTAGATAAAGCCTTATTTTTTCTAATCCTGTACTCTAGATGGGACCCTATCAATAAGCTCCCTGCAATCACGAATCATAAGCCTCGACGAGACCAACGGGACACCAAGATATTTAACCGAGAGATGACCCTCCTCAAACGGTAAAACTTTTAAAATAGCAAGCTTGACATGGTTAAGGGCGTTACAAAATACTCTTAGGAAGACTAGGAGTAAGGCCTGATGCATTCTTAAACTCATCCAGCGCCTCCTTAATAACCATAGCCGAAGAAACATCCACATGAGCAAATAAAAATAGATCATCAACAAAACACATATTAGTCACCTCCATTTTCTGACCTGATTTTTTATTAATATTTCTAAATTTTATTTAGATACTTATATACTTCTTCCTGCTACATATATATACCATGCAAAAGAATGCTCTATTCCTAACTCTCTTTTGCAGAATCAACAAAGTTTAGCTGTTGCATTTAAGGCCCTTCATAGCTCAACAAGGTGAATAGTTAGTTGATGAACTCATGTTTAGTGTAAAATAAAACAACCGCATCATCAGTTCTACCAGATTAAGCTTGGACAAGAAACATAAACGCATGAAGACAAATACAAGTGTACTATTAACGTGCATAATACGATCCAAAGGATCTTGCAAATCGCAGTCTTGTCAAAAGAGAGAACCTAAGGTGAACGGGCACTGTTAATACTATATTGTATTTACGTATAAAAAATTGACCCTAATTCTCTCTAGTATGGGAGAGTTTGAAAACCTCCATTTCTGCTTTGCTTAATCGAATCTTGTCATCAATCCATTCGTTGTATAACGACCAGAGTTCATCCTCTTACTCTGTTAAAATACGCGACACAGTTTGTTTGTGACAGGTTTAAGCTTGTGACCTTGGTTACTCCCTTCTCCTTTGTGATCAACTAATTGTACGTGTATGTTTCCTGGTTTTTAGATTTTAATCTTGCTTTTATCGTTCTCGACAATTGGTTTAAGGCTGCGATTGTGTAAAGATTAGGGTTTTCAGATTGTGATAGTTTAGGGTTTGTGACTGTTCGGATCTAGGGCTCATTTGATTATTATTATTTTATTGTGGTGTATTAATGGCTGCCGACTAGGGTTTCATTGCTTGTAGTTGGAGCCCTAATATTAGGGGTTCGTTTTTCTGCTGGATCTTTTTCTAGCTGTTTGGGTTTTGGTGAGAGATGGAGGATTCGGGGAAGGTTTTTGATGAATGATAAGAAAACGACGGTCGAGCCTACACCAAGGCTCAAATCGATTAAAAGCTGCTTTGCTACTAATAAACTTCAGAATGTTGATGGAAAGATTTTTGGTAAGGATGGTATGCCGATGCATAAAGTTGTGAGGCAAGTTGGTTTTGTAGAGACGATGGTGGAAAGCCTTCCTAAAGCTAATGGGGATCAACCATGTAACCAATCTTTTTCCTACCATGGTGAGTTCAACGACGGTTAAGAAGAAAATTAACTATAGGGCTTGAAAAGTGATGAACAGGGTGGGGACATAGATTTTATGTTACCCCTTGATACTATGGCGGCTGTACAAGGGAAGTTAGTGGGGGAAAACGTGGGTTTTCCTCTTGTGGAAAGTTATGCTAAGAACAGTTGGCGCAAGTACGGTTTTCAGAAAGTTATGAAAGACGAAGATGAATTTTTTACTTCAAATTTACGTCCGTTACAGGTCTTGAACAGGTACTCGAAAATGGGCCTTGGATGATCCGTAATCATCCAATTATGTTTTGTAAGTGGGCGCCAGATTTGAAGTTGAATAAGGAGAAAGTAACAAAGGTGCAGGTGTGGGTGAAAATTCAGAAGGTACTAATCGTTGAATATTTGGAGGATGGTCTCAGCCGCATTGCTACTAAGATTGGGATGCCAATTTCATTGGATTCCTTTACGAATTCAATGTGTGTTGAGCCATGGGGGAGCTTAGGGTTTGCACGTGCCAAGATTAAGGCCAGCGTGGATAAATATCTTTAAAGGGGGGTAGTGATGGGAATACCTAACAGTAAGGGTAAGAGATGTTCGAAAGCTAGAGTGAATGTTGAATACGAATGGACACCTCCTTTGTGCTCGGAATGTCGTGTTTTTTGTCATATGTTGGAGACTTGCCCTAAACATGTTTTTTGGGTAAAGGGGACTCTCTCCGGTAAAATATATTAATCCTAAAAAGCCAATAAGTAAAATGGAATGTGGCTGAAATACCACATTAACCTCAAGCATAAGCTCGAACAACTAAATCTCACGACAAGACATGAGAATACTAACTTAACACAAAAGCTATTACATCAATCAGTAAACACCACTTAACACTCATCTAGAGAAAATAAAGTTAGGAGCCTCCAAAGACTAGCAAATATTAACCCATCCGCTGATCTCTTGAAATGGCAGGACATGAGCTTTAAACGAACATTGGTAAAAATACATTCCACCACTTGAGCCACGATTCTTTTTTCCTTCTTAAACAGCCTAGCATTCCGTTCCTAACAAATAAAATAAAATGAAGCCGCCAATATGAGCTTAGAAATGACACTCCTAGACGACTTCCTTTTGCCAATAGGACATACTTCCTTAATGATATGATTGAGAATATGGTCAGATGAACCCAAATCCCCATAGATCTTTTTTTTGGTAAAGGGGAC
This sequence comes from Glebionis coronaria, assembly GCA_025667525.1. Classification (NCBI taxonomy): domain Eukaryota; kingdom Viridiplantae; phylum Streptophyta; class Magnoliopsida; order Asterales; family Asteraceae; genus Glebionis; species Glebionis coronaria. The sequence continues at coordinate 318,772,904 of CM046879.1, read as the reverse complement.
TTCACCCCGGTAAAAAATATTAATAACCCAAAAACATTAAGTAAAATGGAATGTGACTGAGTGTTACATTAACCTCAAGCATAAGCCTAAACAACATCTAATCATATGACATGCCATATGATAAAACAAGTACATAACCTATGACACCAATAGGATAAAACCACCTAATGGTACAAGAACTATGTATTCTAAGCATCCCTATCATTGAAACAAAGAGTCTAGTAACTCCCAACGCTGAGCATACTGAATCCCAGCCCCAGACTGCTTGAAGCGACTCGAGAGAAACTTAAGACGGACAACAAACTTAATACAGTCGACAACCTGTGTTAATGTGCGCTTGGGATTCTTGAATAACCTCAAGTTACGTTCCTGCCAAATAAAGTAAGCCGAAGCCGACACAACCAGTCTAGAAATGACACTCATAGTCAATTGATTCTTTGCTACTAGCTAAAGAGAATCAACAATGCCATAAATGTCAAATATGTTCCCACTTATGCTAGAAAATGCCTTCATATGCGTCCAAACATTCTGCGAGAATGGGCAAGAGAAGAACAGATGTTCATGCGAGTCGGGCTGAAGCTCACACAACGAACAAACATGTCCTAACAAGCCAGAAATATCCTACGGGTTCAACATGTCCTGCTTCTTCAGCCTGCGCTGCATAATAAGCCACAGATTAACAGCGTGTCAAGGAATACACTTTGAAAACCATATAACATTGACCCACGCAACCGGATCACCTCTCGATATAACAGACTGCCAAACCCTACTAACTAAGAAATCCTTTTCATCACCATAAATAATACGCCACATTAGACATTTCACACTACCATCAAAAGTCAAAGTTTGAATAGTATTGAGAACGGGGTACTTGATACGTAACTCCTGTGTCCACAACTAACAACCATCCCTTATGGCATCACGAACCGTAGCACTCATAGCTAAACCAGATCTAGAGATATCTCGATGAGTAATAGTGTTAGATAAAGAACCATGATCACACCAGGAGTCAAACCATAGAGACGCCTTAAGGCAATTTCCAATCTTGTAATGGAAGTACTATTGGACAAAAGGCCAAATCTAAAGGATTTTGCACCAACCACAAGACATATTGCCACGACTTTGGACATCCCAGAAACTCCTTCTCTTAAGCTTATAAGCGTGGATCCATTGCACCCATAACGACTCCTTTAACGAGAACAACTTCCAAATATGCATCAACATAAGAGCACTATTGAATTGATCAACCCGACGAAGACCAAGACCACCTTCTTCATTTAGAAGGTAAACCACTTCCCATGCAACCTTGGCTTTACCTTTAGAACTGCTACCTTGAGACCACAAGAACCCTTGCATGATCGCTCTACTTCAAGCAACACACGAGCTGGAAGGATAAAAATCCCCATATATCTTCACAGTATCCAAACTTTCTACGAGAATGGGCACTCGAAAAATAAATGATCATGAGTATCACTTTGCAGCTCACATAAAGAACAAACAACACCTAGATCAGTAGTAACCGCCCAACCACGAACATGGTCATGGGTCTTTAAACATCGCCAAAAAACCAACCAGATGTGAAATGCATGACGTGGTATGCAAGATGAGAACCACACCAAATTAGACCAATTTACATTGGTACCTTGATGCCGAATCGTATCCCAAACCAAGCTAACAGAAAAATTCTGGGCATTTATGTCCCTATCTCTCCACTCCAAAGAGTCTGGACTATCATGGTAGGCTGATAACGCAAGATTTCCAAGAACAAGATACTTACCAACCAGACGTTCTGGCCAAACCCACATGTTCTCATGGAGAATGTCACTAACCGCATCTATATTACTAAGACAACGCTAAACATGTCCCTCATCGAAATAACATTTGCTAGGGGACTAGCAGCATACCAATTATCAGACCACAAGGACGTTGCAGCTCCATCTCCAATTTTAAGCCAAAATAATTCTCGAACTAGTGGGCATAACTAAAGAATTTTATGCCAACCCTACGATAATTCTCCATGCACAGAAACTTCCCAAAAATTCGGACCCCGAAGCTTATATGCATGGATCCATTGTACCTAAAGCGACTCCTTTCTTGACAATAATTTCCAAAGATGAGAAACCATTAAAGCTTTATTAAAAGTTTACAACCGACGAATACCAATGCCTTCTTCAAAAGTAGGCAGACAAACATATTCCCAAGCTAATTTAGATTTACCCTTCCGCTTAACCTAACTCCATAAAAAAGACCTCATAATCTGTTCTAAATCATGCATAACTTGACTCAGAATAATAAAAACAGAAGCCCAGAATGCATGCATTGATCCAATAACTAACTTAATAAGTTAAAGTCTTCCAGCAGCAGATAATGCTTTATGCTTCCAATCCGTTATCCGACCTTCAACCTTTTCAAGCAGCTCCTGGCACTCCCGATAAAGCAGTCTAGAAGTTATTAACAGAACACCTAGATATTTAACGGGGAAACGACCTTCTTCAAAAGGAAGAATATTCAAAATAGCTTTGTTAACATGGTTCAAAACGTTACAAAAATACGTTGTGCTCTTAGGAATACCTGGAACAAGGCCCAAAGAACATTTGAATTCATCAAGAGACTCCTTAATAACAGCAGTAGATTGAACATCCCCATGAGAAAACAAAAACAAATCATCCGCAAAAAATAAGTTAATCAAGTTCAAGTGCGAACAATACCTATGATACGTAAATGTCCCAAGATTCCAAACCCAACGATGAAGCATAAGAGTGAGGACCTCCATGACAAGAGTAAATAAATATAGGGACAACGAATCACCTTGACGAAGCCCACGTTGACCTTTAAAATAACCATGAAGCACACCATTGATGCAAATGGAGAACGAGGACGTAGAAACACATTCCACAATCCATTTTACCACACGCTCGTGAAATCCAAACCCCACAAGAATAGCTTTCAAAAACCCCAATGAACAGTGTCATATGCTTTCTGAATATCAACTTTGAAAGCACACCTCGGAGTACCACGATCAAGATGGTAATTATGCATAAGTTCTTGTGTCAACAAAATGTTATCCGCAATATTACGCCCTGGAACAAATGCAGGCTGATTCGAGCTAATGAGCGGCTTCAAATCCTCTTTTAACCTGTTGGCAATGATCTTACTTATACACTTAAATAAGACATTACAGCAAGAAATTGGAGGATAGTCATTAACACGAGAGGAGGATATGATCTTTGGAATTAAGGCAATGATAGTATGATTTAATTCCTTCAATAAACGACCATTAACAAAAAATTCCAAAACAGCCTTAACGATATCATCACCAATAATATCCCACACTTCTTTGAAAAAAGCTACCGTAAACCCGTCAGGGCCCAGATCTTTATCGTTCCCCATAGAAAATAAAGCTGTTTTGATTTCTTGATGAGTAATAGGCCGCACCATGTGAGAAGCAACAACTGCATCCAACTTGTTAGAAAAAAGATCAACATGATTAAATATAGAAACATCACCCGATTGACCTAAGAACTGCTCATAGTGAGCAACAAAAGCATCTGAAACTTTATCATTCTCAAACATCATACCACTACTATTCATGACCACATCAATACGGTTACGGATATCATGGATCTTAACAACTTTATGGAAGAAGGACGAGTTAGGGTCACCATCGCGAAGCCAATCTACCTTAGCCTTTTGTTTAAGAAATTGCCCTTGAAGAATAATAGCCTCATTAAAAGCGTCAATCGTGGAGGCTTCCTCCCCCTCAATGCATGATTATAAGGGTCCACGTCCAAATCAATTGAATTTTGTCCAATCTGCCCAAAGACGAGCCACATTGGCATGCAAGTTACCTTTGTCATACAAAATTTTACGAAATGGTTTCTTGAGCTACTTAAGCTTCTGCACAACCTGAAAAGTAACAAAACCACTAACATTTCGAGCCCATATATCAGCCACGACCCTCCTAAAACTGTCATGACCAGTAAGAATATTAGAAAATGTAAACGGCCTTGGTTTAGGCTTCGAATTAGTAGGGATGTATAGAACAGCAGGGGCGTGATCCGAAATACTTTACAGTTTAAAGACAACGTGAGCTCCTCTAAACCCGTCAAAGAACCCCAAATTTTCCATAACACGATCGATCTTCTTTAGAATACCATCCTAGCCCCTTGGTTTTTGGTTCCAAGTAAAGCGAAGACAAGAACTTTGGACATCCTGAACAGCAATGCTCTACACAAACTCCTTGAACTCACGCATAGCAATATCAATAGTAGAGCCACCACTCGCCTTGTCCTCCAAAAATAAAGCAGCATTAAAGTCACCAAGCAAACACCAAGGATGATCTCTAATGAACTACTTCTGAATCAACAAACTATGACATAAAGGACGTATTTAAATGTACTTATTATGGGCATAAATAAATGTACAAAACACCTCTTTCCGATCAGATTTTAGCCAAACCCTCGTATGCACTACTTGATCATCTTGAGCAATTTCATCCACACCAACCTCATTGTGGTTCCACCCTAAAATAATCCTTGTCCCCTTAGGGAAAAATTACCATTCGAAGTCCACTCCCAAAGACGAAATACCATTGGACAAAGAACATGAAGTTTAGACGAATCAATATGCGTTTCCAGAATAGCACACAACGATAAATTGTTTTCAAAAATTACTTGTCGAACCTTAGTTTGTTTAGGGGAGAAATTCAACCCCCTTATATTCTAAGTGCCGACATTAGTCATGATGACCACCAACAACGGGAGTGCTTGCCCCTGGAACATAATCACCATGCTGAGCAGTATCCTCTGTATCACTCTCATTAACTACCTCTAGCGCATGCTTTGTATTAACCCAAGTGACCTCATCACCCCAAGTCATCGCAACATCATCCGATAGAATATAAAATGAATTCTTTACAGAGCATCCTTAGGGTTTCTCCGTTTATCCTTAGAAGAAACCACACCTTTTGTAAACATAGGAACTTTAGGAGTATCAACCTTTTTACCAGCCTGTAGAGGCTTAGAAGATCCCCTTTTTCCACACGTTTAAAATTTAAATTAACCGTAGGTTTTGTAAGTTTAATACCATCAACCTAACGAGCCCTTTTCTCATTCTTCTTCTTCACTTCAACAAAGCCCTCTTCATCTTGTTTCACTCACTTTAGCAGTCTGCCTAGGAACATTAGGGCATGACTCCAAACAGTGGTCAACTATATTACACAATGAACACCGTGGAGATTTCCACTCATATTCAATCTTAATTGTAGCCAACGAATGTGCCTTACCATCACCATGAGGAATTGCAATTACAATATTATTCATGAGCTCAGATTTCGATGACACCTCAACTAGGGAACGCGCGTATTCATTTTTCCTCCAAGACTTCAAACACATAATGCTAGTGTAGGAGTCCATCATAATAGACTTACCTATCTGTGTAGTAATTAAACTCAGACCGGTTTTAGAATAAGCCACAATAGGTACATTATGAAGTTTAATCCAAACATGCGCCTTCTTTATCTCTTCTTTCTTCAACAATGTATGTGGCGTCCATATATTAAAAAGGAGAGGAACAAGTCTTATCAGCCATGGTCGATTCTCGATAATACTTTTCATACCCTCACGTGTATCAAATTGGAAAAGTAAGAAATTATCATCCAACATAACCCTCTTAAATCCGAACTTTTCCCAAGCATTTTTGACATAATTTTCAATAAGTAGAAACGCCAACCTTTTACCAATAAAGTATTCGTACAAAGTGTTAGAAAAACGAGAGTTAATCTTCTCAACCGCCTGTAGTGGTAAAGAAACCTTAGCTCCTTCAACCGTTGTGGAATTACGTAACTTAGAAAGAGCTACATTTTCTTCCTGTTCACCTGAACCGCTGAAACAAAAGACCCCTTTGCGTCTTTGTCAAGCGATCTTTTAGGTATCAGTTTATCGTCAAGGTTAACCATAGCCGCCATGTGACTCGCACCCACAGAGCTATACGTATGTTGCGAACCAACAACAACCCGATTAGTTTCCTCCATCTCCCCTAGTACTCAAATAAAGATCCTTGAAAGCAAAACAAACCCTAATTAGGGTTTGAAAATAACTCAGACCAATAAACAAGTTCTAGCCCATCTTCATGACAGCGACCACCATAAAAATAATACTAATAATCAAAGAAGCCCTAGAAACAGAAGAAACCCCTAGTTATGCGCCAATACAAAAACCAAAATAACCCCTTGATCTAATCCTACAGAACCACATCGAATCAATTAAAACAATTTTAAATTCAAATAAAAAATTAAACTAATCCCCGGTTGCAAATGATCATAGTAAAAAATAGGGAGCGACGAATCACAAGCCTATTCCAACTCACAATGTACAGGGACAAGATCAATTTAATAATGATAGGACAATAATCAACCATTGATCAATGATTGGTGTCTAACAAGCTTGAAAAAAGAGGCATATAATTAGGGTTTGTGAAATCACCCACATAGAGAGAGAATTACGGTTTGTGAAATCGACAACATAGAGAAAGAATTAGGGTTTGTTCCCGTTACCCTAAACATGTTAAAGTAGTTGAGCCAACGAAACCTAAGATCCAAACTTAAGAGGATGGATTTATAGTTGTGAGTGGCCGAAGGCGTAATGGGAACAATAAATGGGAATTCAATGTTACAAAACAAAAAACATTTGAATTTCAGCCTAAAGCTCCAGTGAATGTTAAAGTAGATAGTTTGAAGAAAGGAGTTAAAACTAATAAGCCATTTAATATGCTGAATGAGGATGACCTAAATAATAATGACATTGATGAATCGAGTAGGACGAGGAATAACGATACTACTATTGTTCATGGTGAAGATTCTGAAAGTGAAGTAGAGGAAGTTTTTGTTGAAGAGAATCCTAATGTGATTAAGGGGGCAAGCACTCCCTCCTTTACTGTTGCTCCGGATTAGTGTCAGCTGTTGGTATAAGGGGTCTAAACCATGCCCCTAACAATCAGAGGTTTGGCAGGTTGTTGATGATAATAGGCCTTAGTTTTTGTGCTATTTTAGAGTCTCATGTTGATCTCTCGAGCTTGTCGAAGGTCTGCTCTGAAGTGTTTTGGTCTTGGGATTGGACATCGAATGCGAACCTTTGTTCTAAAGGGTGTGGTATTATTCTAGGGTGGTATGTGGATGTTATGGACTTATTGGTTCTCAACCAAACAGCTCAAGCTCTCCATGTGTAAGTTCGACATAAGGGTACTAACAAAACGTTTTTTTGTTCTTATATTTTTGCAGATAATAAGCCTTCTGGTAGACGGTTTCTATGGGTTGATCTGGATCTCCATAAATACGTTACTAGAGGGCAGTCATGGGTTAAGAGACTTTAATGTGGCACTCAATACTGGAGATGTTTTTCTTGGGTCGTCTTCTATGAATGTTGTATGTGTGAGTTTATAGATTGTGTTACTCGAATCGAGGTGGAAGATATTAACTCATCAGGCCTTCATTTTACGTGGGATAATCAAAAACCACAAGATGGTTTGGGTATTTTGAAAAAGCTTGGTCGTTGTTTGGGTAATATTGAATTTATTGACACATTCCCAAGTGCCCATGCTGTATTTCAGCCGTGCAGACTTTCAGATCCCTCTCTTGTTGTTCTTCGTATGCCTTCTAATGAGCGATCGAGAGTTAAGCCGTTTAAGTTCTTAAATTTTCTGGCCTCTCATCTTAAATTTAAAGAAGTGGTAGTTGAATAGTAGGGTGTGCATGTTAATGGGCATCCTATGTTTCAGGTGGTTTCTAAGATGAAAGCCTTGAAGAAGCCGTTTCGTAAACTATTGAACATGGTAATCTTCATGATAGAGTGGTGAGATTGCGTGTGGGAGTTGATACGGCCTAGAAATCGCTTGACTTAAATCCTGCTGACCTTACGTTACTTGAGGAGGTGGCCATCTATGTCCAAGTGTTTAATGAGGCTAAAATTAAAGAAGAGAGGTTTTTGAAGCAAAAAGAAACGGTGGAGTAGTTAGGCGCAGGTGACACGAACTTAGCATACTTTCATAAAGTGGTTAAAGGGTACAATCATCGTAACAGAATCGATGTAATCTGTAAGTCAGTAAATGTTGAAATAACGGGTAATGATGTTCCTAATGTATTTGTGAATCACTATGAGCAGTTTCTGGGGAATTCTATGGAATGTGATGCTCTTGATGCAGCAGGCTTATTAAAGAGATGGGTTTCAGAGATGTCATCTCTCGCTATGGTTCGGGAGGTTACTAACTAGGAAATCAAAGATGCCATGTTTGACATTGGTGATGACCGGGCTCTAGGACCATATGGTTATACTTCTGCATTTTTGAAAAAGAGTTAGGATATTGTTGGTAATGATGTTTGCAATGTGGTTCGTGATTTTTTCTCTAATGGGCAGCTCTTGAAAGAAATAAACCACACGTTTATTACTCTTATTCCTAAGGTGGAGACTCGTTTGAAAGTTAATGACTATCGACCCATATCCTGTTGCAATGTTATATATAAATGCATTAGTAAAATACTTACTAATCGCATTATTGAGGGTATTAAGGAGGTTGTTAGTGAGAATCAATCTACATCTATTCCGGGAAGGTGTATTTCGGATAATATTCTTATTATTCAAGAGCTTATGCACAATTATCATAGAAATAGGGCCCCTCCTAGATGTGATTTAAAATGGATATACAAAAAGCACATGACATGGTGGATTGGCCTTTTTTTGGAGAATGCTCTTATGAGGTTGGGTTTTAACCCTATTATGGTTAAATGGATTATGAGTGTGTAACTTTGGCCTCATTCTCTATATGTATCAATGGTAAAACCATGGTTACTTTAAAGGGAACAAGGTCTAAGATAAGGGTATCCGTTGTCTCACTATCAATTCACGTTAGTTATGGAGGTCCTTACTCTTATTGTAAAACGTAACACTCGGAATTCTGATGGGTTTTGTTTTAACTATAAGTGTGATCAGCTCCAAATTATTAATGATATTCATCAACTTGTTCGGGGTTTTCTTTGGTGCAATGGTGAATATAGGAGGGGCAAAGTGAAAGTAGCTTGGAAGGATATTGTTCTCCCTAAGTGTGGGGGTATAGGTATTCCCAGTCTTGGAGTGTTTAACATGTCCTTATACTCACATCCAGAACATTCTTACTAATAAAGAGTCGATGTGAGTACGATGGATTCATATGTACAAGCTCAAGGGTCAATCTTTGTAGGACGTCCCGGATAGGGCTGATATGAGTTGGAGCTGGCGCAAATTACTTCAACTCCGTAATGATGTTCGTCCTTTTTTCTGGTCTATTCTAGGTTATGGTAAGAAAGCATCAGCTTGGTTTGATAGGTAGGATGTTACTTGCCCTCTTATCAATTACTTAACTCCGAGGGATATAGCGAAGGAAGGTTTCAACTGAAGACTTGTGTTGCTGACCTTACGGCACAAGGTACGTGGATATGGCCACAGCCGTGGTTGATGAAAGCACCTAATATTGATACTATACCAGCCCTTGTTCTTAATGATTATATGCAATATTTGGTTCGTTGGCATGATGGAAATGATCCGCTTTCTGATTTTTGTGTTGCTAGGGCTTGGGAGGCGTTTCGTCCTAGAGGTCAGCGTGTTGAATGTCAGTGGGTTTTCTGGTTTTCCCATGCTATTCCTAGGTATGGTTTTTCATTTGTGGTTAGTTCTTCGTTGGGATATAAAAACACAAGATCGTCTAAAACAATGGGATGTTGGAGCTGGTGTTGATTTGAGCCTACCTCACTTGTCCACTATGTAAGATGCAAACTAATTCTCATGCACATCTATTCTTCAAATGCCCTTTTGCTTCCAAAGTTTAGAGTATGTTAGGGTTTTGGTGGACATGATTCAAGTTCTCCCTAGGGTCCACGATAATATTGAGTACTTACAGCCCTTGGCTAGGTTGCGAACAAGAAAGAGTGTCATTGGCAGATTGGTGGTGGCAGCTATTGCGTAATTTGTGTGGCGTGAGCGAAATGAACGGCTTTTTAAGTAATTAAGACGCACGTCATAGGATGTTCGAGATGTTATTATGGTAACGGTCCGTTTGAAGCTTTAAACCTTTTGTTCCCAGAAATGTGAATCAGTGCAACGGATTCTACAACAATGGGACTTACCTAGATCATTTTACATGTATGGTGATGATTAGGGTTTGTTTTTTGGTTGTTTATTTTTGTTAACTTTGTGGCATGTCACAAGGTTTGGTTGTTTCGAGCTTTGCTTGAGGTAAATGTGGTACTTAGGCCACATTGCATTGTACTTCAACTTTTTATGATTAATACAAATTTACCGGGTAACCCTTTACCCAAAAAAGGTGAACGAGCACTTTCTAAAAAGGATATTTTTAAGGCAAAATCTGAATACTAGAAAGAAATAATTGATACCTATGTACATGCTTTACGTTGGGGGCACTTAGATGCTTAGGAATGTGCTTGACATGAGAGCTGGCTATGGAGGGTCTGTCTCTTTCATGCTTTCCGTGTTGTTGAATATTTCTCAACTCTCAATAAAACCAATTATATTTATACACTTTTGCAGCAACCTTAATTGGGATTCTAAAAAATACCGTGCACATCAGTCAGTAGTGTGGATGTTTCTTGGCTCGAATTATTTTCGACTGTCATTGATTTTCAACCACTTCCACGATCAATGGTTCCAGTCATTAGGCCTACCCCTGCTTAGGTTCAAAATAATATGGTCAAATGTTCTGATTTCTTTTTGATTTTATAACCTCTAGTCAATGTGATATACATCATTATTATCAATTCTTCATGTTAGATTATAGTATGGTCTACTTAAATACGAAAAACGAAAGATGCGCACTTTTTTAACATGATATATCTTTTTCATTTTCCATACTAATAGGTATTACTGTTTTTGTAGATATGCATGGCTTATCGGCTCGTGACATCAGGTAAATTAAAATCTACAGAAATTTAAAGGTGGCAGTTCTGACCTATATAGTAGGTAAGCAGAAACTTACTGATATTCCTTAATTTTATTATTGCTATAATTCTTTCTTTATATATATATATATAATGTGGTGATTGTTTTTATCAGATCATGGATGAAACACCTTAACTCACAAAAGGAGATGCTAATGTTGTCTTTGAATTATATCATAAAAGGTATGCTATTGGATGCCCTTTCTAATTTACCTATATCACCTTTAATTGTTAAAAGGTGCATCCTATCTTGCATAAGATATAAACCAAGGTTTGTGCTTAAGATATAAACCAAGGTTTGTAATTTGTTAGTGAGTAGATTGATACATGAGGTTTAGTGGCAAGGGCGAAAAATGATGGGCGGCTATTTTCAAAATATCTTGGGATCCTAACATTGTTGTTTTGTATGCAAAAAAATTCAGTTGAATACATTAAGCTCTTAATAGGCTTCAATTTCTCCTAGAAGAGAATTCAACAATGATGACTTACCTAAACCAACCCGAAAACATTTTCATTTAATGAGTCAATTTCATACACCAACCATTTTAACATGTTATCCAACTTTTTAACCCTCGTGTATGACTTATATCAGTAAATTAAATGGTTATGAGTTAAAGTGTTTTGACCTCTACAATATGGGCGACCATAAAACCCTTTGGAATGGCAAGATTGTCACGATCCAGAATCGGCACCTGCACTTACTTCATCACTATGAAAAGGTATCATCCTTCGAATAAAAAGTATCAAGAAAGATAAAAAGATTAGGTCGAGGACTCAAAATTTGTATGGTAAAATATTAAACTTATTGAATGACAAACACTAGCACAATTAGGCTATATATTAATTCCGAGTTTAGTAATCATATGTTTAGTGGATACACGAATTCAACTTTTGAGCTGTCTGTTTGAGCTGTATGTTTTCTTGCTTCTTATTAACGTCATGAAGTGTTTGATTGCCTGGATGTACTCATCAACCAAGGATTATAACCTAGTTGAGAGGTATTGTGACACCCTAGGCAAATCCCACATCGGCTGTGGCCAGGAGAGATCTTGGTTCATAAGATAACATTCGTCTTACCATGACACAACGCGTTTTATGGTCTACTGAAAGTGGGGTTCATATGAACTGTGTAGTTAAGCGTGCTCATGTGAGAGTAGTACTGGCTTGGGTGACATGCCTAGAAGTACTCACATGAGAACCACAAATCAAAGCCGTGAGCCTACAAGCAAAGCGGACAATATTATGGTCTAAGTAGGCGGGATGTTACAGGTGGTATCAGAGTAACTTATGAGTCGTTCGGGATGGTGGGGCAAACCTCATCGAGGTCGATGAGTCCCTAAAAGGGGGGGGGGGTGATTGTGACACCCTAGGCAAATCCCACATCGACCGTAGCCAGGAGAGATCTTGGTTCATAAGATAACATTCGTCTTACCATGACACAACGTGTTTTGTGGCCTACTGCAAGTGGGGTTCTTAGGAAATGTGTAGTTAAGCGTGCTCATGTGAGAGTAGTACTGGCTTGGGTGACATGCCGAGAAGTACTCACATGAGGGCCGCAAATCAAAGCCTCGAGCCTGCGGGTAAAGCGGACAATATTGTGGTCTGAGTAGGCGGGATGTTACAGGTATCCTTCCGGCTTGCTATCTCTTTATATCTCGAATCCTGGTAGGACTCTCTTCGCCTTGGATACTGATTAAATTTAGGACATCCTTCTTGCTTTTAGAGGCACCATCTTTATTAACTTAATAAAAAATGTCTCTTTCATAAGCCTGTAGGTGATCTTTTACTGGTGCTCTGCCTGAAACTGCCAGATTTTGTTTCTAAGACAAGTGCAATAAATGGGCTTTCAAAACTCCGTTTTGTTAACAGCAAGTATTGTTTCTGTTGGAAAATGTTTTGCAAAATATGGTTTTTGCAATACTTTGGACATAACTTTATATATGTATATGTTATATATATTCGTAGTACTTAGTAGCTTTGCGTTCTCCTCGAAGAGAGCTTCGCAACGAGCTAAAGTATGTCCAATATGGAGTTAATATGAATGAGATATCGTGTCTCAAAGTGAGTCACGTGAAACACAATATTTGGAAAATATTTGTCCCACATCGCTTGAAACATGAAGTGAAAACATGTTTATAAAGAAATCCTAGTTTCTACCCTACAATATTCATTTGTGGGTTTTTACTCCCACGCCTACGCGCGCGCAGGGGGGGGGGGGGGTGCAGAAAGTGGGATTTCTAGGCCAAAAACGGGTTCGAAGCTATTGAACTTGTGCACGAGCGCGCGACCTGCGGACACGAATGCAGCTCCGAAATCTGCTTGGGTGCGGGCAAATTCGGTGTATTTTTTGCTGCTCATTCGAATTTTTCCTTCCAGATTTTTCTAATCTATTTTAGGAATAGATACAAACTTATTAATTAAGTTTACAGAAATCTGTTTTGTGTATTAAAAGATTTGCGAATCTGTGTTAGTAATAACAGATTTTCATGTCAGTTTAATTTAGGAGCAAATATTATGTCTTGGTGACCAAGACAAATAATGCCTATAAATTAAACTTGAATTTCATTCATTCAGACATCCAAAAACGCAGCTTTTCTGCATCATAGCTCCAGCAATTTTTCTTAGTCAGAAACACACACTGTATCCGTGATCTTTCAGGCAAGTAAGTCAAGTCCGGCTGTACAACAGCTTTAGACGTTGTACCCTGGGAAACAGACGACGAATCTGTTTTAAGGGAAGCGTGTTAAACACGTGCCTCGTCTTTGTTTTACTGCTTTCTTATTACTGTTAATTACATTCTGTCAATTTAATTTCTGTTATTTTATTGTAAATTCGATTTTATAATAAAAGTGTACACCGTTTCCTACAATCTTAAAACATATTCAGTTTAACAGAATTAAAACTTTTATTAAATCGGATTAATAATTTTTATCAGATTTATTATAAACTGTTTCTGCCGAAACCAGGATTGAGTTTCACTGTAATCAGTTTTAATTTTACAGATTTTAATTAACAGATCTCTAACGTTTTTCTTTAAGCAGTTGTTCTTATCAGTTTATATTGAAACCAAGATTGTGTTTCTGTTAAACTGATATATTAGATAATTGCATCTGATTCATTGAAACCATGATTGAGTTTCTTTGAAGCAGATCCACTATAAGTATATAGAGATCACGATTGAATTTCTTATATACAGATTTATAACAGTTGTCTAACTGTTTGTGTTTTGATCTTGTTTGATCTTTCAGGATGTCTACCAGCACTCCTGTAACTCCTGTAACTCCTGCAACTACTACTGTGAATGTAACTGGTGCGCCAGTTCCCCACACAGTTGCTAATCATGCTGAAAAACCAGAAAAATTCAATGGACAGAATTTTAAGAGGTGGCAACAGAAGATGTTCTTCTATCTCACTACTTTGAACCTTGCGAAGTTCTTAAAGGAGACTGTACCTCAGGTGGAACCTCCTAAAGAAGGTGTACCCGAAAATCAACAAGCCGTGCAAGCTGTTGAAGCATGGAAACATTCAGACTTCTTGTGTCACAACTATATTCTGAATGGTTTGGTGGACTCTTTGTACAATGTGTACTGCAAGACTAAGACTGCCAAAGAATTATGGGAGTCGTTGGAACGCAAGTACAAAACTGAGGATGCTGGTACAAAGAAGTTCGTGGTAGCTCGCTTTTTGGATTACAAGATGGTTGATTCAAAGAGTGTGATAACTCAGGTTCAAGATCTGCAGGTTTTGCTACACGACATTCATGCTGAGGGTATGACTTTGAGTGAAACTTTTCAAGTTGCTGCTATCATTGAAAAGTTACCTCCAAGATGGGTAGAATTTAAAAACTACTTGAAGCATAAGCGAAAGGAGATGACTGTTGAAGACTTGGTTGTTCGTCTTCGTATTGAAGAGGACAACAAGCTGGCTCAGAAAAACACTTATACACCTGATTCTGCCAAGGCAAATATGGTTGAGCATGGTTCGTCTTCTTCAAAGTCTAAAGGCAAGAGCTTTGGAAAAGGGAAGAATGACAAGAAGAGCAAAGGGAAGTCTGAGTACCTTGCTCCTAAGGCTGGAATTGCGAAGCAGAAGTTCCAAGGAAATTGCTTCAACTGTGACAAGCCAGGTCATCGTGCTGCTAATTGCAAAGCGCCAAAGCGGGTGACTCCACGCGAGGCTAATATGGTGAATGATAATGTGGACATGATTGCTATGGTGTCTGATGTCATTACCATGATCTCTGAAGTTAACCTGGTAGGTTCTAATAATAATGATTGGTGGGTTGATACTGGGGCAACCCGTCATGTGTGTGCTGACAAGAGTATGTTTCACTCTTTCAGAGCGGTTGACAATGGAGAGAAGCTGTACATGGGCAACTCTGCAACTGTTGATATCAAGGGCGAAGGAGATGTTAATTTGAAGATGACATCCGAGAAAGAGCTCAAGTTGACTAAAGTCTTGTATGTTCCGGAGATTCGCAAGAATCTTGTGTCCGGATGGCTTTCGAATAAGTTTGGTTTTCGTCTTGTTTTTGAGTCTGATAAAGTTGTAATTTCTAAGAATCAAATGTATGTTGGTAAGGGGTATGCCTTGAATGGTATGTTTAAGCTCAATGTAATAGTTGTTAAGAGTGATATCAATAAAATGAATTCTTCTGCTTACTTGATTGAGTCTTCTAATGTGTGGCATGGCCGTCTTGGACATGTTAATTTTAATTTAATGCGTCGTTTGATTAAATTTAATGGCATACCAAATTTTCATATTGATTCAAATTATAAGTGTGAAACTTGTGTCGAAGCCAAACTTACAAGATCATCTTTCAAATCGGTTGAACGAAAAACCGAACCACTTGATATGATACACACAGACATATGTGATTTGAAATCACTACCCACAAAAGGTGGCAATAAGTACTTCATCACGTTTATTGATGATTGCACAAAGTACTGCTACGTTTACTTGTTGAAAAGTAAAGATGAAGCTATAGACAAGTTTGTTCTATACAAAACCGAAGTTGAGAATCAACTTGGTAGGAAAATCAAGGTTGTACGAAGTGATAGAGGAGGTGAATATGTGTCTCCTTTTGCTGATCTATGTGCGAAACATGGAATTAGACATGAGTTTACTGCTCCTTATTCACCTCAGCAAAACGGTATTGCCGAAAGGAAGAACCGTACCTTGAAAGAAATGGTTAATGCCATGTTGTTAAGTTCTGGTATGAGCCGGGACATGTGGGGGGAAGCCATTCTAACGGCTACTTATCTTTTAAACAAGATACCTCGTAAGGATAAAGAGGAAACCCCATATGAACTGTGGATGGGAAGAAAACCATCATACCAGTACTTATGAGTGTGGGGGTGTCTAGCCAAGGTAGCTGTGCCGACACCTAAGGCCCAAACTATTGGACCTAAATCTGTGGATTGTATATTTATTGGATATGCTAAGAATAGCAGTGCGTATCGTTTCATTGTACATGATTCGAAAAATCCAGATATACACAAGAACACAGTTATGGAATCAAGGAATGCGTCCTTCTTTGAAAACATATTTCCTTGTTTAAAGAAGGAAAATGGAAGCACATCTAGAATAGATGATGCAGTTGTCCAAGATAAGAGACAACGCGATGATAATGATCTCCAAGATGAGAGACAAGATCAACCCGAGGAAGAAGAGGTTGAACCTAGAAGAAGCAAACGGGCGAGAACCGAGAAATCATTTGGACCCGATTTTGTCTCTTTTTTGGTAGAAAATGAACCCACTTCTTATCAAGAAGCTGTAAATTCCTCGGAAGGGCCTCGATGGAAAGAAGCGATTAATAGTGAAATAGAGTCTATTTTACAAAATCATACTTGGGAGCTCGTGGATTTACCTCCTGGTTGTAAACCACTAGCCTATAAATGGATCTTCAAGAAGAAGATGAAAGCTGATGGCACCATTGATAAGTACAAAGCAAGATTGGTGATCAAAGGTTTTAGACAACGCGAAGGTCTAGATTACTTTGATACTTATTCACCTGTTACGCGAATAACTTCTATTAAGATTATTCTTGCTATTGCCGCATTAAGAAATTTAGAAGTTCACCAAATGGATGTGAAAACGGCTTTTCTAAATGGAGATTTAGAAGAAGAAATATACATGAACCAACCCGAGGGTTTCATGGCTCCTGGACAAGAGAGCAAAGTTTGTAGGCTTGTTAAGTCATTATATGGCTTAAAGCAAGCTCCAAAACAATGGCATCAGAAGTTTGATCACGCCATGCTAGAGGGTGGATTCAAAATTAATGAATATGACAAGTGTGTTTATGTCAAAGACACAAATAGTGGATATGTAATATTGTGTCTTTATGTCGACGATATGCTTATCGTTGGCAGTAACGACAAGATGATCAAGTCTACTAAAGATATGTTGAAATCAAAGTTTGACATGAAAGATATGGGTTTGGCTGATGTGATCCTTGGAATAAAGATCATACGAACTCAAAGTGGACTTGCATTAAGTCAAGCACATTACGTGGACAAAATTCTTAATACTCATAATGCGGGGGATTCCGGCCTAGCTAGAACTCCAATAGACACCAGTTTGCATCTATCTAAAAATAGAGGCGTAGGTGTTGCCCAATTAGAGTATTCAAGAATTATTGGCATGTTAATGTATTTGATGACATGTACCCGACCTGACTTAGCATATGCTGTTAGCAGGCTGAGTAGATATACTAGTAATCCAAGTGATGCACATTGGAAAGCTATGACTAGGGTACTTCATTATTTGAGATACAGTCGTGATTATGGACTGAATTATGCTAGATATCCATCTGTTATTGAAGGATACAGTGATGCAAATTGGATATCTGACATAAAGGATTCTAGATCGACCAGTGGATATGTGTTTACACTGGGAGGGGCCGCTATATCTTGGAAGTCTTCCAAGCAAACTGTAATAGCTAAGTCCACGATGGAATCAGAATTTATCGCGTTAGATAAACGCGGAGAAGAGGCGGAATGGCTACGTCAATTCGTAGAGGACATACCCAGGTGGCCTAAACCGGTAACGGCCATTAGTATACATTGTGATAGTCAATCGGCAATTGGCAGAGCTCATAGCACAATGTATAATGGAAAGTCTAGACATATCCGTCGTCGACATAATTCGGTACGACAACTACTCTCAACAGGAGTTATCTCAATTGACTATGTGAAGTCAAAGGATAACATCGCGGATCCGCTTACGAAAGGCTTAAGCAGAGAGTTAGTTAGTAAGTCGTCTAAAGGAATGGGACTAAAGCCCTTAAAGGAATGAGTTTCTATGAAGGAAAACCTAACCCAGTTGACTGGAGATCCCAAGATCTGGGTTCAATAGGACAACCTAATCATAGAAATGTGGGGGAAGTCACATCAATGTGGGGGAGTTACTTAATACAGTAACTTTCCTAGTCCATTCCTAGAACATTGTGACATGTTGAGAGGTTAAACATATGGCTTAATGATTCAGGATGAAATCATAAAGCATAATGATTCAAGATGAAATCATAAAACATATGTTTTTAATGATTCAAGATGAAATCACCTATGTGAGAGAGAAGTGGGGTCGCTTCGAAGGAAATTGTGGGGGCGCAATTTCTAAGAGCTCTTGCAGAACCAGGCGAGTGTTCATGACCATAACGAACACGACTATGAGGACTTGACAAGGTCAGGGAGAGTCTTGTGTGAGTGTGTATTGTCGTCTACGTAAACAGAGGCTGAGTTCAAGGACATCGCGTCTACTCAGATCTAGGAGACTAAGTGCATCTCACAAGGGAAGGTTCAAAGGGTTACACATACCTATCCTATGCAGGACTTAACCGCAGAAATTTTGCCGAAACTTTCGTGTGTTTTCGACCGATTCCCATTCATGTGGGGGATTGTTGGAAAATGTTTTGCAAAATATGGTTTTTGCAATACTTTTGGACATAATTTTATATATGTATATGTTATATATATTCGTAGTACTTAGTAGCTTTGCGTTCTCCTCGAAGAGAGCTTCGCAACGAGCTAAAGTATGTCCAATATGGAGTTAATATGAATGAGATATCGTGTCTCAAAGTGAGTCACGTGAAACACAATATTTGGAAAATATTTGTCCCACATCGCTTGAAACATGAAGTGAAAACATGTTTATAAAGAAATCCTAGTTTCTACCCTACAATATTCATTTGTGGGTTTTTACTCCCACGCCTACGCGCGCGCAGGGGGGGGGGTGCAGAAAGTGGGATTTCTAGGCCAAAAACGGGTTCGAAGCTATTGAACTTGTGCACGAGCGCGCGACCTGCGGACACGAATGCAGCTCCGAAATCTGCTTGGGTGCGGGCAAATTCGGTGTATTTTTTGCTGCTCATTCGAATTTTTCCTTCCAGATTTTTCTAATCTATTTTAGGAATAGATACAAACTTATTAATTAAGTTTACAGAAATCTGTTTTGTGTATTAAAAGATTTGCGAATCTGTGTTAGTAATAATAGATTTTCATGTCAGTTTAATTTAGGAGCAAATATTATGTCTTGGTGACCAAGACAAATAATGCCTATAAATTAAACTTGAATTTCATTCATTCAGACATCCAAAAACGCAGCTTTTTTGCATCATAGCTCCAGCAATTTTTCTTAGTCAGAAACACACACTGTATCCGTGATCTTTCAGGCAAGTAAGTCAAGTCCGGCTGTACAACAGCTTTAGACGTTGTACCCTGGGAAACAGACGACGAATCTGTTTTAAGGGAAGCGTGTTAAACACGTGCCTCGTCTTTGTTTTACTGCTTTCTTATTACTGTTAATTACATTCTGTCAATTTAATTTCTGTTATTTTATTGTAAATTCGATTTTATAATAAAAGTGTACACCGTTTCCTACAGTTTCTTCCTTACTTTATCAAGTAAGAAAGAAAACTACCTTCACGGATAAGGATCGTATGTGCTATGAGTTTCTCTTCCTCGATAGTGATCTAAGACAAGTAGAAATCCCTGTAACTCAATAGTGGCTAAAACAAGAAAGTATGATCAATGATTTCCTGCTAGCATAGTTTTCATATCTTACCTCATCTATGCTTCAGGAAAAAGTTGAACTTACCCGCAAAAAATCAATATAATAAAAAAGGGCCGACATTCTAACTTTTGCATATTCATATACGAGATAGTCAAATTTGAATTGTGGATTTTAATTGTTTGGATGGAGAGTGGAGCAAATGATTATGATATTCTAGAAATAACCAGTTTATAGTTGCTAATATGCAAACTGATTATCTAGTTTTCAAATATTGTACATGGTAAGTCCTTAGATAGTCAAAATTGCTAAATATTCGTACATTTTAGAAGTTTTGTTTTTGTACAACAAAAGAAAATTCAAGTAGTCTCTCAAAGATGCATACACTATAATAATTTATCTCGAGTACCATCGATACCACTTTATTGAATAGTTTTATTCCCGAATAATCAAAATCATTTAATCGTACATTATTGAGGGTTTCTTGGATAACATAAGAAGGGATTATTATTCGTCTTAATTTCGAAGCACTAATAATTTCTGATCTTCTAGCGTTTGAGTTTTCTGATCTTCTAGCGTTTGAGGCTGATAGAAGAGCAATTTATATTACCATTAATAGGTGCTTCTTTTTTTTTTAAATAAACTATTTAATGTGACATGGATCTCATACCAAATTAAAGGTCATCTTCAAGAATGTAGGCGTATTATAGTTTGAGCTTACAACATATAAGAAATTATTATTTTATTTTAGAATCTCATTTAGCCTCAAGAAAATGATGCTTGAATTTTCAGCTAGAACCTTTTCAAAAACCTTTCGAGGATACCTAGAGCTGATGTATTCACGTGACCTTGCAAATCTGGAAGTGTTCTCTCTCCATCTCACATAAAGGTTAATTATTAATACTCTAAACTTCTAACCTATGCTAAGTATCTCCACTTTTGTCTTAATAAACGCTTATTTCACTAGTGTGCAAAAGATGGAGTTTGCTCATACATTAAGGTCGAGCAAAGTTAAGATAAAGAATGTCATGTTAGTATTTGCTTCTTATATTTGTAACATGATTAACTGATACTATGTTTCCTTATATCAAAATGCAACTAAATCAGTTATTTATGACTATCTATATTATAACATAAGTTAAAGACCCAAAATTTAGGATGGGCTATGTGGAAATCTCCATGTTTTATGAGAGAACCATAAATCAGCAACATTTCTAGCTTGAAGGAAATAGTAGAAAAAAAATAATAGAAGCTAATGTATATCGGAAATAGATATCAAGAAACATACGGACCCATCAACCAACATATATGTGTTTTAAATTAGATAAACAATCAGCATCTATAGTAACCCACAAAACCTGCATCTTTAGTAACCCGTAAACCTACATCTTAGATAAATTAGATATGTGATTCCCATTCTATGAAACCCCTTAATATTTAGTAACCCACAAAGCTGCATCGTTTAGTATTGAATCTCAACAACCTTCCTAGCCAAAACAATATACAAGTTATAGTGCGTTCACAGTTGGCTTTACGAATAACAATAATCAGAGTGTTGGTGGACATCGTTTTGGGAAACCTGCTCAGATTGGATCAGGTCGACCGACTCTAGGTTTTGTCAATGGTTCTTTTGGACAATCGTGGTAGTTTGGTGTTGGTTTGCCTAGAAGTGTTGCTTCTCCAAGTTCGTTTGGCAGTGGGTTTGCAAACTGCGTCCTTAGGTGGCAATGGGTTTGCTAATTTGGATTCAGGAGGTGGTGGCTTTAGTAATTTTCTGACAAGTGGTGGTTGATTTACTGCAGCAGGCACGGGTGGGGGGTGGATTTGCTGCTACAGGTACGGGTAGGGGTGGATTTGTGATAAGTGTGAATACACTTATCTTTTATAACCTAAAAAACTACTAAAACAAGCCAAGAATACTTAACTATTCTTTGTAAAAGTCAGAATTATGCGAGTTTTGTATTGTTTGTCCTTTTGTAGGCAAATAGGTACAAAACAAAGCAAACACGAGTTTTAAAGGATTATTTGAAGATTATTTAAAGAAAAAGACAAAAGAAGCTCATAAGGACCAAAGTTGCAAAATCCACGAAGATTCAAGGGTCTAATGTGTTGATTTCTAAAAGATGAAGGACGTAAAGTACTAAAGATCAAAGTTGCATCAACAAGGACTAATTCGGTCAACTCTTAGGAAGTT
The DNA here is from genome assembly GCA_025667525.1 of Glebionis coronaria. NCBI lineage: Eukaryota > Viridiplantae > Streptophyta > Magnoliopsida > Asterales > Asteraceae > Glebionis > Glebionis coronaria. Next base: position 318,750,723 of record CM046879.1, on the reverse strand, counting down.
TTATTTTGCTAAGTGATGTGGACCAATGGGAGATGAGGAAATCATGTTACACGGATCATACTATTCACCCACCAATCATAAAACAGTTTATGTATAGTAAAGCGCACTTTTACACTTGCACCAATATAATCAAGCCACGTCAGCATTCCTTTCTACATCAAAATTGAAGACGAATGAGCGCGTTTCAAGGATCGGTATAAAGAGAAAAGATGATCGTGAAAGCCTTCTTAACACACCCACGCCACTTAATTAAACTAAAATTCACTACATCAAAATCCCCCAATTCCCTTTATGGATCGATGAACCCTAACTGAATTGCTAGGTGTCATTCTATGATTGGTTCTAACACGTAATCGTCCTCAATAAACTCACTCTACACCTCACTTCTCACCTATAAATATCCCAACAGCTCTCACTTTTAGAGCTATTAGATAAATTTCCCCAAATTAGTTAGAATTGTAGCACCTAGCTACAATTTTTTTAGTTTCTTGTTGTATTTAGCTTAGTAGTTGTAACTACCTACCTTTTGTACATAAATTCACTTTCAATCAATAAATAGTTCACGTTTCACTCAATTCTCTTCAATTTCTGCATTTGATGATTCCTACTGTTGATTAGATCTTTCTACCATTGTTATGAAGCTTCCATGAAGCTTGTGATGATTGATATTGTTATGACTATAACTGTTTGATCATGTGGTTAAGATTCCTATTTTACAAGTGCTGATCATTGATGGAGATGATGATAATCCTGTTAGTAGATGTTGATTTGGTGTAATCTTGGTAGTGTATTAGATTTAAGAAGTGTTAGATCAGTTCTAGATAGCTCTCTATCAACAGACTTGGCCTGGATGATATGGTTAAGCACTATATTTCATTTCACTGCACATTTATAGCTTAAAATTGTTTTACATCTTTTGTAGTGTAGAAGTTATTTGCAAATTTCTTCATGTTACCTACTTTTAGTTGCTAGATACCTGTTTCTACATAGTTGCCTATGATTCATCATTCCGCCTTGTTAAAATTCCTTATCAACAACATAATTAGTGTTTGGATTAGTGATATTTGATATATTGTTGAAACTATCATTTAGACTACTGGTTAGCATTTATTTAGCGGCCTAAAAACTTGTAGAATCCAACATTAAAAGTCAAGAAAAGTCAAAAAGGCAATTAGTCACAAAAAGGTTTGGGTTGTAATACTTGTTCAAACTGTTGATTTTAAACCTTCATAACTTTTTGCTTACTTTGATTCAGGCTTTGTGGTTTAGCATTTTGATTAGCTAGTAGTAGTGGTTTATTGAGTTCTATTTAGAGTTTTGTTTGAAGCTTATTGGATAAACCGAAAATCAGCCTAGAAAGTAGCTATATCACCATTGTTCTTAGTATAATTTCATAAGTAATCTGTTTTGCTTAGTCAGTGTTTTCCAGTATAATACCTTTAATAAAAGTAGCTTATTTTCATCCTGATAGTTTTTTAAGTCATCAGAAATCATTTCTTTAAAAGTCAACTTTTGGTCAAAGTGCTTATTAATAAGCTGATTTTGGATTTTAGTGTAAACTGCTTGTTTTCTTAATTAATTTCAAAGCTTATTGATCAGACCACGATTTTCTCAACTTAAAATCATAATTGCAAAGGTTCGTGCCTTTTAAATGAGCCATTAACTTGTTCTCAACTTTTGTACAAGCTTATAAAATCACTTTTGCTTATTCAGCTTATTGAAGAAGTGAAATTAGTTTTGTCTAGCTTATTTTGGATAAGGATCATTTTAAGGCAAATTTCAGCTTAATTGGTGGTGTAAAACGGCTTATGTAGCTTTTTTCATTTTCCTAGCCCGTTTTCCTTATTTTCTTTGTTAAAATCGCACTTTGGTCCCTGGAGTTGTTAGTCTGTTTTAATTTTGTTATAATTAGTTAAATTTTTAGTTTATGGCAGTTTATACCCTTGAAGTTTGTTAGGGTTGCTTATTCACTTTTATTAGTTTCATTTTCTTTTATTTAATTTCAGTCCCTATAGTTTGATAGTTAGTTGATATTTGTTATTTTATTACATTTTGTAAAACTTGTACTTTGTGTTGATCCCAAACTTAGATATATTAGATTTTGTATTATCGAGATAAATCAAGTATAATACATAGAGAAACTTTGTGTAATTAACAATCTATGTGTTATGCGGAATTTAATACTCAAAATAAAGAACAAAGTAGGACACATGTATACCAAACTTTCAATCGATTAATAATAATAATGGTGAACAAGGTATGAAAGTAATACCAAATAACTAACCCTAAGGTCTTCTTTTATACTCTAAGGAGCCTTGTACAAAAAGTTAAGATCATCTGTATGGAAGTTATACAAAGATAAATACAGAAAATAGCTTATTCATTTATATCTTCCTAAAAAAACAAAAGTGCTAATCCATGCAATCACATAGTGGGTGGGAGTCTTCCTTTCAGCGGCTATGTATCAACGGCTACACAATACTTGACAGCGGATAGAATAATATGCAACAACAGCTAGAATCCTTTTGTCAACGTCTAAGGACTTGGTAATTTTATTCCCAACAATCATCCCTTAAACTTGATATTTACACTAACTATCAAGTTTCTTAATACAACAAACTATAGAGAGGATTCTTACAAACTTATCATCCTTGAATTTGAGAATGAATAAATATCGAAAAGTCAACACTCAAATCACTTGTGTAGTCAACCTTAAACTTGGTCTTGATCATCTTCTAGAAAACGTCTTGTGTCAGTGGATAGATCTTATCCACCAACATATACTCTGAAAATTTTCAAGTACTCAAACGAAATACACCAGCTCCAGATAATAATCTCCATTCCAAGACACTTATATCTTCTAAATCCAGCCATACTGGATCATCCTAGTCATGGTCAAACAATCTTCTAAAGGTTGACCAGATCCTTTTTCTCCAACACTTGTTGGAACATTGGCATCATACTCTGCCGTCAACAGACTCCAAATACTCTCCAAATCTTCTAAATCCATACTTCCAAACAATGAGATAAGAGAAGTAAATACTTGTACCTTACTACCATACCTTGTGAACTTCCAGAAACATGTATCTTGATCCTTCTCATACTAAATTATAGGGTTTCTATGCTCCACAGGCTCTATAACAAAGATATCCAAAGAAGAAAGTTCCAAATTTTCCTTCAATATGCTTTCTCTAGGCAAATTTGAATCTAACAAATCAAATTTTGGAAAATTAAGCTTAACACCTTTCTTCTTTAGCCTAGGTACCTGTGCTGCTTTTTTAGCTTCATTTCCTCTTCCAATTCTTCTTGTCTTTTAGCTGAGACCTTGATGTGAGTGTTATGCTTCCATATTTCAACCCAAATAGGATATGCCTTGTACTCTAACTCCTCAAATGTTATCCCTTGAAATTTTCTCCATATCCACCTAGTTTGATTGCTCCTTGGCAACATTTTATATAACTCTCTCCTATGTGACTTGGGTTTCATCAATACATTCTCAGCCTTATTAGCTTCTATAATCTTTAAATCCTTCTGAACTCTCAACAAATTCTCCACATCCTATTTTTCATAGATATAGGAAGCTTCTGCTCTATAGCTTCATTCTCATACTTGAAATATAAGCTTTGTAATCTGTGGCATATCATAATCAATCAAGAAACCCAGACTTTTAAGCTTCTCCTCTGCTTCTTTATCATCACTATACTCCAACCTTTCTGGTTCCTCTTCTTAATCCTCATTTGGATCAGAACCATCTAAACTATCATTCTTGTAAAACCCGCATGAGACAAGAAATTACCATTTAATTAAAACTTTTAAATTAATTAATGCACGAAAAGTATTTATGTATATTTAATACTACACGACAAGATATAACACGAAAGTAGAAATCCAGAATTTACGAATACACGAGATTATAAATCATGACACGAAAATCAATAAGTAAAACGGGCTCCATGTTAAACAATAAACCTTTACAAGTTAAATAAGCCTAAGCCCAACCCATTAACTAATAAACTAGCAAAAACCCCTATTTACTTCTCATTTTTAACAAAACAAGAAAAACAAAGAAAACCCTAATTAGTTTTATGTGGCCGCCAGTTTAGAACACCAAAAGGGGATAAAAAAGTTGATTTCGATCTTGAATATTACAAGGGTGCACGTGTTGGTTCACTCTTTGGTCCATCCCTTTCGATATCATCAAAACTTAATCTTTTATTCATTTATATTCAAGAATCATCCATGAATTTATTTAATATGAAATGAAACACACGATATTATAATAAAAACAAAAATGAAATCGTGTTGGTTTGTTTGGTTTGCACACAAACCGAGAACCCCTAGGGGGGGGGGGGGTGCTCTTGGTGGCTTAATTGGACCAGCCGCAGCCATAGTAGCTGGTTTGGTCAGTCAACCGCAACCCCAAAAAGGGGCCACGGTGGGAACTGTTGTCGAGTAGTGGCAACCATACAGCAGCAGTGGGAACCCACTGTTGGGCAGCCGCAGCCTGGCGGTGGGAGTATTGTTCTAATGGCCGCAACAGAAAAGGGCATAGTGGCAAAACTCGGGGGTGTTTCTGCCTTGGAAGCCGAGAGCTTTGGCTCTCGGTGGGGGGTTTGTTTGGCCAACCGAGACCATAAGGTCTCAGTGGTGTTTGTTGTTCGAGAAGCCAAGCACCTAAGGGTGTCTCGGTGGTGTTTTTTGTTCAAAAAGGCGAGCACCCAAGGGTGTCTTGGTGGTGTTTCTTTGACTCGGTTAAGCCGAGAGACCACGGGAACCACACGAGGGGTTTTTTGGATTTACTTATTTAAAACGGCTTATTTACGACTTATTTAATTAGACTTGATTAACATGGCTTATTATTATTTAACTTAATTAGAAAATTATTATTAAGATGCAAGGCTTAATTTATAATTATTTAAATCCATGACATATTAATTTATCATTATTTAAATCCATGACTGTTAGCCTTAAAATGTGAGCGACTAATGGAATTACATTAGTTTCATAGCTGGGACTTGCAGGGACTATTAATGTCATATGTAAGTAGTTCAAGTCCCGTGCTATATATACCCCTCCATACTTCCATAGAGGGGATAAGGTTCTTCATTTGTTTCTCTCTCTAATAAAACACACATATTAGAGCCCCTCTCTCTCTTTCTCTCACTAACCATGGCTAAACATCTATACCACCCTCCCCGACCTCCGGATCGAACCCGTGTTCATAGTGAATCCAAGTTAACAATTGGCATCAGAGCTAACCGGGGGTGTTTCGTGTTTTTGATTCGTGGTTATGTTCGGGTTTGTGTTTGATTCGATCACGGTTTGAATTCTTTATCATTCTCTAAATCTGTCAAATCCTTTGTGTCTTTTGTCTTATCTGATTTTTCATATATCTGTTATCCTTTGTATCTCGTTTACTGGTCCTTAAGTATCAACTTTTTTAAAGTTTTCTTTGTCATTTTTCATCTCGATTACTGTTTTTTATTATCATTTGTTGGTAAAAGGACATGGGAACTCATCAGACCATGACCATTTATTTTGGGGAAAAGGACAAAAATAACAAAAATGAACAAGATCCACTATTTTCGAGTATCAAAACCCTGTTCTGATGGTTATTCCGATGAACTTTCAGATGGGATTATTTCGATGGGATTATTCTGATGGGATTATTTCGATGGGATTATTTCGATGGGATTATTCCGATGGGATTATTTCGATGGGATCATTCTGATGGGTTCATTCGGATGGATCATTCTGATGGATCATTCTGATGGTAACATTGTGATGGAAGTTCAAACTTTGCGATGGATTCTGTTTATTGAAAACATTGCGACACAGTAATGGTACTTCACACAACATTGCGATGACTCGCAAAACATTGCGATGGCTTACATTTCTGAAAATCAAAACATCGCAATGTGTATCTTGAGATCATGACCAAACCAGAAAGTTATCATAACCAAAACCTTTCAACATACCTGCCTTTTAACTCCTCAACTCCGACCCACATCTATATCCTATCCCTTCGTCTCCTAATATAATCTGTCTCGAAAAAGAAAAAAACACATGCAATGATTCTAGCATCTCAGATTCGTGCTTGGTCCTCTTAACCAAAATCTTTTTAAAGATTTAAACATGGTTCATCATTGATATATGTAAAAGGCACACCTTCTATTGATATTCGAAAATAAATAAAGAAGATCTGTAACAAGCATGCATGTTACGATCTGTCTTTGTTTCGATTCAACAACCAATAACGAAAATCAGATCCAAAATGAACTATCATTTCGCCACTACCTTAGACCCTTCAAAGGATCTTGAAGCCTAGTCTCTTGATTCATTTGTTTCCATTAAAGTAAATCAGATTTGTTCTCATATCAGGTTGGGTTCGATTAAAGAAAGATGGTATGATTAAAGTAAATGAGATTAAAGGTTGATGTGTCTTGATTTTCGTCTGATGGAAAGAAATGAGATGAGTGATATGTTGTTGATGATGGAAGGCTAGAAGCAGATCTCTCAATCTTGGGAGTATCAAAAAAAAGAATAGAGGCAGTTGTATAAGTGTTTAGGGTTAACTGTGAGAAAACTTAGGGTATGGTTATCTTATATGCATCCCTAATTTCGTTATTTTAACACTTTTATGGGCTGATCTACACATAACACAAATTGGGCCAACTTCTCTTTTCCAAGTTCTTATATCCAAAACTTTGGTTAAGATGTGTTGATTGGGCTAGAACTATAATTTCGTACTAACCGAATGTCAGTATGGATTTAACTTGGATAGTAACTTGTTTAAGTGGTGGGCCTTTATACCAAAAGCTATAAAAGGGTTAAGCTACGTGTAATGAGTGTTCCGAATATTGGCTTGGCTTGATACAAGTTAGACGGTTATGCGCTATCGATTCAAGAAAAACCTCGCTCCGCAAATCAGTTGGGCATGTGATTGATTTTGAGCTTCAAAGTAAAGTTAGCTAGACGATTTTGACGACTTCTCATCCTCTAGTCATCCTTAGTTTCCTAGTTAAACGACACTCACTCAGACACAACAAACATGACAAACACAACAAAAACAAACAAACAATAAAACGATCCTTTAAGATTCACTAAAATTGTCAATGTAACACTCTCAATTTTCGTATTGGTACAGCGGAAGGGTCAATAGAGTGTTACGGGATAGTACAATAACTCAAATCATAAACAATGCATAAAAAGGGTTGTACAAAGCCAAACATACATTCATCCGAATAAAAGTTTTAAGTTTTACACAAGGTCCCCTAGTTTTATAGTCATAAAGTTACAAAACATATTTCGAATGAATATTATTAATAAGTGGGCCATCAGAGTCGATCTCCGTCCAAGTTACCTTCAAGAACCTGAGATAAAACATGCGAAAAATAAATCAGCGAATGTCGAGTGAATTCATAGAGTTTAGTAAAAACAGTTATATAAAACAGTTATGTAAAGCAGAACACAAACATAATATTAGTAATAAGATCCCATATTGCTAGTCAGGCAATATATTATAATTCAAATCATATATCATACATTATTCCTGAGACCGCAGCCTCAGTATTACCATTATCGGTATTATTATAGGATTATTATAAGCCGCATGACATTGTTGCCTTTCTATAATATACAACGGGTCGCGAGCCCGACAAATATGTGCCCATTTAAATTAGTATGTCGTCACTAAAATCACGCTATATATAAATCCCCTCATACATAAATTTGCTTGCCAATCAATGTGGCACGACGGGGATCAACCGTCAAGACACGAACTGGGGCGATCTTCCCTAAATAGTACTATTATATGCATAAGCGTCTACCAACTCCCGATAGTTCACAATTCATGCTAATGGGACTTATAGTGACATAACCTAACTAATAATAATCCATTTCAATCATTCATTGGGTCATCAAATCAATCGGGTCCATATCAGTAAGCATACAATCGTGACTACTTGTGTTTTATTTTTAAAAACTAGCATGTTATATCCCTCTCGGGTTTATAAAAAATTTCATAAAACATTTAAAAGAGTACGAGGCTATGAACTCACGTCGGTTTGGAAAGGCGGGTTATCGGTAATTAAGGCGTACGGTGTGCGTGTCTCGATCACGGGAAACCTAAACAAATAATACTCGATCTTAGACTATGTCGAATAATATTTAAAAAAAGTTGTTATGCATATGTAATCAAGTCATAAGCATGATGATCAAGTGGGATTTTATTCCTTTATAGAACACTATTAGTTTTTAAGCATCTAGTTAACTTAGTCCAATTACACTAATTTTAGCCCATTTATATGTTAAGGCCCAATAGGCCCATTAAGAGTCCAATAAGTTTTATTAGTCCATTTATCTATTTAGGACCAGGCCTCTACTCATATGTTGGGCCCAAGTGGGTTGAGCCTGTGAGCATGTCCAAGAGTGCTAAAGCAAACTAGTTGGGCCTAGTGGTCCAACAAGGCTAATTTCGGTCCATTACGGGTCCATATGTTACAAAGCTCGGGTTTGTCGGTTTTTACTTGTTAAATGTGTTTATATATCAGTAGATGTTCTATAAAAATGTTACATTTGATGGGTCCGACCATCTAAGTTTTATTTGGCGAAAACGTCGTCTTTTCGTTTTTAGCCGAAAAGACGTAAAAATCATATATAGTTTGTAGTTAGAAAACTAGTTGAGTTTTATTTTTATTAAATGTGATATTTATTTATTATAGTATATAAACATATTTTTATAATAGTTATTATCAATTATTTACTTTTACATATTTATTTATATAAAATTTTACCTCATGTTGTCTTTTAACTTTAAACATCTTATTGTGAAATCTGATGTAAAAAGTCATGTTTACCATTTTTATCATATCTTGAGTTCTATAATGAATTAGAACCCCAAATTTTTGCAATAGAAACTACATGATATGCTCTAAAATTATCCTTCTATGGCTCCTTCTCGAACAGCACATAAAAATCAGTTTTAATTCGTCCAAAACAGATCAGTCAGATTAGTACATCAAAAGTATTTTGGCCATATCTTGCTCATTTTTAACATTCCATTGTGTGACCAATTAACCACTTGCGTAAAAATCATTTATCTATCATTATACAAAATAATCTAATCCATTTAATCAACTAAAAATATTTAAACTTACTGTGTTTCACAGCCTATTAATCTAGTTAAGATTTTATCATCTTTTACTTGTAGATTTAGCCTTATTAACTTATTCAAATGACACAAATACCCATACAACACTTTGATCATCATTCATCACTATCATACACATACATTTTGAAGTAAATAGACAAGTACATTTACAAAAATAATAGGATGATAGAAAGAAAATAATCTTTGTACCAACCAAATGGTGGAAAATGTTGAGATTTGGATGAACAAGCTTGATCTTTGTACCCAAATCTTTAACTTTTCAAAACAACTTTTTGTGATCTTCAAATATATGAACTTCTCTTGAGAAATCAGACCAAATACTCCATGAAAACTTCCTTTTACAAGTTGAAATCACCTCAAAACATCTTTCTTTTAAGTGGTTTTCATCATAAGTTGATTATAGTTTAAGTTGAAGGTTGAAATTTTGTGAAAATAGTGTTATGGTGGTGATGGTGGACGACTACAGGAGGGAGAGAAGAGAGATTTTTGGTGAAAACTTTCTAGTTACACATGCAAGTATGTGTGTGTGTGAGAAGATTAGGGTTTTGTATCTAACCAAGTTATGAGACAAGTGTCTCAACATTAGCTAGAAAATTGACACCAAAGGGTGTTGCAACCTTGATGAATCCACCCCTATTAGGGGTGGGACAAGTGTTATACTTGTCTCATCCCTAATATTTTACGGGTACTCCTCGATTCTATTTTCCTCGATTTACGTGCCCTCAGGTCGATTTACGAAAAACGTTTTTGCAAAATGTGAAACTACGACACAAAACGATTCTAATAAAAATTGTCTCATAAAAAACAGAGCACAAAAGCGTAAATACGTAGACCTAGGGTTTCCGGTTTAAACGTAAAAGACGTTAAATTATGCACATACGCCCTAATTTCATCCCGTAAATATGTAAGTTCATGAACCAACCCAAAAATTAAATATAAAAATAATATACGAGAATAAATTTACTACCTGAAAATGCCAGATTGTCACAATCAAATTGGCTAGTATTCGTGCAAAAATGTCAAGTGATTACGAAGTGGATTTGGTATTTGTTATTTGAAGTTGAAGTGGAATTTCACGAAGGCGTCTACTCAATTCAACATCGAGCCTTCTCACCCCCTTCTATCGATTGATGATTCGCTTGAGCATTTATGATTGAGATTTGTCTTATCTAGTTTCCAATGTCAATGGGTGGATGGTCGACGACATGGACAACTATCACTTAAGGAGTTACGTTGTAGTGCTCAGTGTCACACTCACCTGTAGTTGTGGGTATTTCAAGAGGTGTTTTACATCTTATACTTCTCTCCTCTTTTATGTATAAGGTACTAAGAGACGTTTCTCTGCACCGTTCGTCAATCAACAAAAGTGCTGAGCATAAGTAACAAATTTGGGATTGTACTTTAGTTTCAAGTTTGGAATATCAGGTTTACTTCACCAGTGGTCACTACAGATAGCCGAAAGAATACGAGGTTGGTAAGTTTAGCCAGAGAGTACAAGAGTAGAGATATGATCAGCGAACAATTCTCACGAGTAACTTGAGCTACAGAATGTCAACAAAGATTGCTGCTTCAGACACGAACATCTCGCGATTCTGATTGTACTCGTCAGATGATGCTTCCGAGTGCTCTTAACCACCATACTTTTGACAAGAACATCTCACGATTTTGAGCGTACACGTCAGATGATGCTTCCGAGTGTTCGTAAACATCATACCTTTGATAAGAACATCTCACGATTCTGATTGTACTCGTCAGATGATGCTTCTGAGTGTTTGTACACATCATACATTCGACAAGAACATCTCGCGATTTTGACCGTACACGTCAGATGATGCTTCCGAGAGTTCGTCACCATCATGGGGGAAGAACGTGTACTTTGGAGTACTTAGTTCCCATTTTGGAGTACTTAGTTCAACTTCCAGGGGGAAGTATTCTACAAGCGTGAGAATATTTGTTGCTGATTTCTGGCATGTTCCCCCAAACACATAATCATGAAGACCAAAAATGTCAAGGTAGCAGTTACTTGGTGTGGTTTGCTTCTTCTACAAAATTCCGCTGTGCACTTTAAATGTCAAAGATAGAAGATTGCTCAAGCTACAGGATCTGCTCAAGCCAGGGATATTGGTTTGGGGGGAAGCTGATTCAGAAGCTTCATAAAAAAGAAGTCTATGAAGAAAGCTTTTCAAGACATACAGTATGAATTGTGGGGAAGTTAATCCATATCATACATGATACAATGGCTCCTTAACATGCAAAGACAAAGAGGATTCAAACTGGGGTATAAGTTTTTCTAGAAGACTTGAAGACAACGACGTCATCCTCAGCATTGGAAGCAAACTTAAAACTGTCATATTTTTGGTGTATTTGCATTTTTTAGGAACATTGTAAGTAATTCCGTATGTCTCCACATTGGGGGAAGATTGTTAGCCTAAAAATGTGAGCGACTAACGAAATTACATTAGTTTCATAGTTGGGACTTGCAGGGACTATTAATGTCATATGTAAGTAGTTCAAGTCCCGTGCTATATATACCCCTCCATACTTCCATGGAGGGGTAAGGTTCTTCATTTGTTGTTTTACTTTCTCTCTCTAATAAAACACACATATTAGAGCCCCTCTCTCTCTTTCTCTCACTAACCATGGCTAAACATCTATACCACCCTCCCCGACCTCCGGATCGAACTTGTGTTCATAGTGAATCCAAGTTAACGATGACATATTATATTTAATAATTAATTTAAATCCATGACATGTTATTATTTAATAATTAATTTAAATCCATGACATATTATTAATTAATGATTAATTATAAATCATGACATATTATTAATTAATAATTATTTATAAATTAATGACATATGAAAGTTATTTATTAAAATGGACTTTATTAACATTTGATTTATTTAAATCATGACTAATTAATATAATACTTATAATTAGCCATGGCTTAATACTTCATGACTTATAAGAATTAGCTTATTTAATATGCTTATTAAACCATGACTTATATAAACTAGCTTATTCGATGAACAAGATAAATTACTTATGTATACTAAACGAGCTTATTACTATTTATGGAAACTTACTAATTATGGAAACTTACTAATTTTGGAAACTTACTATTCATGGAAACTTACTATTTATAAAAACCTACTATTTTTGGAAAGTTAGTATATATGGAAACCTGGTATTTATGGAAAGTTACTGATTATGGAAATATCAAGTATAATAACACAAGAATCATGAAATACATTAATCAAGAACACATGAACGTATAACATTAAGGAAAGACACAATAAAGCATGAACATGTAACTCAAGTCATGAATAAGTAATTCAAAACTAAGAACAAGTAACTTATACCATGAACAAGCAACTCATACACGTCATTTATTATGTAGCTCACGTGAAGTCGGAGTAGTCCAGTTTCGTCATTTCATCTTGCTCACTGCTTGCTGGTCACAAGGTACGAATATGCCGTCCTTCAGTAAGGATATCCTTTCTCTTCATGATTAGGATTTCCCGTTTGCTATGTCACATGTTTTCCCCGGTTTCATATTATAAAACTTTTCGTTGGTTGCCATGCTCTCATTTTATTTATTCCATAACCCACGTAATTGCCCGAGCTATATACATGCATGCTCATGACTTACAACCCTGTTGAAACCTTGGTTTCCGGATCTTTTAAGCAACTAGGAATGCATCATGTTCATATGATTAGATAATCAAAGCGGAATTAGAACACGACACATTAACAAGGTGTTTAGGCACAAAACACATGAATTAAAACACAATTGGATTGTTCATTATATTAATAACAAACAATCACTAGACGTGTATACATTGAATCCCACGTCTAGTCGACACACACTTTAGGTTTACATTGTGAATGAACTTATAAAAAAACCTAATAACCCTTGGTTCCTTTTATAGTGTAAGGATTAGGGATTTACAAGAGATAATAATGAATAAACAAGTAAATCTTCTATTTAGATAAACATATACAGAATATATCCTGCATATATATCCAAATAGAAGCTTCTAAAGGCTTCTTGTCTATGTTTCTAACAATGCTTACATTGTACATGACAATGCTTGGATTGTACATGACAATGCTTGCTTTGTCAACCTTGGATTTGCTCTTGTCAACGCTTAGATTGCTCTTGACAACGCTTAGACAAAATCTTCATGTTAACCTTGGATTTGATCTTGTCAACGCTTAGATTGCTCTTGACAACGCTTAGACAAAATCTTCATGTTTTCTTCGTTTTTGAGTTTCTACCACATCAACTTTTTGACCCAACAATCTTCCCCTAGTTGAAGTCGGCAAAACTCTATGTGTATCTCTTGTAAGTTGTACATGATCTTCAAATTGCTTCCCCTCAAGTGTAGCATGTATGTCTTCCCCTTTTTGTCACATCAACAGGGAAGTAAACAATGTATGCAATCTATGAAGATTCTCCGAATGTAGCTCTATGTAATGATCTTGAAGAAAAATAAAGAAAGTATTCTTGATGTAGAAGTAGAATAACCCAACCTTGTGTTCCATGTCTTGTACTATCCATGTGATGAAGAACTTATACCAGATTGAAAAAATATAAGTAGACCTCGATCCCATTGTCAAAATCCTCATCCTTTGTGAGACACTGAGCACGATAATGTAACTCCTTCAAGTGATAGCAACCTGACCTTGCTAGATATGACAAGTCTTCATCACCAACCATGTAAAGCACGAACAAGTTATCTTCAAACCCGCTGAAAGTTTGAAGATATGATAGAACACAAACTCGCGAAAATCTTCCTCAATCATCAAACTTACCATAAGAATTCTTCCCCTTAAGCTAACACCTTTTCATGACGAATTTTAATGGAATAACATCTTTATACCATATGTAAAAGCCACTAATATGGATAATTCTTTTGCAAGGCTATCCCGATTACATAGTATAAAATATCCATCAAATTCCCAATAACTCGCTTTAAGATCATTAATTCCTTTTAAAAATATCCGAGCCATAAATATCAACATGATATTCTAAATTAAAACGGAGATTCCATGTACCTTCGTGTGTAAATTCCTCCTTTTTGTGTGCTTAAAACGTATCAATTTTCTCTAACAATAGTCATTCTTTTGTTATCCGAGATCCCATACTGTCCAACTTGTTAAACATATGCATTGTCTGATATCAGACAGAACGTATCAACGCTTGGGGACAATCATATCTCGGACAACTCATGTCAACGCCTCATTCTGTCAGCGTTCACTTATTCTTGTCAGCGTCAAAATTACAAACATCAGCATCAACGTTAAACCTTGTCAGCGTTTTGTCCCAAACGCTGACATCATCAAATGGCTACGATTCTCTTTGACTTTGGCTTAATAATATGTGATAATAACAGTGGATACAATTACCTTTTGTGACCAAATTAAGCATTATGTCACCTCCAGAATATCCGTATATTAAAAGATCAAGTCCACAAATAAAAATGAATTTACTTGCTGAAATAAATCCCTTAAATTTAGCATGTGAATATCACACCATACACAAAACATAAGCCACGTCTCTTTCTTTGTTTACTTTTTCAATCCAGCAGTAACTGTGTATCCCATGACTTTTACATCTTTATCAACGTCAAATGAATAACCATCAACGTCGTTGTAGACAAAAAGCCCATATCTGTATTTGAATTGTTTATGATTTCCTCGTGTGATCAACCCAAATTGTAGCTTCGTGTGAACACACCATAAATCATAGTCGTGTGAACACAAGTTTTTCCACCAATAAGAATGATAGCTTCATGTGAACATAAAAACTTTCCATTAACTGTTTGTGTGGAATCATACATGGCCCACATATTTGACAGCAGACACATGCGTCCCTTGTTTCTCTGGCTTTGAGTATTACTAAATCTCACACGCCATAAATAAGGACAATATTGGGAACCCCACAGCAATATATTCACACAAGGTTCTTTTCTGTATCATAACCACCTGCTGCGTTCTTTCTTTATCTTCCAATCTTTTCAGCAACAAAGAACAACAACACCACATAAACTTCATACTTTTCTGTGTTAAACTCAATCTAGGGTTTATAACTTTGTTCATCGAAACCCTAACATAGGGTTTATAGATTAACCTTAGATCATGTAATAACTTGAATCACCACAGCCAAAATCCTTATAACATTCTGCCTTTTTATATCGATCTAGGGTTTGAGGAACCCTAGGTCATGATTTTATGTGAAAAAGCAAGAATATTAATACCTTAAACAGTGAACTTCGATGCTGAATATCTTCATCATTAGGGCTCAGATCGAAAATCCCTTCGGTGAGATTCTAGACACAAGTGTCAAGAATCTACAGTCCAAAAATCACGAAGATCCAACGGTTAACGAAGGAGAAAACGTGTTTTGAACATGGCTGTCCACAGAAAACTGCATTCACTCACTGCTGACTTTGACGCTTAATAACTTTTTCCTGGGGATAAAACTCGACAATCCCTCCGGTGGATGTCTAGATTTATGTGTATAGAACACACACAAGAAATTTCGTGACGCTCTAACGGTCCAATAAAAAGTTATGACCTTCTGAATACTGCTGCGCACACAAAAACGTCCAGAAAAACCCTAGACGGATTTTTATTCTTTTCACCATACACGAACACCTTGTTGGTCCTAGCATCACGAGCCACGAGGCTCTGATACCAATTGTTGAAACCTTGGTTTCCGGATCTTTTAAGCAACTAGGAATGCATCATGTTCATATGATTAGATAATCAAAGCGGAATTAGAACACGACACATTAACAAGGTGTTTAGGCACAAAACACATGTATTAAAACACAATTGGATTGTTCATTATATTAATAACAAACAATCACTAGACGTGTATACATTGAATCCCACGTCTAGTCGACACACGCTTTAGGTTTACATTGTGAATGAACTTATAAAAAAACCTAATAACCCTTGGTTCCTTTTATAGTGTAAGGATTAGGGTTTTACAAGAGATAATAATGAATAAACAAGTAAATCTTCTATTTAGATAAACATATACAGAATATATCCTGCATATATATCCAACTAGAAGCTTCTAAAGGCTTGTTGTCTACGTTTCTAACAATGCTTACATTGTACATGACAATGCTTGGAGTGTACATGACAATGCTTGCTTTGTCAACCTTGGATTTGCTCTTGTCAACGCTTAGATTGCTCTTGACAACGCTTAGACAAAATCTTCATGTTAACCTTGGATTTGCTCTTGTCAACGCTTAGATTGCTCTTGACAACGCTTAGACAAAATCTTCATGTTTTCTTCGTTTTTGAGTTTCTGCCACATCAACTTTTTGACCCAACAAACCCCTAGTTATGGAGGTACCATAACCATGACCTATGAGGAACCTGTGTCATGACTCTCCCGCGACGAGAGAGATTTCTCACGGTGTCGCTTCACGTTACATGTTAGCCATTCTTATATTATGAGGTCGTATGGGTGCATCCTAGTTTACAGGTTTACACGTACAAGGTGATTGGTATGGTGTGTGCTCTACACTCCATCACATTGGAGCTTATCCCTCCACCCATGTTACTATTATTAGAGGTCACCCCTCTAATTGCATGACGAGGCAACCCCTTTAGTTATTCATGCACACGTTGATGACATGTTACGACTTATATGAGCTCGTGGGCATTTGCTTATATTGCATGCACAACTTATGACATTTCCGTTATCCTTTTTGTTATAAATTATCTACTAAGTTTTCCTGAGGACATAGATATACATTTCACTGCTTTCATATTTATTATTCATTTTACATTACCCTTATCTTTCTTTATATCCGTTCACTTAGCGTTTTACTTAGCCGTATTTCTTTTCATGTCTCATATGGCAGGTACCTAAAGACAGGCTTGAGCATTGAAAGTATGCGCATAGGATGCGATCTACCTTAGACTCCTTTCCTTTTTGCATTTTAAATACTTATGTTTGGTTGTACACATGCTTCGTCCTTTTTACTTCTTTACTTTATGCATGTTGAGCTTATGTTGGGAGTCGATGTTTGATTCCGGTTTTCCTGTTGGTGTTTTATGTTTTTATGAAATTATACCTTATTATGATTTGATGACACGCCATGATTATGAATAACGGCCTCCTTGTCAAAGTGGGTCGTTACAATTATGGTATCAGAGACTGGTTTCGACCTGCATTCTCTAAAACTTGACATGTGACTAGTGGGTAGTCACCAGGATCTTCCTAAAATGGCGTTTGTTATCTTTCATGTATTTATATTTTTTTAGTATTGTTGGTCTTTATTCATGATGGTTTCTCATAAATTTTGAATAATATGGTGTTAATGCAAGTGATGCCTAAAAACATTATTAGTGTTAACTAATCTTTCTTAGTTTTGATCACAACAAACTATACAACACATTTAGTGTAAAACACAAAACGAATTATTTAACTAACACTATCAGCAAGGTAATAATCATATCACTAACTTTTCTTAATCATACTTAGTGATCATCAAAGTGGTTATCCTTAAAACTCACTTTTGTTAATATGACAAAATATTTTTTAATAAACTTTCTTTTTAAGAAATTTTTTAATTAAAATGGAAAATGTAAATTTGAAAATGGCATATTCCATATGCCATAACAATATCCTTTGAAGGTTTAAAAAACCTCATATATTCCTACCCCACTAAAAGACAAAAAAGGGAGCGAACTCTACTGGGCGGTACCTTAAATAGCTAGGCAGTTCCTTAGCGATATGGAACCGCCGGCTAGTTAAGGATCCGCGCCCAGCTAGCCATTGGACTTTGTCTTCTATAAATAGTGGATCAAATCTCATTTTCCAACAAGCCTCTTAGACGTTTTTCTCAGCCCCCTTTCTCTTTTCTATAGCATAATCATTAGTAAATGATCACTTAATGTGTTAAGTATGTTTACATATGATTATCCTCTTGATCCCCTCCTTTACTTTGTCCAATGAGAAGATCACTCACTCACTAGTGTTGTGATAAAGATGAATCCATGAATTAGTCATGTTCATCATGTTAGCCTTTTTGTTTTTGTTGATCCATTTGTATTTATGAATACTTGGACTAGTTGTGTTCATCCAAGCTATTTGTGAATACTTGGATTTGTTGTGTACATCCATCGCATATGTGTTTGCTTGGATTTGTGTTGTGTAGATCCAAGCTACATGTGTGTACTTGGATATGTCTAGTTGAGTTGTAATAGATTTGTGTAGTAGTTCTCACTAAACTATAAAGTAATTTGGTTGTGTCTTGTGAGTTCTCACTAAACTCGAAAGTGATTAGTAGTTGTGTTGTGTGAAGTTCTCACTTAGATTCAAAGTGAAGAGTCGTGAAGATTGGTTCTAGCTTTGGATTAGAACTCGACATCTAGCCTTGTGTCGTAAAAATGGTGAAGTAGGCAACTTCGTGAAGATTGGTTCTACCGTGAGATTAGAACTCGAAATCTAGCCTTGTGTCGTTAAATTGTGAAGTAGGCAACGTTGTGTAGAATGGTCCTAGCTAATGATTAGGTCGCGAAATTTAGCTTACTGTCGGAAAATAATGTAAGCGACGATGTAAGGCTTTCTCCGCCAAGAAGGGAGCTTGTGGATATAGTGGAAATCTCGAGTAGGTGTACTCGAGGAGTGGAGTAGAAACGAGGATAGAGCCTCGTTGTCGAACCACTATAAATATTGGTGTCTTGTCACTAGGTTGTCTCTTTCCTTACTCTTTACTTATTTCATTATCATTATACTTACCTATTACCATTTCTAATGCATTTGAATTGAACCTAATCATTATGCAACTTAGCTTCAAGTAGAAGATAGTTTTGATACACACTTAATTCAAATTAATTTATATTAGGTGACTAATAGAAAAGAAACTATTCAACCCTCCCCCTATAGTTTCTACAATTGGTATCAGAGCGATGGTCACTCAAGATCTTTGAAGTATATTGTACTTTAAATCTTGGATCGATCCATTCTCTCCTTAAATTAGAAGGTCAAGTTGTACTAAAGTTTCTCTTTGGTCAAAACTATTTTTTTTGGAAAATATGTCTTTTAATTGGTAATATTGCATCCCTCTTAGATTAGTAGCCCTTATGCATTTTAGATCTACTCTTGAAATGTATCTACTAGTTTGCATCTTGCTTTGTGTAGGTACTCATGAAGATCAATCATTTAATTGGTTGTAGATTGAATTACTTACACTTGTAGAAGACTCATCTTCATTGATGTTCAACATCTTTGAATGATGATATCAAGATGATTGGGAATGATACTATTCCTTAAAGAATTAGTACCCATCATAGTTATTGTTGGGAATTGCATTAATTCCTTGATGGATTGCTCTTTGTGGCCAAGGTACGCTTTCGTTCTTCCACATGCCCTTTGATCATTCTTTTGATCATTACTTGACTATGTGCTTGTTCTTGGCATCCTTGCCTTGACATTTGTTTGTGGTTTGTGATTCTTTTCTTTTATCCTCTCAAACCTTCATTGCTTGGATACTTGACTCACTATGGTGATGTAGAGTGAGTTAGTAGTAGCTTAAAGTATCAAGCATGATTTCCATGGTTTGCACCCATAGGGTTAGTAGGCCCTTTGTGGGAGAGAAAGTGAATCAATACCTTGCTCATATTTTGGTTTAGACTAAGACTATTATTAAAAGTGATCTTAGTCTATGCAACAATAATTGCTTTGTGTTTATTCATTACCAAAGCTGTTTAACGTTTCGCCGGAAAGGCACGTCTTAAACCACTATATATGACACAAGTTGTTCGTCTCCATTATTTGAAGATTGTTGTTAATCCCTTGAGCATGGATATTAGTCTTGATTCACTTCCCTTGACTTCTCTCCACTTTGCCTTTTTGCTACGAGTAGTCATTTTTCCGTTTCGGTTCTTTTCGATATCGATTCAACTCGTAATCCTTCATTAAGGAATATTTCTTAGTGTTATGATGATTCAATGATATTCTAGAAGGTTTAAGATTTATTTTTAAGTATTTTAGAAAACTTGGTTTTCAAAATTTTGGCGTATTTCATTGATAAAAACCAGCCTCTGTAGGCGGTTCTTTATCTCTGGCGGCTCAAACCCGCGGTTCCTTATCGATAAGGTACCGCGGGCAGTAAAGTTTTTCAGAGCGCCAGTTTTATTAAAATAACCTTTTTCAAACCAAACCCTCTCTCTCCCAAAAACACACAGCCAACGAATTACACCTTTTCCACCATTGTTGAAGCTTCAAAAACCTTCAATCACTCAAATTAATTGATTCCAAGTTGTGGGTTTCACTCATCCTTCATCAAACATCCATTAATTGTAAGTACTTTCTTTCAATTTCATCTATCTTGTTCTAGGATTCATCCTTTCATAATTGGGGATTTCTAAAATTGAAATTAAATTAGAACCTTAATAGGAATATGGGTTGACATGGTTATTTTACTGTGATTCCATAGGTTCATATTCATTAAGATTTAACTAAAATCCACTTGTAGAACAAATCCGAATTTTGGCTAAATGATTTTGGTTAAAAGATGGAATTGAGTTGAACCCATGAACAAATAGGTTAATCCTTACCTAAAAACCTTGTTTTGAAAAACCAATGCTTTAGTCCATTGTTGATCCAACATATTTCATATGTTCTTGGTTAATAATGGAATAGATACATTGTGAGCATGAGAATGATATGGATTCAATCCTTTGTTTGTCAAGAAATTGATATAACACATTCTCATACTTTTGAGTTTTGATATTATTTTTCAAAAGAGTGATTGGAAAAATATTTTCTTGTGTTTATTTAGGTACTAATCATGCGTTCACAATACCAAAAGGATCATCAACTCACCCAACAGTATATGCCTAACCTTTCCGACTTTTGTCACTCAACTCACCTTGCCCATACTTATTCCTCCCTTCAATCCCGTTGTTTTCATGAGGGTAGAGTTGTCCAAAAGGATATTAAGGATTATGTCTACATCAAGTCTATGTTTGAAAATATTGGATTTGATTGTTTGTTGAACATTAAGGAAGACATCTATCCTCGGTTCCTATTGGAATTCTTTAGCACATACTCTGTCATTGAAAACGACGATGGAATATTTGTTAGGTTCACCTTGAAGGGTCAACTCATTTAATACTCTCTCGAAGTCTTCGGTCAAATTCTTGATGTCCTATTTGTAGGCACTTGTCGCTTCACGGATAAATGGAGGCTTAGTGCTCTCCTTGAATCCAACAATTGTCCTCCAAATGATCATGAGGAAAATGATCTTGACTTCATTGTTGACATTGTCTCCAAAAAGCGTAATCGACCCGTTAAGAGAAGCCTTCATACTAAGGTACGTTCGGTGAAACGTCATGAGGTTCTCTTAAGCGACCTCAATGATAATATGGTCCAATGGACCAATATCCTTAGGGAAAATGTGTTTTGTCTTGGTAGAAACCGGGATCATGTTCCGGCGTGTTTAGTGCATATGTTATATTGCATCTTTACCAACACCAATTACAATTGGCATATTTTATCGCTCAACGGATCAATTATGCTATTCACAAGCCTAAAACAAACCTCCCTTACGCAATGCTTCCCACTCGCCTTTTTAAAAGGGTTGGCCGTGATTTTCCAAATCTTGATCTTTCTTAGTTTCAACCGGTCAAACGGGTCATGCTACCTATTCAAGAGGTATATAAGAGAAAGACAAGATGTGATTGTAAATCCGACCAACAAGAGTCCAATGATGAGGACATGGACATGCCAACAAGTGATGGTGATGGCATTGGCACAAGTGCTCCCATTGATTCTTCGAGTACTTCTCACCACTCCACAAACTCATTCGTGGACGATTTAGATGACATTGTTTCCCCTCCTCATCATTCCACTTGTGAAATTCCTAATAATCTCAATTTGGAGGAACTTTATCGTCAAAATCTTCGAACCCAAGGTGATTTACATAAACACCGGGTTGAGTCGAGAAAGGGAATCAAGTACTTGGGAAACATGATCAAGGGATTGGGCAAGAAGAGAAGATGAAGACTTTGAATTGTTTCAAAGTATACATGTTGGTTAACATGTAATGCGATGTTGAAAATTTGCTTCCTTTTACTTTATTTTGGTTGTGTACTAACTAATACTACTTGTTTGGATTATTTATTATTATCCTAATGATTATCTATGCCATTGTGATTATGATTTGCATAGCTTTGTGCATCCTATTTGTTAGTTAGCTTCCTAGATTTTGGTCGGTAGTTAACTTTGGCTTGAAAATCCTTTGGTAAAAATCTGGGCTAACCAAAGTTTGAGGAATTACCATTTTTGAACACCACTGATCGCGGTTCCTTATTGACCCGCGGTACCTTATTGATAAGGAACCGCCGCCCCTAGATAAGGAACCGCCGGCTACTGTGTCCGACAGAATCTTTGCTTTACACTATTTTCCTTAATCTGTGTAAACCTTGCTTGATTCTTTGCAAAAACCTACACATTTCCTAAACTAGGTTAGCTAAACTCATTGTTCACATAAAATGTTTTTAACCCATTACTAGTTTGGATCATCCCCTCACCCTTTTAAACCCACCTTGTTAGCTATGTTCTTCATACATCGAACCATTCTTCCTTAAACCTTAAACGTCTCCTTTCAACCATGGTTTCTACAAGAAGCTCAAACTCATCCAAAACCTCCACCTCAAGGAAAAATCTTAAGATTAAGATTAAAATGCCTAAACCTAACTCCTCACCCTTTCACACACCCAAGAATGAGATTGTCCCAATTCTCATTTCTTCATCAAACTCACCACCCCTTGCTCCATGAATACTTCATCAACCCATGGTACCAACCATTCTCATGGTTCTACCTCCTCTTCATTCCAATCGAGGATGAATGAGCTTTCCTCACCCTTCACTCCAAGTAATCTCTTGGATGTGACTACCCAATCATAACCCATCCAAAGCATTCCCATTGTAAATGACTTTGATGATACCTTGGTGACTTCACCATTTACCCCTCCAAACTCACCCTTGTCACCCTTGGAGAGTATGTCTCCACACTCACCAACATCACCCTTGGAGAACATACCTCCTCCACCTCTACCTCCCTCAAACACTCCCATTTTGGGTGTTCTACTTCCCTTCTTTATGGGTGATCCTTACTTCCTTGGGTTCCTAGAAGCTCATGGTTTTCATTGTCCATGTTTCCTCTACAATAACTACATCATTCAAAACCTTAGGATGGAGATGTTGGGACTTCATATGAGGTTGCAAGATTTCTTGCTCACCTTGTTTAACATGCCTCCTCCTAGGAGATGAATGGTGATTTTCCTTGAAAATAGTTTTCAAGAAAATTCAAGCCAAGGAAGATTACTAATCAAGACCTAGTTTTAATTTATCTTTAGTTTAGTTAATTGTTTTTCTTTATTTCCTTTATGTATCTTTTTTATGAGTGTTTTATGAGTATGAATTATGGACTTAGCATTGTGTGTTTCTATCTTTATGTGCACATCAATCAACTTTTATTCCAAATTAAAATTGCACCTAAATCTATCACAACCTCTAAAACTTGACTAAAATTGGTTCAAAATGTTATCTAAATATTTTGTCACCCTTTGTCAAGACATTCTTGGTGAATGTGTTGCTTTTATGCAACCCTAGCATAATTTAGTGCTAATAGAGGTAAAATTCCAAGATTTGTAATTTTTTGAAAAAGTCTTAGTTTTTCTCAAAACCCTGGAAAATCAAGGTTTTAAGTCCACTGCACGCGGCTCCTTAAAGTCGCGCGGTTCTTTAAGTGACAAGGAACCGCCGGTCCCTATAAGGTACCGCGGACAGAAAGTCATTTTATGGCTCGTTTTTGGTCTTTCTTCATCACCCTATTCCCTGTCAAGATTCCATGTTTACTCAATTTGGCTAAACATTCCTTGACACTTTACATTTGATTTTCAAACCTTTTCCTTGTATACTTTCTTCTTATACCCCCACCTTGAGATTTCATTCTCACACCTCAACAATTCCTAACTCTCCCTTTCATAACCTTGACATTTCATTGTCACAAACTTCCTCACCCAAAGCTTCCTTATCCAAGCTTCCCAAGAAACCGAAAATCTCGGTTAGACCTATTTGGATCAAGAAAAATGAACCCTCTTCATCCAAACCACCCAAGAACCCCACCTTCTCTCCAATCAAGTATTGGAATGAGACCTACTCCATTAACCCCATCACCGGAGAAAAGGAAAATCTCCCCCCACCACCAAAACCTTTTGACACCCCTCAACTCAATGACCTTTCAACCTTCCCAAACCTCACAAGGCATTGTGAAAACATTTCCTACCCACTTTCCTCACCACCACCAAACCCTAGGTGTGATGGCCTTCCCCCATCAACCAAATGTGTGTCGCATCATGGATCCTCGTGTGATTGTTGTCGATTTCAACAAATTGAACTTGCTCATGTGTATGAGAAGTTAAATTTTCTTTAATTCCTCCTCACTCGACCTCCTCTCAAAGTTTTTGTTCCCGTGGAGAAAACTTCGAATGATGCATCGTCGTCTTATTTTTCCAACTAAAGGACTACACTCCCTTGGAGTCAATAAAACTTTAGTTGTTTTAGAGTCATTAGTGTTTTTAAGCAATCTTGGAAAATTATCACTATTAGACTAGCTTATGCTTTGTGGTTTATTTTTCCATATCTTTTGCTTTAGATACTCATATTGTGTGTATGACTACCTACTTTGTTTGTCATTTTCATATTTATGTAATATGAAATCTTTGTGTTATGTTTGTTTTCTTTATTTGATGATTCTCTCTTCCTTTTGAGTTGATTGTGGTTAATCTTCACAATTGTTTATGGGTGATTCCATCAATTTTAAATTTTAACCCCTTGACAAATTTATCATCCTCATTGGTTGGATGTTTCTTTTCTACCTCCATTCCACCAATTGAATCTTGATTTTGTCATTTACCTCTTTGGACATACTTAGCAAATACTTGCTTCTAATTTGAGATTTCTTCTCCTTCTACCTCTCAAGTTACTTAGTAGGTAGTGATCATATATACATTGGTGTTTCTTTCCTTTCTACTAACCTTTGTGTAGCATGTCACCTTAGCTCATACACTTGGTACCCCAAGCAAGGGGGAGCAACCACCAAGGGGGAGCTACTAGCAAAGTCCGGATATCTTCAAAGACTTGTGCTTACCTTTTTTCTACGACAAAGGGGGAGAAATGATAGTGATAAACTCGTTAATAATTTGATATTTTGTGTTTCTAAGTAAATGAGTTTATAGTTTGTCGTAATAAAAAAGGGGGAGATTGTTAATGCAAGTGATGCCTAAAAACATTATTAGTGTTAACTAATCTTTCTTAGTTTGGATCACAACAAACTATACAACACATTTATTGTAAAACACAAAACGAATTATTTAACTAACACTATCATCAAGGTAATAATCATATCACTAACTTTTCTTAATCATACTTAGTGATCATCAAAGTGATTATCCTTAAAACTCACTTTTGTTAATATGACAAAAGATTTTTTAATAAACTTTATTTTTAAGAAAATGTTTTATTAAAATGGAAAATGTAAATTTGAAAATGGCATATTCCATATGCCATAAGAATATCCTTTGAAGGTTTAAAAAACCTCAGATATTCCTACCCCACTAAAAGACAAAAAAGGGAGCGGACTCTACTGGGCGGTACCTTAAATAGTTAGGCGGTTCCTTAGTGATATGGAACCGCCGGCTAGTTAAGGATCCGCACCCAGCTAGCCATTAGACTTTGTCTTCTATAAATAGTGGATCAAATCTCATTTTCCAACAAGCCTCTTGGGCGTTTTTCTCAGCCACCTTTCTCTTTTCTATAGCATAATCATTAGTAAATGATCACTTAATGTGTTAAGTATGTTTACATATGATTATTCTCTTGATCCCCTCCTTTACCTTGTCCAATGAGAAGATCACTCACTCACTAGTGTTGTGATAAAGATGAATCCATGAATTAGTCATGTTCATCATGTTAGCCTTTTTGTGTTTGTTAAACCATTTGTATTTATGAATACTTGGACTAGTTGTGTTCATCTAAGCTATTTATGAATACTTGGATTTGTTGTGTACATCCATTGCATATGTGTTTGCTTGGATTTGTGTTGTGTAGATACAAGCTACATGTGTGTACTTGGATATGTCTAGTTGAGTTATAATAGATTTGTGTAGTAGTTCTCACTAAACTATAAAGTGATGTGGTTGTGTATTGTGAGTTCTCACTAAACTTGAAAGTGATTAGTAGCTGTGTTGTGTGAAGTTCTCACTTAGCTTCAAAGTGAAGAGTCGTGAAGATTGGTTCTAGCTTTGGATTAGAACTCGACATCTAGCCTTGTGTTGTAAAAATGGTGAAGTAGGCAACGTCGTGAAGATTGGTTCTACCTTGAGATTAGAACTCGACATCTAGCCTTGTGTCGTTAAATTGTGAAGTAGGCAACGTTGTGTAGATTTGTCCTAGCTAATGATTAGGTCTCGACATTTAGCTTAGTGTCGGAAAATAATGTAAGCGACGATGTAAGGCTTTCTCCGCCAAGAAGGGAGCTTGTGGATATAGTGTAAATCTCGAGTAGTCGTACTCGAGGAGTGGAGTAGAAACGAGGATAGAGCCTCGTTGTCCAACCACTATAAATCTTGGTGTCTTGTCACTAGGTTGTCTCTTTCCTTACTCTTTACTTATTTCATTATCATTATACTTACCTATTACCATTGCTAATGCATTTGAATTGAACCTAATCATTATGGAACTTAGCTTCAAGTAAAAGATAGTTTTGATACATACTTAATTCAAAGTAATTTAAATTAGGTGACTAATAGAAGAGAAACTATTCAACCCCCCCTTTCTAGTTTCTACCTAGGATTGAACCATAGTCGTTCATACTTAGTCACATGTTTCTTCTTTCGATTTTTAGACTAGTATGGGTTGAACCATAGTCGTCCATACCTAGTCACATGATTAATTCTTTTCTTGAAGTTTTGACTAGTGTAGGTTGAACCATAGTCGTCCACACTAGTTATTGTCAGACTTCGTTTAATTATGCTTTCATGTTTCTCTCATGTTTCTCTCATGTTTCTTTCATTTTTCTAACCGATTAATCATTTACTTTCTTTGAAATTGTCAGATGGTTAACACACGTACCGATGCTGAACTTTCTGCAGCTGTTCAAGCAGCTTTGTAGACATTACTTCCTCAGATCCACAATGAAATACGTAAAGAGTTTCGCGATGGACCGTCCAATGGTTCAGGTGGAAACCCTCCACCAGTCATGATTCATACTTGCCTTGAACGCTTTAACAAGCAAAAGCCTCATTCATTCGAGAAGGCGACAATTCCTACAAACGCGGATAACTGGATCTCCCACATGGAGAAGATATTTGATGCTATGGGTTGTGATGAGATTTACAAGGCAAGGTTGGCAGTTTATAAGTTTGAGGGTGATGCATTAGCTTGGTGGAAGGCCTATAAGCAGGCAAGAGGAGGAGAGACATGGCTCGTCACGGTGACTTGGACACAATTTAAGGAGCCGTTCTACTTTCAATTCTTCCCTCGAGCTGAATAGGAGCGCCCGAAGAGGGAGTATCATTCTAGCCGCCAGAGCGCGATTGAGACTAGTATTGAGTTCATGCAACATTTTCTCTGATTAGCTGGTTTTCTTGGGCAAGCTGCTGGTACTGTAGAGGATCAAGCTAAGAAGTTTCATTGGGGTCTTCGCAAGTCGACTCTTGATCGTCTCCTGTGCGCTACATTTACTGATGTTGCCCAAGTTGATGATGCTGCTTGCATCTTGGAGATCCTATGGACAGTGTAGGTCCACGATATCCTTGGATTGTTTCTGTGTTATAATGAACTAAAGAGAGAGGGAGAGATGAACAACTAGAGAGAGAAAGTTAGAGAGAGAAAGGAGAGGATTAGAGAAAAGATGAATGATTGATAATGAAATGAGAACCAACAACCCCTCCTAACATGCTAGGAGGGGGTATATATAGCCCACTCTACATGTGGGCTTTATGGGTTATACTCTTACATATTAGATCACGAGCCCATACTACGTATATATCGTTAGAGTGATCGATCCTTCCTAAATACGTAAAAACGTATTTCCAACAATCTCCCCCTAAGGGAGGTCACTCCAAGTTACAATGTCCTAAATAGTCTATAGCTCGTGATCTATGCTAACAATGATGTGACCGAGATTTTCTTTTGAAAAAACGTATTTCCAACAATCTCCCCCTAAGGGAGGTCACACCATTTTACAAAATATTAAACCTAGCATACTATGCTTGAGTCTTCGATCTTGTTCTTGTGAATATGCATATGAGATCTTTGACTATAGTCTTGAGCATGTTTCCTTTCCTTGACCATGTGCATTCATCACTTGTGATATTCGCCTCCTCGTGACTTCATGTTCCACATACTTATACCTTGATGAATTCTTGAAAGTTTCAGAGTTTGATACAACGGAAGACTTGACTTTTAGGCTTTCTTGAATTTGTTGAAGTATTAAGTTCAAAAAGTATAAGCATGCAGGGACGACTTCTTCTCGGACACCACATTGCCACCGTCTTGTTACGCTGCATAAAACAATTAGCAACAAAACATAGACACGGATGAAATGGCTTTGAACATTTCAACCTACTTAGGTAGCATTTTACCTCCGGTCGGTGAAGACCGTTGGACGATATTAAATATCATACATGTGGTAGGTAGTTTCAATTAAGAACCTCTTTACAAGATCTCGCGGGTAAACCCGTACTCTTAACTCGACCGTCCAAAGCTGACTGCGAACATAAAGAGTGAATCATTTGGATAAAATTATCCGCATGATTGAAGCCGTCAAATCCGATTCCTAGAACAAGTTTGATTCATTTAAAGAATCGCACCATCGTTGCTTTCCAGTTGTCACGAGATTGATTCATATAGAATCTTTCAAGTTACCTACCAAGTGCTGTTTGAGGTTAACACTAGAAGGATTTCCACTCATCACTGTGAACACTATAGCGTGTCACTCTGAGTGTTCTGGCAAGATCACTAAGATATTACGTAGAGGCCTGTAACGTGTTTAAGTTTAGTTAAGAATTAAACCACTGTTGCTTTCCAGTTATCACAAGCTTGATTCATAAAGAATTGCACCAATCACCTACCATGAGCTTTTTGATATTTACTCAAGAAGGATTTCCATCTTCATTGTAAATACTTTTGTATTACTTGGATTTTCAGGCAAGATCATGAAGATATTGCGTAGGACTCATAAGATCTTTCTTACTTTACACAGTGTGTGAAGAAGCAAGGAATAATGAAAGTGTGTCCTAATGAGATATTTGATGATCTCAAATGGATCTAGACTCGATCGTGCATTTTGGATTTTAGTGATCGGAGGCTGGAGAGGAGTGCCACCATTTATGTAACACTCCACTTGGATAAATGGACCGTTACGTGTATTTATGGCGTGTCATCAAAGCATGCAAGGCAATGTATTAAAACATTAACTGACCATACGAAAATACCGGAATCAAACATCGGTAGTCCAACATAAGCTCAAAATATAAAGATTAAGTACTGAAAGAAAAAGGACGAAACAGTGTCCAAACAACCAAAGTAATGTAATGTAACATGTGCATAAAATAAAGGAGTCTGGATAGCTCCAATCCAATGCACGTACTCTCTTAGAAGTCCTAAGATCGTCCCTGTGTACCTGTCGTTTGGAAACATGAAAGGAAACTACGGCTGAGCATAACGCTCAGTGGACGGATATAGCATGATAAGAATATACTGAAAGTAATGAAATAGAAGACAACAATGAAACTATAAGACTGATGTGTAACATGTGGTAGAACTCTGCATAAAATTTGAGAAACCTGGTTCATATATACTGATACTGAAAAATAACTATTAATTCTGAAAACATGCATTTACTGTATTTTATTTGCCACAGCTTATATAGGTCACGTGCTGTAACAACCGTGCATGAATAACTGGAGGGGTGACCTCGTCATGCTGTAGAGGGGTGACCTCTAAATACTGTGCTGGGTGGAGGGATCAGCTCCAATGTGAAGGATGTAGAGCACACACCACATTCACCCTGATAACTTGTAACACATATAAGCCTAGGATGCATCCATATGCCCCACTAAACATACATATAAAAAATGGCCAACCTGAACATGAGTGGGACGATGCAGGATATCACTCTCCTGCATGTGAGTCACGACACCGGTGCCTCTAGTGCCGTGGTTACATTACCTCCGTAACTAGTACATAAACTGGTCGTGCTTGTATATAATGCTCAGGCAATTTATTTAGTTATTAACATGATTGCTGATAAACTTAAACATATACTGGGGAAACATTTGGCTGAAGACGGGGAATCCTAATCATGCATAGAAAGGAAGTCCTTACTGAAAGGACGGAAATCCGTACCTCGTGTCCCGTAACCGATCGAGATCAACTGACCGAAAGTCTACTCTGATTTCACGCGAGCTACATGAATAAGGGACGTGAATGAGTAACTGATATTCGCTTATTTAATTTCGTGTTCTTATTGGTCTTTCATTTATTTATTTATTTTCTTAAATTCCGTACGTATATTAATTGATAAATCTGACCTTATAATAATTCATTTTAATGTATTATCTTTCTACTATTAGTTACGGTACAACGTATTTCCGACGCTATAATAGTGCTATAATACATATCCCGTTAAAATAGAAAGTTTCTTAATTTAGAAAATTCCAAATAATTTAATTCATGTCATAAAATTATACCTTTTTAAATATTAAAGAACTATTTTAAATTAATACATTTAAAATATATTTTTAAACATTTATAAAACAATTTACTTAAAAGGTATAATATAAGAATATTTATTTTATTTATTATAATAATGCCCCGAGCCTACCGAGATATCCCATCTCGGTTGCACTAAACAAATTAACATATAATACAAAATCTGTCAACAAGAATTAGTGACAGAATTCTGTGTCACTAAAACTGTCGCTAAATCTGTCCTTATTAAAACTATATACATATAACAGTTTTTGCGATAGAAAAACTGTCGTTAAAACTGTCGCTAATGTTATTTACTATTATGTTTTTCCTGTCCCATTCCTTTCCACTGATTTCCCACTTCATTCCCACTGTTAGGCTATGTTTTCCCACTGTTTGCAACATAGCCAAACACCCCTTAATAATTAAACAGTCCGGTTGGGTTTGTTTGACCGTTTTGGTCGAACGCAGCCCTTTGCCGCCCCTGTGTGGGTCACGGCTGGGCAAGACTGAGGCCACCAAGACCTGGGTCTCGGTTCATTTAAACCCAACAGCCTCGATCATCATGGCTAAATAAACACGCCCCTTTGGTTTTCTGACTCTCGTCGACCACAAACAACCACCACCGAGACTGTTATGTCTCGGTGTATGTGCAGTCCCAAAATCCGAATCCCTTTTTTTTAACTCGTGTATAGCATGAAACCTTTTTTTTAAAACAGCCCATCATTCGTGTATATAAGAATTAACAGAAAAGAAAATCAATTACCTTGGTTTGATTAGTAAATGGATGAAAACACACCCGAGGTTCTTGAAAGAATTAAACCCGAAACCCCTCTTTTTCTTGTTCTATAACTGGCGGCCTCCAAGGGGTAGTGAAACCCTAATCCTTTTTTTTGTTCGACTGAGTGGGAAAAGAGGGGTTTAAGTAAATAAACCGCGTATTTACATTCCCGATTTAAATACGGGTTTTACAATTCTTCCCCTCTAAAAAAAAATAATTCGTCCCCGAATTAAGGATACAGCCGTACTGGGTTTTACAATTCTTCCCCTCTAAAAAGAAGAATTCGTCCTCGAATTATAAGGTATTTAAGCTGACTGGAGTAAACGCCGAAAATGCTAATAAGCTGGAAAACATAAAAGCTGAAAAGACATACCCGAATCAAAACTGAAAGTGAGGATAAGAAGTTCGTATAGACTCCTCTGTTTCCCAATTGGACTCCCGCTCGGTATGGTCCCTCCACAGGATTTTGACGAAAGGAACGATCTTCCTTCTCATAACTCGATCCTGGCGATCTAAAACTGCTTTGGGTTCCTCAAAATAAGATAAATCCACCCGAATCTGATCGAGTGGATAATTCACTTTGTGAAGCTCATGATAGTTGTACCCTCTGAGTAATGATACATGAAACACGTTATGGGCGTGTGAAAGCTGAGGTGGTAACGCCAATCGGTATGACACTTCACCGATACGTTCAAGGATTTCGAACGGTCCGATGTAACGAGGGCTGAGCTTGCCCTTGAGGCCAAAACGTCTGACGCGGCGTGCGGGTGATACTTTGAGGAACACACGATCCCCAGTCTGAAATGATAGATCTCTGCGATGCTTGTCGGCGTAACTCTTCTGGCGAGTACGCGCTTCTTGCAGTTTTGCCCTAGTGATGGCGACCTTTTCATTGGTCAGTTCTATCAATTCTGGTCCTTCAATCAAACATTCTCCAACCTGATCCCAACAAATAGGAGCACGGCATTTCCTGCCGTATAACATCTCGAATGGAGCACGCTTGATACTAGCATGCCAACTGTTGTTGTAGGAAAACTCGACCAAGCAAATATAGTCATCCCAGTGTCCTGTCCATTCTAATGCACAGGCGCGTAGCATGTCCTCCAAGGTCTGGATGGTACGCTCTGACTGACCGTCCGACTGCGGATGGAAAGCTGTGCTGAGCTTGAGCCTAGTTCCCCAAGGTTTATGCAAACCTTCCCAGAAATGAGAAGTGAAACGTGGGTCCCTATCTGATATAGTTTTTGAAGGTGTACCATGTAACCGTACAATTTCCTTGGTGAATAGTTCTGCTAATTTACTGACTGCAAAATCTTTACGGATAGGAATGAAATGTGCCGACTTGGTCAAACGATCGACAACAACCCAAATTGCATCATGTCTCCGCTGAGTTTGTGGTAGTCCAGTGACAAAATCCATAGAGATCTTGTCCCATTTCCACATTGGAATATCTAACGCCTGAAGAACACCACTGGTACGCTGATGCTCTATCTTAACCTGCTGGCAGGTTAAGCATTTAGACACAAAAGTTGCGACATCCTGTTTCATGCCACTCCACCAGAAATGCTGCTTAATATTGTGGTACATTTTGGTGGAACCTGGATGGATAGAGAACGGAGAGCTGTGAGCCTCAGTCATTAAGGCTTCTCTGAGAGTAGGGTCTTCTGGAACGCAGAGTTTGGTACCCTGCCATACGATACCATCGTCATCGATGCGAAATTCGGTCTGCTGGTCATTGTTCTGGACAATCGCCCAGATTTCACCGTCATCCTTTTGTGCGGCTTTAATCCTAGAGTGTAAATCTGGTTCTACCCTCAAACTAGCCCAATATCCCATCTGTCCGCGTACTAAGAGCTCAATATCATACCGCTCTAAGTCCCGAATAATTTCTTCCTGAACTTTGATGCCATTTATCATACCTGACTTTCTGCTAAGGGCATCTGCTACTACATTTGGTTTACCTGGGTGATACTGGATATTAGTGTCATAGTCTTTTAGCAGTTCTAACCATCGCCTCTGTCTCATGTTCAGCTCTCGCTGTGTAAATATATACTTGAGACTTTTGTGATCGGTGAAGATATCACACGACTCACCGTATAAATAATGCCTCCAGATTTTAAGGGCGAAAACGACTGCTGCGAGCTCTAGATCATGAGTAGGGTAATTTTTCTCATACGGCTTCAGTTGACGCGAAGCATAAGCAATGACTTTCCCATGCTGCATAAGAACACAACCTAAGCCCTTTCCTGAAGCGTCACTGTAAATCTGATAACCACCTGTACCGGATGGAAGAGTAAGTATCGGTGCTGAGATCAATCGATGCTTGAGTTCCTCAAAACTCTTTTCTCTCTCCTCGGTCCATATAAACTTCTCACCTTTTCGCATAAGTTGGGTCAATGGTAATGCCAAATGTGAGAAGTTTTCCACAAACCTGCGGTAATAACCCGCCAACCCAAGAAAACTACGTATCTCTGTGACAGATGTCGGTCTTGGCCATTTGGTGATAGCCTCCACCTTTGCAGGATCCATAGTGATTCCTTCTGCAGAAACAATATGGCCTAGAAACGCCACTGTATTCAGCCAAAACTCGCACTTAGAAAATTTAGCATATAACTTTTCTCGTCTGAGAATCTGCAACACTGTACGGAGATGATTCTCATGTTCCTCTTTGGATTTGGAGAAAATAAGTATATTATCGATGAACACGATCACAAACTTGTCTAAAAATTCGTGGAAGACTCTGTTCATCAAGTCCATAAATACTGCAGGCGCATTCGTGAGGCCGAATGGCATAACAACAAACTCGTAATGACCGTACCTCGTGCGAAAAGCAGTTTTGGTTATATCCTGCTCTTTTACACGCAGCTGATGGTAACCTGATCGTAGATCGATTTTTGAGAAGTGCTTGGCACCCTGAAGCTGATTGAATAAATCTTTGATACAAGGAAGTGGATAACGGTTACGAATAGTGAGCTTATTCAACTCACGGTAGTCAATACACAAACGCATACTACCATCCTTCTTCTTGACAAACAAAACTAGAGCGCCCCAAGTGACACGCTAGACGAATGAAACCCCTTTCTAGAAGTTCCTGAAGTTGATCTTTCAGTTTCTTAAGCTCTACAGGAGCCATACGGTAAGGAGCTTTAGATACTGGTTCTACACCTGGAATGAGATCAATACCAAATTCTACCTCTCGCATGGGAGGTAAACCTGGAAGTTCCTCTGGAAAGACATCTGGAAAATCTGACACCACTGGCTGATCATGAATTGAAGGTGCCTCAGAAGTCGTGTCATGAACTGTAGCTAGCAAACCCTCACAACCATGGTATAGTAAGGTACGGGCCTGTAAAGCTGAAATGATCTGAACATGTTTTCCTGGTAGGAAACCCTGGTGAATATACTCTGGTGTCTGGACATCACCAAAGATAACCCGGTGAGCATGACAATCTATGGTGGCACGATGAACTGACAACCAATCCATACCCAGAATAACATCGAATTCACACATATCTAGAGGAAGGGCACTGATTGGACGGATTTTATCATCAAACTCAAGAGGGAGATCCTTATACACCTGGGTAATGAGTACAGATTCTCGCATGGGGGTAGATATACTAAGTACACTGTCTAGTGGCGTAGGGGTCATGTTTATTCTAACAGCATATGAAGTATATATAACTGAGTGTGTGGCACCTGTATCGAAAAGCACGCAGGCAGACTGTCCGTGTATAAACAAAATGCCAGTAATGGTACCTGTGGTCTTATTTGCTTGCTCACGGGTAGTAGTGTAGACACGACCAGTGGTTGGTGGTATTGGTGGTGGTGGAGGTAAAATATGAGGAATCTGGCCTGAGGTACCGGCAGCATCCTCGCTCTTGCAATCCCTCTTCAAATGGCCCAGCTGACCACACTTGTAACAACTACCCGTACCACGACGACAAGGCCCCGTGTGTTTCTTCCCACATGTGATACAAGTGGGATAAGAATACCTGATAGAAGCAGCTCTGGTTTGCTGAGAACCTGATTTACGATGTTAAACACGTGTCACGATTCTGATAACTTAACTGAAATAAGGCTGTTTGACTGAAATTTAAAATTACCAGAATTTTCCGGTCGGGCAAACTGCTGACCTCTGTTGTTTTGGTCACGCCCCTGTCCAGCATCTCTATTGGAATTTACAAAAATTTAAGATCCGTTTTACACGATAGTCTAGTATTTCTGGAGCTTAAAGAATCACCTGTAGTTTCCAGATGAGTTTGAGCTGCCGCGGTAGTTATCACCACCGCTCCTCTTATCTGATCGATTACGGTCATATGACTGACCGTGGTTCCTGTAGTTCGAATGTGGAGTAGCCGATTGGGATCGGTCTCCTCCTCTGTATCTGTAAAATTATAATTGGATAAGACATAACATATAAGTTGACAAGTAATAATGGGAGTTAAATGGTTTAAGTCTGTTGGATGAGATGTACCTCTTCTCCGGACGCTTTACATTCTCGAGTTCATCCCTCTCGAAAAGCATCTTGTTAATGCAAGTAATGCCTAAAAACATTATTAGTGTTAACTAATCTTTCTTAGCTTTGATCACAACAAACCATACAACACATTTAGTGTACAAACACAAAATGAATTATTTAACTAACACTATCATCAAGGTAATAATCATATCACTAACCTTTCTTAACCATACTTAGTGATCATCAAAATGATTATCCTTAAAACTCACTTTTGCTAATAAGACAAAAGTATTTTTAATAAACTTTCTTTTTTAGAAAATGTTTTATTAAAATGGAAAATGAAAATTTGAAAATGGCATATTCCAAATGCTGTTAGAATATCCTTTGAAGGGTTTAAATACCTCAGATATTCCCACCCCACTAAAAGACAAAAAACGGAGCAGAGTCTAGTGGCGGCACCTTAAGTACCTAGGCGGTACCTTATCGATAAGGTACCGCGGGGTGAGATAAGGTACCGCGCACATAAGACCGTTATAGATCCATTATACTTTGTCTCCTTTATATAGTGGGTCAAATCTCATTTTCCAGTAAGCCTCTTGGACGATTTTCTCAGCCCCTTTTCTACTTTCTATAGCATAATCATTAGTAAATGATCACTTAATTTGTTAAGGATGTTTACATATGATTATCCTCTTGATCCCCTCCTTTACCATGTCCAATGAGAAGATCACTCACTCACTAGTGTAGTGATAAAGATGAATTTATGAGCTAGTCATATTCATCATTATACCTTTGTGTTTTAGGTCAATCCAATGTATTTATGAATACTTGGACTAGTTGTGTTCATCCAAGTTATTTGTGGATACTTAGATTTGTTGTGTACATCCATTGCATATGTGTTTGCTTGGATTTGTGTTGTGTAAATCCAAGCTACATGTGTGTACTTGGATAAGTCTAGTTGAGTTGTAATAGATTTGATTAGGAGTTCTCACTAAACTATAAAGTGATGTGGTTGTGTCTTGTGAGTTCTCACTAAACTTTAAAGTGACTAGTAGTTGTGTTGTGTGAAGTTCTCACTTAGCTTCAAAGTGAAGAGTCGTGAAGATTGGTTCTAGCTTTCGATCAGAACTCGACATCTAGCCTTGTGTCGTAAAATGGTGAAGTAGGCAACGTCGTGAAGATTGGTTCTACCTTTCGATTAGAACTCGACATCTAGCCTTGTGTCGTTAAATTGTGAAGTAGGCAACGTCGTGTAGATTGGTCCTAGCTAAAGATTAGGTCTCGACATTTAGCTTAGTGTCGGAAAATAATGTAAGCAACGTTGTAAGGTTTTCTCCGCCGAGAAGGGAGCTTGTGGATATAGTGGAAATCTCGAGTAGGTGTACTCGAGGAGTGGAGTAGAAACGAGGATAGAGCCTCGTTGTCGAACCACTATAAATCTTGGTGTCTTCCCACTAGGTTGTCTCCTTCCTTACTCTTTACTTATTTCATTATCATTATACTTGCTTATTAGTATTGCTAGTGCATTTCAATTGAACCTAATCATTATGCAACTTAGCTTTAAGTAAAAGATAGTTTTAATACAAACCAAATTGAAAGTAATTTTAATTTGGTCACCAATCGAAGAGAAACTATTCAACCCCCCCCCCCTTTCTAGTTTCTACAATTGGTATCAGAGCGATGGTCACTCAAGATCTTTGAAGTATATTGTACTTTAAAACTTGGATAGATCCATTGTCTCCTCAAATTAGAAGGTCTAGTTGTACTAAAGTTTCCCTTTGGTCAAAACTATGTTTTCTTTGAAAAATAGGTCTTTTAATTGATAATATTGCATCCCACTTAAGATTAGTAGCCTTTATGCATTTTAGATATACTCTTGAAATGTATCTACTAGTTTGCATCTTGCTTTGTGTAGGTACTCATGAAGATCAATCACTTAATTGGTTGTGGATTGAGTCACTTGCACTTGTAGAAGAATCATCTTCATTGATCTTTAACATCTTTGAATGATGATACCAAGATGATTGGGAATGATACTAGTCCGTGAAGACTTAGTATTCATCATAGTCATTGATTGGGCTTAGAACTTGTTCCTTCATGGATTGCTCTTTGTGGCCAAGGTACGCTTTCGTTCTTCCACACGCCCTTTGATCATTCTTTTGATCATTACTTGACTATGTGCTTGTTCTCGGCATCCTTGCCTTGACATTTATTTGTGGTTTGTGCTTCTTTTCTTTTATCCTCTCAAACCTTCATTGCTTGGATACTTGACTCACTATGGTGATGTAGAGTGAGTTAGTAGAAGCTTAAAGTATCAAGCATGATTTATATGGTTTGCACCCATACGGTTAGTAGGCCCTTCGTGGGAGAGAAAGTGAATTAATACTTTGCTCATATTTTAGTTTAGACTAAGACTATTATTGAAAGTGATCTTAGTTTAGACTTGAATAATTGCTTTGTACTTATTCATTACCAAAGCCGTTTATCGTTTCGCCGGAAAGGCACGTCTTAAACCACTATATATGACACAAGCTCTTCGTTTCAACTACTTGAAGATTATCATTAATCCCTTGAGCATTGATCCTAGTCTTGATTCACTTCTCTTGACTTCTCTCCACTAAGTCGTTTTGCTACGAGTAGTCGTTTGTCCGTTTCGGTTCTTTTCGATCTTGATTTAACTCGTAATCCTTCGTTAAGGCATATTGCTTAGTGTTATGATGATCCAATGATATTCTAAAAGGCTCATGATTTAATTTTAAGTATTTTAGAAAAACTGGATTTTCAAAATTTCGCGTTTTTCAGAGATAGAAACCTGCCTCTGTAGGCGGTTCCTTATCTCCGCGGCTCAAAACCCGCGGTACCTTATCGATAAGGTATCGCGGGCAGAAACTTTTGTCAGAGCGCCAGTTTGTGTTTTTATTCTTTTTCAAACCAAAGTCTCTCTCTCCCAAAAACACACAGCCGACGGGTTTTTCATTTTCCACCATTGTTGAAGCTTCCAAAACCTTCAATCACTCAAATTAATTGATTCCAAGTTGTGGGTTTCACTCATCCATCATCTAGCATCAATTAATTGTAAGTATTTTCTTTCAATTTCATCTATTTTGTTCTAGGGTTCATCCTTTCATAATTGGGGATTTTTAAAATTGAAATTAAATTAAAACCTTAATGGGAATGTGGGTTGACATGGTAATCTTACTATGATTCCTTAGGTTGATATTCATTAAGATTTCACTAAAACCCACTTATAGAACAAATCCGAATTTAGGCTAAATGATTTTGGTTGAATTATGGATTTGAGATGAACCCATGAACAAGTAGGTAATGACATTGTTAATGCTTACCTAAAAACCTTGCTTTGAAAAACCAATGTTCTAATCCATTGTTGATCTAACATAGATCATGTGTTCTTGGTTAATGATGGAATAGACACATTGTGAACTTGAAAATGATAAGGATTCAATCCTATGTTTGTCAAGAAATTGATATAACACATTTTCATTTTTCGTTTTCCTTTTTGATTTTCATATGAGTGATTGGAGAAATATTGTCTTGTGTTTGTATTTAGGTACTTAATCATGCCTTCTCAGTTTCACAAAGATCATCAATTCACTAGAGATTATATGCCCGACATCTCTCAAACCTTTGTTTCCCCTCAACTCCAAAACGCTTTTCCATCCCTTTCCTCTCGTTGTTTCCATGAGGGTAGGATTGTAGACTCAAGAATAGCGGGAGATAATTATATCAACTCTATGTTTGAGCTAATTGGGTTTGATTGTTTGCTTTACATAGATGAGGTAATTTATCCCTTGTTCCTTCTTGAGTTCTTTAGTACTTACTCCATGCTTGAAATCAACGACCAAATCTTTATCCGTTTCTTGTTGAATGGTCAAATCATTCAATATTCCCTCGATGACTTTGGTGATATTCTTGGTGTGCCATTTGAAGGCACCTGTCGTTTCACGGATAAGTGGAGACTAGATGCTCTCTTGGAGTCAAACGACAAACCTCCAAATGACACCACAAAAGTTGATCTAAATTTCATCCATGAAATCATCACGAAAGAGCGTAGTGGAAACGTTGTGAGAAGCCTTCATACAAATGTGCGAAATGTGAATAGGTATGAAGTGCTCTCAAGCGACCTTAAGGATTATATGCTCCAATGGGCAAACATCCTTAGGGAAAATGTGTTTTGTCTTGAAGGGAACCGGGATCATATCCCGGCTTGCATGGGGCATATGTTGTTTTGCCTATTTACTTCCACCAATCTTGCATATTACATCGCTCTACGTATAAATTATGCTCTTTCCAAACCCAAAACAAACCTCCCTTATGCTATGCTTCTCACTCGCCTCTTTAGAAGGGTTGGTCAAAATTTTCCTCAACTCGATCTTTCTCGCTTTCACCCGGTTCAACGGGTTATGTTGCCTATTCAAGAGGCGTATCAACGAAAGCAAAGAAGTGACCGTGGTTCGAGAAAATCCGACCATCAAGAGCCGGATGAGGAGGACACCGATATGCCACCAAGTGATGGTGATGGCATCGGTCCTAGTTCTCATTTTGACTCTTCGAGCAACTCCCATCCATCCTCAAATCAATTCGAGGATGATTTTAAAGACATAGCTCCTCCTCCTCACCCTTCTAGTGATGTTCCTGAAGATCTCAATATGGAGCATCTTTATCGTGAGAATCTTAGAACCCGGGGAGAATTACATGAACACCGAGTGGAGTCAAGAAAAGGGTTCAAGTATTTGGGAAAGATGATCAAGGGTTTAGGAAAGAAAAGGAGGTGAAGACTTTGAAGTTGTGTCAAAGTTTGGATTTGATGGTTTAACATCTGGTTATTAACACTTTGGTTTGGTTGTTTATTAACTTGTGTTGCATGCTTGGATTACAATTTATTTTGATCCTTAATGTTTGTTATGCCATCTTGTTTGTGTTTTACATAGCTTTGTGCATGCCTTTTGATAGTTAGCTTATTAAATTATGATCTGTAGTTAACTTTGGCTTGTAAAACCTTTGGGAAAAATCTGGGTTTATCAAAAACTGAACTGGTAAATTTTTGAAAACCTTCTGGCCGCGGTTCCATATCGACCCGCGGTTCCTTATCGATAAGGTAACTCCGGTCCTAGATAAGGAACCGCCGGCCACTGTGCACGACATCATCTTTGCTTTACACTGTTTTCTTAATTTTGTGTAAACCTTGCATGATTTTCAGTAATAAACTGCACATTTCCTAAACTAGGGTATCTAAATTCATTATTCACATAAAATGATTTTAACCCATTACTAGTTTGGATCATCCCCTCAACCATTTAAACCCACCTTGTTTGCATGTTCTTCACACATCAAACATACTTCCCTAAACCTTAAGCCACCCTAATCAACCATGGTGTGTACCAAAACCTCAAACACTTCCAAGACCTCCACCCCAAGAAAAACACTCAAAATAAGGGTTAAGGTAGCTAAGCCTAACTCTTCACCTTTCCATACACCTAAGAATGAGAATGCTCCTATCCTCATTTCTTCATCACCTTCCCCACCTCTTGCACCATGCAAGACCTCCTCCACCCATGGTACTAACCACTCCATTGGTTCTACCTCCTCTTCATTAAATTCTAGAATGAATGAGCTTTCTTCACCCTTCACTCCAAGTGCACCCTTGGAAGTGACACCACAACCTCAACCAATCCAAAGCATTCCTTTTGGGAATGAATTTGATGACACTTTGGTGACTTCACCATTTACCCCTCACAACTCACCCATTTCACCAACCTTGGAGGATTTACCTCCACACTCACCCATTTCCCCTTTGGGGAACATGCCTCCTCTTTCACCCACATCACCCTTGGAGAACTTGCCTCCTCCACCTCCACCCAACTCAAATATCCCAATTTTGGGTGTCCCACTTTCCCTCCTCTTGGGTGATCCTTACTTTGGGTTCCAACAAACTCATGGTCCTAGATGTCCATGTTGTCTCAACAACCACTTCCTCATCCAAAACCTCAGGATGGACATGTATGAACTACATAGGAGGTTGCAAAACTTCTTGCTTACTTTGTTCTCCATGCCTCCTCCTAGGAGATGAATGATGGAGTCATTTCATAATAAGAGTTTTCAACAACAAGCCAAAGAAAACTATTTATCTAGATTTCATGATAAGCTAGCTATGTATTAGTTAGTTTTATTTATCTTTGTTCTTGTTTCCCTATTAATGAATGTTTCTTGTTGGTGTGTTATGGATTTAGCTTTGTGTGATTCTATCCTTTTATGCACACTAATCAACTTTAATTTGAAATTAAAATTGAACCTAAATCTATCACAACCCCTAAAACTTGACTAAAATTGGTTCAAAATGATATCTAAATTATTTTGTCACCCTTTGTCAAGACATTCTTTGTGAATGTGTTGCTTTATGCAACCCTAGCATATTTTGGTTCTAATAGAGGTAAAAATCCAAGATTTGCAACTTTTTGAAAAAGTCCTAGTTTTTCCCAAAACCCAGGAAAAACATTGTTTAAAGTCCACTGGACGCGGTTCCTTAAGGACCCGCGGTTCCTTAGCGGTATGGAACCGCCGGACCATATAAGGTACCGCGGCCAGAAATGTGGCTTTTGACGAATTTTTGGTCAAAACCTTTAAACCCTATTCCCAGTCAAGATTCCTTGTTTACTCAAATTGACTAAACATTCCTTGACAATACACATTTTGTATTCAAATTCTTACCTTGATTACATTTTACTTATACCTTAACCTTGAGATTTCATTCTCACACCTTCCCAACCTTGAGAATTCATTCTCACATAACCTTGAGATATCATTCTCACACTCTCACAATGCCTAACTCCTACATTCCTAACCTTGACATTTCTTTGTCACAACCCCACTCACCCAAAGCTTGCTCATCCAAGCTTTCAAAGAAACCGAAAATCTCGGTTCGACCCGTTTGGGTTAAGAAGAATGAACCATCTTCGTCCAAACCACCCAAAAACCCTACCTTCTCTCCAATCAAGTATTGGAATGAGACTTACACCATAAACCCCATCACCGGAGCAAAAGAACATGTTCCACCACCACCACAATTCTTCAACACCCCCCAACTCAATGACCTTTCCACCTTCCCAAACCTCACAAGGCATTGTGCAAACATTCCCAAACCCTTTACCCCACCACCACCAAACTCTAAGTTTGATGCCATACCCACATCAAACGATTTTGTGTTGCATCATGGATCCTCGTGTGATTGTTGCCGTTTTCAACAAATTGAACTTGCTCATGTGTATGAGAAGTTAAATTTTCTTGAATTCCTCCTCACTCGACCTCTTATTCAAGTTTTCGTTCCGGTGGACAAAACTTCGAATGATGCATCGTCGTCTTTTTAGCTT
Organism: Glebionis coronaria; assembly: GCA_025667525.1. NCBI lineage: Eukaryota > Viridiplantae > Streptophyta > Magnoliopsida > Asterales > Asteraceae > Glebionis > Glebionis coronaria. The sequence continues at coordinate 318,707,127 of CM046879.1, read as the reverse complement.
TATTTTTTTTAGCAATCTTGGAAAATATCACTATTAGACTAGCTTATGCTTAATGGTTTATTTTCCTTATGTATTGCTTTTAGATACTCATACTTTGTGTATGACTATCTTCTTTGTTGTATTTTTATTTTGTAACTTTTGTGTTATTTGTGTGCTATCTAATTAGTTCTATTTTTGAGTTGATCTTGGTTAAATTTTTACAATTGCTTATGGGTGATTCCATCAATTCTAAAGCTTTAACCCATTGACAAGCCTATCATCTTCATTTTATTGAAGTTTGATTTTGTCAATTACCTCTTTGGACATACTTAGCAAAATACTTGCTTCTAATTTGAGATTTCTTCTCTTTCTCCCTCTCAAGTTACTTAGTAGGTAGTGACCATATATACATTGGTGTTTCTTTCCTTTCTACTAACCTTTGTGTAGCATGTCACCTTAGCTCACAAACTTGGTGCCCCAAGCTAGGGGGAGCTACTAGCAAAGTTCGATGCACTTCAAAGACTTATGCTAACCTTTTTGCTACGACAAAGGGGGAGAAATGATAGTGATAAACTAGTTAATAATTCCATAGTTTGTGTTTATACATAAATGAGTTTATCGTTTGTCGTAATCAAAAAGGGGGAGATTGTTAATGCAAGTAATGCCTAAAAACATTATTAGTGTTAACTAATCTTTCTTAGTTTTGATCACAACAAACCATACAACACATTTAGTGTACAAACACAAAATGAATTATTTAACTAACACTATCATCAAGGTAATAATCATATCACAAACCTTTCTTAACCATACTTAGTGATCATCAAAATGATTATCCTTAAAACTCACTTTTGCTAATAAGACAAAAGTATTTTTAATAAACTTTCTTTTTTAGAAAATGTTTTATTAAAATGGAAAATGAAAATTTGAAAATGGCATATTCCAAATGCTGTTAGAATATCCTTTGAAGGGTTTAAATACCTCAGATATTCACACCCCACTAAAAGACAAAAAACGGAGCGGAGTCTAGTGGCGGTACCTTAAGTTCCTAGGCGGTACCTTATCGATAAGGTACCGCGGGGTGAGATAAGGTACCACGCACAGAAGACCGTTATAGATCCGTTATACTTTGTCTCCTTTATATAGTGGGTCAAATCTCATTTTCCAGTAAGCCTCTTGGACGATTTTCTCAGCCCCTTTTCTACTTTCTATAGCATAATCATTAGTAAATGATCACTTAATTTGTTAAGGATGTTTACATATTATTATCCTCTTTATCCCCTCCTTTACCATGTCCAATGAGAAGATCACTCACTCACTAGTGTAGTGATAAAGATGAATTTATGAGCTAGTCATATTCATCATTATACCTTTGTGTTTTAGGTCAATCCAATGTATTTATGAATACTTAGACTAGTTGTGTTCATCCAAGTTATTTGTGGATACTTGGATTTGTTGTGTACATCCATTGCATATGTGTTTGCTTGGATTTGTGTTGTGTAAATCCAAGCTACATGTGTGTACTTGGATAAGTCTAGTTGAGTTGTAATAGATTTGATTAGGAGTTCTCACTAAACTATAAAGTGATGTGGTTGTGTCTTGTGAGTTCTCACTAAACTTTAAAGTGACTAGTAGTTGTGTTGTGTGAAGTTCTCACTTAGCTTCAAAGTGAAGAGTCGTGAAGATTGGTTCTAGCTTTCGATTAGAACTCGACATCTAGCCTTGTGTCGTAAAATGGTGAAGTAGGCAACGTCGTGAAGATTGGTTCTACCTTTCGATTAGAACTCGACATCTAGCCTTGTGTCGTTAAATTGTGAAGTAGGCAACGTCGTGTAGATTGGTCCTAGCTAAAGATTAGGTCTCGACATTTAGCTTAGTGTCGGAAAATAATGTAAGCAACGTTGTAAGGTTTTCTCCACCGAGAAGGGAGCTTGTGGATATAGTGGAAATCTCGAGTAGGTGTACTCGAGGAGTGGAGTAGAAACGAGGATAGAGCCTCGTTGTTGAACCACTATAAATCTTGGTGTCTTCCCACTAGGTTGTCTCCTTCCTTACTCTTTACTTATTTCATTATCATTATACTTGCTTATTAGTATTGCTAGTGCATTTCAATTGAACCTAATCATTATGCAACTTAGCTTTAAGTAAAAGATAGTTTTAATACAAACCAAATTGAAAGTAATTTTAATTTGGTCACCAATCGAAGAGAAACTATTCAACCCCCCCCCCCCCCCCCCCCCCCTTCTAGTTTCTACACATCTCAATATCACGAGCTGCATTATCTACTTGTGACACATTAGTGAATGTGGCACTCACCAGCCTATCTGCAGTCCTAGAGTGAAGAGCCCAGCGAAATTGCTTCGCTTGCTCCTCTGTGGTACCCGCAGCCTCCCCTAAGAATCCAGCCATCCTGAGGTAACGGTGCATGAACTCTATACTGTTCTCGCCATGATTCTGACGAATGACGTGGAAGTCCCTCTTCAGTTTAGCTTGCTCCGCATGCGGGAAAAACTGGTCATAGAACATCGTCTTGAAACGTGCCCAGGTCAATGTAAGCTCCCAAGCATCTCCCCCATTGGACAGCTTCTGAGACCTCCACCAATGCAGAGCAGGACCCTCCAACTTGTAAACTGCAAGCCTAACCTTGAAAACATCACCACAACCCATAACTCCAAAAATTTTCTCCACCTGGTAGATCCAGTCTTCCGCGTCAGATGGAGCTATAGTCTGCTCAAACAGTCGGGGTTTCTGCTTGTTAAACAAATCCAGCCAAGCGGGTAAAGTGGCAGGTGGTGGATCAGGAGGGTTGTTATTCTGCTGAGGTCCATTTTGATATTCAGCTCGGATCTCATCACGAATTTGGGGTAACATGGCTTGTATAGCAGCCTGAACAGCAGCAGCAATGGCAGCTGCGTTAGGATCATTTTCGGTTTCGCGTCTGGGTGGCATCTGAAATAAAAGAGGATGAGTTGATAAAACTGCCAAAATCTGGGTTAATAAATCTGAATATGCATAGTGTAATTCATGAAGGTATAGCCAATAAAATATGACATGAATACTGGTGAACGCCTAGGGTCAGTTCACAAAATGACAATTACTGAAACATAAATATGACATGAGTAAGGATGAACGCCTAAGGTCAGTTCATCTACCCAAAATTTAAACTGCAAGGGTGAACGCCTATGGTCAGTTCACCAAAACGAAATGTTCGTTGAAAAGCACATGCGATTAAGTATGGCCAGTCATGTACCAACCGTTTACTTAATCAAAATTTTGAAAATCCGACTGATAAAATTCATGAGTAGCATGGAAGATAACGACGCCAAAATACAGGAAGTTCTTGGTGACTACCCACTAGTCATAGGTCAAGTTTTAGAGCCTACAGGTCGAACCTTGCGCTCTGATACCATAATTGTAACACCCCACTTGGATAAATGGACCGTTACGCGTATTTATGGCGTGTCATCAAAGCATGCAAGGCAATGTATTAAAACATTAACTGACCATACGGAAATACCGGAATCAAACATCGGTAGTCCAACATAAGCTCAAAATATAAAGATTAAGTACTGAAAGAAAAAGGACGAAACAGTGTCCAAACAACCAAAGTAATGTAATGTAACATGTGCATAAAATAAAGGAGTCTGGATAGCTCCCATCCAATGCACGTACTCTCTTAGAAGTCCTAAGATCGTCCCTGTGTACCTGCCGTTTGGAAACATGAAAGGAAACTACGGCTGAGCATAACGCTCAGTGGACGGATATAGCATGATAAGAATATACTGAAAGTAATGAAATAGAAGACAACAATGAAACTATAAGACTGATGTGTAACATGTGGTAGAACTCTGCATAAAATCTGAGAAACCTGGTTCATATATACTGATACTGAAAAATAACTATTAATTCTGAAAACATGCATTTACTGTATTTTATTTGCCAAAGCTTATATAGGTCACGTGCTGTAACAACCGTGCATGAATAACTGGAGGGGTGACCTCGTCATGCTGTAGAGGGGTGACCTCTAAATACTGTGCTGGGTGGAGGGATCAGGTCCAATGTGAAGGATGTAGAGCACACACCACATTCACCCTGATAACTTGTAACACATATAAGCCTAGGATGCATCCATACGCCCCACTAAACATACATATAAAAAATAGCCAACCTGAACATGAGTGGGACGATGCAGGATATCACTCTCCTGCATGTGAGTCACGACACTGGTGTCTCTAGTGCCGTGGTTACGGTACCTCCGTAACTAGTACATAAACTGGTCGTGCTTGTATATAATGCTCAGGCAATTTTTTTAGTTATTAACATGATTGCTGATAAACTTAAACATATACTGGGGAAACATTTGGCTGAAGACGGGGAATCGTAATCATGCATAGAAAGGAAGTCCTTACTGAAAGGACGGAAATCCGTACCTCGTGTCCCGTAACCGACCGAGATCAACTGACCGAAAGTCTACTCTGATTTCACGCGAGCTACATAAATAAGGGACGTGAATGAGTAACTGATATTCGCTTATTTAATTTCGTGCTCTTATTGGTCTTTCATTTATTTATTTATTTTCTGAAATTCCGTACGTATATTAATTGATAATACTGACCTTATAATAATTCATTTTTAATGTATTATCTTTCTACTATTAGTTACGGTACAACGTATTTCCGACGCTATAATAGTACTATAATACATATCCCGTTAAAATAGAAAGTTTCTTAATTTAGAAAATTCCAAATAATTTAATTCATGTCATAAAATTATACCTTTTTAAATATTAAAGAACTATTTTAAATTAATACATTTAAAATATATTTTTAAACATTTATAAAACAATTTACTTAAAAGTTATAATATAAGAATATTTATTTTATTTATTATAATAATGCCCCGAGCCTACCGAGACATCCCATCTCGGTCGCACTAAACAAATTAACATATAATACAAAATCTGTCAACAAGAATTAGTGACAGAATTCTGTGTCACTAAAACTGTCGCTAAATCTGTCCTTATTAAAACTGTATACATATAACAGTTTTTGCGACAGAAAAACTGTCGTTAAAACTGTCGCTAATGTTATTTACTATTATGTTTTTCCTGTCCCATTCCTTTCCATTGATTTCCCACTTCGTTCCCACTGTTAGGCTATGTTTTCCCACTGTTTGCAACATAGCCAAACACCCCTTAATAATTAAACAGTCCGGTTGGGTTTGTTTGACCGTTTTGGTCGAACGCAGCCCTTTGCCGCCCCTGTGTGGGTCACGGCTGGGCAAGACTGAGGCCACCAAGACCTGCGTCTCGGTTCATTTAAACCCAACAGCCCCGATCATCATGGTTAAATAAACACGCCCCTTTGGTTTTCTGACTCTCGTCGACCACAAACAACCACCACCGAGACTGTTATGTCTCGGTGTATGTGTAGTCCCAAAACCCGAATCCCTTTTTTTTTAACTCGTGTATAGCATGAAACCTTTTTTTTTTAAACAGCCCATTATTCGTGTATATAAGAATTAACAGAAAAGAAAATCAATTACCTTGGTTTGATTAGTAAAGGGATGAACACACACCCGGGGTTCTTGAAAGAATTAAACCCGAAACCCCTCTTTTTCTTGTTCTATAACTGGCGGCCTCCAAGGGGGTAGTGAAACCCTAATCCTTTTTTTTTTGTTCGACTGAGTGGGAAAAGAGGGGTTAAGTCCCGTTTTATTTTATTTTTTTAATAGGCTTGGCCCAAAATTTTTCTTTCCTTTTCTTTTTTTTAAAACAAACCGGCCCTTAGGACTTTTACCTTTTTTTTAAACTTGTATATAATTTCTCTCGCGTTTGTTTTCGCTAATAATTTCTACGTAAATGGTTTAAGTAAATAAACAGCGTATTTACATTCCCGATTTAAATACGGGTTTTACAATTTCAATACCAATTTATTCGGAGTGAATAAATCAACAGATAATGCGCTGTCTTCGTGTGATTAAAACAAATATCTTTTGAGAGATATTTGAGTTAGTTGGGATGGGTTGTGTATTGCATCACTGGTCCATGATGTCTTATCTTCAATATCAAGCATCATTAAAATGATCTCAATAGCTAATGAGTTGACCCGATTTCTGCCTAAGGTTGTTAGGAGGGCTACTTTCTTTACACCCTTTATCTTTAGAATTCTTTTTCATTCTTCAACCCCTTCAATGCTTACCAATACGTCATAACTAGCACCTTGTTGTGATTGTTCTATTTCTAACTTAAATACTTGGTCGGCATTCAGCTAGATTCACAATCTTTCTCCATCTTTCCTAAGGACTACTAATTTTAGCTATAGAAGTCCTTGGGAAGATTCCTCCGGTTCTAGAAGAATCATTGGACTTTACCCTATCCTACCTTCCTTATGTCACCATAATCTTCATTGTCGTGAATAGAGATGTTTTAGGTAAGTGTATGTCACCATGAAATCCATTAGAGATATCTGAGTTAGCTGGGATGGGTTGTGCATTGCATCACTGGGTCTATGATGTCTTATCTACCATATCAAGCATCATTAAAATGATCTCAATAGCTATTAAGCTGACCTGGTTTCTGCCTAAGGTTGTAAGGAGGGCTACTTTCTTTACACCCTTTTTCTTTACAATTCTTTTTCATTCTTCAACCCCTTCAATGCTTACCAATACGTCACAACTAGCACCTTGTTGTGATTGTTCCATTGCTAACTTAAGTACTTGGTCGGCAGTCAGCTACGTTCACAATCTTTCTCCATCTTTCCTAAGGACTACTATTTTTAGCTATGAAATGTCCTTGGGAAGATTCCTCCTGTTTTAGAAGAATCATTGGAATTTAACTTATCCTACCATCCTTTTGTCACCACAATCTTCACCGTCGTGAATAGAGATGTTTTGGGTAAGTGTATGTCATCATGAACACCATTTTGATATCCAAATCAATTTTGCTCCCCCTTAACATATGCCACGATATAAGAAAACATTTCGCACATGTCGGGATAAGCTATCACGTTAAGTCAAACCATTTGTGATTAATCATTTCCCATATCAAATCACATTTTCTCCCCCATATTAAAAATATTAACACAATCGATGTTTTAATATCAATTGATTTAATAACATTTTAATAAAATTTGGGAATAAAATGCAAATCCAATTATCTTCATGAATTACACAAGCTCCCCCTCAAATTAATGAGGGTGTACTTGAAACGTAAATTAAATGCCTTTTAAACACAAGTGTAAGGTATTTATCACGTGCAAAGATCATATATGATAATGAATTCACAAGATTAATAATATACTAGGTTGGACCTAAATGATGGAGAACATCATATGATAGAATCACATGGTTCTTGTTCACGAATGTTGGTCGCCTCGTTACGTCTGAAGTTATCTCTTGGCACCATGTGTACGATTGATATCGTTGTCTTGACACCAATATGTGAACTTGGAACTTTCAGCATCAAAGATTCTGAATGCTAGACAATTTCCCCCACCCCCCCCCCCCCCCCCCCAATTGTTGACCAGTGTTCTATCGGAAGAGTTGTAGTTTCCGTTTGAGTAGTCTCATCGTCGAGTATGTCGATATCAATTGTAAATTGCTGCGGATTGTGGAGATGATATCTTCATAAAAAGAAGATTTCTCTTGTTTTTAACAAATAAATGCACTGATACGTACATTTATTCGTGTTAGATTGTGTTATTACGTAAACACAATCCCTTACATGGTTATAAAAATAAACCATGCCCGAGAAAATTAATTCTCGTTGTTGAGTCAAAGCTTTCCGGTGAAATGCTTGACTTTAATATGAAAAGCGGGTTACTATCTGAAATAATAGCAAGCCATATGGAGCATGTTTTAAATCATTTAAACTTCTGCTCGAACTTTATGTACAACCTCGTGTCATTATTAAACGACATTTCTAGGATCGTAAATATTATCGATTTCAGAAGACATGCCCTTTTTGAAAAAACCAATTACTTGAGCTTAAGATTTTGAATATCTTACGAAACGAGCTCATGTCTGAGAAGTTGTAAACTTCCCGTTGTTAAGGATAAGTTACCATCAGCGATAAACTTTCCTTTTAACTGAAGAGCGAGTTCTAAGCTGACATTTACTTAGAAGTCGTTTTCATGAGCTTGAAAACTTTTGAATGTTTTAACGGAAAGCTCATGACCGAGAAAGATGAATTTCTCGTTATGAGGAAAAGTTATCTTATTTAAAAGATACACTTTCCTTTCTGAGCTTAAAACTTGGAATTTTTCAATACAAGCTCATGACCGAGAAAAAAACAATTTCTCGTTACGAGGATAAGTTATCATTAAAGATAAGCTTTCCTTAATATGAAGTCTGAGTTACAGTCTGATATTTAACTGTAAGTCATTGTGCATGGGCTTAAGAAACTTCGAATGTTTTTAATAAAAGCTCAAGCCCGAGAAATATTAATTTCTCGTTGTGAGGATAAGTTTATCATCAGCGATAAACTTTCCTTTCTTTGAAGTCCGGGGCATAATCTGAGATATAATTATACGCCATTTACACGAGTTTAAAACTTTTAAATAGTTTTAATGTAAGCTCGTGTCTAAGAAAATTGAATTTCTCGTTAATGAGAATAAGTTTATCATCGGCGATAAACTTTCCTTTCTTTGAAGCTCGGGTTACAATCTGTGATCCAACTGTAAGCCATATACACGAGCTTAAAACCTTTGAATAGTTTTAATGTAAGCTCGTGTCCAAGAAAATTTAATTTCTCATTTTGAGGGTAAGTTATCGTTTCATAGATAAACTTCCCTTTATTTGAAGTCCGGGTCATTGTTTGTCATTAACAATGAACGAAGTACACGAGCTTAAAACCTTTGAATTGTTTTAGTGTAAGCTCATGTCCGAGAAAACTTAATTTCTCGTTTGTGAAGATAAGTTTATCATCGGCGATAAACTTTCCTTTATTTGAAGATCGGGTCATCGTCTGATATTTAACGACGAGCCATTTTACACAAGCTTAAAACCTTGGAATAGTTTTAATTTAAGCTCGTGTCCGAGAAAACTGAATTTCTTGTTTGTGAGGATAAGTATATCATCGACGATAAACTTTCCTTTATTTGAAGATCGGGTCATCGTTTGATATTTAACGATGAGCCAATTTACACGAGCTTGAAACCTTTGAATAGTTTTAATTTTAACTCGTGTCCGAGAAAATTTAATTTCTCGTTTGTGAGGATAAGTTTATTATCGGCGATAAACTTTCCTTTATTTTAGGATCGGGTCATCGTTTGATATTTAACGATGAACCAATATATTGTAAGTGTAACACCCCCAAATATACACATTTCGAATCAGCGGAAGAGTCGTTGGTGTTACGCGATAGCACATTACTCAATCATAGATAACGCTTAAAAATCGCGTCATTTGATAACAAAGCATTTTCATTCATAAATATCAATTTACATAGGTCCTCAAGTCAAAGTATATCTTACAAATTTACAAAACATTTGAATGGAAATTTTTATTTATATGCGGGCCATAAATTCTTGTCGTCTTCCCGAGAATTACCTTCAAGTACCTGAGATAAAACATGTTAAAAGTCAGCGAAACGCTGAGCGAGTCCATAGAGTTTAATAAAAACCATTAACATAAACTGGTATATAATCATTACCGAAAAATATTTTTGTATAATTCTTTGTCATAGGCCATAACATAGGCCAAAAGCATTTTATACGAATTATTGTCGTAAATCATAACATAGGCCTTAAGCATTTGATACGAATCATTGTCGTAAATCATAACTTAGGCCAAAAACATTTTATACAAATCATTGTCGTAACAGGATTATACAATATATTTTATAACGTTGTTTATACTAAAATAAAAACCATTGTATAAAATAGTTATGTAAAACCAGAACACAGGTATAATCATAACTAAGACCCCATATTGCTAGTCAGGCAATATATTATAATTCAAATCATTTATCATACACTATTCCTTAGACCGCAGCCTCAGTGTTACCATTATCAATATTATTATTATCGGATTATTATAAGCCGCATGAGATTGTTACCTTTCTATAATATATATCGGGTAGCTAGCCTGGAATTCCTTTGCCCATTTAAAATAGCATGTCGTCACAATAATCACGCTAAATATACCACACTCATACATAAGTTCGCTTACCAATCATTGTGGCACGACACGGATCAACCGTTTAGGCGCGAACTAGGGTGATCTTCCCCAAATAGTACTATTATATGCATAAGCATCTATCCACTCCCGGTAGTTCACAGTTCATGCTAATGGGACTTATAGTGACATAACCTAACTTTTAATAATCTATTTCAATCATTCATTGGGTCATTCAAATTAATCGGGTCCATATCAATAAGCATACAATCAGGACCACTTGTGTTCTATTTTATTAAAATTAGCATGTTATCTCCCTCGTGGGTTTATATAACACTTCATAAAACATTCAAAAGAGTGCGAGGCTATGAAGTTACATTGGTGTGGGAAGGCGGGTTATCGGCAATTAGGATGTATGGTACGTGCCTCGATCACGGGAAACCTAGACAAATAATACTCGGTCTTAGGCTATGCCCAATAACTTTATAAAAAGTTTTTATTATATGTAATGATGTCATAACATGATGATCAAGTGGGGTTTTATCACCATACAACATTATTAGTTACTTAGTCTAATCATACTAGCTTTTGCCTATCTACATGTTAAGGCCTAATAAGCCCATTAAGAGTCTAATACATTATATTAGTTCATTTATCTTTTTAAGACCAGGCCCATACTCACATGTTGGGTCCAAGTGGGTTAAGCCCATGAGTAAGTCCAATAATATTAAACCAAACTAGTTGGGCCTAGTGGTCCAACAAGGCTAATTTGGCCCATTATGGTACATTAGTTATAAAGCTTAGTTTTGTCGATTTTTACTTGTCAAGTGTGTTTACATATAAGTATACGTTCTATAAATGTTACATTAGGCGGTTCCGACCATCTAAGTTTTATTTGGCGAAAATGTTAATCTTTCGGTTTTAGCCGAAAAGACGTAAAACTTATATATAGTTTGTAGTTTTAGAAAAAATTTGAGTTTTATTTTTATAAAATGTAATATTTACTTATTATAGTGTATAAACATATTTTATATTAGTTATATCAATTTATTAACTTATACATACTTATTTTATATAGTATTTCACTTTGAGTGCTCTTTTAATAATATATACTTTAGTCAAATCTGATATAGAATTTCAAGTCCACCATTTTGATCATATCTTGAAATCTACAATGAGTTGAAACCCCAAAATTTTAATGTATAAACTAAATGATATGTGCTAAAATAACTCTTCTGTAGCTCCTTCTCAAACAGCTTCTAAGTATTTTTAATAATTCTTCCAAAACAGACTAGACATATTAGTACTATAAAAGTGTTTTGGTCATATCTTGCTCATTTTTAACATTTCATTGCATGGCCAATTCACCACTTATGTAAACATAAATTTTCTATCATTATATAAAATAACATCATCCATTTAACCAAGTGAAAATATAGAAAACTACTGTTTTAAACAGCCGATATGACTAGTCATGATTTTAACTCTTTTACTTGTAGTTTTTAGCCTTTTTAACCTAATCTAATAACACAAAATCCCCACACAATATATTGATCATCATTCATCATCATCATACATATAAATTTTTGAAGAAAATAGATAAATACATGTACAAAAATAGTAGGATGATAGAAGTAAATAATCTCTATACCAACCAAATGATGGAGACCTTTAATCTTAGTGAAGAATCAAAGAGATGATTACACCAATTAGGTCATCCTTGTTGAACCTTCATATTTATAGATCCATCCTAGATTTAGCCATGCACGAACCCATTGATCTAAGCTCTAATCTCAGCCCTAGAACTCCAAGAAAACTCCTTTTCACAAGTTGCAATCACCTCCAATCATCATCTTTTTGTGTAGTTATCAACATATGTTGATTGTAGATTAAATTTATGGTTAAAATTTGATGAAGCTGGGGATAGGGTGATGGTGGTGGACGGCATAAAAGAGAGGAGGAGAGGATTTTTGAGTAAACTTTTTACAAGTACATGAAGGAAATGAGGTGTGTGAGAGAAGATTTGGTTTAAGTATTTTGGACACTTATAAGACAAGTGTCTCAAGCATGATATAAAATTGACACCAAGGGTGCTTCACCCTTGTATAATCTGCCCATTATAGGGGGTGGGACAAGTGTAAACTTGTTTCATCCCCATTATTTTATGGGTACTCCTCGATTCTAGTTTCCTCGATTTACGTGCCTTCGGGTTGATTTACGAAAAACGTTTTTATAAATTATGAATCTACGGCACAAAAAGATTCTAATAAAAATTGTCTCATAAAAAACTGAGCACAAAAGCGTAAATACGTAAACCTAGGATTCCCGGTTTAATCGTAAAAGACGTTAAATTATGCACGTAAGCCCTAATTTCATCCCGTAATTATGTGAGTTTCATGAACCCACATAAAATAAAATTTCAAAATAATATATGAGAATAAATTTATTATCTGAAAATGTCAGACTGTCATAAAAACTGAGTACGTAAACTTAAACACGTAACGTAGAGCTTTCCGGTTTAGACGTAGACGGTGCTACTTTTAGACGTAAACCCAAATTTCTTCCCAAAAGTGAGTGAGTTCATAAACTAACAATAAAACAATGATTATAAATAATACTTGAGAATAAAATAACGACCTCAAATTGACGGATTGTCACGACAGTTCCTCCTAAAGAGGATATTTGTCCTCAAAGATCAATTCATCTTACTACTCGCTTCTTATAGAGTCAAAGACATGTAGGCATTTCCTCCACATTCAGTCTTTTCTCTCAAACATAGCTCATTATAATACACGAGTTTCATCAACATAACTATGGGAATACGGTCATGCTTAAGTTGACTTACTTTCTCTTTCCATGATGTCCACGGGTTTTCGATGAATGCAACTTTTCGCCGACTCAAACATCATTAAGAAATAATCAGATTTTCACTTGATAGATATTTAATCAAGTTCGACATACGGAACATATTCCATGCAGCCCTTGAAGTCCTTGGGTAGTCTAGCTTATATGCCTCTCAGACCAATTCTTTAAATTGTCTCAATGGTTCCATACAACGGGGACTTAACTTCCCGCGATCTTTCAGATCATCAATTCACCTTTTTCACGATGAAAATTCTCGGAATAACTTTGCTACCCATCCTGCACTTAAAGATCTACATCTCACATTCACATAGCCTCCTGCCCACTATTGGCAGTCAATAATCGGATCCTAATTTCCACAATCATTTCAGGTCTTGTCGGTCGGGTATCTTCATCCCAACTCCTACCTATAGATGCTCTTATACTTTTCTTTATATAGATCCTCGCAAGGTTTGGTCTCAATCCTAAAGCGATAATTATCAACGGTAACCTATCCAAAGGAAGTGCTTATCCTGTTCATTACCAAAGGTCAATCATACAAGCATAAAACAAGCCTTCTAGTGTCTGTATCGTTCCTTCACCTTCTCCATACGATTGTGGGTGGTAAGCAGTACTCATATCAAGATTTGTTCCCAATGACCTCTGAAGGAATCTCTAGAAATTCGATGCGAAGCGAGGATCTTGATAGAGTTGATCGATACAGGCACACCATGCTTACACAACTCCTTTAAATAGAAAAGAGTCAACCTCTCCATCGAGAACCTATCATTAACGAGAATAATATCAGCAGATTTGGTCAGTTTGTCGACGATGACCCAAATCGAATCAAATCCAGATGATGACCTTGGAAGATTTGTGATAAAATCCATGATGATTCTATCCCACTTGCAAACAGGAATAATTTAGCTATAGAAGCAATCCTTATGGATTTTGGCGTTCAGCCTTGACTTTCGCAAAAGTTAGATACATACTAACGTATGTTGCGATATCTGCTTTCATATTTGGCCATTAGTACAACTTCCTTAGATAAAGATACATTTTATCAGAAATGACATGAATAGAATACTTAGAATTATGAGATTACATCATGAATAAATCTCAAAATCCTCCATATTAGACAACCACAAACGACCTTTTAACACTTAACCTCATCGGCTCCCATATCTTATGGTTCTCATTAGCCACGAAACCCTTCATCATCTATATTATCTTTTTTACAAGCATCGGCTATTTCTAAGTTGCTCGGGCAAATTATTCTGTACGGTCATTACTAAGGAACACGTCCTAATTGGTTCTCTATTCTTTCTACATAATGCGCCAGCAACTACATTCACCTTCCCCGATGAAATAAATATCATGACCATAATCACTCATAAATTCTTTCTTCATATTTTCCTAAGTTTTAGTTTCGTCTCAGCTATTATCTTCATTAGTTTTGACCAGTCCGACGTTTAAAGTGTGACAATCCGTCAATTTATGGTTGATATTTTATTCTCAAATATTATTTAAAACATTATTTTAATGTTACAATATGAACTCACTTATTTTTTGGAAGAAATTTGGATTTACGTCTTGAAGTAGCATCGACTACGTTTAAACCGGAGGATTCAACGTTACGTGCTTACGTTTACATACACCGTCTTTGGTGACAGTCCGACATTTCAGAAAATAAATTTATCCGTGAATATTATTCTGGAGTTTTAAATTTGTGTTGGTTCATAAACTCACAAATTTACGAGAAGAGATTAGGACTTACGATTTTATTTTAACGTCCTTTACAACTAAACCGGAAACCTTAGGATTACGTATTTACGTTTTCGAACTCCGTTTTTGATGAGACAATTTTTACTAGATTCGTTTTGTGTCGTTGATTCATAATTTATAAAAACGTTTTTCGTAAAACGACCCGAGGGCACGCAAATCGAGGAAACTAGAATCGAGGAGTACCCGTAAATTAGTGGGATGGGACAAGTTTTACACTTGCCCACCCCACAATATGTGGCGTCCAAAATAAGCCCACACACTCCATGTGTGTCAACTTGATATTAAATCAAGGACACTTGTCACTTAAGCTTATGCACTAAGCTACTAACTTGACAAAACCATCAAACCATTACCATTCTCTTCATTTCATCCATGCAATACCACACACAAATCCTCTCATCCTACCCCATTGTGCCGTCCCATTTTTCACCACAAACCACCATCACTTGATCAAAATTAACCATGAAATCTCATGTTATTTACATACATGATGAAGCCCTTTTGAAACCCTATTGATTGGTGGTGATTATAACATCCATGGAGGAGTTTTCTTGGTGTATTGGGGCTGATTTTCCACAAGGAGTTTATGAAGATTGGTGGTCATGAAGATGGTCTTGGTGCATCACAAGTATCTCCATCAAAATCCATGTTTTGATGACAACCTACATCATCATGGTGGTATAAAGATTGTCCTCCTCATCTTCTTGTTATTTTGATTATGTAAACATGTATTTTATTTTCTATTGTATATGTATATGATGATTATATGATGATAAAAATGTTATGTGAGGATTTGGTGTTGATAAACATGATTAAAAAGGTGAAAAACTATAAAGAACAAAGTTAAAATCTTGCTTAAAAGTGATGGCTGTATAAAACAGTAAAGAAACAGGTCATGGACTGATAAAATGATGAAGTAGAATCCATTTACAGTAAGCTATATGTCTTGTACACATGTGAGAGTTGGCCATGCAATGGAATCATTGTAATGAGTGAGATATGATCAAAACAAGTTTAGGGTATAAATCTGAGTTTACTGTTTTGGACGATTTTTAGAAAATACTTAGAAGATGATTCAACAGTAGCTAAAGTAGAGTTAAATGTAGCACATATCATGTAGTTTATGTGATAAAAATTTGAGCTTCTATCTCCATATAGGACTCAAGATATGGCAGTTTTGGTGAAAGTGAAGATAAAAATCATATTTTGGAAATTAAAGAATAATACTATTATATAAGCACTCAAAATTTAATAGTATAAAATATAAATTAAAACCCACTAACTTATATAATACATTTATATAAATATTTACAATGGTAAATAAGTGGACATTTTAATAAAAATGGTAACTTGTTAAGTTTTATAAGTTATAAAACTATAAACATGATTTTTACGACTTTTTCGGCTAATACCGTAAAATTAACGTTTTTGTTAAATAAAACTTAGACGGTTGGACCCGTCTAATGTAAACTTTATAAAACTCATATACTGATATATAAACATAAATAACAAGTAAAACCGATAAAACCCGAACTATAGGACATACGGACATTAACGGACTAAATTAACGTTATTGGACTAATAATACAACAAAAATGGACTAAAACACTTATAAACTTATTATTGGGCTTAACCCATCTAGGCCCAACTTTTAAAGTGTAGATACTGATAATATAGGTATAAAATGGATTAAAACAAGTTAAAGAACTTATAATAAGTTTATTGGACTTAAAACACGTAAATAGGTAAAACTATTAAACTGGTATAAACGTTATCGACATATAACACTAAAATGAGTAAAAGAGAATACGTAAACCCACTTGATCATCAAATATATATAATCATCATATGTATACATAATTGTTATTTTTATAAAGTCATTGGACATGAGTCTAAGACGAGTATTATTTGTCTAGGTTTCCGTGATTGAAGCACGTGCCGTACGTCCGAATTGCCGATAACCCGCCTTCCCACATCAACGTGAGTTCATAGCCTCGCACTCTTTTAAATGTTTTTATCAAATGTTTTATAAACCCGCGAGGGAGATAACATGTTAGTTTTTATAAAATAGGACACTATTTGTCCCGATTATTTGTTTATTGATTTTGGACCCGAATGATTGAATGACCCGATTCTATGACCCGATAAATGATTAAAGGACCCGATAGATGAAATAAAATGGATTATTAAAGTTAGGTTATGTCACTAAAAGTCCCATTAGCATGAATTGTGAACTACCAGGATTTGGTAGACGCTTATGCATTTAATAGTAGTATTTGGGGACGATCACCCCAGTTCGCGCCTTCACGGTTGATCCCCGTCGTGCCACATTGATTGGTAAGCGAATTTATGTATGAGAAGATTTCCATAGCGTGACCTTTGTGACGACACGCTACTTTAGATGGGCAAATTTGGTATCAGGTTAGCTACCCGTTGTTGGTTTAGTAAGGTAACAATGTCATGCGGCTTATAATAATCCAAATCACCGAAATACTACTAGACGCTCTGAATTACGATGTATCGCCTGACTAGCAATACACGGTCATACTATTGATATTATGTTTGTGTTTTGGTTTTTATAACCATATTCATATAACGGTTTTTATTCAATCTATACAACGTTGCAAAACGTATTGTATGGTGTTTTTAACGACAATGATTTGTATGATGATTTTTAAGGCAAATGCCTATATTATGATTTTGATAAAGATTTGTATAAAATGATTTTGGCTTTTTATGGCCTAGTAAAAATGATTTATACAAAATGATTATCAGTAATAATTTTATACTGATATTATATTGACGGAATTTATTAAACTCTATGAATTCACTCGGCGTTATCGCTGACCTTTTCTTTTAACATGTTTTTTCTCAGGTACTTGAAGGTAATTCTCGGGAAGACGACAAGAATTCATGGCCCGCACTTAAACAATATTTTCCATTCAAATGCTTTGTAAAACTTTGTATGAAATGATTATGACTTGGGACCTATGTAACTTTGATATTTATGAATGGAAATGTTTTATTAATAAACGACGCGATTTTTATGCGTTGTCTATGATGTGAGTAATGTGCTATCCCGTAACACCAACTAGTCTTCCGCTGAACTGAGTTGAATAAATTTGGGGGTGTTACAGTTTGGTACCAGAGCTCTCGTTATAGAGAACGAAAGATTTTTTTAAAAACGAAGGTTTTGAATAAAACTTTTCAAAATCTTTTAACTATAAACATTTTTCCAAAAATGTCTAAAAATATTTTGGCTATAACGGTGCCGAAGAATTCCCGAGTTACCGACAAGGCCAAGACTGAGAAGTGTTATTTTAATATATATATAACTTGGATTATATATATGATGTAATTTTATTACGTGATTGTTTGATGATTATTTTGATTTTTATACGAGGTATTTATACGACGTAGATTGTCACAAGAAACCCTAAATCCCCTAGTAAATTAATCGAAGCTATTCTCGTAGGAATTCTAGCTATCCTAGATCTAAACCAAGTTGTGGATATTTATGATCCCAACAAATGGTTGATATTCGTAGAAATGTAGATATTAGTTGATTGTGATATTGAAAAAGAATTGGCGAGATTAAATCTGATACCGATGTCATGACGATCTTTTCTTATAGAGTGGAGTTTTACAAAACGTTACCACCTAGAAAGATGTCATCTGATTCGTTGTCATCCAATTCTTAAATTTAAATCGAAAGGGTGAATGTTGCACTTGAGGCTGTCATTGGAACCATTACCCAAAAGCCTCATGCCACTAGTACCTTTCCGAGGAGTCTGATTGAATGTATGAGTCATCTCATACTAGTGACTCATTTGATAATTGTTGTTGTAAGAGATATAGGATTGGAAATTAAGTGTTGATTCATATTGAGATTGTATTGCCTTTACAAGGCCGAAGAATAAGGTTGTAAGTATTGGATAATGAGGTAGGATATCGAATTGAGTATAAAATTGGTTGAAACTTGAATAAAGTAAAACTTAACCCGTATGGAATATGAGATTGTTAAGAGGAAATTATTAAGTTTTGTGATTAAATTATAAGGTTTTAAATGATTGTTAGTTTGTGTTAATGGTTGTTCCTAGGCCATTGTCCACTGATGAGGATGCCTAGTGTCCAAGAATTAAATTGAAGAAATCTTCTTCTGAATTGGGACCGATGGATCTTTCGGGACATGTGGAACACCTAATGACTCTTGTAGATTAGTATTCATTGTGGTATCTTTTAAAAATCCCTAACTTAACTGAGATATCAGTTGGTAGGATGAGTTCTGAGAATTGTATGACATAGCGACACGTAATGTGTTACGGTACAATTTTGACTTGTTTGTGATTAATGAAAAGATTACCTTTGATTGCTAAATCCTACATGTATCGATGTTATCTATCTTTTATTGCTTCATCCTAATGTTCGCATTAGTGATGCAACCATTGAACAAGTACTCATCTTGATTTGAGTTACGTTGTGGATTATTCTCTTTGTATTCCTGAGTGCCATCGAAGTCATGAACCTCATGATTGTTTGGCTAAGCTCATTTCCTATCATATTGTAGTTAATTCTTGGTGAAGAAGCTTTCATCACTCTTTTGCAGATCACACATTGTTTTTATAAAGTTAAAACGGTATCCTTTGAGGAAATTAAATTTTCATCACAATAAGGATTATTTAAAGTAAGATTTATAAGTGATTGTTATCGAAATGAGGTTGTTTATAAGTACCTTGGAAAACTTAACTGTTTCCATAACAAAGAAAATCTTTGTAAATTTATTCTTGATCCTTATTTAAGAATTAAGCATGAAAATGTTTTTATTATAAACATGATGATAAAATTTTGACGAACTGAGTATTGCATCGTTAATCTTGAAATTGTATATAGTTGCGCGCCTACATACAATTTGGAATGGACTATGCAAGACTGATTAGTAGTCACCATAAAACTAATGAATAAACACTAAATTTTCTTTAAAGATTGTGAAAGATTAAAATTTTATGAGATCTGCAAGAAGTGAAAAATAAGGACATAATGTTAGGGACACCTACATATGTGCCTGTAGCATCTATTCTTCTGAGTTGAATTTACTCATCTGTGGAAATTGTCTTATTTGACAATTGACAATTCCTTCTTATCCAATTCTCTCGTAGTGAGATTCTTAGGAAAAGTATCTGATTACCGAGTGTTGATACCCAATTGGAGGTATCGACGTTCCTATCATTTCTTTTGATTTGATTTCATTTGAATGACCTGGGTAACGATCCGAGGAGCTTTCGAATGCGTACTCAAATTATGAAAACACGGGATATATTCATATTCGTTAAATGTTTTCGTCTGTATCTGATTTGAAGTTCTCTCGCATAGATTATGCGTTGACCTTACTCTTTTAAGGTTAGTTGTGTATCCAGATATCCTTGAATTGTGAAGGATTATGAATTATTATTAGTCTTTTGAGAAGTTCACATCTTATCAACGGTAATGAAACTGGAAAGTTGATAATTCCAGTAGAATGGATTGATTGATTATGACATGACGACATTGTCTTAATTGATGGGAACTCGAATAGAATCCCCCTAAATGATAAGATGTTGATTATCAAAAGTAATTTAAATAATTCTTGATGGATGACCATATCCTGCATTTAGACTTGAGATTATATTGTGATTGGTTGTGAATTAGTCATAGATATTATAATCTAGAAAGAACCTAATATGAATTTATTAAAAGATGTTTTCGTTATCTGAAACTTTAGGAAGTATTTGTTGATGAATTACCTAGACTATCGCCATTAAGGCAAGTTGAAATTGGTATTGATTATATTCCCGGTGCTGCACCTGTGGCTTGTGCACTGTACGTCAGCACCATCTGAATTTAAGGAATTACCGTACAACTGAGAAAGTTGTCGGAGAAAGATTTTATTCTACCAAGCCTGTCATCATGAAGAGCTATGGTGTTATCATTCCTTATATTTACAGATTACTATAAACTGAGTAAATTGACAATCAAAAACGACATCCATAACTCGAAATGGAAGATTTGTTCGATCATTTACAAGGTTCTAGCGTATGTTCTAAAGATTTGATCCACGGCATGGTTATCATCAACTTCGCGTCCGCGAAGAAGATTATCTATTCCAATCACTACATCCAGAACTTGTAATGGACATTATGAGTTTCACATGATGTCGTTTGGATTGACTAATACACATGTAGCATTCATAAATTTGGTGAATCACGTGTGTAGGCTGTAATTTGATAAATTCATGCTTGTGATCATTAAGGATCATTTGTTTGTTTATAAGAATAAGAATGAGTTAATAATTATTTATAGATTGCCCTGAATTGGCCGAACAATGAAAACATGTACCTTAAATATTTAACGTAAGACTTAAGACTTAATTCTTTACATGATTTAACCGTAATTTTTTCTCTCTCTTTTTGGTGATTTCCGGCTGCCTCCACCATGGTTTCCGTTCATCTTAATTAAGCAAACTGTCTAATTCCAATCTGTTTTCCACCTATCATAACCGTACCATTGTCTTGATTTGTTTTCTTTTGTGATTCTTGATTATTTAAATCAGTTGTCCAAACAGAATCCTTTCAATGCGTGGGACTGGTCTTTGATTGGTTGAAAGATTTGATTCGTATTATGATCGGTTTTTTTGATTTAGTGATAAAACTCTTGGTAGCCGCCGTTTATTACCTTTTAAGAAATTAGGGTTTTTTTAATCTCTTATTATTTTATGTATTAGGGTTTGGTTTGGTGTGCTGTGATTGGTCCTTGATTTAGGGTTTCGTTTGCCCTAGGTAGTTTTTCTGTTTCGATTGATTGTTTTGTGTATTAGAGAGAGGTGTTTCGATCTGGTTAATGTGTCATGGAGAAGAAGATCGCTGTTACGCCGATCGACATGGACAGGTTACATGCGCGTATGTCGCGTTTAAAACAAGCGAATCACATAAATAGTCCTGACAAGACTTCTGAGGTGTCTAGGGTTTCCATTACCTCGTCGCGTCAGGATGGAGTCATGATTAATGATTATGAATCGAGTGGTGTTCTTCCATCGTTTGGGGGTGACACTACAGAAAGGTCAGATGGTGAGCCCAAACATGTATCGACCGAGATACATGATGGTGATGGGACAGAATGCTCAAACCATATACATACGGATGCAAGTTCACTCAAGCAGCCAGTATTGAAGGAGGTTGGAACGACTAGTATGGCTAATGATCATGATATCCAGAATGATACAAGGGGTGTTACTCCATGTATGGCTGATACGATTCCATCCGAGCAGAGTGATACAAGGGTTGTTACTCCATGTAGGGCTCCTGCACCATCAACTGCTGTTCCAAAACCCTCTTTTGTGTCCATGTTACATGGTCAAGCTAAAAGAGTTGCACGTGTAAAAGAACTCCGTAATGAAGAACATGTTGAAGGGGCAGCGGTTACTATTCCTCTCGATGTGGTTGATCAGGTTAGGGCACGATTGACGCATACATTATATGGTCATTTTATAGGGAAGAGATTGGCGTTTCCTTTGGTTGAAAACTATGTTAAGAAAGCGTGGGCGAAATTTGGAATCAAGCGTGTCCAACTTCATGGTGAGTTCTTTTTATTTCAATTTGATTCTAAAGTTGGAATGGAAAGAGTTATAGAGAGTGGGCCATGGTTAATACGTATGGTTCCACTGATTTTGAATATATGGTCTCCGGATTATTTACTTGTGAAGGAGGAGATTAGGAAAGCACCGGTGTGGGTCAAATTGCATCATGTTCCCATAGTTGCATATTCGGAGGTGGGTCTTAGTCTAATCACTACTCAGATTGGGAGGCCTATTCTTCTTGATTCTTATACAAGTGAGATGTGCCTATCTTCATGGGGAAGGAGTACCTATGCACGTGTTTTAATTGAGATTTCTGCTGATCATCCTCCTAAGGATTCTTTAGTTGTTGCTATTCCTATTGGTAAGGATAAGGGACATACGATGGCTAATATTGGTATAGAATACGAGTGGACTCCCCCCCGCTGCTCGATGTGCTGTATATTTGATCATCATGATGCTGAATGTCCGAAATTGCCTAAGGATGTCATTAATACGATTGTTAATGTGGACGATAATAAGGTAGCTAATGAGATTGATAATGAGGGTTATGAGGTTGTGAACAATAGAAAGAAAAAGGGTAAGAATAAGCAACTCCAGGTTGCTGGTATTAAACTCACTAAACCACCTATTAATCTTTATTACCGTGCTGTTGAGAAAGGGGATAGTTCTAAGGCGAATAAGCCTAAGAAAAATGATTCTACAGGTACTACTGTTCAGAATGCTCCTAAGAAAGCTGGTTCTATTCTTAAGCGTGGATTTCTTAATAACAAGTCTTTGGCTCTTGATTCTAGTCAACCGGGTACGAGCAGCAAAAACTCTTTTGGTGTTTTGAGTGGTTTAATGGATGATGGGACTGATTGGGAGGATGGCTTTGGTCATTCTAATGATGTGCTTAATGCGGATAGTGAGACTGATGAAGACATTGTGATTGATGATCGCCATGGAACTCGTCAGCCGGATACTCGCACTTCTCATTAATCATTATGTTGTTTTTTCATTGTTTATGTTCCTTTAGGTGGTTCTTTCCTATAGGAGTCATTAGTTTTGTAATGTAATTGTCATATGGCATGTCATATGATATAGTGGTTGTTCAAGCTGTGTGCTTGAGGTTAATGTAGCATTGCAGCTACATTCCATTGTACTTCAACGCTTTTTGGGAATATATTTTACCGGGATTGGAGTCCCTTTACCCAAAAAAAAAAAATGATTTAACCGTGTGATTAATAGATAATGGAAGCTATATTGATTTTTCAAAGATTAGAACCATTAACGCTTAGGGATTAAAAACTTAATCCTTTACATAAAATGACCGTTGGATTAATAATGGTAAGATGTATGCATATAGACTCTTCAAAAATTAAGAGCCCTTTTAAGACCTTGGATTTTACCAAAAAGAAATGGAAATATGTTTTGACAAATGTTTTAACAAAGGATTTTTAAAGGGATTATTCCCTTATACACAAACCATTTAACTAAACTTCTGTTTAGGGGTAAATGTTTGTGTATACCTCAAGATAACTTAAGAAGGATTGAGTAAAACCATTTATACCATAACCTGAAAACTTAAAATGACAATTTTTTCTTTTCAACTAAGAAAACTTTGACCAAAGTATAAACAAAGGTTTTTCGAACATTTACGAATCTTATTAAATATTTTCGATAAATCAGCAAAAATCTTGTTAATTAAATTCAAATTTATTTTGAACATTTTATATAATTGGTCGAACTAGGAAACTTAAAATTTTACGTTTACGTTTCATAGAAATTGAATATTTAATATTTACTTAGTTGTAATAATTATGGACGCTTTAGACGTCGGATTGAGTAAAACAGAAAAAAAAAAAAAATAAATAAATAATAGATGGAACGAAACTGAAACACAGAAGATATGAAGAAAGAATTTTGAATAAATACGGTTATGATATTTATTTTATCAGGAGAAAGTGAACGTAATTACTGACGCATAATATATAAAGAATACCTGAGTGAATTATGGACACGATAATTATATCATCATGAGGGGTGAATATAGGTACCAACGCATTATGTAGAAAAGATAAAGAATCAATTACGATGTATTTCTTAATAATGAATGCGCAAAATAAATTGCCGAACGATATAAAAATAAACAGTTTGTAAAAAGGATAATATAGATAATAAAAGTGGTTCGCGGCTAATGTGGACCATTAAAATTGAGAAGCCGATAGCGTTAAATGTATAAAAGACCACTTGTGATTGTCTAAATATGGAGATTGTGAGATATAGTTTTGTTGGAATTTGTAAGTATAAGTATTCTATTTATGTCATTTATGACTAAAAGTATCTTTGTCTGAAGAAGTTGTACTGATGGAAATTATGAAGGCAGACATCGCCTCATACATTAGTAAACGTTTAGCTATTGCAAAGGTCATCATCTGAATTTGATTCAATTTGGGTCATCGTCGACAGACTGACCAAATCTGCTAATATCATTCCCGTTAATGATAAATGCAAAAAGAGTTATGTAAACATAGTGTGCCTGTATCGAACATCTTTATCAAGATCCTCGCTTCGCATTGAATTTCTAGAGATTTGCTCAGAAATCATTGAGAACGAACCTTGATGAGAGTACTATATACCACCCCAAATCGAAGGGACGAGGTAAAGTAACGATGCAAAGTAATATAAGTGCTGTTTTATGTTTAAATGATTGACCTTTGATAATAGACCGTATAATCGTTTTCCTTTGGAAGGATTATCATTGATAATTATCGTATTAGGATCGAGATCTAATCTTGTTAGGATCTAAATATTAGAGCATCTGTAAGCAAGAGTTGAGATAAAGACACTCGACATACACCCATTGTGAGTTGGACATGTCTTTTAGGTTTAAGGTTTCCTATGATGGCGAACCTAACCTTACAAAATACCCGACCCGCGAGATCTGAAATGATTGGTGAAATTAGGATTTGATTATTGACTGCCGGTAGTGGGCAAGAGGTTATGTGAATATGAAATGTAGATCTTGAAGTGCCAAATGGGTAGCGAAGTTATGCCACAATTTTTAACCTTGGAAAAAAAAATATGAATTCATGATCTGACAAATCATGGGATATAAGTCCCCGTTGTATGGGACCATTGAGATGATGTAAAAGTTGGGATTGAAAGGCATATAAGTTGGATCTACCCTAGGATTCAAGAGCTGCGTGAATTATGTTTCGTAAATCGAACTTGATGGAATATCTATCAAGTGAAAATCTGATTGTTCCTAGTAAAGCTTAGATCGGCGAAAAGTTGCATTCATCAGAAACCCGTGAACATCATGGATAGAGAAAGTAAGTCAACATTTAGCCTGATCTTATTCCCGTAGTTATGTTTGATGAAACTCGCGTATTGTAATGGATTATACTTGTGAGAAAAGACCGAATGTGGAGGGAATACCCACATGGCTTTAACTCTATAAGAAGCGAGTAGTAAGGTAAGATGATCTTTGAGGACAAAGATCCTGTTTAGGGGTAAATGCTGTGACAATCCGTCAATTTATGGTTGATATTTTATTCTCAAATATTATTTAAAAACATTATTTTAATGTTACAATATGAACTCACTTATTTTTGGGAAGAAATTTGGATTTACGTCTTGAAGTAGCATCGACTACGTTTAAACCGGAGGACTCAACGTTACGTGCTTACGTTTACATACACCGTCTTTGGTGACAGTCCGACATTTCAGAAAATAAATTTATCCGTGAATATTATTCTGGAGTTTTAAATTTGTGTTGGTTCATAAACTCACAAAATTACGAGAAGAGATTAGGACTTACGATTTTATTTTAACGTCCTTTACAACTAAACCGGAAACCTTAGGATTACGTATTTACGTTTTCGAACTCCGTTTTTGATGAGACAATTTTTATTAGATTCGTTTTGTGTCGTTGATTCATAATTTATAAAAACGTTTTTCGTAAAACGACCCGAGGGCACGCAAATCGAGGAAACTAGAATCGAGGAGTACCCGTAAATTAGTGGGATGGGACAAGTTTTACACTTGCCCACCCCACAATATGTGGCATCCAAAATAAGCCCACACACTCCATGTGTGTCAACTTGATATTAAATCAAGGACACTTGTCACTTAAGCTTATGCACTAAGCTACTAACTTGACAAAACCATCAAACCATTACCATTCTCTTCATTTCATCCATGCAATACCACACACAAATCCTCTCATCCTACCCCATTGTGCCGTCTCATTTTTCACCACAAACCACCATCACTTGATCAAAATTAACCATGAAATCTCATGTTATTTACATACATGATGAAGCCCTTTTGAAACCCTATTGATTGGTGGTGATTATAACATCCATGGAGGAGTTTTCTTGGTGTCTTGGGACTGATTTTCCACAAGGAGTTTATGAAGATTGGTGGTCATGAAGATGGTCTTGGTGCATCACAAGTATCTCCATCAAAATCCATGTTTTGATGACAACCTACATCATCATGGTGGTATAAAGATTGTCCTCCTCATCTTCTTGTTATTTTGATTATGTAAACATGTATTTTATTTCCTATTGTATATGTATATGATGATTATATGATGATAAAAATGTTATGTGGGGATTTGGTGTTGATAAACATGATTAAAAAGGTGAAAAACTATAAAGAACAAGGCTAAAATCTTGCTTAAAAGTGATGGCTGTATAAAACAGTAAAGAAACAGCTCATGGACTGATAAAATGATGAAGTAGAATCTATTTACAGTAAACTATATGTCTTGTACACATGTGAGAGTTGGCCATGCAATGGAATCATTGTAATGAGTGAGATATGATCAAAACAAGTTTAGGGTATAAATCTGAGTTCACTGTTTTGGACGATTTTTAGAAAATACTTAGAAGATGATTCAACAGTAGCTATAGTAGAGTTAAATGTAGCACATATCATGTAGTTTATGTGATAAAAATTTGAGCTTATATCTCCATATAGAACTCAAGATATGGCAGTTTTGGTGAAAGTGAAGATAAAAATCAGATTTTGGAAATTAAAGAATAATACTATTATATAAGCACTCAAAATTTAATAGTATAAAATATAAATTAAAACCCACTAACTTATATAATACATTTATATAAATATGTACAATGGTAAATAAGTGGACATTTTAATAAAAATGGTAACTTGTTAAGTTTTATAAGTTATAAAACTATAAACATGATTTTTACGACTTTTTCGGCTAATACCGTAAAATTAACGTTTTTGTTAAATAAAACTTAGACGGTTGGACCCGTCTAATGTAAACTTTATAAAACTCATATACTGATATATAAACATAAATAACAAGTAAAAACCGATAAAACCCGAACTATATGACATACGGACATTAACGGACTAAATTAACGTTATTGGACTAATAATACAACAAAAATGGACTAAAACACTTATAAACTTATTATTGGGCTTAACCCATCTAGGCCCAACTTGTAAAGTGTAGATACTGATAATATAGGTATAAAATGGATTAAAAAAAGTTAAAGAACTTGTAATAAGTTTATTGGACTTAAAACACGTATATAGGTAAAACTAGTAAACTGGTATAAACGTTATCGACATATAACACTAAAATGAGTAAACGAGAATACGTAAACCCACTTGATCATCAAATATATATAATCATCATATGTATACATAATTGTTATTTTTATAAAGTCATTGGACATAAGTCTAAGACGAGTATTATTTGTCTAGGTTTCCGTGATTGAAGCACGTGTCGTACGTCCGAATTGCCGATAACCCGCCTTCCCACATCAACGTGAGTTCATAGCCTCGCACTCTTTTAAATGTTTTTATCAAATGTTTTATAAACCCGCGAGGGAGATAACATGTTAGTTTTTATAAAATAGGACACCATTTGTCCCGATTATTTGTTTATTGATTTTGGACCCGAATGATTGAATGACCCGATTGTATGACCCGATAAATGATTAAAGGACCCGATAGATGAAATAAAATGGATTATTAAAGTTAGGTTATGTCACTAAAAGTCCCATTAGCATGAATTGTGAACTACCGGGATTTGGTAGACGCTTATGCATTTAATAGTACTATTTGGGGACGATCACCCCAGTTCGCGCCTTGACGGTTGATCCCCGTCGTGCCACATTGATTGGTAAGCGAATTTATGTATGAGAAGATTTCCATAGCGTGACCTTTGTGACGACACGCTACTTTAGATGGGCAAATTTGGTATCGGGTTAGCTACCCGTTGTTGGTTTAGTAAGGTAACAATGTCATGCGGCTTATAATAATCCAAATCACCGAAATACTACTAGACGCTCCGAATTACGATGTATTGCCTGACTAGCAATACAGGGTCATACTATTGATATTATGTTTGTGTTTTGGTTTTTATGACCATATTCATATAACGGTTTTTATTTAATCTATACAACGTTGCAAAACGTATTGTATGGTGTTTTTAACGACAATGATTCGTATGATGATTTTTAAGGCAAATGCCTATATTATGATTTTGATAAAGATTTGTATAAAATGATTTTGGCTATTTTATGGCCTAGTAAAAATGATTTGTACAAAATGATTATCAGTAATAATTTTATACTGATATTATATTGATGGAATTTATTAAACTCTATGAATTCACTCGGCGTTATCGCTGACCTTTTCTTTTAACATGTTTTATCTCAGGTACTTGAAGGTAATTCTCGGGAAGACGACAAGATTCATGGCCCGCACTTAAACAATATTTTCTATTCAAATGCTTTGTAAAACTTTGTATGAAATGATTATGACTTGGGACCTATGTAACTTTGATATTTATGAATGGAAATGCTTTATTAATAAACGACACGATTTTTATGCGTTGTCTATGATGTGAGTAATGTGCTATCCCGTAACACCAACTAGTCTTCCGGTGAACTGAGTTGAATAAATTCGGGGGTGTTACATAATGCGTCGATAAATATTACAAGTAATTAAATAATAAAATTTAATTTATGAAACGTAAACGTAAAGTTTTTAAATTTCTCAGTTCGTCCAACTATAGAAAAATGTTCAAAAATAAATTTGAATTTAGTTAACACGATTTTTGTTGATTTATCGTAAATAATTAACAAGACCCGTAAATGTTCGAAAAAAATCTTTGTTTAAACTTTGGTCAAAATTTTCTTAGTTGAAGAGCAAAAACTGTCGCCCCAAATTCCAAGTCATGAGTTATATGGTTTCCTCAATTCCTCCTAGGTTGTCTTGAGGTATACACAAACATCTACTCCCAAGGGAGTTTAGTTATATGATCTGGGTATGAGGGAATAATTCCTTAATAATCCTTCGATAAATAGCTGTCAGAACATCTTCTCACTTCCTTTTTGGTATAACCCAAAACCTTAATGGCTCGATATTTGAAGAGCCAACATAGATTCCACTACCATTAACCACATGGTCAAGGAATGTAAGGGATCAGGCCTAACATCCCACTTTAAATATTTAACGCACAATATTTCACACCTCAGCTAGATCAAGGTAGTCTACAAATGATTACCAAACTCCTTCTTATTCTTGGAAATAACCAGATGGTCCTTAATGATCACAATCATGAATTTATCAGAATAAAGCCTACACACGCGATTCATCAAATTCATGGATGCTACATGTGCATTGGTCAATCCAAACGACATCACATGAAACTCATAATGTTCATTATGAGTTCTGGATGTAGTGATTGGAATAGATAATCTTCTTTGCGCACGCGAAATTGATGATAACCATGCCGTAGATCAAATTTTAGAATATACGCTAGAGCCTGGTAAATGATCGAACAAATCTTTCATATTGGGTAATGGATATCAATTTGATCATAAATTTATTCAGCTCACGGTAATCAATAAATATAAGGAATGATAACACCATAGCTCTTCATGATGACGAGCTTGGTAGAATAAAAGCTTTCTCCGACAACTCTCTCAGTTGCACGGTAACTCTTTTGATTCAGATGGTGCTGACGTATGGTGCACATGCCACAGATGCAACACTGGGATCTAATCAATACCAAATTCAACTTGCCTTATTGGCGGAAGTCTAGGTAATTCATCAGCAATTACCTCAGAAAGTCTCAGATAACAGGAACATCTTTTAATAAACCACCTTAGATTCTTTCTAGATTACAAGATCTATGACTAGTTCACAACCATTCATGGTATAATTTCAAGCCTAAATGTAGGATATAGTCACCCATCGGGAACTATTTAGATCACTTTTGATAATTAACATCTTATCTTTTAGGGGAATTCTACTCGAGTTCCCATCAATTAAGACAATGACATCATATCATAATTAACCAATCCATCCTAATGGCACTACCAACTTTCTAGTTTCATTACTGTTGACAAAACGAGAACTTCTCAAAAGACTAAGAATAACTCGTAACCCTTCACAAAATCAAGGATATCTGGAGACATAGCTAACATTAAAAGAGTAAGGTCAACGCGTGATTTACGCGAGAGAATTTCAATTCAGATAAAGACGAAAATATTAACAAATATGGATATATTCCATGTTTTCATGATTTGTTTTATGCATCCGAAAGCACTTCAGATCGTTACCCATGTCATTCAAATGGATTCTAATAAAAAGAAATGATAGGAACGTCGATACCCCCAGTCGGGTATCAATACTCGATAATTAGAAAATTTTCCAAAGAATCTTACCATGAGAGAATTGAACAAGAAGGGGATGTCAATTGTCAAATAAGACAATATCCACAAATGAGTAAATTCGATTCGGAAAAATGGTACGGGCACATATGTAGGTGTCCCTAACAATATGTTCCTATTTTGCACTTCTTGCAGATCTCATAAAAACTTAACCTTTCACGATCACCAAATAAAAATGTAGTGTTTATTAACAATTTCATGGTGACTACGAGTCCGTCTTGCATGGTCCCTTCCAAATTGTACGTAGGCGCGCAACTATGTAGAATTTCAGGATTAACGATGCAATACTCAGTTCGTCAAAATTTTTTCATCATGTTTAAAATATATATACATGTTTAATTATGAAATAAAAATAAAAATGATTTTACCGAAATGTTTATTATTATGAAAGGATTTCATTTACAAGATGTTTAATAAAAACTCTATTTCGATAGTAATTACCTAATAGTACCAATTTAAATAACTCATATGAAAATAAGAATTTCATATTTTCCCCCAGATAGTATTATATTATTCATGAAAACAATAAGTGATCTGCAAAAGAGTGATGAAGAGTTGTTCATCAAGAACTAACTACAATATGATAGGAAATGAGCTTAGCCAAATAATCATGAGGTTCATGACATCGATGGCACTCAGGAATACGAAAGAATAATTCACAACGCGACTCAAACCGAGATGAGTACTCGTTCAATGGTTGCATAAATAATAGAATAGTTAGAAGAACCAAGAAAAGATAGATATTAACGATACATGTAGAATTTAGCAATCGAAGATAGTCTTTTCATTAATCACAAACAAGTAAAAAATTGTACCGTAACACATTACATGTCGCCATGTCATACAATTCGAAGGACTCATCCTACCAACTGATGTCTCAGTTAAGTTAGGGATTTTAAAGATACATCAAAGAATACTAATATACAAGAGTCATTAGGTGTTCCACCTGTCCCGGAAGATCCATCGGTCCCAATTCAGAAGAAGATTTCTTTAATTTATTTCTTGGACACTAGGCATCCTCGTCATTGTACAATTTCCTAGGAACAACCCTTAACACAAACCGACAATCATTTAAAACCTTATAATTCAACCATAGGACTTAACGACTTCCTCTAAACAATCTCGTATTCCATTCGAGTTAAATTCGACTTTATTCAAGTTTCAACCAACTTATACTCTATGAGACATCCTACCTCATCTTCCAATACTTTCAACCTTATTCTTTAGACCTTGAAAGGGCAATAAGAGCTTGACATGAACAACACTTAATTTCCAATTCTATAGCTCTTATAACAATAGTTATCAAATGAGTCACTAGCATGAAATGACTCACACATTCAATTAGACTTCTCGGAAAGGTACAAGTGGCATGAGGCTTTTAGGTAAAGGCTCTAATGACAGCCTCAAGTGCAACATTCACCTTTTCGATTTCAAATTTAAGAATTTGGTGACACCGATTCAGATGACACATTTCTATGTGGTGAGGTTTTGGTCAAAATCCACTCTATACAGAAAGATCGTCATGACATCGGTATCGGATTTAATCTCGACAATTCATCTTCAAAATCACAATCAACTAATATCAACATATCTACAAATATTAACCATTTGGTTGGGATCATAAATATCCACAACTTGGTTTAGATCTGGAATAGCTAGAATTTCCTACAGAAATATCTTCGATTGATTTGCTAGGGGAGTTAGGGTTTCTTGTGACAATCTACGTCGTATAAATATCTCGTATAAGTATTAGAATAATCATTAAACAATCATGTAATCAAATTACAACATATATATAATCCAAGTTATATATATATATATATATATATATATATATATATATATATATATATATATATATATATATATATATATATATATATATATATACATATATATATATACATATATATATATATATATATATATATATATATATATATATATATATATATATATATATATATATATATATATATATATATATATATATATATATATATATATATATATATATATATATATATATATATATATATATATATATATATATATATATATATATATATATATATATATATATATATATATATATATATATATATATATATATATATATATATATATATATATATATATATATATATATATATATATATATATATATATATATATATATATATATATATATATATACATATATATATATATTAAAATAACACTTCTCAGTCTGGCCTTGTCGGTAACTCAGGAATTCTTCGGCACCGTTATAGTCAAAAGATTTTTAAACATTTTACTCAAAATATTTATGGTTAAAAGATTTTGAAATGTTTTATTCAAAACCTTGGTTTTAAAAATCTTTCGTTCTCTATAACGAGAGCTCTAGTACCAAACTGTAACACCCCCAAATATACACATTTCGAATCAGCGGAAGAGTCGTTGTTGTTACGGGATAACACATTACCCAAATCACAGATAACGCTGAATAATCGTGTCATTTGATAACAAAGCCTTTTCCATTCATAAATATCATTTACATAGGTCCTCATGTCAAAGTATATCTTACAAATTTACAAAACATTTGATTGGAAATTTTTATTTATATGCGGGCCATAAATTCTTGTCGTCTTCCCGAAAATTACCTTCAAGTACCTGAGATAAAACATGTTAAAAGTCAGCGAAACACTGAGCGAGTCCATATAGTTTAATAAAAACCATTAACATAAACTGGTATATAATCATTACCGAAAAACATTTTTGTACAATTCTTTGTCATAGGCCATAACATAGGCCAAAAGCATTTTATACGAATCATTGTTTAAATCATAACATAGGCCTTAATCATTTGATACGAATCATTGTCGTAAATCATAACTTAGGCCAAAAACATTTTATACAAATCATTGTCGTAACAACATAATACAATAAGTTTTATAACGTTGTTTATAGTAAAATAAAAACCATTATATAAAACAGTTATGTAAAACTAGAACACAGGTATAATCATAAATATGATCCCATATTGCTAGTCAGGCAATATATTATAATTCAAATCATTTATCATACACTATTCCTGAGACCGCAGCCTCAGTGTTACCATTATCGGAATTATTATTATCGGATTATTATAAGCCGCATGACATCGTTACCTTTCTATAATATATATCAGGTAGCTAGCCCGGAATTCTTTTGCCTATTTAAAACAGCGTGTCGTCACAATAGTTATGTTAAATATACCACTCTCATACATAAATTCGCTTATCAGTCAATGTGGCACGACGGGGATCAACCGTCAAGGCGCGAACTGGGGTGATCTTTCCTAAATAGTACTATTATATGCATAAGCGTCTACCTACTCCCGGTAGTTCACAATTCATGCTAATGGGACTTATAGTGACATAAACTAACTTTTAATAATCCATTTCAATCATTCATTGGGTCATTCAAATCAATCGGGTCCATATCAATAAGCATACAATCAGGATTACTTGTGTTCTATTTTATTCAAAATAGCATGTTATCTTCCTCGCGGGTTTATAAAACACTTCATAAAACATTCAAAAGAGTACGAGGCTATGAACTCACATTGGTGTGGGAGGCGGGTTATCGGCAATTAGGATGTATGGTACGTGCCTTGATCACGGGAAACCTAGACAAATAATACTCGGTCTTAGGCTATGCCCAATAACTTTATAAAAAGTTTTTATGTATATGTAATGATGTCATAACATGATGATCAAGTGGGGTTTTATCACCTTACAACATTCTTAGTTGCCAAGTATTAGTTACTTATCTAATCATACTAGCTTTAGCCCATTTACATGTTAAGGCCCAATAAGCCCATTAAGAGTCCAATACATTATATTAGTCCATTTATCTTTTTAAGACCAGGCCCATACTCACATGTTGGGCCCAAGTGGGTTAAGCCCATGAGTAAGTCCAATAATATTAAACCAAACTAGTTGGGCCTAGTGGTCCAACAAGGCTAATTTGGCCCATTATGGTCCATTAGTTATAAAGCTCGGTTTTGTCGATTTTTACTTGTCAAGTGTGTTTACATATCAGTATATTTTCTATAAAAATGTTTCATTAGACGTGTCTGACCATCTAAGTTTTATTTGGCAAAAACGTTAATCTTTCAGTTTTAGCCAAAAAGACTTAAAACATATATATAGTTTGTAGTTTTAGAAAACATTTGAGTTTTATTTTTATAAAATGTAATATTTACTTATTATAGTGTATAAACATATTTTATATTTGTTATATCTATTTACTAACTTATACATACTTATTTTATATAGTATTTCATTTTGAGTGCTTTTTTAATAATATATACTTTAGTCAAATCTGATATAGAATTTTAAGTCCACCATTTTTATCATATCTTGAGTTCTACAAGGAGTTGAAACCCCAAATGTTTACTGTACAAACTACATGATATGTGCTACAAATAACTATTCTGTAGCTCCTGCTTAAACAGCTTCTAAGTATTTTTAATAATTCGTCCAAAACAGACTAGACAGATTAGTACTATAAAAGTGTTTTAGTCATATCTTGCTCCTTTTTAACATTCCATTGCATGGACAATTCACCACTTATGTAAAAATCAATTATCTATCATTATATCAAATAATATTATCCATTTAACCAAGTGAAAATATAGAAAACTAATGTTTTAAACAGCCTATATGACTAGTCATGATTTTAACTCTTTTACTTATAGTTTTTAGCCTTTTTAACCTAATCTAATAACACAAAATCCCCACACAATATATTGATCATCATTCATCATCATCATACATATACATTTTTGAAGAAATAAGATAAATACATGTACAAAAATAGTAGGATGATAGAAGAAAACAATCTCTATACCAACCAAATGATGGAGACCTTTAATCTTAGTGAAGAATCAAAGAGATGATTACACCAATTAGGTCATCCTTGTTGAACCTTCATATTAATAGATGCATCCTAGATTTAGCCATGCATGAACCATTGATCTAAGCTCCAATCTCAACCCTATAACTCTAAGAAAACTTCTTTTCACAAGTTGGAATCACCTCTAATCATCATCTTTTTGTGTAGTTATCAACATATGTTGATTGTAGATTAAATTTATCGTTAAAATTTGATGAAGATGGGGTTAGGGTGATGGTGGTGGATGGCATAAAGGAGAGGAGGAGAGGATTTTTGAGTAAACTTTTTACAAGTACATGAAGGAAAAGAGGTGTGTGAGGGAAGATTTGGTTTAAGTATTTTGGACACTTATGTGACAAGTGTCTCAAGCATGTTATAAAATTGACACCAAGGGTGTTTCACCCTTGTATAATCCGCCCACTATAGGGGTGGGACAAGTGTAAACTTGTTTCATCCCCATTATTTTACGGGTACTCCTCGATTCTAGTTTACTCGATTTACGTGCCTTCGGGTCGATTTACGAAAAATATTTTTATAAATTATGAATCTACGGCACAAAACGATTTTAATAAAAGTTGTCTCATAAAAAACGGAGCACAAAAGCGTAAATACGTAAACCTAGGGTTCCGATTTAATCGTAAAAGTCAAATTATGCACGTAAGCCCTAATTTCATCCCGTAATTATGTGAGTTTCATGAACCCACATAAAATAAAATTTCAAAATATTATACGAGAATAAATTTATTATCTGAAAATGTCAGACTGTCATAAAAACGGAGTACGTAAACGCAAAAACAGGTAACGTAGAGCTTTCCGGTTTAGACGTAGACGATGCTACTTTAAGACGTAAACCCAATTTTCTTCCCAAAAGTGAGTGACGTCATAAACTAAAAATAAAACAATGATTATAAATTATACTTGAGAATAAAATAACGACCTCAAATTGATGGGTTGTCACAGTAAGCTTAACTGCAAATCCCCTAAGACACTTGTTTCTCTGATATCTACTTCATCAGTAACCAAACTCTGAGAGTGTCCTTAGTTGAACGGTATACAAAGATCGGACCAGTTTGTTTTTGTTGATCCTTGACTTTGGTACCTACATTCTCATTTAGCATTTGTATGCTTTTATACGGGTTAGCGATATCTATCTTGGAACCATGCGGGGATTCACAGTTTTCTTTTCTTGTGCCAGAGGTGACCTGAGGAGATGATTCACTTGTCTTAGCTGACAAACGTTTCCTTTTATAGAATACCATAAGTTCAGGCTTAAGTAATGTATCATCCTTTTCAATTTCCTCCCTAGTAGTCTTAGTAGGATCGGAGACTATCCTAGTTATAGGGCACTCGTTTCCTACAAGCGTGAAGGTTCTACCAGTGGGACGCCAAACTTTACCAATGGGTTTGATTTTAGCTAGCCACTAGGATTTAATTCTAGCATGGGAGTTCACCTCATAAAGGTATTTCTTGACACAAGAGTCATGATTTGCCTTAAAGACACATTTCCTACATGTTTTACAAGTAGAATATTTAATGTCCGAATAAGATCTAGAATTCCTAGGTGATTGATTGATTATCCTATGATATGACATGCTATTGTTAACAGTGTTGGGTAATCTAGAAGGCATCTGACTAGGTTTGAATTTTCTATTTCTTACTTGTGTCTTTTGCTTAGCTTCCCTTAGACCAAATTTATGGCAACCGTCATTTGAACTAGTTCGAGACGTGTTGTTTGAACTATGTCTAGGGAGGCTAGATGCAATCATGTGATTAGGTCTTGCAAAAGCTGATTTAGTCACATTGGCCCTAGTTGATGGAGTGACTGGTCTAGAAAGATGAACCATATCAACTTGGGAGGCAAACTGCGGTCTCGAGGATTTTGGTCGCTCGGATCTAAATGTAGTCGGTTGTCTGACAGACTGATTTTGAGGCGGTTTTACCAAGATTGATGGTTTTTCAAGCTTAGTGTCCACACTAGTTCCTTTAGTTTTCCTCATCTCGTTTTTCAGAGCAGCTATAGCAAAAACCTTTTCCTGAATTTGATCCTTTAAAGTCTCATTCTCTTTGAGCAATATATCTTGGGATGCCAACTTAGATTCTAGCAAAGTAATTTGTTTCACAAAATTATCTTTTTTGGCTTTAGAATCTTGAATTTTTGATTTAATTTTCGTTCAAGAACAATATTTGAATTTTCAAGTGTTTCAAAATACTTTTCAAATTTTTCCGTTTTCTTTGAAAATTCAATTTTGGCATCCTCAAGCACTTTTAATTGTTGAGATATAATCATTTCGAGCTCTTCAATCCTAGAAGCAGAATTGGTTAAAGAAGTAGTTATAAGACAATTATCATGATTTTTAGCATTTTGATCAATTTCTCCCCCATTATGAATCACATCGGATGAATCAGAAGTGGGATTGCTATCACCCTTTCCATCCCATGTTCAGCATAGGTAGGTTCGAAATGCTCAACATGCTGTAAATCATTGTTAGATACAGTATTCAATTGTACCCCAACTATTGGCTCTTAGTCATGCATGCTTGATTCATGTTGTCGTAATGCAATGACGCTACTATCATCGTTAACCAAAGCGGTCTCCTTTTATCATCCGTATGACCATGATCCTTGTATCTGCATATGATTTTCTTGCACCTGACAAGCATCCGGTAGTTGAAGTCGTGATCGTTCATGAATCAAATGCTCAAGAAATTCCATGTGTGTGAACACTTTGCCACGAAAGTTGATAGGTGTGAAAACACCCATCCTTTTTACCACTTAATTACAATAATAACCGAGCCAAAACGTGTATTTTATGTCATTTATGTCGGAATTACGCGTGGTTTGTGTTTTTGTTGTGATTTAGGACGAAAAAGTGAAAAGTGGAGAAAACACGGCATTCAAGGGCTTTTATCGAAGAAAAAGACGAAAGATGAAGTCGAACGATCAAGAGTGGAAAAAGAACGGAAGTCCAAGACCAATTCTGAAGATTTATCGAAGAAAAGTCAAAAGACGGAAGTTTACTAAAAGCCGAAGAACTCGAGTCTTATTTATAAAGAAAAATCAAGACGAGTTAATGAAATCCCAAGACAAAGTCCAAGATTAACAAAAGATAAAGAAGAAAAGGACTTAAGTGTGCAATTAAGGCAAAGAGGAAAGAGGGAGGAAGCTTCCTAAGCTCCTCCCTAATCACCCCTATAAATAGATTAGGCCTAGTTCATTTTCATGTTGTTGGTTGCTTGACAAACCACTCTTCCACCATTTTCATTTCTTGTTACTTTTATTTCTTGCACTTTAATTTCTTGTTATGCACTTTTAATTTCTTCAATTCAAGTAAGTCTTTTAAATTTGGAATCTTTTCATTTAATCAAGTTCTTATTTTTAATCATCTTCTTCTACCTTTCTTATTTTGCTTATCTTTGATTCAAGTTTTTACATGGATGAAGCTTTGAGCTTGACATGCTTATTGGCTTAATTTGTGTTTAGCTTATTTATTTTCCTTAAAAGTTTTCTTAAAAAGTTCATCTTTTTAAAAAGTTTGATTTAAAAGTTTGCTTATTTTTAAGTTTGATAAGTTGTTATTCATGCTTATTAAGTCAATTTCGATTTAGATTCGTGCAAGTTTTAGTTTGAGCTTATTAACCATAGCTTATTGCTTTTGCTTAATTTTCGGATCAAAAAGTTAGATCGGAAAGGGTAAACCCCTTTCCAATCACGTATTCCAATCACCTTGATTGGAAAAGGGTTTTACATTCCAATCAACATTCCAATCAGCATTCCAATCAACATTCCAATCAGCCTTCCAATCAACATTCCAATCAGCATTCCAATCAACATTCCAATCAGCATTCCACTCAACATTCCAATCAGCATTCCAATCAACATTCCAATCAGCATTCCAATCAGCATTCCAATCAACATTCCAATCAGCATTCCAATCAACATTCCAATCAGCATTCCAATCAACATTCCAATCAGCATTCCAATCAACATTCCAATCAGCATTCCAATCAACATTCCAGTCAGCATTCCAATCAACATTCCAATCAACATTCCAATCAACATTCCAATCAGCATTCCAATCAACATTCCAATCAGCATTCCAATCAGCATTCCAATCAACATTCTAATCAGCATTCCAATCAACATTCCAATCAGCATTCCAATCAACATTCCAATCAGCATTCCAATCAACATTCCAATCAGCATTCCAATCAACATTCCAATCAGCATTCCAATCAACATTCCAATCAGCATTCCAATCAACATTCCAATCAACATTCCAATTAACATTCCGATCATGTCCCTGTTTGCACATTCCGACCAGCTTTCGTCTTGCATTTTTATTTAATTGTCAATTTACTTTTCGCTAAGTTTTAATTTTACGTCATTTCAGTTCTCGTCATTTACTTTTAAAGTTTTAAATATTGCATCGTTTTACTTTCAACTAGTTTTTGTTTCAATTACTCGTCCTTTATTTAAAGTCTTGCACATTTATTTTTACCAAAACCAAAAATATTTGCTTCACCAAGAACAACTAATCTCGCACATTTAACCGGAAATCAATTCGAGAAGATACCGAGAAAACGAACTTTCAACTAGCAAAACCTCTACATTAAAATGGCGCCGTTGCCGGCTCTTTTCGTGAAGATTAACGGTTTTTTGTGAGAGACGCGTTGGCTTTTGGGACCCGTTCACTTGTGAACGTTATTTTTCGTGTCCAAAAATTTTCAAAAAAATCCAAAAACATTTGAAAAATCATAAAAAGCATTTCTTTTTCAAAGTTTTGCACCAAAAATATTCTTCTTGCTTATCTATCTTTCTTTATGGATTTTTATGTCCATTGCGTCGAGTGTGGGAGACGATTTTACGGGAACGACTCTTGTCAATGGTGTACATGTGAGCGGTGCGGAAACGATATCGACAACACACAATTCGGATTTTGTCCCTTGTGCAACTCGACTAATTCATTCTTTTTGAACCCACATCCTATTCCCCCGTGCATCTATTGTGGAAGCGATTCTCATTGGCATGTTTCGTGCCCGGTTCGATACCCGTATGGTCACGGGCAAGAACCGGGGTACAATTATGACAATGAAAATAGCTATCCACAAGACGCACCCAGTCTTTTTCCTCACCCGTTTTGCAACAACCGTGGGGGTCCTCACGAAAGTTTTCACTGTCCTACAGGGGATTACAATTACTATAATTATACCCCTTCCAGTTTTGACCAACCCCTGCAATACCCAATTGATCATCAGCCTCGTCACGGGATGAGTTACCAAGAACCAATTGACGATCTTGCTACAGCCTTTCAAGAACAAAGAAACGATCTTGCTGCAGCTTTTCAAGAACAAAGCAAAGAGCTTTTACACACGCTGCAAACTTATATGGAGTCATTTTTACAGCAGCGAGATCAGACGAGTACTCATACCCCTGAGCTTATTATTGGCCCTTTAGGTAATGAGGAGAGCGATGACGATATTGAGGTTATTTTCGACGAGGAGGAATTTCTAAAGCAAAGCAAAACTTCTCCCCTTCCTCCTTCGTCTATTGCTATCACACCCGAGGAGCCCGTTGGCTCTCTCATAATGGAGGATCAGCATCTTGACATTATCTCGACTATGGAATCGGACAAATCCCTAAAGTCTAGTGTCGAGGAACTTTTCGTCATCCCAAGTGAGCCCGCGGGTGTTCCGGAAAATTTGTGTGATGTGCCGACTTTTGTGGAGCTTACGGACAAGTTTGCTTCGCTAGTCAATGATCACATACTCACAACTCCACATCCGATATTTGATCCTCCCAACGAGAGTTCAACATGTGGTGAGTATGTTGATTTCGTCTTCGAGCCAGAGATTGCGGAAATTATCGACCGAGAGCTAGCTCTTTTGCCTCTGCTTCCACCTACAAGCGAGGTCGACTTTTCCAACATCGATGCCGAACTTGATGAGTTGGAACGTCTTATTTTTCATAATAATGACGAACCAACTCACATGCCCAAACATCCTATTCTCGAGGAGTTACCTAATCAACACTCCTCTTATGAGAATTACGTTTACCACATTCGTGAGGATTTAACTTATCAACAATCCCCACAAATGAATGATGGTTTCGTACTTGATCGCGGTCTTCTCAAACGAGTTTCTACACTCCTTCTCTACGATCATGAGGATAAATGCTTTGACCCGGGAGGTGACATGGACCATTCTATGATTGATACTTCTACGGCTTTGCCAATTGGTCTGCCTCCATTGTCTTTGGAGGATGACAATGTGATTCCCTTACCCACCCCACCTCCTGTCAA
The DNA here is from genome assembly GCA_025667525.1 of Glebionis coronaria. Taxonomy (NCBI): domain Eukaryota; kingdom Viridiplantae; phylum Streptophyta; class Magnoliopsida; order Asterales; family Asteraceae; genus Glebionis; species Glebionis coronaria. The sequence continues at coordinate 318,664,871 of CM046879.1, read as the reverse complement.
TCTGGACTTCACTTGCTTTTCTGGTATTGAGAGGACCTTTTTACCATTCAAGACTTATCCTCCTGCCTCTCCTTTATTGATGTCCTCCGGGAACGAGGACAAGGTCTTTGATCCCGGTATTACATACGAGGCTTCCCCATGGACCATTTAATTCGGGGACGAGTCAGGCTCGTGACTCGATTAATATAAACAAGCGCTTTTTGGGAGGCAACCCAATTATCTATCTATCTTTCCCGTTTTCACCATAAGTGTAGGGGGAGCCCCGTTGGTGTTTCTTGTTCTCTTTCTTATCATGTGCAGGGATTAGAGCTTCAAAGACACACTCTTGATGACTTTTGACGGACCGTGATTCCGTGTTCCCTTCTTCCCGGTTCTATCCTAAACTCTTTTCGATTCACTATTTTATATTTCTCAATATTAAAATAGGAATCTCTTTAGTTGTCTTTTCCTTAACGAGATTTAAACAAAGTGCACAATGTCCTAAGTGTAGGGGAGTTTACTCCCACATGCTTAAACATTGAGGACAATGTTTATATTAAGTGTAGGGGGGACTTCTATCGAAGTTAAGTGGTCTTTTCCTTGTATTTGCCCTCATTTTAACCGGAAAATCAATTTTTCGACATTTTTCAAAATTTTTAATCTATTTTGGCCTAGTTGTAGTCTCCTTTATTTTTGTTACTTTCTAGCATTTTAATAAAATGGTTTAAGCAAGTTTAGATATCTTAGATATATTAGGCTCGTTGTGAATATTTTGACTCAACCCGAGTTTACTTATCCAAGTTCACTCTAGCTAGTATCCTTAACCATGTAGACCTTAATTGGTTTATTAGGCTAAGCATCCACGAGTCTCATTCCTTGAGATTTTAAATTGCGGAGAACGAGAAATGATAGAGTTGGTTACAAGTTTGGTATTCTCTCATTAACTTATGTGAGTTAATTATGATCTTTTTCTCCCATCACTTGCTAATAAATTATCTGCAATAAGTAAGGGCGTACGATTTGAAAAGTTACTTAGCTTCTAGCCCAAGATCGTTTAAAAGTTGCTCGGTAATGATAAGAGTTCATAGCCAAGGCATAACTTATGAAGTGGGGCGCGAAGATTGGCGAGTCCGAAAAGGCCCTAACAAGGCATGAGGATTCCATTTTATTGCTGAAGATCCAAAGTGATGTGAAAAGCATTATTCCCAAAATCAATATGAAGGATCAAGACTCACGACGAAAAGCAATCAACTCCCATAAAGATCATGGAGAAGTCTATCCGAAAATACCCTAACAAGGTATGAGGATAAATAAATCCAAGTCTGAAAAGGAGGCGGATCGTTGTATCTCAAAATCCCATTTAGAGATTGAAGAAATAATCATGAAGTCGTGGTCAATAAAGTTGGAGTACCCATCAAAAGTCTCCAAGTGAAGAAACTCACTCTATTAACGAAGAGAAGACCATTATCTCAAGAACGTCTCTCGAGATATGAAGTATGAAGTACATGCCAAATATCGGCCCGAGAAAGGTCTCTAATCGTGAACCAAGTTATGCCAAGATATGAACTTTTTGATATCCCGAGAATCAGTTTTAAGAGATTTTGTCCTTTAGCTAACTATTGATCAAATCGTCCTACTTTGCTTTCAGCCTAAATAAATTATCGAAATAAGTCAACAATGCATCCTCGTGAGCATTCAAGACATCAATAAAATATAAGAGATACTCGTAGGAATAAGGGAGTTTAAGTGATTAATTGAACCACATGAGTAAATTTTTGTTATGCTAACTTGTACTAACAATGATCTTGTTTTTAAGCTTGGCATGGGGAACGTGAAACTTGAGGGTGATGAACATTCATGACACACAAGCCCTAATGTAAGTCTTAGATTTCTTTACAAGTTTCTTCCTTGTTGCATCTTGTTATTTTCTATCTTTTTGATTTTTCCTTAGTTGTTTAATAAAGGCCAAGGTAGGTTGATTATGATGGAAAATGTAAAACGTGCTTTGTAACTAATGCATTGCATGAGGACATTGCAATGGTTAAGTGTAGGGGATTTGATAGGTGTGAAAACACCCATCCTTTTTACCACTTAATTACAATAATAACCGAGCCAAAACATGTATTTTATGTCATTTATGTCAGAATTACGCGTGGTTTGTGTTTTTGTTGTGATTTAGGACGAAAAAGTGAAAATGGAGAAAACACGGCATTCAAGGGCTTTTATCGAAGAAAAAGACGAAAGATGAAGTCGAAAGATCAAGAGTGGAAAAAGAACGGAAGTCCAAGACCAATTCTGAAGATTTATCGAAGAAAAAGTCAAAAGACGGAAGTTTACTAAAAGCCGAAGAACTCGAGTATTATTTATAAAGAAAAATCAAGACGAGTTAATGAAATCCCAAGACAAAGTCCAAGATTAACAAAAGATAAAGAAGAAAAGGACTTCAGTGTGCAATTAAGGCAAAGAGGAAAGAGGGAGGAAGCTTCCTAAGCTCCTCCCTAATCACCCCTATAAATAGATTAGGCCTAGTTCATTTTCATGTTGTTGGTGGCTTGACAAACCACTCTTTCACCATTTTCATTTCTTGTTATTTTTATTTCTTGCACTTTAATTTCTTGTTATGCACTTTTAATTTCTTCAATTCAAGTAAGTCTTTTAAATTTGGAATCTTTTCTTTTAATCAAGTTCTTATTTTTAATCATCTTCTTCTACCTTTCTTATTTTGCTTATCTTTGATTCAAGTTTTTACATGGATGAATCTTTGAGCTTGACATGCTTATTGGCTTAATTTGTGTTTAGCTTATTTATTTTCCTTAAAAGTTTTCTTAAAAAGTTCATCTTTTTAAAAGTTTGATTTGAAAGTTTTCTTATTTTTAAGTTTGATAAGTTGTTATTCATGCTTATTAAGTCAATTTCGATTTAGATTCGTGCAAGTTTTAGTTTGAGCTTATTAACCATAGCTTATTGCTTTTGCTTAATTTTTGGATCAAAAAGTTAGATCGGAAAGGGTAAACCCCTTTCTAATCATGTATTCTAATCACCTTGATTGGAAAAGGGTTTTACATTCCAATCAACATTCCAATCAGCATTCCAATCAACATTCCAATCAGCATTCCAATCAACATTCTAATCAGCATTCCAATCAACATTCCAATCAGCATTCCACTCAACATTCAAATCAGCATTCCAATCAACATTCCAATCAGCATTCCAATCAGCATTCCAATCAACATTCCAATCAGCATTCCAATCAACATTCCAATCAGCATTCCAATCAACATTCCAATCAGCATTCCAATCAACATTCCAATCAGCATTCCAATCAGCATTCCAATCAACATTCCAATCAGCATTCCAATCAAAATTCCAATCAGCATTCCAATCAGCATTCCAATCAACATTCCAATCAGCATTCTAATCAACATTCCAATCAGCATTCCAGTCAACATTCCAATCAGCATTCCAATCAACATTCCAATCAGCATTCCAATCAACATTCCAATCAGCATTCCAATTAACATTCCAATCATGTACCTGTTTGCACATTCCGACCAGCTTTCGTCTTGCATTTTTATTTAATTGTCAATTTACTTTTCGCTAAGTTTTAATTTTACGTCATTTCAGTTCTCGTCATTTACTTTTAAAGTTTTAAATATTGCATCGTTTTACGTTTCAACTAGTTTTTGTTTCAATTACTCGTCCTTTATTTTAAAGTCTTGCACATTTATTTTTACCAAAACCAAAAATATTTGCTTCACCAAGAACAACTAATCTCGCACATTTAACCGGAAATCAATTCTAGAAGATACCGAGAAAACGAACTTTCAACTAGCAAAACCTCTACATTAAAATGAAGCAAAAGGTTTTGCACCAAAAAGATTATATAGATATTCTTTGTGTATATTTTTCTTCTGCAGGTGTATGCGTACTAGATCTTCGAACTATTCTGAGCCCGAGACTCGTGAAGATTTAGATATGGCTGGTGTTAATAACAACAATAATCACCCACCTCAACCCAATTTGAATAATAACAACAACAACAACATCAACAATGTCCTCCTACCTGATTTACGAACCATGGAGGAATTGTGCCAACCCACCATGAACGGACGCGGAGGCCCGATTACGCCAATGCACGCCACGGCTCAGGAGTTTTCGTTGAAGCATCACATGATACAGCAAGTGCAAACGAACCCATTTCGTGGAATTCCGGATGATGATGCCAACAAACACCTCGACAAATTCATTACCATAACCCAAAGCATGAAGTGCTCCGGTGTTTCTATGGATGACCTTCGCCTTCAACTCTTTCCCCATTCGCTTTCTCACCATGCCGAAAAATGGTTTGACCGTTTTCCTAAAAATTATATTCATACATGGAATGACATGACTCAACGCTTTTTATCGCGCTACTTTCCCCCATCCATGGTCACAAGCCTTCGTAACCAAATCAGTGGATTCATGCAAGAAAATGATGAATCACTTTTCGATGCTTGGGAACGATACAATGATTTGATCGACCGCTGTCCAAATTACAATATGCTCCCCGTCACTCTCATTCACACCTTCTACAATGGTCTCACTTTTCGTGATCGTGACACGATCAATGCCGCCGCCGGTGGTACCTTTATGAAAAGGAGACCGGAGGAGTGTCGAGAGTTGATTGAAAACATGACTACTCACCACAAGAATTGGGATTCATCCGCATCCTCAAGATCTAACTCTAGAGTCAATGTTTCTTCTACTACTTCCAATCCTGAGATATCCGAACTTACCCGACAAATCGCGAGTATGCACAAGGATTTCATGTCCATCGCCACAAACCAATTTCAACAAGCTAAAGCCGTTGCTATTTCTTGTGACACATGTGGTGGTCCTCATTCTTATAATGATTGTCCTTCTACCCAAGGCAATTATTCTGAAAACGTTAACGCGGCTTACGGCACTTATCCCACGGGAGGCTATCAAGCTCGCCCGCAAGGAGACCGTGGCTTGCTAAGTTATCGTTCCAACAATTACCTTGCTCCACCCGGTTTCCCTCCTGCAAACCAAAACCAACAACAAAGCTATAACCGAAACAACCAATCCCAACCTCGTGCTCAAAATGAATATCAATCCCAAAGAAACCCATACCCAACTCAAGGAAATTCTCAAGCTTACCAAGCTCCACCTCTCAATCAACCGATGGCAGTAAACCAAGACGTCGAGACGTTCATGAAGACTAATCGTGAGATGGTGACGAATCTTCAGAGTCAATTTGTCAACTTGAAGAATGACATGGTGAAACAAGGGAGCGATATTCGAGCCGAGCTAAGGAATGATATGGCCAAACACAGCAATGAAATTAATGCAAACATGCAAAACTCTTTTAATAATTAAGCGGTTCACCTTCGTGATATGATTGGTTCGCTCATCCAAGGTAATCAACCCTCTTCTTCGAGTACTCTTCCGAGTAATACCGTTGCAAATCCAAGAGGGGAGATGAAAGCAATCACCACTCGTAGTGGAAAAGGTTATATGGAACCCGAGCTTCCTACACCTCCACCCGTGATTGTGAACAAGGAAAAAGAGCAACTTTCCCCACCTCCTTCACCTTCTATCCCCATTTCCCCATCACCCGTGGTTGTGAGTGATCCTATTCCCTTAAAGCCTTCTTATTCATCCAATATACCTTATCCTTCAAGGTTGAGGAAAGAGAAGCAAAAGAGCAAAGATGATATTCAGGTTTCAAACTTTCTAAAAATGTTTAAGCAATTGAATTTTAACATCTCCTTTGCCGAGGCTCTCGCTCACATGCCCAAATACGCTAAGATGTTTAAAGATCTACTAAGTGATAAGGAAAAGCTTCTTGACATCGCTCAGACCCAACTTAATGAGAACTGCTCCGCAGTTCTCTTAAGAAAATTGCCCACCAAACTTGGTGATCCGGGTTGCTTCTTGATTCCTTGCAACTTCCCGGGAGTAGAGAATTGCATGGCCCTAGCTGATCTAGGTGCCAGTATAAACTTAATGCCTTTAAGTGTTTGGAAGCAATTATCTCTCCCCGAGCTAGTCCCTACCAAAATGACTTTGGAATTAGCCAACCGTACGGTTGCTTATCCAGTGGGGATAGCCGAAGATGTCTTTGTTGGCGTTGACAAATTCACCTTCCCGGCGGATTTTGTCGTCGTTGACTACGAGATGGATCCTCGTGTTCCATTAATCGTTGGACGTCCATTCCTGAGGACCGGTCACACTCTTATTGATGTAGCCGCGGGCGAAATAATCATGAGAGTTGGTGACGATCAAATTGTCTTCAACATGGGTAAGATCTCTAAGCAACCTTATTCATATGAGAGTGTTAATGCTATTGATGTTCTTGATGAGGCTTGTGAAGAACATTTTCATGATGCTTGCAAAAGTACTCTCTCTTCTCTACCCAATGTTGAGACTGTTGCCTCAATTGCTCCAGCATTGACTCCTTTCGGAGAAAGTGACTTGGATGATTTCGAAGCTAGCTTGGGTCCTCTCGATATTAAGTATGATAATTTGTCCACCAATTGGGATGAAGACATTAGTACTATTGAGAGACTTCTCAATGAGGACCCGTTCTCTCCTCCTGCTCCTAAAGAGGTTACTAATGATGATCCATCGTTAGTTTCACCATCTATTGAGGATCCTCCTACTCTTGAGCTTAAGGACCTACCTCCTCATCTTGAGTACGTTTTCCTGGAAGACAACGAGAAGTTACCGGTCATCATCGCAAAGGATCTGAAAGAAGACGAAAAAGATCGACTTGTCGCCGTGTTGAAGAAGCATAAACGAGCTATCGCTTGGAAAATCTCCGACATCCGTGGAATTGATCCTCACTTCTGCACACATAAAATTCTCATGGAGGACGACTTTAAGCCCACAATTCAAAGCCAACGAAGGGTGAATCCTAAAATCCATGAAGTCATCAAAAAAGAGGTTATCAAACTTCTTGATGCGGGTATGATTTACCCTATTTCGGATTCACCATGGGTTAGTCCAGTCCATTGTGTGCCTAAGAAAGGCGGTATCACCGTTGTGCCCAATGCAAACAACGAGTTGATTCCTACTCGTCTTGTTACTGGGTGGAGAGTTTGTATAGACTACCGCAAACTCAATGATGCCACGAGAAAGGATCATTTCCCTCTACCTTTTATGGACCAAATGCTTGAACGCTTAGCGGGTAATGAATATTACTGCTTTCTTGATGGTTTCTCGGGTTATTTTCAAATACCCATCGATCCCCAAGATCAAGAGAAGACAACATTCACTTGTCCCTATGGCACATTTTCTTACAAAAGAATGCCTTTTGGCTTATGCAATGCCCCCGGGACTTTCCAAAGGTGCATGTTGGCTATCTTTCATGACATGGTTGAACAAAACATGGAAGTCTTCATGGATGATTTCTCAGTCTTTGGGGATTCCTTCTCTTCTTGCCTTGCAAATTTGGAACGTATGCTTAAGCGGTGCGAAGACACTCGCCTTGTTCTGAATTGGGAAAAATGCCATTTTATGGTAAAAGAAGGCATTGTGCTAGGACACAAAATCTCTAAAGCCGGTCTTGAAGTCGATCGTGCTAAAGTAGATGTCATAGCCAAATTACCTCCACCTTCAACCGTGAAGGGTGTGAGAAGTTTTCTGGGTCATGCGGGTTTTTATCGTCGATTCATTCAGGATTTCTCTAAAATCGCTCGCCCGATGACCCACCTCTTAGAAAAAGATACTCCTTTTCTCTTTTCTAAAGAGTGTCTCGAAGCCTTCAATCTTCTTAAGGATAAGCTAACTAAGGCACCGGTCTTGGTTACCCCTAATTGGGAGCTGCCTTTTGAATTAATGTACGATGCTAGCGACTTTGCTATTGGTGCGGTTTTGGGCCAACGAGTGAATAAACACTTCCAACCAATCCACTATGCTAGCAAAACAATGACGGGGGCTCAATTGCATTATACGACAACCGAAAAAGAGCTTTTAGCTGTTGTCTATGCTTTTGAGAAATTTCGCCCCTATCTTGTTTTATCCCCCACCATTGTGTACACGGACCATTCCACGTTGAAGTACTTGATGACAAAGCATGATGCTAAGCCAAGACTTCTTCACTACGTTTTACTCCTTCAGGAATTCAACACTGAAATTCGTGACAAGAAGGGAGCCAAAAACCTGGCTGCGGATCATCTGAGCAGACTTGAGGATCCATATCAAGGGGATCATCCGAACAAAGAGATCAATGACTCTTTCCCCCTTGAGACCTTAATGTCTATAAATCTCAATCTTGATGGCACCCCGTGGTTTGCGGACATTGCAAACTACTTAGCGGGTGGTATTCTCAATAAAGGGTTAACATCCCAACAAAAGAAGAAGTTCTTGAATGATGTTAAGACTTACTTTTGGGATGACCCTTATCTATTCAAACAGTGTGCTGATCTGATTATTCGTCGATGTGTTGACGGACCGGCAGCTTTTGACATCCTCCAAGCTTGCCACAAAGGACCCACCGGTGGTCACTTTGGTCCCAACTACACCGCTAAGAAAGTGTTTGATTCTGGATTCTATTGGCCCACCATTTATCGTGACGCTAACGAAATGGTTAAGCATTGTGATGCTTGCCAACGTCAAGGCAAGATCACACATAAGGATGAGATGCCTCAAAATTTCATACAGGAATGTGAAATCTTTGATGTATGGGGCATCGACTTTATGGGGCCATTTCCATCATCCAAAGGGAACAAGTACATCCTCGTCGCCGTCGACTACGTTTCTAAATGGGTTGAAGCTAAGGCACTTCCTACGAATGATGCGAGGGTGGTTGTGAACTTTTTGAAGCAGCTTTTCGCTCGATTTGGCGTTCCTCGTGCTATCATCAGTGACCGCGGGACTCATTTTTGCAAGGATCAATTTGCAAGAGTCATGGCTAAGTATGGTGTTAAACATCGTCTGTCCACCGCCTATCATCCCCAAACCAATGGGCAAGCCGAGATTTCCAACCGTGGCTTGAATAGAATTTTGGAGCGTACTGTGGGAGAGCATCGTGCCGCGTGGGCCGATAAGTTAGATGATGCTCTGTGGGCTTTCCGTACTGCTTACAAGACCCCGATCGGTTGTACACCTTATCGTCTTGTGTATGGGAAAGCCTGCCACCTACCCATCGAGCTAGAACATAAGACGCACTGGGCCTTGAAGTGGGCTAACTTCGACATCAACAAAGCCGGTGATCATCGCAAGGTTCAACTCAACGAGCTCAATGAACTGACGAATGAAGCTTATGAGAACTCGCTGATCTACAAGGAGAAGACGAAGATCATTCATGACGCTAAAATCAAGAACCGAGAGTTCCACGTTGGTGATCAAGTCTTACTCTTTAACTCTCGGTTGAAGATCTTCTCTGGCAAGTTGAAGATCCGCTGGTCTGGTCCATTCACCGTCGCCAAAGTCTTTCCTTATGGGACCATTGAGCTTTCTCAGCCGAATGGACCCAATTTCAAGGTGAATGGCCAGCGTCTAAAGTTGTACTTTGGTGAGGACATCTCTCAAGAGATGATTCCATCCCTCACCACGTTCCCCATGAACTAAATTGGGTCGAGTCAGGCTCGTGACTCGGTAAACAAAAACAAGCGCTTCTCGGGAGGCAACCCGTGTTCTATCCTTTACTGCTTTCATAATAAGTGTAGGGGGAGCCCCGCATATGTTTGTTGTCTTGTTTCTTGTGATGAACAGGGATTAAAGCTTCATAGAGCATCTTGATGACTTTTGACGAGCCGTGATACCGTGTTCCCATCTTCCCAGTTCTATCCTAAACTCTTGTGATTCAATATTTCATATTTTATATGTTCACATTGAATTCACTTTAGTTGTCCTTTCCTTAGCAAGATTTAAACAAAGTGCACAATGTCATAAGTGTAGGGGAGTTTACTCCCACATGCTTAAACATTGAGGACAATGTTTATCTCAAGTGTAGGGGGGACTCCTATCGAAGTAAGTGGTCTTTTCCATGAATTTGCCCTCATTTTAACCGGAAAATTTGATTTTTCGACATTTTTCAAAATTTTTAATCTATTTTGGCCTAGTTGTATAGTTGTATTTTCCTTTATCATTTTTCAGTTTCTTTCCATTGCTAGAATAAATTTTCAATAAAGTGGTTTTAGAATTTTCTTAGTCGTGAACATTTTGACTCAACCCGAGTTTACTTACCTAAGTTTACTCTAGCTAGTATCCTTAACGTGTTTAAGTCAAGTTTTGCTAGGCTTTTATATAGGGAGCTATAAAATGAAAAAGTCTTAACTCTCACGGGTTAAGAACAAGAACTTTTCGCAAGTTCCTATAATTGATCCTAGAGAGTCGTTTATCAAGGGAACTTTAAAACGCGATTTCTAAACTTGAAAAAGTCTAAGAATTTGCAAGATCCTATAGGCGACTCGAAAACCTAAAACTTTGATTTAATAGGCTAAGCATCCACGAGTCTCATTCCTTGAGATTTTGAACTGTGGAGAACGAGAGATGATAGAGTCAATTATAAGTTCGGTATTCTTTCGTGAATTTATGTGAGTTAATTATAAGCTTATTCTCCTTCCGCTTATTAATAAATTTATCTGCAATAAATAAGGTTGTACGATTTAAAAGGTTACTTAGCTTCTAGCCCCAGATCGTTTAAAAGTTGCTCGGTACGGATTAGAGTTCATAGCCAAGGCATAACTTATTGAAGCGGGATGCGAAGATTGGCGAGTCCGAAAAGGCCCTAACAAGGCATGAGGGCTACATTTTGTTGCTAAAGATCCAAAAGTGATGTGAAGAATCATTTATCGAAAATCAATATGAAGGATCGAGACACACGACGAAAAGCAAGAACTCCCCACAAGTCATGGATAAGTCTATCCGAAAAGACCCTAACAAGGTATGAGGATAAATAGATCCAAGTCCTAAAAGGAGGCGGATCGTTGTATATCAAAGTCCAAAATAAAGATTGGAGAAAAATGAAGAAGTCGTGGTCCAAAGATGAAGAATCTCTCAAAACTTCAAGTGAAGAAATTCCTATTATGAAGAGAAGACCATTATTTCAAGAACGTCTCTCAAAGATTCGAAGTATGAAGTCGCTGCCAAATATCGGTCCGAGAAAGGTCTCAAATCGTGAAGCGATTTATGCCAAGATATGAACTTTATGAGGTCCCAAGAAGCAGTTTTAAAAGATTTGGACCTTTAACAACTATTGATTAAATCGTTCACCTTATTTTCGGACTAAATAACTATCGAAATAAGTCAAACAATGCATCTTCGTGATCATTCAAGACAAAAATAAAATATAAGAGATACACCTAGGAATAAGGGAGTCTAAGTGAATAATTGGCCCACATGAGTTCATGTTAGTTTGCTAACTTATAATAATAATGATCTCCTTTTTAAGCTTGGTATGGGGAACGTGAAACTTGAGGATGATAAGCGTTCATGGCCGCCAAAACCCAATGTAAGTTTTTAATTTCTTTACTTATTTCTATCTTTTATGTTTAGTATTTAACAAAGGCCAAGGTGGGTTATTTATGATGGAAAATGTAAACCGTGCTTTAAAATTAATGCATTGCATGAGGGCATTGCAATGGTCAAGTGTAGGGGATATAATAAGTGTGAAAACACTTATCCTTTTACCACTTATTTCCAATAATAACAAGACCAAAACGTGTGATTTATGTCGTAAAAGTCGGAATTATGCGTGGTTTGTGTTTTTATTGTGTTTTAGGACCAAAATATGAAAAAGGGAGAAAACACGGGTTTTCATGGGCTTTTATCGAAGAAAACGGGAAAAGACGAAGTCAAAAGATCAAGAGTGCAAAAAGAACGGAAGTCCAAGGCCTATTCTGAAGATTTATCGAAGAAAAAGTCTAAAGGCGGAAGTTTAACGAAGTTGAAGAACTTAAGTCTAATAGAAGAAGAAAATTAAAAGACAAGTTCAAATCCCGAGACGACAAAGACAAAGAATTAAAGTCGAGTCGAGAAAATATGAAGAAAGCAAAGAAAGAAGATGCAACACATGCACTCCTTCCACCTTCCCTATAAATACCCTCCTAATAGTCATTAGGAGGGGGGTTAGCTAGTTAGTCTTTAATTTTAGTTTTTCACTTTTTAGAGAGAGAAAGTCTTAAACTTTCTCTCACTAGTTTCATCTTTTTCTTTTAATCTTTCAAGATTAAACACTTTGTATTGCTTATTTTCATTAATCAAGTTCTATTTTAAGCTTTTAATCCTTGATCTCATTCTACTCTTCTTTAATTTTAGATTGATTTTGGTGCGATTATCATATGATCCGTGTTGTTCTATGTGATTTCGTGCCTAAAAAGTTAATCTTTTGATCATTTCAAAAGTTTTCATTTGATTAAGCTTTAAGACTTTTGTGCTTATTGGCTTATTTTTATGATTAGCTTATTTTCTTATAAAAAGTTTTCTTAAAAAGTTGATGTTTTTATTGTTTGATCCAAAAAGTTGCTTATTTTGATGTTGAATAAGTTGATACAAGTGCTTATTCGATCCGGTTTAGTCATTGATTCGGCTTAGTTTGGTGATAAGCTTATTATATAGCTTATTCATTAGCTTATACTCGAATCCCACCATTTTCGGAAAGGGTTATAAAACCCCTTTCTGATTGAAGTATTCCGAGCAGCCTCCCATCTTCATATTCTGATCAATCGATCGGATAAGGGTTTAGGATTCCGATCTGACCATGTTTCCATATTCCGATTCAAGTTATAGTCCAAGTATTCTGATCTGTTTCTTGTTGTGTATTCCGATTGGGGCTTTTCTTCATATTCCGATTTATGCATTTGTGTAGTATTCCGATTGAAGGAATTTGTTGAACATTCCGTTAGGCACCATTCCCCATTATTCCGATTTGGTCAAGTTTTATATTCCGATTGTGGCCATTATCCTGCATTCCGATCACAGGTCACTTCCAACATTCCGATCAACCGATCGGAATACATTCCGATCGGGACATCTTTTTGGGCTCATTCCGATTGAGTGATTATTTGAGATATTCCAATTAGGGTTTGTTTAGTTTATTGTTTTGATAAATTTCCAAGTGTTAGTTTTATTTAGTGTGCTAGTACTTTTCCATTGTTACCTTTAAGTTTTTAAGCTTTTATTTTTACTCGTCATTTTAATATTAATCTTTATTCTTCCATTTTACTCAACGACACTTTAATTTCTTGCTAATAGTTTAAAACAAACAAACCAAACCATTCTCTTGATTCACCAAAAGACGATTGAGTCGCACTTAAGACCGGTTTTCAATTTGAAAAGATCGGAACAACGAACTTTCATACTTAGGTGTAAAAAACCAAGTATTAAAAGTCTTGAATCTCGGAATGCATGTCTTCAAGGAAATACTTGCAGATCGTTGAGTTTTCTTTCGTAGTAACATCGATTTGAAGGAATGTCTACAAGTGTTTCACTAGAAATTGAAGTGCATATGCGAATGCAGATTGATTAAAGGCTGCTTTGTCAAGTACCTTGTCTAGTGTACGCATGTTTTTCATCATGTCATCGATGAAGAAAAGAGAAAGTTGCCAAAGAGTGCATCAGAGGTTGGTCTGTCCTTGATTTTTTAAGTTCGAAGATATGACATTGAAGTTGTCTAAATGAGACCTTGCACCTTATTCTTGCCTCGTGTTGCATTTTATGCAATTCTGCCTCTCGAGATAACGAAATTAACGGTTCTATTTAAGTTTGATGAAAACTGAAGGTAAAGATTACTTATCGATCGAGCAATGAAAGAAAGTAATTGTGTTTGTTGTTGTCAATATTTGAGTAGTGAAGAAAACTGATTAAATCCTCTAAATATGGTTCACCAGAAACCAAAAATTTTCCAAGGCAAAATTAAACACGTTTTTTGAACATCTTGGAATAAATGTTTATCCAAATTTCGCAATAATAGCTTCCCCACTTTCGGATAAAGTTCTCTGTTTCACTTTCGGAAAATGAACAATGCTACTTTCGGATAAATGGAAATTTTCACTTTCGGGAGAAATTTTCACTTTTGGGAAAATGGAAACTGTCCACTTTCGGATAAACTGAATGAGTTTTGGATAATCGACCTTTTCACTTTCAGATAAAATATGAGGGTTTCCGGAAAATTGGGTTTCGGATAAAATCCCAGTTTTGGATAAAATCCCACTTTCGGATAAAACCCAGTTTCGAATAAAATCCCACTTTCGGATTAAAGCCCACTTTCGGGTAAATCCACTTTCGGGTAAATCCACTTTCGGGGAAACTAACTTTCGGGGGAATTCACTTTCAGGTAAACTCACTTTCGGGGAAACTCTCTTTTGGGGAAACTCACTTTCGGGGAAACTCACTTTCGGGGAAAAATTAAGTTACGGGATAAATTGAGAATAAATTGAGTTTCGGATAAATTGAGTTTCGGACTGGTCACCTTCAGCGAGACTGCAAGAAGGGCACTACTGCTGGTACATCTGGGCATGCTCCCTAGAAGCCAGTCGCATCCGGCCATGTATTTGCAACTACACGGGACCAGGCCACCAAGCCTACAAGTACCATTACTGGCATATTATTCATGTTTGTACATGTTGCATGTGTTTTGTTTTATACGAGTGCGACCCATTCAGTAATATCAACCATGTTTGCTTCACGTATTGATATCACACCTACCTTACTTGATAATGTATTATGTATATCCACGCCTATGAAAGACTCTGTTCGTATTACCCATGTGTATAGAGATCTTCCTTTACAGTTTGATGACAAGATTCGTCTTATTAACGCACTTCCCTTGGACATGTGCGAGTTTGATATGATTCTGGGTATGGACTGGTTAACAGCACATCGCGCTATGATTGATTTCCATTCATATCGGGACATATTTGGCGATATTCAGGCTCTTGAATACATTCATCATGGTTTCCTACCAGGAAAATCTATGCAAATTATTTTTGCTTTACAAGGATGTGCTTTATTATCCCTTGGCTGTGAAGGTTTTCTAGCTACCATTCATGACACGACTTCTGAAGTCCCTTCAATTCATGATCATCCGATTGTTTCTGTGTTTCCGAATGTATTTCCAGAAGAGCTTCCAGGTATACCTCCTATCAGCGAGGTGGAATTTGGCATTGAGCTTGTTCCAGGAGCTAAACCTGTCTCCAAAGATCCTTATCGCATGGCTTCCATTAAGTTAAAGGAGTTGAAGGATCAGCTGCAAGAGTTGCTGGAACGAGGCTTTATTCACCCGCGTGTATCACCATGGGGTGCACCGGTTCTGTTTGTCAAGAAGAAGGACGGTAGCATGAGATTATGTATCGACTACCGTGAATTGAACAAGATCACCATTCATAATCGTTATCCCCTTCCACGTATTGATGACTTGTTTGATCAACTATAGGGTGCTAATCACTTTTACAAGATTGATTTACGATCATGCTACCATCAGTTGCGAGTGAAAGAGCAGGACATTTCCAAGACTGCTTTTCGTACACGTTATGGTCATTATGAATTCATTGTTATGCCTTTTGGTCTCACGAATGCTCCAGCTGTATTTATAGACTTGATGAATCGAGTTTTCTATGAATTCTTATACAAGTTTGTCATTGTGTTCATCGATGACATCCTGATCTTCTCTAAGTCTAGAGAAGAGCATGAGGATCATCTTCACACGATACTACAGATTCTTAGACAAGATAAATTGTATGCTAGGTTTTCCAAGTGTGAGTTCTGGTTGAGTAAAGTGGCATTTCTGGGCCACAACAAGAAGGGATTATCGTAGATCCAGAGAAGGATGAGGCTATCACCAAATGGCCAAGACCGATGTTTGCGACTGAAGTACGTAGTTTTCTGAGATTAGCTGGCTATTACCGTAGGTTTATTGAAGGTTTCTCACGGTTGGCCTTATCTTTGACTAAGCTTACGCATAAGGGTGAGAAATTTGTCTGGAATGATGAGCGAGAGAAGAGCTTCAAAGATCTTAAGCAGCGTTTAGTTTTCGTGCCTATCTTTACTCTCCCATCTGGTACAGGTGGATTTGAGATTTACAGTGATGCTTCTGGAAAGGGTCTTGGATGTGTACTCATGCAGCATGGGAAGGTAATTTCCTATGCATCACAACAGCTAAATCCCTACGAAGTAAATTACCTAACTCATGATCTGGAGTTAGCAACAGTAGTATTCAAACTCAAGATTTGGAGGCACTATCTTTATGGCGAGTCGTGTGACATCTTCACCGACCATAAGAGCCTCAAATACATCTTCACTCAGCGAGAGTTAAATATGAGACAAAGACGTTGATTGGAGTTGCTAAAGGATTATGACATCAACATTCAGTACCATCTATGTAAAGCCAATGTAGTGGCTGATGCCTTAAGCAGAAAATCAGGCATGATAGTTGGTATCAAAGTAGAGGAGGAAATTATTCGTGATCTTGAGCGTTTAGAGGTTGAGCTTTTTGTACGTGGGCATAATGGTTTCTGGGCTAGTCTAAGGGTTTAGCCAGACTTAATTTCTCGAATTAAGGCGGCTCAGAAGGATGACGGTGAAATATGGGCGATTGTTCAGAACATTGATCAGCAGACCGAATTCTGCATTGATGACGACTACATTCTATGGCAGGGTACTAAGTTATTTGTTCTAGAGGATCCCGCACTAAGAGAGGCCTTGTTGATGGAGGCTCACAGTTCTCCATTTTCTATTCATCCGGGTTCTACAAAAATGTACCATGATCTTAAAAAACATTTTTGGTGGAGCGGTATGAAACAAGATGTAGCTACATTCGTATCTAAATGTCTGACTTGCCAACAAGTTAAGATAGAACACCAGCGTGATAGTGGTTTATGACAGCCATTAGAAATTCCTGAATGGAAGTGGGACAAGATCTCCATGGATTTTTTTACCGGACTACCACAATCTCAGAGGAAGCATGATGTTATCTGGTTCGTTGTCGATCGTTTGACCAAGTCTGCACCTTTTCTTCCATTCCGCAAAGATTACGTGGTTAGCAGATTGGCAGAATATTCCTCCAGGAGATCGTATGATTACACGGCACTCCATCATACATCATATCAGATAGGGATCCACATTTCACGTCTCGTTTCTGGAAAGGTTTGCAGAAAGCTTAGGGAACCAGGCTCAATCTTAGCACAACTTTCCATCTTCAGATAGACGATCAGTCTGAGCTTACGATTCAGACATTGGAAGATATGTTACGTGCCTGTAAATTAGGATGGACATGAAATTGGGACGATTATATATGTTTGGTTGAGTGCGCTTACAATAATAGTTGGCATGTAAGTATTAAGTGTGCTCCCTTCGAGATGTTGTAAGGCAGGGAATGTCGTGCTCCGATTTGTTGCGATCAAGTTGTTGAGCGTATCATTGAGGGTCGAGAGATGATTGAAGTGATCAATGGGAAGGTCGCCATTGCCAAGGAGAAGCTTAAGGAAGCTCGTACTCGTCAGAAAAATTATGCTAACAAACATCGTAGATCATTAGAATTTCAGCGTTGTGATCATGTTTTCTTGAAAGTATCACCCGCACGTGGAGTCAGACGTTTTGGTATTAAGGGCAAGCTTAATCCTCGGTTTATTGGACCGTTCGAGATCCTCGATCGTGTCGTTGATGTTTTGTATCGTTTGGCGTTACCTCCTCAATTATCCAATGTTCACAACGTGTTTCACGTATCTTTACTCAGTGGTTACAATTATCACCATTTGCACGTTGTCACGTATCCACTCGATCAGATTCGTGAGGATCTATCTTAGTTTGAGGAACCAGAAGCTATTCTAGATCGTCAAGATCAGGTCATGAGGAAAAATACTATTCCATTGGTCAAGATCCTTTGGGGGAACCATCCCGAGCGGGAATCCACTTGGGAAACAGAGGAGTCGATCCGGGCTTCTTATCCTCATTTCCTCCCATGATCCGGGTATGTTCTTTTCAGCCATATCGTGTTTCTAATTTGAGGACGAATTATTCTTTTTAGAGGGGAAGAGTTGTAAAACCCGCATGAAAATACATGAAATTACCATCTAATTAAAACGTTTAAATTAATTAATGCACGACAAGTATTTACGTATATTTAATACTACACGACAAGATATAACACGAAAGTATAAATCACGAATTTACGAATACACGAGATTACAAATCATGACATGAAAATCAATAAGTAAAACAGGCTCCATGTTAAACAATAAACCTTTACAAGTTAAATAAGCCCAAGCTCGGCCCATTAACTAATAAACTTGCAAACACCCCTTATTTACTTCTCATTTTTAACAAAACAAGAATAACAAAGAAAACCCTAATTGGTTTTGCGTGGACGCCGGTTTTAGAACACCAAAAGGGGATAAGAAAGTTGATTTCGATCTTGAATATTACAAGGGTGCAGGTGTTGGTTCATTCTTTGATCCATCCCTTTCGGTATCATCAAAACTTAATCTTTTATTCATTTATATTCAATAATCATTCATGAATTTATTTAATATGAAATGAAACACATGGTATTATAATAAAACAAAAATGCATTCGTGTTGGTTTGCTTGGTTTGCACAGAAACCGAGAACCCCTAAGGGGGTGGCTCTCGGTGGCTTAATTGGACCATCCGCAGCGACAGTGGCTGGTTTGGTTTGTCAGCCGCAACCCCAAAAAGGGGCCACGGTGGGAACTGCTGCCAGGCAGTGGCAGCTATACAGTCGGCAGTGGGAGCCCACTGCTGGGCAGCCGCAGCCTAGCGGTGGGAGTATTGTTCTAACGGCCGCAACAGAAAAGGGCATAGTGGCTAAACTCAGGGGGTGTTTCTGCCTTGGCAGCTGAGAGTTATGGCTCTCGGTGGGGGGTTTGTTTTGGCAGGCGAGACCATAAGGTCTCGGTGGTGTTTCTTGTTCGAGAAACCGAGCACCCAAGGGTGTCTAGGTGGTGTTTGTTTGACTCGGTTAAACCGAGAGACCACCTGAACCACACGAGGGGGTGTTTGGATTTACTTATTTAAAACGTCTTATTTACAACTTATTTAATTGGACTTAATTAATATGGGCTTATTATTAGTTTACTTAACTAGAAAATTATTATTAAGATGCAAGGCTAAATTTATAATTATTTAAATCCATGACATATTATATTTAATAATTAATTTAAATCCATGACATGTTATTATTTAATAATTAATTTAAATCCATGACATATTATTAGTTACTTATTAATTATAAATCATGACATATTATTAATTAATAATTATTTATAAATTCAGGACATATGAAAGTTATTTATTAAAATGGACTTTATTAACGTTTGACTTATTTAAATCCCGACTTATTTATATAATACTTATAATTAACCATGGGTTAATACTTCATGACATATAAGAATTAGCTTATTTAATATACTTATTAAACCTTGACTTATATAACTTAGCTTATTCGATGAACAAGATAAATTACTTATGTATATTAAACGAGCTTATTACTATTATGGAAACTTACTAATTATGGAAACTTACTATTTTTGGAAACTTACTATTTATGGAAATTTACTGTTTATAGAAACCTGCTATTTTTGGAAAGTTACTATTTATAGAAACCTGCTATTTTTGGAAAGTTACTATATATGGAAACCTGCTGTTTATGGAAAGTTACTAATTATGGAAATATCAAGTATAATAACACAAGAATCATGAAATACATTAATCAAGAACACATGAACTTATAACATTAAGGAAAGACACGATAAATCATGAACAAGTAACTCAAGTCATGAATAAGTAATTCAAAACTAAGAACAAGTAACTTATACCATAAACAAGCAACTCACACACGTCATTTATTATGTAGCTCACGTGAAGTCGGAGTAGTCCAGTTTCGTCATTTCATCTTGCTCACTACTTGCTTGACACAAGGTACGGATATTCCGTCCTTCAGTAAGGACATCCTTTCTCTTCATGATTAGGATTTCCCATTTGCTATGCCACATGTTTTCCCCAGTTTCATATTAAAAAACTTTTCATTGGTTGCCATGCTCTCATTTTAATTATTTAATAACCCACGTAATTGCCCGAGCAATATACATGCATGACCATGACGTACATGATTACCACCTAGTGATGGAGGTACCATAACCATGACCTATGAGGCATCTGTGTCATGACTCTTATGCTATAAGAGTGATTTCTCGCGGCGTCCCTTCACGTTATATGTTGGCCATTATTATATTATGTGGGGCGTATGGGTGCATCCTAGTTTACATGTTTACAGGTTTACACGTACAGGGTGATTAGTATGGTGTGTGCTCTACATCCCATTACATTGGAGCCGATCCCTCCACCCATGTTACAATTATTAGAGGTCACCCCTCTAATTGCATGAAGAGGTAGCCCCTCTATTTATTCATGCACACGTTTATTACGTGTTATGACTTATATGAGCTCGTGGGCATTTTCTTATATTGCATGTACAACTTATGACATTTCAGTTATCCTTTTTGTTATAAATTATCTCCCAAGTTTTCCTCAAGACATAGATATTCATTCCGCTACTTTCATATTTATTATTCAGGTTACATTACCCTTATCTGTCTTTATATCCGTTCTCTAAGCATTTTGCCCAGCCGTATTTCTTTTCATGTCTCATACGGTAGTTACCTAAAGACAAGCTTGAGCATTGAAATTATGTCCACCCAGGTTATTATTATTAGAGGTCACCCTCTAATTGCATGACGAGGCAACCCCTCTATTTATTCATGCACACGTTGATGACATGTTATGAGTTATATGAGCTCGTGGGCATTTACTTATATTGCATGTACAACTTATGACATTTCAATTATCCTTTTTGTTATAAATTATCTCCCAGGTTTTCCCTCAGGACATAGATATTCATTCCGCTGCTTTCATATTTACTATTCATATTACATTACACTTATCTGTTTTTGTATCCGTTCACTGAGCGTTTTGCTCAACCGTATTTCTTTTCGTGTCTCATACGACAAGTACCTAATCATGCTTGAGCATTGAAAGCATGTGCATAGGATGAGAGCTACCTTAGACTCCTTTCCTTTTTGCATTTTAAATATGTATGCTTGGTTGGACACATGTTTCGTCCTTTTTCAATCTCTATGGCAACACCATGATTTGGTGAAAATGGTGGGACATGTTGGTCAGGTATCAAAGCAGCAGATTTAATAAGGTCAAGCATGGGTTGGGTTAAGGGCAAAACTCGATGTTGGGTATTCAAAGTGGTAAAAAACTAACGTTTTTCCATAGGGGGATCATAAAAGTGAGAGTGATCAATATTGCATTCCCCCTGGAGTCCCAAAACACTTTCCAAAAACCTTAGGTAGAGTAAAGATATCTTTTTTTAGGTAAAGGGCTTCAACCCGGTAAATTATATTACACCAAAAAACATTGAAGTACAACGGATGTAGATGAAGTTCTACATCTCAGCCCGTTATATAGGCACAACCATGCACTAATTTGTGCAACAACTAAAGACCTAATAAGAATGAAAAACCATTCTAAGGGTCTACAAACTTTAAGCTAGGAATAGTAAAAAATAAAACACTTACATCCCAAATCCTAACTTAAACCTCAAATAAATTGGACACACAATACGAGGCATAAGATTAGACATCAACATACACCATCTCGATGATAGGTAGAACCTGCATTCTACCCATAAACACATCAACATGTGTTTCAATCTATGTATTCCAGAGAAAGATCAATTTGATGTGCAACTATGCACCACTGCAAAGTGAAAACCAAAGAACCACATGACGCGGGTATAATGGCATAGGGAAACGCAACGGCTCCTTTAAATCATGACAATCTCAACCCATAGCGTACATATGTTTTCACACTACCTTGTTGATACCGTCACACTAGGACTATAGAGAAAAACACCTCCCTACATTTGAAAACCATACGCCAATAGATTAGAATCAACCCACCAGCAATACAGCAAGTCAAAACCAACCAACACTAAGATAATTCCATAAGAGTTTGAATATTTTCGACCAAGAACCATCTCTCTCAAAACCCACCACCACACAACACATCGAATGCAGCATAACAGCGACACTGTCCCTATCACCCCATACATGCAGCCCTAAAACCACGGATACGGCGACATATACCGGCTACAAAACACATCTCAAATGCAATGGTGATCTACAAGATATTCCATCCACAAAATCGGATCAACCACCTATGCCCGCAAACACCAAAACCTAATAATAAGAAGCAGAATCCGAAACCCTAAGTCCTAAGGTTTTAAGGGAAACAAGACTGTTCACAGGGCATAAACGAAACCCTAAAAAAAGCAACGTCATGTTGAAGGAAAAAGAAACCAAAACCCTAATACGCGAAACCGTAAAACAAGGGACTGTTAAGGGTTTTATGGACTGAATCGAGCGTCCCCTTAAAGCACCAGCAATCCCTTAATAAGATTATAGCAATCAACGAATCCCAAAAGAACTTGATCGTAGAAATGATACAAGATTAAGGGTAAAGGACGACCAATCTCATTGATGATTTCATTATATAACAACGTGGGAAATACACAGCCAACCATTTACCCTAACTCACAATCACAACCCTAATAAATAAGAACACATACCCATTACCCAAATAGAATGTTTGAATCCATGCCAGTCATAACTAGAAACGTATCGTAATCCAATGATCTGAATAAAGCTTCATTTATAAAAAATAGATAGAATCCCTAATAAGAATCAAAAGCGGAATAAACACATAATCAAATAGACTTATATTCGAGAATGAGGTTTAGAGATCATAATAGATAGGGATCATGACCGGAAAAGGATAAGTGGCGGCCGAGAACCACCAAGATTAGAGAGAGTTTTCTAGGGGTTTTTTTCTTTTTTGTTTCTAGGTATTTTAACAACAGTAATGTAACACCCCCAAATTTATACAATTCAATACAGCGGAAGACTCGTTGGTGTTACTGGATAGCACATTACTCACATCATAGACAACGCATGAAAATCGCGTCGTTTAATATTAAAACATTTCCATTCATAAATATCAAAGTTACATAGGTCCCACGTCATTGTATTTCATACAAGTTTTACAAAGAATTTGAATGGAAATTATTGTTTAGGTGCGGGCCATGAATTCTTGTTGTCTTCCCGAGAATTACCTTCAAGTACCTGAGATAAAACATGTTAAAAGAAAAGGTCAGCGATAACGCCGAGTGAATCCATAGAGTTTAATAAAATCCATCAATATAACATCGGTATAAAATTATTACCGAAAATCATTTTGTACAAATCATTGTAATAGGCCATAAAATAGCCAAAGTCGTTTTATACAAATCCTTATCAAAATCATAATATAGGCTTTCGCCTTCAAAATCATTATACGAACCAATGTCGTAAAAATATCATACAATACGTTTTTATAACGTCGTGTAGAGTTAAATAAAAACCGTTATATGAATATGGTTATGTAAAACCAAAACACAAACATAATATCAATAATATGACCCCGTATTGCTAGTCAGGCAATATATTGTAATTTGGTACGTATAGCAGTATTTCGTTAATTGGATTATTATAAGCCGCATGACATTGTTACCTTACTACAACAAACAACGGGTAGCTAAACCGACAATAATTTGCCCATCTAAATTAGCGTGTCGTCACAATAATCACGCTTGTGTAAATCTTCTCATACATAAATTCGCTTACCAATCAATGTGGCACGACGGGGATCAACCGTCAAGGCGCGAACTGGGGTGATCGTCCCCAAATAGTACTATTATATGCATAAGCGTCTACCAAATCCTGGTAGTTCACAATTCATGCTAATGGGACTTTTAGTGACATAACCTAACTTTAATAATCCATTTCATTTCATCTATCGGGTCATATAATCATACATCGGGTCATACCATCATTCGGGTCCAAATCAATAAGCAAACAATCGGGACAAATGGTGTCCTATTTTATCAAAACTAACATGTTATCTCCCTCGCGGGTTTATAAAACATTTCATAAAACATTTAAAAGAGTGCGAGGCTATGAACTCACGTGGATTAGGAAAGGCGGGTTATCGGTAATTCGGATGTACGGTACGTGCTTCAATCACGGAAACCTAGACAAATAATACTCGTCTTAGACTCTTGTCCAATGACTTTATAAAAATAACAATTATGTATACATATGATGATTTTACATATATATGATGATCAAGTGGGTTTACATATTCTCATTTACTCATTTTATTGTTATGTGTTGATAACTTTTATATTAGTTTACTAGTTTTACCTATTTACATATTTTAAGTCCAATAAACTTATTATAAGTTCTTTAACTTGTATTAATCCATTTTATACTTGTATTATCAGTATTTATACTTTATATGTTGGGACCAAATGGGTTAAGCCCAATAAGTACTTTTTATAAGTGTTTAACTTATTTAGTTAAATTATTAGTCCAATATGCTAACTTAGCTCGTTAATGTCCGTATGTCCTATAGTTCGGGTTTTATCGGTTTTTACTTGTTATAAAGGTTTATATATCAGTATATGAGTTTATAAAAGTTTACATTAGACGGGTCCAACCGTCTAAGTTTTATTTAACAAAAACGCTAATTTTACGGTAATAGCCGAAAAAGTCGTAAAAATCATGTTTATAGTTTTATAACTTTTAAAACTTATCAAACTACCATTTTTATAAAATGTCCATTTATTTATCCTTATACATATTTATATAAATGTATTATATAAGTTAGTGGGGTTTAATTCATATTTTATACTATTTTTATTTGAGTGCTTATATAATACTATTATACTTTAATTTCCCAAAATCTGATTTTTACTTTCATGTTCACCAAAACAGCCATATCTAGAGTTCTATATGGAGATAGAAGCCCAAATTTTTATGGCATAAACTAAATGATATGTGCTCCATTTAACTCTTCTATGGCTACTGTTGAATCAGCCTCTAAGTATTTTATAAAATTCTTCCAAAACAGTATACTCAGATTTGCACTCTAAACTTGTTTTGATCATATCTCACTCATTTTTATGATTCCATTGCATGTCCAACTCCCACATGTGTACAAGACATATTACTTACTGTATATCCATTAATCTATTCCATTTTATCACTTCATCATATGGTAATTTACTGTCTTTATACAGCCTACTAATTTAAGCAAGATTAACCACTTTTACATGTAGCTTTTCATCTTTTTACCCATGTTTATCAACACCAAATCCCCACACAATACTTTTATCATCATATATTCATCATATACATATACAATACGAAAGAAAATACATGATTACATAATTAAAATAACAAGAGGATGGGAAGAACAATCTTTATACCACCATGATGATGTAGGTTGTGATCAAGACATGGATTTTGATCACACAACTTGTGATAAACCAATATCATCTTCAAGTCCAACAATCTTCAAGAACTCCTTATGGAAAATCAGCCCTAAGACTCCATAGAAACTCCTCCTTGGATGTTATAATCACCACCAATCAATAGGGCTTCAAAAGGGCATCATCTTGTGCAAGAATAACATAGGATTTCATGGATAAATTTAGATCAAATGGGGTGTTTATGGTGTAGGTTAGACGAAAATGGAGCTAGAGAGAGAGATTGTTTGGTTATTTTGCATGTAAGAATGAGATAATAGTTTGTGCTAGTGGTTTTTGTTATGTGGTAGCTTATTTTATAAGCATTAAGAAACAAGTGTAACACTTGTTTATGTAAAGTTGACACCTCAAGGGTGTATGTGTCATGGTTTTGGCTGTGCGTTTGTGGGGGTGGGGCAAGTTTATTCTTGTCTCATCCCCATTTAATTACGGGTACTCCTTGATTCTAGTTTCCTCGATTTGCGTACCCTCGGGTCGTTTTACGAAAAATCGTTTTTATAAATTATGAATCAACGGCACAAAACGAATCTAAAAAAATTCTCATCAAAAACGGAGTTCAAAAACGTAAATACGTAATCCTAAGGTTTCCGGTTTAGTCGTAAA
Organism: Glebionis coronaria; assembly: GCA_025667525.1. Lineage (NCBI taxonomy): Eukaryota > Viridiplantae > Streptophyta > Magnoliopsida > Asterales > Asteraceae > Glebionis > Glebionis coronaria. The sequence continues at coordinate 318,638,892 of CM046879.1, read as the reverse complement.
GGACGTTAAATTATAATCGTAAGTCCTAATCTCTTCTCGTAAATTTGTGAGTTTATGAACCAACACAAATTTAAAATTCCAAAATAATATTCACGGATAAATTTATTTTCTGAAATGTCGGACTGTCACCAAAGACGGTGTATGTAAACGTAAGCACGTAACGTAGAATCCTTCGGTTTAGGCGTAGTCGATGCTACTTTAAGACGTAAATCCAAATTTCTTCCCAAAAATAAGTGAGTTCATAATATAACATTTAAAATAATGTTTTTAAATAATACTTGAGAATAAAATATCAACCATAAATTGACGGATTGTCACAGCATTTACCCCTAAACATGATCTTTGTCCTCAAAGATCATCTTATCTTACTACTCGCTTCTTATAGAGTTAAAGCCATGTGGGTATTTCCTCCACATTCGGTCTTTTCTCACAAGTGTAATTCATTACAATACGCGAGTTTCATCAAACATAACTACGGGAATAAGATCAGGCTTATTGTTGACTTACTTTCTCTATCCTTGATGTTCACGGCTTTTTGATGAATGCAACTTTTCGCCGATCTAAACTTTCATTAAGGAATAGTCAGATTTTTCACTTGATAGGTATTTTATCAAGTTCGATATACGAAACATAATTCACGCAGCTCTTGAAGTCCTAGGGTAGATCTAGCTTATATGCCTTTCGTACCATCTTTTACATCATCTCTATGGTCCCATACAATGGGGACTTATATCCCATGATCTTTCAGATCATCAATTCATTTTTCCATGGTTAAAATTTTTGCATTAACTTCGCTACCCATCTGGCACTTCAAGATCTACATTTCATATTCACATAACCTCCTGCCCACTACCGGCAGTCAATAATCAGATCCTAATTTCAACAATCATTTCAGGTCTCGCGGGTCGAGTATTTTGTAAGGATAGGTTCGCCATCATAGGAAACCTTAAACCTAAAAGATATGTCCAACTCACAGTGGGTGTATGTCGGGTGTCTTCACCCCAATCCCTATCTACAGATGCTCTTATATTTAGATCCTCATAAGATTCGATCTCGATCCTAATACGATAATTATCAATGATAATCTCTCCAAAGGAAAACGATTATACAGTTCATTACCAAAGGTCAATCATTCAAACATAAAACAGCACTTATAGTATTTTGTATCGTTACTTTACCTCATCCCTTCGATTGGGGTGGTACACAGTACTCTCATCAAGATTCGTTCTCAATGACTTCTGAGCAAATCTCTAGAAATTCGACGCGAAGCGAGGATCTTGATAGAGATGATCGATACAGGCACAGCATGTTTACACAACTCCTTTAAATACAAAAGAGTCAATTTCTTCATCAAGAATCTATCATTAACAGGAATGATATTAGCAGATTTGGTCAGTCTGTCGACGATGACCCAAATCGTATCAAATTCAGATGACAACCTTTGTAATAGTTAGACGTTTACTAATGTATGAGGCGATGTCTGCCTTCATAATTTGCCATTAGTACAACTTCTTCAGATAAAGATATATTAAATCATAAATGTCATGAATAAAATACTTATACTTACAAGATTCCAACATAACTAAATCTCTAAATCTCCATATATAGACAATCACAAGTGGCCTTTTATACATCTAACGCCATCGGATTCTCAATTCTAATGGTTCATATTTGCCGCGAACCCCTTTTTATTATTTATATTATCCTTTTTACAAACATCGTTTATTTTTATATTGTTCGGCAAATTTTTATTTTTTTTCTTTTGCAAATTCATTATTAAGAAATACATCCTAATTGATTCTTTATCCTTTCTATATAATGTGTCAGTATCTATATTCACCTTTCCTGGTGAAATAATTATCATGACCGCAATTTACTCAGAAATTCTTTCTTCATATATTCTAAGTTTAAGTTTCGTTTCAGCTATCATTTTTATTAGTTTTTCTTAATCCGACGTTTAAAGCGTCGATATATATTACAACTAATTAAATAATAAATATTTAGTTTTTATGAAACGTAAACGTTAAAAGTTTAAATTTCTCAGTTTGTCCAATTATATAAAAATGTTCAAATAAATTTGAATTTAATTAACACAATTTTTGTTGATTTATCGGAAATAATAAGTAAGATCCGTAAATGTTCGAAAAACCTTCGTTTATTCTTTTGTAAAAATTTTCTTAGTTGAAAAGTAAACATTGTCGTTTTAAATCTTGGTTTAAACGGTTTCCTCAATCACTCTTAGGTTGTCTTGAGGTATACACGAACATTTACCCCTAAACAGGAGTTTAGTTAAATGTTCTGGGTATAAGGGAATAATCCCTTAAAAATCCTTTGTTAAAACATTTGTCAAAACATATTTCCATTTTCTTTTTGGTAAAACCCAAAGTCTTAAAAGGGCTCTATATTTTTGAAGAATCAATATAGATTCCATTATCTTATTAATCACACGGTCAAATAATGTAAAGGATTAAGTCTTAATTCACATGTTAAATATTCAAGGTACAAATTTTCATTGTTCGGCCAATTAAGGGCAATCTATAAATAAATATTAACTCATTCTTATTAATAACTGATTTTTGGTTAGTTAATAAAAAGGTTTGTTTTGCAAGATCTTTGTTTGCGTTGCTCATACCCAATTATATTTGTCGTTGTTTCGTTCTCGGTACCTTCTCGAATCGATCACGGTTCAAAGTGGAATTGTTGTACTTGGTAACTAAAAAAGGGGGAGCTTTGGTCTATATCTACTAAAACGATAAATGCTAGAAGTAATAAAATTAGACTAAAAGAAATTACTGAAAATAAAACTATAATTAAAATAAAACAGTAAAGTACCTAAACTTGGAAAACAGTTGATGCGGAATAATAGCTTGATCCGGAATATTTGGGAAATTTGGCTCATGCGGAATAAATCAACTCATGCGGAATAATCCTAAAAACTGCTTCATTCGGAATGATCTTGATTCGGAACATATGTGTTGATCCGGAATGTTTGCTTCATGCGGAATATGCCTTCATCCGGAATCAAATGACTGATCCGGAATAAAAAAGAAAAGACTGATTCAGAATGTTTTAAAAGAAACCTTTATTCGGAATAACTACTCATCCGGAATATTGATTATTCCGAATGAACAAGCTGATGCGGAATAAAACTTTTTACTCGGAATAAACCTTGATCCGGAATAAATGAGCTGATCCGGAATATTAGATATTCCGAACCAAAGAGTTTGATCCGGAATATTTTCACTAAACCCTTGATCCGGAACATAGAGTTGATTCGGAATCTGGGTAAGTTAAAAAAAAGGCGAAGAACAGGGGATGATAAATATCACAATGTTAACCCAAAATTCACCAAGTTTTTAATCAAAACTTAAACCAATTTAACCACTAATCATTTACTTATGATAAACATCAATCCAAAACAACAAAAACATAAAACCCACTTACTTTTTAAGATCAAACTCAATAAAATGAAACTTAGAACTTTGAATCAACAAGAGAAGAAAGAAAGATTAAATGTAAACTTGTATTGATGATTAAGATTCAAACAATCAAAATGGAAAGATCAAACTTACAAGATTGTGGAAGAAATCAAAGAAAATGAAAACCACCTCCTTAAGGGAGTTGGTTCCTACAAAACATGAAAAGAATAACATAAAATTAACTAGCTGAAAATGTGAATGGGAGGAGTATTTATAGTGCTTGGCTTGGTTTGGTGAGTGGGCTTTCTCTCTTTCTTTTTGTCTTCTCGTCTTTTCAGAAAAGTTGACGTTTTCGATTTCGATTCGGGATTTGTCGACGAATAAATTCAACTCGTCTTTTAATTTCTTCATTTAATAGACTTGAGTTTCTGCGACATATGTAAATCTTCCATCTTTGGTCCTTTTCTTCGATAAATCTTCGAATAGGCCCATCGACTTCAAATCTTTTGCATCTCTTGGACTATAGACTTCGTCTTTTCGTCTTTTTCTTCGATAAAACCCGTGTAATCCCATGTTTTCTTCAATATTTATCCGGTTGGCTCTGAAAACACAACAAACACACAAACCACGCATAATTCCAAACAAATGACATTAAATACGCGTTTTGGTCTTGTTTTAGCAAGAAATAAGTGGTAAAAGGATGGGTGTTTTCACACCTATCAAATCCCCTACACTTAACCATTGCCATGCCCTCATGCAATGCTTAGTGATAAAGCAAATTTACACTTTTATCATAATCAATCAACCTTGGCCTTATTAACATACTACTAAATCAAAACTTAGAGTACTAAGAGAAATTAAAGCTTTACAGGAAACAAAAGGATAGAAAACCATTTTCACTTGAAAATAGCTATATGGAAATAACTTGCAAAGAGATCAAGGACTTACATTAGGACTTTGGTGCTGCGAAGATTTATCACCCTCAAGTTTCACTTTCCCCAAACTAAGCTTAAAAACGAGATCATTGTTATTATAAGTTAGCAAATCAAACACTTACACACATGGCTAAATTATATGCTTAAACTCCCTTATTCCTAGGTGTATCTCTTATATTTTATTTTTGTCTTAAAATGATCATGAAGATGTATTTTTGGACTTATTTCGATAGTTTATTTAGGCTGAAAGCAAAGTAGGACAATTTGATTAATAGTTAGCTAAAGGACAAAATCTCTTAAAACTGCTTCTCGGGATATCAAAAAGTTCATATCTTGGCATAACTCGCTTCGCGATTTGAGACCTTTCTCGGGCCGATATTTGGCATGTACTTCATACTTCATATCTTGAGAGACGTTCTTGAGATAATGGTCTTCTCTTCGTTAATAGAGTTCTTCACTTGGAGTATTTTTTAGGGGTACTCCAACTTTGTTGACCACGACTTCATCATTATTTCTTCAATCGCTAATTGGGATTTTGAGATACAACGATCCGCCTCCTTTTCGGACTTGGATCTATTTATCCTCATACCTTGTTAGGGTCTTTTCGGATAGACTTCTCCATGATCTTTATGGGAGTTGACTGCTTTTCGTCGTGAGTCTTGATCCTTCAAATTGATTTTGGGAATAATGCTTTTCACATCACCTTGGATCTTTAGTAATAAAATGGAATCCTCATGCCTTGTTAGGGCCTTTTCGGACTCGCCAATATTCGCGCCCCGCTTCATAAGTTATGCCTTGGCTATGAACTCTTATCATTACCGAGCAAATTTTAAACGATCTTGGGCTAGAAGCTAAGTAACCTTTCAAATCGTACGACCTTACTTATTGCAGATAAATTATTAGCAAGTGATGGGAGAATAGGCAGATAATCACACCAAGTGTGCTTGTGCAAGAATACCGACTTATAATTGACTCTATCATTTCTCGTTCTCCACAATTTAAAATCTCAAGTAATGAGACTCGTGGATGCTTAGCCTAATAAACCAATTAAGGTCTACATGGTTAAGGATACTTGCTAGAATAAACATGGATAAGTCTATTCGGGTTGAGTCAAAATAATCGGAACGGGCCTAATATGCCAAAGATTTCAAAACTAGCTACACCATTTTATTAATAATTTTGACTTTATTGCGGGATATATACATATGAAAGCAACGATAAAAAATTTAAAAATTACGACTAAATTGCCAAAGTTAATTAGAAATTTGAAAAACGCTGAAAAAGATGATTTTCCGGTTAAATGAAGGCATTTTCATGGAAAAGTCCACTTAAAACTTCGATAGAAGTCCCCCCTACACTTAAGATAAACATTGTCCTCAATGTTTAAGCATGCGGGAAAAGTCTCCCCTACACTTATGACATTATGCACGTTGGTTAAATCAAGCTAAGGAAGAGACGACTAAAGTGATCAATTTCAAATGTGAGTATGAAGAAAATTGAATCACGATAGTTGAGAGATAGAACCGGATTTGCGGATAACATGGGAGCACGGTTCTTCAAAGATTCCAAGAGTGCACCTATCCCTGTAATCACATCACCATACAAACACAAGCAACCTATATAGCTCCCCCTACACTTAGGATGAAAAACGGGAAAGGGGGTAGATACTCGGGTAGCCTCCCGAGGAGCGCTTGTTTTTGTTAACCGAGTCACGAGCCTGACTCGGTCCTCAACTAATTCATGGGAAATGTGGTGAGGGATGGAATCATCTCATGAGAGATGTCCTCACCAAAGTACAACTTCAGACGCTGGCCATTCACCTTAAAATTGGGCCCATTTGGCTGAAAAAGCTCAATGGTGCCATAGGGAAAAACATTGGCGATGGTGAATGGACCAGACCAGCGGCTCTTCAACTTGCCCGAGAAGATCTTCAACCGAGAGTTAAAAAGTAAGACTTGATCACCAACGTGGAACTCTCGGTTCTTAATTTTAGCATCATGGATGATCTTGGTCTTCTCTTTGTAGATCAATGAGTTCTCGTAAGCTTCATTCCTTCATTCTTATAGCTCGTTGAGTTGAATCTTGCGAAGATCACCGGCTTTGTTGATGTCGAAGTTAGCCCACTTCAAGGCCCAATATGCCTTATGTTCCAGCTCGATGGGGAGGTGGCATGCTTTTCCGTACACAAGACGATAAGGTGTACAACCAATCGGTGTCTTATAGGCGGTACGGAAAGCCCACAGAGCATCATCAAGTTTATCGGCCCACGAGGCACGATGCTCTCCCACAGTACGTTCCAAAATTCGCTTCAATCCACGGTTGGATATCTCGGCTTGACCGTTGGTTTGAGGATGGTAAGCGGTGGAAAGACGGTGATTGACACCATACTTAGCCATGACTCTTGCAAATTGATCATTGCAAAAATGAGTCCCGCTGTCACTGATTATAGCACGAGGAACACCGAATCGAGCAAACAGTTGTTTCAAGAAATTACAAACCACCCTCGCGTCGTTAGTGGGTAAAGCTTTGGCTTCAACCCATTTAGAAACGTAGTCAACAGCGACAAGGATGTATTTGTTGCATTTAGAAGAAGGGAATGGCCCCATAAAGTCGATGCCCCATACATCAAATATTTCACATTCTTGTATGAAATTTTGAGGCATCTCATCTTTATGTGTGATCTTGCCTTGTTTTTGGCAAGCATCACAATGTTTAACCATCTCGTGAGCATCACGATAAATGGTGGGCCAATAAAATCCCGAGTCAAACACTTTTTTGGCGGTGTAGTTGGAACCAAAGTGACCACCGATGGGTCCTTTGTGGCAAGCCTTGAGAATGTCTAAAGCTGCCGGTCCGTCAACACATCGGCGAATAATCAAGTCAGCGCATTGTTTGAAGAGAAAAGGGTCATCCCAAAAGTAAGTCTTAACATCATTCAAGAACTTCTTATTTTGTTGGGATGTTAACCCTTTGATGAGAACACCACCCGCTAAGTAGTTTGCAATGTCGGCAAACCACGGGGTGTCATCCAGATTGAGATTTATAGACATTAAGGTCTCAAGGGGAAAAGAGTCATTGATCTCTTTGTTCGGATGATCCCCTTGATATGGATCCTCAAGTCTACTAAGATGATCCGCGGCTAGGTTTTCGGCTCCCTTCTTGTCACGAATTTCAATGTTGAATTCTTGAAGGAGTAAAACCCAGCGAAGAAGTCTTGGCTTAGAGTCGTGCTTAGTCATCAAGTACTTCAACGCGGAATGGTCCGTGTATACGATTGTGGTAGATAAGACAAGATAGGGGCGAAATTTTTCAAAAGCATAGACAACAGCTAAAAGCTCTTTTTCGGTTGTCGTATAATGCAATTGAGCCCCCGTTATTGTTTTGCTAGCATAGTGGATTGGTTGGAAGTGTTTGTTGATCCGTTGTCCCAAAACCGCACCAATAGCAAAGTCGCTAGCATCGCACATCAACTCAAAGGGTAGCTCCCAATTAGGGGTAACGAAGACCAGTGCCTTAGTGAGCTTATCCTTAAGAAGATTGAAGGCTTCGATACACTCTTTAGAAAAGATAAAAGGAGTATCTTTTTCCAAGAGGTGGGTCATCGGGCGAGCAATTTTAGAGAAATCCTGAATGAATCGACGATAGAAGACCGCATGACCCAGAAAACTTCTCACACCCTTCACGGTTGAAGGTGGAGGTAATTTGGCTATGACATCTACTTTAGCACGGTCGACTTCAAGATCGGCTTTTGAGATTTTGTGTCCTAGCACAATGCCTTCTTTTACCGTAAATGGTATTTTTCCCATTTCAGAACAAGGCGAGTCTCTTCGCACCGCTTAAGCATACGTTCTAGATTGGCAAGGAAAGAAGAGAAGGAATCCCCAAAGACCGAGAAATCATCCATGAATACTTCCATGGTTTGCTCAACCATGTCATGGAAAATAGCCAACATGCACCTTTAGAAAGTCCCGGGGGCATTGCATAAGCCAAAAGGCATTCTTTTGTAAGCAAATGTGCCATAGGGACAAGTGAATGTTGTCTTCTCTTGATCTTGGGGATCGATGGGTATTTGGAAATAACCCGAGAAACCATCTAGAAAGCAGTAATATTCATTACCCGCTAAACGTTCAAGCATTTGGTCCATAAAAGGAAGAGGGAAATGATCCTTTCTCGTGGCATCATTGATTTTTTGGTAGTCTATACAAACTCTCCACCCAGTAACGAGACGTGTAGGAATCAACTCGTTGTTTGCATTGGGCACAACGGTTATTCCGCCTTTCTTAGGCACACAATGGACTGGACTAACCCATGGTGAATCCGAAATAGGGTAAATCATACCCGCATCAAGAAGTTTGATAACCTCTTTTTTATGACGTCATGGATTTTAGGATTCACCCTTCTTTGGCTTTGAATTGTGGGCTTAAAGTCGTCCTCCATGAGAATTTTATGTGTGCAAAAGTGAGTATCAATTCCGCGAATATCGGAGATTTTCCAAGCGATAGCTCTTTTATGTTTCTTGAGAACTTCAATGAGACGAGTTTTCTCATCGGCTTTTAAGTCCTTAGCAATGATAACGGGATGTTGATCAATGCCTTCTAAGAAAACATACTCGAGATGGGGAGGTAAGTCCTTAAGCTCAAGAGTCGGAGGATCCTCAATAGATAGTGTAACTAACGATGGATCATCATTAGTCACCTCTTTATGAGAAGGAGGGGAAAACGAGTCTTCATTGAGAAGTTTCTCAATAGTACGAATGTCTTCATCCCAATCGGTGGAAGAATCATCATACTTAAGATCGAGAGGACCCAATCTAGCTTCGAAATCATCCAAGTCACTTTCTCCAAAAGGAGTCAATGACGGAGCAATTGAGGCAACGGTCTCAACATTGGGTAGAGAAGAGAGAGTACTTTTGCAAGCATCATGAAAGTGTTCTTCACAAGCCTCATCGAGAACATCAATAGCATTAACACTCTCATATGAATAAGGTTGCTTAGAAATCTTACCCATGTTGAAGACAATTTTATCGTCACCAACTCTCATGATTATTTCGCCCGCGGCTACATCAATGAGAGTGCGACCGGTCCTCAAGAAGTGACGTCCAACGATTAATGGAACACGAGGATCCATCTCGTAGTCAACGACAACAAAATCCGCCGGGAAGGTGAATTTGTAAACGCCAACAAAGACGTCTTCGGCTATCCCTACTGGATAAGCAACCGTACGGTTGGCTAATTCCAAAGTCATTTTGGTGGGGACTAGCTCGGGGAGATATAATTGCTTCCAAACACTTGAAGGCATTAAGTTTATACTGGCATCTAGATCGGCTAGGGCCATGCAATTCTCTACTCCCGGGAAGTTTCAAGGAATTAAGAAGCGACCCGGATCACCAAGTTTGGCGGGAAATTTCCTTAAGAGAACGGCGGAGGAATTCTCATTAAGTTGGGTCTGAGCAATGTCAAGAAGCTTCTCCTTGCCACTAAGAAGATCTTTAAACATCTTCGCGTATTTAGGCATGTGAGTGAGAGCCTCGGCAAAGGAGATGTTAAAATTCAATTGTTTAAACATTTTTAGAAAGTTTGAAACTTGAATATCATCCTTGCTCTTTTGCTTCTCTTTCCTCAACCTTGAAGGATAAGGTATATTGGATGAAGAAGAAGGCTTTAGGGGAGTAGGATCACTCACAACCATGGGTGGTGGGGAAATGGGGGTAGAAGGCAAAGGAGGTGGGGAAAGTTGCTCTTTTTCCTTGTTCACAATCACGGGTGGAGGTGTAGGTAGCTCGGTTTCTGTATAACCTTTTCCACTACGAGTGGTGATTGCTTTCATCTCCCCTCTTGGATTCGCAACGGTGTTACTCGGAAGAGTACCCGAAGAAGAGGGTTGATTACCTTGGAAGAGCGAATCGATCATATCACGTATGTTAAGCGCTTGAGTGCTGAAAGAGTCTTTCATGTCTGCACGAATATCATTGCTTTGTTTCGCCATGTCATTCCTTAGCTCGGCTCGAATATCGTCCCCTTGTTTCGCCATGTCATTCTTCAAGTTGACGAATTGACTATGAAGATTCGTCACCATCTCTCTATTAGTCTCCATGAACGTCTCGACGTCTGGATTCAATGCCATCGGTTGATTAAGAGGTGGAGAGTGGTAAGCTTGAGAATTTCCTTGAGGTGGTTATGGGTTTCTTTGGGATTGATATTGATTGTTAGCACGAGGTTGGGATTGGTTGTTTCGGTTATAGCTTTGTTGTTGGTTTTGGTTTGGAGGAGGAAAACCGGGTGGAGCAACATAGTTGTTTGAACGATAACTTAGCAAGCTACGGTCTCTTTGAGGACGAGCTTGATAGCTTCCCGTGGGATAAGTACCGTATGCCGCGTTAACGTTTTCAGAAAAATTGTCTTGAGTGGAAGGACAATCATTGTAGGAATGAGGACCACCACATGTGTCACAAGAAATAGAAACGGCTTTAGCTTGTTGAAAGTGGTTTGTGGCCATGGTCATGAAATCCTTGTGCATATCGGCCATTTGTCGGGTAAGTTCGGTTATCTCGGGATTGGAAGTAGTAGAAGAAACATTGACTCTCTGATTAGATCTTGAGGATGCGGATGAATCCCAATTCTTGTGGTGAGTAGTCATGTTTTCAATCAACTCTCTACACTCCTCCGGTCTCCTTTTCATAAAAGTACCACCGGCGGCGGCGTTGATCGTGTCACGATCACGAAAAGTGAGACCATTGTAGAAAGTATCAATGAGAGTGACGGGGAGCATGTTGTGATTTGGACAACGGTCGATCAAATCATTGTATCGTTCCCAAGCATCAAAGAGCGATTCATCATTGTCTTGCATGAATCCACTAATTTGGTTACGAAGGCTCGTGACCATGGATGGTGGGAAGTAGCGCGACAAAAAGCGTTGAGTCATGTCGTCCCAATTATGAATAGAATTCTTTGGGAGACGGTCAAAACATTTTTTGGCATGGTGAGAAAGCGAGTGGGGAAATAGTTGGAGGCGAAGGTCATCCATAGAAACACCGGGGGACTTCATGCTTTGGGTGATGGTAATCAATTTGTTGAGGTGTTTGTTGGCATCATCATCCGGAATTCCGCGAAATGGGTTAGTTTGCACTTGTTGGATCATGTGATGCTTCAACGAAAACTCCTGAGCCGTGATTTGCATCGGCGCAATCGGGCCTCCACGTCCGTTCATCGTAGGTTGGCATAGCTCCTCCATGGTTCGTAGGTCGGGTAAGGGTGGGTTATTCATGTTGGGGTGGGGTGGATTATTATTGTTGGGGAGGGGTGGATTATTATTGTTGTTGTTGTGTACACCGGCCATGTCTAAATCTTCGAGAGTCTCGGGCTCAGAATAAGACGTTGATCGAGTACGCATACACTAAAAAGAAAATGCCAGAGAAAATATTTTTGGTTTTTATAGGTTTTTTAATGTTTTTGTATTTTTGAAAATTTTATATTTTTATGGGTTTTTGAAAATTTTTGTGCTTGAAAATAACGTTCCCGAAAGAACGGATCCCAAAATCCAATTTTTCTCCCAAGAAACCGTTGATCCTTATGAAAAGAGCCGGCAGCGGCGCCATTTTAATAACTGATTTTTGGTTAGTTAATAAAAAGGTTTGTTTTGCAAGATCTTTGTTTGCGTTGCTCATACCCAATTATATTTGTCGTTGTTTCGTTCTCGGTACCTTCTCGAATCGATCACGGTTGAAAGTGGAATTGTTGTACTTGGTAACTAAAAAAGGGGGAGCTTTGGTCTATATCTACTAAAACGATAAATGCTAGAAGTAATAAAATTTGACTAAAAGCAATTTCTGAAAATAAAACTATATTTAAAATCAAACAGTAAAGTACCTAAACTTGGAAAACAGTTGATGCGGAATAATAGCTTGATCCAGAATATTTGGGAAATTTGGCTCATGCGGAATAAATCAACTCATGCGGAATAATCCTAAAAACTGCTTCATTCGGAATGATCTTGATTCGGAACATATGTGTTGATCCGGAATGTTTGCTTCATGCGGAATATGCCTTCATCCGGAATAAAAGTTGATCCGGAATCAAATGACTGATCCGGAATAAAAAAGAAAAGACTGATTCGGAATGTTTTAAAAAAACCTTTATTCGAAATAACTACTCATCCGGAATATTGATTATTCCGGATGAACAAGCTGATGCGGAATAAAACTTTTTACTCGGAATAAACCTTGATCCGGAATAAATGAGCTGATCCGGAATATTAGATATTCCGAACCAAAGAGTTTGATCTGGAATATTTTCACTAAACCCTTGATCCGGAATATAGAGTTGATTCGGAATATTAGATATTCCGAACCAAAGAGTTTGATCCGGAATATTTTCACTAAACCCTTGATCCGGAATATATTAATTATTGTTTTATTTTCAGTAATTGCTTTTAGTCTAATTTTATTACTTCTAGCATTTATCGTTTTAGTAGATATAGACCAAAGCTCCCCCTTTTTTAGTTACCAAGTACAACAATTCCACTTTGAACTGTGATCGATTCGAGAAGGTACCGAGAACGAAACAACGACATATATCACTGGGTACGAGCAACGCAAAGAAAGATCTTGCAAAAGCAACATTTTTAATCAACTAAAATAACAGTTATTAAAACGGCGCCGCTGCCGGCTCTTTTCGTAAGGATCAACGGTTTCTTGTGAGAAAAATTGGATTTTGGGATCCGTTCTTTCGGGAACGTTATTTTCAAGCACAAAAATTTTCAAAAACCCATAAAAATATAAAATTTTCAAAAATACAAAAACATTAAAAAAACCTATAAAAACCAAAAATATTTTCTCTTGCATTTTCTTTTTAGTGTATGCGTACTCGATCAACGTCTTATTCAGAGCCCTAGACTCTCGAAGATTTAGACATGGCCGGTGTACACAACAACAACAATAATAATCCACCCCTCCCCAACAATAATAATCCACCCCACCCCAACATGAATAACCCACCCTTACCCGACCTACGAACCATGGAGGAGCTATGCCAACCTACGATGAACGGACGTGGAGGCCCGATTGCGCCGATGCATATCACGGCTCAGGAGTTTTCGTTGAAGCATCACATGATCCAACAAGTTCAAACTAACCCATTTCGCGGAATTCCGGATGATGATGCCAACAAACACCTCTACAAATTCATTACCATCATCCAAAGCATGAAGTCCCCCGGTGTTTCTATGGATGACCTACGCCTCCAACTATTTCCCCACTCGCTTTCTCACCATGCCGAAAAATGGTTTGACCGTCTCCCAAAGAATTCTATTCATACTTGGGACGACATGACTCAACGCTTTTTGTCACGCTACTTCCCACCATCCATGGTCACGAGCCTTCGTAACCAAATTAGTGGATTCAGGCAAGACAATGATGAATCGCTCTTTGATGCTTGGGAACGATACAATGATTTGATCGACCGTTGTCCAAATCACAACATGCTCCCCGTCACTCTCATTGATAGTTTCTACAATGGTCTCACTTTTCGTGATCGTAACACGATCAACACCACCGCCGGTGGTACTTTTATGAAAAGGAGGCCGGAGGAGTGTAGAGAGTTGATTGAAAACATGACAACTCACCACAAGAATTGGGATTCATCCGCATCCTCAAGATCTAATCAGAGAGTCAATGTTTCTTCTACTACTTCCAATCCCGAGATAACCGAACTTACCCGACAAATCGCCGATATGCACAAGGATTTCTTGACCATGGCCACAAACCACTTTCAACAAGCTAAAGCCGTTTCTATTTCTTGTGACACATGTGGTGGTCCTCATTCCTACAATGATTGTTCTTCCATTCAAGACAAATTTTCTGAAAACGTTAACGCGGCATATGGTACTTATCCCACGGGAAGCTATCAAGCTCGTCCTCAAGGAGACCGTAGCTTGCTAAGTTATCGTTCAAACAACTATCTTGCTCCACCCGGTTTTCCTCCTCCAAACCAAAACCAACAACAAAGCTATAACCGAAACAACCAATCCCAACCTCGTGCTAACAATCAATATCAATCCCAAAGAAACCCATACCCACCTCAAGGAAATTCTCAAGCTTACCACGCTCAACCTCTTAATCAACCGATGGCATTGAATCCAGACGTCGGGACGTTCATGAAGACTAATAGAGAGATGGTGACGAATCTTAAGAGTCAATTCGTCAACTTGAAGAATGGCATGGCGAAACAAGGGAACGATATTCGAGCCGAGCTAAGGAATGACATGGCGAAACAAAACAATGATATTCGTGCAGACATGAGAGACTCTTTCAGCACTCAAGCGCTTAACATACGTGATATGATCGGTTCGCTCTTCCAAGGTAATCAACCCTCTTCTTCGGGTACTCTTCCGAGTAACACCGTTGCGAATCCAAGAGGGGAGATGAAAGCAATCACCACTCGTAGTGGAAAAGGTTATACGGAAACCGAGCTTCCTACACCTCCACCCGTGATTGTGAACAAGGAAAAAGAGCAACTTTCCCCACCTCCTTTGCCTTCTACCCCCATTTCCCCACCACCCGTGGTTGTGAGTGATCCTACTCCCCTAATGCCTTCTTCTTCATCCAATATACCTTATCCTTCAAGGTTGAGGAAAGAGAAGCAAAAGAGCAAGGATGATATTCAAGTTTCAAACTTTCTAAAAATGTTTAAACAATTGGATTTTAACATCTCCTTTGCCGAGGCTCTCGCTCACATGCCTAAATACGCGAAGATGTTTAAAGATCTTCTTAGTGACAAGGAGAAGCTTATTGACATTGCTCAGACCCAAATTAATAAGAATTGCTCCGCCGTTCTCTTAAGGAAATTGCCCGCCAAACTTGGTGATCCGGGTCGCTTCTTAATTCCTTGCAACTTCCCAGGAGTAGAGAATTGCATGGCCCTAGCCGATCTAGGTGCCAGTATAAACTTAATGCCTTTAAGTGTTTAGAAGCAATTATCTCTCCCCGAGCTAGTCCTCACTAAAATCACTTTGGAATTAGCCAACCGTACGGTTACTTATCCAGTGGGGATAGCCGAAGACGTCTTCGTTGGCGTTGACAAATTCACCTTCCCGGCGGATTTTGTTGTCGTTGACTACGAGATGGATCCTCGTGTTCCATTAATCGTTGGACGCCCCTTCTTGAGGACCGGTCGCACTCTCATTGATGTAGCCGCGGGCGAAATAATCATGAGAGTTGGTGACGATAAAATTGTCTTCAACATGGGTAAGATTTCTAAGCAACCTTATTCATATGAGAGTGTTAATGCTATTGATGTTCTCGATGAGGCTTGTGAAGAACACTTTCATGATGCTTGCAAAAGTACTCTCTCTTCTCTACCCAACGTTGAGACCGTTGCGTCAATTGCTCCGTCATTGACTACTTTTGGAGAAAGTGACTTGGATGATTTCGAAGCTAGCTTGGGTAATCTCGATCTTAAGTATGATGATTCTTCCACCAATTGGGATGAAGACATTCGTACAATTGAGAAACTTCTCAATGAAGACCCGTTTCCTCCTCCTTCTCCTAAAGAGGTGACTAATGATGATCCATCGTTGGTTACACCATCTATTGAGGATCCTCCTACTCTTGAGCTTAAGGACCTACCTCCTCACCTTGAGTATGTTTTCTTAGAAGGCATTGATCAACTTCCCGTTATCATTGCTAAGAACTTAAAAGCCGATGAGAAAACTCGTCTCATTGAAGTTCTCAAGAAACATAAAAGAGCTATCGCTTGGAAAATCTCCGATATTCGCGGAATTGATCCTCACTTTTGCACACATAAAATTCTCATGGAGGACGACTTTAAGCCCACAATTCAAAGCCAAAGAAGGGTGAATCCTATAATCCATGACGTCATAAAAAAAGAGGTTATTAAACTTCTTGATGCGGGTATGATTTACCCTATTTCGGATTCACCATGGGTTAGTCCAGTCCATTGTGTGCCTAAGAAAGGCGGAATCACCGTTGTGCCCAATGAAAACAACGAGTTGATTCCTACACGTCTCGTTACTGGGTGGAGAGTTTGTATAGACTACCGCAAACTCAATGATGCCACGCGAAAGGATCATTTCCCTCTTCCTTTTATGGACCAAATGCTTGAACGTTTAGCGGGTAATGAATATTACTGCTTCCTTGATGGTTTCTCGGGTTATTTACAAATACCCATCGATCCCCAAGATCAAGAGGAGACAACATTCACTTGTCCCTATGGCACATTTGCTTACAAAAGGATGCCTTTTGGCTTATGCAATGCCCCCGGGACTTTCCAAAGGTGCATGTTGGCTATCTTCCATGACATGGTTGAGCAAACCATGGAAGTCTTCATGGATGATTTCTCGGTCTTTGGGGATTCCTTCTCTTCTTGCCTTGCCAATCTGGAACGTATGCTTAAGCGGTGCGAAGACACTCGCCTTGTTCTGAATTGGGAAAAATGCCATTTTATGGTAAAAGAAGGCATTGTGCTAGGACACAAAATCTCAAAAGCCGGTCTTGAAGTCGACCGTGCTAAAGTAGATGTCATAGCCAAATTACCTCCACCTTCAACCGTGAAGGGTGTGAGAAGTTTTCTGGGTCATGCGGGCTTCAATCGTCGATTCATTCAGGATTTCTCTAAAATCGCTCACCCGATGACCCACCTCTTGGAAAAAGATACTCCTTTTATCTTTTATAAAGAGTGTATCGAAGCCTTCAATCTTCTTAAGGATAAGCTCACTAAGGTACTGGTCTTGGTTACCCCTAATTGGGAGCTACCCTTTGAGTTGATGTGCGATGCTAGCAACTTTGCTATTGGTGCGGTTTTGGGACAACAGATCAACAAACACTTCCAACCAACCCACTATGCTAGCAAAACAATGACGAGGGCTCAATTGCATTATACGACAACCTAAAAAGAGCTTTTAGCCGTTGTCTATGCTTTTGAAAAATTTCGCCCCTATCTTGTCTTATCTACCACAATCGTATACACGGACCATTTCGCGTTGAAGTACTTGATGACTAAGCACGACTCTAAGCCAAGACTTCTTCGTTGGGTTTTACTCCTTCAAGAATTCAACATTGAAATTCGTGACAAGAAGGGAGCCGAAAACCTTGCCGCGGATCATCTTAGTAGACTTGAGGATCCATATCAAGGGGATCATCCGAAAAAAGAGATCAATGACTCTTTTCCCCTTGAGACCTTAATGTCTATAAATCTCAATCTGGATGACACCCCGTGGTTTGCCGACATTGCAAACTACTTAGCGGGTGGTGTTCTCATCAAAGGGTTAACATCCCAACAAAAGAAGAAGTTCTTGAATGATGTTAAGACTTACTTTTGGGATGACCCTTTTCTCTTCAAACAATGCGCTGACTTGATTATTCGCTGATGTGTTGACGGACTGACAACTTTAGACATTCTCAAGGCTTGCCACAAAGGACCCACCGGTGGTCTCTTTGGTCCCAACTACACCGCCAAAAAAGTGTTTGACTCGGGATTTTATTGGCCCACCATTTATCGTGATGCTCACGAGATGGTTAAACATTGTGATGCTTGCCAAAAACAAGGCAAGATCACACATAAAGATGAGATGCCTCAAAATTTCATACAAGAATGTGAAATCTTTGATGTATGGGGCATCGACTTTATGGGGCCATTCCCTTCTTCTAAAGGCAACAAATACATCCTTGTCGCTACTGACTACGTTTCCAAATGGGTCGTTTCCAAATGGGTTGAAGCCAAAGCTTTACCGACTAACGACGCGAGGGTGGTTTGTAATTTCTTGAAACAACTGTTTGCTCGATTCGGTGTTCCTCTTGCTATAATCAGTGACCGCGGGACTCATTTTTGCAATGATCAATTTGCAAGAGTCATGGCTAAGTATGGTGTTAGTTACCGTCTTTCCACCGCTTACCATCCTCAAACCAACGGTCAAGCCAAGATATCCAACCGTGGATTGAAGTGAATTTTAGAACGCACTGTGGGAGAACATCATGCCTCGTGGGCCGATAAACTTGATGATGCTCTGTGGGCTTTCCGTACCGCCTATAAGACACCGATTGGTTGTACACCTTATCGTCTTGTGTACGGGAAAGCATGCCACCTCCCCATCGAGATGGAACATAAGGCATACTAGGCCTTGAAGTGGGCTAACTTCGACATCAACAAAGCCGGTGATCTTCGTAATATTCAACTCAACGAGCTACAAGAATTGAGGAATGAAGCTTACGAGAACTCATTGATCTACAAAGAGAAGACCAAGATTATCCACGATGCTAAAATTAAGAACCGAGAGTTCCACGTTGGTGATCAAGTCTTACTTTTTAACACCCGGTTGAAGATCTTCTCGGGCAAGTTGAAGAGCCGCTGGTCTGGTCCATTCACCATCGCCAATGTTTTTCCCTATGGCACCATTGAGCTTTCTCAGCCAAATGGGCCCAATTTTAAGGTGAATGGCCAGCGTCTGAAGTTGTACTTTGGTGAGGACATCTATCATGAGATGATTCCATCCCTCACCACATTTCCCATGAATTAGTTCGGGACCGAGTCAGGCTCGTGACTCGGTTAACAAAAACAAGCGCTCCTCGGGAGGCAACCCGAGTATCTACCCCCTTTTCCCGTTTTTCATCCTAAGTGTAGGGGGAGCTATATAGGTTGCTTGTGTTTGTATAGTGACGTGATTACAGGGATAGGTGCACTCTTGGAATCTTTGAAGAACCGTGCTCCCATGTTATCCGCAAATCCGGTTCTATCTCTCAACTATCGTGATTCAATTTTCTTCATACTCACATTTGAAATTGATCACTTTAGTCGTCACTTCCTTAGCTTGATATAACCAACGTGCACAATGTCATAAGTGTAGGGGAGACTTTTCCCACATGCTTAAACATTGAGGACAATGTTTATCTTAAGTGTAGGGGGGACTTC
Organism: Glebionis coronaria; assembly: GCA_025667525.1. NCBI lineage: Eukaryota > Viridiplantae > Streptophyta > Magnoliopsida > Asterales > Asteraceae > Glebionis > Glebionis coronaria. The sequence goes on along the minus strand of CM046879.1, from coordinate 318,619,620 downwards.
TATCGAAGTTTTAAGTGGACTTTTCCATGAAAATGCCTTCATTTAACCGGAAAATCATCTTTTTCAGCATTTTTCAAATTTTTAATTAACTTTGGCCATTTAGTCATAATTTTTAAATTTTTTATCGTTGCTTTCATATGTATATATCCCGCAATAAAGTCAAACATATTAATAAAATGGTGTAGCTAGTTTTGAAATCTTTGGCATATTAGGCCCGTTGCGATTATTTTGACTCAACCCGAATAGACTTATCCAAGTTTATTCTAGCAAGTATCCTTAACCATGTAGACCTTAATTGGTTTATTAGGCTAAGCATCCACGAGTCTCATTACTTGAGATTTTAAATTGTGGAGAACGAGAAATGATAGAGTCAATTATAAGTCGGTATTCTTGCACAAGCACACTTGGTGTGATTATCTGCCTATTCTCCCATAACTTGCTAATAATTTATCTGCAATAAGTAAGGTCGTACGATTTGAAAGGTTACTTAGCTTCTAGCCCAAGATCGTTTAAAAGTTCCTCGGTAATGATAAGAGTTCATAGCCAAGGCATAACTTATGAAGCGGGGCGCGAAGATTGGCGAGTCTGAAAAGGACCTAGCAAGGCATGAGGATTCCATTTTATTGCTAAAGATCCAAGGTGATGTGAAAAGCATTATTCCTAAAATCAATATGAAGGATCAAGACTCACGACGAAAAGCCATCAACTCCCATAAAGATCATGGAGAAGTCTATCCGAAAAGACCCTAACAAGGTATGAGGATAAATAGATCCAAGTCCGAAAAGGAGGCGGATCGTTGTATCTCAAAATCCCAGTTAGCGATTGAAGAAATAACGATGAAGTCGTGGTCAACAAAGTTGGAGTACCCCTCAAAAATACTCCAAGTGAAGAACTCTATTAACGAAGAGAAGACCATTATGTCAAGAACGTCTCTCAAGATATGAAGTATGAAGTACATGCCAAATATCGGCCCGAGAAAGGTCTCAAATCGCGAAGCGAGTTATGCCAAGATATGAACTTTTTGATATCCCGAGAAGCATTTTTAAGAGATTTTGTCCTTTAGCTAACTATTAATCAAATCGTCCTACTTTGCTTTCAGCCTAAATAAACTATCGAAATAACTCCAAAAATGCATCTTCATGATCATTCTAAGACAAAAATAAAATATAAGAGATACACCTAGGAATAAGGGAGTTTAAGCATATAATTAAGCCATGTGTGTAAGTGTTTGATTTGCTAACTTATAATAACAATGATCTCGTTTTTAAGCTTAGTTTGGGGAACGTGAAACTTGAGGGTGATAAATCTTTTCAGCACCAAAGCCCTAATGTAAGTCCTTGATCTCTTTACAAGTTATTTCCATATAGCTATTTTTAAGTGAAAATGGTTTTCTATCGTTTTGTTTCTTGTAAAGCTTTAATTTCTCTTAGTACTCTAAGTTTTGTTTTAGTAGTATGTTAATAAGGCCAAGGTTGATTGATTATGAGAAAAGTGTAAATTTGCTTTATCACTAAGCATTGCATGAGGGCATGGCAATGGTTAAGTGTAGGGGATTTGATAGGTGTGAAAACACTCATCCTTTTACCACTTATTTCTTGCTAAAACAAAACCAAAACGCGTATTTAATGTCATTTGTTTGGAAAAATGCGTGGTTTGTGTGTTTGTTGTGTTTTCAGAGCCAACCGGATAAAGATTGAAGAAAACATGGGATTACACGGGTTTTATCGAAGAAAAAGACGAAAAGACGAAGTCTATAGTCCAAGAGATGCAAAAGATTTGAAGTCGATGGGCCTATTCGAAGATTTATCGAAGAAAAGGACCAAAGATGGAAGATTTACATATGTCGAAGAAACTCAAGGTTATTAAATGAAGAAATTAAAAAACGAGTTGAATTTATTCGTCGACAAATCCCGAATCGAAATTGAAAACGTCAACTTTTATGAAAAGACGAGAAGACAAAAAGAAAGAGAGAAAGCCCACTCACCAAACCAAGCCAAGAACTATAAATACTCCTCCCATTCACATTTTCAGCTAGTTAATTTTATGTTATTCTTTTCCTGTTTCGTAGGAACCAACTCCCTTAAGGAGGTGGTTTTCATTTTCTTTGATTTCTTCCACAATCTTGTAAGTTTGATCTTTCCATTTTGATTGTTTGAATCTTAATCATCAATACAAGTTTACATTTAATCTTTCTTTCTTCTCTTGTTGATTCAAAGTTCTAAGTTTCATTTTATTGAGTTTGATCTTAAAAAGTAAGTGGGTTTAATGTTTTTGTTGTTTTGAATTGATGTTTATCATAAGTAAATGATTATTGGTTAAATTGGTTTAAGTTTTGATTAAAAACTTGGTGGATTTTGGGTTAAAATTGTGATATTTATCATCCCCTGTTCTTCGCGTTTTTTTTGAACTTGCCCAGATTCCGAATCAACTCTATATTCCGGATCAAGGGTTTAGTGAAAATATTCCGGATCAAACTCTTTGGTTCGGAATGTGACAATCCGTCAATTTATGGTTGATATTTTATTCTCGAATATTATTTAAAAATATTATTTTAATGTTACAATATGAACTCACTTATTTTTGGGAAGAAATTTGGATTTACGTCTTGAAGTAGCGTCGACTACGTCTAAACCGGAGGATTCAACGTTACGTGCTTACGTTTACATACACCGTCTTTGGTGACAGTCCGACATTTCAGAAAATAAATTTATTCGTGAATATTATTTTGGAGTATTAAATTTGTGTTGGTTCATAAACTCACAAATTTACGAGAAGAGACTAGGACTTACGATTTTATTTTAACGTCCTTTACGACAAAACCGGAAACCTTAGGATTACCTATTTACGTTTTCGAACTCCGTTTTTGATGAAACAATTTTTATTGGATTCATTTTGTGACGTTGATTCATAATTTATAAAAATGTTTTTCGTAAAACGACCCGAGGGCACGCAAATCGAGGAAACTAGAATCGAGGAGTAACCGTAAATAAATAGGGATGAGACAAGTGGGACACTTGTCCCACCCCCACTCAAAACCGGCCCAAATTAGCCACACAACACCACATATTGTCTCAAGTTGTAAGCTAAGTAACACTTGTCACTTAGGCTTACAAGTTAAGCTTTCCACTAGCTAAAACCATCAAACCTTCACATACCATCATTTCCACCAAGCAAAACAAGTTAGAAACTCTCATCTCCCTCATATGTGCCGTCCCATATTACCCCTTAAACACCAATTTTTATCAAAATCAACCATGAAATCTTATGTTATATACACATATGTTGAAGCCCTTTTGAAACCCCATTGATTGGTGGTCCTTATAACATCCAAAGAGGAGTTTTCATGGAGTAGTAGGGCTGTTTTTCCACAAGGTGTTTATGAAGAATGGTGGTCTTGAAGATGGTCATGGTTATTCACAAGTTTCTCCATCAAAAACCATGTCCAAATCATAACTTACATCAACTTGGTGGTATAAAGATTGTCCTCCTCATCTTTTTGTTATTTTGATTATGTAAACATGTAGTTTATTTCCTATTGTATATGTATATGATGATTATATGATGATAAAAATGTTATGTGGGGATTTGTTGTTGATAAATATGATTAAAAAGGTGAAAAACTATAAGAAACAAGGCTAAAATCTTGTTTAAATTTGATGGCTGTATAAAACAGTAAAGAAACATGTCATGAACTGATAAAATGATGAAGTAGAATTGATATACAGTAAGCTATGAGTCTTGTACACATGTGAGAGTTGGCCATGCAATGGAATCATTGTAATGAGTGAGATATGATCAAAACAAGTTTAAGGTACAAATCTGAGTTCACTGTTTTGGACGATTTTTAGAAATTACTTAGAGGATGATTCAACAGTAGCTATAAAAGAGTTAAATGGATCACATATCATGTAGTTTATGTGATAAAAAATTGACCTTCTATCTCCATATAGAACTCTAGATATGGCAGTTTTGGTGAAAGTAAAGATAAAAATCAGATTTTGGAAATTAAAGTATAATACTATTATATAAGCACTCAAAATTTAATAGTATAAAATATAAATTAAAAACCACTAACTTATGGATTTTATTTATATAAATATGTAAAAGGGTAAATAAGTGGACATTTTATAAAAATAGTAACTTGTTAAGTTTTATAAGTTATAAAACTATAAATATGATTTTTACGACTTTTTCGGCTATCACCGTAAAATTAACGTTTTTGCTAAATAAAACTTAGACGGTTGGACCCGTCTAATGTAAACTTTATAAAACATATATACTGATATATAAACATGTATAACAAGTAAAAACCGATAAAACCCGAACTATATAACATACGGACATTAACGGACTAAATTAACGTTATTGGACTAATAAAACAACAAAATGGACTAAAACACTTATAAACTTATTATTGGGCTTAACCATTTAGGCCCAACTTGTAAAGTGTAGATACTGATAATATAAGTATAACAAGGATTAATACAAGTTAAGAACTTATAATAGGCTTATTGGACCTAAAACACGTAAATAGGTAAAACGAGAAAACTAGTATAAACGTTATCGACACATAACACAAAAATGAGTAAATGAGGATATGTAAACCTACTTGATCATCATATATATAAAATCATCATATGTATACATAATTGTTATTTTTATAAAGTCATTGGACATGAGTCTAAGACCGATTATTATTTGTCTAGGTTTCCGTGATTGAAGCACGTACCGTACGTCCAAATTGCTGATAACCCGCCTTCCCACATCAATGTGAGTTCATAGCCTCGCACTCTTTTAAATGTTTTTATGAAATGTTTTATAAACCCGCGAGGGAGATAACATGTTAGTTTTTATAAAATAGGACACCATTTGTCCCGATTGTTTGTTTGTTGATTTGGACCCGAATGATTGTATGACCCGATTGTATGACCTGATAAATGATTAAAGGACCCGATAGATGAAATTAAATGGATTATTAAAGTTAGGTTATGTCACTAAAAGTCCCATTAGCATGAATTGTGAACTACCGGGAGTTGGTAGACGCTTATGCATATAATAGTACTATTTGGGGACGATCACCCCAGTTCGCGCCTTGACGGTTGATCCCCGTCGTGCCACATTGATTGGTAAGCGAAATTATGTATGAGAAGATTTCCATAGCGTGACCTTTGTGACGACACACTACTTTAGATGGGCAAATTGAGTATCGGGTTAGCTACCCGTTGTTTGGTTAGTAAGGTAACAATGTCATGCGGCTTATAATAATCCAAAACTAATGAAATACTACTAGACGCTCCGAATTACGATGTATTGCCTGACTAGCAATACAGGGTCATACTATTGATATTATGTTCGTGTTTTTGTTTTCATAACCATATTCATATAACGGTTTTTATTTTCATACAACGTTATAAGACGTATTGTATGATATTTTTGCGACATTGGCTCGTATAATGATTTTTAAGGCAAATGCCTATATTATGATTTTGATGAAGATTTGTATAAAATGACTTTGGCTATTTTATGGCCTATTAAAATGATTTGTAGAAAATGATTTTCAGTAATAATTTTATACTGATATTATATTGATGGATTTTATTAAACTCTATGAATTCACTCGGCGTTATCGCTGACCTTTTCTTTTAACATGTTTTATCTCAGGTACTTGAATGTAATTCTCGGGAAGACGACAAGAATTCATGGCCCGCACTTAAACAATATTTTCCATTCAAATATTTTGTAAAACTTTGTATGAAACAATATGACTTGGGACCGATGTAACTTTGATATTTATGAATGGAAATGCTTTTATTATTAAACGACGCAATTTTTATGCGTTGTCTACGATGTGAGTAATGTGCTATCCTGTAACACCAACGAGTCTTCCGCTGTATTGAGTTGTATAAATTTAGGGGTGTTATAGTTTGGTACCAGAGCTCTCGTTATAGAGAACGAAAGATTTTTAAAACCAAAGGTTTTGAATAAAACATTTCAAAATCTTTTAACTATAAACATTTTTCTAAAAATGTCTAAAAATCTTTTGACTATAACGGTGCCGAAGAATTCCCGAGTTACCGACAATGCCAGACTGAGAAGTGTTATTTTAATATATATATATATATAACTTGGATTATATATATATATGATGTAATTTTATTACATGCTTGTTTGATGATTATTTTGATATTTATACGAGGTATTTATACGACGTAGATTGTCACAAGTAACCCTAAATCCCCTAGTAAACTAATCGAAGCTATTCTCGTAGGAATTCTAGCTATCCTAGATCTAAGCCAAGTTGTGGATACTTATGATCCCAACAAATGGTTAATATTCGTAGAAATGTAGATATTAGTTGATTGTGATATTGAAAAAGAATTGGCGAGATTAAATCCGATATTGATGTCATGACGATCTTTTCTTATAGAGTGGAGTTTGACAAAACGTTACCACCTAGAAAGATGTCATCTGATTCATTGTCATCCAATTCTTAAATTTGAAATCGAAAGGGTGAATGTTGCACTTGAGGCTGTCATTGGAACCGTTACCCAAAAGCCTCATGCCACTAATACCTTTCCGAGAAGTCTAGTTGAATGATCAAGTCATTTTATATTAATAACTCATTTGATAATTGTTGTTGTATGAGATATAGGACTGGAAATTAAGTGTTGTTCATATCGAGATTTTATTGCCTATTAAGGCCTAAGAATAAGATTGAAAGTATTTTAATATGAGGTAGGATATTGAATTGAGTATAAAATTGGTTGAAACTTGAATAAAGTAAAATTTAACCCGTATGAAATATGAGATTGATAAGAGGAAGTCGTTAAGTCCTGTGATTGAATTATAAGGTTTTAATTGATTGTTAGTTTGTGTTAAGGGTTGTTCCTAGGCCATTGTCCACTGACGAGGATGCCCAGTGTCCAAGAAATAAATTGAAGAAATCTTTTTCTGAATTGAGACCGATGGATCTTCTGGGACATGTGGAACACCTAATGACTCTTGTAGATTAGTATTCATTGTGGTATCTTTTAAAAATCCCTAACTTAACTTAGACATCAGTTGGTAGGATGAGTTCTGAGAATTGTATGACATAGTGACATGTAATGTGTTACGGTACAATTGGACTTGTTTGTGACTAATGAAAAGACTACCTTTGATTGCTAAATTCTATGTGTATCGATGTTATCTATCCTTTATTGCTTCATCCTAATGTTCGCACTAGTGATGCAACCATTGAACAAGTACTCATCTTGAATTGAGTTACGTTGTGGATTATTCTTGTTGAGTGCCATCAAGGTCATGAACCTCATGATTATTTGGCTAAGCTCATTTCCTTTCATATTGTAGTTAGTTCTTGGTGAACAACTCTTCATCGCTCTTTTGCAGATCACTAATTGTTTTTATAAAGTTAAAACCGTATCCTTTGAGAAAATTTAATTTTCATCACAATAAGGATTATTCAAAGTGAGATTTATAAGTGACTGATATCGAAATTAAGTTGTTTATAAAACACTTTGGAAAACCTTATTGTTTTCATAACAAAGAAAATATTTGTAAATTTATCTTTGATTCTTATTTAAGAATTAAGCATGAAAATGTTTTTAATATAAACATGATGATAAAATTTTGACGAACTGAGTATTGCATCGTTAATCTTGAAATTGTATATAGTTGCGCGCCTACATACAATTTGGAATGGACCATGCAAGGTTGATTAGTAGTCACCATGAAACTAATGAATAAACACTACATTTTCTTTGAAGATCGTGAAAGATTAAACTTTATGAGATTTGCAAGAAGTGAAAAATAGGGACATAGTGTTAGGGACACCTACATATGTGCCTGTAGAATCTATTCTTCTGAGTTGAATTTACTCATCTGTGGAAATTGTCTTATTTGACAATTGACAATTCTTTCTTGTCCAATTCTCCCGTAGTGAGATTCTTAGGAAAAGTATCTGATTATCGAGTGTTGATACCCGACTGGATGTATTGACGTTCTTATCATTTCTTATGATTTGATTTCATTTGAATGAACTGGGTGACGATCCGAGGAGCTTTCGAATGCGTACTCAAATTACGAAAACATGAGATATATTCATATCGTTAAATGTTTTCATCCGTATCTGATTTGAAATTCTCTCGCATAGATTATGCGTTGAGCTTACTCTTTTAATAGTAGTTGTGTATCCATATATCCTTGAATTTGTGAAGGATTATGAGTTATTATTAGTCTTTTGAGAAGTTCACATCTTATCAACGGCAATGAAACTGAAAAGTTGATAGTGCCAGTAAAATGGATTGATTGAATATGACATGAAGACATTGTCTTAATTGATGGGAACTCGAGTAGAATTCCCTAAAAGATAAGATAATGATTATCAAAAGTGATCTAAATAATTCTTGATGGATGACCATATCCCGCATTTTGACTTGAAATTATACCGTAAATGGTTGTGAATTAGTCATAGATATTATAATCTAGAAGGAACCTAGTATGTATTTATTAAAAGATGTTTATCTTATCTGAAACTTTAGGAGGTATTTGTTGGTGAATTACCTAGACTTTCGCCATTAAGGCAAGTTGAAATTGGTATTGATTATATTCCCGGTGTTGCACCTGTGGCTTGTGCACTGTACGTCAGCACCATCTGAATTAAAGGAATTACCGTACAACTGAGAGAGTTGTCGGAGAAAGATTTTATTATACCAAGCCTGTCATCCTGAAGAGCTATGGTGTTATCATTCCTTATATTTATAGATTACTGTGAACTGAGTAAATTGACAATCGAAAATGATATCCATAACTCGAAATGGAAGATTTGTTCGATCATTTACAAGGTTTTTGATCCTCAGCATGGTTATTATCAACTTCGCGTCCGCGAAGAAGAGTATCTATTCCAATCATTACATCCAGAACTTGTGATGAACATTATGAGTTTCACGTGATGTCGTTTGGATTGACCAATGCACATACAACATTCATAAAATTTGGTGAATCACGTGTGTAGGCTGTAATTTGATAAATTCATGCTTGTGATCATTAAGGATCATTTGTTTGTTTATAAGAATAAGAATGAGTTAATAATTATTTATAGATTGCCCTGAATTGGCCGAACAATGAAAACATTTACCTTAAATATTTAACATAAGACTTAAGACTTAATTCTTTGCATGATTTAACCGTGTGATTAATAGATAATGGAAGCTATATTGACTTTTCAAAGATTAGAACCATTAACGCTTAGGGATTAAAAACTTAATCCTTTACATAAAATGACCGTTGGATTAATAATGGTAAGATGTATGCATATAGACTCTTCAAAAATTAAGAGCCCTTTTAAGACTTTGGATTTTACCAAAAAGAAATGGAAATATGTTTTGACAAATGTTTTAACAAAGGATTTTTAAACGGATTATTCCCTTATACACAAACCATTTAACTAAACTTCTGTTTAGGGGTAAATGTTTGTGTATACCTCAAGATAACTTAAGAAGGATTGAGTAAAACCATTTATACGATAACCTGAAAACTTAAAACGACAATTTTTGCTTTTCAACTAAGAAAACTTTGACCAAAGTATAAACAAAGGTTTTTCGAACATTTACGAATCTTATTAATTATTTTCGATAAATCAACGAAAATCTTGTTAATTAAACTCAAATTTATTTTGAACATTTTATATAATTGGTCGAACTAAGAAATTTAAAACTTTTACGTTTACGCTTCATAAAAATTAACTAATAATTATTTAATTAATCATAATAATTATCGACGCTTTAGACGACGGATTGAGAAAAAAAAACTGAAAGGAAAAAAAAATGATAGATGAGACGAAACTGAAACTTAGAAAATATGAAGAAAGGCGAACGTAATTACTGACGCATAATATAGAAAGAATATCTGAATGAATTGTGGACATGATAATTACATCATCATGAGAAGTGAATATAGATACCGACGCATTATGTAAAAAGAATAAAGAACCAATTAGGACATGTTCCTTAATAATGAATGATGACGTATAGTCCCCAGCCGGGTCATGAACCCGGCCCATGGGTACTACCCGTATCCGGCCCATCACAGATGGGTGGAATAATGTCATTCAGGCTTATGGGCTTGGATGAACAGTAACCGCACACATGTGTGCGGCCCACGGCCCGGTGCGGCCGACATGGCCGACATAGGGTTAGACAGAATAATATTTTGTCTAGGAATATCTTTATCCCAATGGGAGAGGATATTCACTACCAGGATTAGAAGATAACAATCATTCTAATTCTGGTGATTATCTCTTCCTTGGGGCCGAAGCATCAGTGGAAGCCCATTAGGGTTTCACTGCCTATAAAAGGAGCCCTCAAGGGTTCCACAAAGGTATTACGACTTGTACCCTAAACTCACATCAACCCTAAATCGATTACTTACTCTCACGTCGGAGTCTAATCGTGGGAAACATTCCCATGGTAAGCCTAACGCGTGCTGTTTAGTGTGCAGGATCCCAACCAAACGATTCACTTGGTGCAGGAGCCGGAGCCCAGCCAACCCCAATTAAGCCTAATTCGGGTCAAGCAAGGATCAACCAACTTTTGCATCAACAAGTTGGCGCCATCCGTGGGACCCATTACACTAAGCTAGAACAAAACCTCATCTCGAATTTCCTATGACGAAGGGGCATCCGCAAGCTAATCCCAGGAATGCGAATCCCGAGAATCGGAAGTCCCAAGGGGAAGGGATTCTCATCCCCAATCAATCACTTAGCCGCCTCGCAGGCGGGCCAGGTAACCGTAGCAGTTTTCAGCCCGTGGGGGTGACGAGCACGATCTCCGTGACACCCCCACCTACTTCAACCCTGGATAACCCTGACCCAGGGAGTGCGCCAAACCCTCCTAACAAGGAACCACACAGACCCTCGACAGAGGAAGAAGTGGAAGTCCTACCACTCAGCGAGGAGGATCTTACTCCAGTTCTTACGCAGAACTTTGATAGGATTGTCTCGGGAATCGCATCAAGGTTGAATCTGGGGAGGAACCTCCAATCCAGACTCAACTTTGGTGACACCGGACCAATCACCTCCTCCCAAAATCAGAGGAAAAGGAGAGCTCAGCCTCAAGAACATGGCACCTTTGAGGAAACCCCTCAACCTCGGAATGTGTTTGAGCGCATAGGAGATCGCCTCATACAGGAACTAATGCAGTCTCGAGAGGGAGAAAGGTCGGATGGCTCACCCGAGCGACCAAATCGAGAGCTGGCCAGAACCGCACGTCGCCCGAGTGTGTGGGATAGGGTGAACACTGGGAGAAAGGCTCCTGGTTCGTCCCAAAAAAGTGGTCCCTATTCAAAGGATGGGGCACCACCGCCGTCCCCAGACCCATCCGCGGAGGACTCAGATGACCATCCGCCTAAGCGTCGCCGGCCTAGGCGCACCCCACCACCACCACCAAACAATGATGATTATTATGGAGGCCCTTACTATCGAGATGCGGAAGCGGAGGATCTTTCGCATCCATGGTGTGAGCCGTGGGATGACCCTAGGCTCACCCGGCCATGGGCGGATCCCAGGGAGGACCCGTTCACCCTCCGCATACGGAACTATTCTGAGGACACCAAACGTCGCATGCCGGCGTGTATCAAGACCTATGATGGGTCCGGTGATCCGGTAGATCACCATAAAATATTTGATACGCAGGCTAAAATTGAGCGATGGCCCATGCCTATATGGTGCCAAATGTTCAATTCAACCCTGATCGGAAATGCCCGTGACTGGTTTGAGGCACTCCCTCCACGGAGCATTGATAGTTTCACGGAACTACGCACTGCGTTTGAGAACAATTATACTCAAGGGAGGAAGTATAATAGGGACCCGGTCTCATTGGCAACTGTCAAACAACGGCCGGGAGAGTCCACAGAAGCCTTCACTGAACGCTTCAATGATGAGTGCACACGCACAAGAACAATGCCGGAGCTCCTGAAAATCTCTGATTACATGCACGCCATAACAGACAGAGAGTTGATCAGGCGCCTCAATGACAAGCGTCTAGAGAGATATGATGACCTCATGGAAAGGGTCAGAAATTTCATAGAAGGAGAAACAGCTGTGGCCGCGGCCTACCCATCCCGAGGAAATGGGTATCGGTCAAATGACCAGTCCCGGAGACAGTCGGGCGGTCAAGGTAATCAGAACAATAACAAGGGCTCAGACTATAAGAGCCAAAGCAAAGGAGGACGGTCGGATGATAAGTTTACCCCCTAAAGATGTCCTACCGGGAGATCTTGCTGACAGAAGGGGCGAACTTTCCAAGGCCTCCCCCAATGACCACTCCCCCGGAACGTCGGCAAGGAAGTCGCTTCTGCGAGTTCCATAATGACAAAGGCCACGGCACGGAGGAGTGCATCCAGCTCAAGAAGCATATTGAGTCATTGATCAAATTAGGAAAACTCAAGCACCTAGTTAAGGATTGGAAGGATGGAAAAGACAACAACAAGAAGTATGATAAGAAGGATCCCCAAAAGGATAAGCCTTCGACTATATACATGATCCAATCCAGACAGCGCCGCACGAGGCAGAAAATTGGCCAAAAATTTTCACGCGGCAGGGAAATCTCATTCCCTCTTATCACAGCAAGCGATGTGATCGATGCGCCTCTCACTATTGAGATAAGCATTGGAACACACAACGTTCGTCGCATGTATGTGGATGGAGGATCGTCAGCAGAGGTACTGTATGAACACTGTTTCATGCAGTTATGCCCAGAAATAAGAAGCCAATTAGTACCGGCCACGTCGCCGCTTACTGGCTTTAGTGGAGACACTATTTGGCCGATAGGGCAATTACGTTTGCTTGTAACCATTGGGAATGAGGAAAATTCCACTACGGCGTGGATGAACTTCATGGTGATACGCTCACATTCTCCGTACAATGGGATCATACGCAGACCAGACATTTTGGCTATACGGGCGGTACCCTCTACGGCGCACGGAATGATCAAATTCCCCGTGGAGGGGGGAATTTTTACCATTTACAACACGATCGTACCGGCATCCGAGTGTCACACCGTGACAACACCGACTCCACCTGTTCCGCCCAAAGATGGATCACCACCTCCCAATTGGAAGGTGGCCATTCATCCTGACTATCCGGAACAGGAGGTATCCATAGGAGGGGCGCTCTCGGATAGCGGCAAAAGGGCCATGTGCTCTCTTTTAAGTGCAAACCTAGATATATTCGCATGGGAGCCACGTGCGATAGCAGAGCATAAGCTCCAGATCCGCCAAGGGTACCAACCCATCAAGCAAAAGAAGCGTGGCCAGGCGCCTGAGCGCAGCCAAGTAATATTGGAGGAAGTACGGAAATTAGTGGATGCAGGCATCATGCGCGAGGTATACTACCACGAGTGGTTGTCCAATCCGGTCATGGTCAAGAAACATGACGGAAGTTGGCGCATGCGTGTGGATTTTACGGATCTAAACAAGGCCTGCCCACAGGACTGTTACCCGTTACCGGAAATCGACTGGAAAGTGGAGTCCCTATGTGGGAATCCTTTTAAGTGCTTCTTGGACGCATATAAATGGTATCATCAAATTCAGATGGCGGAGGAGGATGTAGAAAAACGGCGTTCCATACGAGCCAGGGCGTGTATTGCTATACGAAAATGCCGTTTGGACTGAAGAACGCCGGTGCTACATATCAGCGGTTGGTGGATAAAGCTTTTGAATCACAGATAGGCCGCAACTTGGAAGTCTATGTTGATGACTTGGTGATAAAAAGTCACACGGAGGAGGCACTCCTCCGGGATGTCCAAGAGACATTCGACACGCTGAGAAGGATTAACATGAAGTTAAATCCAAAGAAATGTACGTTTGGAGCAACGGAGGGAATGTTCCTTGGATATTTGATTGATCCAAACGGCATCAAACCTTGCCCAGAGAAGACGGACGCGGTGATACAACTGCCGTCCCCTCAGACACGGAAGGAGGTGCAATCCTTAAATGGGAAGTTAGCCGGGCTGAATAGGTTCCTATCTAAATCCGCAGAGAAGTCATTACCCCTATTTAAGACACTCAAGAAGTGCTAAAGAAAGGGAGACTTCCGGTGGACGAAGGAAGCCGAGGAAGCCTTCGGCCAACTCAAGCAGCATCTTGCATCTCTCCCTATGCTATTAGCTCCCCGGCCAAAGGAGGAACTCATTATGTATCTCTCAGCCACTCATGGCGCAATAAGCGCGGTACTTATGACGGATAGAGATACAGTGCAAACTCCGGTCTACTTTATAAGTAGAACACTACAAGGGCCGGAGCTGAATTATTCCTCCATCGAAAAATTGGTGTTAGCACTAGTGTTTGCTACAAAGCGGCTGCGCCGGTACTTTCAGGCGCACCCAATTGTAGTCATTACGGATCAGCCAATCAAGCAGGTTATTTTTAGACCGGACGTGGCAGGGAGGCTACAGAAATGGAGCATCCTATTGGGGGAGCACAATATATCTTACAGACCAAGGACGGCTGTTAAAGGCCAGATCTTGGCAGATTTCCTAATCGAGAAGCCGTATGAGGAAGGACCAATCATCAAACAAGACGAGATCCCAACGGAACCATGGGTGTTATTCACGGACGGATCTTCGTGTACGGACGGGTCAGGAGCAGGTCTCATCCTCACAAACCCAGAAGGAATGGAATTCACGTACGCCCTCCGTTTTGAGTTCACGGCCACCAACAACGAAGTGGAATATGAAGCATTAATTGCGGGTTTAAAAATCGCCGCTAGAATGGGAGTCCGCAACCTTGAGGCCTACGTGGACTCATGGCTTCTCGCGAACCATATTCTAGGTGGGTATGTGGCTAAGGAGGACAACATGGTCAGGTACTTGGAAAAAGTCAAGTCGCTAATCGCGACTTTCAGTAAGTTTTCCATCAAGCAGGTGCCAAGGGGCGAGAACAAGAAGGCGGACGCTCTTAGCAAGATCGCATCCACAAGCTTCGCTCACTTGTCTAAACAAGTCTTGGTGGAAATACTCAAGGAGAAATCTATAACGGAAGGGGAGGTTGCTGCTATAGTTGAAGAGGATGGACCCACATGGATGACCCCAATCATCAACTATTTGACCAATGAGACCCTTCCAGACGAGGAAAAAGCAGCACGGCGCATCAGAAGGAAGTCGCAGCATTTCGAACTTCGAGAAGGCATCCTTTACAAGCGCTCTTTCTTGCAGCCGTGGCTGCGGTGTGTTGGACCACGCCAGGCCGCTTACGTAATCAGTGACATACACGAAGGGTTGTGCGGCATGCATGCAGGTCCATGATCCGTGGTAGCTAGAGCCTTACGAACAGGATATTATTGGCCTACCATGCACAGAGACGCGCGCGACATTATTCGCAAGTGTAGTGATTGCCAAGTGCATAGGCCAGTACCGCGGCACCCGCAGCAGGAGCTTACACCTATCACGTCCCCATGGCCATTCTATAAGTGGGGAATTGACATTGCAGGACCATTTCCTATAGCTGCGGGGGGAGTTAAATTCCTGATTGTTGCAATGGACTACTTCACGCGATGGATAGAGGCCAAGGCAGTCAAGTCTATCACATGCAAACAAGTTAAGAAGTTTGTTTGGGAACATATTGTGTGCCGTTTTGGTCTACCAGGAGAAATCATCTCGGACAACGGCAAGCAGTTCACGGACAACCCATTCAAAGATTGGTGTGCATCATTGAACATCAAGCGGCGCTTCGCATCTGTTAAGCATCCACAGACAAACGGCCTTGTCGAACGAGCAAATAGAAGCTTGGGGAATGGCATCAAGGCGCGTCTGGATGAACGAAGTGGCAAATGGGTCGATGAGTTATCACATGTGCTATGGGCGCATAGAACTATGATCAAAACAGCCAACGGAGATACTCCATTTGCATTGGCTTACGACACTGAAGCTGTTATTCCAGCAGAAATAGGAATGCCTACCATCCGCACGGCGGAGGTTAATGTCGTCACGAACGATGAACAGCTGCGAATCAACCTGTATCTGTTGGAAGAAAAAAGGGAAATAGCAGCCATCAATGAGGCTAAGTCCAAGGCTAAGATGAAGGCTTATTATGACGCCAAGGTCAAGGGTGTTTCTTTTCGACCGGGAGACTACGTCTATCGTGCTAACGAAGCAAGTCGAGCGGAGAACACAGGAAAGCTGGGCCCTAAGTAGGAAGGACCGTATGAAGTCACTGAAGCCTTAGGACGAGGCGCGTACAGGTTACGTGATATGGATGGCCGTGACCTAGAGCGCACATGGAATATTTCCAATCTCAAAAGGTGCTATCTTTGAAAGCTACGGCTTCCGCATGGGTACTTCGCTATGTGCGGTCTTAATAAAGAACCATGCGGTTTCATCTGTCTTGTTTTTCTTATGTTTGTTTAGATTCCTTTCTTGTTTTTTAGGACTTGTCATTATTGTTCAAACAAAAGTGTAAACGTTCTAATAAAATGCCGTGGTGCCTAGCTAGGTCCACGGCCTGTTTCGTGCAAATCATTTTTTATTTTTTGTTAGTTATATGAATCTTACTTATATCATAAGATGTCATGTTTTATTCATATGCATTCTTTCAAATTACTGTACATGTACTATACGCCTCCAGGCGGGGTAAGAGGATTAAGTGAACCTACTAATTCAACTTGCCGCGTAAGAGGGATGCAACCCCAGCCGCACGGATCATGTATCCTTACTAGACACCTTACTCACAAGACGTTGGGGTAAGTTCCATATGCTGTAGCCGCACAGTGCTCCGCCTAGTAAAGACGCACGTCGCATGTCTAGTAAATTATAGACTTGTATGTATTTTCTTTCTTTGTGTGTAAGACGTGATATATTATGCAGTATTGTGGTACAATATTTAAACACAGTCAAAATACACAAGTTTCCAAAATAGATAACAAAATTGTCGTGGCCACTCACGGACTTATACACAAAAATACAAATGTTGTTAGTTGTGTACATACACGGACGTATAGGAACAATAAATATTCAAAGGGTTACAAACCAAAGTGTCTGAAAGGGATCATAAAGTAGGAGCATCCTACATAGAGGGGAAAAACTTACCCATTTCCACTTGCTCTTCGACCAGACACGATAACCATTCATCACTTTCTTTCCGCTTCTGGGCTTGAGCCGCAGTCCTCTCCAGCACCACACTTAAGGGTTCTTCGTCAAGCACGATCCTGGTTACGTCCTCGTATATGGGAAGTGTTAGGTGGCTGGGGGATGGAGCGAAGGAAGCATGGGAGGACGCGCTAGGACTGAGCCTTCCCATGTTTCCATATTTGACGCATCTTTGGTGGCCTCCAGCTCGTCCAGGAATGGATAGTGCAGATCTCGCATCGCGGCCATAGAGGCAGTCATCTTGCTAGCAGCTTCAGGCTTAAAGAAGGCATGATTGGTGACATCCTCCCCCTTCGTGATCAGCTCAGCGGCCTCAACCATTCCCTCGTGTCGTCCGTGGTCAATACCATCAGACACAAGGCTAGCGAATTGTTGCACAAATTCCGGGGCCTCTAATACCTTCATGACAGCCAGGCGTGCTCCATGCCCAACCATCCACCTACGGCCGGCAATAGCTGTTAGCAGTTGGGGGCATAGCACATTGTCACGTTAAGCAGTGAGGGCATCAATCATCAACTCTTTTTGGGCAAATGCCTCTTTCAGCTCTTGGATGACCGCCCTCTCATCGGCAAGTTCCCTTTGTACTTTCTCCATGTTTTGGACGGCCAGGTGCGCGTCTTCTAGTTTCTTGTTAAGCACGTCTACTTGGCTGGAGTATGAGTGGGCAGAAGCTTCCGCCATGGCTACCTATAAGGTTGCAGCATCTAGTTGTGACTCAAGATTGGCTACTTGCTGGTCGTATTCATTCGCGCGGGCTGACTGTTTTTTAATAGTCGCCTCGGCATTGGCCAGTTGGGATTGGAGGTCGGCAATTTGAGCTTCATTATCTACAATCATCTTCTCCCTCCGTCCAACTTTCCTCTTAAGAGAGTCAACATGCCCAAGTGCGACTTCAAACCTTACCCTCATCGAGGTACCCATTGCCATTTGGTGTACCAGGGCACCATTATACTCATCCGCCAAATCTACATGGCTGAGCGAATTTACCTCTCGCACCAAGCTTGGTGGTATGCAATTGTTGAGGTACTCCCGGCACTCATCGGCGTCCCTCAGTCGTGATGCCGTTGTGATATTCCATACAGGGTTGAACGGTTGAGGGGCGCCGGACGCTGGGGGGTCTTGGGAAGCTGTGGGTGAACCTTCTTCAAAAACAGGGCCGGACTTTGTGGGGGCCGTGGGGTTTCCTTCCATTTCTTTTCCTTTCCCCTTATCAACTTGGGTGTCAGAAGGAGGCGCGGCACCAGTCTGGTCGTCCCTGTGAAACAAGTATTAGGAAATATTTTAAGTATTGCTTACAAGGAAACTTGTCATTCTTACATATTAGGATGGGGTCTTACATGTCGTTTCTTGCTAATTCGGAGGCGGTTGGGGCAATCTGAGTGATGGGATCGACATGAGCGGCCCGGTTAGCCTCGAAACCCTGGGTAGCACTCCCGACAGATTGATACAAGGGGTGGTCTTCTCGAAGTCTCTTGGCAGGAGCGTTGTGTTCACCAATCTCGACTGAAGCAGTTCTCCTCACACGGTTACTTCTTTTTCGGGTACGCGTGGCGACGGGCTGCATTGTTGTTTCGTCGATCTCCTCCTCGACTTCATCTTCTTCCTCTTCTTCCAGGTTGACTTGTTGTTGTACTTCTTCATCATCATCGCCCATCAGTCGGCGAATGCTGGAGGTGGTTAATTCATTATTATCCCCCTGCTGCTCCCTATGTGGTGAGGAGGGTCCGGCTCCTCCTTCATTCACCTGGTTATCACCATCAACATTGTTTCCATGATCTTCCTCGTCCGAATGCGGATCTGGCACGGCTTCAAGAGCAACCATCACGGGTCGGGTATGCTCAAGAAGGGGTTGTTCATTCTCACGGAGAGGACGAAGACCCTCCGGTACAAGCTTCGGGTCGCCCTGGCGCAAAAGTCCAAAGAAGTTCATTTCTGTTTAGCACAAAACAACATATGTTAGCTATTTATCAAAAAATTGTATGCATTTTTTGCGTACGGATGTTAGCCTACCTTCGCCCTGCCTTCTCCAAAAAACGGGATACCTATTGGATGGACCAAAGTAATTGCGGCTAATCCCTAGCAAACATAGGAATGATTCGGGAAGGGTTCTATGGAACCCAGTCCTATTCAGATCTAACTCTTGGGAATGACGGGGGTTGTATGTACTTGTGTGCGGCTTGGGGTCGTGAGGAATCCTAGTTCTAATGATGTAATCGCCCGGCCATACCACTGCGTCAATGAAAAAGTAGTGATCATACCAATTTTTCAATGAATCCATTGGTTTATTGTGCGATTGGGGACTGTTGGAGGCTCGTTTCTTAAAAGATACCCAACTGTTTACTATGTTGGGAACATAAAAGAGCCGGAATAATTCTACGGTTGGGGGGATTCTCCTAGCACGGCATAGGATCTCGAATTGACTAATCTTACAGGCACCTATGCAGTGGAGCTGACTAATGTGTACATCATAGTATCCTAACAGATCTACAAGAAAGTGGGTGAAGGGGATGCGGTAATTAGTCGCATCAAAGAGGCGAGTATACAGGCCAATCTTACCTGCTGGAGCCTCAGTTATGAGGTCTCCGGCGCCAGGAAGTGAGGGGTGTAGGTTGGTAGGGATGAAATAATTTGTACAAAAGTGGTTTAATTGGTCTTGGGTCATGACATTCAGCACGGATCCAATGGTAGGGCTGTTTCTATGAGCCATTACTAAAAAAAAGTGTAAGGACGTGGTGTTCTAACCTGCGTGTGAAGGGATCCGTGCGTATTGGGTTCAAGCTAAGAGGAAAGCTTTAATGGCAGAAATGGAGGTTATAATTGTGTGTTTCACACAGCCGTGGGGGTGGCTTACTTATAGGGTTGCCTCATAGGTCACGACCTGTTGGATGTGTGACACGTGTTGGCCACTATCTTAATCGTGTGGCTAGGGGGCAAGTGGCAAGTGAAACGTCAGGCGGGACCCACGGGTCACTTCTGACTCAAACGTTTGCACTGCTCGAGGTTCTGACTGTTTGCACTTTTGTCAGTCAAATAAGTCAGATGAACAGTTATTAATGTCGGGTTATGCGGCTCTTACGTAAGACTTGACATTTAATGCTATATTTAATTTGTCTTGGTCGCTATATGCGGCTGAGATACTGATGAGATAACTTCCTAAGCCAGGTTGCCACGTGCGGCCAATACAAATTCTTGAACAAATTGTTATCTTGTTGTTTCCTTGGTACGTCCAGGGAGCATCTTGGTAGTCTAGAGGTTACATCTATGGTCGTAACAACTAGACTGGGGGGACATGATGACGTATAATCCCCAGCCGGGTCATGAACCCGGCCCATGGGTACTACCCGTATCCGGCCCATCACAGATGGGTGGAATAATGTCATTCAGGCTTATGGGCTTGGATGAACAGTAACCGCACACATGTGTGCGGCCCACGGCTCGGTGCGGCCGACATGGCCGACATAGGGTTAGACAGAATAATATTCTGTCTAGGAATATCTTTATCCCAATGGGAGAGGATATTCACTACCAGGATTAGAAGATAACAATCATTCTAATTCTGGTGATTATCTCTTCCTTGGGGCCGAAGCATCAGTGGAAGCCCATTAGGGTTTCACTGCCTATAAAAGGAGCCCTCAAGGGTTCCACAAAGGTATTACGACTTGTACCATAAACTCACATCAACCCTAAATCGATTACTTACTCTCACGCCAGAGTCTAATCGTGGGAAACATTCCCACGGTAAGCCTAACGCGTGCTGTTTAGTGTGCAGGATCCCAACCAAACGATTCACTTGGTGCAGGAGCCGGAGCCCAGCCAACCCGAATTAAGCCTAATTCGGGTCAAGCAAGGATCAACCAACTTTTGCATCAACAATGAAGGTGAAAAATAAATTGCCGAACAATTTAAAAATATAGCCGATGCATATAAAAAGGATAATATAGATAATAAAAGGGATTCACGACTAATATGAATCATTAAGATTGAGAAGCCGATAGCTTTAAATATTTTAAAGGCCACTTGTGGTTGCCTAAATATGGAGGTTTGTGAAATTTAGTTATGTTGGAAACTTGTAAGTATAAGTATTCTATTTATGTCATTTACGACTAAAAGTATCTTTGTCTGAAGTTGTACTGATGGTAATTATGAAGGCAGACATCGCCTCATACATTAGTAAACGTCTAGCTATTGCAAAGGTCATCATCTGAATTTGATTCGATTTGGGTCATCGTCGACAGACTGACCGAATCTGCTAATATCATTCCCGTTAATGATAAATTCAAAAGAGTTATGTAAACATAGTGTGCCTGCATCGAACATCTATATCAAGATACTCGCTTCGCATCGAATTTCTAGAGATTTGCTCAGAAATCATTGAGAACGAACCTTGATGAGAGTACTATATACCACCCCAAATCGAAGGGACGAGGTAAAGTAACGATACAAAGTAATATAAGTGATGTTTTATGTTTGAATGATTGACCTTTGGTAATAGACCCCATATAATCGTTTTCCTTTGGAGAGATTATAACTGATAATCATCGTATTAGGATTGAGATCGAATCTTGTTAGGATCTAAATATTAGAGCATCTGTAAGCAGGAGTTGAGATAAAGACACCAGACATACACCCATTGTGAGTTGGACATGTCTTTTAGGTTTAAGGTTCCCTATGATGGCAAACCTAACCTTGCAAAATACCCGACCCGTGAAACCTGAAATGATTGTTGAAATTAGGATCTGATTATTGACAGCCGGTAGTGGGCAAGAGGTTATGTGAATGTGAAATGTAGATCTTGAAGTGCCAAATGGGTAGCGAAGTTATGCCACAATTTTTAAACTTGGAAAAATGAAATCATGATCTGACAAATCATGGGATATAAGTCCCCGTTGTATGGGACCATAGAGATGATGTAAAAAGATTGGTTTGAGAGGCATACAAGCTGGATCTACCCTAGGACTTCAAGAACTGCGTGAATTATGTTTCGTATATCGAACTGGATGGAATATCTATCAAGTGAGAATCTGATTCTCCTTAATAAAGCTTAGATCGGCGAAAAGTTGCATTCATCATAAACCCGTGAACATCATGGATAGAGAAAGTAAGTCAACATTTAGCCTGATCTTATTCCCGTAGTTATGTTTGATGAAACTCGCGTATTGTAATGGATTGCACTTGTGAGAAAAGACCGAATGTGGAGGAAATACCCACATGGCTTTAACTTTATAAGAAGCGAGTAGTAAGATGATCTTTGAGGACAAAGATCCTGTTTAGGGGTAAATGCTGTGACAATCCGTCAATTTATGGTTGATATTTTATTCTCGAATATTATTTAAAAACATTATTTTAATGTTACAATATGAACTCACTTATTTTTGGGAAGAAATTTGGATTTACGTCTTGAAGTAGCGTCGACTACGTCTAAACCGGAGGATTCAACGTTACGTGCTTACGTTTACATACACCGTCTTTGGTGACAGTCCGACATTTCAGAAAATAAATTTATTCGTGAATATTATTTTGGAGTATTAAATTTGTGTTGGTTCATAAACTCACAAATTTACGAGAAGAGACTAGGACTTACGATTTTATTTTAACGTCCTTTACGACTAAACCGGAAACCTTAGGATTACGTATTTACGTTTTCGAACTCCGTTTTTGATGAAACAATTTTTATTGGATTCGTTTTGTGACGTTGATTCATAATTTATAAAAACGTTTTTCATAAAACGACCCGAGGGCACGCAAATCGAGGAAACTAGAATCGAGGAGTACCCGTAAATAAATGGGGATGAGACAAGTGGGACACTTGTCCCACCCCCACTCAAAACCGGCCCAAATTAGCCACACAACACCACATATTGTCTCAAGTTCTAAGCTAAGTAACACTTGTCACTTAGGCTTACAAGTTAAGCTTTCCACTAGCTAAAACCATCAAACCTTCACATACCATCATTTCCACCATGCAAAACAAGTTAGAAACTCTCTCATCTCCCTCATATGTGCCGTCCCATATTACCCCTTAAACACCAAGTTTTATCAAAATCAACCATGGAATCTTATGTTATATACACATATGTTGAAGCCCTTTTGAAACCCCATTGATTGGTGGTCCTTATAACATCCAAGGAGGAGTTTTCATGGAGTAGTAGGGCTGATTTTCCACAAGGTGTTTATGAAGAATGGTGGTCTTGAAGATGGTCATGGTTATTCACAAGTTTCTCCATCAAAAACCATGTCCAAATCATAACCTACATCAACTTGGTGGTATAAAGATTGTCCTCCTCATCTTCTTGTTATTTTGATTATGTAAACATGTATTTTATTTCCTATTTTATATGTATATGATGATTATATGATGATAAAAATGTTATGTGGGGATTTGTTGTTGATAAATATGATTAAAAGGTGAAAAACTATAAGAAACAAGGCTAAAATCTTGTTTAAATTTGATGGCTGTATAAAACAGTAAAGAAACATGTCATGAACTGATAAAATGATGAAGTAGAATTGATATACAGTAATCTATGAGTCTTGTACACATGTGAGAGTTGGCCATGCAATGGAATCATTGTAATGAGTGAGATATGATCAAAACAAGTTTAAGGTACAAATCTGAGTTCACTGTTTTGGACGATTTTTAGAAAATACTTAGAGGATGATTCAACAGTAGCTATACGGGAGTTAAATGGAGCACATATCATGTAGTTTATGTGATAAAAATTTGAGCTTCTATCTCCATATAGAACTCTAGATATGGCAGTTTTGGTGAAAGTAAAGATAAAAATCAGATTTTGGAAATTAAAGTATAATACTATTATATAAGCACTCAAAATTTAATAGTATAAAATATAAATTAAAACCCACTAACTTATGGATTTTATTTATATAAATATGTAAAAGGGTAAATAAGTGGACATTTTATACAAATGGTAACTTGTTAAGTTTTATAAGTTTAAAACTATAAATATGATTTTTATGACTTTTTCGGCTATCACCGTAAAATTAACGTTTTTGCTAAATAAAACTTAGACGGTTGGACCCGTCTAATGTAAACTTTATAAAACTTATATACTGATATATAAACATGTATAACAAGTAAAAACCGATAAAACCCGAACTATATAACATACGGACATTAACGGACTAAATTAACGTTATTGGACTAATAAAACAACAAAATGGACTAAAACACTTATAAACTTATTATTGGGCTTAACCCATTTAGGCCCAACTTTTAAAGTGTAGATACTGATAATATAAGTATAACAAGGATTAATACAAGTTAAGAACTTATAATAGGCTTATTGGACCTAAAACACGTAAATAGGTAAAACGAGAAAACTAGTATAAAAGTTATCGACACATAACACAAAAATGAGTAAATGAGGATATGTAAACCCACTTGATCATCATATATATAAAATCATCATATGTATACATAATTGTTATTTTTATAAAGTCATTGGACATGAGTCTAAGACCGATTATTATTTGTCTAGGTTTCCGTGATTGAAGCACGTACCGTACGTCCAAATTGTTGATAACCCGCCTTCCCACATCAATGTGAGTTCATAGCCTCATACTCTTTTAAATGTTTTTTTGAAATGTTTTATAAACCCGCGAGGGAGATAACATGTTAGTTTTTATAAAATACACCATTTGTCCCGATTGTTTGTTTGTTGATTTGGACCCGAATGATTGTATGACCCGATAAATGATTAAAGGACCCGATAGATGAAATTAAATGGATTATTAAAGTTAGGTTATGTCACTAAAAGTCCCATTAGCATGAATTGTGAACTACCGGGAGTTGGTAGACGCTTATGCATATAATAGTACTATTTGGGGACGATCACCCCAGTTCGCGCCTTGACGGTTGATCCCCGTCGTGCCACATTGATTTGTAAGCGAATTTATGTATGTGAAGATTTCCATAGCGTGACCTTTGTGACGACACGCTACATTAGATGGGCAAATTGAGTATCGGGTTAGCTACCCGTTGTTTGGTTAGTAAGGTAACAATGTCATGCGGCTTATAATAATCCAAAACTAATGAAATACTACTAGACGCTCCGAATTACGATGTATTGCCTGACTAGCAATACAGGGTCATACTATTGATATTATGTTCGTGTTTTGGTTTTCATAACCATATTCATATAACGGTTTTTATTTTCATACAACGTTATAAGACGTATTGTATGATATTTTTGCGACATTGGCTCGTATAATGATTTTTAAGGCAAATGCCTATATTATGATTTTGATGAAGATTTGTATAAAATGACTTTGGCTATTTTATGGCCTATTAAAATGATTTGTACAAAATGATTTTCAGTAATAATTTTATACTGATATTATATTGATGGATTTTATTAAGCTCTATGAATTCACTCGGCGTTATCGCTGACCTTTTCTTTTAACATGTTTTATCTCAGGTACTTGAAGGTAATTCTCGGGAAGACGACAAGAATTCATGGCCCGCACTTAAACAATATTTTCCATCCAAATATTTTGTAAAACTTTGTATGAAACAATATGACTTGGGACTGATGTAACTTTGATATTTATGAATGGAAATGCTTTTATTATTAAACGACGCAATTTTTATGCGTTGTCTATGATGTGAGTAATGTGCTATTCCGTAACACCAACGAGTCTTCCGCTGTATTGAGTTGTATAAATTTGGGGGTGTTACACGGAATATCTAATATTCCGGATCAGCTCATTTATTCCGGATCAAGGTTTATTCCGAGTAAAAAGTTTTATTCTGCATCAGCTTGTTCATCCAGAATAATCAATATTCCGGATGAGTAGTTATTCCGAATAAAGGTTTCTTTTAAAACATTCCGAATCAGTCTTTTCTTTTTTATTCCGGATCAGTCATTTGATTACGGATCAACTTTTATTCCGGATGAAGGCATATTCTGCATGAAGCAAACATTCCGGATCAAAACATATTTTCCGAATCAAGATCATTCC
Organism: Glebionis coronaria; assembly: GCA_025667525.1. Lineage (NCBI taxonomy): Eukaryota > Viridiplantae > Streptophyta > Magnoliopsida > Asterales > Asteraceae > Glebionis > Glebionis coronaria. The sequence goes on along the minus strand of CM046879.1, from coordinate 318,593,500 downwards.
GAATGAAGCAGTTTTTAGGACTATTCCGCATGAGTTGATTTATTCCGCATGAGCCAAATTTCCCAAATATTCCGGATCAAGCTATTATTCCGCATCAACTGTTTTCCAAGTTTAGGTACTTTACTGTTTGATTTTAATTATACTTTTATTTTCAGTAATTGCTTTTAGTCTAATTTTATTACTTCTAGCATTTATCGTTTTAGTAGATATAGACCAAAGCTCCACCTTTTTTAGTTACCAAGTACAACAATTCCACTTTGAACCGTGATCGATTCGAGAAGGTACCGAGAACGAAACAACGACAAATATAATTGGGTATGAGCAACGCAAACAAAGATCTTGCAAAACAAACCTTTTTATTAACTAACCAAAAATCAGTTATTAAAATGCGCCGCTGCCGGCTCTTTTCGTTAAGATTAAAGGTTTTTAGTGAGAGACGCGTTGGATTTTGGGATCCGTTCATCTTTGAACGTTATTTTCCTTGCTTTAAATTTTCAAAAATACAAAAAAAATTAAAAAAACATAAAAAACCAAAAATATTTCTTGCTTTGTTAGTTCTTTTGCAGGTGTATGCGCACTCGATCAACGTCTTATCAAGAGCCCGAGACTCTCAATAACTTAGACATGGCCGGTGTACACAACAACAATAATAATCCACCTCAAAACAACATGAATAATAACAACAATGAACCTCTACCGGACAATCGCCCTATGATCGAACTTTTGCAAGCACATGTAGAGGGCAACCACGATGCTATTGTCATACCCGTGATTGGAGCCAATAATTTTGAGCTCAAATCCGGATTTATTCAAATGGTCTCTGCTCAACCATTCTTGGGACGTACCATTGATGATCCTCATGACCACATCAAAAGGTTCCTTCAACTCACGAATACGGTCAAATTCAATGGGGTTTCACAAGAGGTAATCCGCTTGCAACTTTTTCCTTTCTCCTTAGAGGGACAAGCCCGGCATTGGCTTGATAAGGAACCGCCACAAAGTATTCTTACGTGGACGGACTTAGAGACCAAATTCATAAACTACTTTTTCCCACCCTCTCGTACTACCGCTTTGCGGAATGAAATTATTACTTTTGCAAAAAAGTACGATGAGACCTTTAGTGAATCTTGGGACCGTTTTAAAGAACTTTTAAGAAAGTGCCCACAACATGCTTTTACCAAAGTGCATCAAATTAACACTTTTTACAATGGTTTAAGCATGAATGACCAAGATTCACTAAATAGTGTTTCGGGGGGTAATCTTTCGGTTAAGTCTTCTAATGCCGCTTGGGATATTATTGAGAACAAGTCTCGTGTGCAAACCAAGAGTGTTCAGACCAATGTGGCTAGTGCTAGCACTAATGAGAGCGACAAGAGACTTGATAAGCTTACTTCGCCTGGTGAATCACTTGCTCTCCAAGCCGCAAATAACACTAAAGCTATCACTGCCCAAGCCAATGCTATGACTCAATCTTGTGATATATGCGGGGGATCTCACTCATACACCGATTGTCCTTCGACTCATGACAATCCGGAAAATGTGTATGCCGCCAACGGTACCTATGCTACAGGAGGCTATCAAGCACGTCCTCAAGGTGACCGCAACTTGCTCAGCTATCGCTCAAACAACTTTCTTTCACCACCCGGTTTTCCCCCACAAAACCCAAACAACCTCAATCGCAACAATCAAAACCAAACTCGTGCTCCAAATCAATATCAAAACCAAAGAAACCCATATCCACCTCAAAGAAACAACCAAGTTTACTAACAACCTGCTTATCAACCACCCGCCTACCATGCTCCTCCTCTCAACCAACCTACAGCCTTACACCAAGATGTCGAAACCTACATGAGGACTAACGATGTAATCGTGCAAAATCTTCAGCGGGAAATGGCCAACATGAAAGCAGATATGGTGAAGCAAGGGAATGATCTTCGAGCTGATATGCGAAACACATTGGCAAGTAAAACGAATGACTTGAGGAACATGATGGCTAGTTTCTCCCTAGTAATCAAGCCTCTGGATCGGGTTCTCTTCCGAGTAACAACGTTGCTAATCCGAGAGGGGAGATGAAAGCAATCACCACTCGCAGTGGAAAAGGTTTAAAGGAACCCGAGCTTCCTACACCTACACTGGTGATTGTGACAAAGGAAAACGAGTCTCCTCCGAATCCTCCATCGACAATTCCACCACCTTCTACTTCTACCCCTCCACCACCCTAGGATGTGAATGCGAATTCTATCCCAAAGCCTTCATCTCAACCCAATATACCTTATCCTTCGAGGTTAGGAAAGAGAAATTGAAGAACAAGGATGATATTCAAGTTTCGAACTTCCTTAAAATGTTCAAACAACTGAATTTCAATATCTCCTTTGCTGAGGCTCTCGCTCACATGCCCAAATATGCTAAAATGTTTAAAGATCTTCTTAGTGACAAAGAGAAGCTTCTTGACATTGCTCAGACCCAACTTAATGAGAACTGCTCCACAGTGCTCTTAAGGAAATTACCCACAAAACTTGGTGTCCGGGTCGTTTCTTGATTCCTTGCAACTTCACGGGAGTAGATAATTGCATGGCCCTAGCCGATCTAGGTGCTAGTATTAACTTAATGCCATTAAGTGTTTGGAAGCAATTATCTCTCCCCGAGCTAGTCCCCACACGAATGACTTTGGAATTAGCTAACCGTACGGTTGCTTATCCAGTGGGGATAGCCGAAGACGTCTTCGTTGGTGTCGACAAATTCACCTTCCTGGTGGATTTTGTTGTCGTCGACTACGAGATGGACCCCCGTGTTCCATTAATCGTTGGACGTCCGTTCTTGAGGACCGGTCGCACTATCATCGCTGTAGCCGCAGGCGAATTAATCATGAGAGTTGGTGACGATAAAATCGTCTTCAACATGGGTAAACTTTCTAAGCAGCCTTCGGAAAACGAGAGTGTTAATTTCATTGATGTTCTCGATGAGGCTTGTGAAGAACACTTTCATGATGCTTGTAAAAGTACTCTCTCTTCTCTACCCAATATTGAGACCGTTGCCTCAGTTGCTCCGTCATTGACTCCTTTTGGAGAAAGTGACTTGGATGATTTTGAAGCTAGCTTGGGTCCTCTCGATCTTAAGTATGATAATTCTCCCACCGATTGGGATGAAGACATTCGTACCATTGAGAAACTTCTCAATGAGGACCATATTTCCCCACGATCTCCTAAGGCTATCTCTACCGATGATCCGAAGTTGACTACGCCGTCCATCGAAAATCCTCCGTATTTATAGCTTAAGGACCTACCGTCTCATCTCGAGTACGTTTTCTTTGAAGACAACAAGAAGTTACCGGTCATCATCGCTAAGGACCTGAAAGAAGAAGAAAAATCCTGACTTATCGCCGTGCTGAAGAATCAAAGAAAGCTATTGCATAGAAAATCTCCGATATTCGTGGAATTGATCCTCACTTTTGCACACATAAAATTCTCATGGAGGACGACATTAAACCCACTATTCAAAGCCAACGAAGGGTGAATCCTAAGATCCATGACGTAATTAAAAAAGAGGTTATCAAACTTCTTGATGCGGGAATGATCTATCCTCTCTCGGATTCACCGTGGGTTAGTCCCGTCCATTGTGTGCCTAAGAAAGGCGGAATCACCGTTTTTCCTAATGAAAACAACGAGTTGATTCCTACTCGTCTCGTTACAGGGTGGAGAGTTTGTATAGACTATCGCAAACTCAATGATGTTACGAGAAAGGATCATTTTCCCCTTCCTTTCATGGACCAAATGCTTGAACGTCTAGTGGGTAATGACTATTACTGCTTTTTGGACGGTTTCTCCGGGTATTTTCAAATTCCCATCGATCCCAAAGACCAAGAGAAAACCACATTCACTTGTCCTTATGGAACATTTGCCTACAAAAGAATGCCTTTCGGCTTATGCAATGCTCCTGGGACATTTCAAAGGTGTATGATGGCTATTTTCCATGACATGGTTGAAGAAACTATGGAAGTCTTCATGGATGATTTCTCGATTTATGGCGATTCTTTCTCTGCTTGCCTTGCCAATTTAGAACGTATGCTTAAGCGGTGTGAAGACACTCGCCTTGTTCTAAATTGGGAAAAATGCCATTTCATGGTAAAAGAAGGCATCGTGCTAGGACACAAAATCTCCAAAGCCGGTCTTGAAGTGGACCGTGCTAAAGTCGATGTTATTGCTAAATTGCCTCCACCTTCAACCGTGAAGGGTGTGAGAAGTTTCCTCGTTCATGCGGGCTTCTATCGTCGATTCATTCAAGATTTTTCTAAAATCGCTCGCCCGATGACCCACCTCTTGGAAAAAGATACCCCTTTCATCTTTTCCAAAGAGTGTCTTGAATCCTTCAATCTTCTTAAGGATAAGCGAACTAAGGCACCGGTCTTGGTTACCCCTAATTGGGAGCTACCTTTTGAGTTGATGTGTGATGCTAGCGACTTTGCTATTGGAGCGGTTTTGGGCCAAAGAGTGAACAAACACTTCCAACCAATCCACTATGCTAGCAAGACAATGACGGGGGCTCCATTGCATTATACCACTACCGAAAAAGATCTTTTAGCTGTAGAGTATGCTTTTGAAAAGTTCCGCCCCTATCTTGTCCTTTCTACCACCATCGTGTATACCGATCATTCCGCGTTGAAGTACTTGATGACTAAGCAAGATTCTAAGCCAAGACTTCTTCGTTGGGTTTTGCTCCTTCAACAATTCAACATTGACATTCGTGACAAAAAGGGAGCTAAAAACCTAGCCGCGGATCATCTCAGTAGACTTGAGGATCCTTATCAAGGGGATCATCCGAACAAAGAGATCAATGACTCTTTTCCCCTTGAGGCCTTAATGTCTATCAATTCTAATCTCGATGACACCCCGTGGTTTGCGGACATTGCAAACTACTTAGCGGGTGAGATTCTCAAGGAAGGGCTCACGTCCCAACAAAGAAAAAGTTCTTTAAAGATATTGAACATTATTTCTGGGACGACCCTTACCTTTTCAAACAATATGCTGATCTGATTATTCGTCGATGTGTTGATGGGCCGGCATCAGTTCAAATCCTTGATGCTTGCCATAAAGGACCCACCGGTGGTCACTTTGGTCCCAATTACACCGCGAAGAAAGTATTCGACTCTGGATTCTATTGTCCCACCATTTATCGTGATGCTCACGATATGGTTAAACATTGTGATGCTTGCCAAAGACAAGGCAAGATCACACATAAAGATGAGATGCCTCAAAATTTCATACAAGAATGTGAAATCTTTGATGTATGGGGCATCGACTTTATGGGGCCATTTCCATCATCTAAAGGGAACAAGTACATCCTCGTCGCCGTTGACTACGTTTCTAAATGGGTTGAAGCTAAGGATTTCCCTACGAACGATGCAAGGGTGGTTGTGAACTTTTTGAAGCAGCTCTTTGCTCGATTCGGCGTTCCTCGTGCTATTATCAGTGACCGCAGGACTCATTTTTGCAATGATCAATTCGCAAGAGTCATGGCTAAGTATGGTGTTAATCATCGTCTTTCCACCGCTTATCATCCTCAAACCAATGGTCAAGCCGAGATTTCCAATCGTGGATTGAATAGAATTCTAGAGCGTAATGTGGAAGAGCATCGCGCCGCGTGGGCCGATAAGTTAGATGATGCTTTGTGGGCTTTCCGTACTGCTTATAAGACGCCGATCGGTTGTACACCTTATCGTCTTGTGTACGGGAAAGCATGCCACCTCCCCATCGAGCTGGAACACAAGGCGTACTGGGCCTTGAAGTGGGCTAACTTCAACATCAACAAAGCCGGTGATCATCGCAAGATTCAACTCAACGAGCTAAATGAACTGAGGAATGAAGCTTATGAGAACTCGCTGATCTACAAGGAGAAGACCAAGATCATCCACGATGCTAGAATTAAGAACCGAGAGTTCCACATTGGTCATCAAGTCTTACTTTTTAACTCTCGGTTGAAGATCATCTCGGGCAAGTTGAAGAGCCGCTGGTCTGGTCCATTCACCGTCGCCAAAGTCTTCCCATATGGCACCATTGAGCTTTCTCAGCCAAATGGGCCAAACTTCAAGGTGAATGGCCTGCGTTTGAAGCTGTACTTTGGTGAGGACATCTCTCACGAGATGATTCCATCCCTCACCATGTTTCCCATGAACAAATTTTGGGTCGAGTCAGGCTCGTGACTCGGTGAACAAAAACAAGCGCTTCTCAGGAGGCAACCCGTGATCTATCCTTTACTGTTTTCATAATAAGTGTAGGGGGAGCCCCGCATGTGTTTGTTGTCTTATTTCTTATTCTCTACAGGGATTCAAGCTTCAACGAGCACCTCGATGACTTTTGACTAACCGTGATCCCGTGTTCCCGTCTTCCTGTGTCTATCCTAAACTGTCGTGATTCAATATTTCATATTTTATATGTTCTCATTGAAATCACTTTAGTTGCCCTCTCCTTAGCAAGATCTAAACAAAGTGCACTGTTGGGAATAAATTATAGCCAATCTACTTGAGCGCTGACAAGAGTAAAACAAGCGTTGACAGTAGTAAAACAAACGCTGACAGCTCAAGCGTTGACAAGGCAAAGTCAAGCGTTGATACATTGAAGACAAGCATTGATGGGAAGATATACTCTACGTGTTTATTGTATTCTAGATTACTTCTAGTAAAGATAGGAACAACAGTGTATTTTCTATATTTATCTTTACCTAGAATAGTTGATACGTAGATTATTGTACAAGGCTTCTTATGTCTATAAAAGAAGACCTTTAGGTTAATGTTCAATATAAGTTTTCATACGTAAATTACTTTCATTGTAAGCAAGTTTGATATCATTAATCAAAGTGAAAGTTTGTTTACATCTTGTGTGTTCTTGTTTAAGTGTTAATTCCGCATAACACTTAGATTGTCATATACATATACAAAGGTTTCTCTAAGTGTATTACTTGATATAATCTCGTATACATAAAGCTAAATCGATCTAAGTTTGGGATCAACAAGTGGTATCAGAGCTTGTTGAGGAACTTTTGATCTTAAAGAACATAAGAACCCTAAAAATCACCAAAACCCTAATTTTCTCAAAAACCCTAACAACATCATGTCAAATCCAGAACTAACCTCCTCCTCCTCACCTTTACCAAGCATCAAGATTCCCATGCTTGATGCAACCAACTTTGAATTATGGAAATTCAACTTTGAACAATACTTGGGGATCTATGACTACACACTCTGGGAGATTATTGAATATGGAAACACATTTGATAAGGCTCAAAAGATTGCTAATGCTATTGCTGGAGGAGCAGATGTTGCTGGATGTTCTGAAGCAGATAAGAAAGAAAAGCATGATGATGGTAGAGCTGTGTCTGCTGAAGACATAGCAAAGAAAAGGGTTGACATGAAAACCCTAAATATTCTAAAACTCTCTTTGGGACAAGAGAACCAGCATAAATACAGAGGTTATGAATCTACTAAAGACCTTTGGGCAGCTCTTGAAATTGCATATGGTGGCAATGAAGATACTAAGGAAGAGCAGAAGAAGCAACTTATGCATGATTATGCTGTCTTCAAGGCTCAACCTAATGAAAAGCTTAGTAGTGTGAGAAGCAGATTGCTTGATATTACTAGCAAATTGTCCTTCATGGGGACACAACTTGGTGATGTTGATATTAATGCCACTTTTCTTAAAAGTCTTGGTGAGGCATGGAAGATTGAAGCAAGATCTATTCTTGCCAATAATACTCACAAAAGTTCTACGTTTGATGATATCTACAACAAACTGAGGCTGTTGGAAGATGAAACTCTTTTGGAGCATGGAAGAAAGTCCACCAACAGTAACATGGCCTTCTTTTCTCATAGTGAAGGTCAATTCAATAAGAAGGACTCCTACATGCATCCAGTTACTGGATCATCATGTGTCAGCGCTAGAACATGTCATGTCAACGTCTCCTTTTCAGACGCTGACACATTCAAAAGTGACTCACCAAGAGTTAAACATGCTGGTTTGGACCTGGATACAGTATGTGCTTATATTGCTTCTTTGCCTAATGGTTCAGTGATTACATATGAGGACCTTGAGCAGATAAGTGATGAGCACTTGGAAGAGATGGACATTAAGTGGAACATGGCTCTTGCTAGTATAAGAGCAAACAGGTGGAACAGAAGGTTTAAGAAGAAAATGACCTTCAATGCAAAGGACACAGCTGGATTTGATAAATCCAAAGTTGAATGCTACAACTGTCATCGTATGGGGCACTTCATGAGGGAATGCAGATCTCCTAGAAGATCTGATACTGGTAAACCCTCAAGTCAATTGTTAAAGCTCAGGATCCTAAGGCCATGGTTGCAGTTCAAGGAATTGATGGAATGGGATGGGATTAGAGCTATTTGGCTAAAGATGTAGAAGAGGATAAAGCCTTGGTTGCTTTAATTGAAGAAGAAGAGCATTGTTGAATATGCTCTCATAGCACACTCCTCCTCTTCATCTGATAATGAGGTATATGATGATGCTTTTTGTAGTAAAGGTTGTAGGTTAAACACTAAGAAACTTAACAAAGAGGTGTTAAGATTATTAGATGATATGAGTACTGAAAGATGCAAACTGTCTAATTACCAACTAGCTCTCACTCAAACTGAGAAGACAGTTTCTGAATACAAGAAAATGGAATTTGACTTAAAAGATAAAATAAATATCTTAAAACATGAGTTAAATGCTAGTATGGATATTAGAAACATCATGGAAAGGGTTAATGGTGATTTACAGGCTAAGTTAGATGAGGCCATTAAGAATAAAGATAATGTTGGCCTTAAAGTTCAAAGATTTGACAAAGCCACCCAAACCCTAGGAGAATGTGTGAGTAAACAAAGAGATCCTAAGGACATGACTGGGATTGGGATGAAAGACTACTCTGTGGTTCCACCACCAGCTGGTGACTTCTATGGTGTCCAACAAAAGGACCTATCTTGGACTGGTTTGCCAGAACTCCAAGAGGAGGAATTCATTCCTCCACCAAGAGTTGTCACCCCAGTTGAAGAGTATCAACAAAAGTTGACTGACTTGAATGAATGGAAGAAAGCTAACCCTACTTTATTTGTTAAGGGTGGCTTGCTATGTGAAAGTCCTAATGAGTAAACTCCCATTAAGGTTACAAACCCAATCACTGGTAAAGCTGTTGACCTTGGCTCAAACACTATTAGAAAACCTAGCATTAAGTATGCAGAGATGTATAGGAATACTAGGTCACCTAAGAGCCAAGTTAGCAATGATGGAACAGGCTTCTTCTCTTCTAGACCTAGGGTTGTGTCTAGAAAAGCCTGTTACACTTGTGGTAGCTTTACACATTTAGCATATAAGTGTGTCAACGCTCCCAAGGTTAGCGCTGACAGGAACAAATTCAGCACTGACAGGAACAAAGTCAACGTTGTTAGAAAGTCAAACGTTGTCAGACCCAAACCTTGTGTGCAGCAAAGTCCACAAGTTGTTAGACCTGCCCCATTCTTCACTAGAGGGTCTAACACTCATGGACAAAGACCATTTCAAAAGACAAATACTTGGTCTAATAGGCAATGGGTTTTTGTAGCAAACCCTAGGTTCAACGCTGACAAGGGTAATTTCAGCGTTGACAAGACCAATTCCAACGCTGACGGAAATGTGATCAGACCTAAATATTTGCAACCACAGGGTAAGGGGTCTAAAGCTTCTTCAAGCTTAACATGGAGACCAAATAAAGATCAAAACCCTAATGATAATGGGATTTCAATGACCTGCAACAGATTTAATTACATTTCAAAGGTCATTACAAAACCTATTGGGGTTAACAGGGTATTTCATCCAAAGAAGGATGAAAATGGGGTTGTTGTGAGAACTAAGTTTGTTCTTATTGAAAAACCAGATGAATCCAAGTCTTCCAAGGCTTGGGTTCCCAAAGAAAACTAACTTGTTTTCTTTATGTGCAGGGCATTCAAAGACAGGTGAATGATTTTGGATATTGGGATAGTGGATGCTCAAGGCACATGACAGGGAAGGAAGATTATCTTACTAACTTCACTCCCATTAAGGATGGTGATAAGGTTTACTTTGGAGGCGGATATGGCACTATCACAGGCAAAGGAACACTTCTCACCAAGAACTTGCGTTTTGAGAACGTATTTCTGGTAAAGGAACTTGATTACAATCTTTTTAGTGTATCACAAGTTTGTGATAACAAAAATAAAGTTCTGTTTACTGATACTGAATGTTTGGTGTTAAGCGGATTTTAAGATCCCTGATGAGAAATATATTGACTATAGAACACCTAGGCATAAAGACATATACAATGTGAATCTGAATGGAATTAGAATGAATAACAATATGTCTTGTTTTTATGCTAAAGCTTTAGTAGATGAGAGTAATTTATGGCACAGGAGACTAGGGCACATAAATTTTAATAATATAAACAGGCTTGTGAGACTTGGCTTGGTTGATGGTTTGCCTGAGAAGGCCTTCCATAATGACCACTCTTGTGTTGCATGTCTTAAAGGCAAGCAGCACAAGGTCTCATTCAAGTCCAAACAGGTGCACTCTAGTACTAGACCTCTTCATTTGCTTCATATGGACCTCTTTGGTCCAACCAATATAGAAAGTTTGAATGGTAAGTCCTACTGCTTTGTCATCACAGATGACTTTTCTAGGTTTACTTGGACTTTCTTTTTAGCTATGAAGAGTGACACAACTGACACTTTAATTGATTTTATCACTCAGATTGAGAAGAAAACTGGTAATGAAGTTAAAATACTTAGGAGTGATAATGGTGGTGAATTTAGGAATAAAAGGTTAGATGATTTCTGTGCCATGAAAGGAATTACTAGGCAATTTAGTGTTCCCAGAACCCCACAGCAAAATGGGGTTGCTGAGAGGAAAAATAGAACCCTAATTGAAGCAGCCAGAACCATGTTGGCTGATGCTCATTTTCCTATAGCCTTTTGGGCTGAGGCTGTTAATACAGCTTGCTATGTTCAAAATAGAGTATTGGTCAACAAAATTCAGAACAAAACACCTTATGAGTTACTTTGGGGAAGAAAACCTAATATTGGTTTTCTCAGACCTTTTGGTTGTCATGTAGTAGTTTTAGATACTAGTGATGCCTTAGGTAAATTTAGTGCAAAAGGTGATGAAGGCTACTTCATGGGGTATTCAATGCAGAGCAAGGGATATAGGGTTTATCTTAAAGAGGAAAAAACGTATACTTGAAAGAGTACATGTTAGGTTCTTAGAGAATAAACCTAGTGATCCTGAAAGTGGTCTAAATTGGTTGTTTGACTTGGAACCTTTATCTAGGACTTTAAATTATATGCCTGTCACTAATCCAGACATTGTGAAGGTAACTTCAAATGTTGAGGAAGAACAAGTAGTTGATGTTTCAGGTACACAGGTTCATGAAAAGGTTGGATCACAAGCAGAAAAGTCATCTCCTATACAAGAATATGTTACAATCCCCATATGGACAGATACTTTTGCTGCTGATGCTGCTGCTGGTAAAGATAATGGTGGTCCCCAAGTACCACCAGATAACAACATGCATGGTCTTCAGGCGCTGACAAAGGCAAATCTAGCGCTGACAAGACCAATTCAGACGTTGATGGCTCAAACGTTGACAACAATAGTTCAAGCGTTGTTAGCTCACACGCTGACAAACAAGGTTCAGACGTTGACAACACTTCTGCACATCTCTTCTCTTCTACTTTTGAACAGGGTAAACCTTCCAATTTATATGAAGAGGTTTATCCTCATGTTGATGAAAGAGAGTCTGAAGAAGAAGATATTGGCAACATGGAGAATGAGGTTGAGGACACCAGACTTTTTGAAGGAGGAGTTCTCACTTCTACTATGAAGAATCACCCAACTTCTCAAATCATTGGTGATATTATGACTCATGTTCAGACTAGAATATCTCATCAAGGTCTTGGTGGGTTTATTGCCAATATTCACAAGAAGGTTTATACCCCTCTTGTGCAAGCATGTTTGTTTGCCTGTTTTCTGTCACAACAGGAACCCAAGAAGATATTTGATGCTCTCAAAGAACCAAGTTGGGTGGAAGCAATGCAGGATGAGCTTCACCAATTTTCAATTCAGGATGTTTGGGAGCTGGTTGATTGTCCCAGATATGTCAGACCTATAGAGACAAGATGGGTTCTAAGAAACAAGAGAGATGAAAGAGGTATTGTAGTCAGAAACAAGGCAAGATTAGTGGCTCAGGGATATACACAAGAGGAGGGGATAGACTATGAGGAGGTCTTTGCACCAGTTGCAAGGATTGAAGCTATTAGGATCTTTTTATCCTATGCATCCTGCATGGGCTTCACTGTCTATCAAATGGATGTCAAGAGTGCCTTCCTCTATGGAACAATTGTTGAGGAGGTATATGTGATGCAACCTTCTGGTTTTGAGGATCTAGAGAATCCAGAAAAGATGTATAGAGTCAAGAAGGCTATGTATGGACTTCATCAAGCCACTAGAGCATGGTATGGTACTTTGTCTACATATTTAATGGACAATAGATTCAAGAGGGGCACCATAGATCAGACACTATTTACAAAGAAGAAAGGTAAGGATGTGTTGCTTGTTCAGGTCAATGTTGATGACATCATTTTTGGGTCTACTGATCCAAAGATGAGTGAGGATTTCTCCAAGCTCATGACAGACAAATTCAAGATGAGTGCTATGGGGGAGATGAACTTCTTTCTTGGTTTACAAGTCCAGCAGAAAGAAGATGGTATCTTCATCTCCCAGGATAAATATGTGGCTGAGATCTTGAAGAAGTTTGGCTTTTCTCCACATGAAAAGAGGGCTACTACTCCTATGGATAGAGAACACCATTGGGAATAGATTGGAGATGGAAAGGATGTTGATGTCAGTCACTATAGATCCATGATTGGATCATTGATGTACCTTACAACCTCCAGACCTGACATCATGTTTGCTGTGTGTGCTTGTGCACGCCATCAAGTGACTCTCAAAGAATGTCACCTTTATGCTGTGAAGAGATCTTTAGGTACCTAAGATGCTATCCTAGTCTTGGTTTGTGGTACCCTAAGGATTCACCATTGGAGCTAATTGCATATTCAGACAGTGACTATGGAGGTGATAAGTTTGATAGAAAATCCACAACTGGTGGATGTCAGTTTCTTGGGAGCAGGTTGATATCTTGGCAATGAAAAAAACAAACAGTGGTGGCTAATTCTACAACTAAAGCTGAGTATGTGGCTGTAGCTGCTTGTTGTGGACAAGTTTTGTAGATTCAGAACCAGCTGTTAGACTATGGGTATAATTTCATGCATACCAAGATATTTGTTGACAATAACATCACTTTATGCATTATTAAGAATCCTGTACATCATTCTAAAACTAAACACATAGGAATTAGACACCATTTTATAAGAGATTGTTTTGAAAAGGGTTTAATACAACCAGATAGGGTTGACACAGAAGAAAATGTGTCAGATTTACTAACTAAACCTTTTGATGCTGGGAGGTTTCAATACTTGGTAACAAGTATTGGGATGATCAATCTCACATAATATATGTTTTGGAGTCTTTTTGTAAAAGTATGTACAGGATAATGCATTGTTATTGGTCTTTTTGAGGATTTAGAATTTCCACTATATTTTTCTAACACTGACAAAGGTTGCTTGAACGCTGATAAGTGTTTTTGTGACGTTGTCAGCAATATATTTGTCTAACGCTGACAAAGCTTCCCTCAACGCTGTCATATGTTATCGGGGCGTTGTCAGCAACACTGTTAGTTTTGTGGTTTTCAATCTAAATGTGCAGGTGGTGTTAGCAGTATACCATTGGATACAGAGTTGCTTATGGATCATTGGAGAAGCATTTGGGCATGTTTTTGTTTATGGATGATGGTTGGAATTTTTAATTCCTATCTTGACATAAATTTTTATGTTCATGCATATTTTTAGCAATTTATGTATCATAGTTTAAGGGGAGGTTTTAGGAACCATTAGGATGTTTGGGTATCCATATGATACTCTTATCACAATTCTAGATTGTGTCCACAGGTGAGTATGAGTTAGTTTTACTAAATCATGAGGCACTGTAGCATGCAAAGTTGATATACTATGCATGCTGCCAAGACATTTTTGGCCTAGAATTGGTTGTGGTCTGTTGGGAGACTTGGGAATGATTTTGTTATGGGATTTACCTGGGAGTAACAAGGGATTTTATAAGGTAACTTAGTTGTTAAGAGTTTTGGTTAGCAAGGGACACTAGAGGACTGTTATGTCTATCTTGCATAAGCAAGTGTGCATAACTGGACAGTGCTTGCCGCCCTATAATAATTATCAGCTTTTTGGTTATCTTCTCTAGGATAAATTACTTTGTTAAGGTCATTTTTCATTTTTAAACATTTTTAGTTTTGGACGCTGACAAGTATTTTTCCAAGCGTTGTTGTGACCAATTTAGACGCTGACATGGCTATGGCAAACGTTGACAAGAATATAGCCGTTGGGCGTTGATATGTTATTTTTGACCGTTGACACTCAATGGGACCTACCCAGTTGTTACTTTTTGACATATTTTTAGGCCGTAATTTTGGGAGCTGATAACTTTCATTTAATGCATGAGATAAACTTATTCTTTTTTAATATTTTCATGATTACGTTTTGAAAATACTTGCCTATTTTTGGGCCAATCACATGTATTTTTCTTCTCCTATATATTTGGCTCCTATTTTTAAACAGGGTACCTATTATTCTTGTCTAACACAATTTTCTCTTATCAACTTCATCTTTCTCAATCATTTTAACAGCTTTCAACAATGGCACCAAAGTTTAAACCATCAGATTTGGAATTGGGGTTCAGAAGTCAACACAACATAATCGCGTATCTTGAAGCTGATGATGCTCGGTTTCCCCAATACACACAAATGGTGGCGTATTTGAACGCATCTCCTTTTAGGTATGCTCTTTCTCATGCACCACTCATTCCTGTCACACATATTAAACAGTTTTGGAACACTGTTAGTTCCTCAACAGTTAATAGAGTGACTACATTATCTTCTATTGTTCATGGGAGAACGTGGGTGGTTACTGAAGCTTTGGTACGCCAAGCATTGCATCTTGATGATGCTGATGGTATAACCACCCTTCCCATTAGTGAAATGGAACAAGGACTAAGGGCTTTGGGTTATCCTTTTCCTGATGAAGGAACTTTAAATAAACATCATAAACAGGAGTTTCCCCCAGCCTGGAAGTACCTAATACATGTACTCCTACAATGTTTGAGTCCCAAGTGCACTGCACACAATGAGATCAATAGATCTATTGCAAGTGCTATTGTGTGTATTGCTACTAGGCAAAAATTTAATTATTCTAAAATGATTTTTGAGGGCATGTGTAAAAATAAAGGGAACAAAATGACTTTAGCTTATCCCAGATTTTTACAAATGGTTTTTGATGTCCAAGGATACTGCACAAGGGATCATAATGATTTTTATGAGATCCCTGTGCAAAAGAAAGCAATTTTTATGAAGATGAACTCACCCCCACATCGTGACCTACCCATTACCCCAACTATGCTTGCTGTCATTGAAGCAGCTCAACCCCAACCAGACCCCCAACCCCAAATTGACCCAATACCTAAACCATTATCTTCACCACAACATATGCAAATTGACCAAGAACCCTTCGACGCTGACACGTTAAATGTTGGCGTTGATGTGCCTATTTCAAACGTTGACACACAACCTTCACAGACCCAAACACCCCTTAACCAACCCACATCCACCCAATCCACCTCATCATCTCCACCAACACAATATAGGTTACAAAAACGCCAAAGGACTACTGGAGTGTTCTCCTCTAGTGGTCCTAGCCATGTAGTAGAGAGAACCACCACCACAAGTGTGGTTGGTGTTATGGATGAGGCTGGGACTATTGGTTCTGGCTTAGAAGCTGGCCAAGGCAGTCCCACCATAATTAAGACCTCATCCATGCCCAATGAATCTAACTTGGGAGGTCAAATACCTATTTTAGAAGAGGGAAGATTGGAACCAATGACCCTAATGGAATTGACGGCTGTCTGCATGAGCTTGCAAAAGCAAAATGCAGACTTGGTACAAGTTGTCAGCACACAAGGCCTTGAACTCAAGCAATTGAGGGAGAGGATTGTTATCTTGGAGACTGCTAGTACAAGGAGAGGGATGGAGGATGAACAAATAAATGTGAGTGATAAGGGCAGCCATGATGGTCAATCTTTGGATGTTGCTGAGGCCCTAACAAGTTTGAAGAAACAAACAGGTTTTGATACGTCTCTAGTCTCTCCTACAAACTTAAATTTATCATTTACAGCCATGTTGGAGGAAATTGCAAAAGGCGCTGAGGCGGGAAATTTGAGCGTTGACAAGGAGAATTTGAACGCTGACATGAGTATCTTGGGCGCTGACAAAGCAGAATTGGGCGTTGACAGACCTGCAAATGAGGTTGATGTATCCCAGTCATCATCCATCATCAAAGAGGTTTCTTCACAGGTATCACCATCTACCTTACCAACAATTGATCCATTAGATAAGGGTAAGGGTATTATGGTAGAGGAGGTTGTTCCAAAGAATGCAGCACAAATTGAATTTGATAGAAGGTTGGCTGCACAAATTGTGGAACAAGAAAAGAAAAAGGTGGGTGAATCACCTTTTGTTGTCACTTCAGAAGAGCAAGAAGGAAGTGATGAAGTCAGTTCAGACTCAAGTGTTATGATCATAGAACAGCCAGAAAGACTTGAGTATGGAGATGAGTTGACCAAGGAGAAATTGAATGAGTTGAAATTGCAGGTTGATTTTGATATGCCAGAGGTGGTTCAGATGTACCTTGCTTAGGAAGATAGATGTATGGAGAATCCACACTTGACCATTTCAGATCAGATATGGGGTTTGGAGATGCAAGGTCATTTTGAAACACAAAGCAAGCAATGTTCTCTCAAATTTAAGAAGGGATAGAAGGGAGTTGTATTTCATGCTGCTCATATGTCATGGAACAGGGTGGACTTACAAGAAATTGACTGGGTTGACATTTGAAGAGTTGGAATGTAGAGCTTATCCCATTTGGGTTAGAGTGCAGGAAGCAAACACTCTAAGACTTCTTTCTGATGAAAGAAAAGAAGAACTTATAGAGGAAATGGAGCTCAAGAAGGCAATGTTTGTTCCCAGACCAGTGAAAAAGGGAGTTCCTCTTGAGTTTCCCAAAGATATGGATCCATTACATCCAAGTGAAGCTTTCATAAGAAAGAGCCTCAAGCTCTCACCATTAGAAGCTTCAGATTTGGTACAAGTGTTACCACTTGATTCCAGAAACCCAATTGTAAGCTATGAAGAGGATGAATGTGGGTTTTGGAAGATTGGCAGGTATGGAAAAGAGGTTCACACTTTTACCACCCTTATATCTTTGTTTGCAAGTTTTGACAGAGAAGACTTGGTAGACCTATGGAGGTTGTTAGAGGCCAAGTATGAGACTGAAGCACCAACTTCAGTAAATGGAATAAAACTGTGGTCCACATTCAAGAGAATGTGTTGACCAAAATATGAGGATCCTGCTAATTGGAAGGATCTTGAAGATGATCTCAGTGGTCATCAATGGAGATTGTATTCAGCTGCTGGTGTTTATTATTTGAGTTCTACAAAGTTTGCTGAGTATCTACTTGTGGATGGTCAGTATTTCATGTCCAAGGAAATCTTGGAGAAGATGAAGAACACTCAGCTGGAAATTGATTATTCAAGTGACGTGGCAAAAGACTTGATCAGATTTATTTATTACCAATATGAGAAGGTTTGTAAGATTCCTACTAGTTCTTAATGTTTATTTAGAAACTTGATCACTGGAGTAGATATCAAGTTTAGGGGAGGATTGTTGGGAATAAATTATAGCCAATCTACTTGAGCGCTGACAAGAGTAAAACAAGTGTTGACAGGAGTAAAACAAACGCTGATAGCACAAGCGTTGACAAGACAAAGTCAAGCGTTGATACATTGAAGACAAGCACTGATGGGAAGATATACTCTACGCGTTTATTGTATTCTAGATTACTTCTAGTAAAGATAGGAACAACAATGTATTTTCTATATTTATCTTTACCTAGAATAGTTGATACGTAGATTATTGTACAAGGCTTCTTATGTCTATAAAAGAAGACCTTTAGGTTAATGTTCAATATAAGTTTTCATACGTAAACTACTTTCATTGTAAGCAAGTTTGATATCATTAATCAAAGTGAAAGTTTGTTTACATCTTGTGTGTTCTTGTTTAAGTGTTAATTCCGCATAACACTTAGATTGTCATATACATATACAAAGGTTTCTCTAAGTGTATTACTTGATCTAATCTCGTATACATAAAGCTAAATCGATCTAAGTTTGGGATCAACATGCACAATGTCCTAAGTGTAGGGGAGTTTACTCCCACATGCTTAAACATTGAGGACAATGTTTATATCAAGTGTGGGGGGGACTTCTATCGAAGTAAGTGGTCTTTTCCATGAATTTGCCCTCATTTTAACCGGAAAACTTGATTTTTTGACATTTTTCAAAAATTTTAATCTATTTTGGCCTAGTTGTATAGTTGTATTTTTCTTTGTTATGGTTATTCTCTTTCCTTGCTAAAATAAAGTGGGTTTTAAATTTTTCAAAGTCGTGAATATTTTGACTCAACCCGAGTTTACTTATCTAAGTTTACTCTAGCTAGTATCCTTAACGTGTTTAAGTCAAGTTTTGCTAGGCTTTTATATAGGGAGCTTTAAAACGCGAAAGTCTTAACTCTCACGGGTTAAGAACAAGAACTTTTCGCAAGTTCCTATAATTGATCCTAGAGGGTCGTTTATCAAGGGAACTTTAAAATGCGAATTCTAAACTTGAAAAAGTCTAAGAGTTTGCAAGATCCTATAGATGACTCGAAAACCCAAAAGTTTGATTTAATAGGCTAAGCATCCACGAGTCTCATTCCTTGAGATTTTAAACTGTGGAGAACGAGAGATGATAGAGTCAATTATAAGTTTGGTATTCTTTCGTGAATTTATGTGAGTTAATTATGAGCCTATTCTCCCATCGCTTGCTAATAAATTTATCTGCAATAAATAAGGTTGTACGATTTGAAAAGTTACTTAGCTTCTAGCCCAAAATCGTTTAAAAGTTGCTCGGTATAAATTAGAGTTCATAGCCAAGGCATAACTTATTGAAGCAGGATGCGAAGATTGGCGAGTCCGAAAAGGCCCTAACAAGGCATGAGGGCTACATTTTGTTTCTAAAGATCCAAAATTGATGTGAAGAATCATTTATCAAAAATCAATATGAAGGATCGAGACACACGACGAAAAGCAAATACTCCCCAAAAGATCATGGAGAAGTTTATCCAAAAAGGCCCTAACAAGGTATGAGGATAAATAGATCCAAGTCCTAAAAGGAGGCGGATCGTTGTATATCAAAGTCCAAAATAAAGATTGGAGAAAAATGAAGAAGTCGTGGTCAACAAAGTTGGAGTACCCCTCAAAAGTCTTCAAGTGAATAAATTCCTATTATGAAGAGAAGACCATTATTTCAAGAGCGTCTCTCAAAGATTCGAAGTATGAAGTCGCTGCCAAATATCAGTCTGAGAAAGGTCTAAAATCGTGAAGCGAGTTATGCCAAAATATGAACTTTATGAGGTCCCGAGAAGCAGTTTAAAAGATTTTGTCCTTTACCTAACTATTGATTAAATCGTTCACTTTATTTTCGGCCTAAATAACTATCGAAATAAGTCAAACAATGCATCCTCGTGATCATTCAAGACAAAAATAAAATATAAGAGATACACCTAGGAATAAGGGAGTCTAAGTAAATAATTGGCCCACATGAATTCTTGTTAGTTTGCTAACTTATAATAACAATGATCTCGTTTTTAAGCTTGGTATGGGGAACGTGAAACTTGAGGATGATAAACGTTCATGGCAGCCAAAAACCAATGTAAGTCTTTGATTTCTTTACTTATTTCTATCTTTTTATGTTTAGCATTTAATAAAGGCCAAGGTGGGTTATTTATGATGGAGAATGTAAACCGTGCTTTAAAATTAATGCATTGCATGAGGGCATTGCAATGGTCAAGTGTAGGGGATTTAATAAGTGTGAAAAAACTTATCCTTTTACCACTTATTTCCAATAATAACTAGACCAAAACGTGTAATTTATGTCGTAAAAGTCGGAATTATGCGTGGTTTATGTTTTTATTGTGTTTTAGGACCAAAAGATGAAAAAGGAAGAAAACACGGGCTTTCACGGGATTTTATCGAAGAAAAAGACGAAAGACGATGTCAAGAAATCAAGAGTGGAAAAAGAACGGAAGTCCAAGACCAATTCTGAAGATTTATCGAAGAAAAAGTCAAAGGACGGAAGTTTACTAAAAAGCCGAAGAACTCAAGTCTAATTTATTGAAGATTACAAGACGAGTTTGAAGAAATCCCGAGACAAAGTCATTAAAGTCAAAAGATTAAAGAAGATTAAGGACTAATGATGCAATTAGAGAAAGAAGAAAGAGGGAGGAAGCTTCCACTAAGCACCTCCCTAAATCCACTATATATAGTTCATTATGTTTTCATTTCATAGTTGTTGGGTGGCTTGACAAACCACCACTTCCACCATTTTCAATTACATGCACTTTAAATCCTTGCACCTTAATTTCATGTATTGCACTTTTAATTCATTTAATTTCCAAGTAAGTTTTATTTTATTGTTCTTGAATCTTTACTTTTCTTGTTCAATCTCTCATCTACCTTTCTTGTTTGATTTGTTCTTAATCTTTGTGTTCATGTTCTTGAGTTTTATAGTTTTGATCAAGTGGGTTATGATTATGTTGGTTATGATTGTTAGTTTTATTGATTTGAATTGATTGGTTATTGTTAGTAGATCATTTGTGGTTGTTTTGGTTTAATCTTTTGGTTAATCATGATTAGTTTTGGTTAAATTCGTCCTTATTTTCATCTCCCTGTTCTTCGTTCTGTTCATGTTGCCCAGATTCGGGATCAAACCTTTTGTTCCGAATCAAAATTTGTTATTTCGTATCAGTCTCTTCATGCGGAATATATAATATTCCGGATCAAGTCTTCTATTCGGAATACTTGATTATTCCGGATCAAACCCCTTTATTCGGAATATTTGTTATTCCGAATCAAATCACTTCATTCGGAATACTTTGTATTCCGGATAAAGTCTTTCATCCGGTATATTGATTATTCCGGATCAAGTGTTTCATCCGGAATATTGGTTATTCCGGATCAAGTCTTTCATCCCGAATAATATTCCGGATCAAGGTCTTTATTCTGAATCAGTCTGTTTTCTCTTTTTATTCCGGATCAAACACTTTATTCCGAATCAAATAGTTTATTCCGGATAAGTGACATATTCTGGATGAATTGTTTTATTCCGAATGAGTGTTTTCCAGTTTTTAGTTTTAAGCTTTACTTTTCCCGCCTTTTTCTTTATTTTCACTTTTACTTGCTTTCCCTTTTAGTTTAAGTTTTAGTTTGTGTTATTTACCTTTATTGCTTTTAATTTCTCGACATTTACTTTTCGCCAAGTTTTAATCTTTCATTGTTTCTTTTTACCATCTTTATTTTTATTGTTTCAAGTCTTTATTTTTAATTAGATTTAGACAACGACACTTCCCTTTTTATTCCACCAAGAACAACAAATCTCTTGCACTTAACCGTAAATCAATTCGATTAGACACCGTGAACAACGAACTTTTCAAACTAGTAAAATCTCATTTATTAAAAAAAAGGTTTGTTAATAACTGATTTTTGGTTAGTTAATAAAAAGGTTTTTTTGCAAGATCTTTGTTTGCGTTGCTCACACCCAATTATATTTGTCGTTGTTTCGTTCTCGGTACCTTCTCGAATCGATCACGGTTCAAAGTGGAATTGTTGTACTTGGTAACTAAAAATGGGGGAGCTTTGGTCTATATCTACTAAAACGATAAATGCTAGAAGTAATAAAATTAGACTAAAAGCAATTACTGAAAATAAAACTATAATTAAAATCAAACAGTAAAGTACCTAAACTTGGAAAACAGTTGATGCGGAATAATAGCTTGATCCAGAATATTTGGGAAATTTGGCTCATGCGGAATAAATCAACTCATGCGGAATAATCCTAAAAACTGCTTCATTCGGAACATATGTGTTGATCCGGAATGTTTGCTTCATGCGGAATATGCCTTCATTCGGAATAAAAGTTGATCCGGAATCAAATGACTGATCCGGAATAAAAAAGAAAAGACTGATTCGGAATGTTTTAAAAGAAACCTTTATTCGGAATAACTACTCATCCGGAATATTGATTATTCCGGATGAACAAGCTGATGCGGAATAAAACTTTTTACTCGGAATAAACCTTGATCCGGAATAAATGAGCTGATCCGGAATATTAGATATTCCGAACCAAAGAGTTTGATCCGGAATATTTTCACTAAACCCTTGATCCGGAATACAGAGTTGATTCGGAATCTGGGCAAGTTCGAAAAAAACGCGAAGAACAGGGGATGTTAAATATCACAATTTTAACCCAAAATCCACCAAGTTTTTAATCAAAACTTAAACCAATTTAACCACTAATCATTTACTTATGATAAACATCAATCCAAAACAACAAAAACATAAAACCCACTTACTTTTTAAGATCAAACTCAATAAAATGAAACTTAGAACTTTGAATCAACAAGAGAAGAAAGAAAGATTAAATGTAAACTTGTATTGATGATTAAGATTCAAACAATCAAAATGAAAAGATCAAACTTACAAGATTGTGGAAGAAATCAAAGAAAATGAAAACCACTGTAAAACCCGTAAAAATAAGGTCATAATTTAATTCTATTTTCAATTATTTTGAAAATATTTTATAATGTTAAATATTATTATGTTTAACGGTTTAAATTGAAACCGATATTAAATATTATATTTTAATATTTTGACGAGTAACGAGGACTACTAGTGATCGCGATACCGACGGATGCCTAAAATTTTATATTTTATTATCGATCGTTCCGATATTTAATACTTTCGACGATATCGTTTTAATTACATATCGAGTCGTTATATTATTATTTTTCGTGTGCGTTTAAACTTTTGAAAATTATTTTTACGAAACCCGAGTCCCGTAAATATTTGTAAAATTGACTTTTAGTCATTTCCCACTTTTTATCTAACTATTTTCATTTTGGACCAAAACAATCACAAATTGGCAAAAACTATCCTAACCTTGGACTATATTAAGTTTTTCCACTTACATTTTTACACATACAATAATTTTAAAAATAAAAACAAACCACTACACCCTCTCTCCCTCTTGTTGCCATGTAAAACCAAGAACACCACCACCTTAATCTTCAATTTTCTTGAACTCTTGTTTGAATCTTCAAAAACCAATCAAAGTCCCATCCTTATAATTCAAAGGAGCACATTTTGGTACCATTTTTAACAACATGCAACCATATTAAATTTTTCAAGAAAAGTTAGTTATGTTTGATCCAAATTTTTTATATGTATGTGTTAGTAGTGATGATCAAATGGTGTTTATGCCATGTTTTTGTTAAAAAGTTGATTTTTAATTTTTGGGTTTTTGATTTTGATGATGATGCAAGTGTTAGGATTGGTTTATGATGATATTAGGGGCTTAGGTTGATGATAAAAGTTGTTGGAATTGATCAAAAACTTGATTTTGTAAGAGATTTTAATAGTCATTTTTCGGCAGTAGGTTTGAGGCCATTTTCGAGGGTCTTAAGTCTGGATATAGGATGATATTATGAGTTTATGTCGTAGAGAATTTCGTTAGCTTCGATTTGATATAAAGTAGGTCTTCCAACTCCAAACGAGGTGGAAGATACACTAGTTTGATTTTCGTGTACCGGGAGACGAGTGTCGACACAATCCGAAAATTGTTGTCGATATTTGGATCGAATCTCGGGGACTATAAAATGAGTTTCAAAATGATTCAAGGGCTGTTCTCAGGCTCCAAGTTTAATATTTTGAGTCTATTTTTAGAATCAAGTGGCGGTTTTACAAATGGAGTTGTTTAGAATGGTCAAAATGGTTTCGTAAGTCAAGGTCGCTAAACTGTCCGGATTTTGTGATTCAAAGATGAGTCGGGCAGGGAACTTTAGAAGTAAAATCTTTTAATGGGCTCTTGGGAGGACTTTCTACATATAGTAAGTGAGTTCTCTGAGTAGTATCATAAAAAGTTGATATGTCTAAGTATGGGAAAACGGCTTGGACATTTGGTATGTTCCGACAGATTTTTATTAAAGGCGTAGAATAATAAAATGAATATATAGGAGAGTGTAATAGTATCACTTGTATCGTTTTCTCTCGAGTTTGTCGTGATTTTATGAGTCGAGTTTTATATTCTTATGTATGGTTTATTTCTCGAGTCTATTATTAATGAACGCACCTCATTTGATAGGTTGCGGTTCTCGTGTTTGAAAGGCATCATCTATCGTCGGCGATCGTCTCATTACCACTATTGGCTAAGGTGAGTCTATAGCCTCGCTTTATACTAGTTATTAAATGATTTTAAACCCGCGAGGGGGAATACATGTTTTATAAACTTAGAACACAAGATTTTTATGGTATGCTTTGTCCCTCTATGAATGGACCCGTGATTGCCTTTAAATTGCATTAAGTGATTGCCTTTGTTAAAACCTCAATTATGGACCGTTAATTAACCTATGATGGGTTAACCGCTAGTACAATTAATAGATCTATGGGGGAAGCCGCCCCGGTTCAGTTTTTGTGGACTTGTCATAGAAGCTTAGGCCCGACCTCCACACTGTTTGAGCATATTGTATTGAGAAGTCAGGTATACGGCAATGTACCAAAAATCTAGAGGTAACCGACAATTAATAAATCTCCTGTCTTATCAGACCTCTAAAAGGAGTGTTTAAGGGCTCGGTTCCATGAGCTTATTGCAATTTATGCTATATACAATTATCATTGTTGATGTAAATTATTATTTGATGCTTATAAGCATGCCACAAACTTATAATCTTTGCTTGTGTTCAAATTGATTACATAAACCTATAGATTCACTCGGCATTTTTGCTGATATTTTACTCACATGTATTTCAGGTAATCAGGAAGGGTGAAGCTTGGAAGCCATGGGAATGAATGTTGTGCACTACTTTGCAATATAAACTCTTTGAATATTTGTCGTTCCTTTTGTTCAAAACAATTTAAATCTTTTGTTTTGGTTGTACTTTGGTTACGATGTCTTGGGACTACGCTACTCTGACAAATGTTTTAGGAACGATAAATCTAAAACGTCTCTTTTTGAGTCGTTCTTTATAAATTATGTGTTGTAGTATCATTGTTTAGCACCCAAAGATGTATTCCGCTGCGTGTAAATTTGGGGGTGTTAAAGATTGGTACCAGAGCCATGAGTTATAGAGAACTAGGTCTTTTTTTAAAACCTAAACTATAACTGTCAATTTTAATTTTCAAAGAGTCGGTGCACCGGACTTCGCGTGACTTCAGGTTCAAGCTACTTCTGAGATTACAACTTTAGTATGTGTTATTACGTATACCTTATTGGCAAGTATTTATAAATAAATGCTATGGTCCACTTATGGATATATATTTATATCTAGAATCCCTTTTATCGATATATATTTATGTTGTTAAACTTTTCGATAAAAGTTTATCATTTATTAATGATTAACTTAAATAAATATAATGAATTTCAAGATCTTTCTGTATTTATTTTTGAAGTATTTAAATAGCTTTTATTGCAAAAAATTTATATTATGACCTTACATAACTTCATCTACGCGCGTTACTTTTATTGCTTAACCCTTTGAGATATCTATATAGATATCCAAATCGTCTTCCAACTGTTTGTGTTTAGACGTCTTGAAACGTAATTTCTAGACCATTGTGTAGCTCAATGTGTCCTTGGAATAGACTAACCGCTATTTATTGACATCTATATGTATCGACTCCGAAGTCTATTGTTCACTTATATCTCGGTAACGTCATCGTCATTTTATAAATCATCGTCTAGATTATGGCACTAGAATTGGAATACGATTGTACTTATATAAAATTGTATCATTTGTTTTTCATTAACCTTCTCGCTCCCGGAGTGTAGCATGTTAATGTTCCATTCTTTTCTTGTTATGTTTTGTGTTTTTGACAATCGTGGCACCAAGGAGATTTGCCTACATTGCATTTTGAAATCTAAATTACGAACGTCTTTCACCGTCTTGCTTCCTAAATTTCGTGTTGAATACCTTGAAGCATTTTCTGTCATTCATCATGCTATATTTTATTTGATGCTCATTACGAGATTTATTTTTCGTTGTTATAAAATCCACAAGACATGTGTGTATATATGTATATATTTTGAGCCGTTAAGAAGTGTCGAAAAATACACTTTATGCAGAAACTGTAGGGGCAGTATAAACAGGTCAAAACTTAAAAGTAAAACCTGCGTTTTTAAAATAAAATAGTCAAACCTGCACAGAACTTGCAGGGGTATTTTGGTCATTTTACATTGGTTTTCAGGTCTCGGGTAAAACTAGAAAGTCGTCTGAAACGTCGTTTTGCATCAAAATGCTTTAGACTCTGAGTCTTGGAGATGTCGTTTATCGGGTCAATTAATCAGCCCATATTTAAAAGTTAAATCTGATAGAAAATTCAGAACATGAGTTTTAAATGTTTTTAAGCTGTTTTGATTTCATTTGAGATCGTAAAATTTTAACAAATATTATTTTACAACTAACGACTACTAGTTGCATGTGAATATATTTAAAAATAGAAACAGTATAGGATTAGCAATTACCGGATTAATGGTGTAATTTAAAAACGAATAACATACTTTCTTAAAAGCATGTTGTGTCGAGTATCTTACAAAGAATACACATGTGGATTGTTTTATTCTTTTCATATATATGACTCATTTGTCATTCGATGTTATTTTATTTTCGTTTTCTTCTAACCTCCACTGATTTGAGTTGAGTTTTGAAGTTTTGCCTTCACATTCTTCTTCGACATTCTCATCACGTGTCTCATGGCGTTTCCGTCTAAACCGTATAACCTTTTGAAACCTTAATAACTCGTGACCATTTCATTGGTTGTTTTATGAGCTACTATTTGCAACCTTTTGCAACCCTTTTGGTTATTATATACCTCATTAAATGTCACCATATAATTTTAATTGACATTTTTACTACAATTACTTCACAAATTGTTTTACGTTGATATTATGAAATAATTTTTATAACATTTAAGTTGTTGCTTACTGAGTATCTCACAAATTACTGTATCCTATAAAATTATAAACTATTTTTAAATTCCATTTTTCAAATGGCATGGTTTATATATAAACATAAGAAACGTAATACTTTTCGACGAAACTGAGCACTGCATTGCTATTCCTAAATTATACATGGCCTGATCACCTATGTCTAATTTAGAAGGAGCCATGCTAGGCTGAATAGTAGTCACCTTAAAAATCTTGATAATAAAGAACTTTTTACTTGTATTTATGATAAAGATAAATAAAATGTAATAAAATGAAAAGAAGTTTTGAAGACCTTTATATTTTATGCAAGTAGCGCAATTTCTATGCATCCGCATAAGTTTTCTTACCTTTTCTTGAACGAATTACGCGCTTACGAATACGTTTTTACTCGACGATCGTTTTTCAACTTGTAACTTTATTTTCTCTTATAACTAATTTCTTTTGACTGCTCGTCTAATTATTGACTGTTAATAAATGACCTAAAAGTCTTGATGTTTTATCCTTCCTTCTCGTCCAATCTTCTTTTTGCGACTGGGTAGATCTTTGTAATGTCTCCGCACGTGAATAATGAATTATCACTAGAGTGATTTCCGTATATCCGGGATGACGTCCGTCACTCTCGTTTGTCTCGAAATCCACTCTTGTGAACCGTGCTTTGACTTCTCTCTTTAAACACTAACATCGTTCATTTGATTTGTTTTAATTACAAGTGATTATTAGGAATTTTATTTATTAAAATTTTTGTATGGATCTTCTTTCCGATCATGTATCGACCACCGCTAAGTTAACGAGCTGATATTGGTGAACCATCAACCGCACTAACAAAATTGACAACTTGTTTAATCTATTATTTCTTATCGTCTTACCATCGACGCCTTTATCTTATTATTCTCTTTAAGAATTCATACGACATTTGCTACGTTCTCTTTTGTACCGTTGATTTCGTACTGATTGTTAACCATTATTTCTATTCGTATTCGTTGGTTATCTTGTCACATTTCGAAACCCGAATATATCCCATGTTATTTTGAAATAATAAACACCTTTATGTATTTCTACAAAGTATTATAAAATTCTGTGGATCTTGTCTACATTTTCTAATGATTTTCAATTATCGAAATAACCATCACAAGAAAAAGGTCAAATTTATACATCATGTTTTGTATAACTAAAACTAATGTTTAAAATGAAATTATCTCTATCTTTGAAGTAATTGACTTATCATACTTTACTTATAATGTAATGAAATTACCGGTTTAATTTATATTTTTAATAATGATTTAATTTGGAAATTATATTCTCTAATTATAACCATCAGTATGAGTTTAATTAATAAATTTACGTCATTCTTTCAAAGTTTCTTAAGACGACCAAATAAATTTTGAAACTATTTTACTTCTATTTTTGATGTATCATCTTTATTAAGAAAGTACCTCAACTGAGTTTTAAGGTAATACCAAATCCGGGACGGATAATTGTGACAAATGTTATTTTAATGATAATGTATAATTTATTCTTCGCTCTCATTTTTCTAGTATTGTGATTTATTATGTTTACGGTTACGTGAGTCGAGATCCCTCGTCGATCGTCAACCTTAAATCATTTTACCACATCTTGTCCGTTTATGCGTTTATTGAATTCATTTTTATCTCGTTCTATTCCTCTTATTGAAGATCACTATTTTATTCTGAGTTTAAAGTAAATCTCGGGAAGCAGTTATAAGAAGAAATGATAAGTGTCACCAGGATTTATGTGTGTACTTGTGGAATGATTGAGGACCGAATCTCTTAATGAATGGAGTTAATAAATTCGTTGCAACCTCGAGGAGTATGTTGAAGCCGACACCGCAAGTGGAAAGACTCTTGTGATCAAGTGGTTATTATCAAGGGTTCGTTCAAGGTTTTCTCGATGATTAACGATGGAAATCTATACTTGATGTTATTGTTCGATCTTTTATTTTTATGTACTTATGTGGTATGTGATCTAGTCAAATGATCGTAAGTTGTGAGAACTTGAGACGACATCATCTGATGACGTTCGATCATGTAGAACATATATTATGTAATATCTTTTTGACTTTCAACAACGATGTTTATTGAGACTTTAATGCGCGTTGGCGAAAGTGAGATGGTGTCTTTGTATTATCTTTTGAGTGAGGACCCGCGTGTGAGCACCCTCCGATGACGAAAATGTTTTTCTTGTTAATTATTTTTTATGTGTGTCCATGTCTATCCGGCCAGTGGCTATCCTTTAAATTACAACCGTCCTTTTTACTGGACTTACCCGAAAATCATGTCATCTATTCTTGTCGTCGAATGAGCTTCGTGTGATTCATAATATTTTCATGTGTCGAACTTGACGGGTGACTCCTGGATAAGGATTTATTTATTCCTTTTTGGTGAGATACAACTTGACGACAAGTTGTGTTTTGTAAAAGAACCAGTGGAGATCGTGGATCGAGATTCACGTGGGAACGTGAAGACTTCTTTATAAGGAATGCCCTCATCCTTCCGGGTAGTGAACAACTCGTGTATGAGGCGAGTTGAGCGCCGGGACGTCGCTCCCTTAAGGTGGTGAGGATGTAAAACCCGTAAAAATAAGGTCATAATTTAATTCTATTTTCAATTATTTTGAAGATATTTTATAATGTTAAATATTATTATGTTTAACGGTTTAAGTTGAAACCGATATTAAATATTATATTTTAATATTTTGACGAGTAACGAGGACTACTAGTGATCGCGATACCGACGGATGCCTAAAATTTTATATTTTATTATCGATCGTTTCGATATTTAATACTTTCGACGATATCGTTTTAATTACGTATCGAGTCGTTATATTATTATTTTTCGTGTGCGTTTAAACTTTTGAAAATTATTTTTACGAAACCCGAGTCCCGTAAATATTTGTAAAATTGACTTTTAGTCATTTCCCACTTTTTATCTAACTATTTTCATTTTGGACCAAAACAATCACAAATTGGCAAAAACTATCCTAACCTTGGACTATATTAAGTTTTTCCACTTACATTTTTACACATACAATAATTTTAAAAATAAAAACAAACCACTACACCCTCTCTCCCTCTTGTTGCCATGTAAAACCAAGAACACCACCACCTTAATCTTCAATTTTCTTGAACTCTTGTTTGAATCTTCAAAAACCAATCAAAGTCCCATCCTTATAATTCAAAGGAGCACATTTTGGTACCATTTTTAACAACATGCAACCATATTAAATTTTTCAAGAAAAGTTAGTGATGTTTGATCCAAATTTTTTATATGTATGTGTTAGTAGTGATGATCAAATGGTGTTTATGCCATGTTTTTGTTAAAAAGTTGATTTTTAATTTTTGGGTTTTTGATTTTGATGATGATGCAAGTGTTAGGATTAGTTTATGATGATATTAGGGGCTTAGGTTGATGATAAAAGTTGTTGGAATTGATCAAAAACTTGATTTTGTAAGAGATTTTAATAGTCATTTTTCGGCAGTAGGTTTGAGGCCATTTTCGAGGGTCTTAAGTCTGGATATAGGATTATATTATGGGTTTATGTCGTAGAGAATTTCGTTAGCTTCGATTTGATATAAAGTAGGCCTTCCAACTCCAAACGAGGTGGAAGATACACTAGTTTGATTTTCGTGTACCGGGAGACGAGTGTCGACACAATCCGAAAATTGTTGTTGATATTTGGATCGAATCTCGGGGACTATAAAATCAGTTTCAAAATGATTCAAGGGCTGTTCTCAGGCTCCAAGTTTAGTATTTTGAGTCTATTTTTAGAATCAAATGGCTGTTTTACAAATGGAGTTGTTTAGAATGGTCAAAATGGTTTCGTAAGTCAAGGTCGCTAAACTGTCCGGATTTTGTGATTCAAAGATGAGTCGGGCAGGGAACTTTAGAAGTAAAATCTTTTAATGGGCTCTTGGGAGGACTTTCTACATATAGTAAGTGAGTTCTCTGAGTAGTATCATAAAAAGTTGATATGTCTAAGTATGGGAAAACGGCTTGGACATTTGGTATGTTCCGACAGATTTTTATTAAAGGCGTAGAATAATAAAATGAATATATAGGAGAGTGTAATAGTATCACTTGTATCGTTTTCTCTCGAGTTTGTCGTGATTTTATGAGTCGAGTTTTATATTCTTATGTATGGTTTATTTCTCGAGTCTATTATTAATGAACGCACCTCATTTGATAGGTTGCGGTTCTCGTGTTTGAAAGGCATCATCTATCGTCGGCGATCGTCTCATTACCACTATTGGCTAAGGTGAGTCTATAGCCTCGCTTTATACTAGTTATTAAATGATTTTAAACCCGCGAGGGGGAATACATGTTTTATAAACTTAGAACACAAGATTTTTATGGTATGCTTTGTCCCTCTATGAATGGACCCGTGGTTGCCTTTAAATTGCATTAAGTGATTGCCTTTGTTAAAACCTCAATTATGGACCGTTAATTAACCTATGATGGGTTAACCGCTAGTACAATTAATAGATCTATGGGGGAAGCCGCCCCGGTTCAGTTTTTGTGGACTTGTCATAGAAGCTTAGGCCCGACCTCCACACTGTTTGAGCATATTGTATTGAGAAGTCAGGTATACGGCAATGTACCAAAAATCTAGAGGTAACCGACAATTAATAAATCTCCTGTCTTATCAGACCTCTAAAAGGAGTGTTTAAGGGCTCGGTTCCATGAGCTTATTGCAATTTATGCTATATACAATTATCATTGTTGATGCAAATTATTATTTGATGCTTATAAGCATGCCACAAACTTATAATCTTTGCTTGTGTTCAAATTGATTACATAAACCTATAGATTCACTCGGCATTTTTGCTGATATTTTACTCACATGTATTTCAGGTAATCAGGAAGGGTGAAGCTTGGAAGCCACGGGAATGAATGTTGTGCACTACTTTGCAATATAAACTCTTTGAATATTTGTCGTTCCTTTTGTTCAAAACAATTTAAATCTTTTGTTTTGGTTGTACTTTGGTTACGATGTCTTGGGACTACGCTACTCTGACAAATGTTTTAGGAACGATAAATCTAAAACGTCTCTTTTTGAGTCGTTCTTTATAAATTATGTGTTGTAGTATCATTGTTTAGCACCCAAAGATGTATTCCGCTGCGTGTAAATTTGGGGGTGTTAAAACCACCTCCTTAACGGAGTTGGTTCCTACGAAACAGGAAAAGAATAACAAAAAATTAACTAGCTGAAAATGTGAATGGGAGGAGTATTTATAGTGCTTGGCTTGGTTTGGTGAGTGGGCTTTCTCTCTTTCTTTTTGTCTTCTCGTCTTTTCAGAAAAGTTGACGTTTTCGATTTCGATTCGGGATTTGTCGACGAATAAATTCAACTCGTCTTTTAATTTCTTCATTTAATAGACTTGAGTTTCTTCGACATATGTAAATCTTCCATCTTTGGTCCTTTTCTTCGATAAATCTTCGAATAGGCCCATCGACTTCAAATCTTTTCCATCTCTTGGACTATATACTTCGTCTTTTCGTCTTTTTCTTCGATAAAACCCGTGTAATCCCATGTTTTCTTCAATATTTATCCGGTTGGCTCTGAAAACACAAAAAACACACAAACCACGCAAAATTCCAAACAAATGACATTAAATACGCGTTTTGGTCTTGTTTTAGCAAGAAATAAGTGGTAAAAGGATGGGTGTTTTCACACCTATCACTTATTCTTATAAACAAACAAATAGTCCTTAATGATCACAAGCATGAATTTATCAAATTACAGCCTACACACGTGATTCACCAAATTTATGAATGCTACATGTGCATTGGCCAATCCAAACAACATCACGTGAAATTCATAATGTTCATTACAAGTTCTGGATGTAGTGATTGGAATAGATAATCTTTTTCGCAGATGCGAAGTTGATGATAACCATGCCGAGGATCAAATCTTTAGAACATACGATAGAACCTTGTAAATGATCGAACAAATCTTCCATTTCGAGATATGGATATCTTTTTCGATTGTCAGTTTACTCAGTTCACAGTAATCTATAAATATAAGGAATGATAATACCATAGCTCTTCATAATGACGAGCTTGGTAGAATCGACAACTCTCTCAGTTGTACGGTAATTCCTTTAATTCAGATGGTGCTGACGTACAGTGCACATGCTACAGGTGTAGCACCGGGAATATAATCAATACCAAATTCAACTTGCCTTAATGGGGAAAGTGTAGGTAATTCACCAGCAAATACCTCCTAAAGTTTTAGATAACATAAACATATTTTAATACATTTATTTTAAGTTCTTTCTAGATTATAATATCTATGACTAGTTCATAACCATTCACGGTATAATTTCAAGTCTAAATGCAGGATATGGACATCCATCAAGAATTATTTAGATCAGTTTTGATAATCAACATCTTATCTTTTAGGGGATTTCCACTCGAGTTCCCATCAATTAAGACAATGTCGTCATGTCCTAATCAATCAATCCATTCTACTGGCATTACCAACTTTTTAGTTTCATTGTCGTCGATAAGATGTGAACTTCTCAAAAGACTAATAATAACTCATAATCCTTCACAAATTCAAGGATATCTGGAGACACAACTACCATTAAAAGAGTAAGGTCAACGCATAATCTACGCGAGAGAATTTCAAATCAGATACAGACGAAAACATTTAACGAATATGAATATATCCCATGTTTTCATAATTTGAGTACGCATTCGAAAGCTCCTCGGATCGTTACCCAGGTCATTCAAATGAAATCAAATCATAAGAAATGATAAGAACGTCATTACATCCAGTCGGGTATCAACACTCGGTAATCAAATACTTTTCCTAAGAATCTCACTACGGGAGAATTGGACAAGGAAGAATTGTCAATTGTCAAATAAGACAATTTCCACAGATGAGTAAATTCGACTCAGAAGAATAGATGGCACGGGCACATATGTAGATGCCTCTAACAGTATGTCCCTATTTTGCACTTCTTGCAGATCTCATAAAATTTAATCTTTCACAACTTCAATGAAAATGTAGTGTTTATTAATCAATTTTATGGTGACTACTAATCAGCCTTGCATGGTCCATTCCAAATTGTATGTAGGCGCACAACTATATACAATTTC
Source organism: Glebionis coronaria (assembly GCA_025667525.1). NCBI lineage: Eukaryota > Viridiplantae > Streptophyta > Magnoliopsida > Asterales > Asteraceae > Glebionis > Glebionis coronaria. Next base: position 318,559,082 of record CM046879.1, on the reverse strand, counting down.
AAGATTAACGATGCAATACTCAGTTCGTCAAAATTTTATCATCATGTTTATAATAAAAAAATTTTCATGCTTAATTCTTAAATAAGAATCAAAAGTAAATTTAAAAAGATTTTCTTTGTTATGAAAACAATTAAGTTTTCCAAGGTGTTTTATAAACAACTTCATTTCGATAACGATTATTTATGAGTCTCACTTTAAATAGTCCATATGGTGATGAAAATTCAATTTTCTCAAAGGATACTGTTTTAACTTTATAAAAACAATGAGTGATCTGTAAAAGAGTGATGAAAAGTTGTTCATCAAGAACTAACTACAATATATCAGGAAATGAGCTTTAGCCAAATAATCATGAGGTTCATGACTTCGATGGCGCTCAAAAAGAATAATTCACAACGTAACTCAATTCGAGATGAGTACTTGTTCAATGGTTGCATGACTAATGCGAGCATTAGGAAGAAGCAAGAACAGATAGATAACATCGATACATGTAGAATTTAGCAATCAAAGGTAGTCTTTTCATTAATCACAAATAAGTCAAAATTGTACCGTAACACATTACGTGTCACTATGTCATACAATTCCAAGAACTCATCCTACCAACTAATGTCTCAGTTAAGTTAGGGATTTTTAAAATATACCACAATGAATACTAATCTACAAGAGTCATAGGTGTTCCACATGTCCCGAAAGATCCATCGGTCTCAATTCAGAAGAAGATTTCTTCAATTTATTTATTGGACACTGGGCTTCCTCGTCATTGGACAATGGCCTAAGAACAACCCTTAACACGAATCAATAATCAATTAAAACCTTAAAATTCGATCACAGAACTTAACGACTTCCTCTTATCAATCTCATATTCCATACGGGTTAAATTTTACTTTATTCAAGTTTCAATCAATCTTATACTCAATGCGACATCCTACATCATTCTCCAATACTTTCAACCTTTTTCTTAGACCTTAATAGGGCAATAAAAGCTCGATATGAACAACACTTAATTTCCAATCCTATAACTCCTTTATCAATAATTATCAAATGAGTCACTAGTATGAAATGACTTGATCATTCAACTAGACTTCTCGGAAAGGTACTAGTGGCATGAGGCTTTTGGGTAATGGTTCCAATGACAGCCTCAAGTGCAACATTCACCCTTTCGATTCTCAAATTTAATAATTGGGTGACAACGAATCAGATGACATCTTTCTAGGTGGTAACGTTTTGTCAAACTCCACTCTATAAGGAAAGATCGTCATGACATCGATATCCGATTTAATCTCGCCAATTCTTCTTCAATATCACAATCAACTAATATCTATATTTCTACGAATATCAACCATTTTGTTGGGATCATAAATATCCACAACTTGGTTTAGATCTGGAATAGCTAGAATTCCTATGGGAATAGCTTCGATTGATTTACTAGGGGAGTTAGGGTTCCTTGTGACAATCTATGTCGTATAAATACCTCGTATAAATATCAAAATAATCATCAAACAATCATGTAATAAAATTACATCATATATATACATATATATATATATATATATATATATATATATATATATATATATATATATATATATATATATATATATATATATATATATATATATATATATATATATATATATATATATATATATATATATATATATATATATATATATATATATATATATATATATATATATATATATATATATATATATATATATATATATATATATATATATATATATATATATATATATATATATATATATATATATATATATATATATATATATATATATATATATATATATATATATATATATATATATATATATATATATATATATATATATATATATATATATATATATATATATATATATATATATATATATATATATATATATATATATATAGATATATATATATATATATATATATATATATATATATATGTATATATATAATCCAAGTTATATATATATTAAAATAACACTTCTCAGTCTGGCCTTGTCGGTAACTCGGGAATTCTTCGGCACCGTTATAGTCAAAAGATTTTTAGACATTTTTAGAAAAATGTTTATAGTTAAAAGATTTTGAAATGTTTTATTCAAAACCTTAGTTTTAAAAATCTTTCGTTCTCTATAACGAGAGCTCTGGTACCAAACTGTAACACCCCCAAATTTATACAATTCAATACAACGGAAGACTCGTTGGTGTTACGGGATAGCACATTACTCACATCATAGACAATGCATGAAAATCGTGTCATTTAATATTAAAGCATTTCCATTCATAAATATCAAAGTTACATAGGTCCTAAGTCATTGTATTTCATACAAGTTTTACAAAGAATTTGAATGGAAATTATTGTTTAGGTGCGGGCCATGAATTCTTGTTGTCTTCCCAAGAATTACCTTCAAGTACCTGAGATAAAACATGTTAAAAGAAAAGGTCAGCGATAACACCGAGTAAATTCATAGAGTTTAATAAAATCCATCAATATAACATCTGTATAAAATTATTACCGAAAATCATTTTGTACAAATCATTGTAATAGGCCATAAAATAGCCAAAGTCGTTTTATACAAATCCTTATCCAAATCATAATATAGGCTTTCGCCTTCAAATGATTATACGAACCAATGTCGTAAAAATATCATACAATACGTTTTTATAACGTCGTGTAGAGTTAAATAAAAACCGTTATATGAATATGGTTATGTAAAACCAAAACACAAACATAATATCAATAATATGACCCCGTATTGCTAGTCAGGCAATATATTGTTATTTGGTGCGTATAGCAGTATTTCGTTAATTGGATTATTATAAGCCGCATGACATTGTTACCTTACTACAACAAACAACGGGTAGCTAACCCGACAATCATTTTCCCATCTAAATTAGCGTGTCGTCACAATAATCACGCTTGTGTAAATCTTCTCATACATAAATTCGCTTACCAATCAATGTGGCACGACGGGGATCAACCGTCAAGGCGCGAACTGGGGTGATCGTCCCCAAATAGTACTATTATATGCATAAGCGTCTACCAAATCCCGGTAGTTCACAATTCATGCTAATGGGACTTTTAGTGACATAACCTAACTTTAATAATCCATTTCATTTCATCTATCGGGTCATATAATCATACATCGGGTCATACCATCATTTGGGTCCAAATCAATAAGCAAACAATCGGGACAATGGTGTCCTATTTTATCAAAACTAACATGTTATCTCCCTCGCGGGTTTATAAAACATTTCATAAAACATTTAAAAGAGTGCGAGGCTATGAACTCACATAGATTGGGAAAGGCGGGTTATCGGTAATTCGGATGTACGGTACGTGCTTCAATCACGGAAACCTAGACAAATAATACTCGTCTTAGACTCTTGTCCAATGACTTTATAAAAATAACAATTATGTATACATATGATGATTTTACATATATATGATGATCAAGTGGGTTTACATATTCTCATTTACTCATTTTATTGTTATGTGTTGATAACTTTTATATTAGTTTACTAGTTTTACCTATTTACATACTTTAAGTCCAATAAACTTATCATAAGTTCTTTAACTTATATTAATCCATTTTATACTTGTATTATCAGTATTTATACTTTACATGTTGGGCCCAAATGGGTTAAGCCCAATAAGTACTTTTTATAAGTGTTTAACTTATTTAGTTAAATTATTAGTCCAATATGCTAACTTAGCTCGTTAATGTCCGTATGTCCTATAGTTCGGGTTTTATCGGTTTTTACTTGTTATATATGTTTATATATCATTATATGAGTTTATAAAAGTTTACATTAGACGGGTCCAACAGTCTAAGTTTTATTTAACAAAAACGTTAATTTTACGGTAATAGCCGAAAAAGTCGTAAAAATCATGTTTATAGTTTTATAACTTATAAAACTTATCAAACTACCATTTTTATAAAATGTCCATTTATTTATCCTTATACATATTTATATAAATGTATTATATAAGTTAGTGGGTTTTAATTCACATTTTATACTATTTTTATTTGAGTGCTTATATAATACTATTATACTTTAATTTCCCAAAATCTGATTTTTACCTTCATGTTCACCAAAGCAGTCATATCTAGAGTTCTATATGGAGATAGAAGCCCAAATGTTTATGATATAAACTACATGATATGTGCTCAATTTAACTCTTCTATGTCTACTGTTGAATCAGCCTCTAAGTATTTTATAAAATTCATCCAAAACAGTGTACTCAGATTTGCACTCTAAACTTGTTTTGATCATATCTCACTCATTTTTATGATTTCATTGCATGGCCAACTCCCATATGTGTACAAGACATATTACTTAATGTATATCCATTAATCTATGCCATTTTATCAGTTCACCATATGGTTATTTACTGTTTTTATACAGCCTACTAATTTAAGCAAGATTAACCACTTTTACATATAGTTTTTCATCTTTTTACCCATGTTTATCAACACCAAATCCCCACACAATACTTTTATCATCATATATTCATCATATACATATACAATAGGAAAGAAAATACATGATTACATAATTAAAATAACAAGAGGATGGGAAGAACAATCTTTATACCACCATGATGATGTAGGTTGTGATCAAGACATGGATTTTGATCACACAACTTGTGATAAACCAATATCATCTTCAAGTCCACCAATCTTCAAGAACTCCTTGCGGAAAATCAGCCCTAAGACTCCATAGAAACTCCTCCTTGGATGTTATAATCACCACCAATCAATAGGGCTTCAAAAGGGCATCATCTTGTGCAAGAATAACATAGGATTTCATGGATAAATTTAGATCAAATGGGGTGTTTATGGTGTAGGTTAGACGAAAATGGAGTTAGAGAGAGAGATTGTTTGTTTGTTTTGCATGTAAGAATGAGATAATAGTTTGTGCTAGTGGTTTTTGTTATGTGGTAGCTTATTTTGTAAGCATTAAGAAACAAGTGTAACACTTGTTTATGTAAAGTTGACACCTCAAGGGTGTATGTGTCATGGTTTTGGCCGTGGGTTTGTGGGGGTGGGGCAAGTTTATTCTTGCCATTTAATTACGGGTACTCCTCGATTCTAGTTTCCTCGATTTGCGTGCCCTCGGGTCGTTTTACCAAAAACGTTTTTATATATTATGAATCAACGGCACAAAACTAATCTAATAAAAATTGTCTCATCAAAAACGGAGTTCGAAAACGTAAATACGTAATCCTAAGGTTTCCGGTTTAGTCGTAAAGGACGTTAAATTATAATCGTAAGTCCTAATATCTTCTCGTAAATTTGTGAGTTTATGAACCAACACAAATTTAAAATTCCAAAATAATATTCACGAATAAATTTATTTTCTGAAATGTCGGACTGTCACCAAAGACGGTGTATGTAAACGTAAGCACGTAACGTAGAATCCTCCGGTTTAGGCGTAGTCGATGCTACTTTAAGACGTAAATCCAAATTTCTTCCCAAAAATAAGTGAGTTCATAATATAACATTTAAAATAATATTTTTAAATAATACTTGAGAATAAAATATCAACCATAAATTGACGGATTGTCACAAGTAACGCCACTCGCCAACCCTTTTAGGAGTAAAGACATCTTATTACCCTTTTTATTTAACATGCTTTCAAAAATTATTTTTGAAAAATTATATCTTTGCCCAGAGATTACGCAAATAAGAGCACTAGCTATGGAATGGCTAATCTAATTTAAAGTAGAAGACTTTGGACTCAAACATTGAAGAAGGACATGTATAAGGAATTTCGAGGCTGGGGGAAATTGGTTTTTATCGAATTTTGAAATACGACCTTCTTGTGGAAGGTTGTCTCCTAAGCCTGTCAACCTTGCATGTAGCTCTCCAATGGTAACAAGATCAACTCGACCCAAATCAGCAAGCTGTAAGGCTTGACGAAAAAGAGCTTCTGTGACTATTTTAGTTTACCCATGAATAGAGCCTTCAATTGTTATCACATCATTAATTATTATAGAACTGGCACTGTTCCAAAAATGTTTAACATGTGATATTCGAATGCGAGGTTTATGAAGCAAAGAAAACCTAAGGTTAGATGCCAGCAAATATGGCATGTCATGTGATTTGGTTGTTCAAGCTTTTAGCTTGAGGTTAATGTGACATTTCTGTCACATTCCATTGTCCTTAATGTTTTTTTGAGAATATATATTTTACCGGGGATAGTCCCCTTTACCCAAAAAATAGATGCTAGCAAATAATCTATCATTCCATCATAATATGGATTCCTATTATCCTTCTCCAAAATCGCTATCATGTTGTACTGTGGCTTGAATTGTAGTACAAGATTAGCCTGTTTAAATCTTAGCGCCATTGGTAAAATGAAAGAGAAAGCTTAAGGTGAAAGAAAGGTTAATATTATGGTTATGGAGAATGGAAAATATCAAGATATGCGAGTGGCATTGTTAAAGACGTAAAGGGGGTAAATATAGCAGACAAGTAGGGATTCTATTGGTTGAAAAATAGTTAAGTGTATAAAAGTTCAAAATATACTCAAGTAAATCTTTGAAAATTATACACTTGTCTCTTATCATTAATAAAAATACCTACTCTACTAAAATTACTGCTCAAAATATCTCAAAAAGTACAACTGAGTAGGACCCAATGGTTTTTAACGGTAAAAAATTCTTTTAGTGCCAACGGTCATATTTGATAGCGTGTACAAAATGCTTTGTCATGGTGTAGAAAACACATAATAGTGGCTAGAAATGCCATGTCAGAGGTAGAAAATTTTAAGTCAAAACACAAACTAAGGTAATAATTTTAGGGGAATCAACCAGTCTCAAATAAGAAAAAGAGACAGACAATGTTCATGCATACACTAATGCAAATGCATGATAGACACACATGAACTCTAGAATCCTTTGTTAACAAATGCCTCAAAGATTAAGTTAATTCACATAAAACCTTTGCAACTCCTAGGGTAACCCAAAAATATATATATCCTAAGTCTCCCATCTGACCAATTCCATATATAGGTCAAAAGATCTTGGCAGCATGCATATCTTGTAAGGGATGTGCATGCTATAGTGCCTCAAGGTCTAGGAATTCCAACAACACAAAGGCATGTTTTCATCATTCCTAGCCCCCACTCACCAGTGGATATAGTCTAGAACTATGACTAAAACACTTTAAGAGTGTTCAATATACTAAAGGTATCCTAATACCTCCCCTTAAATAATGAGCAGACTTACAAACTTGGACAACTCAAGAATCAAATTTTTATTTCAAGATAGGAATGAGAACATTCCAACCATCATAAATAAATATTTGAGACTTACACATCCAGCAATGAGCAACCATCAATCCACATTGCTCCAACATCCTGCATAGTTAGACAAAAAACAAAAACCACACCAACAGAGGCTACATATCCCACAACAGTGGGTAGAAACGGTCTGTTAGCGGATAGAAAAAGAAAGTGGAAAAGACTAACAATGCATAGAATAATAAGAGTGTGTATCCTTATACATACTTTTACAACATGAAGACAAACATTTTTCAAGGGTAATCATTCTAATACTTGCAACCAAGTATTGGAACCTCCCAACATCGAAAGATTTTCTTAAAAGATCTGACACATTATCATCTGTATCTATTTTCTCTGGTTGAACCCAACCTTTTTCAAAACAATCCCTAATAAAATGATGTCTATTGCTATGTGTTTAGTTTTAGAATGATTTACAGGATTTTTAGTGATTCACAAAGCATTGTTATTATCTATATATACCTTAGTATGGATAAAATTGTACTCATAGTCCAGCAACTGATTTTGAACCCATAACAGTTGTCCACAACATGCAGCAACAACAGCCACATACTCAGCTTCAGTTGTTAAATTGACAGCAACTGTTTGTTTCTTGCATTGCCAAGATATCAACCTGCTCCCTAAGAATTGGCATCCTCCTGTGGTTGACTTTCTGATCACCATTTTCACCTTCATAGTCACTATTTTAATATCTAACCAACTCCAAAGGAGAGTCTTTAGGATACCATAATCCCAAGGTGGGATAGCACCTAAGGTACCTAAAGATGCTCTTCACAGCATGAAAGTGACACTCGTTGGGAGTCACTCAATGGTGTGCACATGCACAGACAAGAAACATAATATCAGGTATAAAAGATGTGAGATACATCAATGAACTAATAATTCACCTATAATGCCTGGCATCTACATCTTTCCCTTCTCTAAACTTACAACAAGGGCTTTCTATTGGAAGTCCAAATTTCTTTAACCATGGGTGTGCTAGCCCTCTTTTCATTTGTTGAAAATCCAAATTTCTTTAAATTTTCAGCCACATATTTATCTTGAGAGATGAAAATTCCATCCTTTCTTTGTTGGACTTGAAGCCCAAGGAAAAAGTTAATCTCTCTCATTGCATTCATCTGAAATTTATCTGTCATCAGCTTAGAAAACTCATTACTCATCTCTGGATTAGAAGATCCAAAGATGATATCATCAACATAGACCTGAACAAGTAGAAAATCCTTCCCTTTATGCTTAGTAAATAGCTTTGGTCAATGAGGTCCCTTTCTTGAATCCATTATCCACAAGGTATGTGGACAAAGTACCATACCATGCTCTAGGGCTTGATGAAGGACATACATAGCCTTTTTCCACTATGTACACTTTATCTAGATGCTCTAAATCTTCAAATCCAAGAGGCTGCATAACATACACTTCTTCCTGAATGGTTCTATATAAGAAGGTACTCTTTACGTTCATTTGATACACCATTAATCCCATGTAATAAGCATAGGCAAGGAAAAACCTTATTGCTTCAATCCTAGCAATAAGTGCAAAAACCTCTTTATAATCAATGCCTTCTTCTTGTGTATAACCTTCAACAACCAATCTAGCCTTATTTTTTTATCACAATACCTCTCTCATCCTTCTTGTTTTTGAGAACCTGACGTGCTCCAATAGGCCTGACATGTTTGGGAAAATCCACAAGCTCCCAAACATCTTGAATAGCAAACTAGTGAAGCACATCCTGCATTGCTTCTACCTAGTTTCATATTTAAGAGCACAAAAAATCTTCTTAGGTTGTGCTTGTGATACAAAACAGGCAAACAAACACTCTTGAAGCGATGCATTATCATCTGTCTTATGAATATTGGCAATAAAACCACCTTTTCTTTTCTTTTGACCTTTGGGTTGTCTTGGAGTATGAAGTGAACCAATTATTTGGGTAGAGGATGATTTTTTTCACAAATAAGGTTGATCCTCCCCCAAACATATTATTACCTTGAATAGTAGACTCCAAGTTCCCAATATCATCTTCTTCTTATGTTTCATACCCACTATCATCATTTAGAACATTGTCAGTAGATGGATTGAAGCCACTGACACCATCATTGGGTTGGATTCAATAAAAAATATTGGAATGGATTCATCAGTGGTTAGAGGAGAGCTGTCAGTGGGTGGATTCTTGACACTAACACCATTGTCAGTGGTTACAAAGACACTGTCATCTTTGACTTCATCACCCTTTGGCTTTTCTTTTTCCTTTCTCTCCTCTCTTTTCTCAACATCGGATGCCTTTACATAATCTTCACTCTAAATGAGCACATCCATGACTTTGAACGATGAGATGTTCTAATTCTTGTGATCCTAATGACTCTTTAGCTTGTATACCTGCATGGTTAGTGATACTAGCTTCCAAATCTGCATGATTAGTCACAGACATATAATTCATAGATCTAGTCACTGGTTCTAAATCAAACAACCAATTTGGACCATATTTAAGATTACTAGGCTTATTTTCCAAGAAGTCAACATGAATTTTTTCTTTTATACGATTCGTCTTCTTGTTATAAACCTAATACCCTTTGCTTTTCACATAATATCTCACAAAATATCCCTCATCACCTTTTGCATTAAACTTACCTAGGTTATCACTTATATTCATGATAAACATGACATCCAAATGGCCTAAATAAATCTATCAAAGGATTTTTGTTCCAAAATGGCTCATAAGGAGTTTTGTTGTAAGATTTATTGATAAGGGCCCTATCTAAACATAACAAGTTGTACTCACAACCTCAGCCCAAAAAGCAATTGGTAATTTAGCATCTGCTAACATGGTCCTAGCTGCTCTAATAAGGTCCTAATTCTTCTCTCAGCTATACCATTTTGCTGTGGAGTTCTAGCTATGCTAAACTTCCTTGTAATTCCTTTCTTGACATAGAAGGCATCTAAAACCTTATTTTTAAATTCACATCCGTTATCACTCCTAATGATATTCACTTCATTCCCTGTTTTCTTCTCGTTATATAACTATTACTCAAAAACCCTAAAAACCATCAATGGCGCCTCCTTTTTTCCTAGCCGCTGTTTCACCTTCTTTTTCCTTTTAATTCGTTTTTTAATCTGATTCATCCTTCCATTTCTTATAGCATTTATATTTTATAGCCGAATCCTCGATACGTGTTGTCCTAACATCAATATTATAGGACTTGTTAGTTGTTTTAGGTTAATTTTTGTTTTCCAAGGGTTTCTTTTTTCACGGCTAGGTAGGGTTTCATTTTGAAGATCATATTGTGTTCTTAGATTTATTATTAGTTTTTTATGGGAGTCAATTAGGTTGTTTGTGGGGCTATTCTTGCTGGTGTTGGCAGTTTAGGGTTTGATTATTTACTAGGGTTTGGGGTTTTGTAGGGTTTGGTTGTTATGAAAAAGGTAGAATATGCTTCGATTAATTTGGATGGTTTGGTTGCTCGAATGAGGCGTCTAAAGGAAGGTGATGTTGTGGGTGGTCATAATGTGTGAATTGATCCAACGGGTGTTGATTCTAATATTCATACTGGAATGGCTGTTGGGGTATTTCGAAACCCTAGTGATCAGAAGGTTAGTGATAAAAACTTTGCTGATCCTAAAGATGTTTCTGTTAGGACAACGACTAGTGAGCCGAGTGTTGAGGCTAAACGTAATATGGATGCTAGGGTATTACGAAACCCTAATTTGATGGTTGTTCCTAATACGGGTGATAATTTAATGGGTGATTTGGACATACTGGATTCTAATCACACAGATTCTATGACTGGTAATAGAGGGATTATGGCGTCTAGTCCCTTGGCAGCAGATGTTCATACGACTGATGTTGCAACGACTGGTGTAAATGATAAGCAGGGGGAACATATGATAATTCCTGTGCATCGATTATTCTTAACAAGGCTGTCCAAAATAAGATGAATACTAAGATTGTGAAAATCTCAGAATTAAGGTGTGACGAGCATGGTGAGGGGCACGTATTGCAAGTCCTTATGATGATGTTGAAGAGGTTGAATAACGATTCGCGCACACGCTATATGGACACTTTATTGGTAAACATTTAGCTTTTTTTCTTGTGGAAAACTATGTTAAAACTGCGTGGCACGGTTTGATTTGAAATGCGTTCAGCTTCATGAATATTTTTTCCTTTTCCAGTTCAACTCGAAGGAAGGAATGGAAGGACTTCTTGAAAATGGCCTGTGGTTAATCAGAACAGTTCCTATTATCTTGAATATTTGGTCACCTACTACTGATTTGAAAAAGGCGGAGATCAAGAAAGCACTAGTGTGGGTTAAGCTTCATCATATTCCGATTGTTGCTTATTCGGAGGTTGGACTTAGTCTTATCACTACCCAAATTGGTATACCTATTATGTTGGATTCCTACACAAGTCATATGTGTGCTAACTCGTGGGGTCGAAGTACCTATGCTCGGGCGCTCATTGAGGTTTCAGTTGATGTTGAGTTGCTAGATTTGATGGTAACTGATGTTCCTAAAGGACGTGATAAATAGCATTCATTGGTTACAATTGATATTGAGTATGAACGGAGACCTCCTAGGTTCTCTTCGTGCTTGATTTTTGAACATACTAATAACATGTGTCTGAAATTGCCAAAGGAAGTGGTTGTTCCTGATACAAATAATGTGGCAGATAATGGTTTTGAGGTCGTAAAGAACAAGAAGAATAAGGGTATGAAGAAGCAACAACAAGTTGATGGTATTAAATTAACTAAACCAACTCTTAATCTTTAGTATCGTAATGTTGAGAGGGGTGAAACCTCTAAATCGAATGCCACGGGTCAGAATGGTCTTAAGAAGGTTGCTCTGATGTTTATGAAGGGTTTCTTGAATAAGAAAACCTTGAGTTATGTATCTAAGCCTACCCATAAGGATAAGAGTTCTCATAACTCTATTAGTTCTCTTTGGGACAATATGGATGATGGTACAGATCCGGGAGGATGATTTTAAGAATAAGGAAGATGTGGTTAACGCGAGTGATAGTGAGGTTGAAGAAGTTATTTCGATTGATGATCGACATGGTTCTCGTCGGCTGACGTTCGGTCCAAGTGTTAGCCTCAATGTATTTTTATTTCCATTATTCATGCACCTTTAGGTGGTTCTTTCCTACTGGTGTTATTTGTTTTGTAATTGTTCAGTACAAATCATATGGCATGTCATATGTAGTTTTTTGGTTGTTCAAGCAATTGCTTGAGGTTAATGTATCGTTGCAGCTACATCCCATTGTACTTCAACGCTTTTGGGAATATAATTTTTTACCGGGGTGAAGTCCCTTTACCCAAAAAAAAGTTTCACTCTTCTCACCTAAAAAGAACGTCCATGTAACCTAGAGTGACCAGTAGTGATTACAAAATTATACCACTTATGACTAATGGTAGCCACCGATTTAGGTCTAATAAAGTCCATATGAAGCAAATTCAGGGGTTTAGAACTAGATTGAACATATTTAGACTTAAAAGATCCCTTATGTTGCTTACCCTTTTGAAATTGAGTATATTGAAGTTCGTTTTCTCTCGATTGTCGACCAATTGAAGGTCCTAAAAATTTCAAGTTTAATATTGTTCTTGGTTGATAGGGTTTTTTTGGATATTCTATGTCTATTTCAACAACAAGTAAAAATGGTGAAAAATATTAAGCTATATATCCGTAAAATACTTTGCAAATACCAAGTTTTTATTTACAAAAGGACAAAATGTAAAAACATAAAAATAATGTGCTCAAAATGTAAAGAAATTGAAACTACAAAGCTTGAAATGTAAAGTCTAGAAAGTAAAAGGACCTAAAATGAAAATTCCAACAAACTTTTAACTAACTTTAACAAACTTAACAAACAGCTAACTGAAAATGACAAGTAAATGAAAGATTAGGGACTGACAATTAGCAAACCCTAAAAACTTGCAAGTTTAGCTTAGAATACAAACAAGTACAAATCATGGGGACCAAAATGCAATAAATGGAAAATTGTTAACAAAAACGGGCACAAGCCAAGAATAAGCTCGTATAAGCTCAAATCTGAACCAAATAAGCTCAGACTAGTTTTAAAATGCTTAAAATCGAAAATCAGCTAGACTTGTATGAGGAAAAAACTTAAAACCAAGTAATTCTCAAGTTAGCTTATTTCAATAAGCCAACATTAAGCAAACTAATAAGCCAGACATCCACAACTTGATTTTAATGCAAAATCTTGTTAAACAGCTTATTAAGAGTAGGGAATGTCTTTTCTTCTTGAAAATGATCCACAAAATAAGCAGGAAAATGGAATTAAGCTCACAAGTGCTTATGTGACTTTTGTTGACCAAAAATGGAAAAATCTCAAAACCTCCAAAATTACTCAATACACGTTTCTAAACAGATTTGTGAAAGAAAATAACAACATTTATGAAGTGGAATTGTCTATACAAGAAAACAGTCACCTCTCATTTACAGAAACTTGCATTTGCCTAGGAGCTTATTAAAAAGCTGATTTCTATATGAATTCTGAAAACTGTGTAATTTCCTTGCACAGACTTGTTCTTTAGATGTTATACCACAACTAGAAACTTGGTTCAAGTAATTTGGTTAAAGAATGAACAAATAACAAGGGAATGAAATGAGCTAGTTTCTGAATAAAAGTGAACACAGACTTGGACCCATACTTTTTCTATACCATTTGCCTTTTGACCTGAAATTTTACTTCAAAACCAAACCAAACTGTTTCTACTAGTTTACTGAATGAAATTGAGCAAGACTTGAAAGGTTAACAAACTTGTGACACAACAACTAATCAGATCCAAACACTCATTAACAAATCTAATATGAACTTTTACAAAAAGATTATGAGTAAAAGAGTGAGAATAGCTAAGATTGATAGCAAAACATGTTCATGAGGTAAAATGAAGAGTATTTGACCAAAACTCAGACTTGTACAAACACTTAACCACCAAATGCACTTAAAGAATTTGACTGATGAAAAACAGAACAAAATCAAGTAAAAAAATAGGTTTAAGGCTACAAGACTACTCCAAAGCAATCAAATGCACAGGATTACACCTAAACAAACTAAATCACATGATCATAACAACACAATTAGGCTAACTAGGAATTGAGCAGGCAATCAACATTTGACTGGAACCAAACTAAGAAATTTGAAACCTTTTAGCAACAGGCCTCCTCTGATGGAGTAGAGAGGCGCTGAGCCTTTAACAGTACTAAACCATCACCTTAGTACCACCAATCAATCCCTCAATCACCTCCAAAAGCCATTGTTGATCAAATTCCCAAAATTCAGCTACAATTCTTCAAATACAGCTACTGGAATCGAACTGGATGGAACTGAACACTAACAGGTACTCACAAAGCTTCCATTGATCAATTGTGATCAATAGAAACTATCAAGAACATGAGTAGCTAAGCAATGCAGATCAATGTAGAAGAGAATTGGACTGAAATTTGTATGAATTTTATTGAGAAGTGAAAAGTGGTTACAAGAGTTGGTTACAACTGATTTAACTAATAACTACTCAAGAGGTTGTCAATCTCTTGAGTTAGTTATGCTAACTTCTAACTAACTTGAGGGAGAAAAGAGAAGTGTGTGTGTTTTGCACACTTTCTACGTTACAACAAATGAGACCTATCCTCTCTATTTATAGACTTGAAATGAAGTGTAGGGGGCGTCAATGACGTGTTCCAACCAATCAATTGCTGCCAAGTGTCATAAATCTGATAACTGAAACTAGACGTTGCGCGTTTGAATTTGGGCTTTGGTTGACTTTCAGGCTAATTGAGCCTGTAGGATAGATTCCTTGCTTGAAAACGATCACTTTTCATGTATAAAGTTTTTCTTGATATGTAATATTTCTCTTGATCGATCCTGGGCTGTGAAGAAGAAGGAGATGCCACGTGTGATGATGCGGTTGGTTGAATATAAGAGACACGGATCATATCCATAATGAAGAAATTCCATTCGCTGATTTGTAAAAGTGCGGATTGCACTGTTGTGATACGTTGAGTTATGATGAGAGAGAGTGAGTGGCCAGGTGTCCACTAGTTTGGCAATCCGAGTATATGAAATGCTGCTCTCCCATTGGTTGATATAAACTCACACGGATTGAGCCCTTTATATAATTTGAAAATGGCAGCTTTATTCCTTGTACTTTGGCAGATTCATAATTTAAGCTTAGCACTTCATTCCTTTGGCATAACTGGTCCATTGACTTTCATTCTTGAACATTTAAGCTCCTTGATTAAGTTGACTTGAGATTTTGACCATATTTGACTTGAATATTGACTTTATCAACTTTGCAATTTAGTCCCTCAACTTTAGAATGTTGTCGAGATAGGTCCTTCATCTTCAAAGTCTTGTCATTTAGCATCCTTCTTGTCTTTTTCATCACAAAAAAGCTTGATTTCCATGATTTCTTCATATTGTATCAATTTACCTATTCAAGTGAACACAAACACAAAAACACCACATAAACATATTTTGACACAATAAAGTAGGTACTTTGCTTCGTCTTTTAGGGTTTAAAATGATTAAATTGATACGAGATTTAACTCATATCATCTTTCAACCATGCAACACAAGTATGATCATTTTTTAATGCCTTAGCGGGTAATCCTCTGACAAGATTATGCCTAACAAGCCTATTCATGTTCTTAAATATCAAGTGTCCTAGCCTTCTATGACACATATTACTCTCATCTACTGAAGTCTTGGCATACAAACATGTTTCATTATTTTTTATATTAATACCATTAAGATTAACAACATACATGTCCTTCTGTCTAGGCGTCCTATATTCAATAAACTTTTCAATGGGAATCTCAAAATCTTTGCTTAAAACTAAGCATTTAGTATCAGTGAAAAGAACTTTATTTATGATGTCACACAGTTGTGACATACTAAACAAGTTATATTTAAGTTCTTTTACCAGAAAGATTACCTTTAACTTCAAATTGTTGGCGACTATGGTGCCTTTACCAGTAATGACTCCTTTGCTACCTCTTAAGTACATAGTATCGCCATTGCTAATTGGATAAAGTTTGATAAGTATTCCTCCACACCGGTCATGTGCCTTGAGCATCCACTGTCCTAATATCCTTTATCTTGACCTACTTTAGGATACTCTACACATAAAGAAAACAAATTAGTTTTCTTTAGAGATCCAAGCCTTGTCAGACTTGGATGTGTCTACTTGTTCAACTGGACTGGCCTTATTTCTCAACATAAAAATGTTCATCCCTTTGAGTCCTAAACACCCAGTTAATTCCAATAGGTTTAGATGTAACCTTCTCAAGATATTTAAATCTATTACAAGTCATTGAAACACCATTAAAAGTAGTTTTGTTCTTGTTTATGTTTCCATGTTAAATGCGATAATTTCTTAGTCCCTTGTCCCTGATTACCCATGTATCTGTTGGCATTTGGTCTAACATAGGGTCTAACAGCGGCTAAATTTGACATAGTAATGCCAAATCTAGGTCTGTCAGTGGGTAGGTTTGCCCTGACAGCGGGTAGAGTTGCATTGTCAATGGATAGACTAGGGTTTGCAATAGGAACCCAATGTTTGTTAAACCATGTGTTTGTCCTTTGAAAGGGTATTTGTCCATAAGAATTAGTTGCTTTTGTAAAGTAGGGTGCAGGTCTAGCAGCTTGTAGATTTGTTTGGACAAATGGTCTTTGGTCAATAGAAGATGCATTCTTGTCGGTGGATAGGTTGTATCTACTATGACAGTTATAGGACAAATGACTAAATCTCCCTCATGTGTAACAGGCCTTTTTAGACACAAACCTTGATCTAAACTGATTATAACCCACCCCATTCACACTTACTTAACTTCTAATAGGTGATCTAGGTTTTTTATACATCTCTGCATATTAACACTAGTTTTGCTTTTAGTGGGGGAACCAAGGTCAACATGCTTACCATCAACAAGGTTGGTCACAACTATGGGTTTGGACTCACTGGTTTCATCATGCAAAAGACCTCCTTTGACAAATAGAAAAGGATTTGCAGCTTTTCATTGTTTCAAGTTAGTTTTTTTCCTCTCATACTTATTAATGGGGTTAACCACAGGTGGTTCAAGGGAGAAAGTCTTTTCTTGGAATTCTGGAACACTAGTCCATGACAAGTCTTTTCCCCTAGAAACCCCATAAAAATCACCAGGAGGAGGTGGAACGGTCACATACTCCTTGGATTTCATACCAATCCCAGACATGTCTTTAGGATTATGTTGCTCACTCACACATTTGACTAGCCTTTTCAAACTTTTCAATTTTAAATCTCATGTCTTCCTTACACTTAATGACCTCTTCCAGTTTAACTTTTAATTCATCATTAGACTCAAGTAAAGTAGCATTAGACTCATTACAACGTCTAAGATCTCTTTCTAGGATTTTAATTTTATCCTTAAGATCAAACTCCATTTGTCTATACTCAAATAGACAACCATCCGATTGTGTAAGACCTCTTTTATAATTTCTTAGGTTATCCTCAACATTTGAAAGTTTTTTATCTAAGGATTGAACATTAGTTTTAAGACTTTCAGTGTTTTGCCTACAACCCTTACTACATAAAGCATCATTGTATACCTCATTATCAGATGAAGAAGACGAGGAAGATTTCTCCATGAGCGCAAATTGAACATGCTCCTCTTACTTAGCTATCAATGCTTGATTGTGCTCAGTCTCTTCTCCCATGTAGCTCCAATCCCATCCTACTCCATCAATGTTCTGCATAGCACCATTGCCTTTGAATCAACATCCTCCACCTTGATAATAAGTGTGAAAACACTTATCCTTTTACCACTTAATTATAATGAAAACAAGACCAATACGTGTATTTGATGTCGTAAAAGTTGGAATTATGCGTGGTTTGTGTTTTTGTTGTGTTTTAGGACCAAAATATGAAAAATGAAGAAAACACGGTGATGTGATGTGGAAACGTCGATGTATTTTAATTAGATACCATATAGGACAAATTTAGGAAATTACCCTTAGGAAAAGGTAATAATCCATAAATAAGTCGAAGATGAATTTAATTAAACACGTTGATGATCCAAGTTCGTTGTACACGAGGATCAAGTGAATTTGAGACGTTTTGTTTCAATTTGGATAATCGATTTGAATTGGTTTTCGGTTATTAATCTAAAATTACTCCTACAAATTTTTAATTAATATCCTAAAGTGCATGAATCTCCCCGATATTTATTCTAAAGACAATCATTTAAAAATTAAAGCTATTTAAAATTTAAACTGTTTATTTAAAACCAATTTATCTTTAATCTATTTAATAAAAATTCTTTTACACTATTTAAAACTCTATTTAAACAAATTTAAAAACTATTTTAAATCTAAAAATTATTTAAATCTTTTAAAAAACTACTTTTACTTTTTTAATTAACAAAATCAATTTTTAAAACTAATTTATTTAAAAATAACTTAATGAAAATCTAATTATTTTAAAAACTAATTTTTATAATTAATTAAATTTCTAAAATTAATAAAACAATTTTTTATTTTGTTTTTATTTATTTATTTGTAAACTTTATAAAAGAAATTAAAATGATATAAATTTAAATAAATTTACAACTATGTATTTAATTGACTTAAAAAACTGACAACCTAACTTAAAATAGCTATAATAATAACTAAGACAGAGTTATAACAAAAACGAGAAGCTAGCCGAGATGGTAAGTGTGTTTGGCCCATGACCAGGAGGTCATGGGTTCGAATCCTGTTGAGGACATTTTTGGATGATTCATTTTTGGACAAAATAAAAGTAAATAAAAGTCATAGGGGTGACTTTTGTGATGTTAAATAATTGGGTTGATAAATCAGTATTAATCACACATACCAATTGAGTCTGTTAGTTATTGTTATTTAGCAAATCCAACAATTTCAGCAAATGCAAGACTATAATATCAGTAAGTAAAGAAACAAGTAAACACTTAAATCAGATACACAAACTATCACAAACAAATACAATATTAGCTAATATTATAAATCCAATGAAACTCATTAAAACCATAAGAAAAACCAATATCACTACACCAAATCTGAAAATTAGTAAAACTAAATCTTATATCAGCAAATCCAAAACTATAAAAGCAAAACCAGCAACTAACAAAGCTTATAACAGTATATAAAGCTGAACAATTAACTCATATCAGATTCACTCTAACATATTCATTAGCAGACTAAACAGTTAGAACTCAAACCTAAAACTCAGATTTAAACAACCTTTTGCCAAAGTATCAGATATTTTAAACAGGTATATTTCCGAAAACCCTATTAAACAGTAAACTCAAAACTTTTAAAATCAGCTTTAAACTGGTAACTAAGAAATACCATCTCACAGCTAACATCAACCATCAGTCACAAACAATGAATCATTCTTATCAGCTTACTAAGATAATCAAACAAATTATTAGCTAAAAAACATGTACTCAAAATGCACTTATACATATTTAAATACTTTAAACAAGTCTACATGAAAGCTAATTAAATCATCAAATATTTAAAACAGATAACCCAACAGATCTAATAAAACTTATATCATAACCCTACAAACCTAATCCATGTATCATATAACTCATAAGATCAAGTAAACAGATTCATAAAAATTAAAAATAACAAGTAAAATAAATGGTATCACACCTTTTGTAGAAACCTTTGAGAAGAAGATCAGCGCTGAGTTGTCTTAATGACCCGAATCAGCACCATTACTAACCACCATTCGAACCATCGATACCCATTACCATCACCATTCGAACAAAATAGTAACCAACAGATTTTTCCTCTATATTCAAACTTGAACAGTAGGTTAACTTTTTCTCCTAAGTTTTACTTATACTATTCAACTAAAGCTATTAATTAGCTTCAATCAAATATCATTAACATTATCATGACTAAATAGATTTAGGAAAGAAAATGCAATAATGATTTTAACAGTAAGTAAAGAGAGAAATAATTCGAACCAAAACAAACTTTTTATTAATAACTTGAAACTGATACATTACTATTACCAAGAAAAATACAGTTTATCCTACACCTATTTTAGTATTATAACATTAAAGATAAAAAATGGGATACTAAAAATTACAGAATATGGGGGTTTTTATAGCCAAACCCCCAAGGCTTCTTGGTGAAGTTGGTTGAGCAGAATCATTCATCTTGACCGTCCAAATCTTCTCTTTCTTCTTTCTCTTTGATCCCATGTCTGATAATAGCCAACTAGCACACGGATCGCCAACTTGGCAATCACGTGTGCTAGTTGTGCTTCTTTGAAGCCTAGTTGTCATCTAATGATTTGAGGAGTGAAGGGATTGAGCTGTTACATCCAATCACAAGCAAGAAAAAGGCCACGTCATTTGTTCTGTCCCCATCTTCTAGCTCTGATTTTCTTGGCAATTAATTAAGGTGCGTGTGTTAACACGCGCCCTAATTTGTAAAGCCCCAATTTTGATTTTGTTATTTAGGGTTAGATGAATAGTTGGATGGATGTCTGGTTATTTGGGGGTGAGAGAGATGACGTGGATAGAACTTTGTTTGTATCGAGAGTAAATGCGTGTGTGGTGGAGGTGAAAAGTGTGTGTTGAATGCTTTGACCGAGAGTAAATAAACATTTATACTCTTTAACTTGCACATTTATTTAACTGATAACCCTAATGGGTAAACAAGCCCATGAACACTCCACGTTTCATAATTTATTGTCAAATCAATGGGCTTTTAGCCTATAAATCCAATCCGTATCTCAATAAGTTACTTGGGCTTTTAGTAGGTTTGTAGCCATTTAACAAACAATACATGTTCTTCAAATGGGCTTTTGAGCCCATTAACCCAAATGTGGGACCCATAAGACCAAATATTCTTCATTAAGTTAAAATCCACTAAAAACGGACTTGTTTTTGGCTTCGTTGGGTTTTTATAGCCAAACCCCCAAGGCTTCTTGGTGAAGTTTGTTGAGCAGAATCATTCATCTTGACCGTCCAAATCTTCTCTTTCTTCTTTCTCTTTGATCCCATGGCTGATAATAGCCAACTAGCACACGGATCGCCAACTTGGCAATCAGGTGTGGTAGTTGTGCTTCTTTGACGCCTAGTTGTCATCTAATGATTGGAGGAGTGAGGGGATTGAGCTGTTAAATCTAATCACAAGCAAGAAAAAGGCCACGTCATTTGTTCTCTCCCCATCTTCTAGCTCTGATTTTCTTGGCAATTAATTAAGGTGTGTGTGTTAACACGCGCCCTAATTTGTAAAGCCCTAATTTTGATTGTGTGATTTAGGGTTAGATGAATAGTTGGGTGGATGTCTGGTTATTTGGGGGTGAGAGAGATGAGGTGGATAGAACTTTGTTTGTATCTAGAGTAAATGTGTGTGTGGTGGAGGTGAAAAGTGTGTGTTAAATGCTTTGACCGAGAGTAAATAAATGTTTATACTCTTTAACTTGCACATTTATTTAACTGATAACCCTAATGGGTAAACAAGCCCATGAACACTCCACGTTTCATAATATATTGTCAAATCAATGGGCTTTTGGCCTATAAATCCAATCCGTATCTCAATAAGTTACTTAGGCTTTTAGTAGGCTTGTAGCCATTTAACAAACAATACATGTTCCTCAAATGGGCTTTTGAGCCCATTAACCCAAGTGTGGGACCCATAAGCCTAAATATTCTTCATTAAGTTAAAATCCACTGAAAAACGGACTTGTTTTTGGCTTCGTTGATCTTTTCTTCAAAACCCATGTCGATTTTGCCGGTTTTCGCGAACTTCGGTACCTACACACATTAAACAACAAAAACACATATACAAGGCAATATTCATTGGTTTTATGCATTTATTGTATGTTTTAAGATACAAATGATATGAGTAAAATCACTCATATCAAACTCCTCCTTGCTAAACAATTGCCGTGTCCTCACGCAATGATAAAATAAAACTCTAACTACACTATTATTCAACTTTAGATACTTTTATTTTGCAAAGACATAATGTAATGCTTTCATTATTTGAAAATTAACTTTTAGGATCATAAAAATCAAATAGATTCATCGTCCTCGACTTTTCACTTTTCCATTCCAAGTTTAAAAACAAGATCATTTTCAATCATAAGTCCAAAAATTAAAACAACTCATACAAGTAATTTGTGTTAAACTCAATCTCCTTTTATTCCTAATTGTATCTCTAGATTTTAAATGTCATTCACCCAAAGGCTCATTTGACTTATTTGATATTTATTAATACAAAAATGAAGGCAAAAATGGTGTAAACTCAACACTCAAAACCTAACCTCGACTTCAAAAACCGTTGTCACTAAAGAAAGCCCACATCAAGGATAACTTAACACGACTTGAGGGATAAATCCCCGGATCTGAAATTTGGCTAATAGGACTATCTAAAGCAACAATAAATCCTCCAAAGTCAATTATGACTTTATTAATGGAGTTAGCAACAATTACATCATATCACCTTGTGGCTCTTTAAGATGTAATCGTGCTCCTTATTTATAATCCACACCCGAAGACTCCTTGGACAAAAATAAGGGAATTGACATTCACCATCCCATCTTATGTCTCATTATGATGAAGCAATTTTTATTAAACATGTAAGACCCGCATGAAAATATTAAATACATGAAATAACAGATTAATTAAAACATTTTTTTAAGTAATTCACGACAAGTATTCCAGTATATTAAACGTACACTACAAGTATTTTTGTTTAATAAATAAATCAATCCGCAATTAAACACGAACTCAGAGCACGAATAAATAATACACGAGAAATATTAAGTCATGAAAACGAAAAGTATAAAATGGAGTTTGTTTGCATGTCGGTTTAAGAAGCAAATACAAACCGTGTATATATATATATTCAAGATATAGTAAATTGACATGGTCATTATTTGAAGACGTTATTTTTGGAATCAACATTTACGTTTCATTAATTATACATGTCCATCACATATCCATATGATCAATTATGTGTTATGTAGAATCTGTCAAGTTGACTTGTCATACAAAACAATATCGTGATATCTTCTTTAACTAAAACCTCCGCCTATCGCGGCATACTTAACGGCAAAAATACATGTATGAACGCATCTCTACCCTTTCGTTTATTCGGGTAACACATATCACATACAAGTTTGCATAGTCAAGAAGGATCGGAGGGCACGTCGCCATTGATCTTCTTCAAGTTTCTGTTCGAGCACGTGAGTGTGTCTCCAAGTTGCAGTTTCGGTTCGAGTTAACATGAGAAAACAACTTTATCTCCGGTGGACATTCGGTCCGGCTTCAGATCACAGTTTTGGGTTCCGACGAGGATTACACTAGAGTCGAGTTACGATTGGCGTTTCGGTTCGAGATCGTATCCGATTCGATCACTTTGTGGTTGTTCCATTGGAGGTAATATAGTTCTCGATCCATATTAATATAACTAATATTGAAGGATGAAATCATGCGTCTTTGAAAATATAAACGTAAATGATACATTTTTTTTGTCCTAAAAACTGAGACATGACATGCTAAAATGAATTGCACATCTTTGATAAACCTAGTTAATAATGATGAAAGGCTTATGTTTTAAAAAGTATAAACTGTTGCAAACCATAAGCTTATGAATACTACAATGGGTGTTATATTGTATAATATAATGTGAGGATTCGTAGAATTGTGATTATTAAACTACTTATTATAATACACATAAGATGACATAGAGAATGTGCTTTTGGGCTCGGTGAACCGAGACCCCAAAGAGGTGCTCGGTGGTTGTTGTCTCGGCAAGCCGAGAGTCCACCGAGGGTTCGGTTTATTTTAAAATCAGTTTATCGATTTTTGACTTAGTTAATTTTCGGCTTATTAAAATTTACTTATTAACTAATCAGCTTATATTATAGGCTTATTAAATCAGCGTATTACTATTTAAGGAAATTTTCTTATTTTTGGAAACTTATTATATTTAGAAACCTGCTATTTTTAGAAAGTTACTAATTACAGAAATATCAAGTAGAATAGAATATGAAACATGAAATACAGTATCAAGAACTCATGAACCACGCCAGATTGAGGATATACGTAATAATTCAGAACAAGTAAACCAAGTCAAGAACCAATAACTCATGTCATGTACAAACAACTCATTCATATCCCTTATTATGTAGCTCACGTGAAGTCAGACTAGACCCTCAGCTTTCATTCTTATTTTATTACTGGATACGAGGTACGGATTTTCTGTCCTTTCAGTAAGGACTTCCTTTCCTATGCATGATTAGGATTCCCCGTCTGTAGCCAAATGTTTTTCCCCAGTATATGTTTTAAGCTTATTAGTAATCATGTTAATAACTAAATAAATTGTCTGAGCCTTATATACAAGCATGACCAGTCAGTAGTACTAGTTACGGAGGTACCGTAACCATGACACTTGAGGCACCGGTGTCGTGACTCACATGCAGGAGAGTGATTTCCTGCATCGTCCCACTTAGCTCAGCTTGGCCATTTTATCAGTATTATTAGTGGGGCGTATGGATGCATCCTAGGCTTATCAGTTTACAAGTTATCAGGGTGAATGTGGTGTGTGCTCTACATCCTTCAGATTGGAGCTGATCCCTCCACCCAGCACAGTATTTATGAGGTCACCCTCTACAGTTATTTAGAGGTCACCCCTCTACGACATGATGAGGTCACCCCTCCAGTTATTCATGCACTGTTGTTATAGCACATGACCTATATAAGCTCTGGAAATTAAAATACAGTAAATGCATGTTTTCAGATTTAACAGATAACAGTTCAGCTTTATTATTTATAAATCAGACTTTACAGATTATACATAGATTTCCGCTGCAACTTTACTTATCAGTCTTACAGCTCCAGTATTTTATCATTTGTTTCATTTCAGTAATTCCTTATCATGCTTTATATCCGTTAACTGAGCGTTATGCTCAGCCGTAGTTCTTTCATGTTCTAACGACAGGTACACCAGGACGCTCTTAGGATTCTGAGAGCATCTGCATTGAATGGAAGCTATCCGGGCTTCTTACTTTATGCACTTCTTACATTATTCTGCTTATTTGGATATTGTTTAGTCCTTTCCTTTAGTATTTTATTTTTTTCATGTTTTGAGCTTAGGTTGGATTACCGATGTTTGATTCCGGTATTTCCGTTATGGTCAGTTAATGTTTTAGGACATTTACCTTATGCTTTGATGACACGCCATAAATACACGTAATGGTCCACTTATCCAAGTAGGGTGTTACAAAACACGTCCCTATGCCATACACCCTAAGGCTCAAATGACAAGGTTAGTGCTACATGACTCCCACCCGAAGGCTCATAGAGAACATGTTTTTATTTATTCTTCTTATTAGTATGATATTTATAGTAAGCCAAATTTCCGCAATCCCATGATCAAAAGTCCATGACGCTGACACCCTTAATGTGTTCTCACTTTAATTACAAGGGAATAAAAAGAAGGAGTTACGAGTTAAGATATTAAGCCTAAACCGCTAAAAACTTCATTTATTAAGCAATTAATTATTCAAGCGTGAAAAATAAATACTAGGAGATTAAATCAAACACAAAAATACTTATACAAAGAAGAATTAACCTTAAAAACTTATGATTAAACTTTATCATTTCTTGTTCTCCATATTGTAAATTTCAAAAATGTGAAATTAATGGATACTTAGCCTATTAAATCAAAGTTTTGGGTTTTCAAGTCATCTATAGGATCTTGCATCTCCATAGACTTTTTCAAGTTTTAGAATTTGCGTTTTAAAGTTCCCTTGATAAACGACTTTCTAGGATCAGTTATAGGAACTTGCGAAAAGTTCTCGTTCTTAAACCCGTATGAGTTAAGACTTTCGCGTTTTAAAGTTCCCTATATAAAATCCCAGCAAAACTTGATTTAAACACGTTAAGGAAAAAGCTAAGGTAAAAACCGAGTCGAGTCAAAAATTATTTTTATTTTCACTAATAAGTGTGTAAACACTTATCCTCTTGCCACTAAAATCAAGGAAAAACAAGACCTAATCATGTGTTTTATATCGTAAAAGTCGGAATTACGCGTGGTTTTGTGTTTTTGTGTTAAAATAGGTACAAATGATCAAAAGAAGAGAAAACACGGGATTTCACGGTCAAATGTTAAAGAAAAGTCCAAAAAGAGACGAAGACTAAGTCAAAAGATCAAAAGTGTGCTCAAGTTCACGAAAACCCGGCTAAACCTACACGAGCTTAAAGAAAAAGATCGAGAAAACCGAAATCGAGTTTGTTTTAGTGGATTTAAGCATTTACGAAGATTTTGGCCCAAGTGGGTCCCACATTTGGGTATTGGGCCTAAAAGCCCAATAACCATTTTTCTTTATCAATTAAATTGGATGGGGGTTATTTAAATTGGGCCAAGCCCATTTTACATTTATGAGAAGAATGAAGAAAATATATGGCCCAAAAGCCCAATGGATTAACATGGGACGAAGATTGATTTTTGCTAGTCATTTTCCCAGTCAAAAAAATATATGGGCCACTAGCCCATTTGGTGGCTAATGATGAACGAAGAAAACAAACAAGGAGGTTTTGCTCGGTCAATTTTTAAACCCCCACACTTTATTTAAAACCGGTCAAACATTTACTCGGTCAACAATTTAACCTCACACCCCCCAAACACGTGTTATTCACTTCACCACACATAATCTCATTTACCCCACACGTTTTATCTTACTATACACCATCACACAAAAAATAAGCCAACCGTCCAACTCATGTTTATTATATTTATTTACCCACAAATTCAACTCTCTCACCCACGTGTCTTACCCACTCACAAAATAAAATGTTTTTTTTATTTACCCAATACCGGTCATCCCAAAACCCACAACATACCAACAATCTAAGTTTGCATTCCTCACACACACGTGTACAACCTTTACCCCACTCATAAATAAATAAAACAGATATTTAACCCCATACCTCATTTGCGATATTAACAAAGTGAATCCCACTTTCACTTCTCTTCCATCTCTCCCATTTTTACAGTCAACCCCAAAAACCCTAATTTACATCACCAAAAATTACCAAGTTAATTTGGGGGTTTTTCCCTCAAAGGTTAATTCACACTATGGGAATTAAATCCCCATAGTTTTCGGATCAAGCACTCAAAGTGGTCCTCATCTCTCATCCTGACGTGGCTAATCCCATTGATTTGATTGGTGGATACAAATCACCAATACCCATCCCTCCAATAAAGACCCTCCACATCATCATAGAAGAAAAACAAGAAGCACAAAAACGCCACGAGGGCAATCCGTGTGCAAGAAGGGTTGATCTCATCCGTTGGATCATAAGAAAAAGAGAGAGAAGAAAAGAAACGGCCCGGATTAATTGCTTATCTTTGAAGCTACCAAGAAGGTTTTGTGGGTTTCTCCTATAAAAACCCCCATCAATTATGTAATTGAGGAGCACTTTTCTTTATTTTAATTTTCAGTAAATTAGGTTTTTAGATTTAATCATGTATTTTCTTTAATTCCCAGTTTAAATTTTCGT
Organism: Glebionis coronaria; assembly: GCA_025667525.1. Classification (NCBI taxonomy): domain Eukaryota; kingdom Viridiplantae; phylum Streptophyta; class Magnoliopsida; order Asterales; family Asteraceae; genus Glebionis; species Glebionis coronaria. Next base: position 318,531,221 of record CM046879.1, on the reverse strand, counting down.
CTTATTTAGCTTTCAAGTTATATCTGCTTTCTTCTCTTTTAATTACTGTTACTGTTCGCCAGTTATTATTATAAATATTAAAAAAATAAATAAATAAATAAATAAAGGAAAGTGATAAAAATTTCCGCCACTGGGAGATTTAAATCTACTGTTCAAGTTTGTTTGGATTTGTTCTTGTTCGCGTAGAGGTACTGTTCGAATATATGGTCTTTTTCCTTGCTGTTTGGTTCGAGTGTATTAGGGTCGAGATGATGATTTTTGGTGGGATATACGGTGGTGTCTGGTGTTCGGTTTGTCATTAAGACGGCTCAGCGCCGATCTTCGTCGCAAAGGTTTCTCCAAAAGGTTTTTCATCTCTTTTCCTTATTTATTTCAGTTAAGTTTAATCTGCTATTAGTTTTAATATGTTTAAAAATTGAATCTGCTTATTTGGTTTTATTATTTGCTTAAAGTCTAGTTAATATTATTCAGCTTATTTCGTTTTAGTTTTCCAAGTTGAGTTTGGATTATTTGATATAGCTTACTTCCTGTTTTTATTAATTAGACTTATTTGGGTTATATATTTTTAGCTTATTAGTTTTATGCATGTTTCCTAGATTTGTTTTTGATTTGTATCTTATTTAGATTTGCTTATTTCTAGTATTTGCTTATTTAGTTTTATTAAGTTTGGTTTTGTTGGTCTAGTTGCTTATTATCTGCTTCTTTTTAATCTGCTTATCGTTTGTTTTTGGTTTCAGCTGGCTGTTTAATGCTTATTAGTTACTGATACAAAGATTTTACTAGTTGAAAGTTCGTTTCTCGGAATCTCTTCGAATTGATCTCTGGTTAATTGTGCGACTCAGTTGTTCTTGGTGAATCAAATAAAAGAGTTGTCGTTGTCTAAAACTAATTAAAAATGAAGACTTGAAACAAATAGAAATAAAGATGGTAAAAAGAGAAAACAAAAGATAAAAACTTGGCGAAAAGTAAATTACGAGAAAATTAAAAGGCAAATAAAATAAGTAACGCAAATTAAAACTTAAACTAAAAGGAAAGCAATTTAAAATGCAAATAAAGAAAAAGGCGGGAAAAATAAAGCTTAAAACTAAAATCTGAAAAAACTCTATTCGGAATAATTCTCCTATGCGGAATAATGACTACTCGGAATAAAAGAATGCTATGCAGAATAAAATACCTATGCGGAATAATTGCTACTCGGAATCTTTGGAAAGAAAATAAACTCTATGCGGAATAAAAATTGCTATGCGGAATGAAGGAGCTATGCGGAATAATGAAAATCCTACTCGGAATATAAAGACTATGCGGAATAATATGCTATGCTGAATAAAAAGACTATGCGGAATATTATGCTATGCGGAATAAGGGTCCATATCCGGAACATTTTAACATTCCGAGTAAGAATCCTATCCGGAATAAAAAAATTTTCCGAATAAAGGACAAAATGAGAAGACTATACGGAATAACTAGGGACAAAACAGTAAGCAGGAACATGAAACAGGGGATGAAGAACAAAGCACGAATTTGATCAAATCTAACCAAAACAAACCAAAAGATTAAACCAAAACAACTAATAAGCATCAACTAACAATAATCAATCAAAACAAATCAACAAAATTAACAAACATAACCAAATCAATCAAAACCCACTTGATCAAAACCATAAAAACTCAAGAACATGAACAATGAAAATGAAGAACAAATCAAACAAGAAAAGTAGGAGGAGATTAACAATAATGTAAAGATTAACAACAATTAAAGGTGAACTTACTTGGAATTAAAAGAAAATTAAAGGTGCATTACATGAAGATTAAAGTGCATAAAATTAAAGAACAGGAAAATGAAAATGGGGAAGAGAGGCTTGTCAGGCCTCCAACAAACTAAACAAAATGAAAGTGGACACTATATATAGGGGGATTAGGGAGGAGCTTAGGAAGCTTCCTCCCTCTTTCTTCTTTATCTTAATTGCACACTTAAGTCCTTGATCTTCTTAATCTTTTGTTAATCTTCTTAATACTTGGACTTTGTCTTGGGATTTCTTCAAACTCGTCTTGTAATTTTCAATAAATTCGACTTGAGTTCTTCGGCTTTTTAGTAAACTTCCGTCTTTTGACTTTTTCTTCGATAAATCTTCAGAATTGGTCTTGGACTTCCGTTCTTTTTCCACTTTTGATCTTTCGACTTTGTCTTTTGCTTTTTTTCTTCGATAAAAGCCCGTGAAACCCCGTGTTTTCTCCACTTTTCACCTTTTCGTCCTAAATCACAACAAAAACACAAACCACGCATAATTCCGACATAAAATGACATAAAATACACGTTTTGGCTCAGTTATTATTGTAATTAATTGGTAAAAAGGATGGGTGTTTTCACACCTATCAAATCCCCTACACTTAACCATTGCAATGTCCTCATGCAATGCATTAGTTACAAAGCACTTTTACATTTTTCATCACAATCAATCCATGTTGGCCTTTAATAAAGAGATAAAAAATTATAAACATACAAAGTAAAGAAATCAAAAACATACCTTGGGTTTTGAAAATGTCATGAATAATCATCATCCTCAAGTTTTCACTTTCTCCAAACCAAGCTTAAAAACGAGATCATTGTTATTATAAGTTAGCAAACTAACACGAACTCATGTGGCCAATTATTCACTTAGACTCCCTTGTTCCTAGGGGTATCTCTTATATTTTATTTTTGTCTTGAATGATCACAAGGATGCATTTTTTACTTATTTCGATAGTTATTAAGGTTGAAAATAAAGTGAACGATTTAATCAATAGTTAGCTAAAGGACAAAATCTTTTAAAACTGCTTCTCGGGACCTCATAAAGTTCATATCTTGGCATAACTCGCTTCGCGATTTGAGACCTTTCTCGGACCGATATTTCGCAGCGACTTCATACTTCAAACCTTGAGAGACGTTCATGAAATTATGGTCTTCTCTTCATAATGGAATTTCTTCACTTGAAGTTTTGAGAGATTCATACTTGGACCACGACTTCTTCATTTTTCTCCAATCATTACTTTGGACTTTGATATACAACGATCCGCCTCCTTTTAGGACTTGGATCTATTTATCCTCATACCTTGCTAGGGTCTTTTCGGATACACTTCTCCATGACTTTTGGGGAGTTTTTGCTTTTCGTCGTGTGTCTCGATCCTTCATATTGATTTTCGATAAATGATTCTTCACATCACTTGGGATCTTTAGCAACAAAATATAGCCCTCATGTCTTGTTAGGACCTTTTTGGACTCGCCAATCTTCGCATCCCGCTTCAATAAGTTATGCCTTGGCTATGAACTCTAATCCATACCGAGCAACTATTAAACGATCTTGGGCTAGAAGCAAAGTAACTTTTCAAATCGTACAACCTTATTTATTGCAGAATAAATTATTAGCAAGCGATGGGAGAATAGGCTTATAATTAACTCACATAAATTCACGAAAGAATACCGAACTTATAATTGGCTCTATCATCTCTCGTCCTCCACAGTTTAAAATCTCAAGGAATGAGACTCGTGGATGCTTAGCCTATTAAGTCAAAGTTTTGGGTTTTCGAGTCGTCTATAGGATCTTGCAAATTCTTAGAATTTTACAAGTTTAGAAATCGTATTTTAAAGTTCCCTTGATAAACGACTCTCTATGATCACTTATAGGAACTTACGAAAATTTCTTGCTCTTAACCCGTGAGAGTAAAGACTTTCGTGTTTTATAGCTCCCTAAATAAAAGCCTATCAAAACTTGACTTAAACATGTTAAGGATACTAGCTAGAGTAATCTTAGACAAGTAAACTCGGGTTGAGTCAAAAGATTCACAACGTTTTGAAAATTAAAACCACTTTATTAAGCATTTATTGTAATAAGGAAAGGAAATAACTATACAAAAGGAAAAACTAATAGGCCAAAATAGATCAAAAATTTTGAAAAATGTCGAAAAATTGATTTTCCGGTTAAAATGAGGACAAATACAAGGAAAAGGCCACTTAACTTCGATAGAAGTCCCCCCTACACTTAATATAAATATTGTCCTCAATGTTTAAGCATGTGGGAGTAAACTCCCCTACACTAAGGACATTGTGCACTTTGTTTAAATCTTGCTAAGGAAAGGACAACTAAAGAGACTCCTATTTTAATATTCAGAAATATAAAATAGAGAATCAAAAAGAGTTTAGGATAGAACCAGGAAGAAGTGAATCACGGAATCACGGTTCGTCAAAAGTCATCAAGAGTGTGTCTTTAAAGCTCGAATCCCTGCACATGATAAGAAAGAAAGCAAGAAACACCACGGGGCTCCCCCCTACACTTATGGTGAAAATAGATAGATAATTGGGTTGCCTCCCAAAAAGCGCTTGTTTATATTAACCGAGTCACAAGCCTCACTCGTCCCCGAATTAAATGGTCCATGGGGAAGCCTCGAATGTAATACCGGGATCAAAGACCTTGTCCTCGTTCCCGGTTGACAACAACAAAGGAGAGGCGGGGATAAGTCTTGAATGGGAGAAAAGTCCTTTCAACATACGAGAAGTATGTGAATTCAAGATCCATGGGAGGTGGGTTGGGTATTGTAAGCACATTGTCATCCCCCAAAGACAATGGAGGCTGAGCATTAGGCAAAGCCGTAATGTTATCATTGATAGCATAATCAATGTCACCTCCCGGGTCAAAGCACTCATCCTCCGTGATAGTGGCTAAAGGGGAGGATGAAAGGTGCTCAGGAGGGGGACTTTGGACAATATTTTCTTGTAGCAAATTATTAAAAATAATGTCCCCCTCCATATCATCGTCATCATTACCTGGTGGTATGGAGTGAATGTCAATTTCTTCTAGCGATGGGTCATTATCTTCAATGGGAGGAACAGATGGAGGTAAAGACTCGGAAAGAGGAGGAGAAGTCAATGCTTCGATTTGAGCAATAAGAAGGTGCACTTTCCGTAATCTATCGCGAAGAAGCACGTCATCCACCTTATCCACAAGATCATGTTCATCAGTGAACTTCTCGTAAATCGGAGAGAATAAATTGTCATCACCCGCATCTCCCGGTGGAGATTGAGAAATTTCAAAAGTGAAATTCTCATAGCTTGGAGAAAAATCGTCATCATTAGGATCGACCTTTTTCGTAAGAGCAACGTCGTCCTTAGGCTCCATAGCAGTCGGTATGTCAGAAACCTCATCATCAAACACTTTATCAAGACCAACATCACTAAGCTCATTCAATGTATCACACTCCTTAGACACGTTTGGGATATTGAGAGGAGGGATGACAATTGCACTAGGACATTGAGCAGTAAGGTCATTCCAAGAAATAGTAGGCTCATCGTCATCTTCATCATAATAGTATGGATACACCGGGGAAGGAGTATAAGTCTCGATATTTGATATTTGCTCCTGTCGATGATCCTCTTGACATTTCTCGATGATCTTGTTGCAAGCTTCTTGAATTTGTTGACTTTGCTTAACAAGAGTGTCCCATTGTTCATTGGAGCTCAATTGTTCGAAGGAGGGTTGATGATCGATGGGGTGTTGTGGGGGTTCAAAATGTTGAAAACCTGAATTATAGCATGGTTGTGGCTCATAGTAGTTCATCGGTTGAGAAGAATTAGAAACCGGGTTTGGTTCATAATAATCCATTGGTGAAGAAAACCGAGGACACGGATTTTGCTCATAATAATTCATTGGTTGACAATAATAGCTATCGTGAGGACCCCCACAATTTTGGCAAGAAGGGTAAGGAGAAAAGTCGGGTGCGTCTTGTGGATAGCTATTTTCATTGTCATAATTGTACCCCGGTTCTTGTCCGTGAACAGACGGGTATTGAACCGGGCACGAAACATGCCAATGAGAATCGCTTCCACAATAGATGCACGGGGAAAGAATAGGTGGGTTCAAAAAGGACGAATTAAGTGAGTGGCACAAAGGACAAAATCCTGATATTAATTGTGTATCTTTGATATCGTTTCCGCACCGCTCACATGTACACCATTGACAAGATTCGTTCCCGTACAATCGTCTCCCGCACCCGACGCAATGGACATAAAAATCCATAAAGAAAGATAGATAAGCAAGAAGAATATTTTTGGTGCAAAACTTTGAAAAAGAAATGCTTTTTTTTTTTATTTTTCAAATGTTTTTGGATTTTTGAAAATATTTGAACATGAAAAATAACGTTCACACGTGAACGGATCCCAAAAGCCAACGCGTCTCTCACAAAAAACCTTTGATCCTCACGAAAAGAGCCGCCAACGCCGCCATTTGATACAAGAGATTTTACTAGTTGAAAGTTCGTTTCTCGGAATCTCTTCGAATTGATCTCTGATTAATTGTGCGACTCAGTTGTTCTTGGTGAATCAAATAAAAGAGTTGTCATTGTCTAAAACAAATTAAAAATGAAGACTTGAAACAAATAGAAATAAAGATGGTAAAAAGAGAAAACAAAAGATAAAAACTTGGCGAAAAGTAAATTACGAGAAAATTAAAAGGCAAATAAAATAAGTAACACAAATTAAAACTTAAACTAAAAGGAAAGCAATTTAAAATGCAAATAAAGAAAAAGGCGGGAAAAATAAAGCTTAAAACTAAAATCTGAAAAAACTCTATTCAGAATAATTCTCCTATGCGGAATAATGACTACTCGGAATAAAAGAATGCTATGCGGAATAAAATACCTATGCGGAATAATTGCTACTCGGAATCTTTGGAAAGAAAATAAACTCTATGCGGAATAAAAATTGCTATGCGGAATGAAGGAGCTATACGGAATAATGAAAATCCTACTCGGAATAAAAAGACTATGCGGAATAATATGCTATGTTGAATAAAAAGACTATGCGGAATATTATGCTATGCGGAATAAGGGTCCCTATCCGGAACATTTGAACATTCCGAGTAAGAATCCTATCCGGAATAAAAAGATTTTCCGAATAAAGGACAAAATGAGAAGACTATACGGAATAACTAGGGACGGAACAGTAAGCAGGAACATGAAACAGGGGATGAAGAACAAAGCACGAATTTGATCAAATCTAACCAAAACAAAACCAAAACAACCAATAAGCATCAACTAACAATAATCAATCAAAACAAATCAACAAAATTAACAAACATAACCAAATCAATCAAAACTCACTTGATCAAAACCATAAAAACTCAAGAACATGAACAATGAAAATGAAGAACAAATCAAACAAGAAAGGTAGGAGGATATTAACAATAATGTAAAGATTAACAACAATTAAAGGTGAACTTACTTGGAATTAAAAGAAAATTAAAGGTGCATTACATGAAGATTAAAGTGCATAAAATTAAAGAACAGGAAAATGAAAATGGGGAAGAGAGGCTTGTCAGGCCTCCAGCAAACTAAACAAAATGAAAGTAGACACTATATATAGGGGGATTAGGGAGGAGCTTAGGAAGCTTCCTCCATCTTTCTTCTTTCTCTTAATTGCACACTTAAGTCCTTGATCTTCTTAATCTTTAGTTAATATTCTTAATACTTGGACTTTGTCTTGGGATTTCTTCAAACTCGTCTTGTAATTTTCAATAAATTCGACTTGAGTTCTTCGGCTTTTTAGTAAACTTCCATCTTTTGACTTTTTCTTCGATAAATCTTCAGAATTGGTCTTGGACTTCCGTTCTTTTTCCACTTTTGATCTTTCGACTTTGTCTTTTGCTTTTTTTCTTCGATAAAAGCCCGTGAAACCCCGTGTTTTCTCCAATTTTCACCTTTTCGTCCTAAATCATAACAAAAACACAAACCACGCATAATTCCGACATAAATGACATAAAATACACGTTTTGGCTAAGTTATTATTGTAATTAAGTGGTAAAAAGGATGGGTGTTTTCACACCTATCAGTTACTTATTTAAATAGAACTGTATGCTTATTATCTGTTTCTTTTTTTAGCTTATTTGTCTAGCTGATTAGCTGATTTGGTTTTGTGGTTTTGCTTCTATTGCTGTGTTAACACAGATCCTTTTGATTTGTGTGACTTTAAGTTCCAAAAGTCAAAATAATATCATTTAGCAAAAAAAAAGGGGGTATCCAGGGACTCGAACCCTGGACCTCTCGCATAACAACCAAGCAACCTAACCATCTCAGTTGGACACTCTTTTGAGTTTTATAGTGCAACGTTAAATTAATATAGGGTTTTATTATTTAGCTGGTAGTTTTAAATTAAAAAAGTTTAATACAAGATTTGTTAGTTTTTATTTTAATTAAATAGTTTTATTTTAATTTTCTTCAATTCAGTTTTAATAAAAAATAAAAAGATAAAAAAATAAAAAATATTTTATTTAAATTTCTTTTTTTAAATTAGTTTAGGTTATAAATAGTTTTCATAAAAGTCTTTTAAATTGTTTTCTTTAAAGTATAAAATTAGTTTTCATTTAATATAGTTTTGTTTATAAATAGATTCTAGTTAAAAGTTTTTATTTAGTCTTATTAAAATTAGATTTGAATAACTTTTATTTAAAGTTTTTATAAAATTAAGTTTTTAATTAGTTTACATTTTTATTAAATATAGATTTGTTCTTAATTAGTTTCAAAAAGTTTTTAATATTAAATAGTTTTAGTTTAAAATATCAAGTACGATTTACCAAGAAAAAATTAGTCCCACATTAATTGAAAATCAATTCGAGTGAGTCGAGGAACGATAAACGAACAAAAATACATACAAAATCTTAGTATTAAAATGAACTGCCAGCTAAATAATAATACCCTATATTAATTTAACGTTGCACTATAAAACTCAAAAGAGTGTCCAGCTGAGATGGTTAGGTTGCTTGGTTGTTATGCGAGAGGTCCAAGGTTCGAGTCCCTGGATACCCCCTTTTTTTTGCTAAATGATATTATTTTGACTTTTGGAACTTAAAGTCACACAGATCAAAAGGATCTGTGTTAACACAGCAATAGAAGCAAAACCATAAAACCAAATCAGCTAATCAACTAGACAAATAAGCTAAAAAAAGAAACAGATAATAAGCATACAGTTCTATTTAAATAAGTAACTAATAAGCATTTAACAGCCAGCTGAAACCAAAAACAAACGATAAGCAGATTAACAAGAAGCAGATAATAAGCAACTAGACCAACAAAACCAAACTTAATAAAACTAAATAAGCAAATAATAGAAATAAGCAAATCTAAATAAGCCACAAATCAAAAACAAATCTAGGAAACATGCATAAAACTAATAAGCTAAAAATATGTAACCCAAATAAGTCTAATTAATAAAAACAGGAAGTAAGCTATATCAAATAATCCAAACTCAACTCGGAAAACTAAAACGAAATAAGCTGAATAATATTAACTAGACTTTAAGCAAATAATAAAACCAAATAAGCAGATTCAATTTTTAAACATATTAAAACTAATAGCAGATTAAACTTAATTGAAATAAATAAGGAAAAGAGATGAAAAACCTTTTGGAGAAACCTTTGCGACGAAGATCGGCGCTGAGCCGTCTTAATGACAAACCGAACACCAATCACCACCGTATATCCCACCAAAAATCATCATCTCGACCCTAATACACTCGAACCAAACAGCAAGGAAAAAGACCATATATTCGAACAGTACCTCTACCCCAACAAGAACAAATCCAAACAAACTTGAACAGTAGATTTAAATCTCCCAGTGGGGGAAATTTTTATCACTTTCCTTTATTTATTTATTTATTTATTAATTTTTTAAATATTTATAATAATAACTGGCTAACAGTAACAGTAATTAAAAGAGAAGAAAGCAGATATAACTTGAAAGCTAAATAAGACGAAAATTTAAATTGAGAGACGAAAATAATTTAAACTACTTTTCATTAATTAATAATAAAAAATGACATTAACTGGGAATTAAAGAAAATACATGATTAAATCTAAAAATCTAATTTACTGAGAATTTAAATAAAGAAAAGTGCTCCTCAATTACAATATTGATGGGGGTTTTTATAGGAGAAACCCACAAAACCTTCTTGGTAGCTTCAAAGATAAGCAATTAATCCAGGCCGTTTCTTTTCTTCTCTCTTTTTCTTATGATCCAACGGATGAGATCAACCCTTCTTGAACACGGATTGCCCTCGTGGCGTTTTTGTGCTTCTTGTTTTTCTTCTATGATGATGTGGAGGGTCTTTATTGGAGGGATGGGTATTGGTGATTTGTATCCACCAGTCAAATCAATGGGATCAGCCACGTCAGGATGAGAGATGAGGACCACTTTGAGTGCTTGATCCGAAAACTATGGGGATTTAATTCCCATAGTGTGAATTAACCATTGAGGGAAAAACCCCCAAATTAACTTGGTAATTTTTGGTGATGTAAATTAGGGTTTTTGGGGTTGAATGTAAAAATAGGAGAGATGGAAGAGAAGTGAAAGTGGGATTCACTTTGTTAATATCGCAAATGAGGTGTGGGGTTAAATATATGTTTTATTTATTTATGAGTGGGGTAAAGGTTGTACACGTGTGTGTGAGGAATGAAAACTTAGATTGTTGGTATGTTGTGGGTTTTGGGATGACCGGTATTGGGTAAAGTAAAAAAAACATTTTATTTTTGTGAGTGGGTAAGACATGTGGGTGAGAGAGTTAAATTTGTGGGTAAATAAATATAATAAACATGAGTGGGACGGTTGGCTTATTTTTTGTGTGAGGGTGTATAGTAAGATAAAACGTGTGGGGTAAATGGGATTATGTGTGGTGAAGTGAATAACACGTGTTTGGGGGTGTGAGGTTAAATTGTTGACCGAGTAAATATTTGACCGGTTGTAAATAAAGTGTGGGGGTTTAAAAATTGACCGAGCAAAACCTCCTTGTTTATTTTCTTCGTTCATCATTAGCCACCAAATGGGCTAGTGGCCCATATATTTTTTTTGACTGGGAAAATGACTAGCAAAAATCAATCTTCGTCCCATGTTAATCCATTTGGGCTTTTGGGCCATATATTTTCTTCATTCGTCTCATAAATGTAAAATGGGCTTGGCCTAATTTAAATAAACCCCATCCAATTTAATTAATAAAGAAAATGGTTATTGGGCTTTTAGGCCCAATACCCAAATGTGGGACCCACTTGGGCCAAAATCTTCGTAAATGCTTAAATCCACTAAAACGAACTCGATTTCGGTTTTCTCGATCTTTTTCTTTAAGCTCGTGTCGGTTTAGCCGGTTTTCGTGAACTTGAGCACACTTCTGATCTTTTGACTTAGTCTTCGTCTCTTTTTGGACTTTTCTTCAACATTTGACTGTGAAATCCCGTGTTTTCTCTTCTTTTGATCATTTGTACCTATTTTAACACAAAAACACAAAACCACGCGTAATTCCAACTTTTACGATATAAAACACATGATTAGGTCTTGTTTTTCCTTGATTTTAGTGGCAAGAGGATAAGTGTTTACACACTTATTAAATCCCCTACACTTGACCATTGCAATGACCCCATGCAATGTATAAATTTAAAGCATTAAGTAACATTTTTCTCATAATTAACCCATCGTGGCCTTTATTAAGATATACTATTATTACTACGACGAAAAGATAAAAACTTAAAAGGAGACAAAAGTTATAACAATTTTATTAGCTTGAAATTATTTGAAGGAGAAACTCGTAAAGAAATCTAAGACGTAGATTAGGGCTTTGGTGTCATGAATATTAATCACCCTCAAGTTTCACGTTCCCCATACCAAGCTTAAAAATGAGATCATTGTTTACCACAAGTTAGCACAACTAACGCTTACTCATGTGGTTTAATTAATCACTTAGACCCCCTTATTCCTAAGGTGTATCTCTTATATTTTATTTTTGTCTTGAATGATCACGAGGATGCATTGTTGACTTATTTTGATAGTTTATTAGGCTGAAAATAAAGTGGGACGATTTAATCAATAGTTAGCTAAAGGACAAAATCTTTTAAAACTGCTTCTCGGGACCTCAAAAAGTTCATATCTTGGCATAACTCGCTTCGCGATTTGAGACCTTTCTCTGACCGATATTTGGCTTGTACTTCAAACTTCAAATCTTGAGAGACGATCTTGAAATTATGGTCTTTTCTTCATTTTGGTATACATCTTCATTAGGGGTATAAGATGCTTCAAACGTTGACCACGACTTCTTCATTTATCCTCTTCTTTATTTAGGATTTTGATATACAACGATCCGCCTCCTTTTCGGACTTGGATCTATTTATCCTCATACCTTGTTAGGGTCTTTTTGGATAGACTTCTCCATGATCTTTAGGGGAGTCATTGCTTTTCATCGTGTGTCTTGATCCATCATATTGATTTGGATTAATGATCTTCACATCATATTTGGATCTTTAGCAAAAAGTGAATCCCCATGCCTTGTGAGAGCCTTTTTGGACTCGGGTATCCTCATGCCTTGTTAGGGCCTTTTTGGATATGCCAATCTTCGCGTCCCGCTTCAATAAGTTATGCCTTGGCTATGAACTCTAATTAATACCGAGCAACTTTTAAACGATCTTGTTCTAGAAGCTAAGTAACTTTTCAAATCGTACAACCTTACTTATTGCAAACATATTTATTAACAAGCGATGGGAGAAAAAGCTCATAACTAACTCACATAAGTTAATGGGAGAATACCAAACTTATAGCTAACTCTATCATATCTCGTTCTCCACAATTTAAAATCTTAAGTAATGAGACTCGTGGATGCTTAGCCTAATAAACCAATTAAGGTCCATATGGTTAAGGATACTAGCTAGAGTAAACTTGGATAAGTAAACTCGGGTTGAGTCAAAATATTCACGACGGGCCTAATATATCAAAGACATCTAAACTTGTTTAAAACCATTTTATTCATTTATTTATTTTTGACTTTATTCTTGAAATGGAAATTATTACGATGCGATGATAAAAGGAAAGACATAAATGAAAATACTACTAGGCCAAAATAGATCAAAAATTTGAAAAACGTTGAATTTTTTTTTATCTTTACGGTTAAATGGGGTCAAATTCATGGAAAAGGCCACTAAAATTTCGATAGAAATCCCCCCTACACTTAATATAAACATTGTCCTCAATGTTTAAGCATGTGGGAGAATAAACTCCCCTACACTTGGGACATTGAGTACGTTGTTTAAAATCGAGCTAAGGAAAGGACAACTAAAGTGATTACATTTATTTGTTTTATTTATATACAAGATTAAATCACAATAGCAAAAACTTATCGAAGGAAACGGGTACACGGGAAACACGGGAACACGGGTCTCGTCAAAAGTACCAAAAGTGGATCATTAAGCACATGTCCCTGCACACAACATCACAACACAAACAAACAACCTACTTGGCTCCCCCTACACTTATTGGTGAAAATGGATGAAAGGGTGGAAAAGGTAAAAATCTAACCTAGTTAAACGATGCTTGATTTTTCATCACGAGTCTCTAGCTCGGCCCGAATTCCCGAATGTCAACATTCAAATGGGAAAATCATGGGAAAACCGAGATTTCCAAGGGAGGAATATCTCTCCATGATAAAGGTGAAACAAAGTCATACAAGGCATACCCCATGAAAATCCACCTGGGTCAAACACATAATTTCCATCACAAAAGGAAATAAACCCCAAGGTGGTACGCAAGTCAAAGAAAAGTTGGGTATCCTTAGGCAAAAGTCTCTTACTAGGGACGGTGTTATGGAGATATGGCAATGAAAGCATGAAAGTATCTATTCCGGGATCAAACACCGATTCCTTAACGGGAAAATAGCAAGAGGTACTGACATTTAAGCTCAAAACATCATCAAAATCCAAAGTGGGAAGGTCATCCTCTTCCAAACTCGGTGTGAAAACATAAGTATCATCGGAATCATAGGAAAAATCTTCCTCATGAGGAAAATAGGTATTTAGAAAGGTATCTAAATCCTCTCAAATGGAATAACCTCTAAAGTCGGAATGATCTCTAAGAGTGGAGGATCCTCCTCATAAGTCATGACTTCTAATATTGGAGTATAAAAGTCAAAAGGAGTCTCCATGGAAGAATCACTCATAGAGATATAAGGTGAATTAAGATCATGGGGTGGGTCATCAAAATTAATGAGATCACTTAAAGAAGTGTCATGTAGGTATCAATGATTGGGGTATCAAAAATGGGTGGGTCAAAAGTGGGTGGGTCAAAAGTCGAGTCGTCTAACCCAAAAATAGTGTGATCACTTGAAGAAGTGTCATCACTATAGGTGTCATAAATTGGAGTATCAAAAATTTGAGGCTCTAAGGGAAGGGATGAAGTTGTCACAAAATCATTTTGATTAGACTTTTCAATTCCAAAAGGATTAAAAAAATCTCTTCATTGTCATAATTAAGAGCATCAATCATATTGACCGACTCTTTTCCATTTGATTTTGTTGTGATTTTTCCCATTTTAAAAACTTGTTGTTCATCCCGAACCCTAAGAATTAACTCCCCTTCGGCTACGTCAACTAAGGCTCTTCCGGATCGTAAGAATGGTCTACCAAGTATTAACGGGATACGAGGATCCATCTCATATTTGACGACGACAAAGTCCACGGGAAAAGTAAATTTACCAACTCGAACAAAAACATCTTCGGCAATACCAACAGGGTATGCGAGAGTTCGATTAGCTAACTCTAAAGTCATACGAGTCGGTACAAGGTCGGGCAATGACAATTGTTTCCAAACCGAAAGTGGCATAAGATTGATGCTAGCGCCGAGATCCGCTAAAGCCATACAATCATCGATTTGAGGAAACGAGCAAGGTAACACAAATCGTCCGGGATCTCCTAGCTTTTTGGGAAGCTCTTTGAGAAGGATCGCGGAACAATTCTCATTTAAACGGGTGTTCACGAGCTCAACCATTTTTTCTTTCTTATTAAGCAAATCTTTAAACATTTTGACAAATTTTGGCATTTGAGCAAGTGCTTCAATAAGGCTTATGTTAACATTCACATTGGAAATCATTTTCAAAAAATTAGAGACATGAATGTCATCTTTGGTGAGCACTTGAACCTTGTCTAACATAGAGGGATAAGGGATATTAGGCTTAGACTTTGAAGGTTGAGAAGGAGAAGGACTCGCTTCTTGAACAACCGTAGGGATAGGCTCTTTCGGCAATGGAACACTAGTACTTGAGTGGTAGTGGGAGGAATCACCGAAGGGGGAGTAGGATTACTCATTATGACCTCCAGGCCTTGTCTCTCCTTTATGGGTGAAGAGATGGAAGGTCCCACTAAAGTGGCTCCACTTCGAGTAGTGATAGCACTCACATTAGCACGAGGGTTAATCTCAGTATTGGATGGTAAGGCTCCTTGGTGTCTAAGGGTTTGAATCATTGTCAAAAATCTCTTATTGTTGGACTCTTGCATTTGTCTAGTAGATTCTTGCATTGCTTTCATGATTTTCTCATGTTCGGTCAATTTTTGTAGAACCAAGTCCGTTTGAGGATTTTGCATGTTCATTTGATTAAACCCTTGATTAGGAAGACCTTGATTAGAAAAACCTTGGTTTTGATATTGAGGTTGAAAACCGTTGTTATTATAAAAACCTTGGTTATTATTTTGAAACCCTTGATTTTGACCATTAAAATTCCCTTGATTTGCATTCCCTTGAAAATTACCCATTTGAGGACCTTGGTTCCTATTTTGGGCGGGTCGGGGTGGTCTTTGTGGTGCTACAAATCCCGGGGGAGCCAAATAATTACTACTCTTGTAAGACAAATGGTTAACATCAACATTAGGTTTAAATGGAATCCTTTCATTAGCATTAAAAGCACAAACTTGTTGTTGTTGATTGTATACCTTGTCACAATTGAAATATGAATGTGGTCTACCACAAGTCTCACACATTTCACAATTTTCTTTCACGGCATTCACATGTTTAGTGAGGGCGTCGGTTTTTAGAGCAAGGTGTTTCACAATTGAAGTAAGCTCCTTAATTTGATTAGTCACCTCATTATTACTAGTACTAGCACTTGCCATAGTAGCCCTAACACTCTTGGTTTGTACTTTAGCCTTGTTTTCAATTATGGCCCAAGCCTCGTTCATTGATTTCACAAGACTATTGCCCCCCGCGGCACTATTAAGTGAGTCTTGGTCATTTAGAGTTAAACCATTGTAAAACGTATTAATTTGATGCACTTTAGTGAAACCGTGTTGTGGAAATTTTCTTAAAAGCTCTTTAAATCGATCCCAAGACTCACTAAATGTTTCCCCATATGTTTGCTCAAAAGTAACGATTTCATTCCTTAAAGAGGTGGTCCGTGATGGTGGGAAAAAGTAATTAATGAACTTGGTCTCTAAATCAATCCATGTTGTGATACTTTGGGGTGGTTCCTTATCAAGCCAAATTCGGGCTTGTCCCTCGAGGGAAAAAGGAAAGAGTTGTAGGCGAACGGCCTCTTGTGGCACCTCATTGTATTTGACGGTATTAGCTAATTGGATAAAACGTTTGATATGAACGTGTGGGTCATCATTGGTACGGCCTAAAAATCGTGTAGCGGAAACCATTTGAATAAAACCCGATTTAAGTTAAAAATGATTTGCTCCAATATCCGGCACCACAATCGCGTCATCGTTTCCTTCAACGTGAGATTGTAGAATCTTAATCATTGGTCAATTATCCGTTGCCATCGTTATTTCGAAAGCTCGATTCTCGGGATCGGCTCGAATGATGGTCTTTTTGTTTTTCTTCTTCTTCTTCTTTTTGGAAGAATTGGAAGAATTTGGTACACCAATCGGTATGTATGTATGCGCGCGAGTGCGCATACAATTAAAACTTTAGAATGAGGTAGGTGACCTCGATCGACTTTGAGAGGAAAAGGATTTTCCCTCTCGAGGTGCAATATGAAAAAGCTACAAAAATATATACTTAATACTAATTGAGTTGGCAAACCAATAATGGGTCGTCCCCCTCAATATACGCAAAAGCAAGCGGGGAAACGAGGTGGCACAAAGCACTTAAAAGCCTTTTTCCTTAGACGGCCTTTTATAGCGCGTCGCCTTATACCCACCTTATAGTTTGTATATGTCGAGTTCAAACGTCTTACTAGTATTTATCTATTTTGCCCTTTTTTCTTGTTATGGATGCGACTACAATAGTTAGGTGATGAAATCCCAACTAAGGCTTATTTGAAAAGTAGGTAAATTATTGTGCTACGTAATATACTATAGTAAAAGAAAAATCTTTTTGTATTTTTTTAGAAATATATATATTCACAAGAAAAATCAAAAGAAATCGAAATAAAAATAACACTAATACGTAATATTTTTGGTGTAATACTTTTAGGAAAAAGTATTACTTTTGGATGTTTTTCTTTTAATTTTTTTGGTGCAAATCTTAGGAAAGAATTTGCTTTTGTGATTTTTTAATTTTTTTTGTATTTTTAAGTTTTTGATTTTTTTGTATTTTTGATTTTTGTTGCAAGAACGTAACGTTCAAAGAGAACGGATCCCAAAATCCAAACGTCTTCACGAAAAATCGTCAAACGTAACGGAAAGCCTACATTTGTGTCAAAAGGACTTATTTTCTTTATTAAAACTTAAAATAACTAAATTTTTTATGAAAAACGAGAAAAACAATTACGTTTACACATGAAAAAAGCAATTGCAAGCGATTATATCGATTGACTCCCCCATGCTAAAACCAAACATTGTCCTCAATGTTTTCTAGCTCAAGAGTAACACCCTTTGCTAAAACGCGAAGAGTCTAATTCAAAAGTCCTAACATGGAAAGAGCACGCATATTTATAAGCCATTTATTAATTATGCCTCAAGATAAAACGTTAGACGATAAAAATCAAAGGATAGAGTGTGCCCCATTTGACAATCAAATAATGGGAGATCAAGTGGACCGGCAAAAACCAAACACGAGAGTCTTTAATGATTAGGGTCATACCTAAGATTCAAAACACAACAAAACACGAGCACGAGCTTGAAAGATCAAGCCTTATTAGTGTTAGAAAATAGAAAGAAGATAGAATGTATGGGACTCCCCCACAAGGCACTATTGATCCCAAACTCAGATCTTAAACCTTTATAGCTTGTTTAAGGGTTGTGATAGAAAGAATAAATTCAATCTAACACTAGAGAAACTTTGCAATACAAAGTAACTAAACAAGATGCGGAATATAGTGTTTAGCACAAGAACAAATGATTAAAGCAAACGTTAAACTTTAATATATCAATGATATACGAATACCCAATAATGGTATTAGGGTTACAAAAACCTTAAAGTATGAAAATGAAAGACAATAGAGAAAGACACACATTTCATGATAACATAGTGAGTCCTTTTATAGGCATAAGGACTCACGTACAAGATTACTACTAACAAACTTGGAAAGTATCTCGGAGTAGTAACAAAAACGCGTAATAATCTATTCCAAGTTTATCTCTAGCGGCAGGGCCTTTGACTTCAGCAGGGAAACCAATCCCCATGCCTTTGTTATTTAGCAGGGGGAACTTACTCTAGCAGGGGAACAAATGACCAACTAGCAGGGGTAACTAATATACATATATTTATTCCCAACAATCCTCCCCTAAACTCGTGCTTTCACCTAAAGACAAGTTTCTGAATAAATACTAGCTGATGAGGGTGCTTACAAACTTACTGGCCAAAGCTGACTATGTATCATCCTTACCAGATCATAAGCAACAAGTGCTTTAGCATCTACAATCAAGTCAGCCTGTGCTAATTTCTTAAAGGTCTCCTGATTGAAAGGATAGTAACGATGATTGATAAACAAATACCCCTTCCATAACTATCTCATAGACCACAGAATTGGTAAACAGCTTCCAATACAACAATTTTCCTCCATTCAGTGCATCAAATATGGGATCAAATAATTCATGCTCATACATCTTATGCATGCACTCCCAGATCACCCAATCCTTCTCCACACCATCCAAAGTAGGAGGCCTTGCAGCAAAGGTCTTCTTTAAAATCTTCCACAGATCTTCTAAGTCCTTACTATCCATGGTTTGAAACATGACATCTAGACTTAGAAATGTTTGTGCTGTATTGTCAGCTCTTGTAAGCTTCCACCAAGTCCTCCCCTTGTGTTCATAAACAGCATATTCTATTATGGCAAATTTCTTCCCAAGTTCACTAGGTGAGATATCATCATTTTCCTGCATAATTAGCTGTTTATCAATTTATTCATTTGAGGGACGTTGAGACTCCTTAGTAACTATGCCAACTTTTTCCATCCTCTTGAGTCTTTTGGCTGCCCTTTGTGCATTGAGTACAGATCTTTCAATTGCTGGAAAACTTTCACCTGCTTGATGTGATACCCCTGCTTGTGATGATGCACCTGCTTGGGATGATGCACCTGCTTGTGTAGTTTCCAAAGTTATTCCTTCAGCCTTTCTTTTTCTGGATTCCCTAGCTTTCTATAACACTTCATTTTGCCTCCAAAGATACTCAGCTTCCTCAGGAGAGTTAATAGTCATGAAGTCTTCCACATCCAATTCTCTTAAAACTGGTCTGACTGGCTTTTCTATATCCCCAAAAGTCATGTCTGTGAAATCACCATCCTTCCACTTCTTATGTCTCTTGAGCAAAACTTTGTAGTGTGCCAGCCTTCCCTTCTCAGACTTCAAGTATTTCTCCTTCTGAATCTGATTTGCCCTTCTTTCCAAATATTCATTTTGATATATGTATACTAGACAAATCAATTCATACCTGTCTTCCAAAGGAGCATTTACTAACTCCTTTTCCCATTGATCTAGAAACTCTTGAACATGAGGCACCCTTTCATCCAACTCTCTATGCATAATTTCAACTTGCTTAAGCATTTCTATGGGCCTCATCTTTTGCATTCTCTGAACCTGCATATCAATCTCTTCTTGATGTAGTCTGAGAGCTACCTGTGCATCATGTTCTTCTTGAGCCCTTTGTTGTTCAGGAGTTCTGTGCTTGTATTTCCTCTTGGGCTGTTCAACCATGATCCCCTTTCCATTGTCTTTTGGATCCACTGCTGGTGCTGGTTTGGCTTTAGGTGTAGGTTCTCTAATTGTAATCCCCTTCTGAGCTGGTTACCTTCTATTCTTTCTGACAAAAGTTTGAGTGATAGGCTTAGCAGGGGAATGACTTACAGCAGTGGGGTCAGCAATAGCAGGGGAATTTTTGAAGCAGGGGCTTCTTCTTGATTGCCCATAGTTAGCAATGTTTGAGCAATTTCTTTTGTTGCACTCCCCTTATCACTTACTTTCTCAGAACTTCCTTTCTCAATCCCTTTCTCAGCACTTGCTATCTTTCCTTGCTTTAAACACTAACCACCAGGATATTCATACCACTGAGTAGATTCTTCAGTATTAGGAACTTCCTCCCTTTTGGAAGCATCCTCATCTGTAGATATGATAAGCTTGGGCTTTCTCCTCCCCTCAAGTGTAGCAATTCAGGTTTCCAAATTATTGATAACCAGACCTTGCTTTTGGACAGTTTGTACAAGTTGTGCATTCTGCTTTTTCAAGCTCATGCACATATTCGTCAATTCCAAAATTGTCATTGGTTGCATGCTGCTCTCAACCCTAGAAGGGGATTTCTCCCCTTTTTGGGTATCATCGAGTGAGGGAGAGGACTTACTGATGGTGTCACTATCCTGCTCACCCCTTAAGGATGAGACAGTAGTGGCAGCCAAACCCTCAGTGTGCTCCAACCTTTTGGAGGCTCTCCTCTCTGCTACTTGTGAAGATTCACAAGGAAAGGGAGACCTGGCAAACTTCGATTTAGTCCTTCTTTCATGTTTTGGATCAGCAGGGGTAGAGTACTGGCAGGGGTTAGTTTCTTGGCAGGGGAATCAGAAGGTTTGTGTGTGGCTGTTTTTGTCTTGGCTTCTTCCTGTCTGATTTGTTTCATCATGATTGAAGTGAGGGGAATAGACCTGCCAAAAACTTATGGAGATGGTGCAAGAAGTGTGGTGAACAGTTTGGTAGTATGCTTGGTTGCTGAAAAGTAGTTTTTGTGTGTGATTGGACCATGTTCACTCATATTCAGCAAAAGTTCTGTAAACCTTGGGTACATACAAAATTTTGAATTGCTTGTAACATTTTTAACCATTCCTTTGAAAATCATTTGAGAAAAACAGTACTTCCTCCTTATTGCTAAGCAAATCAGGGCAGAGGCAATCTCACTACCAAATTCATTGAAAGCAGTGGTTTTAAGTAACAAACATTGGAAAATTGTATGAATCAAATATTTCCAATGTGGAGCAAACTGACCTTTAGCAAACTTACATTTTTTATCATCAGAAAGAGTAAACCCTAATTTAACAAGACCCTCAAAGATGTCAGCCTCAGGTAGGTTGGTTATCCCATCCTCATCATCTAGAATAAGTTTGTCTCTGATGGAGGCAAGTGTAATCACCTTGGGATGACCATCTACTGTGATTTGATATGTTACCTCTCCATTCACTGTTTTGGTCATTGATTTAGACCAAAAATACTGAATGTGTGAGGTGTAAAGCCTAGGGTTGATGAGAAGAGCCACTCTAAAATACGAGGATTTTAGAAAAGCCACAGTATCAACAAATTCTACTGGTTCATCATGTAATAAATCAATTTAATTATGATTAGCAGTAATTTTGAGAGGCATGATAAAGGTTGAAAACGTTTGAAGGTTATAATGGTGAGAGTTAGGTGGGATATGATCGAAGGAGAGAGATGGACCTGCTGGTGAAGGGAATTAAGTATTATAGGCGAATTGAAGAGCTGTGATTGGACCAAATTTTCAAATTGCAAAAATATCAAAGATAAATCTTGATAAAAAGTAATTTATTTGAAATAATAAACAAAAGATTACCAATCAGCTAAGAAAACGCCTTAAATATCTTTTAAAAAGAATAAAATATTCACTAACCAAAATTTTAGCAAGCAGGGCCAACGGCTATAAGCAGGGTAACGGTAATGTCGGTCAACGGTCAAACAGGGGAATGTTGATTAAGTAGGGGAATTACAAGGTGAAAGCAGGGGAAACTTTCCTAGGGGTATTAGACTAATCATGGAGAGACCAATGCTAACTAGCTCTTCTCTAATGCACACCCTTGTATACACAAGGTAGATACACAGAAACTCAAGAGTCCTCTATTCAGCAATGGTCTAAGAACAAAAAGTTAACAAATAAGTCACCCTGCACCTGGTCAACCCAAGAAAATAAGCATACCCTAGTCACCAGCCCTACCTTTTCCCTTACCTATGGTCAGTTAGTCTTAGCAATACGTACCAAACATCTGTACCTAGACAACAAGCTGTTTTGATATAGAAGTACAAGTACACATTACAGTGCCTCAAGGTTTCCGAATTCTGACAAGCTTTGCAGCAATTCTTCATCATTCTGAACCCTTACTCACCAATGGATATGATCTAGAATCATATATGAGTATCCTAAGGATACCCTAAGTCCTAAAGGTGTGACCTAACATCCCCTAAAACATAGAGCATATACCTGATTCACCCATGAGTGTAGTATGCACCATTTGGATCTCTGCATTGTTAGTCTAAAACCACATATAACTACTTATAAAAGAACAAACCCAGCTTAATAGAAAAACTCTTTTAGCAGGGGAATGAACCCCAACAGGGGAATCTTTGTTCAAAAGCAGTGGAATGAAAAATGATGGAAAAATTGACTAACATTAATACAACAACAGCATTAAAGCAACCCTGGATATACAAGACACAATAGACATCAATTTTCTAGGGAGAAACCAATCCGATACCTGCAACCAGGTACTGAAACCTCCCCACTTCAAAAGCTTTTGTCAAAAGATCAGCAACATTAAGTTCTGTATCAAATTTCTCAAGGATAATTAGCCCTTTTTCAAAACAATCTCTGATAAAATGATGTCTTATTTCAATATGTTTAGTCTTGCTATGAAAAACAAGATTCTTAATAATGCAAATGGTGCTGTTGTTGTCAATAAATATATTGGTTTTAAGAATGTTATACCCATAATCAAGCAGCTGATTCTGAACCCAAAGTACTTGAACACAGCATGCAACAGCTGCTACATACTCAGCTTCAATTGTTGATGTGGCCATAATAGTCTGCTTCTTACATTGCCAAGATATAAGTCTGTTTCCCAAAAATTGGCATCCACCTGTTGTGGACTTCCTATCATTGTTGTCACCAGCATAGTCACTATCTGAGTAGGATATCAGCTCAAATGGTGACTCCTTGGGATACCAAAGTCCTAAGGTTGGATGGCACTTTAGATACCTAAAAATTCTCTTTACAGCAAATAGATGAGACTCTGTTGGTGCCACCTGGTATCTTGCACATAAGCAGACTGCAAACATGATGTCAGGTCTTGAAGCTGTGAGGTACATGAGAGACCCAATCATAGACCTGTAATTCCTGACATCTATAAGCTTTCCAGGACCATCTTTGCCCCATGGATGATCCTTGTCCATTGGTGTGGACACCTTCTTTCCCTCAGACATGCCAAACTTCTTCACAATTTCAGCCACATATTTGTCTTGTGAGATAAATATCCCATCTTGCCTCTGCTGAACTTGTAACCCCAAAAAGAAGTTTAGCTCACCCATGGCACTCATTTGGAATTTGTCCTACATCAACTTGGCAAACTCTTTGCTAAGCATAGAGTTTGTGGACCCAAAGATGATATCATCAACATAGACTTGTACCAACAAAAGGTTACCCTTTTGTTTCTTGATAAACAGGGTCTGATCAATTTTCCCCCTGTTGAAGCCATTATCCAATAGATATTTAGAAAGAGTTCCATACTAGGCCATGGGAGCTTGGTGAAGTCCATACATAGCCTTTTTCACCTTGTATACCTTGTCTGGATGTTCTGGGTATTCAAACCCTGGAGGTTGCATAACATAGACTTCTTCATCAATGGTGCCACATAAAAAGGCACTCTTAACATCCATTTGGAACACTGTGAAGTCCATACAAAATACATAAGCAAGAAATAATCTAATTGCTTCAATTCTGGCAATTGGAGCAAAGAATTCCTCATAATCAATGCCTTCTTCCTGTGTATAGCCTTGTGCCACCAGTCTTGCTTTGTTCCTGACTACTATGCCCCTCTCATCCTTTTTATTCCTGAGCACCCACTTTGTCCTAATAGGCCTTGCCCATTTTGGACAATCTACCAGAATCCAAACCTCTTGAATGTCAACCTGTAAGAGCTCCTCTTGCATAGCTTCAACCCAACTTGGATCATTTAAAGCCTGAAAAAATCTTCTTTGGCTCTTCTTATGACAAAAATGCAGTAAACAAACAACACTGCATGTTGTCATGGTTAAACTTCATGTTGATGTTTGCAATGAAGCTGTGCTCATTTGCTGTATACCTTGTATGTCTAGGGGCTTCAGGATCACCAATGATTTGTGAGAGAGGGTGATCCTTATTGATTCTGTAGGTAGGCTGCATACTTATGATTACTTCTTTTCATCCTCTTCCAAGTCAGAATTGATGGGGCTATCTTGATTGGGAAAGAAATCCTTAAAAGAGCTTCCAAAAGATACAGCATGACCTAGAGATCGGTGCTGATGAGCTGAATGCAGCTTTGAATAACTTGGACCTCCACTCTTAATGATTCTGCTTCCACTGCTGGATATGAGAGGACCATCAGATATGGGTGTAGATGAGGAAATGAGTGGGGATACTCTTTCTTCATCATTGATGTCATTGACAGCTGGATCCTTTGTAGTAGGGGAAGAAATTGATCTAGCAGGGGAATCCTGGATTCCACTGCTTTCAGCCATTCCACTACTTTCAGAAGTTGACTTAGCAGGGGAAGAGATTGTCTGTTCTTTCCTTTGAGAGGTATCATCTTCTTCACCTGTTTTTGAAGCAGCTTCAATGGGAAATAGTGAGGGTACATTCAAGTACCTCAATGGTGGCTTGTTCACACCAGTTGGTTCTTGAGTACCTTAAATGTTAGTATTCTGCAATGCAACAGGTACATAATTCAAAGATTTCGAAAGAACCTCAATATCAAAGAACCAATCAGGACCTGTTTGAACATCTTAAGGCTTGTCTTCAAGAAAATCCACATGAAGATTCTCTGTTATTTTGCTTGTCTTCTTGTTGAAGACCCTATATCCCTTGTTGTTTAATGAATAACCAACAAAATATCCATCATCCCCCTTTTCACTGAACTTGCCTACATTATTAATTGTGTTCAAAATGATCACATGACATCCAAATGGTCTAAAGAAGTCAATTAAAGGAGGTCTTCCATTGAACAGCTAATAAGGGATCTTGTACTGTGCCTTAACCACCAAGGCCCTATTTTGGACATAACAAGCAGTGGATACAGCCTCAGCCCAAAACAGGTTTCATTGTCTAGAAGAGAGATGTCTTTGAGATCAATTGTGTACATGTTCTTTTGTCTTGGTGTTCTGAGTACAAGAGGAGTGTTGGGTGGTAAGACAAACTCCTTTCCTAACACCAGTCATTGAATATCTGTAAACAAGACAAAATTCTTGTTATCAGTCATCTATGACACACTGAAGAGATTGTACTTGAGCTCTTTCACCAAGTAGACATTGTCAAAGGTCATCCCATTGGTGACAATAGTTCCTTTTCTTGTGATTGTTCCATGCCCATCTCCAAAAGAAACACCATCATTGTCATGCAGGGGAACAAAGTTAGACAGATAAGATTTTGTCCAGTCATGCTCCTTGAGCATCCAATGTCCCAATATGCTTTATCATCCCTGGTCTTCTTTGTCACCTGCAAAAAGAAAAACAAATTAGTTTTTCTTGGGGACCCAAGCCATTATAGACTTGGATCTACCTCGTGTATCAATATAGAATAGCTTATCAAAAACTAGAGATACACCATTAGAATGAGCACCCCTTTTGGGTACCTAAACCCAACGAGCTGAGGCTTTCACAGCTTTCCCCCATCTGCCCATGTTCCTAGACGGCAAAACTTTGCTAGCAGGGGATGCCTCAGATTTAGCAGGGGAATCCCTGTGCTTAGCAGAGGGAACCCATCTTTTGTTTTGGCTTCTATTGATGTGTTGGTAAGGTCTAGAGATGGATTTATATGCATTATGAGGTGCTGGGTTAGTCATGGAAGAGCTGGTCTTGGGGTGAACATCATTCACCTTTCTTAGGGCAAGAACAACATATTTGTTAGTAACCCTGTTTCTCAAAACAGGGGCAACATACTTGGCAGGGGAAAAGGATTTTTCCCCTGCATTTAGAAGAATGGCTTTAGGTTGCATATCCTTTAAAGGATTTGTAGCCACCACTTCCATTGGTGCCTGACATTATTGATAAGTGTGATCCAAACTGCCACATGTGAAACAAGGTTTTGTATTTATCACAAAGTCTTCTCCTAATTTGTGAGACTTTTAGTCATTCCAATTTCTCTAATTACCTCTGACAGACCTATACATACCAGCATATTTAACAATGGACTTAGAGGACTTTGATCCTATTTTAGATTTGGGTGAATTACTCTTAGAACTAGAATCACTACCAAAAACTCCTTCTCTTGAAAAGAGAACAGGGTTATCAGTTTTCCATTGGTTTAAAGCAATCTGTTCCTTTTCAAAGTCCGCAACAATACTAGTTTTCACTAGTGGCTCTTCAGTTTCAAGACTATTGGGTATGTAAGCACTCAAGTCCAATTCAATATCTTCCTGTTTTTGGAAACAAGAGAGACCAGTCCAAGACAAGTCTTTTCTAGGAAAAGGTGCATGAATATTGGCAGGAGGTGGTGGTATCGTAGCATGCTCATTTTTAATCCCAAAACCTGTTTTGTCCCTAGGAGATTGACCAATTTCAACTGCTTTAGTAAAATCTTTAGAAGCTTTTCCAAACTTTTCAACAGTTTCATCATTTATCTTTTTATTAGATTTAAAAACTTTAAGTTCAGCAGTCAACTCCTTAATGGAATCATTATTTTCCTTAGCATCTCTCTCTAGAATCACAATGTGATCTCTATAATCGCTTTCTCTTTGTTTATACTCTCTTATGGTAGATTCTAACTGTTCTAAAGCACGTTTGTAATTATCAAGGTCATTGTCACAATTAATATAATCAACTTTTATATTTCTTATTTGATCATTCAATGACTCAATATTTTTCCTACAAGCTTTAGTACAGTATGAATCATCGTATACCTCATTGTCTGAACTGGAGCTTGACATGGCCATGAGAGCAAAATCTTCCTCTTTTTCCTCTGCAACCAATGCTTGATTTCTTTCAACACTCTCTGTCATGGCACTTCAATCCCATCCACCTGTTCCATCTATCCCCTGCATTGCTACCATGGCCTTAGCACCATAATCATCATCCCTTATCTCCTTCCTATAGCTGTTTCCAGTCCTAGGTCCTCTGCATTCCCTAGCAAAGTGACCTTTCTTGCCACAGTTGTAGCATTCAACCTTTGTTTTGTCAAATCCGGCTACATCAGAAGGATTGATGGAGATCTTCTTTCTATATTTCTTGTAAAACCTGTTGGCTCTCATACTAAGTAGAGCCATGTTCCACTTGATGTCCATTTCCTCCAGCCCTTGCTTAGAGATTTGACTCAGATCTTCATGTAACACAGTAGATCCTTGTGGCCCTTGGGATGCTATAAAGGCACAAGCAGTGTCAAGGTTGAAAGTTGCAGGCCTTTCTTCATCATAAGATGATCCAGATCTAGTAGCAGGGGAATGAGTAGCAGGGCCAACTTTGATTCCACTGCTTTTGGAGATCCCACTGCTTTGAGATATGAATGCCATGTTAACAGGGGAATCAGTGGTTCAACTTGAATTGGTGGGAATTGTTCCTTTTGACTTCATCTCATTGACAACAGGTTCAAAAACTTTCAAGTTATTGTATATGTCATCAATGTTCTTGTTATCTAAGTCATCCTTATTCTGCCAAATAGCTTTGTAGACGAACCATTCTTTCTGAAGACTGTTAAGAAACCTGGTATTCACCTGTTCTCTTGTCACTTCAATTTCAAAGAACTCCAACTGAGCCACCGTATCTTGAAGCCTATTGTAAATAGCACCAATTGATTCATAACCAATTGCTTTGAAAGAAGAAAATTCATCAAGCATTTGATTCTTCTTCTTTTTCTTTGTGGCTTCGTTTCCTCCAAAAGTTGTGCCTATGCCTTCCCAGAGTTCCTTAGCTGTTTTGTACTTTCTGAATCTTAGCTGATGTCTATCAGGTAGAGCCAACAGCAATGAACTGTGAGCTCTGACATCATGCCTTCTGGCCAGTATTTCCTTGTCACAAAGATCAGTAGATTTCTTCTTGACTTCACCACCTTTGGAACTTTCACCTTTATCTTCTCCCTTACCATCTTCTACCGTCATTGTTTTGGGGAATTGATCACCAAACTCTATGATCTCCCAGAGAACATAGTGTTCCATTTTGAGGTATTGTTGGATCCTGAACTCCCACAATTAGAAGTTTTCAGGATCCAGCATGGGTAGTTTAATGTTGTTGTGATTATTGTTGTTTGAGGAAGAGTCTGAAGACCTGGTTGCAGTGAGGGTTTTGTTCTTGGTTTAGTCAAAGTTTCTCAACAAGCTCTGATACCACTTGTTGATCCCAAACTCAGATCTTAAACCTTTATAGCTTGTTTAAGGGTTGTTATAGAAAGAATAAATTCAATCTAACACTAGAGAAACTTTGCAATACAAAGTAACTAAACAAGATACGGAATATAATGTTTAGCACAAGAACAAATGATTAAAGCAAACGTTAAACTTTAATATACCAATGATATACGAATACCCAATAATGGTATTAGGGTTACAAAAACCTTAAAGTATGAAAATGAAAGACAATAGAGAAAGACACACATTGCACGATAACCTAGTGAGTCCTTTTATAGGCATAAGGACTCACGTACAAGATTACTACTAACAAACTTGGAAAGTATCTCGGAGTAGTAATAGAAACGCGTAATAATCTATTCCAACTTTATCTCTAGCGGTAGGGCCTTTGACTTCAGCAGGGGAACCAATCCCCCTGCCTTTGTTATTTAGCAGGGGGAACTTACTCTAGCGGGGGAACAAATGACCAACTAGCAGGGGTAACTAATATACTTATATTTATTCCCAGCAGGCACCTCGTTTTTGTTAACCGAGTCATGAGCTCGACTCGATCCCCGCATTCGTTGGTCCTTAGGGAAAATGATGAAAACCGGCATATTGGAATAAAATCCATAATAAAGCACGATGCCGGGGTCAAAGATTACATCCTCGTTGTCGGATGAAAAACGAAAGGATAAAACTCCAACACAAATCTCTAAAAAGAGATAGTAGTCACAAATGAAGGAATGAATATAGTATGCTTCCCGATATAAACTCGCACCAAGATGATCGAAAAGTCTTTCAATTATTGCATCGGTGAAAGGCCGAGAATTCCCTAAATCAACGATTCCGGGGTCGAATACCTCGTCCTCGGGAGAGAAAGGAATGGACAACACGGTGTCGTCCCCCCATGCTAATCCAAAGTCATATAAAACACATGGTAATGGGGGGATAAAAGTCTCATCCGTAGTGGAATCAACATTATTCGCTTTAACGACCATTTCACCCTTAGAAATGTGATCAATCGGGTCATGGTACTCAATATGAGACACATGAAAAACCCGCATATTAAGGTCAAAGTGGGTGGGAGGAGGACTTGGGACGAAATCATCATCAAGTAAATGCTCTAAAAAGAGAGCGTCCCCCTCCGGGTCAAGTTCATCAACACCCGGTGGTATCGACTCATTAGAAGCAAGAAAAGTGTCAATCTCCTCCATAAACGGATCACTATCCTCAACGGGAATAGAAGATGGAGAGAAAGACTTGGCATTATGATTAGAATTCAAAGCTTCGATCATAGAAATGAGAAGATAGACATTTGATAATTTTTCACGAAGAATCACGTCTTCCACATCTAAATGAGTAAGTTCATCGGAGAACTTCTCAAAGATCGGAATAGTCAAAATCAACCACATTTCCCGGTGGAAATGGGTCTAAAGGAGGAAGTTCAAAAGTAAACCTCTCATAAATCGGATCACTATCATCCTCATTTCCCGGCGGAAATGGGTGAAGAATAGTAGGTTCATCAAAAAACCCCTCATAATCCGAGTCGTGAATGTCATCTTTATAAGAAATTTCATCGGAGAACACCTCATTACAAAATTCACTAAAGTCGAATCATTCTCAAAATCTTCATTTCCATCACAATTTTCATCATTAGAATTGGAGAAAATCTCAAAGTGAATGGAAGAAGTAGTGTCATCACAACGTGGCAAATCACATGGTTCATTGGACATACCATCGAACTCTCTTGGGTTTTGGACAAGGATCTCAACACTAGACTTTATTACTTCGTCCGATTCCGTTTCCGGAATAGTGCTAATATTCTCGACCCCCATGCTTAGAGAATTGTCGGGTTCCACGGTGGAAGAATCATGAATAGGAGTATTGATGTCATGAGATGGAGTGAGATCATAAATATCCTCATCATCGTCTTCATCTTCATAATCATAGTTCACCAAAATATCATATTTGAAAAAATCTTTGTAAAAATTCATTTGCTCTAGCATAAGTAATTGTTCGATGGAAAGTGTGAGGAGTTGTCTTTCGTTTAAAAACAAGGGCACACGCCATCATACAATGGACCCCCACACTTAACGCAAACGATGGATGAAGACATAATGATAAAAACAAGGAATAAGGATAATTACTATGGAAGTAATTTACCCTCGGTCGACTTTGAAACGTAGGTGAAAATCTAAACGTCTCGAGGTTCAATAAGTAAACAACAAAAATAATATATAATACTACTTGATTCGGCAAACCAATAATCGGTCGTCCCTCTCAATATACGCACAAGCAAGCGGGGAAGAGGTGGCACAAAGCACTTAAAAACCCTTTTCCTTAGACGGCCTTTTATAGCTCGTCGCCTTATACCCACCTTATAGTTTGTATAAATCGAGTTCAAACTTTTTATTAGTATTTATCTATTTTGCCTTTTATTTTTGTTTTGGATTCGAATACAATAGCTAGGTGATAAAATCCCAACTAAGGTCTTATTTGGAAGTAAGTAAATTTATTGTTCTACGTAATATAATATAGTAATAAAAAAACACGAAAAACAATACATACTATAATAATATAAAAATAACAAAACTTTCCGAGGACGGAAAGGGTCTTCAAATCAATGATCAACAAATCTCAACGAAACGACTCGTACACAAGATCCCCCGGTAGCGGCGCCAAAATTTTTGATGTGATGTGGAAACGTCAATGTATTTTAATTAGATACGGTATAGGACAAATTTAGGAAATTACCCTTAGGAAAAGGTAATAATCCATAAATAAGTCGAAGACGAATTTAATTAAACACCTTGATGATCCAAGTTCGTTGTACACGAGGATCAAGTGAATTTGAGACGTTTTGTTTCAATTTGGACAATCGATTTGAATTGGTTTTCGGTTATTAATTTAAAATTACTCCTACAAATTTTTAATTAATATCCTAAAGTGCATGAATCGTTCCCCGATATTTATTCTAAAGACAATTATTTAAAAATTAAAGCTATTTAAAATTTAAACTATTTATTTAAAACCATTTTAACTTTAATCTATTTAATAAAAATTCTTTTACAGTATTTAAAACTCTATCTAAACAAATTTAAAAACTATTTTAAATCTAAAAATTAATTAAATCTTTTAAAAAATTACTTTTACCTTTTTTAGTTAACAAAATCTGTTTTTAAAACTAATTTATTTAAAACTAACTTAATGAAAATCTAATTATTTTAAAAACTAATTTATATAACTAATTAAATTTATAAAATTAGTAAAACAATTTTTTATTTTGTTTTTATTTATTTATTTGTAAACTTTATAAAAGAAATTAAAATGATATAAATTTAAATAAAATTACAGCTATGTATTTAATTGACTTAAAAAACTGACAGCCTAACTTAAAATAGCTATAATAATAACTAAGACAGAGTTATAATAAAAATGAGAAGCTAGTAGAGATGGTAAGTGTGTTTGGCCCATGACCAGGAGGTCATGGGTTCGAATCCTGTTTAGGACATTTTTGGATGATTCATATTTGGACAAAATAAAAGTAAATAAAAGTCACAGGGGTGACCTTTGTGATGTTCAATAATTGGACTGATAAATCAGTATTAATCACACAGACCAATTTAGTCTGTTAGTTATTGTTATTCAGCAAATCTAACAATTTTAGCAAATGCAAGACTATAAAATCAGCAAGTAAAGAAACAAGTAAACACTTAAATCAGATACACAAACTATCACAGACAAATACAATATTAGATAATCTTATAAATCCAATGAAACTCATTAAAACCATAAGCAAAACCAATATCACTACACCAAATCTGAAAATCAGTAAAACTAAATCTTATATCAGCAAATCCAAAACTATAACAGCAAAACCAGCAACTAACAAAGCTTATAACAATATATAAAGTTGAACAATTAACTCATATCAGATTCACTCTAACATATTTATTAGCAGACTAAACAATTAAAACTCAAACCTAAAACACAGATTTAAACAACCTTTTGCCAAAGTATCAGATATTTTAAACAGATATATATCTAAAACCCCTATTAAATAGTAAACTCAAAACTTTTAAAATCAGCTTTACACTGGTAACTAGGAAATACCATCTCACAGCTAAAATAAACCATCAGTCAAAAACAATGCATCATTCTTATCAGCTTACTAAGATAATCAAACAAATTATTAGCTAAAAAACTTGAACTTAAAATTCACTTATACAGATTTAAATACTTTAAACAAGTCTACTTGAAAGCTGATTAAATCATCAAATATTTAAAACAGATAACCCAACAGATCTAATAAAACTTATATCATAACCCTACACACCTAATCTGTAACACTCTCAATTTTCGTATCGGTACAGCGGAAGGGTCTTTCAGAGTGTTACGGGATAGCACAATAACTCCAATCATAGACAACACATAAAAATGGTTGTACAAGGTTCAACATACATTCATTCGATAAAAAGTTTTAAAGTTTACAACAGGTCCCAAATTATACAGGTCATTAAGTTTACAAAACATAGATCGAATGAACATTTTTAATATTATGTGGGCCATCAGAGTCGATCTCCATCCGGATTACCTTCAAGCACCTGAGATAAAAACATGCAAAAGTCATATCAGCGAATGCCGAGTGAATTCATAGAGTTTAATAAAAACCGTTATATAAAACAATCGTTAAAATCAGAACACAAGTATAATATCGGAAGTAAGTCCACGTATTGCTAGTCAGGCAATATATAAATCAAGCATATATCTTAAACCGTCCATGGACCGTAGTCTCTATATTACCATGATAGGTAATATATTCATCGTTAATAGCGTCGTTATTATGTATATGATACATTTTTATTTGGATTAGGATTATTACTAGCCGTATGACATTGTTACCTTACTATGAAAACAGCGGGCCGCGAAACCGACAAACAATTTGCCCATCTAAGTTAGCGTGTCGTCACAAAAATCACGCTATGGAATCTTCTCATACATAAATTCGCTTACC
The DNA here is from genome assembly GCA_025667525.1 of Glebionis coronaria. Taxonomy (NCBI): domain Eukaryota; kingdom Viridiplantae; phylum Streptophyta; class Magnoliopsida; order Asterales; family Asteraceae; genus Glebionis; species Glebionis coronaria. The sequence goes on along the minus strand of CM046879.1, from coordinate 318,497,729 downwards.
AATCAATGTGGTACGACGGGGATCAACCGTCAAGGCGCGAACTGGGGTGATCGTCCCCAAATAGTACTATCAAATGCATAAGCGTCTACCAAATCCCGGTAGTTCACAATTCAAGCTAATGGGACTTTAAGTGACATAACCTAACTATTAATAATCCTTTTAGTCTCGTTTATAGGGTCATATCATCATTCGGGTCCATATCATTAAGCATACCATCGGGACTACTTGTGTTCTATTTTTATCAAAGTCTAGCATGTTATCTCCCTCGCGGGTTTACAAATCATTTTATAAAAACATTTAAAAGAGTGCGAGGCTATGAACTCACGTTGATAATGAAAGGCGGATTATCGGCTACAGGCGTGCTTCGGTCACGGAAACCTATATAAATAATAATCGGTCTTAGACTTTGTCCAATGAATTTTATCAAAATAACAATATACATATGATGATTTTGTACATATGATGATGATCAAGTGGGTTTATATATCCTTGTTTACTCATTTTAGTGTTCACGTTTTGGTAACTTTCTACTAGTTTACTAGTTTTACCTATTTATCTATTTTAAGTCCAATAGGATTAGTATAAGTTCTTTAACTTGTTTTGATCCATTTTATACCTATATTATCAGTATATATATACTTTCCATGTTGGGCCCAAATGGGTTAAGCCCAATAAGTTCTTTTCATAAGTGTTTAACTTATTTAGTCCAATTATTAGTCCAATATGTTTAGTTAGCTCGTTAATGTCCGTATGTCCTATAGTTCGGGTTTTATCGGTTTTTACTTGTATTAGTTACTTATATATATCAGTATATGACTTTTAAAAACTTTACATTAGACGGGTTTGATTGTCTAAGTTTTATTTTGCGAAAAACGTTAGTTTTACGGTAATAGCCGAAAAAGTCGTAAAAATCAAGTTTATAGTTTTTATTACTTATAAGTATTATTCCACTACCATTTATATAGTTTATCCATTTAATTAACCTTTTACATATTTCTATAAATAAGTTTCATAAGTTAGTGGGTTTTTATTTTACATTTTATACAATAAAATTTGAGTGCTTATATAATAATAATAAACATTAATTCTTAAAATCTGATTTTATCTTCATGTTCACCATTTTTATCATATCTAGAGTTCTATAATGAATTAGAAGCTCATTTTGGGGGGCATGATCTTCATATTATGTGCTACATTTAACTCAGTTATAACTACTGCTCATTTTAAGTTTATCTAGCCTTAACAGTCCCTACAAAACAGCTTATTCAGATTAGCACTCTCATCTTGTTTTGATCATATCTCACTCATTATAATGATTCCATTGCATGGCCAACTCTCACATGTGTATAACATCTTGTACTTACTGTAAATGGATCATACCATGCAAGTTTATCAGTTCAAGTTTTAGTTATATACTGTTTTTATACAGCCAACTAAATTGTCATGATTTTAGCCTCATTTCTTATAGTTATTAACCTTTTTAAGCATATCTATCAACACTTGATTCCCACACAACATTTTTATAATCATATATACATCATATACATATACAATAATAAAGAAAATACATTTGTTATTTACAAAAATAACAAGAGAAAATGGAGAGGATGATCTTCTTTACCAACCAAGTGTATTTCTTGTTTTTGGAAGACAAGAACTTGATGAACACCAAAAGTAACTCCAAGATCATCAAACACCAAGAACAATAGTGGAGAAATCATCCCTAGGACACAAGCAAATCACCTCCAATGTTGTTAATATGGCCACCAAATGATCAAGGCTTCAAGATAACTCCATGATAGAGCTAGATAACATGTATTTCATGGCTAGAAAAGATCAAAAGGGATGTTTGTAGCTAAAAAGTGGACGGCATGGGTGAGAGTTTTTGAGAGGATTTGAGGTTGTTTGCATGTAAGTAAATGGTATGTGTGAAATGTGGTTAATGGTTTTGTGTTGGTGGAAAGAGTAAGCTTAAAGAGTAAGCTTAGTTACACTTGTAACTAGTTAGCTAACATGATGCCACATATGGTTGTGGTGTCATGTTATGCCGTCCCATGCTAGCTAGTGGGGTGGGACAATGTATTTTGTCCCATCTCACTGGTTTACGGGTATTCCTCGATTCTAGTTTTCTCGATTTGTGTGCCCTTGGGTCTTTTCACGAAAAACGTTTTTATAAATTATGAATCAACGTCACAAAACGAATCCAATAAAATTTGTCTCATTAAAAAACGGAGTTCAAAAACGTAAATACGTAATCCTAAGGTTTCCGGTTTAGTCGTAAAGGACGCCAAATTAGGCACGTAAGCCTAAATTTAAATACGTAAATTGTGAGTTCGTCAACCAACACAAAAATAAGTTTCAAAATATTATACGAGAAAATATTTCACTACCTGAAAATGTTAGATTGTCACAGCTTTTCCTCCTAAAAGGGATCAACGTCCTCGTGATCCATTTCATTTGGATGTCCGTTTCTTATTGAAATCGAAGAGGTGCGGATATTTCTTCCACATTTCATCCTCTCGTTCCCAAGTATACTCCGGTCCATGCTTCTCCAGTGAGAACTGCTCCAAACTTAGGTGAGAACTGCTCTTTAATCGGAATGAAGTGTGCTGATTTGGTCAGTCTGTCGACAATAACCCAAATCGAGTTGTTTCCAGATGATGTTCTAGGAAGCTTGGTGATAAAGTCCATCGTAATTCGCTCCCACTTCCATTCAGGAATCTTTGGCTGTTGAAGTAGTCCTGATGGCTTTTGATGTTCAGCTTTAACTCTAGCACAAGTCAAGCATTGAAGAACATGCATAGCTATGTCAGCTTTCATATTCGGCCACCAGTACAACTTCTTCAAATCATGGTACATCTTATCAGATCCCGGATGAATGGAATACTTAGATTTATGGGATTCTAACATAACCAAGTCTCTTAAGCCTCCAAACTTAGGTATCCACATACGACCTCTTAAGCATTTCACTCCATCAGCTCTAACCTTTAAAGGATCTCCTTCTCCTCGGAACCCTTCATTAACAAAATTCTCCTTCTTAAAAGCTTCTATTTACGCATTTCTAATTTGCTCAGGAAAATTATTATGCACGGTCAAGACTAGAGAACGTACCCTGATAGACTCTCTATCTTTCCTACTTAACGCATCGGCAACAACATTGGCTTTTCCCGGGTGATATTTTATATCACAATCATAATCACTTAACAACTCTATCCATCTTCGTTGCCTCATGTTCAATTCCTTCTGATCGAGAATATACTGTAGGCTTTTGTGATCGGTGAATACCGTACACTTGGTGCCATACAGATAATGTCTCCACAACCTAAGAGCAAAGACTACAAATCCTAACTCAAGATCATGAGTAGTATAATTCTCCTCATTCTTCCTTAATTGCCTAGAAGCATAAGCTATCACTTTCTCTCTCTACATCAAAACAGCTCCATAGCCTCTAAGAGATGCATCACAATATACTACAAAATCTTCACTCCCGTCGGGTAATGATAAGATTGGCGCACTACATAATTTTTGCTTCAATGTCTGAAATGCTCCATCTTCATCACTTCCCCAAACGAAAGGTTTATTCTTCTGGGTAAGCTTAGTCAAGGGTTTAGCTATCAAATAAAATTCTTTAATGAATCGCCTATAATAGCCAGCCAATCCTAAGAACTGTCGCACTTCCGTTGGCGTTTTCGGCGCAGACCAATTCTTAATGGCTTCAACCTTTGCAGGATCAACATGAATTCCATCTTTGTTAATCACATGACCAATAAATTGCACAGAATCTAACCATAAATCACACTTCGAAAACTTAGCATACAACTTTTCATCCTTCAACAAATTCAAAACAATCCTTAAATGTTCTCTATGTTCATCTTCAATCTTAGAATATATCAGAATATTGTCAATAAACACAATCACAAATTTATCAAAGTAGGGCTTGCACACTCGATTCATTAAATCCATGAAAACCGCAGGTGCGTTAGTTAACCCAAATGGCATTACTTGAAATTCATAGTGTCCATAACGAGTTCTAAATGCAGTTATAGGAATATCTTCTTCACGGACGCGAAGTTGGTGATATCCTGACCGCAAATCTATCTTAGAATACACACTAGATCCTTGCAGTTGATCAAACAAATCATCAATCCTAGGTAAAGGATATCGATTTTTAATTGTCAACTTATTCAGTTCCCTATAATCAATGCACATACGGAAAGATCCATCCTTCTTCTTAACGAACAAGACTGGAGCTCCCCAAGACGACGAGCTCGGTCGAATAAAACCTTTATCAGACAACTCCTTAAGTTGCTCAGATAACTCCTTTAATTCAGAAGGGGCTAATCGGTAAGGCGCACGTGCCACCGGTGCAGCACCAGGAATTAAATCGATTCGAAACTCTACTTGCCTTATCGGTGGAAGTCCGGGTAAATCTTTAGGAAATACCTCAGGAAATTTACAAATAATAGGTACATCTTGCAATCGTTTCTCCCTAGACTCATTCCCGGTCACTTGAGCTAAGAATAACCCACAACCGTTCCTGATGTACTTTTGGACTTTAATACATGAAACGATTTTCAAACGGGATTCACCTCGATTACCATCAATTACTAACGTCCTATTCCTAAGAGGAATCTTAACTTTCTTCTCTCCACATAAAATAGTTGCATTATTCAACGACAACCAATCCATACCAATAATAATATCAAAACTACCTAATTCTATCAACATCAAATCAATCGGAAAGGAATGGTTCAAGAGATATAGAGAGCATCCTTCTAATAGCTTATTAGTTTTTACTAATTTACCATCAGCCAATTCCACCTCGTAACTGGTACTTATCTCAACAGGTTCAATATCAATAAGGGCACTAAATTTAGTGGATACAAAGCTCCTATCTGCACCCGAATCAAATAAAGCAACAACATAATGATTGTTGAGTAAAAACATACCGGTAACAACATTTGGATCCTCTTTCTTCACCTCAATTGTTCCAAGTTGATAGATACCACCCTGGGGGTTTCTTCCAGGTACAATCGCTTTCAACTTGGGGCATTCCGATTTCCTATGACCTTCTTCATTACAGTTGAAGCAAATGGTTCCCTTCTTACACCTTTCAACCTTGTGTCCAAGCTTTCCGCAATTTCGACACTTCCAGCAGTCGCCAGCATGCCTCTTATTGCCACACTTAGGACATCTATCATCGTTGCGCGGTGCATTGTTGGTAAGAGCATTTGCATTCCTATTTCTCTGGTTCTGACGGCGATTGAAATTCTTCTTATTATCACCTCTATCTACACGATCACCGTCTCCCTTTCTTTTCTCACCAACACGGGCTTCATCTTCCCTATCCTGAGTTATCTGTCCAATGAGTTGGTAGGCCATTCGAACAGCATCATCAATGGTTAGTGGTTTTGATGATGTCACGTCCCCCCAGATATTCCTAGTCAACCCTTTAATATATTGTTCAATTCGGAGCTCTTCGGGTTCAACCAATCGAGGACATAGCAAGGCCAACTCATGGAATCGGTTCGTGTAACTATCAATGTCCACACCTTTCATTCTCAAATGAATCAACTCTTGTTCAAACCTAATAATCACACTACGAGGACAAAACTCCAAAGTCATCCACTTCTTAATTTCAGCCCAAGGAGTAGCATTAGCAGCATCAAGACCCATGAAAGCAATTCTCCCGTTCCACCAAGTCAACGCACGACCTTTAAGAGTAGCCATAGCAAAAGTCACCTTATCTTCCTCCTTACACTTACTAATCCTAAACACTGACTCAATCTTCTCAATCCACTGGCTTAATCCTACAGCACCTTCAGTTCCATTAAAAGGTAGAGGTTCACACTTCATGAACATCACATAAGTACAGCCACCAACTTCAGGTGCATTAGCTCCAAGTCCTCCTACATTTCCTCCAGCATTAGCATTCACATTATTAGCATTCACATTCACATTAGTACCGCCAATTCCACTACCGCCAGCTCCACTACCGCCAGCTCCACTACCGCCAGCTCCATTTGTAGCATTTGCCATAAATTCAGTCATAGATGCAGTAACTTGCTCCGTAATAATCCTACGTACATCATCCTCAGTCACAGCCTTCTTGGGCGGCATAGTTCTATAATTTCACAATTTCAAAGTATTAAGCATTCATCCAACAAAGGATTCATATAATATGGATTGAATTCATAATCAAGATACAAATAAGGCACAATATGGAATTCAAGACAAGATACATATTTCATTCGATTTGAAACAAAAGTATTGTCTTAGTTACATCCCATATCAAAGTTCTAGCACTATATACACTCAAAATTCGTGCCAAGTCTACTACTAACAAGTCGGTTCAGTCAAAGCTACAAAAGTACAAAAGATACAAAGGTCACTACTAAATACAAACTGGTCTACTGAGAACCGCCAGATGGTCCATCATCCATCGTCTTCTGAATCTTCGTCGGACGATCACTAGACACATCTTCAGCTGGGCGCTTACGGATTACTCCTCTTTCAACCATGTCAGCATAAATCTACTATTCCAACCCACAGATATATTCAACTCCTTTTCAGCTTTCTCACGCATCGCACGAGCTACACTCAACTGAACCTCCATAGAATTCACCTTTTTTCTTCATTTCAGCAAACTCACCACTTTCCAACACCGATAACCTCCTAAAAGCCTCATTCAAACCACGCTCTACATCAGTCAAATCCAAACTAAGCAATTCCCGCTCTTTCTCGTCAACCTTAGTCTTCGACTCCAAATAAGCAACATGTGTCTGAACAACACCTAATCTAATCTCCGTCATACAACTCTTAACACGGGAAGCATCTACATCACGTCTCAAGGCCCATGGTACAAGACCATCAATATGAGTAGCCTCTCGAGCACTAGACGACTCTCCTATCTCACGTCTACGAGTAGCAATACCATCAGTACCGTCAGCTGCATCGTCATCCTCATCCTCCTCTGATTCAAAATCAGATTCAGATGATTCAGACATTTCATCCCTAGGTAGCTCAACCTCAGAATCAGACAAATAAACTGGTGGGGGCAAAGGCTCGCCCTCTGGAACATCATAAGGGTAAATAAGCTCAGCTTCCTCATCATCATCGACCTCAACATCTATACCTACATCCTCCTCGACATCCTCGTCGTCAATCTCATCATCTAGATTATCTAACCCAATCTCCTCATCATTCTTAATATCAACATTCTTAATCTCATTCTCTACCAAGTCAACCTGAGGGGCAATCTGATCTCCTAGTCCTAACTCGGCCTCGGGATCCTCAAATGGTTCCTCCTAATCATCCATATCATAATCTACTAAGTCTAAATAAGGATCATCATCTACATTAGGTTCGGGAATAGCATGGTTTTCTACAGGAATATTAGGGTCAGCCATGACAATCTGCATTTATATATATATCTCGTATTAGGATAACATACTAGTTAAACAATTACATAATCAAATCACGATATATACATATATATAAATTAAATTATATATATCAAAATATATATCTTCTCAATAGGGCTTGTTGGTAACGTCGGAGATCTCTGGCACAGTTATAGTCAAAAGATTTTTCAAATATTTTTTTAAATGTTCATTGTCAAAAGATTTTGAAAAGTTTTGTTCAAAACCTTGGTTTTTAAAATCTTTTGTTCTCTATAACGAGAGCTCTGGTACCAAACTGTAACACTCTCAATTTTTGTATCGGTACAGCGGAAGGGTCTTTCAGAGTGTTACGGGATAGCACAATAACTCCAATCATAGACAACACATAAAAATAGTTGTACAAGGTTCAACATACATTCATTCGATAAAAAGTTTTAAAGTGTACAACAGGTCCCAAATTATACAGGTCATTAAGTTTACAAAACATAGATCGAATGAACATTTTTAATATTATGTGGGCCATCAGAGTCGATCTCCATCCGGATTACCTTCAAGCACCTGAGATAAAAACATGCAAAAATCATATAAGCGAATGCCGAGTGAATTCATAGAGTTTAATAAAAACCGTTATATAAAACAATCGTTAAAATCAGAACACAAGTATAATATCGGAAGTAAGTCCACGTATTGCTAGTCAGGAAATATATAAATCAAGCATACATCTTAAACCGTCCATGAGACCGTAGTCTCTATATTACCATGATAGGTAATATATTCATCGTTAATAGCGTCGTTATTATGTATAGGATACATTTTTATTTTGATTAGGATTATTACTAGCCGCATGACATTGTTACCTTACTATGAAAACAGCGGGCCGCGAACCCGACAAACAATTTGCCCATCTAAGTTAGCGTGTCGTCACAAAAATCACGCTATGGAATCTTCTCATACATAAATTCGCTTACCAATCAATGTGGTAAGACGGGGATCAACCGTCAAGGCGCGAACTGGGGTGATAGTCCCCAAATAGTACTATCAAATGCATAAGCATCTACCAAATCCCGGTAGTTCACAATTCATGCTAATGGGACTTTAAGTGACATAACCTAACTATTAATAATCCTTTTAGTCTCGTTTATAGGGTCATAGCATCATTCGGGTCCATGATAGGTGTGAAAACACCCATCCTTTTACCACTTATTTCTTACTAAAACAAGACCAAAACGCGTGTTTAATATCATTTGTTTGGAATTATGCGTGGTTTTTGTGTTTAATGTGTTTTCAGAGTCAACCGAATGAATATTGAAGAAAACATGGGATTGCACGGGTTTTATCAAGGAAAAAGACTAAAGACGAAGTCTATTGTCCAAGAGATGCAAAAGATTTGAAGTCAATGGGCCTATTTAAAGATTTATCGAAGAAAAGGACCAAAGATGGAAGATTTACATATGTCGAAGAAACTCAAGTCTATTAAACGAAGAAATTAAAAGACGAGTTGAATTTAATCGTCGACAAATCCCGAATCAGAATCGAAAACGTCAACTTTTCTGAAAAGACGAGAAGACAAGAAGAAAGGGAAAACGCCCACTCACCAACCAACCACTTAGCCTATATAAGGGAATCACCCTCACAAAATTTGGCACCTAGTTTTAGTTTTCAGTTACTCTTTTCCTATTTCGTAGGAAGAACCATCTCCCTTAAAGAGTGCTTTTCATCTTCTTTGATTTCTTCTTGAATGGTGTAAGCTTAATCCTTTCATTTTGTTTATTGAATCTTAATCATCAATACAAGTTTTCATTTAATCTTTTCATTCCTCTTGTTCATCATCATCTTTTTATTCAAAGTTCTTAAGTTCTTATTTAGTTGAGTTTTGATCTTAAAAAGTTGTTGATTTTGTGTTTTTATGATTGGGATTTGATCCTTATGGTTAATAGATGATTATGGGTTAGTTTGGTTAAAACGTTTTTGGTTTATTTGGTTCGATTGGGTTAAAATTCGTTTCCCCTGTTTTCTACTGTTTCTGTTCTTCCAATCCCAGACATTCCGAATAGTCCACTTGTTTTTCCCTTATTCGGAATATTCATATATTCCGAATTGTCTTCTTAAATTTTCTTCTATTCGGAATAATGGTATATTCCACATAGCTTGCTTATTCCGAGTAGTCTACTCATTCCGCATAAGCTTCCTTATTCCGCATAGTCAATTTACTCAGTACAACCTTTTATTCCGCATGGTATTTATTCCGAGTAAGCCTGATATTCCGCATAGTAAAACATTCCGCATAACCATGATTATTCCGAGTAGATTTCATTATTCCGAGTAAGGGTTTATTCCGCATAGTCCTAGAATTCCGCATAGAATACTTATTCCGCATGATCAATATTCCGAGTAGACTTCAATTATTCCACATGGTCCAACATTCCGCATAAGGATTTTATTCTGAATAGAGGTAATTTTCAGTAAGTGTAATTTCCAGCTTATTTGTTTAGTTGTTTAATTTTTTCAAGTTTAACTTCATTAATTGTTTTTGGTTTTAATCTTTATTTATCCATTTATCTTTTTAATAGAATAGAAAACCAAACCCACTATTTGTCACCAAGAACAAACTATTCCACTTTGAGCTGTGATCAATTCGAGGAGATACCGAGAAACGAACTTTCAACTAGTAAAATCTTTGTATCAAATGGCGCCGCTGCCGGCTCTTCTCGTTAAGATCAACAGTTTTTTGTGAGAACTTGGATTTTGGGATCCGTTCCCCGTGAACGTTACTTTTTCATAAAAATTTTCAAAAAATCCTAAAAAATATAAAATTTTCAAAAATACAAAAAAATTAAAAAACATAAAAACCAAAAATATTTCTGCTTTGTTTTTGCCTTGTTAGTTCTTTTGCAGGTGCATGCGTACACGATCCACGTCTTATCAAGAGCCCGAGCCTCTCGAAGACTTAGACATGGCCGGTGTACAAAACAACAACAATAACCCACCTCAAAATAATAATAACAATAACAACCCACCTTTCAACAACAATAATAACAACAACAATGAGCCTTTACCGGATAATCGCCCGATGATTGAACTTCTGCAAGCACATGTAGATGGTAACAATGATCCAATTGTCATACCCGCGATTGGAGCCAACAACTTTGAGCTCAAACTCGGATTTATCCAGATGGTCTCTGCTCAACCATTCTTGGGACGTACCATTGATGATCCACATGACCACATCAAGAGATTCTTGAAACTCACTAATACGGTCAAATTCAATGGTGTTCCACAAGAGGTAATCCGTTTACAGCTTTTTCCCTTTTCTTTAGAGGGACAAGCCCGGCATTGGCTTGCTAAGGAACCTCCACAAAGTATTCTTACGTGGACGGATTTAGAGACCAAGTTTATCAACTACTTTTTCCCACCCTCTCGTACTACCGCTTTGCGGAATGAAATTATCAATTTTGAACAAAAGTACGATGAGTCTTTTAGTGAATCTTGGGATCGTTTCAAAGATCTTTTAAGAAAATGCCCACAACATGGTTTTACCAAAGTGCATCAAATTAACACTTTTTATAATGGGTTAAGCATGAATGACCAAGATTCACTAAACAGTGCCTCGGGGGTAATATTTTGGCTAAGACTTCTAATGCCGCTTGGGATATCATTGAGAATAAGTCTCGTGTGCAAACCAAGAGTGTTTGGACCAATGTCGCTAGTGCTAGTATTAGTGACAGCGATAAGCGACTTGACAAAATCACTGCGCTTCTTGAATCGCTTGCTACCCAAACCGCTAGCAACACCAACAGCATCAACGCTAAAAACACTCAAGACGCTCAAGTCAATGCTGTTAGCCAACCATGTGAGATATGCGGGGGTCCTCACTCTTACACCACTTGTAACACCACCCAAGACTACCCTTCTGAGAATGTGAATGCCGCATACGGCACCTATCCTCCGGCCGCTTATCAAGCTCGTCCTCAAGGTGACCGCAACTTGCTTAGATACCGCTCTAACAACTATCTCTCACCGCCCGGTTTTCCTCCTAACAACCCAAACCAACAACAAAACCTCAATTGCCCTCCTCAACAACAACAACAACCTCGTGGACCATCCATACCACCTCACAAACAACCACATCCACCTCAATGAAACAACCAAGTTTACCAGCAACCTGCTTATCAACCACATGCATACAATGCTCCTCCCAACCAACCCACCGCATTACACCAAAACATTGGAACCTACATGCGGACTAATGATGTGATCGTGGACAATCTCCAACGGGAAGTGCTCAACTTGAAAGCAGACCTGGTGAAACAAGGGAACGATCTGAGAGCTGATATGAGAAACACTTTGGATAGTCAAACGAATGACTTAAAGAACATGATGTCTAGTTTCTTCCAAGGTAATCAACCCTCTTCTTCGGGTACTCTTCCGAGTAACACCGTTGCGAATCCAAGAGGGGAGATGAAAGCAATCACCACTCGCAGTGGCAAAGGTACCAAGGAACCCGAGCTTCCTATACCTCCACCGGTGATTGTGACTAAGGAGAACGAGTCACCTGCTCCTATTCCTCTTCCTTCTACTTCCCCAATTTCTCCGCCTCTTACTTCTACCCCTCCTCCACCCAAGGATGTGCGTGATCCTTCGATCCCAAAGCCTTCCTCTTCTTCCGATATACCTTATCCCTCATGGTTGAGGAAAGAGAAGCTCAAAAGCAAGGATGATATTCAAGTTTCGAACTTTCTTAAAATGTTTAAACAATTGAATTTCAACATCTCCTTCGCTGAGGCTCTCGCTCACATGCCTAAGTACGCAAAAATGTTCCAAGATCTTCTTAGCGACAAGGAGAAGCTTCTTGATATTGCTAACACCCAACTTAATGAGAATTGCTCTGCAGTGCTCTTAAGGAAATTGCCAACTAAGCTTGGTGATCCGGGTCGTTTCTTAATCCCTTGCAACTTCCCGGGAGTAGAGAATTGCATGGCCCTAGCCGATCTAGGTACCAGTATTAATTTAATGCCTTTAAGTGTTTGGAAGCAATTATCTCACCCTGAGCTAGTCCCCACCAAAATGACTTTGGAATTAGCTAACCGTACGGTTGCTTATCCAATGGGGATAGCCGAAGACGTCTTTGTAGGAGTCGACAAATTCACCTTTCCTGCCGATTTCGTCGTTGTTTACTACGATATGGACCCTCGTGTGCCATTGATCGTTGGTCGTCCATTCCTGAGGACCGGTCGCACTCTCATCGATGTTGAAGCCAGTGAGCTTATCATGAGAGTGGGTGACGATAAAATCGTCTTCAACATGGGAAAGTTGTCTAAACAGCCTTATTCTAACGAGAGTGTTAATTGTATTGACGTTCTTGATGAGGCTTGTGAAGAACACTTCAAAGATGCTTGCAAAAGTATTCCTACCTCTCTTCCCAATGTTGAGACCGTTTCCTCTATCGATTCATCACTATCTCTATTCGGAGAAAGTGATTTCCTTTGGAAAGATTTGGAAGCCACCATGGGAGATGTGAACTTAGCTACTGACGATTCTACCACCAATTGGGATGAAGATCTCCGCCTCATTGAGAACCTTCTTAAAGAAGACAATCTTTCTCCACCATCTCCCACGGTTATTGCTATCGATGCTCTGACTTTGAAAATGCCTCCCATCGAAAATCCTCCGGATTTAGAACTTAAGGAGTTGCCGCCTCATCTCGAGTACGTGTTCCTTGAAGAAAACAAGAAGTCGTCCGTCATCATTGCGAAGGACTTGAAAGAAGAAGAGAAATCTCGCCTCATCGCCGTGCTTAAAGATCATAAGAAGGCAATTGCTTGGAAAATTTCCGATATCCGCGGAATTGATCCGAACTTTTGTACTCACAAGATTCTCATGGAAGATGACTTTAAACCCGCAATCCAGAGCCAAAGAAGGGTTAATCCTCGAATTCATGACGTCATCAAACAAGAGGTTATCAAACTTCTAGATGCCGGCTTGATCTACCCTATTTCGGATTTGCCTTGGGTAAGTCCTGTCCATTGTGTGCCCAAGAAGGGCGGAATAACCGTTGTTCCCAATGAACACAACGAGTTGATTCCCACTCGTCTCGTTACTGGGTGGAGAGTTTGTATTGACTATCGCAAGCTCAATGATGCCACGAGAAAAGATCACTTTCCTCTTCCTTTCATGGATCAAATGCTCGAGCGTCTAGCTGGTAATGACTATTACTGCTTCTTAGACGGTTTCTCCGGGTATTTTCAAATTCCCATCGATCCCAAAGACCAAGAAAAGACCACATTCACTTGTCCCTATGGAACATTTGCTTACAAACGCATGCCTTTTGGTTTATGTAATGCTCCTGGGACGTTCCAAAGGTGTATGATGGCTATCTTCCATGACATGGTGGAAGACACTATGGAAGTATTCATGGATGATCTCTCGGTTTATGGCGATTCTTTCTCTGCTTGCCTTGCCAATTTAGAACGTATGCTAAAGCGCTGTGAAGACACTCGCCTTGTTCCTAATTGGGAAAAATGTCATTTCATGGTTAAAGAGGGCATCGTGCTAGGACACAAGATCTCCAAAGCCGGTCTCGAAGTAGACCGTGCTAAAGTCGATGTTATCGCTAAGTTGCCTCCACCTTCAACCGTGAAGGGTGTGAGAAGTTTCCTTGCTCATGCGGGCTTCTACCGTCGATTCATCAAAGATTTTTCTCAAATCGCTCGCCCGATGAACCACCTCTTGGAAAAATATACTCCTTTTATCTTTTCCAAAGAGTGTATCGAAGCCTTTAACTTGCTTAAGGATAAGCTAACTAAGGCACCCGTCTTGGTTACCCCTAATTGGGAGCTGCCTTTCGAGTTGATGTGCGATGCTAGTGACTTTGCTATTGGAGCGGTTCTGGGCCAAAGAGTGAACAAACACTTCCAACCAATCCACTATGCTAGCAAGACAATGACGGGGGCCCAATTGCATTACACGACAACCAAAAAAGAGCTTTTAGCTGTTGTCTATGCCTTTGAAAAGTTCCGCCCCTATCTTGTCCTTTATACAACCATTGTTTACACCGATCATTCCGCGTTGAAGTACTTGTTGACTAAACAAGATTCCAAACCAAGACTTCTTCGCTGGGTTTTGCTACTCCAAGAATTTTAAATCGAAATTCGCGATAAAAAAGGAGCTGAAAACCTAGCCGCGGATCATCTCAGTAGACTTGAGGATCCTTACCAGGGGGATCATCCGAACAAAGAAATCAATGATTTTTTTGCCCTGGAGACCTTAATGTCTATCAATTCGACTTCTGATGAAACTTCGTGTTTTGCGGACATTGCAAACTACTTAGCGGGTGGAATTCTCGTTGACGGGTTAACATCCTAGCAAAAGAAGAAGTTCTTCAAAGACATTAAGACTTACTTTTGGGATGACCCGTATCTATTCAAGCAATGTGCTGACTTGATTATTCGCCGATGTGTTGATGGACCGGCAGCTTTAGAAATCCTTGACGTTTGCCACAAAGGACCCACCGGTGGTCACTTTGGTCCCAACTACACCGCCAAAAAAGTGTTTGAATCGGGATTTTATTGGCCCACCATTTACCGTGATGCTCACGAGATGGTTAAACATTGTGATGCTTGCCAAAAACAAGGCAAGATCACACATAAAGACGAGATGCCTCAAAATTTCATACAAGAATGTGAAATCTTTGATGTTTGGGGTATCGACTTTATGGGGCCATTCCCTTCCTCTAAAGGAAACAAATACATCGTTGTAGCCGTTGACTATGTTTCAAAGTGGGTTGAAGCCAAAGCTTTACCTACTAATGACGCAAGGGTGGTTTGTAACTTTTTGAAGTCGCTATTCGCTAGATTCGGTGTGCCTCGTGCCATTATTAGTGATCGCGGGACTCATTTTTGCAATGACCAATTCGCAAGAGTCATGGCTAAGTATGGTGTAAATCATCGTCTTTCCACCGCCTACCACCCACAAACTAATGGCCAGGCATCAATTTCACAATTGCTCATCAACCCCACGTAAAAAAAAAAACCCTAATTCTCTCTAGGTGTTTTCCGGCCGCCGTATGTTTTTCCGTTCCCCTTTGATCTGATCTATTACCTTCTCCTCGTTCTATCTTGGTGGCTGTATATCTCTTATTGATTCTAGGGTTGATAGTTTTTAGGGTTTCGTTATTGGTTGTATACGAAACTTTCTTATCAGCTCTTTTAATTAATATTGATATACAGATTCATTGAATAGAACGTCTAAGGTGATGACTGGTTTTTAGGGTTTTGGTTCTGTGCTGTGCGCCGCTGCATTTTTTTAGGGTTTTTTTGTTATTATTTTAATCGGTATGGAAATTGGGTAGGTTTATTTAGGTACTGGTATAAAACCCTAATTTGTTAATTAGGGTTTTTGTGATATTGTGTTTGATTAGTTTCATGATTAGAGAGATGGATAACAGTTTTGTTCCGGTTGACATGGATGCGTTGGCAGCTAGGATGATCAGATTGAGAGAACAGATGGGTGTTTCATCTCCTAGTAATACGGATAGCTCACCTGCTGTGGTGCATGCAGCAGGTCTTCAGTCGACACAAGAGGGTTCTGAGTCGCATGCGACACTTGCTGATTCGACACAAGATGCTGTTCCTGCTGTTTCAAGACTTGCTGATTCGACACCTGCTGTTAATGCGGGTAAGGAGAAGGGTTCACTGCTTCAGGGGTGTGCTAACTTGTATACTAATGTCAATAGTCCACAGAAGGGTTCGTTTGCCTCGATATTTCAAAATGAGGGTGGTATGAACCAAACTATTCCTAAGACGGTGAAGATATCAGAATTACGATGTGATGAGCATGTTGAAGGAGCACGAGTTGCACTTCCATATGCTGCTGTTGAAGAGGTTGAATCCAGATTTAAGCACACGTTATACGGGCAGTTTATTGGTAAACGTTTAGCTTTTCCATTGGTGGAAAATTATGTTAAAAATACGTGGGCACGATTTGGCTTGATACGCGTTCAATTACATGAGGATTTTTCCTTTTTCAATTCAAGACGAAGGAAGGCATGGAAGGAGTCCTTGAAAATGGCCCGTGGTTGATTAGGATGGTTCCCATGATTTTGAATATTTGGTCGCCTACTACTGATCTGAAAAAGGCGGAGATTAAGAAAGCACCAGTTTGGGTTAAGATTCATCATGTGCCGATTGTTGCTTATTCGGAGGTTGGTCTTAGTCTTATCACGACCCAAATTGGCACTCCTATTATGTTGGATTCTTACACGAGTAATATGTGTGTTAACTCGTGGGGTCGGAGTACATATGCTCGGGCGCTCGTTGAGGTTTCAGCTGAAATGGAGTTATTGGATTCGATGGTAATTGCAGTCCCTAAAGGTAGTGGAAAAGGGCATTCATTGGTTACTGTTGATATTGAGTACGAATGGAGACCTCCAAGATGTGCTACATGCTTGATCTTTGATCATAATAGTGATATGTGTCCGAAAGTGCATAAGGAAGTGGTTACTCATGTTACTAAAGATTTGGTGAATGATGGATTTGAGGTGGTCAAAAACAAGAAGAATAAAGGAAAGAAGAAGCAACCTCAAGTTGCAGGTATTAAGTTAACAAAACCAGCCCTTAATCTTCAGTTCCGTAATGTTGAGAGAGGTGAATCCTCTAAAACAAATGTAACGGGTCAGAATCCTAAGAAGGCAGATTCTTTGCTTAAGAAGGGTTTCCTGAATAACAGAACCTCGAGTTTTGTAGCTAAGACTAATGATAAGGATAAGAGGTCTCATAATTCTTTTGGTGCTCTTTGGGATAAGATGGATGATGGTACAGATTGGGAGGATGGTCTTAAGACCAAGGAAGGTGTAGTCAATGAGAGTGATAGTGAGGTTGAAGAAGTCATATCGATTGATGATCGGCATGGTTCTCATCAGCCTGGTCCATGATGATGTTTTACTTTCATTGTTCATGCACCTTTAGGTGGTTTTTTCCTATTGGTGTTATTTGTTTTGTAATCGTTTAGTAGGTCATATGGCATGTCATATGATGTAGTGGTTGTTCAGGCATTTGCTTGAGGTTAATGTAGCATTGCAGCTACATTCCATTGTACTTCAATGTTTTTGGGAATATATTTTACCGGGGTTAGGATTCCCCTTTACCCAAAAAAAAAAAAACTAATGGCCAGGCTGAAATATCCAACCGAGGATTAAAGCGAATTCTTGAAAGAACCGTGGGAGAGCATCGTGCCTCATGGGCCGATAAACTTGATGATGCTCTGTGGGCTTTTCGTACCGCATACAAGACTCCGATTGGTTGTACACCATATCGTCTCGTGTACGGGAAAGCATGCCACCTCCCCATTGAGTTGGAGCACAAGGCTTACTGGGCCTTGAAGTGGACTAATTTTGATATCAACAAAGCCGGTGACCTACGCAAGATCCAACTCAATGAGCTGAATGAACTCCGTAATGAGGCTTATGAATATTCTTTGATCTATAAGGAAAAGACTAAGCTCATTCACGACTCTAAGATTAAAAACCGAGAGTTCCAAGTTGGAGACAAAGTTTTACTCTTTAACTCTCGGTTGAAAATCTTTTCGGGCAAGCTGAAATCTCGTTGGTCTGGCCCATTCACCATTGCCCAAATTTTTCCATATGGTACTCTCGAGCTCGCTCAACCTAATGGACCTAATTTTAAGGTGAATGGCCAACGAGTGAAGTTGTACTTTGGTGAGGACATCTCTCATGAGATGATTCCATCCCTCACCACGTTTCCCATGAACTAATTTTGGGTCGAGTCAGGCTCGTGACTCGGTTATCAAAAACAAGCGCTCCTCGGGAGGCAACCCGAGTATCTATCCTTTTCCGTTTTAACCTCCTAAGTGTAGGGGGGCCTCTATAGGTGCTTTGTGTTTGTATGGTGATGTGATTACAGGGATGAATGCACTTTTGGAACCTTTGAAGAACCGTGCTCCCGTGTTATCCGAAATCCGGTTCTATCTCTCAACTATCGTGATTCAATTTTTTCATACTAACATTTGAAATTGATCACGTTAGTCGTCTCTTCCTTAACTTGAGTTAACCAACGTGCACAATGTCATAAGTGTAGGGGAGACTTTTACCACATGCTTAAACATTAAGGACAATGTTTATCTTAAGTATAGGGGGACTTCTATCGAAGTTTTAAGTGGACTTTTCCATGAAAATGCCTTCATTTAACCAGAAAATCATCTTTTTCAACATTTTTCAAATTTTTAATTAACTTTGGCCATTTAGTCATAATTTTTAAATTTTTATCGTTGCTTTCATATGTACATATCCCGCAAATAAGTCAAAAATATTAATAAAGTGGTGTAGCTAGTTTTGAAATCTTTGACATATTAGGCACGTTGCGATTATTTTGACTCAACCCGAATAGACTTGTCCAAGTTTGTTCTAGCTAGTATCCTTAACCATGTAGACCTTAATTGATTTATTAGGCTAAGTATCCACGAGTCTCATTACTTAAGATTTTAAATTGTGGAGGACGAGAAATGATAGATGTTAGGACCATTGTAATAGTTGAATGTAATAGGTAGACTAGGAGGTATGTAGTTCCTCTTGGTCCTAGTAGTAGTAGGAGCAAGTCGTGCTCCTGGTCCTGGTCAAAGTCAAACTTTATTATTTGTTTATTATTCTGTTAGGATATGCATGAGATATGTTAGGAAAGGATATGCATATCAGTTTTACACGTTTTGTTTAATGCTGTATTAGGGTTTCCTTGTAGTATAAAAGGAACCTTAGGCAGAAGGGTTATAGACACCTTCACCAAACGTAGTTCTAGTCATTATCAATATTAGAAATCCTTAGAAAGGATCAAGTCTTTATAGTTATTCTGTTCTTCTTAATTATATTTATTCTGCATTCATATTGTGTATAGAGTCTCTTTGTGAATTGACTTGTGATTACAGAAGTCGTTCACCGTTCCTGACAGGCTGCAAGATCTACATCCAGTAGACCCAACAAGTGGTATCAGAGCCTGGGAGGGTCTCTATACTAGAATAATCAAGTTTTCTTATTACTGACATTTTTGTTTTATCATGTCTGCCTCAACTTCTACTCAAACAGGAGAAGACAACACTCCTAAAACTGTGCAACCTCAGCAGATCGTTGCTACGGTTTCCAACACGAATGGTAAATTCCCTCTTCTGAAAAAGGATGAATATGATAGTTGGGCAATGAAGATGGAATGGTGGATCACCAATACCGATCAAGACCTTTGGAAGATTATTCTGAATGGGAACAACAAGAAGCTAACTGGAAGAGACAAGAATGGTAATATTACTCTTCTTGACCCTAAATCTCATAAAGAAATCATAGCTCTTCAGAAGGAGGTCAAAGCAAAAACAATTTTGCTTCAATCTCTTCCTGATGATCACATGGGTGACTTCTACCATTTGGATGATGCCAGAGAGATCTAGAATGGTATTAAAGAAAGGTTTGGTGGAAATGAGGAGTCCAAGAAAATGCGAAGATCCATGCTGAGAGATGAATTCACAGAATTCAAAATCTCAGAAACTGAAGGTTTACATCAAGGGTATGACAGGTTTCAGAAGATATTGAGCCAATTGAATCAACTTCGTTCAAAGCCTGACGATGGTGATATTAATGCAAGGTTTCTTAAAGCCTTACCCTACTCGTGGAATAAGGTGGTGATCTCTCTCAAAGCCAAAGGTGGGCTTGACTATCTCAACTTTGATGATTTATTTCATAAGCTCAGAACTTTTGAACCTCATGTGAGAGGATATTCAAGTGACTCATTTCCCACTCCTGCTAATTCTGCCTTTGTGAGTTCTATGGCATCCAGTCCCATGTCATATGCTAGTAGCCCAAGTAATACTGTGTCTTCTCAACATACTTTTCAGCATACTTCTGCTCCAGATCCTACTGCCAAGTCTGGTAGTATGGTAGAAGCCGTTCTTCATTCGTTTGTGGCTGATGTTGATGCTCAACAACAACTTGCTTTTGATGACTTCAAACAGGTCGATAAATTTGACCTGGATGAAATGGATCTTAAATGGAAGATGGCCATGCTCACCCTAAGGGTTCACAAGTTTGAGAAGAAAGCAGGTCAAAAATTCAATTACAACCCACGGGAGCTGATGTTGGTAGTTTTGTACACCTTTAGGAAAAGGATGCACAAAGTAGGGCAAGTGCACGATGATTTAGGAAAACCGTGTGTGAATGACCCTAAGTGAGTTTGTTCTCGAGGAGGCTAGTGCGTTGTGTATTGAATTGATTAATGATGTTTGTGATTATGAACAAGAAGAAAAGAAATTAGAAAGGAAAGAAGAGACGGTTACGATTACGAATTAAACTACGACGAAAAAGGCGAACACGTAAAACCGTAAATAGTACAAAAATAAAAATTTTAACCTAAAAATTCCTAAAAATTATTAAAAATCCCCAATAATATTCCAAGAGTTTACAAAAAATCCAAACTTGCTAAAACCTTTTAATTAATTAAATAATGACTTTTTAATGCTAATTAAAGCCCTAAAAATCACAATTAATTATTAAAAAGCCCCAAACAAGATTTTATAGTTTGTAAACTTCAAAATATACCTAATTAAGCTAAAAACTATTTTAAAAAATTTTAAAACCAAATTAAACTATTTTTAAACTCCTAAAAACTATTAAAATCTATTAAATCTTAAATTAATTCCAAAAATTAATTGAAAAGCCTAAAAAATATTTGGAAAGTGACAAAGCTCCTAATTCAATGTCCTTAACCTAGGAAAAATGTAAAAACAAGAAAAAATAAAACTTCAAATTTTAATAATAAAATAATATTAAAATATTCAAAAAAATAAAAGGTTTGTAAATAAATTCTATAAAATTACCAAAAATCCTAAATAATGTAACTAAAACAAAAATGCAAACCAAATTTTTTGAAACCTATTAAATAATTTTATATTAAATTTAAAAGTTGCTTAAAAATCCTAAAATCTTATAAAATTAAAAATAAGCTAAATTGAAAACCTAATAAGCTGTAAACCTCAAAAGTATGATTAAAAACCTAAAAATTATTTTTCCAGATTTTTAAATCACTTTTTACTATTTTTAAATGACTTATTAAAAATTAAACTTAAAATATTCCTAATAAATAGAATAATAATGGAAAAAATGAACTGTTTGCTCAGAAAAATCACAAACACTAATATAATCCTAAGAAAAATGCTAAACATATAAATCCTCAAAGGAATAAGCTGGAAAATGCTTATTATTAAGCTGTTACTTAAATAAGCTACAAAAACAAAACCCCTTAAATAAGTAATGAAATCAAACCATAACGTAAAAAGTCATCTAGATCACTGGTTAACACGTTACTCCTTGGAACGCAAGGTCGCGTGTTCGAGTCCAGGCAGGGTGAACGTTTTGCCAAATTTTTCTTTTTTTTTTTTACTTTTAAAACTTAAACTAGGTACTTAATTAAATACTAAAACTCAAACACAAACCAAAATTTAACAAGATTAAGGTCTATAAATCAAAAAACGTGCCCAGGTATTATGACTTTCTGATGAACAAATGAAGTTTTCTTCACTTGTGCAGTTATGATCAAGAGGGCTTGATCTTGCTTCTTGGTGGTGTTTTTGATGGAACAAAGGCACCCTTGTACTCTTTGGAGTACAAGGAGTCAAATCAAACACAAAAACAATCAAGTACAAGCACAAAATTAAGCTCAAAAGTTCAAGAACAAGTCACTGATATACTTAGCACAAGTTGCTGGTGCAATTGACACACAAGTGAGATCCAATACTTCAAACAAAGCTCACAATGATATTAAATAACTTGAAACTGAATCACACTCCTTAAACAATCTTATATCTAACAACTTGCAATGAATCAAGCACAAATTCTCACAAAATCATGCAAACCAGGCAGTTAACTGATTTTAGCTATTTTTCCCAAATTTTGAGCTGCAAAGTGTTCAAAACTTGTTCAAACTGAAACCTAAGCACACTAAACACCTAATTACTAACTGGTGAGTGTATTCCAACAACTTTTAACATATAATCAACCAAGA
Source organism: Glebionis coronaria (assembly GCA_025667525.1). Lineage (NCBI taxonomy): Eukaryota > Viridiplantae > Streptophyta > Magnoliopsida > Asterales > Asteraceae > Glebionis > Glebionis coronaria. The sequence continues at coordinate 318,475,279 of CM046879.1, read as the reverse complement.
AATCTTACTTAATGTGCAAATCCAAACACCCCTTTAAATCTGAATATCAACTTTTTTCAAAGCAAACCCAATCAAGACTTAACCGAAGTGATTGATCACTATCTAAGCATGCATACAAGTCCTATTTAAGCAGATTTAAGCACTCAAACATTCATTTAAACAATTAACAAGCAGAATCACAAAAAAGCACATAAAATTTCAGAAACTTTAAAAAATGAAAAAGGGAACAATGACTACCTTAAGGGTCCTACATCCAGGACCCTTTGTGGTTGAAAAACCACCTCCAATAGACCCGGGTCTATGCTGAACTTTTTTGAGGTGTTGATGGAATTCTACTTAACAAATATGAACAAGAAAGGTTCCTCTTTGAATCTGCTAAGATAAGAGTGAACAAAGCTTGTGTAAAAAGCTTAAAACTTGCTCCCAGCTTATGGATTAAGCTAGAAGAAAGCCTTAGCTTATAGGTCAGTTAATAATAAGCTAAAAAAAGAAAGAAAGGACCAAACAAATGGCTTGTTTAAATTTGGGTACCCACTACACCAGAACAAGCCATGGTGTTATGGACATACACAAGCTCAAATACCATCATACTAACACAATTAATCACCATTTTAACAGGTTTTGAATAAAATTTAAGATTTGAGAAAAGGCTTGAAAATTAATCAGAAACTTGGAAATTCAAAAAACTTTGCTGAAACTTAAACCAAACATAAACAATGAACTTTAAATCAACTGAAAATGTAAAGGGTACTCAATATTTCTCATCAACAATACTTAAGCCATTTATATTAACTCATAAACTGGCTTTACAAAGATTGTGAAAAAGGAGAAAAATCAAGAACAAGAACTATGCTACGTCCTAAAGGCCTTTATATAGAGGCTTACATTATGATTCTAGAAGTGATAAGAAACTAAAACCCTAACAAGTGAACTTCCAATCTTGCCCTTGGATGATTTTTGAATTTTAAGTCAAAACAAAGCCATGTGATGATCTTGGCATGTAGCTGAGATGCCAGTGATGTAGAAGCAATCTAGGACGTTCATTTAACCTTTGAGAACAAGAAATTGCTGAGGGTTGTTGATCTTGCTACCAAGTTTTGTTTGAGAGTGAATGGTGGGGCAGGGGAGGTTTGGAGGGACATGTGAGATGATGGTGATGGGTGTTTAAGGGTAGTTTTGGGTTTAAGGGAAGGTTAATCATGGATCTGGAAATAATCAACCAAAAACCCCTTGTTTTGATTGATGTTCATCCTGGAAAAATTAGGGTTTAAGGGTGGATTAGGGACTGGTTTAATCTTTTTTGGTTAATGGTTTTTTTAAATTAATTGTTTGGAGGGAAGGGTTTTACTGAATTAAGTATTCAGTTAAGGTGAGTGGAGAGTGACGTGGAGGAAGGGAGGTTTCTGATTGGTGGAAGGGTGTGAGTGGGTGAGGTGTCAAGCAGGGATTGGAGGATTTGTCTTAGGTTGTCTGGCAGGTTTGGCCCTTCACTTTTCACTTTCTGTTCACTTTGTGTAAAATGGCTATCAACGCCAAATTAACACATGACAACTTTGGGAAGGTTGTCAAATTTGGCACAACAAGTTTTAAAACTTGTTTTAAGGACTAAACATGCAATTTCTTCATATTCCAAGGACTGATTTTGACATGTCTTCATACTTCAAGGCTTTGACTTGTTTGTTGACTTCTTGGAGGACCAATACTGACAATTTAGATTTGTTGAGGGACTAAATTTGCCAATTCTTCAAAGTTAAGGGTCCTTTTTGTAATTTTGACAAACTTTAGGGACCAAACTTGTAATTATGAAGATACAAGGGTATAAAGTGTCAATTCTTCAAACTTGGAGGACCAATCTTCAATATTCTTCAAATCTTCAAGGGTTTTCTTTGGAAAATCCTTCATTAGGGCTTGGTTCATCGTGCGGCTTCATTTCCCGTGTTCGTTTTTGCATGATTCTTGTGATCTTTTGTCATTTTCTCAATATCCGTACCTAAAATACACAAGCAACAAACACAAGCATATATTTGGGTATTTTGATGATATTTAATGCATTTTAAGCCCAATTTGGACGATGAGACTATGTATAAAAGCAGTCTTATCACTCCCCCATACTAAACCATTACCGTGCCCTCACGCAATGCTAGAATAAAGTATCATAGCATCTCCAAAATTCATTTTTATGGACTTTATTGAAATGATAAACTAGCTATACTACTACTATTACTACTACTTGTGTTATAGACATAATGTATGATTTTCATCGCAAAATGGGACGTTTAGGTTCATAGAACAAGAACACGTGAATGCTTCGTTAGAAATAATTTCGTCGTCCTCGATTTTCACTCCAATTCCATGCTAAGCGTGCAACGAGATCATTGTCATTATAAGTTAGTAATGCTAACACTACTCATATGCCCTAATCACGTACTTATTCTCCCATTATTCCTAAGTTGTATCTCTTATATTTTATTATGTCTTGAATGTTTCACGAGGATACATTTTTTGACTTATGCGATAATAGAGATTTAGGTCTAAAAATAGAGTCCTAATGGTGTAACTAAGACCATCAAATCAATAACCTCTCCTAATAGAAAACGATGTTAAAAAATTAAGTTGACAAGAAGAATCGATAAACACGGTTTTATAACGGTTTTGAACATGAGACTTATTACCAAGACTTTTATACGCCCCCTAACGGAAGGGCCTTATTATCTTTGGTTTACCTCCATCTTTTATTCAACTTTGCCATGAAGCTTTTATTATGACTTCGGTCTTGCCTTGCCTTTTATTATCCGCCTCATCGGTGGTTTTATTAGCCAAAGACGTATATCCTCACGCTAAAGCGAATTTTGGATCTTTAAAGCTTCGAAGATTAAGGCTTGATTCACTTTCAATTTTGCATAGATTTTAGGCCTTGTGGGGCTTCAAATTGTTTGCTTGATTTAGGTGAGCACTTGAAATCTTATTATTGGGTGAAGCTTTCGATTATTTGGGTGCCAATACTTCAAAACCGTGACGCTGGCGATACCTTAATGTCTTCCCAATTTAATTACACGGAAGCTACTAGAAAAGACTAGAAACCCAACAATCCTAACTAAACCGCTAAGTCAATATTTATTAAGCAAAAAATATTTACAAGCGAAGGGGAATAAGCAAACAACGAGAACACATGAGTTTTTGAAAGAATACGAGTACTCTACGTTTAGCATAGTAACTTAAAATTAACTCTATCATTTCTCGTCCTCATTTAAGAGACTTAGCCTAATGTGTAGTTAAGGATCCAAAGCTAAGTGCTCAACACGCACGGTCGAGTCAAAATTACTCTTATTCTCGCCATCGGAAAACCTACATTCGTGTCTTCAAACACTTATGAAACATGAGAAAAATTTAAAATTTTGGCCATTTTTAGCCTTATTTTGCAACAAAAATGATAAACAAAACCGATGAAATTTTGGAAAGCGTGAAGGTTTGGCAAGGCAAGTATCTATTCACCCCCCCATACTAAAGTTAAACATTGTCCTCAATGTTTCGAGTCTAGGGGTGCAAACACCCCCATACTAGAGACGTAGTCGAATGCCTAATCTAGCATGGAAAGGGTGTAACCGTTAAATTAATAGCCGTTTATGAAGTGTGCTAAAAACCTAAGGTTAGAACATCAAAAGGATATATCATGGATATTGAGAAATGTCTCCAAAGCAAACGATCGAGTGCTCCCATAAAACGAACACGAGAGGCTCCAATCGTGAAGATCATGATCTAAAAACCACATATCACAAACAACCACGGAACAAAGGTTGGAAGGGTACGAATCCCCACACGTAAGCTACATTAGACTAAGAAAGCGATAATATGTACATAGGATAAGCATGGGACTCCCCCATGAGGCACCTCGTTTTTGATTACCGAGTCATGAGCTCGACTCGATTCCCTCAATACTAATTATCATTGGGGAAGGTGACTTGGTCGAGGTAGTTCAAGGATGGAACTTCCCCACCAAAGTAGTGCTTCAACCTATGTCCATTCACCTTGAAGTTAGGACCATCATCTTGAGCTAGCTCGATGGTCCCATACGGAAACACTTGAGTCACGGTGAATGGACCGGACCAACGGGATTTCAATTTACCGGAAAATATTTTCAATCTTGAATTAAAAAGTAAAACTTGATCCCCAATGTTAAAAACCCGGTTTTTAATTTTAGAATCATGCAACTTTTTAGTTTTCTCTTTATAAATCAATGAATTTTCATAAGCAATGTCTCTCAATTCATCTAATTCATTCAATTGCATTTTCCGGTGTTTTCCCGCGGTCTCCATATCATCATTACAATGCTTTAGGGCCCAATAAGCCTTGTGTTCTAACTCGATTGGCAAATGACAATTCTTTCCATACACAAGCTTATAGGGAGTGCACCCAATGGGTGTCTTATGAGCGGTCCTAAAGGCCCATAAAGCATCGTCTAACTTATCCGACCAAGATTGTCGGTTTTCCCCCACGGATCTCTCCAAGATCCTCTTCAACGCTCGGTTTGAAACCTCGACTTGCCCACTTGTTTGTGGGTGATAAGCCGTAGAAAGACGATGTGTAACCCCATATTTCCTTAGAACCCTTTCAAATTGGTCATTACAAAAATGGGTTCCACGATCGCTTATGATAGCACGAGGGGTTCCAAACCTAGCAAACAAACTTTTCAAGAACTTAACTACCACACGAGCATCATTGGTGGGCAAGGCCTTGGCCTCCACCCACTTAGAAAGGTAGTCAACCGCAACGAGAATGTACTTATTACCACGAGATGATGGGAACGACCCCATAAAGTCTATGCCCCAAACGTCAAAGATCTCACATACTTGAATGATATTTTGTGGCATTTCATCTTTTTGTGAGGCTTTTCCTTGTCGTTGGCATGCATCACACGACTTCACAAGATCTTGTGCATCTCGGTAAATAGTAGGCCAAAAGAAGCCGGCATCAAACACCTTCTTAGCCGTGAGATTAGCACCGTGGTGACCACCCGTGGGTCCCTCATGGCAAGCTCTAAGGATGTTAGAAGCTTCGGTGCCAAATACACAACGGCGGATGATTTGATCCGCACAAGTTCGAAACAAGTAAGGGTCGTTCCAAAAGTAGAACTTGACATCACGAAAGAATTTTCGTTTTTCTTGAGTTGTCATACCCTTAATGATGAAGTTTCCCGCATGGTAATTTGCAAAATCCGCAAACCATGGGGTAGAAGAATCAAGTTTGGAATTCACTACACCAAGTGTCTCGAGCGGAAATGTTTCGGTGATTTCCTTGGGCTCGTAAACACTTTGGTGAGGATCTTCCAAACGAGAGAGATGATCGGCCGCTAGATTCTCGGCTCCTTTTTGTCAACGATTTTTTGATCAAATTCTTGAAGGAGGAGAATCCAACGAAGTAATCTCGGCTTAGCATCTTGCTTTGCCATGAGATACTTGATAGCCGAATGGTCCGTATACACTATGCATTTCGTCAAGACGAGATAAGGTCGGAATTTCTCAAATGCATACACCACGGCAAGGAACTCCTTTTCCGTTGTAGTGTATTTAAGTTGAGCCTCGGTCATCGTCTTGTTAGCATAGTGAATAGGCAAGAAGTGCTTATCATGACGTTGCCCCAAAACGGCCCCAATAGCGTAATCACTAGCATCACACATTAGCTCAAAGGGGAGGTTCCAATTGGGTGTAACAAGAATGGGAGCTTCGGTAAGTTTCCTCTTAAGGATCTCAAAGGCTCGTACACAATCTTCGTCAAAGACAAAACGTGCCTCTTTTTCAAGAAGATGTGTAATGGGTCGAGAAATCCTTGATGAATCGTCGATAAAAGCCCGCGTGGCCTAGTAAACTCCTAACTCCCTTGACGGTTTTGGGATGAGGTAATTTGGCGATGACGTCTACCTTAGCTTGATCTACCTCAATCCCCGCTTTCGAGACCTTGTGCCCTAAGACGATTCCACTCTTAACCATAAAATGACACTTTTACCAATTGAGCACAAGGTTGGTTTCCTCACAACGTTTTAACATTCTCTCAAGGTTCGACAAACACGAAGTAAAGGAATCACCAAACACGGAAAAGTCATCCATAAAGACTTCCATAGTCTTCTCGATCATATCATGAAAAATAGCCATCATGCATCGTTGAAAAGTTCCCGGTGCATTGCAAAGTCCGAATGGCATTCTAAGATAGGCAAACGTTCCATATGGACACGTAAACGTAGTTTTTTCTTGATCAAGAGGATCGATGGGAATTTGGAAGTAACCAGAAAAACCATCTAAAAAGCAATAGAAATCGTTTCCCGCAAGACGCTCCAACATTTGGTCCATGAAGGGCAAGGGAAAATGGTCTTTTCGAGTGGCTTCATTTAACTTTCAATAGTCAATGCACACTATCCATCCGGTCACGAGTCTAGTGGGAATCAACTCGTTGGCATCGTTTGGCACAACGGTCATCCCTCCCTTTTTAGGGACACAATGAATAGGACTCACCCAAGGGCTATCGGAAATAGGGTAAATCATTCCCGCGTCAAGGAGTTTAAGGACCTCCTTTTTGATGACGTCGTGAATTTTGGGGTTCACCCTCCTTTGACTTTGGATTGTTGGCTTGAAATCCTCCTCCATTAAGATTTTGTGGGTACAAAACTTGGGATCGATTCCCTTAATGTCGGATAACTTCCACGCAATCGCCCCTTTGTGATCCTTAAGAACATCGACAAGTGCGGTTTTTTCATTATTCGAAAGATCCTTGACAATAATAACCGGCAACTTGTCGTCCTCCTCCAAATAGACATACTCGAGGTGAGGAGGTAAATCTTTCAACTCGAGGATAGGTGGTTCCTCAAGTGAAGATTTGGGCTCGATACTCATAACCTCCTCGGGTGGAGGAAATGGGAAATCGTTGAGAAAATCCTTGATAATCGAGAAGTCCTCATCGTTGTCGAGGTCTTCGTCACAAGTACGTGGAACATCGAATTCTTCCAACGTAAAACCACCACCTTCAAATGGAGTGAAGGTTGGTGTCGAATTATCAAGAATTGGATCTAACATAGTGGGATTGCCACTAGTTTCTTCATCACCAAACCCTAAAACTTCTTGTGAAAATTCCTCGCAAACCACGTCGATCATGTCAACGAGGTTTATGGTAGCAACGGAATAGACATGAGAAAGTTGAGAATTTTGAGTTGCGTTTATAACAAGTTCCTCGTCGTTGAAACGTAAGGTGATCTTTCTAGCATGAACATCAATTAAAGCCATAGACGTATCTAAAAACGAACGACCTAAAATAAGAGGAACTTGAGGATCCGTGGGGATATCGACAACGATAAAGTCTACGGGATAGTAGAATTTCCGCACTTTCACAAAAACGTCTTCCGCCAAACCACATGCAAGAATCGTGGAATGGTCGGCCAACTCAATAGACATTCGTGAAGGAGTAAGATTAGGAAGATTGAGCGACTTGAAGATTGCAAGTGGCATCAAGTTAATGCTAGCACCAAGATCGGCCAAGGCGAAGCATTCTTCCATATCTTGAATGGCACAAGGGATCAAAAATTTACCGGGATCACCAACTTTTTGAGGTATGCGATTAAGATAAACCGACGAACAACTAGACATTTGGTGCAATTTCTCCTTGTTGTTCAACATACTCTTAAAATTAGCGGCAAATCGAGGCATCATGACCAAAGCATCGGCGAAACTCACATTAAAATGCAAATCACGAAACATTTTCATAAAAAGCTCAAATTGGTAGTTATCGCGCTCTTGTCGTTTCTCCTTCCTAAGTCTTGATGGGTAAGGCAAGGGTGGTGTGGGTTGGGGCATAGGCATAGCCTTTGGAATCTCGGGTTCCAATATGGGTGATGGGTCAACCGTAGGTGTGGCATGAGCGGTACTTTGAGGGCTTGAAATATGCTCCTTTTCGACCACCACCTCGGGTTCTTCCTCAATTTCCTCCACCGTTGGAGCAATTGGTTGAGGAGTCGGTTCTTTAAGTGTCTTACCACTTCGTGTGGTAATCACTTTCATCTCTCCCTTCGGGTTTGAAACGGTGTTACTAGGCAAACTACTCGAAGTAGAGGCTTTGTTCCCTATGACGGCTTCTAAAATGGCGTTAAGCTTAGCATCTTGACTATTAAACTTCAAATCTTGGCTAGCGGCTTTTTGGTCAATTCTTTGTTCAAGCCTAGCATGACTTTGCTCTATCTTGTTGTTTTGACCTCGAATTTGGTTAGCAAAATCATTTTTCAATTCATTCCTCATGGCTAGATTTTCCTTAACAAAATTAGCTAACTCCTTTGCGTTCTTAGCCGTGTCCCTAGCTTGATTAGCCAATTGCTCTTGAATGTTTTCCAAAATCTTATCATTTGCCGTGGCGTAATTCACAAAGTCCATTGGAAGTTCTTTAGTGTAAGCATTTTGAAGACCTTGACTCGTGTTTTGAAAATTACGGTTTTGATTTTGATTTTGCAATTGGCTACTACTACTCCCTTGATTCCCATAGTTGTTATTAGCCTTAAAATTGTTCCTTTGATTGCTTTGGTAACCAACTTGATTGTTTCGATAATTGTTAGCATTTTGATTTGGTGAAAAACCCGGTGGAGTCAATTGATTAGTGCGAGGAACTTGACCGTTTTGGTTATAAGTTCCCGCGGCCGCGAAGGCACTCGAAGTGTTACCACCGTTGGAAATGCACTCGGAATAATCGTGAGCTCCACCACAATACATACAAGAAACCTCAACCGCTTTAATCGTAGCGGGAGCGGGTTGTTCACCAACTTTAAACTCAACTAACAATCCTTTCACTATATCAAAAATTTTGTTCTCCAAATTAGCCTCGACTTGGCAAGCATCAACGGTGTGTGACAATGAAGGCGAAGACGAAGACGAAGCCTTACGAACACTCGACGTGCTACGAGGACTATACACCTTAGACCTATTCTCAATGATTAACAATGCTTCCTCGACCGTCTTACACAAAAAATTACCACCCGCGGCGGCATTAAGATAATCACGCTCATGATCGTTCAAGCCATTGTAAAACGTGTCTATTTGATGCAAGTCGGAAAAACCATGATGAGGACATTCGTGCAACATTTCCTTAAACCTATTCCAAGCCGTTGAAAAACTCTCATTATACTCTTGTGAAAACTTTGAAATCTCGTTTTTCAAGTGCGTAGTCTTAGAGGGCAGAAAAAATTGGTTCACGAATTTTGAAACGAGATCCTTCCACGTCAATATAGAATTGGGTGGCTCTTTCTCTAACCAAATTTTTGCGGGCCCCGCTAAGGAATAAGGAAAAAGCATTATCTTAATCGAGTCGTTTGAAACATCCTTAAACTTGCATGTGGCGGTGAGACGATTAAATTGGCGAATGTGGTTATGAGGGTTGTCCTTTTCGTCCCCTCGAAACTTGTTGTTTTGAATCATGGACAACAAACCCGTCTTAACCTCAAAATTCTCCGCAAGGATAGCGGGAATCACAATCGCTTCTCCATAACCCTCGGTGGGTGCTTGAAGCAATCATAGTTCGATTAGCCATGGGTGCTTCTTTTACTATAATGGGTTCGTCAATAGGAGACTCCTCACTAGTAGGAGTGAGTGATTTGTTTCTTCGTTTACGAGCACGTCTTGCTTTAGAGCGAGTTTGCATAAACGTCACGTACAACGAGAAGGCGAGCAAAGAAGATTCTTTTTGGTGTTTTTACTTTTTCAATTTTTTTTTATGGTTTTTGATTGTTTTTACTTTTTTGGATTTTTGGAATGTATTAAGTAGACACAAATCTACAAATCTCCTCCTCAATCAAATCTCTCGATTAAAGAAGCCTCAAGGAATGAAAACGATCACGTGAAGTGAACGCCTTCGATGACTTTAGAACGATGGTGGAACACCAAATCGTTCAAGAGGGTTTAATCAATAGAAACCAAGAAAATATATATGATACTTAGTAATACTTTAGGCGGCAAAACCCTCGATTAGCCTTCAAAATCAAAATACGCACAAGTAAGCGGAGGAAACGAGGCGGCGCGAAGCACTTAAGAGCCTTTTTCCTTTAGGTCGTGAAATACAACCGCCTTATACCCACCTTATAGTTTGTATTTCTCAAAATCGAGCTTCACGAAAGTATTTATCTATTTTTGCCTTTTTCTTTGGTTTGAGATTCGAATACAATGATCGAGTGATGAAATCCCGAGTCAAGGTTGTGATTGCTCACGTATTTGGAGTACTTGTAAATTTATTGTTCTACGTATACAATATAGTAATAATATTCACAAAAAACGAAAAACCGATAATACGTATTAGTAGAGTGCTACTAATACAATTACTTTTATGGCTATATATAAAAACAACAATGGTTCAACTAAAACACAACACACCTCCCCGGCAGCGGCGCCAAAATGATGTTGGTAGTTTTGTACACCTTTAGGAAAAAGGATGCAGAAAGTAGGGCAAGTGCACGACGATTTAGGAAAACCGTGTGTGAATGACCCTAAGTGAGTTCGTTCTCGAGGAGGCTAGTGCGTTGTGTATTGAATTGATTAATGATGTTTGTGATTATGAACAAGAAGAAAAGAAATTAGAAAGGAAAGAAGAGACGGTTACGATTACGAATTAAACTACGACGAAAAAGGCGAACACGTAAAACCGTAAATAGTACAAAAATAAAAATTTTAACCTAAAAATTCCTAAAAATTACTAAAAATCCCAATAATATTCTAAGAGTTTACAAAAAATCCAAACTTGCTAAAACCTTTTAATTAATTAAATAATGACTTTTTAATGCTAATTAAAGCCCTAAAAATCACAATTAATTATTAAAAAGCCCCAAACAAGATTTTATAGTTTGTAAACCTCAAAATAGACCTAATTAAGCTAAAAACTATTTTTAAAAATTTTAAAACCAAATTAAACTATTTTTAAACTCCTAAAAACTATTAAAATCTATTAAATTTAAATTAATTCCAAAAATTAATTGAAAAGCCTAAAAAATATTTGGAAAGTGACAAAGCTACTAATTCAATGTCCTTAACCTAGGAAAAATGTAAAAACAAGAAAAAATAAAACTTCAAATTTTAATAATAAAATAATATTAAAGTATTCAAAAAATAAAAGGTTTGTAAATAAATTCTAAAAAATTACCAAAAATCCTAAATAATGTAACTAAAACAAAAATGCAAACCAAATTTTCTGAAACCTATTAAATAATTTTATATTAAATTTAAAAGTTTCTTAAAAATCCTAAAATCTTATAAAATTAAAAATAAGCTAAATTGAAAACCTAATAAGCTGTAAACCTCAAAAGTATGATTAAAAACCTAAAAATTATTTTTCCATATTTTTAAATCACTTTTTACTATTTTTAAATGACTTATTAAAAATTAAACTTAAAATATTCCTAATAAATAGAATAATAATGGGAAAAATTAACTGTTTGCTCAGAAAAATCACAAACACTAATATAATCCTAAGAAAAATGCTAAACAGATAAATCCTCAAAGGAATAAGCTGGAAAATGCTTATTATTAAGCTGTTACTTAAATAAGCTACAAAAACAAAACCCCTTAAATAAGTAATGAAATCAAACCATAACGTAAAAAGTCATCTGGATCACTGGTTAACACGTTACTCCTTGGAACGCAAGGTCGCGTGTTACTTTTTGCCAATTTTTTTTTTTTTTTTTTTTTTTTTACTTTTAAAACTTAAACTAGGTACTTAATTAACTACTAAAACTCAAACACAATCCAAAATTTACCAAGATTAAGGTCTATAAATCAAAAAACGTGCCCAGGTATTATGACTTTCTGATGAACAAATGAAGTTTTCTTCACTTGTGCAGTTATGATCAAGAGGGCTTGATCTTGCTTCTTGGTGGTGTTTTTGATGGAAAAAAGGCACCCTTGTACTCTTTGGAGTACAAGGAGTCAAATCAAACACAAAAACAATCAAGTACAAGCACAAAATTAAGCTCAAAAGTTCAAGAACAAGTCACTGATATACTTAGCACAAGTTGCTGGTGCAATTGACACACAAGTGAGATCCAATACTTCAAACAAAGCTCACAATGATATTAAATAACTTGAAACTGAATCACACTCCTTAAACAACCTTATATCTAACAACTTGCAATGAATCAAGCACAAATTCTCACAAAATCATGCAAACCAGGCATTTAACTAATTTTAGCTATTTTTCCCAAATTTTGAGATGCAAAGTGTTCAAAACATGTTCAAACTGAAACTTAAGCACACTAAACACCTAATTACTAACTGGTGAGTGTATTCCAACAGCTTTTAACATATAATCAACCAAGAAATCTTACTTAATGTGCAAATCCAAACACCCCTTTAAATCTGAATATCAACTTTTTTCAAAGCAAACCCAATCAAGACTTAACCAAAGTGATTGACCACTATCTAAGCATGCATACAAGTCCTATTTAAGAAGATTTAAGCACTCAAACATTCATTTAAACAATTAACAAGCAGAATCACAAAAAAGCACATAAAATTTCAGAAACTTTAAAAAATGAAAAAGGGAACAATGACTACCTTAAGGGTCCTACATCCAGGATCCTTTGTGGTTGAAAAACCACCTCCAATAGACCCGGGTCTATGCTAAACTTTGTTGAGGTGTTGATGGAATTCTACTTAACAAATATGAACAAGAAAGGTTCCTCTTTGAATCTGCTAAGATAAGAGTGAACAAAGCTTGTGTAAAAAGCTTAAAACTTGCTCCCAGCTTATGGATTAAGCTAGAAGAAAGCCTTAGCTTATAGGTCAGTTAATAATAAGCTAAAAAAAGAAAGAAAGGACCAAAAAAATGGCTTGTTTAAACTTGGGTACCCACTACACCAGAACAAGCCATGGTGTTATGGACATACACAAGCTCAAATACCATCATACTAACACAATTAATAACCATTTTAACAGGTTTTGAATAAAATTTAAGATTTGAGAAAAGGCTTGAAAATTAATCAGAAACTTGGAAATTCAAAAAACTTTGCTGAAACTTAAACCAAACTTAAACAATGAACTTTAAATCAACTGAAAATGTAAAGGGTACTCAATCTTTCTCATCAACAATACTTAAACCATTTATATTAACTCATAAACTGGCTTTACAAAGTTTGTGAAAAAGGAGAAAAATCAAGAACAAGAACTATGCTACGTCCTAAAGGCCTTTATATAGAGGCTTACATTATGATTCTAGAAGTGATAAGAAACTAAAACCCTAACAAGTGAACTTCCAATCTTGCCCTTGGATGATTTTTGAAATTTAAGTCAAAACAAAGCCATGTGATGATCTTGGCATGTAGCTGAGATGCTAGTGATGTAGAAGCAATCTAGGACGTTCATTTAACCTTTGAGAACAAGAAATTGCTGAGGGTTGTTGATCTTGCTGCCAAGTTTTGTTTGAGAGTGAATAGTGGGGCAGGGGAGGTTTGGAGGGACATGTGAGATGATGGTGATGGGTGTTTAAGGGTAGTTTTGGGTTTAAGGGAAGGTTAATCATGGATCTGGAAATAATCAACCAAAAACCCCTTGTTTTGATTGATGTTCATCCTGGAAAAATTAGGGTTTAAGGGTGGATTAGGGACGGGTTTAATCTTTTTTGGTTAATGGTTTTTTTAAATTAATTGTTTGGAGGGAAGGGTTTTACTGAATTAAGTATTCAGTTAAGGTGAGTGGAGAGTGACGTGGAGGAAGGGAGGTTTCTGATTGGTGGAAGGGTGTGAGTGGGTGAGGTGTCAAGCAGGGATTGGAGGATTTGTCTTAGGTTGTCTGGCAGGTTTGGCCCTTCACTTTTCACTTTTTGTTCACTTTGTGTAAAATGGCTATCAACGCCAAATTAACACATGACAACTTTGGGAAGGTTGTCAAATTTGGCACAACAAGTTTTAAAACTTGTTTTAGGAACTAAACATGCAATTTCTTCATATTCCAAGGACTGATTTTGACATGTCTTCATACTTCAAGGCTTTGACTTGTTTGTTGACTTCTTGGAGGACCAATATTGACAATTTAGATTTGTTGAGGGACTAAATTCGCCAATTCTTCAAAGTTAAGGGTCCTTTTTGTAATTTTGACAAACTTTAGGGACCAAACTTGTAATTATGAAGATACAAGGGTATAAAGTGTCAATTCTTCAAACTTGGAGGACCAATCTTCAATATTCTTCAAATCTTCAAGGGTTTTCTTTGGAAAATCCTTCATTAGGGCTTGGTTCATCGTGCGGCTTCGTTTCCTGTGTTCGTTTTTGCATGATTCTTGTGATCTTTTGTCATTTTCTCAATATCCGTACCTAAAATACACAAGCAACAAACACAAGCATATATTTGGGTATTTTGATGATATTTAATGCATTTTAAGCCCAATTTGGACGATGAGACTATGTATAAAAGCAGTCTCATCAGGAGCCAGCAAGATTCGACAGAAGCAAGGTTCGCTGCTACAACTGCCAGCAACAAGGTCACTTTGCAAGGGAATGCCCTTGCAAGAATGACCAGGAGAAGAGCAGGTACTCAGCCTTTAAGGTTCAGGAGATAAAAGATGACAAGAAGGCATTGGTATCTGTTGACTCTATGGTCAACTGGAATGATCATCAGGCTTCCACTCTGGAATCAGCTGAATCCTCGACTGACGTGTTTGCAATGATTGCTGGGAATCTCTCTGATGCAGAAGAAGCAGACGAGTTTGCTCTTATGGGCATCTCACCTCAAGTACAACATTGTCGTCTTGGTTGTCATGATAAATACTCAGAATTGTTGTCCCAATTTAATGAAGTAAATGATCAAAATGATAAGTACTTTTTAGAGGTTCAAGCCTATAAGGCTTCTTTAAACACATTGGAACAACAAAAGAGGTGGCTACAAGATACTCAACGTGAGTATGAGGATAAAATCCGGATACTAAGCATCTATTTAGAAAACACAACTAATATGCTTAAATATACAGAAAAGGTAAGAGATGCCAGTATCAAAGAAAAACAGGAGATGCAAGAAAAATTAGATGCTACAATGTTGAGATTTGAAAAATGGCAAAAGGCACCTAAAAATCTTTCAAAATTAATTGATAGTAGCATGTCTGGTAGAACTAAAAGAGGGTTAGGATTTGAAAAATATATTGATTCAGAAGATGTGTTTGATTTATCTTTTTCGAGTGTCTTTGATGCCGACAAAGAGGAAGAGGGAAAACCTAGTTACAATAGGTTTAAACCAGCAGCAGAAATGCATGTTGTCCCTCCCCCTCTTACTGGAACTTTTATGCCCACTTCTTGGCATAATGACTTGGATGGATCACAGATGCATGAGTCCCCAAAAAGTTCTACTGATTCTAATGACTTTGTCTCGTGTACTTTCAGTGACAAAGTCGGTGACTCTGCATCAAGTGATTCAAGTGAAGGGTCAAGACCTACGAGTTCCAAGTCAAATGATCATGCTGCTACTGGTGCTAGGGTGTGTGAGGAAAGAGTTGCTGTTAAGTCAAGTGTGTCTGGTCCTAGTTTATTGAGTCCTAGGAAGAATGTTTCTCCTAGAATTGTGTGTAATAATGTTGGTAGTATGAAACAATATCATTCTAATAAAAGGTCTTTTAAAACATGTTTTGTTTGTTGAAGTGCATTTCATTTAATTAAATATTGTGATTTTTATGACACGTATGCTTCTGTTAATCATGCATTTCCTGCTCCTGGTCCACCAGGAGCTGCCCCATATACTTCTAGAAGACTCAATCCTAGTGCTCAATCGTTTTCTTCTTTTAGAATGTCCTCTCCATTAACTTCTGATCATTGCAGAAACATTGGATTAATAACAAATAGATACACCAGTAACTATCTTCAGAATTTTAATCCAATTTATCCACATAATTTGGACCACATGTATTTTGGTTTGGGGAGTCTGGGAACTGCTGTTAAGCCCTCAGCAGGTTGTTCTTGGTCAAACAATAATACCCATATGATGCATAGGCAACCAAGGAACAACGGTGGATCTCATCAATCTTCTTGGCTCTCTACTAAAGATCCACAAGGCAGGCTCAAACCTGAAAAGGTTTGGGTCCCCTTAAGACACTAACTTTTGCATTTTTATTATCTTGTTGTTGTAGGTTACACCATACCAAGATCCTAGTTTAGGCATTGTTGATAGTGGTTGCTCCAGGAGCATGACAGGAAATAAAAGTCTTCTCTCTAACTTTGTACCGTTTCAAGGCGGCAAGGTCTATTTTGGTGGAGGAGAAGGCAGGATCACTAGCAAAGGAACGATTAAGACGCCTAATCTAAATTTTGAGAAGGGTTACTATGTGGAAGCACTTCAACACTTCAACTTGATATCTGTCTCTCAGATTTGTGACAAGAAGCAGTTTGTTCTCTTCACGGATACTGATGCACTTGTGCTCTCCAAAGACTTTCAGCTCCTGGATGACTCACAGGTTCTGCTCAGAATCCCTAGAAGACACAATCTATATAGCATCAAGATGAATGAAGTCAACCCTACTGGTCAACTAGCATGTCTGGTTGCTAAAGCCTCAGAAGATGAAGCCACTCAATGGCATAGAAGGATGGGGCATGTGAACTTCAAGACCATTCACAAACTTGTAAATCTGAATCTGGTCTCTGGTTTACCTCCCAAGTCGTTTAGAAATGATATAAATGGTATTGCTTGTAGCAAAGGCAAACAACACAAAGCATCCTTCAAGGCCATTACTGCTCTTAGTCTTATTACTGAACCATTGCAGCTACTACACATGGATTTATTTGGTCCTACTTCCATTAGGTGCATTGACCACAAACAATTCTGTCTGGTGGTAACTGATGGATATAGCAGGTTTTCGTGGGTGTTCTTCATGGCTGCCAAGAGTGAGACCTACTCAATTCTTAGAGATTTTCTTACCCTTATAGAGAACCAGTTGACCAAGAAGGTTAAAGGTATTCGTTGCGACAATGGAACCGAGTTCAAAAATAAAGACCTCATTGCACTTTGTAATGCTAAGGGCATCAAAAGAGATTAAAGTGCAGCAAGGACTCCTCAACAGAATGGCGTGGAAGAAAGAAAGAACAGGACACTAATAGAAGCAGCAAGAACTATGCTTGTCGATTCCAAGCTTCCAACCATGTTCTGGACAGAAGTTGTTAATACTGCAAGTTATGTTTTGAATAGGGTTTCTATTACCAATCCTCACAAGAAGACTCCTTATGAAGAGAAGTCAAATATCCAAGGCAAGGGTCCTGAATGGTATTTTGATCTTGATTATCTTAGTGATTCGTTAGGATATTTTCGTTTCAAGACTAACCATGATGCAGGTCCACAAGTGTTCAACTTCTAGTACTGGTGTTCCTTCTAGTCTTTCTGATTCAGATGACGAGGATGACATTTTTGTGGTTCCATCCTACTCCACCACAGTCTCTCCTACTCCTCCTAGTGATGCAACTCCATTAGATGTACTGGATTCCCAAGTAGCGCTTGACACTCTACTCAAACAACAACAAGAAGCTACTACAGCAGCTGCTCAAGGTGGTTTTGAGTTTCCCTTGGATACGCCTACTGACAAAGCTGCTCCTGGTACCCCAGCTTCTGCTCCTAGTGCTAGCCTTTCACCTACTGGTACTCCAGCTAGTGAGTCTGATTCCAATACTCGTTTCTCCAATCCTTCTGATTTGGTGAACCATCAAAAGAAGTATTCTACCAAACTGGATGATATTCATAAACAACCAGTAGATGGGATTTTCAACACTGCTTCATATGATGCTGACTTTGTTGGTGATCTCAATAACTTGGCACCAGAAGTGGAGGTAGCTTCCAATCCAGTCTTGCAATCACACAAAGATCACCCTTCCACCCAAATCATTGGAGATCCTGGTTCTACTATCAAGACACGCAGAATGCAGAAGAAGGCCTCGTCTGATCTTCATGCTCTTGTGAGCTATATTAAAGATCAAAAGTGTAATAATCATACGGACTTTCAACCCTGTTTGTTTGCTTGTTTTCTTTCATAGGTGGAACCTAGGTCAGTCTCTCATGCTCTTGAGGATCAAAGTTGGGTGGAGGCTATGCAGGAGGAAATGCAGCAATTCTTGTTTCAGAATGTTTGGGTTCTGGTTGACTTACCAGATGGAAAGTCAGCAATCAATACCAAATGGATTCTCAAGAACAAGAAGGATGCACGGGGAATTGTCGTGAGGAATAAAGCTAGGCTTGTTGCATAGGGCCACACTCAAATTGAGGGCATTGACTACACTGAAGTTTTTGCTCCGGTTGCAAGGATTGAGGCCATTCGTCTGTTTTTGGCTTTTGCTTCTTATGTGGGCTTTACGGTGTTTCAAATGGATGTCCAGAGTGCATTTCTCTATGTCAAAATTGATGAGGAGGTGTATGTCACTCAACCAAAGGGCTTTGTAGATCCACTTCATCCCATGAAAGTTTACAAGGTGGTCAAGGCTCTTTATGGATTACATCAGGCTCCTAGAGCTTGGTATGAGCGTCTTTCAACTTTCTTGTTAAAGAATGGCTATAGAAGGGGTACTATTGACAAAACACTATTTCTTAGGAGGAATACCAAGGACATTATCCTTGTTCAGGTTTATGTGGACGACATTATCTTTGGTTCTACTCGGAAGGAATGGTGTGATGTGTTTGAACACTTAATGAAAGGCGAATTTCAGATGAGTGCGATGGGAGAGCTTTCTTTCTTCCTTGGCCTTCAAGTCAAGCAACAGTCGGATGGGATCTTCATCAGTCAAGATAAATATGTTCATGAGATCCTTCAGAAGTTTGACATGGATCCTCTTAGATCAGCAGCGACTCCTTATGAAGTAGCTAAAGTCAAACTCAAGAATCAGCCAGACCCCCCGGTCAATGTTCACATGTACAGGTCTATGATTGGCTCCCTCATGTATTTGACTGCATCACGTACAGATATCATGTTTGCAGTAAGTGCTTGTTCTAGACACCAGGTGACACCAACGGTTTCGAACTTGAATGCAGTGAAGAAGATTTTCAAGTATATCAAGGTTCAACCTAAACTGGGCTTATGGTATCCTAGAGAATCACCTTTTGTTCTAGAAGCATATAGTGATAGTGACTATGCAGGTGCTAATAATGACAGAACGTCTACTACTGGTGGTTGTCAATTTTTGGGTCATCGACTTATTTCATGGCAATGCAAGAAACAGACAATAGTAGCTACTTCTTCAACAGAAGCTGAATACGTTGTTGCTGCTAGTTGTTGTGGACAGGTTTTGTGGATCCAAAATCAACTGTTGGATTATGGTTTCAATTTTATGAACACCAAAATTTTTATTGACAATCAAAGCACTATCTGCATTGTGAAGAATCATGTTTTTCATCAGCGAACAAAGCATATTGAAATTAGGCACCATTTTATACGGGATGCCAATGAGAAAAAGTTGATACAGGTTCTTAAAGTTCATACGGATGATAATGTTGCTGATTTGTTGACAAAAGCCTTTGATGGTCCTCGGTTTAACCACATGGTGGATCACATTGGGATGGTCAATCCTTGAGGTCTAGGATTGAGGGGAGGCTAAGCCTAAGGGGAGGCTTCGTGTACATATTACTTTGCACAGACTAACATATTGGTAGATTTTAACAACATATTGCATTGGTTCTGGTGGTATGTGTTACTCTTGGTGGAGGATTTTGCTCACTTCTGGTGGTTATATTCTTTCATGACTGGCTTCTGGTCCTTATTGGTTAGCTTCTAGTCATTATTGGTTGGCTTCTAGTGGTTCAAAATCCTTCTTTGTCAAGTGGTGATTGGCTTCTAGTACTGGTCTGGGACACTGTTCATTCATATTGACTTTTGTTGACCACATTTTGCTTCTAGTACTGACCATTGTGCGCTTTGACTTTTAGTCAACGCTTCCAATTCTGGTATTTACACTCTTATTTAACTTTGGTAAATTGGAATTTGGAAATTATCTTAAAAGGGGCAAGTGGTTACTATGTAATAATTGTCTATTTTGAAAGGGCAACCCCCCATTAATAGGGGTCAATGAACAGTTACTCCCTTCCTTATTTATGGTCAAATAAACCCCCTTGACTCATTCATTCCACTCATAACACACACAAAACCGATCCTACTCTCTCAACCCTAACCAAAATCATCTTCCATTCTATATATCAAGATCCATGGCTGCCCTGGTATACCAACCTGCTCACAACAAGATCGCCTATCTAGGAGATAGTCCACATCGTGATGATTTTACTGATATTCTGGACTTTATTGAAGCTTCAAACCTAAGGTATGCTTTTACTGTATGTCCCACTATTTATGATAGTGTTATTCGTCAGTTTTGGGCATCTACTCGTCTTGTGGTTGTGGTTGGTCGTCCACGAGAACTCCATGCTACCATAGATGGACGTTCGTACGTAGTATCTGACGCTTCTTTTCGATCTTCTCTTCATCTTCAAGATGAAGGTGGTGTTGAGTCCATCCCCAATTCGGAGGTATTAGAGGGGATGGCTGCTATAGGGTACAATCATGGGGGGAAGTTTAACTTCCAGAAAAATCGGTTTTCCCCCCAATGGAAGCTTCTGGTGCATTTTCTGATTCATTGTTTGAGTCCCAAGTCTGGGAGCTGGGATGCTTTCCCTACTCCCTTGGCTACTGGTCTTATTTGCTTAGCCCAGGGTAGGGTATTTAACTTCTCTCATTATCTATTTGAGGGGATGGTTAGTAATCTATCTAATGCTGGTTCTAGGAAGAAGTTTCTTATGTATCCTAGGTTTTTACAACAAATACTAGTTTGCATTCCTCGTGATAGGACTGAGCATGTGCCTTCTAAGCTTACTTCCAAGGTGTATTATAAAATGGTCCATGGGTTTACCGGGGAGTGGAGGCCCCTTACTGAGGCCATGTTGGGGCTGGCTCAGGGTCCTCCTGATGTTGTTGAAATTGATGATGATCCTATGGAGGAGGAGGCTCCTACTGGTGGTGCTTCTCATGTGGTTGAGGAGGAGCTGGTTGAGGAGGTGGTGGTTGTGAGACCATCCACTTCCCAGGCTGGTCCTTCTTTAGTACCACAGAAGTCTCCATTTGTGGAGACTCCACCTCCTAGTCCTGCTCCACACTCTTCTGATAAGCCTTTTGGTACTAGTAATCCTAATGTTGACCCATCTGTTGCTTCAGGCTCCAATGACGCCTTCCATGACCCAAGTCCTCTTGGTGGGCAGGCGGAGGAGCCTATTACACTTATGTCGTTACTTGATCTTATGCACAGGTATCATGGGCGGATTCTTTCCTTGGAAGCTGATTTGAATCAACACCGGAAACTTACTAGGGAGTTTGTTCTTCCTCTGGCTGATCGCATCAAGGCTTTGGAGACTCAGCAAAGACGACGAAAGAAGCATGTGATCCACTCTGATTCTGATGAGGAGGTTAAGGAGCGTGTTGAGGATGGTTTGACATTGTTGGCAAAGGCTGCCTTTGCTGATAAATTGTAAGATGATTTGCCGGTTCCTCCGTCATCCTCCAGTGTTCCTTCTCCTGCTGGTGTTTCCACTCCTATGGCTGGTGCTTCTGGTCCTGCTGCTGGTTCCAATGCTGGTCCATCCCATGATCCAAAGGGGAAGGCCCCAATGACTGATGCACCCTCACCACCTCACAAACGTACACGCAGACAGCTTGAGGAGGATAGGTTAGGTGAGGAGGCTGCTCAACGGATGCAAGCCGAGATTGATGAAGCTGATCGGGCTGCGGAGGAGGCGCTTCAACAGCAGAGGCGTGAACAAGTTCAGCACGATGCAATGCATTGGAATGATAGTGATTAGATGCAGGTGTTGACTATTCTTACCAGGGATTATGCCCAGTTCACTGATCTTTTAGGTGCGGATGTGGATGAGCATAATTGTATTCCTAGAGCTATGGTGTTGATGCGCAAGCATCAGTTGGCGCTTGCTGCACAGCTTCGTGAGAAACGAAAGAACCGACATTTATCAAGAACTGAGGAGCGAAAGCAGATGCAGCGATATGTGAAGCATCAGTCCGCTGCTTGTTTTCAAGCTGGTTGGAAGTGGGACAGGGTTCGAGCTTTGTCTTTTGATGAGCTCAAGGCACTTTATGAACGTATGGTCAAGCATCAAAGTCAACCGATTCCAGAACGCTTTATCTACCGTCCTTCTCCTCGTGTGATGAGCACTTCTTCGCCTGCTGTTACTACTGGTTCTCCATCTGCTCCTACTCCTGGTTCTGCTGCTATTCCCTCGGTTTTTGTTGCTTCTACAGTTGGTACTACCTCTACTCCTTTGGTTGCTCCTTTGGGTTCTTCTTCAGGTCCTGCTACCACCACCACCTTTGCTACCACAACCACCACAACTGCTACACCTGATATGGCATCACCATCACCACCAGTTCCTGGTTCTGACCCTATTCCTTCATTTAGTGCAGCTCCTATTGATCTCTTGGGTGGGCAAACTAATGAGTCTACTTCTCCTGCTCCCACTGCTGCTGCTGAGGTAAAGGTAAAGGTTGAACCCTCTCCTAGTGATCCCACACCTCGACGTTCGCTTCGCCAGAAATCGGCTCGACGTGTTAGACGTGGAAAGACGGTCCCTTATGAGAAGCGTGATCCTGAGAATTTGATTGATGCCGCTTCTGACAGTGATTCTGATTTGCCTTTGGGAAATGGACATATTACTGGTTGGACGGTTGAGCGCTCCACGACTCTTCCTAGTATGGTATCTCATAGGATTACTCTTAGTGATGGGTCTGTGCGGTTAGCTTCGGGTCTACAGGGTATTTTGTCTTGGGCTGATCGTAAGGATCTTATGGCTTTATATGGGTTTGTGGATTCTGGCATGCCTTTTGATCCCATGGCTATGTCTTCCTGGCCTGGACTGCGAGTATGGGCTGATCTTAAGATGATGCTTGATGCACCTCCTCATGCTCCTGTTTCTGGTGTGTGGAGGGATCAGATGCAATGGGTTATTCAGCGATGGAAGTTGTATGCGGGATGTGGTGTGCATATGTTGGAGTTGGAATCTGGTCATATGGTTTTCATGCTCACAGACGTGGATTATCGTTTGGCGATTGCTTCAATAGAGGCTATGTTGGCTAGTCACTTGCAAATTTCAAATGCTCCATCAGGGAATGAGTCCTCTATGGCGACAGCATTGGTGGAAGGAATCCAGGCTCGTTTGAAAGCAGATAAGAAGGCTGCTTTTGGTCTTTGATTTGGTTGGTTTGTAAGTGTTTATGTTTTGTATTTTTTGTTCATTTGTTCATATTATCATTCTTTTCACCAATATGTAAAGTGATTGGTGAATTTCATTCTTTATAGTTAAAAAAAATATGATTTTTATATAATATCTGCTTATACTTTAAACACATCTTGGATTTTATACTTGTGAATATGATACCATTTGCTTCTTCACACTATGGGGTCTGGTTACTGAATTGTGCTTATGCTGGTTACTGGTTTCATCTGGTGTTGGACTTGGTCCTCACAACAAATGGTCCTCAACTCACCATGTCTCATCGACAAGAAAGAGTTGATTCACCTTGAGGGTACGGCTCCTGGTGCGATTCTCAAATCCGTTGATGGTTGCCAGGTTACCCAAAACTGGATGGTTTTCACTTGCCATGGTCCTAGACTGAAAAGTAGCTAATCCAAGGGGGTACGGCTCTTGGTAAAGATTTTATCAAATTCGTTGATAGCTTTAATAGCTTGCTTAAAGCTATAGGGTTTTCAACTCACCGATGCTTCATTGCTAAGAGTTGGCGAGTCCAGAGGGGTATGGCTTCTGGTAAAGACATATCAAATCCGTTGACGGCTATGATGGTTTGCCTAAAATCATCAGGGTACTCCCACTCACCATTGATTCACGTTCTAAGAGTTGGGTTGGGTTCTAGTCTCCCAGGGTGATGCTTATTCCACCAGAAAGACTGGCTAGCCCAAGAGTGAGAAGCTACTTGGTAAAGGCTCATCAAATCTGCTCATGTTGCTGAAAAGATTCAACACGATGCTGATTTATTCCAAGCTTTGATGAAGCTTCTGGTGTTTCATGTTGCGACGGTTCTTCTGACTCTTATCTTGCTGATGCTGCTATTAATTTTGCTTATTCAATCCTCGGGCTTTCTTGCACGTTTTCCAGGAAACTTGAACTCAACAGGTCAAATTCAAGTTTAGGGGAGGATTGTTAGGACCATTGTAATAGTTGAATGTAATAGGTAGACTAGGAGGTATGTAGTTCCTCCTGGTCCTAGTAGTAGTAGGAGCAAGTCGTGCTCCTGGTCCTAGTCAAAGTCAAACTTTATTATTTGTTTATTATTCTGTTAGGATATGCATGAGATATGTTAGGAAAGGATATGCATATCAGTTTTACACGTTTTGTTTAATGCTGTATTAGGGTTTCCTTGTAGTATAAAAGGAACCTTAGGCAGAAGGGTTATAGACACCTTCACCAAACGTAGTTCTAGTCATTATCAATATTAGAAATCCTTAGAAAGGATCAAGTCTTTATAGTTATTCTGTTCTTCTTAATTATATTTATTCTGCATTCATATTGTGTATAGAGTCTCTTTGTGAATTGACTTGTGATTACAGAAGTCGTTCACCGTTCTTGACAGGCTGCAAGATCTACATCCAGTAGACCCAACAATAGAGTCAATTATAAGTGGGTATTCTTGCACAAGCTCACTTGGTGTAATTATTTGCCTATTCTCCCATCACTTGCTAATAATTTATCTGCAATAAGTAAGGTCGTACGATTTGAAAAGTTACTTAGCTTCTAGCCCAAGATCGTTTAAAAGTTGCTCGGTAATGATAAGAGTTCATAGCCAAGGCATAACTTATGAAGCAGGGCGCGAAGATTGGCGAGTCCGAAAAGGCCCTAACAAGGCATGAGGATTCCGTTTTATTGCTGAAGATCCAAAGTGATGTGAAAAGCATTATTCCCAAAATCAATATGAAGGATCAAGACTCACGACGAAAAGCAATCAACTCCCATAAAGATCATGGAGAAGTCTATCCGAAAAGACCCTAACAAGGTATGAGGATAAATAGATCCAAGTCCGAAAAGGAGGCGGATCGTTGTATCTCAAAATCCCAATTAGAGATTGAAGAAATAATCATGAAGTCGTGGTCAACAAAGTTGGAGTACCCCTCAAAAGTCTCCAAGTGAATAAACTCTATTACGAAGAGAAGACCATTATCTCAAGAACGTCTCTCAAGATATGAAGTATGAAGTACATGCCAAATATCGGCCCGAGAAAGGTCTCAAATCGTGAACCGAGTTATGCCAAGATATGAACTTTTTGATATCCCGAGAAGCAGTTTTAAGAGATTTTGTCCTTTAGCTAAATATTGATCAAATCGTCCTACTTTGCTTTCAGCCTAAATAAATTATCGAAATAAGTCCAAAAATCCATCTTCATGATCATTCTAAGACAAAAATAAAATATAAGAGATACACCTAGGAATAAGGGAGTTTAAGCCTTTAATTGAGCCATGTGTGTAAGTGTTTGATATGCTAACTTATAATAACAGTGATCTCGTTTTTAAGCTTAGTTTGCGGAACGTGAAACTTGAGGGTGATAAATCTTCGAAGCACCAAAGCCCTAATGTAAGTCCCTGATCTCTTTGCAAGTTATTTCCATGTAGCTATTTTCGAGTGAAAATGGTTTTCTATCCATTTGTTTACTTTAAAGTTTTAATTTCTCTTAGTACTTTAACTTCTTGTTTAGTAGTATGTTAATAAGGCCAAGGTTGATTGATCATGAGAAAAATGTAAATTTGCTTTATCACTAAGCATTGCATGAGGACATGGCAATGGTTAAGTGTAGGGGATTTGATAGGTGTGAAAACACCCATACTTTTACCACTTATTTCTTACTAAAACAAGACCAAAACGCGTGTTTAATATCATTTGTTTGGAATTATGCGTGGTTTTTGTGTTTAATGTGTTTTTAGAGTCAACCGGATGAATATTGAAGAAAACATGGGATTGCACGGGTTTTATCAAGGAAAAAGACTAAAGACGAAGTCTATTGTCCAAGAGATGCAAAAGATTTGAAGTCAATGGGCCTATTTTAAGATTCATCGAAGAAAAGGACCAAAGGAAGATTTACATATGTCGAAGAAACTCAAGTCTATTAAACGAAGAAATTAAAAGACGAGTTGAATTTAATCGTCGACAAATCCCGAATCAGAATCGAAAACGTCAACTTTTCTGAAAAGACGAGAAGACAAGAAGAAAGGGAAAAAGCCCACTCACCAACCAACCACTTAGCCTATATAAGGGAATCACCCTCACAAAATTTGGCACCTAGTTTTAGTTTTCAGTTACTCTTTTCCTATTTCGTAGGAAGAACCATCTCCCTTAAGGAGTGGTTTTCATCTTCTTTGATTTCTTCTTGAATGGTGTAAGCTTAATCCTTTCATTTTGTTTATTGAATCTTAATCATCAATACAAATTTTCATTTAATCTTTTCATTCCTCTTGTTCATCATCATCTTTTTATTCAAAGTTCTTAAGTTCTTACTTAGTTAAGTTTTGATCTTAAAAAGTTGTTGATTTTGTGTTTTTATGATTGGGATTTGATCCTTATGGATAATAGATGATTATGGGTTAGTTTGGTTAAAACGTTTTTGTTTATTTGGTTCGATTGGGTTAAAATTCGTTTCCCCTGTTTTCTACTGTTTCTGTTCATCCAATCCCAGACATTCCGAATTGTCCACTTGTTTTTCCCTTATTCGGAATATTCATATATTCCGAATAGTCTTCTTAAATTTTCTTCTATTCGGAATAATGGTATATTCCGCATAGCTTGCTTATTCCGAGTAGTCTACTCATTCCACATAAGCTTCCTTATTCCGCATAGTCAATTTACTCAGTACAACCTTTTATTCCGCATGGTATTTATTCCGAGTAAGCCTGATATTCCGCATAGTAAAACATTCCGCATAACCATGATTATTCCGAGTAGATTTCATTATTCCGAGTAAGGGTTTATTCCGCATAGTCCTGGAATTCCGCATATAATACTTATTCCGCATGATCAATATTCCGAGTAGACTTCAAATATTCTGCATGGTCCAACATTCCGCATAAGGATTTTATTCCGAATAGAGCTAATTTTCAGTAAGTGTAATTTCCAGCTTATTCGTTTAGTTGTTTAATTTTTTCAAGTTTAACTTCATTAATTGTTTTTGGTTTTAATCTTTATTTATCCATTTATCTTTTTAATAGAATAGAAAACCAAACCCACTATTTGTCACCAAGAACAAACTATTCCACTTTGAGCTGTGATCAATTCGAGGAGATACCGAGAAACGAACTTTCAACTAGTAAAATCTTTGTATCAGTCCATATCATTAAGCATACCATCGGGACTACTTGTGTTCTATTTTTATCAAAATCTAGCATTTTATCTCCCTCGCGGGTTTACAAATCATTTTATAAAAACATTTAAAAGAGTGCGAGGCTATGAACTCACGTTGATAATGAAAGGCGGATTATCGGCTACAGGCGTGCTTCGGTCAAGGAAACCTATATAAATAATAATCGGTCTTAGACTTTGTCCAATGACTTTTATCAAAATAACAATATACATATGATGATTTTGTACATATGATGATGATCAAGTGGGCTTATATATCCTTGTTTACTCATTTTAGTGTTTACGTTTTGGTAACTTTTTACTAGTTTACTAGTTTTACCTATTTATCTATTTTAAGTCCAATAGGATTAGTATAAGTTCTTTAACTTGTTTTGATCCATTTTATACCTGTATTATCAGTTATATACTTTCCATGTTGGGCCCAAATGGGTTAAGCCCAATAAGTTCTTTTCATAAGTGTTTAACTTATTTAGTCCAATTATTATTCCAATATGTTTAATTAGCTCGTTAATGTCTGTATGTCCTATAGTTCGGGTTTTATCGGTTTTTACTTGTATTAGTTACTTATATATCAGTATATGACTTTTAAAACTTTACATTAGACGGGTTTGATCGTCTAAGTTTTATTTGGCGAAAAACGTTAGTTTTACGGTAATAGCCGAAAAAGTCGTAAAAATTAAGTTTATAGTTTTTATTACTTATAAGTATTATTCCACTACCATTTATATAGTTTATCCATTTAATTAACCTTTTAAATATTTATATTAATAAGTTTCATAAGTTAGTGGGTTTTTATTTTACATTTTATACAATAAAATTTGAGTGCTTATATAATAATAATAAACATTAATTCTTAAAATCTGATTTTTATCTTCATGTTCACCATTTTTATCATATCTAGAGTTCTATAATGAATTAGAAGCTCATTTTTTGGTGACATGATCTTCATATTATGTGCTACATTTAACTCAGTTATAGCTACTGCTCATTTTAAGTTTATCTAGCCTTAATAGTCCCTACAAAACAGCTTATTCAGATTAGCACTCGCATCTTGTTTTGATCATATCTCACTCATTATAATGATTCCATTGCATGGCCAACTCTCACATGTGTATAACATCTTGTAATTAATGTAAATGGATCATACCATGCAAGTTTATCAGTTCAAGGTTTAGTTATATACTGTTTTTATACAGCCAACTAAATAGTCATGATTTTAGCCTCATTTCTTATAGTTATTAACCCTTTTAAGCATATCTATCAACACTTGATCCCCACACAACATTTTTATCATCATATATACATCATATACATATACAATAATAAAGAAAATACATTTGTTCTTTACAAAAATAACAAGAGAAAATGGAGAGGATGATCTTCTTTACCAACCAAGTGTATTTCTTGTTTTTGGAAGACAAGAACTTGATGAACACCAAAAGTAACTCCAAGATCATCAAACACCAAGAACAATAGTTGAGAAATCAGCCCTAGGACACAAGCAAATCACCTCCAATGTTGTTAATATGGCCACCAAATGATCAAGGCTTCAAGATAACTCCATGATAGAGCTAGATAAACATGTATTTCATGGCTAGAAAAGATCAAAAGGGGTGTTTGTAGCTTAAAAGTGGACGGAAATGGTGAGATTTTTTGAGAGGATTTGAGGTTGTTTGCATGTAAGTAAACGGGGATTCAATTTCCCTCGCTTTCCAAATCTGATAACGCCTTTCCATGGCGATACTTTCAACATTACTCGGTCACCCACTTTAAACTCCATTGGCTTCCGCCGCACATCCGCGTAACTTTTCTGTCTACTACGGGCAGTCAACAACCTATTCTTAATCTGAACTATCATCTCCGTAGTCTCCCGGATCAATTCCGGTCCCGTGAGCTGGGTATCCCCAACTTCACTCCAACATATAGGAGATCTACACTTTCTACCATACAAAGCTTCAAACGGTGCAGCCTTAATACTAGAATGGTAACTATTGTTATACGAAAACTCTACTAACGGCAAATGTTTATCCCAATTCTTACCAAAGTCTAACACACAAGCTCTCAACATATCTTCCAGTGTTTGTATCGTCCTTTCACTCTGCCCATCAGTCTGGGGGTTATAAGCAGTGCTCATGTCGAGATTCGTTCCCAAAGATCTTTGGAGAGATTTCCAAAAATTCGATGCGAATCTAGGATCTCGATCTGAAATGATCGATACAGGTACTCCATGCTTGCATACAACATTATCGAGGTATATTCGAGTCAGCTTCTCTAGTGAGAACTGCTCTTTAACCGGAATGAAGTGTGCTGATTTGGTCAGTCTGTCGACAATAACCCAAATCGAGTTGTTTCCAGATGGTGTTCTAGGAAGCTTGGTGATAAAGTCCATCGTAATTCGCTCCCACTTCCATTCAGGAATCTTTGGCTGTTGAAGTAGTCCTGATGGCTTTTGATGTTCAGCTTTAACTCTAGCACAAGTCAAGCATTGAAGAACATGCATAGCTATGTCAGCTTTCATATTCGGCCACCAGTACAACTTCTTCAAATCATGGTACATCTTATCAGATCCCGGATGAATGGAATACTTAGATTTATGGGATTCTAACATAATCAAGTCTCTTAAGCCTCCAAACTTAGGTATCCACATACGACCTCTTAAGCATTTCACTCCATCAGCTCTAACCTCTAAAGGATCTCCTTCTCCTCGGAACCCTTCATTAACAAAATTCTCCTTCTTACAAGCTTCTATTTGCGCATTTCTAATTTGCTCAGGCAAATTATTGTGCACGGTCAAGACTAGAGAACGTACCCTGATAGGCTCTCTATCTTTCCTACTTAACGCATCGGCAACAACATTGGCTTTTCCCAGGTGATATTTTATATCACAATCATAATCACTTAACAACTCTATCCATCTTCGTTGCCTCATGTTCAATTCCTTCTGATCGAGAATATACTGTAGGCTTTTGTGATCGGTGAACACCGTACACTTGGTGCCATACAGATAATGTCGCCACAACCTAAGAGCAAAGACTACAGCTCCTAACTCAATATCATGAGTAGTATAATTCTCCTCATTCTTCCTTAATTGCCTAGAAGCATAAGCTATCACTTTCTCTCTCTGCATCAAAACAGCTCCATAGCCTCTAAGAGATGCATCACAGTATACTACAAAATCTTCACTCCCGTCGGGTAATGATAAGATTGGCGCACTACATAATTTTTGCTTCAATGTCTGAAATGCTCCATCTTCATCACTTCCCCAAACGAAAGGTTTATTCTTCTGGGTAAGCTTAGTCAAGGGTTTAGCTATCAAAGAAAATTCTTTAATGAATCGCCTATAATAGCCAGCCAACCCTAAGAACTGTCGCACTTCCGTTGGCGTTGTCTGTGCATACTAATTCTTAATGGCTTCAACCTTTGCAGGATCAACATGAATTCCATCTTTGTTAATCACATGACCAAGAAATTCCATAGAATCTAACCAGAAATCACACTTCGAAAACTTAGCATACAACTTTTCATCCTTCAACAATTTCAAAACAATCCTTAAATGTTCTCTATGTTCATCTTCATTCTTAGAATAGATCAGAATATCGTCAATAAACACAATCACAAATTTATCCAAGTAGGGCTTGCACACTCGATTCATTAAATCCATGAAAACCGCAGGTGCGTTAGTTAACCCAAATGGCATTACTTGAAATTCATAGTGTCCATAACGAGTTCTAAATGCAGTTATAGGAATATCTTCTTCACGGACGTGAAGTTGGTGATATCCTGACCGCAAATCTATCTTAGAATACACACTAGATCCTTGCAGTTGATCAAACAAATCATCAATCCTAGGTAAAGGATATCGATTTTTAATTGTCAACTTATTCAGTTCCCTATAATCAATGCACATACGGAAAGATCCATCCTTCTTCTTAACGAACAAGACTGGAGCTCCCCAAGGCGACGAGCTTGGTCGAATAAAACCTTTATCAGACAACTCCTTAAGTTGCTCAGATAACTCCTTTAAATCAGAAGGGGCTAATCGGTAATGCGCACGTGCCACCGGTGCAACACCAGGAATTAAATCGATTCGAAACTCTATTTGCCTTATCGGTGGAAGTCCGGGTAAATCTTTAGGAAATACCTCAGGAAATTCACAAATAATAGGTACATCTTCCAATTGTTTCTCCCTAGACTCATTCCCGGTCACTTGAGCTAAGAATAACTCACAACCATTCCTGCTGTACTTTTGGACTTTAATACATGAAACGATTTTCAAACGGGATTCACCTCGATTACAATCAATTACTAACGTCCTATTCCTAAGAGGAATCTTAACTTTCTTCTCTCCACATAAAATAGTTGCATTATTCAACGACAACCAATCCATACCAATAATAATATCAAAACTACCTAATTCTATCAACATCAAATCAATCGGAAAGGAATGGTTCAAGAGATTTAGAGAGCATCCTTCTAATAGCTTATTAGTTTTTACTAATTTACCATCAGCCAATTCTACCTCGTAACTGGTAGTTATCTCAACAGGTTCAATATCAATAAGGGCACTAAATTTAGTGGATACAAAGCTCCTATCAGCACCCGAATCAAATAAAGCAACATCATAATGATTGTTGAGTAAAAACGTACCGGTAACGACATTTGGATCCTCTTTCTTCACCTCAATTGTTCCAAGTTGATAGATACCACCCTGGGGGTTTCTTCCAGGTACAATCGCTTTCAACTTGGGGCATTCTGATTTCCTATGACCTTCTTCATTACAGTTGAAGCAAATGGTTCCCTTCTTACACCTTTCAACCTTGTGTCCAAGCTTTCCGCAATTTCGGTACTTCCAGCAGTCGCCAGCATGCCTCTTGTTGCCACACTTAGGACATCTATCATCGTTGCGTGGTGCATTGATGGTAAGAGCATTTGCATTCCCCTTTCTCTGGTTCTGACGGCGATTGAAATTCTTCCTATTATCACCTCTATCTACACGATCACCGTCTCCCTTTCTTTTCTCACCAACACGGGCTTCATCTTCCCTATCCTGAATTATCTGTCCAATGAGTTGGTAGGCCATTCGAACAACATCATCAATGGATAGTGGTTTCGATGATGTCACGTCCTCCCGGATATTCCTGGTCAACCCTTTAATATATTGTTCAATTCGGATCTCTTCGGGTTCAACCAATCGAGGACATAGCAAGGCCAACTCATGGAATCGGTTCGTGTAACTATCAATGTCCACACCTTTCATTCTCAAATGAATCAACTCTTGTTCTAACCTAATAATCACACTACGAGGACAAAACTCCAAAGTAATCCACTTCTTAATTTCAGCCCAATGAGTAGCATTAGCAGCATCAAGACCCATAAAAGCAATTCTCCCGTTCCACCAAGTCAACGCACGACCTTTAAGAGTAGCCATAGCAAAAGTCACCTTATCTTCCTCCTTACACTTACTAATCCTAAACACTGACTCAATCTTCTCAATCCACTGGCTTAATCCTATAGCACCTTCAGTTCCATTCAAAGGTAGAGGTTCACACTTCATGAACGTCACATAAGTACAGCCACCAACTTCAGGTGCATTAGCTCCAAGTCCTCCTACATTTCCTCCAGCATTAGCATTCACATTATTAGCATTCACATTCACATTAGTACCGCTAATTCCACTACCGCCAGACCCACTACCGCCAACTCCACTACCGCCAGCTCCACTACCGCCAGCTCCATTTCTAGCATTTGCCATAAATTCAGTCATAGATGCAGTAACTTGCTCCGTAATAATCCTACGTACATCATCCTCAGTCACAACCTTCTTGGGCGGCATAGTTCTATAATTTCACAATTTCAAAGTATTAAGCATTCATCCAACAAAGGATTCATATAATATGGATTGAATTCATAATCAAGATACAAATAAGGCACAATATGGAATTCAAGACAAGATACATATTTCATTCGATTTGAAACAAAAGTATTGTCTTAGTTACATCCCATATCAAAGTTCTAGCACTATATACACTCAAAATTCGTGCCAAGTCTACTACTAACAAGTCGGTTCAGTCAAAGCTACAAAAGTACAAAAGATACAAAGGTCACTACTAAATACAGACTGGTCTACTGAGAACCGCCAGATGGTCCATCATCCATCGTCTTTTGAATCTTCGTCGGACGATCACTAGACACATCTTCAGCTGGGCGCTTACGGATTACTCCTCTTTCAACCATGTCAGCATAAAATCTACTATTCCAACCCACAGATATATTCAACTCCTTTTCAGCTTTCTCACGCATCGCACGAGCTACACTCAACTGAATCTCCATAGAATTCACCTTTTTCTTCATTTCAGCAAACTCACCACTTTCCAAAACCGATAACCTCCTAAAAGTCTCATTCAAACCACGCTCTACATCAGTCAAATCCAAACTAAGCAATTCCCGCTCTTTCTCGGCAACCTTAGTCTTCGACTCCAAATAAGCTACATGAGTCTGAACAACACCTAATCCAATCTCCGTCATACAACTCTTAACACGGGAAGCATCTAGATCACGTCGCAAGGCCCATGGTGCAAGACCATCAATATGAGTAGCCTCTCGAGCACTAGACGACTCTCCTATCTCACGTCTACGAGTAGCAATACCATCAGTACCGTCAGGTGCATCGTCATCCTCATCCTCCTCTGATTCAGAATCAGATTCAGATGATTCAGACATTTCATCCCTAGGTAGCTCAACCTCAGAATCAGAGAAATAAACTGGTGGGGGCAAAGGCTCGCCCTCTGGAACATCATAAGGGTAAATAAGCTCAGCTTCCTCATCATCATCGACCTCAACATCTATACCTACATCCTCCTCGACATCCTCGTCGTCAATCTCATCATCTAGATTATCTAACCCAATCTCCTCATCATTCTTAATATCAACATTCTCAATCTCATTCTCTACCAAGTCAACCTGAGGGGCAATCTGATCTCCTAGTCCTAACTCGGGCCCGGGATCCTTAAATGGTTCCTCCTCATCATCCATATCATAATCTACTAAGTCTAAATAAGGATCATCATCTACATTAGGTTCGGGAATAGCATGGTT
This sequence comes from Glebionis coronaria, assembly GCA_025667525.1. Classification (NCBI taxonomy): domain Eukaryota; kingdom Viridiplantae; phylum Streptophyta; class Magnoliopsida; order Asterales; family Asteraceae; genus Glebionis; species Glebionis coronaria. Next base: position 318,440,820 of record CM046879.1, on the reverse strand, counting down.
TTCTACAGGAATATTAGGGTCAGCCATGACAATCTGCATTTATATATATATATATATATATCTCGTATTAGGATAACATACTAGTTAAACAATTACATAATGAAATCATGATATATACATATATATAAATTAAATTATATATATCAAAATATATATCTTCTCAATAGGGCTTGTTGGTAACATCAGAGATCTCTGGCACCGTTATAGTCAAAAGATTTTTCAAATATTTTCTTAAATGTTCATTGTCAAAAGATTTTGAAAAGTTTTGTTCAAAACCTTGGTTTTTAAAATCTTTTGTTCTCTATAACGAGAGCTCTGGTACCAAACTGTAACACTCTCAATTTTCATATCGGTATAGCGGAAGGGTTTTTCAGAGTGTTACGGGATAGCACAATAACTCCAATCATAGACAACACATAAAAATGGTTGTACAAGGTTCAACATACATTCATTCGATAAAAAGTTTTAAAGTGTACAACAGGTCCCAAATTATACAGGTCATTAAGTTTACAAAACAGAGATCGAATGAACATTTTTAATATTATGTGGGCCATCAGAGTCGATCTCCATCCGGATTACCTTCAAGCACCTGAGATAAAAACATGCAAAAATCATATCAGCGAATGCCGAGTGAATTCATAGAGTTTAATAAAAACAGTTATATAAAACAATCGTTAAAATCAGAACACAAGTATAATATCGGAAGTAAGTCCACGTATTGCTAGTCAGGCAATATATAAATCAAGCATACATCTTAAACCATCCATGAGACCGTAGTCTCTATATTACCATGATAGGTAATATATTCATCGTTAATAGCGTCGTTATTATGTATAAGATACATTTTTATTTGGATTAGGATTATTACTAGCCGCATGACATTGTCGCCTTACTATGAAAACAGCGGGCCGCGAACCTGACATACAATTTGCCCATCTAAGTTAGCGTGTCGTTACAAAAATCACGCTATGGAATCTTCTCATACATAAATTCGCTTACCAATCAATGTGGTACGACGGGGATCAACCGTCAAGGCGCGAACTGGGGTGATCGTCCCCAAATAGTACTATCAAATGCATAAGCATCTACCAAATCCCGGTAGTTCACAATTCATGCTAATGGGACTTTAAGTGACATAACCTAACTATTAATAATCCTTTTAGTCTTGTTTATAGGGTCATAGCATCATTCGGGTCCATATCATTAAGCATACCATCGGGACTACTTGTGTTCTATTTTTATCAAACTCTAGCATGTTATCTCCCTCGCGGGTTTACAAATCATTTTATAAAAACATTTAAAAGAGTGCGAGGCTATGAACTCACGTTGATAATGAAAGGCGGATTATCGGCTACAGGCGTGCTTCGGTCACAGAAACCTAATAAATAATAATCGGTCTTAGACTTTGTCCAATGACTTTTATCAAAATAACAATATACATATGATGATGATCAAGTGGGTTTATATATCCTTGTTTACTCATTTTAGTGTTTACGTTTTGGTAACTTTTTACTAGTTTACTAGTTTTACCTATTTATCTATTTTAAGTCCAATAGGCTTAGTATAAGTTATTTAACTTGTTTTGATCCATTTTATACCTTTATTATCAGTATATATATACTTTCCATGTTGGGCCCAAATGGGTTAAGCCCAATAAGTTCTTTTCATAAGTGTTTAACTTATTTAGTCCAATTATTAGTCCAATATGTTTAGTTAGCTCGTTAATGTTCGTATGTCCTATAGTTCGGGTTTATCGGTTTTTACTTGTATTAGTTACTTATATATCAGTATATGACTTTTAAAAACTTTACATTAGACGGGTTTGATCGTCTAAGTTTTATTTGGCGAAAAACGTTAGTTTTACGGTAATAGCCGAAAAAGTCGTAGAAATCAAGTTTATAGTTTTTATTACTTATAAGTATTATTCCACTACCATTTATATAGTTTATCCATTTAATTAACCTTTTACATATTTATATAAATAAGTTTCATAAGTTAGTGGGTTTTTATTTTACATTTTATACAATAAAATTTGAGTGCTTATATAATAATAATAAACATTAATTCTTAAAATCTGATTTTTATCTTCATGTTCACCATTTTTATCATATCTAGAGTTATATAATGAATTAGAAGCTCAATTTTGGGTGGCATGATCTTCATATTATTTGCTACATTTAACTCAGTTATAGCTACTGCTCATTTTAAGTTTATCTAGCCTTAATAGTCCCTACAAAACAGCTTATTCAGATTAGCACTCTCATCTTGTTTTGATCATATCTCACTCATTATAATGATTCCATTGCATGGCCAACTCTCACATGTGTATAACATCTTGTACTTACTGTAAATGGATCATACCATGCAATTTTATCAGTTCAAGTTTTAGTTATATACTGTTTTTATACAGCCAACTAAATAGTCATGATTTTAGCCTCATTTCTTATAGTTATTAACCTTTTTAAGCATATCTATCAACACTTGATCCCCACACAATATTTTTATCATCATATATACATCATATACATATACAATAATAAAGAAAATACATTTGTTCTTTACAAAAATAACAAGAGAAAATGGAGAGGATGATCTTCTTTACCAACCAAGTGTATTTCTTGTTTTTGGAAGACAAGAACTTGATGAACACCAAAAGTAACTCCAAGATCATCAAACACCAAGAACAATAGTTGAGAAATCAGCCCTAGGACACAAGCAAATCACCTCCAATGTTGTTAATATGGCCACCAAATGATCAAGGCTTCAAGATAACTCCATGATAGAGCTAGATAACATGTATTTCATGGCTAGAAAAGATCAAAAGGGGTGTTTGTAGCTTAAAAGTGGACGGCAAGGGTAAGAGTTTTTGAGAGGATTTGAGGTTGTTTGCATGTAAGTAAATGGTATGTCTGAAATGTGGTTAAAGGTTTTGTGTTGGTGGAAAGAGTAAGCTTAAAGAGTAAGCTTAGTTACACTTGTAACTAGTTAGCTAACATGATGCCACATATGGTTGTGATGTCATGTTATGCCGTCCCATGCTAGCTAGTGGGGTGGGACAATGTAATTTGTCCCATCTCACTAGTTTACGGGTATTCCTCGATTCTAGTTTTCTCGATTTGCGTGCCCTCGGGTCGTTTCACGAAAAACGTTTTTATAAATTATGAATCAACGTCACAAAACGAATCCAATAAAAATTGTCTCATCAAAAAAGGAGTTCAAAAACGTAAATACGTAATCCTAAGGTTTCCGGTTTAGTCGTAAAGGACGCCAAATTATGCACGTAAGCCCAAATTTAAATCCGTAAATTGTGAGTTCGTCAACCAACACAAAAATAAGTTTCAAAATATTATACGAGAAAATATTTCACTACCTGAAAATGTTAGATTGTCACATAATCCATGTATCATATAACTCATAAGATCAAGTAAACAGATTCATAAAAAATAAAAATAACAAGTAAATTAAATGGTATCACACCTTTTGTAGAAACTTTTGAGAAGAAGATCAGCGCTGAGCTGTCTTAATGACCCGAATAAGCACCATTACTAACCACCATTCGAACCATCGATACCCATTACCATCACCATTCGAACAAAATAGTAACCAACATATTTTTCCTCTATATTCAAAGGTGAACAGTAGGTTCACTTTTTCTCCCAAGTTTTACTTATACTATTCAACTAAAGCTATTAATTAGCTTCAATCAAATATCATTAACATTATCATGACAAAATAGGTTCAGGAAAGAAAATGCAAAAATGATTTTAACAGTAAGTAAAGAGAGAAATAATTTGAATCAAAACCAACTATTTATTAGTAACTTGAAACTGATACAGTACTATTAAAAAGAAAATTACAATTTATCCTACACCTATTTTAGCATTATAACATTAAAGATAAAAAATGGGATACTAAAAATTACAGAATATGGGGGGTTTTTATAGCCAAACCCCCAAGGCTTCTTGGTGAAGTTTGTTGAGCAGAATCATTCATCTTGACCGTCCAAATCTTCTCTTTCTTCTTTCTCTTTGATCCCATGGCTGATAATAGCCAACTAGCACACGGATCGCCAACTTGGCAATCAGGTGTGCTAGTTGTGCTTCTTTGAAGCCTTGTTGTCATCTAATGATTGTAGGAGTGAAGGGATTAAGTTGTTACATCCAATCACAAGCAAGAAAAAGGCCACGTCATTTGTTCTCTCCCCATCTTCTAGCTTCGATTTTCTTGGCAATTAATTAAGGTACGCTTGTTAACACGCGCCCTAATTTGTAAAGCCCCAATTTTGATTTTGTTATTTAGGGTTAGATGAATAGTTGGGTGGATGTCTGGTTATTTGGGGGTGAGAGAGATGAGGTGGATAGAACTTTGTTTGTATCGAGAGTAAATGTGTGTGTGGTGGAGGTGAAAAGTGTGTGTTAAATGCTTTGACCGAGAGTAAATAAACGTTTATACTCTTTAACTTGCACATTTATTTAACTGGTAACCCTAATGGGTAAACAAGCCCATGAACACTCCACGTTTCATAATTTATTGTCAAATCAATGGGCTTTTGGCCTATAAATCCAATTCGTATCTCAATAAGTTACTTAGGCTTTTAGTAGGCTTGTAGCCATTTAACAAACAATACATGTTCTTCAAATGGGCTTTTGAGCCCATTAACCCAAATGTGGGACCCATAAGCCCAAATATTCTTCATTAAGTTAAAATCCACTAAAAACGGACTTGTTTTTGGCTTCGTTGATCTTTTCTTCAAAACCCGTCGATTTTGCCAGTTTTCACAAACTTCGGTACCTACACACATTAAACAACAAAAACACATATACAAGGCAATATTCATTGGTTTTATGCATTTATTGTATGTTTTAAGATAAAAATGATATGAGTAAAATCGCTCAAATCACACGGGCTTTCACGAGCTTTTATCGAAGAAAAAGACAAATGACAAAGTCAAAAGATCAAGAGTGCAAAAAGAACAGAAGTCAAAGGCCTATTCTGAAGATTTATCGAAGAAAAAGTCTAAAGACGGAAGTTTAACGAAATCAAAGAACCAAGTCTAAGAATAAAAGAAAATTAGAAGACGAGTTCATTTTATCATTCGACAAATCCCGAGACCAAGTCGAGAAAGACGAAGAAATTAAAAGACGAAAGGACAAAGAGAAAGAGAGAAGAAACAAAATACCTCCCCTCCTCCTATAAATACCCTCCTAATCCTTCATTGTGAGGTGTTAGATTATTAGTTAGTTAAATTTAGATAGTTTTATTTTTATGTTTTATGAGTAGATTAAATTACTTTCTCTCTCTAGCTTTTCTTTAATGTTTTCAAGCTTTTCATATTAATCTTGTATTTGAATCTTTAATCTTCATCTTAATTTCAAGTTTTTCAAAATCATTATCATTCTACCGTTCTTATTTTTAATCTTGTTTGACTAGACAATCATGTAGTTTGTTTATCATGTTCTTGGTTTGATTCATGTGTTTGTTTGAATGTGCATATTGATTTTCATGTGTTTGATGTTTTAGATTATTGTGCTTATTACTTATTGTGTGCTTTTCTTATTTTTATTAAGTATTTTAAATAGTTTAGTCTTTTAAAAGTTGATTTTTAATATTTAGATTATTTAGTGTTTTTAAAGTTTTTAAATTGTGGCTTATTAGCTTTTTCTTAAAATCAGTTTGGTTAAGTTTTTGGTAAGTGCTTATTTGATTTTTGCTTATTTTGGTGTTGCTTATTTGCATTTTTGTGTTATCCGGGTTTTATAAACCCTTGTCCCGACTTAGATGCATAATGTTATTCATTTCGAATAAGCTTAGGAAATTAGATTCCGGATAAGGTTTTGTTACACATTATTCTGAATAAGGTTAAGCACAACACATTCCGAACAAGGTAGGAAATCATCATTCCGGATTGTGTAGCTTACACTATTCTGGATTAGCATCTTGTTGTGATTCCGAATTGTGTTTGTGACTCGGATTCCAGATAAGCTCAAGTATTATTCCTGATTACTCCCTAAAGCCATATTCCGGATTGTGTCCTTTATATACATTCCGGATTGTTTGAGTAAGCTTCATTCCGGATTGAGTGTTGAACTCGATTCCGGATTAGGTCTAGGGTTTGCATTCCGGATTATCCCTTGATTGTGTATTCCGAATTGTTTGAATATTGTAAATTCCGGATTAGTGTAGAAATTTAGGTTTCCGACTTAGGTTCATTTTGTTTTCCCGATTTATTTTTAAATTTTATTTTTTCCCGCCATTTTCATTAATTGTAATTTTTTATCTTGTTTTGTCTTAGTTTAACTTTAAGTTTACTTTTTTTATAAGATTTTAATTTTTAAAGTTTTCATTTTTATTTTAAATTTACTTAATTTCTTTTAAAGTCTTTATTTTTAGTTTAATCTTTTCAAGCTTTCAGCTTTTATTTTAAAATAGGTAGTCACCTCTATTTCTTTTTACCAAGAACAACTGAGTCGCACGTTAAACCGTTGTCAATTCGATTAGACGTAATCTTCAACAACCAATAAAATCTTAATTATTAAAATGTCGCCGTTGCCGGCTCTTTTCGTGAAGATTAACGGTTTTTGTGAGAGACGCGTTGGATTTTGGGATCCGTTCACTTTTTAACGTTATTTTTCTTGTTTAAATTTTTCAAAAAATCCATAAAAATAAAAAATTTCAAAAATACAAAAACATTTAAAAAATCATAAAAAGCATTTCTTTTTAAAAATTTTTGCACCAAAAATATTTTCTTTTCACGTTAACTTTATTTCTTCTATTTCTTTGCTATTCTTTTCTTTTGTAGGTGTATGCGTACCCGTTCACGCAAAAGGAAGTCCATTCAAGCCGTTATCATCGAGCCTCATGTTGTTAACACAATGTATAACCGTCCAATGATCGAGCTCTTGTAATCACATGTTGAAGGCAATGAAGATGCCATTGTGGTTCCGGCTATTGATGCAAATAACTACGAGCTCAAGACCAGTTTCATTCAAATGGTTTCTGCAACACCTTTCTTAGGCTGCACTCATGATGATCCGCACGATCACATCAAAAGGTTTGTTCACTTAACTAATACCGTAAAATACAATGGGGTTTCACAAGAGGCAATTCGTTTGCTCATCTTTTCTTTCTTTCTCGAGGGACAAGCCCAGACTTGGCTTGATAAGGAACCACCCCAAAGTATTACAACATGGGCGGACCTTAGACCAAATTTATCAATTACTTTTTCCCACCCTCACGTACTACCGCTTTACGGAATGACATAATTAATTTTGAACAAAAGTACGGTGAGACGTTTAGTGAATCTTTGGATCGTTTTAAGGAACTTTTGAGAAAGTGTCAACAACACGGTTTTACAAAGGTACATCAAATTAATACTTTTTTAACGGATTAAGTTTGAATGGCCAAGATTCGCTAAATAGTACTTCGGAGGGTAATATTCTTATCAAATCTATGAACGAGTCTTGGGCAATCATAGAAAACAAAGCCAAAGTCCAAACCAAGAGTGTCAGGGCTACTATGGCTAGTGCCAGTGGGAGTGAGTTGACCAATCATCTTAAGGAACTTACTTCAGCAGTAAAACAACTTGTTTTAAGAGATAACCCTTCTAATCAACATGCCCATGCTCTCAATATTACTTGTGAAACTTGTGATGGGCCACACTCTTATGATAATTATGATAAACCTTATGTTCAATCTCACGGGTAAGTGTATGCTTACAACAACACGGAGAGGGTTCATTTCAAGCCTAATGTCGATGTGAATCACTTGTCTTATAATTTGACAAATTACTTGGCTCCACCCGGTTTTCAACAAAGACCACACCCACCCACCCATAACAACCAAGGGCCACTAAGAGCAAATTCTCAACAAAATACTAATGTGAGGGCTACAATGCAAATCAAGGACCTTATCAAGTGCAAAACCAAGGTTTTCAAAACCAAGGTTTCCATCCCCAAGGTTTTCCACTATATAACCAATACCCAAACCCAGGTTTTCAACAAAAAGGGTCCAATTTACCTCATCCCCCAATGGACTTGCTTCTGCCAAAAATTACTGAACATGAGAAAATAGTGCAAGCAATGCAAGAATCGACAAGAGCGATGCAAGAGTCCACAGATAGGAAATTCGTTCAAATGTTTCAAACCTTTCAAACCCTTCGTCCCCAAGGTGCTTTTCTTTTTACAACCGAAACAAACCCTAGAGCTAATGTGAGTGCTATTACTACACACCGTGGAGGAACTCAAGTAGGACCTTCTACACATCCTCCCGTTACTCCATCTACACCTCCTCCACCCTCATTTATCCCTCCTACTACCACGCCTCGTACTAGTTCTACATTACCGTCTCCACCTCTTACGGAAGAAGTACTAAAGACAAAACCTTTATCATCCCCACCTTCCACCCCTAAACCTTCTACTTCTCAACCATCAACATCTCAACCTTCACCTTCTACACCTACACCACCTAAACCTAATATTCCTTATCCTTCAAGATTAGACAAGTGCAAAGTGCTCACTAAAGAGGATTCTCAAATTACTACCTATTTGAAGATGATCTCCCAAATGAATTTCAAAATTGGCCTTGTTGAAGCACTTGTCCAAATGCCGAAATTTATCAAAGCATTCAAGGAATTGCTTAGTAAGAAGGAGAAGACGGCTGAGTTTGTCAACACATGCTTAAATGAAAATTGTTCTGCAGTCCTTCTTAAAGAACATCCGGAAAAACTTGGAGATCTCGGTCATTTTGTGCTACCTTGTACATTTAACAAAGTTGAAGAATTTACTACCTTAGCCGATCTCGGGGCAAGTATTAATTTAATGCCATTAAGTGTTTGGAAAAAGCTATCATTACCCGACCTTACACCAACACAGATGACTCTTGAGCTAGCAAATCGAACTCTCGCTTACCCCGTTGGTATTGCCGAAGTTGTTTTTGTTAAAGTTGGTACCTTCACTTTTCCGGTCGATTTTGTTGTTGTTGATTATGAGATGGACCCTCGTATTCAGTTAATACTTGGACTGTAACACCCCCTAATTTACACAATTCAATACAGCGGAAGAGTAGTTGGTGTTACGGGATAACACATTACTCACATCATAGACAACACTTGAAAATCGGGTCGTTTAATAATAAAGCATTTCCATTCATAAATATCAAATTTACACAGGTCCCAAGTCATAGTATTTCATACAATTTTTACAAAACATTTGAATGGAAATTGTTATTTAAGTGCGGGCCATGAATTCTTGTCGTCTTCCCGAGAATTACCTTCAAGTACCTGAGATAAAACATGTAAAAAGAAAAGGTCAGCAAAAACGCCGAGTGAATTCATAGAGTTTAATGAAATCCATTAACATATCATCGGTATAAAATTATTGCCGAAAATCATTTTTGTATAAATCTTTATATAAAATAGACCAAAAACATTTTATACAAATCCTTGTCAAAATCATAATATAGGCTTTTGCCTTCAAAACTATTATACGAACCATTGTCGTAAAAACATCATACAATACGTTTTATAACGTTGTATAGAGTTAAATAAAAACTTTTATATGAATATGGTTATGAAAAACCAAAACACGAACATAATATCAACAATAAGACCCCGTATTTCTAATCAGGCAATATATTGTAATTCAATGCGTATAGCAGTATTTTCGTTATTTGGATTATAATAAGCCGCATGACATTGCTACCTTACTATAACAAACAACGGGTAGCTGACCCGAAACTCATTTGCCCATCTAAAACAGCGTGTCGTCACAATAATCAGGCTTATAGAAATCTTCTCATATATAAATTCGCTTACTAATCAATGTGGCACGACGGGGATCAACCGTCAAGGCGCGAACTGGGGTGATCGTCCCCAAATAGTACTATTATATACATAAGCGTCTACCAAATCCCGGTAGTTCACAATTCATGCTAATGGAATTTTAGTGACATAACCTAACTTTAATAATCCATTTTATCTCATACATCGGGTCATATAATCATTCATCGGGTCATACAATCATATGGGTTCAAATCAATAAACAAACAATCGGGACAACTGGTGTCCTATTTTAGTAAAACTAACATGTTATCTCCCTCGCGGGTTTATAAAACATTTCATAAAAACATTTAAAAGAGTGTGAGGCTATGAACTCACGTTGATTGGGAAAGGCGGGTTATCGGCGATTTGGATGTACGGTACGTGCTTCAATCACGGAAACCTAGACAAATAATACTCGTCTTAGACTCTTGTCCAATGACTTTATAAAAACAATAACTATGTATATATATGATTATTTTGTATGTATGATGATGATCAAGTGGGATTTTTACATCTTTATACACATTATAGTGTTATGTGTTGGTAACTTTTATACTAGTTTCACTAGTTCATCTCCTTTACTTGTCAAGGCCCATTAGGCCCATTATAAGTCTATTACCTTATATTAGTCCACTTTACAATTTTAATATCAGTATTATACTTACATGTTAGGCCCAAGTGGGTTAAGCCCAATAAGTAAGTTCATAAGTGTTTAGCCAAATTAGTTGGATTAATAGTCCAATAAGGCTAACTTGGCCCGTTAATGTCCATATGTTATAAAGCTCGGGTTTTATCGGTTTTTACTTGTAATATATATTTATATATCATTATATGAGTTATAAAAAGTTTACATTAGACGGGTCCAACCATCTAAGTTTTAATTGGCGAAAACGTTAATTTTACGGTTTTAGCCGAAAAGAGGTAAAAATTATGTTTATAGTTTTATAACTTATAAAACTTATCAAATTACCATTTTTATAAAATGTCCCATTTATTTATTATTTTAAATACTTATATAAATGTAATATATAAGTTAGTGGGTTTTAATTTACATTTTATACTATATTTATTTTAGTGCTATTATAATACTATTATACTTTAATTTCACAAAATCTGATTTTTAGTTTTTACTTTCACCATTTTTATCATATCTTGAGTTTTACAAAGAGATAGAAGCTCATTTTTTCATGACATAAACTTCATATTATGTGTTACAAGTAACTAAGTTTTAGCTACTGCTCAATCCAAGTCTAAGTATCCCTAACAGTCCTCACAAAACAGACTATTCAGATTGATACATCAATTTTGTTTTGATCATATCTCACTCATTATAGTGATTCCAATGCATGGCCAACTCTCACATGTGTACAAGACTTAATACTTACTGTCTATTGATTCCACTATGCCATTTTATCAGTTTATCATATGGTTGCTTACTGTTTTTATACAGCCAACTATTTTAAGCATGGTCTAACCATTTTACATGTGGTTTTCCATCTTTTTACCCATGTTTATCAACACCAAATCCTCACATAATATTTTAATAATCATTCATCATCATATACATATACATAAGTAAAGAAAATACAAGATTACATAATCAAAATAACAAGAGGATAGGAAGAAACAATCTCTATACCACCATTAGTGATGAAAAGATGAGTTTTTGATGAACAAGACTTGGATTTTGATGGCAAAACTTGTGATAAACCAATATCATCTTCAAGTCCACCATCTTTATAAACTCCTTGTGGGAAATCAGCCCTAGGACACCAAGAAATCTCCTCTTTGGATGTTAGAATTACCTCCAATCTTCAAGGCTTCAAAGGTTCTTCATCATATGTGTAGATAACACATGGTTTGTGGTTAAAACTGATCAAAATGGGGTGTTTCATGATGATATGGGATGACAAGGAAGATAGAAAAGAGAGAGTTTGAGGGTGGTTTGCATGTAAGGATTGTGAGAAATGGTTTAGTGAAGTGGTTTTGATGGTTTCAATTAACTTGTTATGTTAAGCATACAAATGTAATTTGTAAGCTACAAATTTGACACCTCATGGTGTTGGTGTCCTTGTTTGGCCGTCCCATATAGTGGGGTGGGACAAGTGTATACTTGTCTCATCCCATTAATTTACGGGTATTTCTCGATTCTAGTTTCCTCGATTTGCGTGCCCTCGGGTCGTTTTACGAAAAACGTTTTTATAAATTATGAATCAACGGCACAAAACGAATCTAATAAAAATTGTCTCATTAAAAACGGAGTTCAAAAACGTAAATATGTAATCCTAAGGTTTCCGGTTTAGTCGTAAAGGACATTAAATTATGCACGTAAGTCCTAATCTCTTCTCGTAAATTTGTGAGTTTATGAACGAACACAAATTTAAATTGATAAATAATATTCACGAATAAATTTATTTCCTAAAATGTCGGACTGTCACCAAAAACGGTGTATATAAACATAAGCACGTAACGTAGAATCCTCCGGTTTAGACGTAGTCGATGCTACTTCAAGACGTAAACCCAAACTTCTTCCCAAAAATGAGTGAGTTCATAATATAACATTAAAATAATGTTTTCAAATAATACTGGAGAATAAAATATCAACCATAAATTGACGGATTGTCACATCATTTACCCCTAAACATGATCTTTGTCCTCAAAGATCGATTTATCTTACTACTCGCTTCTTATAGAGTTAGAGCCATGTGGGTATTTCCTCCACATTCGATCTTTTCTCACAAGTTTAATTCATTATAATACGCGAGTTTCATCAAACATAACTACGGGAATACGATCAGGCTTAATATTGACTTACTTTCTCTATCCATGATGTTCACGGGTTTTTGATGAATGCAACTTTTCTCCGATCTAAAATTCATCAAGAAACAATCAGATTTTCACTTGATAAACATTTCATCAAGTTAGATATACGAAACATAATTCACGCAGCCCTTGAATTCCTAGGGTAGATCCAGCTTATATGCCTTTCAAACCAACTTTTACATTATCTCAATGGTCCCATATAACAGGGACTTATTTCCCATGATGTTTCAGATCATCTATTCACTATTCCATGGTGAAAATTTTTGGCATAACTTCGCTACCCATCTTGCACTTCAAGATCTACATTTCATATTCACATAAACTCGTGCCCACTACCGGCAGTCAATAATCAGATCCTAATTTCAACAATGATTTCAGGTCTCGCGGGTCGGGTATTTTGTAAGGTTAGGTTTGTCATCATAGGCAACCTTAAACCTAAAAGACATGTCCAACTCACAATGGGTGTATGTCGGGTGTCTTTCTCCCAACTCCTGCGTACAGATGCTCTAATATTTAGATCCTAACAAAATTTGATCTCGATCCTAATACGATAATTATCAATGATAATCTCTCCAAAGGAAAACGATTATACGGTTTATTACCAAAGGTCAATCATTCAAGCATAAAACAACACTTCTAGTGTTTTGTATCGTTACTTTACCTCGTCCCTTCGATTGGGGTGGTAAACAGTACTCTCATCAAGGTTCGTTCCCAATGACTTCTGAGCAAATCTCTAGAAATTTGATGCGAAGCGAGAATCTTGATAGAGATGATCGATACAGGCACACCATGTTTACTCAACTCCTTTAAATACAAAAGAGTCAATTTCTTCATCGAGAATCTATCATTAATAGGAATGATATTAGCAGATTTGGTCAGTCTGCCGGCGATGACCCAAATCGAATCAAATTCAGATGATGATCTTTGTAATAGTTAAATGTTTACTAATGTATGAGGCGATGCCTGCCTTCATAATTTGCCATCAGTACAACTTCTTCAGATAAAGATACATTAAATCAGAAATGGCATGAATAGAGTACTTAATCTTATGATATTCTAATATGACTAAATCTCAAAATCTCCATATTTAAGCAACCACAAGTGGCCTTTAAAACATTTAACGCCATCGACTTCTCAATTCTAATGGTTCACATTAGCCGCGAACCCCTTTTTATTATCTATATTATCCTTTTTACAAACATCAGCTATTTTTAAATTGCTCGGCAATTTATTTTGCACAGTCATTACTAAGGAACACATCCAAGTTGATTCTTTATCCTTTATACATAATGTGTCAGTAATTATATTCACCTTCCCCGATAAAATAAATATCATGACCGTATTCATTCAAAATTTCTTTCTTCATATTTTCTAAATTTTAGTTTCGTCTCAACTATCATATTTATCAGTTTTGCTCAATCTGGTGTCTAAAGCGTCAATAGTTATTACAAGTAATTAAAAAATAAATATTTAATTTTATGAAATGTAAACGTAAAAGTTTAAAATTTTCTCAGTTCGTCTAATTATAGAAAAATGTTCAAAATAAATTTGAATTTAGTTAACACGATTTTTTTGTTGATCTATTGAAAATAATTAATAAGATTCGTAAATGTTCGAAAAGTTCTTTGTTTACACTTTGGTCAAAATTTTCTTAGTTGAAAAGCAAAAATTGTCGCATCAAATTTCAAGTCATGGTTAAATGGTTTCCTCAATCCCTCTTAGGTTGTCTTTGAAGTATACACAAACATTTACCCCTAAACAGGAGTTTAGTTAAATGATTTCGGTATAAGTAAATAATCCCTTAAAAATTCTTTTGATAAAACATTTATCAAAACATATTTGCACTTTCTTTTTGGTAAAACCAAAGTCTCAAATGGCTCTAATTTTTAAAGAGTCAATATAGATTCCGTTATCTATTAATCACACGATCAAATAATATAAAGGATTTAGTCTTTAGTCACATGTCAAATACTCAAGGTACATGTTTTCACTACTTCGCCAACACAGGGCAGTCTATAAATGATTATTAAATCCTTCTTATTCTTATAAACAAACAAATGGTCCTTAATGGTCACAAGCATGAATTTATCAAATTCCAGCCAACACACATGATTCACCAAATTTATGGATGCTACATGTGCATTGGTCAATCCAAACGACATCACATGAAACTCATAATATTCATTACAAGTTCTGGATGTAGTGATTGGAATAGATAATCTTCTTTGCGGAAGCGAAGTTGATGATAACCATGTCATGGATCAAATTTTCGAATATACGCTAGAACCTTGTAAATGATCAAACGAATCTATCATCTTGGGTAGTGGATATAGATTTTGATCATCAATTTACCTAGTTCACGGTAATCAACAAACATAAGGAATAATAACACCATAGCTCTTCATGATGACGAGCTCGGTAGAATAAAAGCTTTCTCCGACAACTCTCTCAGTTGTACGGTAATTCTTTTAATTCAAATGGTGCTGACGCACAGTGCACTTGCCACAGGTGCAGCACCGGGAATATAATCAATACCAAATTCAACTTGCCTTAATGGCAAAAGTCTAGATAATTCACCAGCAAATACCTCCTAAAATTTCAGATAACATAAACAGCTTTTAACAAATTTATGTTAAGTTCTTTGTAGATTACAAAATCTATAATTAGTTTATAACCATTCATGGTATAATTTCAAGTCTAAATGCAGGATATGGTCGTCCATCAAGAATTATTTAGATCACTTTTGATAATCAACATCTTATCTTTTAGGGGAATTCTACTCGAGCTCCCATCAATTAAGACAATGTCGTCATGTCAAATTCAACCAATCCATTCTAATGGCACTACCAACTTTTCAGTTTTATTGCCGTTGATAAGATGTGAACTTCTCAAAAGACTAATAATAACTCATGATATTTCACAAATTCAAGGATATATGGAGACATTGTTAACAATACAAGAGTGAGGTCAACGCATAGTCTACGCGAGAGAATTTCAAATCAAATACAGACGAAAACATTTAACGAATATGAATATATCCCATGTTTTCATAATTTGAGTACGCATTCGAAAGCTCCTCGGATCGTTACCCAGGTCATTCAAATGAAATCTAATCAAAGGAAATGATAGGAACGTCAATACATCCAGTCGGGTATCAACACTCGGCAATCAGATACTTTTCCAAAGAATCTCACCACGGGAGAATTAGACAAGAAAGAGTTGTCAATTGTCAAATAAGACAATATCCACAGATGAGTAAATTCGACTAAGAAGAATAAATATTACGGGCACATATGTAAGTGTCTCTAACAATATGTCCCTATTTTTGCACTTCTTGCAGATCTCATAAAATTTAATCTTTCACAATATTCAAAGAAAATTTTGTGTTTATTAATAATTTCATGGTGACTACTAATCAGCCTTGCATGGTCCCTTCCAAATTGTATGTATGCGCGCAACTATATACAATTTTAAGATTAATGATGCAATACTCAGTTCGTCAAAACTTTGTCATCATGTTTAAAATAAAAACATTTTCATGCTTAATTCTTAAATAAGAATCAAAAATGAATCTGCAGAGATGTTCTTTGTTATGGAAACAATTAAGTTTTCCAAAGTTTTTCATAAACAACTTTATTTCGATAACGATTACTCATAAATCTCACTTTGAATAATCCATATGGTGCTGAAAATTCAATTTTCCTCAAGGGATACTTTTTTAACTTATAAAAACAATGAGTGATCTGCAAAAGAGTGATGAAGAGTTGTTCACCAAGAACTAACTACAATATTTTAGGAAATGAGCTTTAGCCAATTAATCATGAGTTCATGACCTCGATGGCACTCAGGAATACAAAGAGAAGAATTTACAACGCAACTCAAACCGAGATGAGTGTTTGTTCAATGATTGCATCACTAATGCGGACATTAGGATGAAGCAATAAAAGATAGATAGCATCGATACATGTAGGTTTTAGCAATCAAAGGTAGTCTTTCCATTAATCACAAACAAGTCAAAATTGTACCGTAACACATTACGTGTCACTATGTCATACAATTCCAAGAACTCATCCTACCAACTGATGTCTCAGTTAAGTTAGGGATTTTTAAAAGATAATACAATGAATACTAATCTACAATAGTCATTAGGTGTTCCACCTGTCCTAGAAGATCCATCGGTCCCAATTCAGAAGAATATTTCTTCAATTTATTTCTTGGACACTGGGCATCCTCGTCATTGGACAATGGCCTAGGAACAACCCTTAACACGAATCAACAATCATTTAAAACCTTATAATTCATTCACAGGACTCAATAACTTTCTATTAACAATCTCATATCCATACTAGTTAAATTTTTACTTCATTCAAGTTTCAACCAACTTATATTCAATGTGATATCCTACCTCATTCTCCAATACTTTCAACCTTATTCTTAGACCTTGAAAGGGCAATAAAATCTCAATATAATCAACACTTAATTTCCAATCCTATAGTTCTTACAATAATAGTTATCAAATGAGTCACTAGTATGAAATGACTAACACATTCAATTAGACTTCTCAGAAAGGTACTAGTGGCATGAGGCTTTTGGGTAATGGTTCCAATATCAGCCTCAAGTGCAACATTCACCCTTTTGATTTCAAATTTAAGAATTGGGTGACACCGAATCAGATGACATCTTTCTAGGTGGTAAGGTTTTGTCAAACTCCACTCTATAAGGAAAGATAGTCATGACATCGATATCAGATTTAATCTCGCCAATTCTTCTTTAATATCACACTTAACTAATATCAACATTTCTACGAATATCAACCATTTTGTTGGGATCATAAATATCCATAACTTGGTTTAGATCTGGAATAGCTAGAATTTCCTACGGGAATAGCTTCGATTGATTTACTAGGGGAGTTAGGGTTTCCTGTGACAAACTACGTCGTATAAATACCTCGTATAAATATTAAAATAATCATCAAACAATCATGTAATCAAATTACATCATATATATATAATCCAAGTTATATATATATATATATATATATATATATATATATATATATATATATATATATATATATATATATATATATATATATATATATATATATATATATATATATATATATATATATATATATATATATATATATATATATATATATATATATATATATATATATATATATATATATATATATATATATATATATATATATATATATATATATATATATATATATATATATATATATATATATATATATATTAAAATAACACTTCTCAGTCTGGCCTTGTCGGTAACTCGGGAATTCTTCGGCACCGTTATAGTCAAAAGATTTTTAGACATTTTGAGAAAAATGTTTATAGCTAAAAGATTTTGAAATGTTTTATTCAAAACCTTGGTTTTAAAAATCCATCGTTCTCTATAACGAGAGCTCTGGTACCAACCTGTAACACCCCCAAATTTACACAATTCAATACAGCGGAAGAGTCGTTGGTGTTACGGGATAGCACATTACTCACATCATAGACAACGCTTAAAAATCGCGTCATTTAATAATAAAGCATTTCCATTCATAAATATCAAATTTACATAGGTCCCAAGTCATAGTATTTCATACAATTTTTACAAAACATTTGAATGGAAATTGTTATTTAAGTGCGGGCCATGAATTCTTGTCGTCTTCCCGAGAATTACCTTCAAGTACCTGAGATAAAACATGTTAAAAGAAAAGGTCAGCGAAAACGCCGAGTGAATTCGTAGAGTTTAATAAAATCCATTAACATATTATCGGTATAAAATTATTGCTGAAAATCATTTTGGTACAAATCTTTATAGTAGGCCATAAAATAGACCAAAAACATTTTATACAAATCCTTGTCAAAATCATAATATAGGCTTTTGCCTTCAAAACTATTATACGAACCATTGTCGTAAAAACATCATACAATACGTTTTATAACGTTGTATAGAGTTAAATAAAAACCTTATATGAATATGGTTATGAAAAACCAAAACACGAACATAATATCAACAATAAGACCCCGTATTGCTAGTTAGGCAATATATTTTAATTCAATGCGTATAGCAGTATTTTCGTTATTTGGATTATTATAAGCCGCATGACATTGCTACCTTACTATAACAAACAACGGGTAGCTAACCCGAAACTCATTTGCCCATCTAAAACAGCGTATCGTCACAATAATCACGCTTATAGAAATCTTCTCATACATAAATTCATTTACCAATCAATGTGGCACGACGGGGATCAACCGTCAAGGCGCGAACTGGGGTGATCGTCCCCAAATAGTACTATTATATGCATAAGCGTCTACCAAATCCCAGTAGTTCACAATTCATGCTAATGGGACTTTTAGTGACATAACCTAACTTTAATAATCCATTTTATCTCATACATCGGGTCATATAATCATTCATCGGGTCATACAATCATTCGGGTCCAAATCAATAAACAAACAATCGGGACAACTGGTGTCCTATTTTAGTAGAACTAACATGTTATCATCCTCGCGGGTTTATAAAACATTTCATAAAAACATTTAAAAGAGTGCGAGGCTATGAACTCACGTTGATTGGGAAAGGCGGGTTATCGGCGATTTGGATGTACGGTACGTGCTTCAATCACGGAAACCTAGACAAATAATACTCGTCTTAGACTCTTGTCCAATGACTTTATAAAAACAATAACTATGTATATATATGATGATTTTGTATGTATGATGACGATCAAGTGGGATTTTTACATCTTTATACACATTATAGTGTTATGTGTTGGTAACTTTTATACTAGTTTCACTAGTTCATCTTCTTTACTTGTCAAGGCCCATTAGGCCCATTATAAGTCTATTACCTTATATTATTCCACTTTACACTTTTAATATTATTATTATACTTACATGTTTGGCCCAAGTGGGTTAAGCCCAATAAGTAAGTTCATAAGTGTTTAGCCAAATTAGTTGGATTAATAGTCCAATAAGGCTAACTTGGCCCGTTGATGTCCATATGTTATAAAGCTCGGGTTTTATCGATTTTTACTTGTAATATGTACTTATATATCATTATATGAGTTATAAAAAGATTACATTATACGGGTCCGACCATCTAAGTTTTAATTGGCGAAAACGTTAATTTTATGGTTTTAGCCGAAAAGACGTAAAAATCATGTTTATAGTTTTATAACTTATAAAACTTATCAAATTACGATTTTTATAAAATGTCCCATTTACTTTTTATTGTACATACTTATATAAATGTAATATATAAGTTAGTGGGTTTTAATTTACATTTTATACTATATTTATTTGAGAGCTATTATAATACTATTATACTTTAATTTCACAAAATCTGATTTTTAGTTTTACTTTCACCATTTTTATCATATCTTGAGTTTAACAAAGAGATAGAATCTCATTTTTGTATGACATAAACTTCATATTATGTGTTACAAATAACTTAGATTTAGCTACTGCTCAATCCAAGTCTAAGTATCCCTAACACTCCTCACAAAACAGACTATTCAGATTGATACATCAATTTTGTTTTGATCATATCTCACTCATTATAATGATTCCATTGCATGGCCAACTCTCACATGTGTAAAAGACTTAATGATTCCACTGTGCTATTTTATCAGTTTATCATATGGTGGCTTACTGTTTTTATACAGCCAACTATTTTAAGCATGATTTAACCATTTTACATGTGGTTTTCCATCTTTTTATCCATATTTATCAACACCAAATCCCACATAATATTTTTAATAATCATTCATCATCATATACATATACATAAATAAAGAAAATACAAGATTACATAATTAAAATAACAAGAGGATAGGAAGAAACAATCTTTATACCATCATTAGTGATGAAAAGATGAGTTTTTGATGAACAAGGCTTGGGTTTTGATGGCAAAACTTGTGATAAACCAATATCATCTTCAAGTCCACCAATATTTATAAACTCCTTGTGGGAAATCAGCCTTAGGACATAAGAAATCTCCTCTTTGGATGTTAGAATCACCTCCAATCTTCAAGGCTTCAAAGGTTCTTCATCATATGTGTAGATAACACATGGTTTGTGGTTAAAATTGATCAAAATGGGGTGTTTGATGATGATATAGGACAACAAGGAAGAGAGAAAAGAGAGAGTTTGAGGGTGGTTTGCATGTAAGGATTGTGAGAAATGGTTTAATGAAGTGGTTTTGATGGTTTCACTTAACTTGTTATGTTAAGCATACAAGTGTAACTTGTAAGCTACAAATTTGACACCTCATGGTGTTGGTGTCCTTGTTTGGCCGTCCCATATAGTGGGGTGGGACAAGTGTATACTTGTCTCATCCCACTAATTTACAGGTATTCCTCGATTCTAGTTTCCTCGATTTGCGTGCGCTCGGGTTGTTTTACGAAAAACGTTTTTATAAATTATGAATCAACGGCACAAAACGAATCTAATAAAAATTGTCTCATTAAAAATGGAGTTCAAAAACGTAAATACGTAATCCTAAGGTTTCCGGTTTAGTCGTAAATGACGTTAAATTATGCATGTAAGTCCTAATCTCTTCTAGTAAATTTGTGAGTTTATGAACGAACACAAATTTAAATTGAAAAATAATATTCACGAATAAATGTATTTCCTGAAATGTTGGACTGTCACCAAAAACGGTGTATGTAAACATAAGCACGTAACGTAGAATCCTCCGGTTTAGACGTAGTCGATGCTACTTCAGGACATAAACCCAAATTTCCTCCCAAAAATGAGTGAGTTTATAATATAACATTAAAATAATGTTTTTAAATAATACTGGAGAATAAAATATCAACCATAAATTGACGGATTGTCACATGGACGGCCATTCATGAGAACCACAAAAGCTTTAGTCGATGTTGCCGAAGGTGGGCTAATTCTAAGGGTCTGGAATGATCAACAAATTTTTAAGATGGGGAAGATTACAAGCAAATCAAATGGAAAAGAATCAGCGAAAATGATTGATGTGCTTCAAGACGAGCTTGAAACAACTACTTTGGAAAGTACAAAGCTTGATGATTTTGTGCTACATGACAATCCTCTTTTTGAAACTTCCTATGATAATCCACTTTTTCGAGTTAATGTGGAAAATCCTAATGATTCTTTCTCCGATTTAGACACTCCACCAATCTATGATGAATATGATGATGATTCTATTGCCGATTTGAGTGATCCACCAAGTTATGACGATGATGATGATTTTGATTATTTTTCGTCCGAGTATAAAGACATGCCAACTTATGATAACTTTGATGATGCTGACACTCTTTCGAGTGATTCTTCAAATGATATGTCTCCTAATGATGATCTTGCTCCAATTTTTGATGAAGATCCTCCACCAAACACTCTTGATACTTTGGATAATTACTCATTTAAGGAAGATTTTGCCACTTTTCTTAATACATACTTTCCTAATGAGCATGATTCTCCTCTTTTGGACTTTGATTATGGTCTTTATCCTCCTTCGGAATTTAAGAAAACCGTTTCAAGGGATAAGAAACCGGACGATACCAACATCCGTAGTACCTATGTCTTGAAACCTCTCGTTCCACCTTCGGATGAGATTGTGAAGTTTATGGACGAATCATTAAGGTTTACTAAGTGTAAGTCATATTTTCCCCTAAAGGTAAAGGTGTTCGATCCGGGTATCACAGTTTTTAGGCCATCTTAGTATCCATCTGATGAAATTAAAGGAAAGACTTTTAGAAACTATGGAGCTATACTTTCACTTCATCATACTTTCTTCCACCATGCTCAATCTTTCCTTAAGGTAACCTCGCCTACTCTTCTTTGGCTTGTGCTCTTCACCTTAAGCTTGTGCTATTTGATGGATGTAAACCATGTATTTGACCCCGGTGGATGTTTTTCAAGGTTCTTACCATTGTAATCAAGGTCGAGTCAGGCTCGCGAATCGGTGAACAAAAACAAGCGTTTCTCGGGAGGCAACCCGATGATCTATCCTTTTTATCCGTTTTTATCATAAGTGTAGGGGGAGACCCTAGTATGTGTTTGTTGTTTTCTCTCTTTTGATGTGCTGGGATTGGCGCTTTCAAAGATCCACTTTTGATGAATTTTAATGACACGTGATTCCGTGTACCCGTCTTCCCGGTTCTATCCTAAACTCTTTTGATTCCTTATTTTATCATTTATGTTAAAATAGGAATCACTTTAGTTGTCTCTTCCTTAGCAAGATTTAAACAACGTGCACAATGTCCTAAGTGTAGGGGAGTTTACTCCCACATGCTTAGACATTAAGGACAATGTTTATCTTAAGTGTAGGGGGACTTCTATCGAAGTTAAGTGGGCTTTTCCATGAATTTGTCCTCATTTTAACCGGAAAATTAATTTTTCGACATTTTTCAAAATTTTGGATCTATTTTGGCCTAGTTGTATTTTCCTTTGTTATCGTTATTTTCATTCAGTGCTAGAATAAGTTTTAATAAAATAGTTTTAATGAGTTTAGATGTCTTTGATATATTAGGCCCGTCATGAATCTTTTGACTCAACTTGAGTTTACTCTAGCTAGTATCCTTAACGTGTTTAAATCAAGTTTTGGTAGACTTTTATATAGGGAACTTTAAAACGCGAAAGTCTTAACTCATACGGGTTTAAGAATAAGAACTTTTTGCATGTTCCTATAATTGATCCTAGAAAGTCGTTTATCAAGGGAACTTTAAAAAGCA
This sequence comes from Glebionis coronaria, assembly GCA_025667525.1. Lineage (NCBI taxonomy): Eukaryota > Viridiplantae > Streptophyta > Magnoliopsida > Asterales > Asteraceae > Glebionis > Glebionis coronaria. The sequence continues at coordinate 318,417,448 of CM046879.1, read as the reverse complement.
AATTCGAAAAATGAACAAGTCTAAGAAGTTGCAAGATCCTATAGATGACTTGAAAACCCAAAACTTTGATTTAGAAGGCTAAGCATCCACGAGTCTCATGCCTTGAGATTTTAAATTGTGGAGAATGAGAAATGATAGAGTCATTTATAGGTTTGGTATTCTTTCATGAATTTATGTGAGTTAATTATGAGCTTTTTCTCCCATCGCTTGTTAATAAATATTTGCAATAAGTAAGGTCGTATGATTTGAAAAGTTACTTAGATTCTAGCCCAAGATCCTTTAAAAGTTGCTCGGTATTAGTTAGAGTTCATAGCCAAGGCATAACTTATTGAAGCGGGATGTGAAGATGGATGAGTCCGAAAAGGCCCTAACAAGGCATGAGGGATACATTTTGTTGCTAAAGATCCAAAGTGATGTGAAGAATCATTTATCAAAAATCAATATGAAGGATCGAGACACACGAAGAAAAGCAAATACTCCCCTAAAGATCATGGAGAAGTCTATCCAAAAAGACCCTAGCAAGGTATGAGGATAAATAGATCCAAGTCCTAAAAGGAGGCGGATCGTTGTATATCAAAATCCCACATAATGATTGGAGAAAAATGAAGAAGTCGTGGCCCAAGTTTGAAGAATATCTCAAAAACTTCAAGTGAAGAAATTCCTATTATGAAGAGAAGACCATTATTTCAAGATCATCTCTCAAGATTCGAAGTATGAAGTCAACGCCAAATATCGATCTTAGAAAGGTCGCAAATCGTTAAACGAGTTATGCCAAGATATGAACTTTATGAGGTTTAGAGAAGCAGCTTTAAAAGATTTTGTCCTTTAGCTAACTATTGATTAATCATCCTACTTTATTTTCTGCCTAAATAAACTATCGAAATAAGTCAACAATGCATCCTCGTGATCATTCAAGACAACAATAAAATATAAGAGATACACCTAGGAATAAGGGAGTCTAAGTGAATAATTGAGCCACATGAGTGAGTGTTAGCTTTACTAACTTATAATAACAATGATCTCGTTTTTAAGCTTGGTATGGGGAAGGTGAAACTTGAGAGTGATGAACATTCATGACACCAAAATCCCTAATGTAAGTCTTAGTTTTCTTTATTTGTTTCGTTCTTTAAATATTTTGTAATTTTCTATCTTTTTAAGTTTTCTTAGTGTCTAGTGTTTAATAAAGGCCAAGGTGGGTTAATTATGATGGAAAATGTATATCTTGCTTTGTAATTAATGCATTGCATGAGGGTATTGCAATGGTCAAGTGTAGGGAATAAGTGTGAAAACACTTATCCTTTTACCACTTAATTATAATTAAAACAAGACCAATAGGTGTATTTGATGTCGTAAAAGTCGGAATTATGCGTGGTTTGTGTTTATGTTGTCTTTTAGGACCAAAGTATCAAAATTGAAGAAAACAAGGGCTTTCACCGGCTTTTATCGAAGAAAAAGACAAAAGATGAAGTCAAAAGATCAAGAGTGCAAAAAGAACGGAAGTCAAAGGCCTATTCCGAAGATTTATCGAAGAAAAAGTCTAAAGACGGAAGTTTAACGAAGTCAAAGAACCAAGTCTAATAATAAAAGAAAATTAGAAGACGAGTTCATTTTATCATTCGACAAATCCCGAGACAAAGTCGAGAAAGACGAATAAATTAAAAGACGAAAAGACAAAGAGAAAGAGAGAAGACACATTCCTCCCCTCCTCCTATAAAAACCCTCCTAATCCTTCATTAGGAGGTGTTCGATTTTTAGTTAGTCAAATTTAGATAGTTTTATTTTTATTATTTAAGAGTAGATTAAATTACTTTCTCTCTCGAGCTTTTATTTAATGTTTTCAAGCTTTTCATATTAATCTTGTATTTGATTCTTTAATCTTCATCTTAATTTCAAATTTTTCATAATCATTCTCATTCTACCGTTCTTATTTTTAATCTTTTTTGACTAGATAATCATGTAGTTTGTTTATCATGTTCTTGGTTTTACTGATTTGTTTGTTTGAATGTGCTTATTGATTTTCATGTGTTTGATGTTTTAGATTATTGTGCTTATTGCTTATTGTGTGCTTTTCTTATTTCTAATTAAGTATTTTAAATAATTTAATCTTTTAAAAGTTGATATTTAATATTTAGATTATTTAGTGTTTTTATAGTTTTTAAATTGTGGCTTATTAGCTTTTTCTTAAAATCAGCTTGGTTAAGTTTTTTGTAAGTGCTTATTTGATTTTTGCTTATTTTTTTTTTGCTTATTTGCATTTTTGTGTTATCCGGGTTTTATAAACCCTTGTCCCGACATAGATGCATAATGTTATTCATTCCGAATAAACTTAGGAAATGAGATTCTGGATAAGGTTTTGTTACACATTATTCCCAATAAGGTTAAGCACAACACATTCCGAACAATGTAGGAAATCATCATTCCGGATTGTGTATCTTACACTATTCTGGATTAGCATCTTGTTGTGATTCCCAATTGTGTTTGTGAGTCGGATTCCGGATAAGCTCAAGTATTATTCCAGATTACTGCCTAAAGCCATATTCCGGATTGTGTCCTTTATTCACATTCAGGATTGTTTGAGCAAGCTTCATTCCGGATTGAGTGTTGAACTCGATTCCGGATTAGGTCTAGGGTTTGCATTCCGGATTAGCCCTTGATTGTGTATTCCAGATTGTTTGAATATTGTATATTCCGGATTAGTGTAGAAATTTAGGTTTCCGACTTAGGTTCATTTTGTTTTTCTGAATTATTTTTAAACTATATTTTTTCCCGCCATTTTTATTAAGTGTAATTTTTTAACTTGTTTTGTCTTAGTTTAACTTCAAGTTTACTTTTTTATAAGATTTTAATTTTTAAAGTTTTCATTTTTATTTTAAATTTACTTAATTTCTTTTAAATTCTTTATTTTTAGTTAATCTTTTCAAGCTTTCAGCTTTTATTTTAAAATAGGTAATCACCTCTCTTTCTTTTTACCAAGAACAACTGTGTCGCACGTTAACCCTTTGTCAATTCAATTAGACGTAATCTTCAACAACCAATAAAATCTTAATTATTACTTGACAATCCTTCTTTAATCCTTTCCACCATCATTCCTTAGTGGTGATCTGTATTCCCTTGCAAAGTGTCTCATTCTATGATAGTTGTAGCATTTAACCTTGGATTTATCAAAAACCATTAGATTTTGATATGTTGAATGTAAGCTTTTTACCAAACTTCTTGTAGAATATGTTGGATCTTATGCTACTAAGTTCCATATTTCACTTGATGCCCATATATTCAAGTTCAGTATCACTAATTTGCTCAAGGTCCACATACATTACTTGAGAGCCATGAGGTAAAGCAGCAATGTATGCACTAACTGTATCCAAATCAAATCTAGCAGGTTTGTCACTTAAAGATGGCGTGAAGGAAGTGACATTGGATACAAAACTCTTGTCACTGTCTTGGGATACAGACCCACTGTCAAAGGGTTTGTACCCGTTGTTAGAAACAAAAGCCATGTTTCCAGAGTTTGAAGTAAATGCACTTCTATTCCTTTGCAAGACTTTAGGTTCCATAGTCTTTAATTGATTATAGATGTCATCAAGGTTTGTATTCTTCACTCCCTATTTTCGCTGTGACCAGTGAATAAATCGGGGGTAGGGGTACACACTGATTATGATTCGATATCCTCACTAATTCATTCGACGTTAATTTTAGTGTTTTGTTTTGCGGCACATTTAGGGCTTCAATTTTGGCCATAGTAGGGTTTGATTTTGTTTCGTTTTATGTGCGCTTATAATTAATTATCTGGCATTTGTTGGAGGTTGGTTAATTACTATGTTTGTTCATGTGTTAAAACCCTAGTCAATTTTGGTTAACAAGCCCATCAAAAGCCCATTATACTTTTAAATTGGGACTGATTGAGTACATTTGGGCCAAAATCCCATATCAATTTACATGTTTATAAGATGAAATGTGTCTTGGGCCTTTGAAAACCCATTCGGGTTATTTCATTCATAACCAGTTAAAAGTAAAGAGTTTATAAAACATTTTTTACTTTCTAGTCAAACATTTATTAACCACACACATCCAACTCACCACACATACACTTCCATATTTCGATATAACCAAAGTTAACTCACCTTCTCTCTCACCCTCCCAAAACCAAATAACTAGAACCAGTATTTACCCCAACCCTAATTTACAAATAAAAATTGGGGATTTTACTTATTAAAGGCGTGTGATGATTCACACGTTTTTAATTAATCCCCCATTATATTGGAGATTGAAGATGGAGGAGAGAACAAGTGACGTGGCTCATTCCCCTATTCTGATTGGTCGAGACAGCTCAATCCCACCACTCCTCCAATTAGGAGATGACAAATCAGCACTAAACAAACACAACTAGCACACTTGATTGTGACGTTGGCAATCCGTGTGCTAGCTTGTGTTTTATCAGCCGTAGATAAAGATGGATGATGAGAAGATTCTATTTGGATGGTCAAGATCAAATATTCGTTCTCAACAAATCTTCATCAACAAGCCGGACTTGGTAATGCGAGTCTATGACCCAAATGGGGGCATTAAAGATTGGTTTGAAGGGTTGTTGAGTGGTGCTTGCCGTGCATCTAAAGGGTTAGTGATAAGTGTGAAAACACTCATCAATAATGATCCAAAAACCACTAAAAACACAGTCAAATACATAATATTTAACTGTAAAATATCAGAATTACGTGTGTATTTGTGTTTTTGTGTTTTCAGGAAAAGAAAGATACATTTTGAAGAAAAGACACGTTTTCGAGGATTTATTTGATAAAAAGACGAAAGATGCTTTCAAGGACCTTATTTGCCAAGCTTTTAAAGATCGAGGAATTAAGTTGAAATTTCTACAAGATAAAGGATGATAAAGAAACTTGATTTCAAAGTGTAAAAGACTTTTGACAAAATGAAAAGATGAGACGGTTTCTTTCTTTTTCCACCTCAAAACCTGCATATGCAAATCAAGAACGATGAAGGAAGAATCAAGTCAAGCTTATAACTACAAAGATGTTCCTCTTGTTCTCCTCTACAAGATGGTATCATTTAATTTGATCAAGGAAGAAAGACGAACAAAGCCCCAAATGTGATGAAGAAGAAGGACGAGTTTAAACCTCGTATTAAACACGTGTCCACTCCTCATTGGCTTAACCACGTCATCTCATCATCTTCTGCGGCTATAAATAGAAGACGAAGGCCTCACTTTCAGATGGTTAGCTTAGGTGTAGGATTCACACAGTAGGTTAGAATTAGTTAGTTAGTTAGAAATCGTTCAATTTAGTTATGTTTCTAGTTAAATTTTGTAACGAACCTTCTTAATCAGTTGTAACCGAAATCATTTTTCTGCCATTAATGAAAGCTTGAACTTTCTTTATTTTCTTTCTTTTAAACTGTTTGGATGTTATTAGTTTGATCTGTTATGAATTAGTTACGATTGTGAAACGTTTTCCACCATTAATGGAAACTTCTTTTCTCTCAAAAGCTTTCTTAAATGTTTTCTCTTTAATCTCTTGATTTCTGTTCTTCTTAGCTTGTTACTGTTCACGAATTGATCTGTTATGAATTAGTACTTTTGATTTCGAGATTTAAAGAGGGTTAATTTTGATCTTTGCCATTTTAGATATTGTTAAATCTCTTGGTTACTATTCATTAGAGATTATCAGCTTGACATGTTCTATTTTCGTTTTTTTATAAGTTTTCGAAAGTTAAATCTTTTGAGTAATATCAAGTTTCGGTTTAGTTTGTGAATTTGGTTTTAATCGTTTCAGTTTTTAGTTCGTATCAAGGATTTCAGTAGTTACTGTTCACAGTCTGGTTCGAATTTGATTGATTTGTGACTCATATTTGGTTATACGAGTCAGTTACTATTCACAATTAAAGTTAGTGTTATTTCAGTGAGTTCTCAGGATTTCAGTAGGACAGGAAGTGTTTTTGCTTTGTTTTAGTTTTGCAGGAATTTGAATTAGCTGGTGATAGAGTAGCGGATCATCAGTAAAGTTCGATAGTGGTGTTCGAATTGTGAAGGTGTTGATTAATTTCAGTTCTGCAAGATCGTTTGGAGTAGCTGATGACATACGCTATGGTTAGTTACTGCTGAAGGTGTTGTTCAAACTAAGCCGGCTCAGCGTCGCGCTTCGTCATCAAAGGACTTTACTACGGATGAATAGGTTAAGCACATTTTATGTTACTGTAATAGTAGTATAGAATGCTAGATCATTTGTTTAGTGATTAATTCTTTTGCAAATTGCTCTATGTGATTACCTTTGACATGCTTATTAGGCTTATCCTTTGATTCAAGTTTATTAGTTTTTCAGCATTACTGAGCATTCCAGTAGCTAGTGTAAGCTTTTTGTGTAGGATTAGTGTATTGTTAATTCTGCTTAGTTTGATTCTAAATGCTATCTGCTATGGATCATAGTTCTGTTTGAATAAATTTGCCTTAGTTTTCTTGTTAGTATTCGTTAACCGGTGTTTGGTATATAGATTAGCAGTGGATGTTCATTCTCATGTTAGGAAGTAAGTAAATAGATTAAAGTGGTAAATAGCATAAGTTCCAATTTTGTTGTTTGTTCCTGTAATTAGATTTGTTGAGTTTACAGTTTTTATCCGTAGTATTGTATAAAAGCATTGTCATGTTTGTCTAATTTGATTGGGCCTTGCCTATATTTGTTACTGGGCTATTATGTTTAACCAATTAGAGTGCTAAGTAATCTAGAGTTATCAATTTCTTATCAGTAGTAGTATATAGCTAGTAGTCTTAGAATTTAATAGTAATTTTCATGTCACATTAGATATACGTTTTTGTTTCATAAGTAAAATTTGTGACATAGGATATTTTGTATTTTTAGTTTTTTTATAAAAAATTAGATTTAGTTTTATATTTTGTATTAGCAATTTAATTTTGTAGTGTAAATTTGTATTTTTCATTTTAATATTTTGTGTGCATTTAAAAGTGGTATTTGCAATGTGTTATTAGCGTAGTACGTATACGTAGGTGATAGAGTATTTTTACCTTTTTAATTGCTGTGTGCCAATTAGACATAAATTCCAAACAAAGTTTTACAACCAAAAACAATCAAGTCAAGCTTAAAATTTGTTATGTCAATTCTGATCGAGCTGAGAAGACAACTACACTAAAAACGAATTAAAAAGACAATTATTAAATGGCGCCGCTGCCCGTTCTTTTCGTGAAGATTAACGGTTTCGAGTGAGACGATTGGATTTTGGGATCCGTTCACTTTGTGAACGTTATTTTTACGTATTATAAATCAAAAACATAAAAAAAAAATCAAAAAGATAAAAATACAAAAAAATAAAAAATCAAAAAAATCAATTCTTTTCCTAAAGAATTGAACCAAAAAATAAAAGATTCAAAAAGTAATCTTTTTCCTAAAAGATTACACCCAAAAATATATATTATATCGTTTTTCATCGTTTTTACGTACATATAGTATTTTTCTACAAAAAAAACCTAATAAATACAAAAATATTTTTTTTATATTATTATATTTAAATAAGTATACGTATATACGAAAAACCAAGTTACCTATTTCCATAAGTATTGCCAAGGCAATACACCGTGTTAGGGGGCGTTCCGGTCCTTGACACGCGTATCGATAAAATTTAATTAAGCAAGAATAGATAAATACTTCCAATAGGCAATAATTCGAAGAATACAAACTACAAAGTGAATAGAAAGGCAATGTGCTATAAAATGCCATCTAAGGGTCAATAGGTACTTAAGTGCTTCGCGCCACCTAACCCCCCGTTCACTAGTGAGTATTCTAAGAAGGAAGGCTTCATTGGGGGTCTTGCACCCAAGTAGTACATACATATATTATTACTTTCTTGTGGATATTCCATATCGAAACTCGAAGAGGATAATCCTTTTCTCTTCAAAGTCGACCGAGGGCTACTCCCTCATTCCTCGTGTTTACTTACACGTGTACTCGCACACGTGTAAACATACCACCTTTGGTGTATTACTTCCTTCCCCGAGGAAGCTTTTAAACGTCATTTTACTTGTATATACATTCGGCCACCTTGTTACACATGGATACTCGTTCCATGTTGGAGATTTTGCAACAACGATCCGCCAACGCTAATTATTCGACTTGTTCGACTTGTGGAGGTCCACACGATACTTATTTATGTGATCAAAATAATGGCTATTATGGGGAGGGATATGCTTACAATGGAACCGAGAACCATAATTTTCAACCTAACATTCAAATGGACTATACTTGTATTGACTATGAGATATTCCAGTTTTTCATCACAAAATCCACCATCATTTCATGATCAACCCTTTGATGAGCCATACCAAAACCAAGATTTTTCAAACAATGAAGGTTTTCTAAATAATGATAATTTTCAAAGCTTTAATCAAGAAACTTTTCAAAACCAAGGATGTTCCAATTATGAGGGTTTTCAAAATAATGAAAATTTTCAAGGCTATAATCAAGAAACCTTTCATAATCAAGGATTTTCAAATAATGAAGGCTTTCAAAATGATGAAAATTTCCCATGCTATAATCAAGATACTTTTCAAAATCAAGGATTTTCACATTATGAGGGTTTTCAAAATGAAGGGAATTTTCAAGGTTACGATCATGATAACTTTCATAATCAAGACTCTTTTCAAACCTATAATTCACCTAATTATGGAAATCCACCTCCACCATGTTCTTCGACTTTTTCATGTGAGTTTTGTGGAAACGCTCCCCATTATGGTTATGATTGTAGACCGAAGGATCCGCCATCCTATGGCCTTAATAATGTCAAGAAGTTTTATTCTTCACTTGAGATAATAAACAAGTCGAATGATGACGTTTATAAGATGCTTGATAGTATGAAAGACATGAGCCTTGAGGAAATGAAAAACGCATGCCCGTTGCTAGAGGAACAAATTAAGTTTTTTGAGGAAGTGGAAATTATGACTTGGCAAATTTATGACAAGGAGATCGGTGCAATGTGTCGTGAATCGTTGAAAAAAGGTTCTTGTCGCCTCAAGGAAAATTTTGATAATTTCCTCTTTAAGATTGCTAGAAAGGAAGAAGAAGAACAATTTGTTGCTAAATGTGCTCGTTTGCTTAAACAATGATTATATGACGATGATGACGAACCTTCGATTTGCATGACATTTAATGATGACACACCTTCATCACCTTTACCTCACGTGGAACCCACCGACTCTTTAACCATGGGGGACGAGCCTCTTAGCACTAATACAAACACCGATTTGGATGAATTAACCTCTTCTAGTGTTGAGAACCTTATCCCATTCCAAAGAGAGCTTGTGGGTGTTTCCAATGAACCATGTGACGAGCTTTGTATTGATATCTCTTCTCCTCATGATCACATTGAGATTTCATCACATGTTGACCTTCATGTTACTACTAGTGATTTTGGTGACTTTGATCTTGATGAATTGTTTAAAGAAAAGGATAATGAGATTGAGGACGAATTTTTGCATGACTTGCCACAAGTAGAGGATGATGATTGTGATTCTAGTGAGGCATCTTATGATATATTATTCGAGGACTTTTCATGTCAAGATGACATTTCTAATTTGGATGAAGATGTTGCTCCTATAGAAGAAGTGGAAGATGTTCATATTCGCGAGGTTTTATCAAACGTCTATAATCTTATCTCCTCGATTGAATCTTTGAATGACACACACCATAATGATTATTCCATAGAATAAGAACCTTTCATTGATATTTCTTCACCGGTTTTTGAGGTTGCACCTATTGACTTTCATGATGATATCATCTCTTTGAGTGATTCTCTCAATACACCTTCTTTACAGCCTTCTATTCCCACCCTTCCACCCTTGAAGTTGGTTATTGATGAAGATCCTATACTCTTAGAGATTGATCCTTTTTCACCTATGGCACCTTTAGAACTCAAAACCTTTGATATGGATTCTCATATGGATATTGATATCACCATAGAGGCTTATCTTGCTAATATTGATATTGAGGCTGATGATAGTGATTCTACTTGGGAAGAGGAGATTCGTCTTAGTGAGAACTTGCTTTTTGGGAACATAGAAATTACACCTCCTTCACAAGACACTATTCATCTTGATCCTCCTTTTTCTATGCCTTCTATGGAAGATTACCCACCTTTTGATGATGATGAGGAGCCCAATATGGATATACTTGTTATGAATGTTTTGATACCTACACCTTCATTGTCTCATTATGCTTTGATCACTAAGGGGGAATCTTATATGGTTGATACGAGTTCATCTTCTTATTTTCCCATTAAGGGAAAGGTTTTTGATCCTGGGATACGTAAATTTGAGACACCTTGGTTTTCATCTACTCGACTTAAGAGTGTGATTTCGATTGATCTGGGCTTTTCGTATGAGCTTACTTTGGTGATGCTACCTACTTTGGAGTTGTTCACTTGTAGAGATGGAAACTATGTATTTGATCCTGGGGTGCTTCACATTTGAGAGATTTCGTATGTTGGACAAACTTGAGACACGTTGGACCGTTCCATTTATCGAGGCAGATTTTGTAAATCTTATAGTAAATGGCAACGTGCTAAGTTTGAGTGTATCATGTGAGACGTCCTTCAAACTGGATATCTATTATTCTCCATGATGTTTCCCCAAGGACGACCTAATTCGGGGCCGAGTCGAGCTAGCGACTTAGGGTTAAAAAAACTCAAGCATTGAATAACTAGGTTAGAAAACGTAGAGTAGATTTTCAATAGGTTAGGTTTAATTGAAAGGATGTTATAGTAGAGTTGAAGTGGAGGGGTGCCTTTCTTCGTTTTTTGGTGTTTGTTCCAAGGGTTGCTCTCTCTCATTTCATGCTTGGAGCTTAAGGAGGAGGCCCGTGTATCTAGTTCACTTTGATTAGTTTTTGCTATCGTGATATTAAACACTTGTGCTTAAAATGAATATCCTTTAGTTGTCTCTTCCTTAACATGGGTTAAGCAAAGTAATCAATGTAATAAGTGTAGGGGAGTTCACTCCAATACTCTTAAACATTGAGGACAATGTTTATCTTAAGTGTAGGGGAGACTTCTATCGAAGTGACCTTACCTAGACCATTGCCTTAACTTCATGATAACATGGAAAATTAATTTTTCAAACATTTTTCAAATTTTTGATCTACTTTGGCCACCAAAAATATGCATTCATAATTTTTGCATTAATCATGTTTCATTTGCATAACACATTTGCATTGTATATATATCTTCTTTTATTTTTCATCAAAAATATATAAAAGAGAAAAAAATATAATAAAACATGGTTTAACAAATTTAGACTTCTTTGACATATTAGGCCCGCCATGGATATTTTGACTCAACCCGAGTTTGCTTATCTTAGCATTCTATAGCTAGTATCCTTAACCATGTAGTCCTTCATTGGTCTATTAGGCTAAGCATCCACCACTCTCATTATTTGAGATTTTAAATTTGTGGAGAATGGGAAATGATAGAGTTGAAGCAAGTATAAAACGGCTAGATAAACTTCATGATAATTACTTGTGGCTAAACCCTTCTCTTCTCTACCTCTATTTTCTTCGCATGTATATAATTGTTAATAAATAATCAAGAACGGTTTTAATTTGTTTGTAATCTCTTATGCATTTTTGGCTAATCATTCATGGTTGGTATAAGTACGTCTTAAGATTCTAAGTTAGAACGTTTTATGTGTACTAGACTTATGTCATGCTCAATATTTAGCGGGTGTTCTTTCTTTTATTCTTTTCAAATTTCTTAGTGAGGAATAAAGAAAAATAAGAGCGGCTTATGAAAAAATGAGTGGCTAAAAAAAAAAAAAAAAAAGAAAAGAAAAAAAATTATATACAAGACTCCCAAGAGGGGCAGTGTGGTGTTAATTATAGTGACTATTGAGTTCCAATATTACCTTGACGGGTTGCGGGGATTCAATAGATTGCTCCAATCCAATATTACCTTGACGGGTTGCGGGGTTGAAGATCTAAAGTCTCAAAAAGATGGCGGATGTAAATTATTGCGTGAGTTTTATTTTTCTTTCCTTAGCGAGTGTGTAGCTACTTATGAAAGCATGACATGAGGATTTTACACATAAGGCGAATGACATATTACTCTTGAAACTGACTTGTATTAATTGTGAGCGGTTTTTCAAGTAATGGATGAGAGGATTACTTAGGATTAAAACCGTGCTTCCTTATTTTTGGATTTTACATTTCTTATATTTCACACTTTAAATAATGACAAATTTGCTTTCAAGCAATTTGCTCAAATTATAACCGGTTCCACACTTAATTGTCATGAATAAGTTGATGCACTTTTTACTTGTGAATACAATGATCCCATTTTTAAGCTTGGTATGGGGAAAGTGAAACTTGAGGGTGATAAATATCCATGGTACCAAAGCCCTAATTTAAGTCATTGATTTCTTTATGAGTTATTTCCATCAAACCCATTTATGAAAAAAATAAAAAAATATATAAATAGAATTGTTTTCTTTGCATTGCATTGTAAATATTCAAAACCATTCATTATGTAGTATAGTTTAGTTTATCAAATCATAAAATGGCCAAGGTTGATTAATTATGAGAAAAGTGCACTCTAGAGCTTTGAAATGCTGCATTGCATGAGGTCATGGCAATGGTCAAGTGAAGGGGAGTTGATAAGTGTGAAAACACTCATCAATAATGATCCAAAAACCACTAAAAACACAGTCAAATACATAATATTTAACTATAAAATATCAGAATTACGCGTGTATTTGTGTTTTTGTGTTTTCAGGAAAAGAAAGATACATTTTGAAGAAAAGACACGTTTTCGAGGATTTATTTGATAAAAAGACGAAGAAAAAGACGAAAGATGCTTTCAAGGACCTTATTTGCCAAGCTTTCAAAGATCGAGGACTTAAGTTGAAATTTCTACAAGATAAAGGATGATAAAGAAACTTGATTTCAAAGTGTAAAAGACTTTTGACAAAATGAAAAGATGAGACGGTTTCTTTCTTTTTCCACCTCAAAACCTGCATATGCAAATCAAGAACGATGAAGGAAGAATCAAGTCAAGCTTATAACTACAAAGATGTTCCTCTTGTTCTCCTCTACAAGATGGTATCATTTAATTTGATCAAGGAAGAAAGACGAAGAAAGCCCCAAATGTGATGAAGAAGAAGGACGAGTTTAAACCTCGTATTAAACACGTGTCCACTCCTCATTGGCTTAACCACGTCATCTCATCATCTTCTGTGGCTATAAATAGAAGACGAAGGCCTCACTTTCAGATGGTTAGCTTAGGTGTAGGATTCACACAGTAGGTTACAATTAGTTAGTTAGTTAGAAATCGTTCAATTTAGTTATGTTTCTAGTTAAATTTTGTAACGAACCTTCTTAATCAGTTGTAACCGAAATCATTTTTCTGCCATTAATGAAAGCTTGAACTTTCTTTATTTTCTTTCTTTTAAACTGTTTGGATGTTATTAGTTTGATCTGTTATGAATTAGTTACGATTGTGAAACGTTTTCCACCATTAATGGAAACTTCTTTTCTCTCAAAAGCTTTCTTAAATGTTTTCTCTTTAATCTCTTGATTTCTATTCTTCTTAGCATGTTACTGTTCACGAATTGATCTGTTATGAATTAGTACTTTTGATTTCGAGATTTAAAGAGGGTTAATTTTGATCTTTGCCATTTTAGATATTGTTAAATCTCTTGGTTACTATTCATTAGAGATTATCAGCTTGACCTGTTCTATTTTCGTTTTTTTTAAGTTTTCAAAAGTTAAATCTTTTGAGTGATATCAAGTTTCGGTTTAGTTTGTGAATTTGGTTTTAATCGTTTCAGTTTTCAGTTCGTATCAAGGATTTCAGTAGTTACTGTTCACAGTCTGGTTCGAATTTGATTGATTTGTGACTCATATTTGGTTATACGAGTCAATTACTATTCACAATTAAAGTTAGTGTTATTTCAGTGAGTTCTCAGGATTTCAGTAGGACAGGAAGTGTTTTTGCTTTGTTTTAGTTTTGCAGGAATTTGAATTAGCTGGTGATAGAGTAGCGGATCATCAGTAAAGTTCGATAGTGGTGTTCGAATTATGAAGGTGTTGATTAATTTCAGTTCTGCAAGATCGTTTAGAGTAGTTGATGACACACGCTATGGTTAGTTACTGTTGAAGGTGTTGTTCAAATTAAGCCGGCTCAGCGCCTCGCTTCGTCATCAAAGGACTTTACTACGGATGAATAGGTTAAGCACATTTTATGTTACTGTAATAGTAGTATAGAATGCTAGATCATTTGTTTAGTGATTAATTCTTTTGCAAATTGCTCTATGTCATTACCTTTGACATGCTTATTAGGCTTATCCTTTGATTCAAGTTTATTAGCTTTTCAGCATTACTGAGCATTCCAGTAGCTAGTGTAAGCTTTTTGTGTAGGATTAGTGTATTGTTAATTCTGCTTAGTTTGATTCTAAATGCTATCTGCTATGGATCATAGTTCTGTTTGAATAAATTTGCCTTAGTTTTCTTGTTAGTATTCGTTAACCAGTGTTTGGTATATAGATTAGCAGTGGATGTTCATTCTCATGTTAGGAAGTAAGTAAATAGATTAAAGTGGTAAATAGCATAAGTTCCAATTTTGTTGTTTGTTCCTGTAATTAGATTTGTTGAGTTTACAGTTTTTGTCCGTAGTATTGTATAAATGCATTGTCATGTTTGTCTAATTTGATTGGGCCTTGCCTATATTTGTTACTGGGCTATTATGTTTAACCAATTAGAGTGCTAAGTAATCTAGAGTTATCAATTTCTTATCAGTAGTAGTATATAGCTAGTAGTCTTAGAATTTAATAGTAATTTTCATGTCACATTAGATATACGTTTTTTTTCATAAGTAAAATTTGTGACATAGGATATTTTTTATTTTTAGTTTTTTTTATAAAAAATTAGATTTAGTTTTATGTTTTGTATTAGAAATTTAATTTTGTAGTGTAAATTTGTATTTTTCATTTTAATATTTTGTGTGCATTTAAAAGTGGTATTTGCAATGTGTTTTTAGCGTAGTACGTATACGTAGGTGATATAGAGTATTTTTACCTTTTTAATTGCTGTGTGCCAATTAGACATAAATTCCAAACAAAGTTTTACAACCAAAAACAATCAAGTCAAGCTTAAAATTTGTTATATCAATTCGGATCAAGCTGAGAAGACAACTACACTAAAAACAAAATATTAGTTAGATGGTTAGATTGAGATCCTAGCTCCACATGGAGCGCAGTTCTCATTTCTCTTGTTGACTTAACCAGAGCACATACACACAACTCCTTAGATCGCATATTTCTATAAATTTATCATCCCATTTTTACTTAAAGTTATTATGCAAAATTAGATCTAGGTTTAATTGTAATTTCTTTTTCATAGTTATGTACTTAATTTTCAGTTATCAATAAAAAGTTTATTTCAGTTTAATATTATCTTGATCTACTTTCTGTTAAAGTTTTACTGCAATTTGTCCTTCATCTAGTTTGTTATGATAATATTAATGTTATTTAATTAAGTTAAATAATAGCTTATGTTAAATAATATAAGTAATATTTGGAAAAAAACTTATCCCTACTGGATTAGTTAAAAATAGCTACTATTAGTTGTTGTTTGAGTTGTGGTTCAACGAAAGGTGGTTTGATTAATGGTTCGTATGGTGTTTAACAGTGGTTTTGATTCAGTCTAATTAGACGGCTCAACGTCGCATCTGCTTCCCAAAGGGTTACTTCAAAATGTTCTCTTCTATTTTTAAATTTTCATGTTTACCAGATTAATTTTTGTTAAATGCTTATGATATATAAATGACAAATGATTAGGGTTGTAGGGTTTTGATATAGATTTATTTGAATTTGATTGGTTATCTGTTGATGAATTTCTCTGCTTTAGAGTAAGGTTTAAATAAGTTGTTTTACCTAAAAGTTTATTTAATCTGATATCATTTACATTTGATAAGAGTCTTTGAGAGTATTGTGATCAGTCTGCTGATTATTTTGGTTCTTAGTTTGATGCTTATTTTCCTGTTTATTTGGCTGTTATAAAGTTTAGTTTGCTGTTTATTTGGCTGTTTAAAAAAAAATTGTCCACCACTGCTTTGAACCAAGGACCTCTTGGTCGTGGGGGTAATGTGTTAACCATCTGAACTAGCCATCTGTTTTGGTTTAATAACAGTTTCTTTAATTAATATAGTTTCATTAATTCTATTGGTCAGCTTTAAATAGATTTTAAATACAAGTTTTCAATTAGTAAATTTTAATTATTAGTTTTATAAAATTACCTTTTTAAAGTTTTAAAAAAATAATAAAAAAAAGAAAGTATAAAAATAGTTTTCTTTAAATATTTAGAATTAATTTGTCATTTTCAATTTTAGGATAATCTTACATTTACGTTTTTGGCATTTAGTATTTTGCATTTTTACTTGTCATTTTTATTTAGCATTTTTATAATTCTAGTTTAATTGTGAATTTTAATTTCGTACTTTGTGTTTTATTTAACTTGCGGTATTTGCAATTTGTTTTAGATTAGTAAGTATTTACTTATTAATAGTATTATTTTTATCTTTTTACGTGCATTCAAGTAACATAAAAACCAAAAATATATCTTAACCAAAAACGAATAAATCTTGTGAAATATTTGAGATCAATTCGAGACGATTTGAGGAACGATAAATAGAGAGAAAAAGAATGGAAAAATTCATATATTAAATTGGCACCGCTGCCGCTTCGCTCGTTACGATTGAAGATTTTTCGTGAGACGATTTGGATTTTGGGATCCATTCAATTTTGAATGTTATTTTTATTGTTAAAAAATCAAAAACATAAAAAAAATCAAAAACTTAAAAATACAAAAAAATTAAAAATCATCAAAAGCAAACTCTTTCTTAAGATTTGCACCAAAAAAATTAAAAAAATCCAAAAGTAATACTTTTTCTAAAGTATTACACCAAACATATTACGTATTATTGTTATTTCTCTTATTTTAATTTCTTTCTCTTTTTATTGTGAATATATATTTTTCTAAAAAATACAAAAAGTTTTTCTTTTACTATAAGATATTACGTATATAAACCTTAATACACAATATTTCCAAAAGTATTGCCGAGGCATTACCCCGTATTTGGAGGCGTTCCGGTTCCTTATACGTGTATCGATCAAAGAAAAATAAAGGCAAAATAGATAAATACTAATAAAAAGTTTGAACTTGATTTATACAAACTATAAGGTGGGTATATGGCGACGAGCTATAAAAGGCCGTATAAGGAAACATGTTTTTAAGTGCTTTGTGCCACCTCGTTTCCCCGCTTGCTTGTGCCTATATTGAGAGGGACGACCGATTATTGATTTTCCAACTCAAGTAGTATTACGTATATATTTTTTGTAGCTTTTTGATATTGAACCTCGAGAGGGATAATCCCTTTCCTCTCAAAGTCGACCGAGGTCTCCTACCTCATTCCTCGAGTTTAGTTGTATGCGCACTCGAGCGCGTGCACACATACCGAGTGGTGTACCAAATATTTCTAATTCTTCCAAAAGAAGAAGAAGAACAAAAAGACCATCAATCAAGCCGATCCTGAGAATCAAGATTTGAACAACACGATGGCAACGGATAATCGACCAATGATTGAGATTTTACAATCTCACGTGAAGGGAAATGATGACGCGATTGTGGTGCCGGATATTGGAGCGAATAATTTTGAACTAAAAACGGGTTTTATTCAAATGGTTTCTGCTACACCATTTTTAGGCCGTACTAATGATGACCCACACGCTCATATAAAACATTTCATACAATTGGAAAACACCATCAAATACAATGGGGTGCCACAAGAGGCCATTCGTTTACTCCTCTTTCCTTTTTCCCTCGAGGGACAAGCCCGAAATTGGCTTGATAAGGAACCACCCAAAAGTATCACCACATGGGCGGATTTAGAGACCAAGTTCATTAACTACTTTTTCCCACCATTACGGACCACCTCTTTAAGGAATGACATCATTACCTTTGAACAAAAATATGGGGAAACGTTTAGTGAGTCTTGGGACCGTTTAAGGAGCTTTTACAAAAATGTCCACATCATGGTTTTACAAAAGTGCATCAAATCAATACGTTTTACAATGGTTTAACTCTTAATGACCAAGACTCACTTAATAGTGTCGCGGGGGGTAATATTCTTGTGAAATCCATGAACGAGGCTTGGGCAATAATTGAAAACAAGGCAAAAGTTCAAACCAAGAGTGTAAGGGCTATTATGGCTAGTGCTAGTACTAGTGAGACCGATAAGAAAATTGACGCGCTTACTTCAAACATGACCGACCTGGCTTTACATGTTAAGAACAATGTGCAAGTAAATGCCTTAAAAGAGACTTGTGAAACATGTGAAACTTGTGGTGGACCACATTCGTACTATAATTGTGACAAGGTTTACAATCAACAACTAGAAGTTTATGCTTATAACAACAATGAAAATGAGCTGGTTCATTTCAAACCAAATGTTGATGTTAACCATTTGTCTTATAAGTCTAATAAATATTTGGCTCCCCCAGGTTTTGTAGCTCCATAAAGACCACCCCCACCCGCCTAAACTAGGAACCAAGGTCCTCAATGGGGTAATTTTCAAGGGAATTCAAATATAAGGGGTTTTAATCAAAATCAAGGGAATTTTCAAGGGCAAATCCAAGGGTTTAATAATCAAAATCATGGATTTCATAACCAAGTTTTCAAAAAGAAGGTTTTAATCAAGGTTTTCAAAATTTAATCCAAACCAAGGTTTTCCTAATCAAGGGATTAACAATCAAGGGTATAATCAAATGAACATGCATAATCCTCAAATGGAGTTGGTTCTAAAAAAATTAACCGAACACGAGCGAACCATGAAAGAGATGCAAGAATCGACCGATAGGAAATTTATACAAATGATTCAAACACTTCGTCCCCAAGGTGCCCTCCCTTCTAACACCGTGACCAATCCTAGGGCTAACGTTAATGCCATCACTACTAGGAGCGGTAAGACCACCAAAGAACCTTCTTATTCCCCACCTAACCATGGACCCGATATTTCTTCTTCTTCTACCCACCCACCCTCACCTTCTACTTGTGTGATACCACCTTTAATGCCTTCGTCTCCACCTTTTGTTCCACCTTTACCTCAATCTTATACCACACCTTCGATTCCCAAACCGGTTCCTTCACCTTCCATTTCTACCCTTCCTCCACCAAAGGATGTGAGTGAGCAATCCACTCCAAAGCCATCATCTCAACCCAAATAGTTGAGGTTTTGTATACCCTTTAGGAAAAGAGCAACAAATAGGGTAAGTGAGCACGACGATTTAGGAAAACCGTGTGTAAATGACCCTACAATGAGTTCGTTCTCAAGGAGGCTAGTGTATTATGTGTGTAATGATATGGATTAATTTGTGATTATATCTAAGAAAGAAAAATAGAAAAGGGATTAGAAGAGAATGACGGTTATGAAGACGGATTAAACTAAGTCTAAAAAGGCGTACACGTAAAGTCGTAAAAAGTACCAAAATTAAAATTTTAACCTAAAAATTTCTAAAAATTACCAAAAATCCCTAATAATCTAAGAATTTAAAAAAAATCAAAACTTGCAAAAACCTTTTAATTAATTAGATAATGACTTTTTAATGCTAATTAAAGCCCTAAAAATCAAAATTAATTATTAAAAAGCCCTAAACAAGATTTTAAAGTTTGTAAACCTAAAAAATACTCTAATTAACCTAAAAACTATTTTTCAAAATTTTAAAACCAATTAAAACTATTTTTAAATAATTAAAAACTCCTAAAATCAATTAAAAGTTAAATTAATTATAGAAATAGATTAAAAGACCCTAAAAATATTTGGAAAGTTGCAAAAATCCTAATTAAGTATTCATAACCTAGGAAAAATGTAAAAACCTAGAAAATCAGACTTTTAATTTTTAATAATAAAATAATATTAAAATAATATTAAAAATCCAAAAATTACAAAAAAATTCTAAAAACTTGCAAACTAGCTTAATTTAACCTAATAAACTCATAAATGAAAGTGAAATTACCTAAATACCCCTATTGGGCCTAGAAAATGGGCTAAACCCAAAACAGACCCTTATTGGGCTTTTTTAAGGCCCAATAATAAAAAGTGTTCAAAATAAGCCCAAAAAGCACAGGTTGACTCAAAATTTGATTTTAAACAACTTTTTCCAAAGGCCCAAAAGCTGAAAATCTGAAATAAGCTAACTTATAATAAGCAGCTTATTCTTAATGGGCTTTTGAGCCCATTAAGCTATAAGCTGATGCCATAAGCTAAAATTTGACACACAAGCTTCTTTTGACCTAACAAAGACTTCTGCAAAAAGAACTTTGAAATAAGCCCAAGGAATAAGCCTTAAAATGCAATAAGCAATCTACACAAAACGACAAAATAGTCGTTTTTGAGTTCTAGGCCACCCCAAGTGCTGATTCAAGTTCCAAAAGCTTTTAAATGACTTAATTAAGCAAAATCAACAAAGAGTTTTCAAATAAGCACACTCAATAAGCTGGAAAGTCAAATAAGCACTTATGTTAAAAGTCAAAGTAGTTGGTTTTCTAGTAAAAAGTCAAAGTCAAAGTCCAATAAGCTCCAGTCTACTTAAATGGGTCAAATAATGAAGACCTATCACAAAAAATAAGTTGTTGCAAGTCAGAATAAGCTAGAATAGCTTATTGATAAGCTGATGACCAAATTGCACTAGCAGGGGCTAGTTTTGGATGTTGAGCAGTGGAAACTTTTTCCACTGCTTGACTATTTTGACTTTTTGTCTTTAGTGACTTTTTCTTGGGTTCAGATTACACAAAGGCACCCAAATGATCTTTGGATCAAAAGGAGTCAATCACAATCAAAATAACTCAATCTCTAACACCCAATTGATACAGTTTAATCAATCATTCATCAGACATGATACAGACATGAACAATAAGCAGTTGAGCACAAATAAGCAGTTTTAGCAATAATCAGCCAGCCAAATTCAACCAAATGCACACACAAGCTATTATAAACTCCAATAAGCAAGTCTAAACAGTTTTCATGCACTGGTTCAAAGAATTAAGCAAGATTCAAGCAATGAAAGTTACTGATGAACACTAACACATGCAGTTTTTACTTTTGCTGATGTATTTGACACACAAGCCAATTTCAACACTTCAAATCTATCAAATAGGTTATATTGATGATGTTTTAACAGCTTTTATCCCTAAACATGCATAAACTCTAGGTTTTCCCAAAATTTTAGGTCAAAAAACAGTCAACTCAACAAGATATAGCAATTTGTTTGATTCAAGGTTTCAAACTCAGAAACTTGCAGCAAAACACTCTCAAACAAAGGTAGAACAGATATCAAGCATAAACAATACAAACTAACAACACAATAACTAGTTGCAAGTACAAACCAGTAGACCCAAACACCCCTTTATCTTTTCCAAATCAAAATTTTCAAAGGCAAAGTGAGATTTCAGTCCAACCAAGCATCAATTAACACTAAAACAAGTAAGATAAACAGATTCAAGCAGATTTAAGCCACAAAATTCACAAGAACACAAGTTTCATACAAATATCACCAAAAATCACAATTTAAGCAGATTTTGAGATTGAGTATGCAAACCTCATGGATGTACATCCACACCCACGAATTTTGAGCTTATGTGCTAGCAAGAACAAGCACAAGCTTCCACAATAAGCCTGCTAAGATTGAACAAGGTTAAAGCACAATATCATAAAAATCAGAAACTTTGAAAATCTTGATTGATGCAAACTTGTTACCCCACACTTGATTATCCCCAAGTTATACGCCTCACCACACCTTAACCAACTCAATTAGGATGCTATGATCAGCCCTCTAGCCCAAGAATTCCAAGATTGGAACAAGACTCAGAAAAATATCAAGAAAATGAGAAAATGTGCAAACTTTTGCACACTCCTCTTTTGAAAACAGGTTTTAAACTTCAAAAGCAGTAAACTAAGAACATAAACAAGCATAATAAAGATGGCACTTGGTCTTTCTTCAAAGCACTTAACTCAAATTCATTAATCAGAAAGAGGATTTACAAGTGTTTGAACAAAGGAAAAACCAAAAGCAAACGTCTCATTGAGACCCTATGGCTTTATATATAGCCTTACAAGTGACTAAGGAACAGCTAAAAAGTTTAAACCCTAATGCTTGTTCTTCCAAATTTGCCCTTGAGACTTTTGGCATCTTCTTGAATCATGTGACTTGTTTTAGAGTTATGTATGAGTTGGCAGGTTGCAATTGTATCCAAAGGCTAGAAAGAAGCTTAAAATGTAAGCTTCAATCTTGAGTGTTGATTTTCTGGCATGTTTTGACAGTATCCTCAAAAACGTGTGAAGGAGGGAACTCATGTGAACTTGTGGGTGATGAGGTGTCATGTTTAAGGGTTGGGATGTGTTTAGGGTTGGCTTAATCATAAATCTGGAAAGAATTACAAGCTAATTCATAGTATTTAAGGAATACCCAAATTTGGCTTATGAACTCAAGAACAAGGTTTTGATCCAGTTTATGATTTAAAAACATGTTATGCGCCCAAAATTAATTAACTAAACCAGGTTAGTTAAAAGTTGTTATAAGTGGAAGGTGACATGGCCAAGGGGTGAGTTGTGATTGGCTGGATGGAGTGAGTGGGGCACGTGTCACCCCCTCACTGGTCTAGGTAAGTTTGGTGTCTGCCCCTTTTTGGTCCCTTAACTCTTTGCTTCTTGCCTTTTCTCTTGAAAATTCTATCAACGCCCATTTATGCCTTAACAACTTTTGCCCACTTTGCATTTTTGGCCCAAAAACTTTTACAAAATGAATTCAGGGGTATTTCTTGCCATTTTTGCATTCTTGAAGGACTGGTTTGGTAATTTCTTCAATGATAATGGTCTAGACTTGTATAATTGACATTTTGGAGGACTGAAATTGCCAAGTCTTGATGATTGAGGGACCATTTTTGCCAAATGTTTAAAGTTGAGGGTCCTTTTTGTAATTTTGGGATTTTCAAAGGACCAAACTTGTCATTTCTTGTACTTTGAAGGACTTCATGATATATTTGACTTTGTGGATGATATTGTTTGACAATTTAGCTTTGTTGAGGGGCTAAACTTGCTAATTCTTCAAAGTGGAGGGCCCTTTTTGTAATTTTGACAAACTTTAGGGACCAAACTTGTAATTATGAGGATACAAGGGTATAAAGTGTCAATTATTCATAATTGGAGGACCCTTCTTCATAATTCTTCAAATCTTTAAGGGTTGATCTTGGGAAAGTCTTCATTAGGGCTTGGTTCATTGTGCGGCTTCGTTTCCCGTGTTCGTTTTTTTGAATGATTCTTGTGATCTTTTGTCGTTCTCTCAATATCCGTACCTAAGATACACAAGTAGCAAACACAAGCATATATATGGGTATTTTGATGATATTTAAAACATTTTAAGCCCTATTTGGAAGATGAGACTATGTAAAAAAGCAGTCTCATCACCCCCCATACTAAACCATTGTCGTGCCCTCACGCAATGCTAGAATAAAGTATCGTAGCATCTCCAAAATTTATTTTTGTTCACTTTATTGAACGATAAACTATCTATACTACTTCTATTGCTACTTCTACTTGTGTTTTAGACATAATGTATGATTTTCATCGCAAAATGGGACGTTTAGGTTCATAGAATAAGAACACGTGAATGCTTCGTTAGAAATAATTTCATCGTCCTCGATTTTCACCCTAATTCCATGCTAAGCGTGCAACGAGATCATTGTCATTATAAGTTAGTAATGCTAACACTACTCATATGCCCTAATCACGTACTTATCCTCCCATTATTCCTAAGTTGTATCTCTTATATTTTATTTTGTCTTGAATGCTTCATGAGGATACATTGTTTGACTTATGCGATAATAGAGATTTAGGTCTAAAACTAGAGTCCTAACGGTGTAACTAAGACCATCAAATCAATAACCCCTCCCAATAGACAACGATGTTAAAAAATTAAGTTGACAAGAAGAATCGATAAACACAGTTTTATAACGGTTTTGAACATGAGACTTATTACCAAGACTTTTATACGCCCCCTAACGGAAGGGCCTTATTATCTTTGGTTTACCTCTATCTTTTATTCAACTTCGCCATGAAGCTTTTATTATGACTTCGGTCTTGCCTTGCCTTTTATTATCCGCCTCATCGGTGGTTTTATTAGCCAAAGACGTATATCCTCACGCTAAAGCGAATTTTGGATCTTTAAAGCTTCGAAGATTAAGGCTTGATTCACTTTCAATTTTGCATAGATTTTTCGGCCTTGTGGGGCTTCAAATTGTTTGCTTGATTTAGGTGAGCACTTGAAATCTTATTATTGGGTGAAGCTTTCGATTATTGGGGTGCCAATACTTCAAAACCGTGACGCTGGCGATACCTTAATGTCTTCCCAATTTAATTACACGGAAGCTACTAGAAAAGACTAGAAACCCAACAATCCTAACTAAACCGCTAAGTCAATATTTATTAAGCAAAA
The DNA here is from genome assembly GCA_025667525.1 of Glebionis coronaria. Lineage (NCBI taxonomy): Eukaryota > Viridiplantae > Streptophyta > Magnoliopsida > Asterales > Asteraceae > Glebionis > Glebionis coronaria. The sequence continues at coordinate 318,392,907 of CM046879.1, read as the reverse complement.
AATATTTACATGCGAAGGGAGAATAAGCAAACAACGAGAACACATGAGTTTTTGAAAGAATACGAGTACTCTACGTTTAGCATAGTAACTTATAATTAACTCTATCATTTCTCGTCCTAATTTAAGAGACTTAGCCTAATGTGTAGTTAAGGAATCAAAGCTAAGTGCTCAACACGCACGGTCGAGTCAAAAATTACTCTTATTCTCGCCATCGGAAAATCTACATTCGTGTCTCCAAACACTTATAAAACATGAGAAAAAATTTAAAATTTGGCCATTTTTAGCCTTATTTTGCAACAAAACGATAAACAAAAAGATAAACTTTGGAAAGCGTGAAGCTTTGGCAAGGCAAGTATCTATTCACCCCCCCATACTAAAGCTAAACATTGTCCTCAATGTTTCGAGTCTAGGGGTGCAAACACCCCCATACTAGAGACGTTGTCGAATGCCTAATCTAGCATGGAAAGGGAGTAACCAATAAATTAATAGCCGTTTATGAAGTGTGCTAATAACCTAAGGTTAGAACATCAAAAGGATATATCATGGATATTGAGAAAGTCTTCAAAGCAAACGATCGAGTGCTCCCATAAAACAAACACGAGAGGCTCCAATCGTGAAGATCATGATCATCTAAAGTTCACAATTCACAAACAACCACGAAACAAAGGTTGGAAGGGCACAAATCCCCACACGTTAACTACATTAAAAAGAGATAATATGTACATTGGATAAGCATGGGACTCCCCCACGAGGCTCCTCGTTTTTGATTGCCGAGTCATGAGCTCGACTCGATCCCCCCAATACTAATTATCATTGGGGAAGGTGACTTGGTCGAGGTAGTTCAAGGATGGAACTTCCCCGCCAAAGTAGTGCTTCAACCTATGTCCCTTCACCTTGAAGTTAGGACCATCCTCTTGAGCTAGCTCGATGGTCCCATACGGAAACACTTGAGTCACGGTGAATGGACCGGACCAACGGGATTTCAACTTACCGTAAAAGATTTTTAATCTTGAATTAAAAAGCAAAACTTGATCCCGAATGTTAAAAACCCGGTTTTTAATTTTAGAATCATGCAACTTTTTAGTTTTTTCTTTGTAAATCAATGAATTTTCATAAGCAATATCCCTCAATTCATCCAATTCATTTAATTGCATTTTCCGGTGTTTTCCTGCGGTCTCCATATCATCATTACAATGCTTTAGGGCCCAATAAGCCTTGTGTTCTAACTCGATAGGCAAATGACAATTCTTTCCATACATAAGCTTATAGTGAGTGCACCCAATGGGTGTCTTATGAGCGGTCCTAAAGGCCCATAAAGCATCGTCTAACTTATCCGACCAAGTTTGTCGGTTTTCCCCAACGGATCTCTCCAAAATCCTCTTCAAAGCTCGGTTTGAAACCTCGACTTGCCCACGCGTTTGTGGGTGATAAGCCGTAGAAAGCCGATGTGTAACCCCATATTTCCTTAGGACCCTTTCGAATTGGTCGTTACAAAAATGGGTTCCACGATCGCTTATGATAGCACGAGGGGTTCCAAACCGAGAAAACAATTGCTTCAAAAACTTGACTACCACTCGAGCATCATTGGTGGGCAAGGCCTTGGCCTCCACCCACTTAGATAGGTAGTCAACCGCAACGAGAATGTACTTATTACCACGAGATGATGGGAACAGCCCCATAAAGTCTATACCCCAAACGTCAAAGATCTCACACACTTGGATGATATTTTGTGCCATTTCATCTTTTTGTGAGGCGTTTCCTTGTTGTTGGCATGAATCACAAGACTTCACAAGATCTTGTGCATCTCGGTAAATAGTAGGCCAAAAGAAGCCGGCATCAAACACCTTCTTAGCCGTGAGATTAGCACCGTGGTGACCACCCGTGGGTCCCTCATGGCAAGCTCTAAGGATGTTAGAAGCTTCAGTGCCAAATACACAACGTCGGATGATTTGATCCGCACAAGTTCGAAACAAGTAAGGGTCGTTCCAAAAGTAGAACTTGACGTCACGAAAGAATTTTCGTTTTTCTTGAGTCGTCATACCCTTAACGATGAAGTTACCCGCATGGTAATTTGCACAGTCCGCAAACCATGGGGTGGAAGGATCAAGCTTAGAATTCACTACACCAAGTGTTTCAAGCGGAAATGTTTCGGTGATTTCCTTGGGCTCGTAAACACTTTGGTGAGGATCTTCCAAACGAGAAAGATGATCGGCCGCTAGATTCTCGGCTCCTTTTTTGTCAACGATGGTGTGATCAAATTCTTGAAGGAGGAGAATCCAACGAAGTAATCTAGGCTTAGCATCTTGCTTTGCCATGAGATACTTGATAGCCGAATGGTCCGTATACACTATGCATTTAGCTAAGACGAGGTAAGGTCGGAACTTCTCAAATGCATACACCACGGCAAGGAACTCCTTTTCCGTTGTAGTGTATTTTAGTTGAGCCTCGGTTATCGTCTTGCTAGCATAGTGAATAGGAAAGAAGTGCTTATCATGACGTTGCCCCAAAACAGCCCCAATAGCGTAATCACTAGCAACACACATTAGTTCAAAGGGGAGGTTCCAATTGGGAGCAACAAGAATGGGAGCTTCGGTAAGTTTCCTCTTAATGATTTCAAAGGCTCGTACACAATCTTCGTCAAAGACAAAACGTGCCTCTTTTTCAAGAAGATGTGTAATGGGTCGAGAAATCTTTGAAAAATCCTTGATGAATCGACGATAAAAGCCCGCGTGGCCTAGGAAACTCCTAACTCCCTTAACGGTTTTGGGATGAGGTAATTTGGCGATGACGTCTACCTTAGCTTGATCTACCTCAATCCCCGCTTTCGAGACCTTGTGCCCTAAGACGATTCCACTCTTAACCATAAAATGACATTTTTCCCAATTGAGCACAAGGTTGGTTTCCTCACAACGTTTTAACATTCTCTCAAGGTTCGACAAACACGAAGTGAACGAATTACCAAACACGGAAAAGTCCTCCATGAAGACTTCCATCGTCTTCTCGATCATATCATGAAAAATAGCCATCATGCACCTTTGAAAGGTTCCCGGTGCATTGCAAAGTCCGAATGGCATTCTACGATAGGCAAACGTTCCATATGGACACGTAAACGTAGTTTTTTCTTGATCACGAGGGTCGATGGGATATTGGAAGTAACTGGAAAAACCATCTAGAAAGCAATAGAAATCGTTTCCCGCAAGACGCTCCAACATTTGGTCCATGAAGGGCAAGGGAAAATGGTCTTTTCGAGTGGCTTCATTCAACTTTCGATAGTCAATGCACACTCTCCATCCGGTCACGAGTCTAGTGGGAATCAACTCGTTGGCATCGTTTGGCACAACGGCCATCCCTCCCTTTTTAGGGACACAATGAATAGGACTCACCCAAGGGATATCGGAAATAGGGTAAATCATTCCCGCGTCAAGGAGTTTAAGGACCTCCTTTTTGATGACGTCGTGAATTTTGGGGTTCACCCTTCTTTGACTTTAGATTGTGGGCTTGAAATCCTCCTCCATTAAGATTTTGTGAGTACAAAATTTGGGATCGATTCCCTTAATGTCGGATAACTTCCACGCAATCGCCCCTTTGTGATCCTTTAGAACATCGACAAGTGCGGTTTTTTCATCATTCGAAAGTTCCTTCGCAATAATAACCGGCAACTTGTCGTCCTCCTCCAAATAGACATATTCGAGGTGAGGAGGTAAATCTTTCAACTCAAGGATAGGTGGTTCCTCAAGTGAAGATTTGGGCTCGATACTCATAACCTCCTCGGGTGGAGGAAATGGGAAATCGTTAAGAAAATCCTTGATAATCGAGAAGTCCTCATCGTTGTGGTGGTCTTCGTCACAAGTACGTGGAACATTGCATTCTTCAAACGTAAAACCACCACCTTCAAAAGGAGTGAAGGTTGGTGTCGAATTATCAAGAATTGGATCCAACATAGTGGGATTGCCACTAGTTTCTTCATCACCAAAACCTAGAACTTCTTGTGAAAATTCCTCGCAAACCACGTCAATCATATCAACGAGGTTTATGGTTGCAACGGAATAAACATGAGAAATTTGAGAGTTTTGAGTTGCGTTTATAACAAGTTCCTCGTCGTTGAAACGTAAGGTGATCTTTCTAGCATGCACATCAATCAAAGCCATAGACGTATCTAAAAACGAACGACCTAAAATGAGAGGAACTTGAGGATCCGTGGGGATATCAACAACGATAAAGTCTATAGGATAGTAGAACTTCCCCACTTTCACAAAAACGTCTTCCGCCAAACCACATGCGGGAATCGTGGAATGGTCGGCCAACTCGATAGACATTAGTGAAGGAGTAAGATTAGGAAGATTGAGCGACTTGAAGATTGCAAGTGGCATCAAGTTAATGCTAGCACCAAGATCGGCCAAGGCGAAGCATTCCTCCATATCTTGGATTGCACAAGGGATCAAAAATTTACCGGGATCACCGACTTTTTGAGGTATGCGATTAAGATAAACCGACGAACAACTAGACAATTGGTGCAATTTCTCCTTGTTGTTCAACATACTCTTAAAGTTAGCGGCAAATCGAGGCATCATGACCAAAGCATCGGCGAAACTCACATTAAGGTGCAAATCACGAAACATTTTCATAAAAAGCTCAAATTGGTAATTGTCGCACTCTTGACGTTTCTCCTTCCTAAGTCTCGATGGATAGGGCAAAGGTGGTGTGGGTTGAGGCATAGTAGGCATAGCCTTTGGAATCTCGTGTTCCAATGATGGTAACGGGTCAACCGTAGGTGTGGCATGAGCGGTACTTCGTGGGATTGGGACATGCTCCTTTTGGACCACCACCTCGGGTTCTTCCTCAATTGCTTCCTCCGTAGGAGAAATTGGTTGAGGAGTCGGTTCCTTAAGTGTCTTACCACTACGTGTGGTAATCACTTTCATCTCACCCTTAGGGTTGGATATGGTGTTGCTAGGAAGACCACTTGACGACGGTTTACACATTATTGCCTCAAAAATAGACGAGATTTTATCTTCAAAATTAGATTGCCTCAATACGGCTTCGGTTTGCCTTTTCTCGGCCTTAATCATTTCTTGTTTAATCTCATGTTTCCCTTGTTCCATCTTTTGTTGGTTTTGTTGCAACCTAGTGACATTTCCTTCCATCTTGTTGGTGTGGATTTTAAGTTCATTAGCTAACTTATTTTTCAACTCTTTATTCAAGTCGTTCTTAAACTCGGATCTTAGGCTAATGATTTCTCTTTGAATATTGTCAAACCTAGCATCATTCCCACTAGCATATTCAACAAACTCACTTGGAAGATCTTTCAAAGTTTGCAAACTTTTGTTGCTATTTTGAAAATCATTTTTGTTTGAAACTTGATTATTAGCCCCTTGATTCCCATAGTTTCCCTTGTTGTAATTGTTTTTGAAACCAACTTGATTGTTGCGATAGTTGTTGTTAGCATTTTGATTTGAACCAAAACCCGGTGGAGTCATTTGACTAGAGCGGGAAACTTGACCGTTTTGGTTGTAATTTCCCGTGGCCGCGAAGGCACTCGAAGTGTTACCACCGTTGGTAATGCACTCGGAGAAATCATGACATCCACCACAATACATGCAAGAAACCTCAACCGCTTTAGCCGTAGCGGGAGCACTTTGTTCACCAACTTTAAACTCAATCAAAAGTCCTTTCAACTTATCAAAAATCTTGTTTTCCAAGTTCGCCTCAATTTGGAAAGCATCGATGGTAGTAGACAAAGAAGGTGAAGCCGAAGACGAAGCCTTACGAACGCTAGACGTGCTACGAGGACTATACACCTTAGATCTATTTTCAATTATCACCAAAGCTTCCTCAACCGTTTTACACAAAAAATTACCACCCGCGGCGGCATTCAAATAATCCCTTTCATGATCATTAAGTCCATTGTAAAACGTGTCAATTTGATGCAAATCGGAAAAACCGTGATGAGGACATTCATGTAACATTTCCTTAAACCTATTCCAAGCCGTTGAAAAACTTTCATTAAATTCTTGTGAAAACTTTGAAATCTCGTTTTTCAAGTGCGTAGTCTTAGAGGGCGGAAAAAATTGGTTCACAAATTTTGACACGAGATCCTTCCACGTCAATATAGAATTGGGTGGCTCTTTCTCTAACCAAATTTTAGCGGGCCCCGCTAAGGAATACGGAAAAAGCATCATCTTAATCGAGTCGTTCGAGACATCCTTAAACTTGCAAGTAGCGGTAAGACGATTGAATTGGCGGATATGGTTGTGGGGATTGTCCTTCTCATCACCTCGGAATTTGTGTTTTGGATCATCGACAACAAACCCGTTTTCACCTCAAAATTCTCCGCAAGGATAGCGGGAATCACAATAGCCTCTCCATAACCCTCGGTGGGTGCTTGAAGTAACTCCATCATAGTTCGATTCGCCATGGTTGGTGCTTCTCTTACAATGGATTCGTCAATAGGAGACTCCTCACTAGAATTGTTGAGAGTGGGAGTTTTGTTCTTTCGTTTACGTGCACGTCTTGCTTGATTTCGAGTTAGCATAAACGTCACGTACAACGAGGGGACGAGCAAAGAAGATTCTTTTTGGTGTTTTGTATTTTTCAATTTTTTTTGTGGTTTTTGATTGTATTAACCTTTTTGGAAATTGGTGAAATGTATTAAGTAGACACAAATCTACAAATCTCCTCTTTAATCAAATCTCTTGATTAAAGAAGCCTCAAGGAATGAAAACGGTCACGTGAAGTGAACGCCTTCGATGACTTTAGAACGTTGGTGGAACATCAAAACGTTCAAGAGGGTTTAATCAATAGAAACCAAGAAAATATATATGATACTTAGTAATACTTTGGGTGGCAAAACCCTCGATTAGCTCTCACAATCAAATACTCACAAGCAAGCGGGGAAACGAGGCGGCACGAAGCACTTAAGAGCCTTTTTCCTTAGGATATATTTTATAATATCCGCCTTATACCCACCTTATAGTTTGTATTTTCAAGATTAAGCTTCACGAAAGTATTTATCTATTTTTGCCTTTTTCTTTGGTTTGAGATTCGAATACAATGATTGGGTAATGACCTCCCAAGTCAAGGTTGTGATTTCTCACGTATTTGGAGTACTTGTGAATTTATTGTTCTACGTATACAATATATTAATAATATTCACACAAAAACCGAAAACCGATAATACGTATTAGTAGAGTGCTATTAATACAATTACTAATTATGGTTAGTATAAAAACAACAATGCCAAATCAAAACACAACACGCCTCCCCGGCAGCGGCGCCAAAATGATAGTTGAGGTTTTGTATACCCTTTAGGAAAAGAGCAACAAATAGGGTAAGTGAGCACGACGATTTAGGAAAACCGTGTGTAAATGACCCTACAATGAGTTCGTTCTCAAGGAGGCTAGTGTGTTATGTGTGTAATGATATGGATTAATTTATGATTATATTTGAGAAAGAAAAATAGAAAAGGGATTAGAAGAGAATGACGGTTATGAAGACGGATTAAACTAAGTCTAAAAAGGTGTACACGTAAAGTCGTAAAAAGTACAAAAATTAAAATTTTAACCTAAAAATTTCTAAAAATTACCAAAAATCCCTAATAATATTCTAAGAATTTACAAAAAATCAAAACTTGCAAAAACCTTTTAATTAATTAGATAATGAATTTTTAATGCTAATTAAAGCCCTAAAAATCAAATTAATTATTAAAAAGCCCTAAACAAGATTTTAAAGTTTGTAAACCTCAAAAATACTTTAATTAAGCTAAAAACTATTTTTCAAAATTTTAAAACCAATTAAAACTATTTTTAAATAATTAAAAACTCCTAAAATCAATTAAAACTTAAATTAATTATAGAAAATGATTAAAAGACCCTAAAAATATTTGGAAAGTTGCAAAAATCCTAATTAAGTATTTAGAACCTAGGAAAAATGTAAAAACCTAGAAAATTAGACTTTTAATTTTTAATAATAAAATAATATTAAAATAATATTAAAAATCAAAAAATTATAAAAAATTCTAAAAACTTGCAAACTAGCTTAATTTAACCTAATAAACTCAGAAATGAAAGTGAAATTACCTAAATACCCCTATTGGGCCTAGAAAATGGGCTAAACCCAAAACATACCCTTATTTGGCTTTTTTAAGGCCCAATAATAAAAAGTGTTCAAAATAAGCCCAAAAAGCACAGGTTGACTCAAAATTTGATTTTAAACAACTTTTTCCAAAGGCTCAAAAGCTGAAAATGTGAAATAAGCTAACTTATAATAAGCAGCTTATTCTTAATGGGCTTTTGAGCCCATTAAGCTATAAGCTGATGCCATAAGCTAAAATTTGACACACGAGCTTCTTTTGACCTAACAAAGACTTCTGCAAAAAGAAATTTGAAATAAGCCCAAGGAATAAGCCTGAAAATGCAATAAGCAATCTACACAAAACGACAAAATAGTCGTTTTTGAGTTCTAGGCCACCCCAAGTGCTGATTCAAGTTCCAAAAGCTTTTAAATGACTTAATTAAGCAAAATCAACAAAGAGTTTTCAAATAAGCACACTCAATAAGCTGGAAAGTCAAATAAGCACTTATGTTAAAAGTCAAAGTAGTTGGTTTTCTAGTAAAAAGTCAAAGTCAAAGTCCAATAAGCTCCAGTCTACTTAAATGGGTCAAATAATGAAGACCTATCACAAAAAATAAGTTGTTGCAACTCAGAATAAGCTAGAATAGCTTATTGATAAGCTGATGACAAAATTGCACTAGCAGGGGCTAGTTTTGGATGTTGAGCAGTGGAAACTTTTTCCACTGCTTGACTATTTTGACTTTTTGTCTTTAGTGACTTTTTCTTGGGTTCAGATTACACAAAGGCACCCAAATGATCTTTGGATCAAAAGGAGTCAATCACAATCAAAATAACACAATCTCTAACACCCAATTGATACAGTTTAATCAATCATTCATCAGACATGATACAGACATGAACAATAAGCAGTTGAGCACAAATAAGCAGTTTTAGCAATAATAAGCCAGCCAAATTCAACCAAATGCACACACAAGCTATTATAAACTCTAATAAGCAAGTCTAAACAGGTTTCATGCACTGGTTCAAAGAATTAAGCAAGATTCAAGCAATGAAAGTTACTGATGAACACTAACACATGCAGTTTTTACTTTTGCTGATGTATTTGACACACAAGCCAATTTCAACACTTCAAATCTATCAAATAGGTTATATTGATGATTTTTTAACAGCTTTTACCCCTAAACATGCATAAACTCTAGGTTTTCCCAAAATTTTAGGTCAAAAACAGTCAACTCAACAAGATATAGCAATTTGTTTGATTCAAGGTTTCAAACTCAGAAACTTGCAGCAAAACACTCTCAAACAAAGGTAGAACAGATATCAAGCATAAACAATACAAACTAACAACACAATAACAAGTTGCAAGTACAAATCAGTAGACCCAAACACCCCTTTATCTTTTCCAAATCAAAATTTTCAAAGGCAAAGTGAGATTTCAGTCCAACCAAGCATCAATTAACACTAAAACAAGTAAGATAAACAGATTCAAGCAGATTTAAGCCACAAAATTCACAAGAACACAAGTTTCATACAAATATCACCAAAAATCACAATTTAAGCAGATTTTGAGATTGAGTATGCAAACCTCATGGATGTACATCCACACCCACGAATTTTGAGCTTATGTGCTAGCAAGAACAAGCACAAGCTTCCACAATAAGCCTGCTAAGATTGAACAAGGTTAAAGCACAATATCATAAAAATCAGAAACTTTGAAAATCTTGATTGATGCAAACTTGTTACCCCACACTTGATTATCCCCAAGTTATAAGCCTCACCACACCTTAACCAACTCAGTTAGGATGCTATGATCAGCCCTACAGCCCAAGAATTCCAAGATTGGAAGAAGACTTAGCAAAATATCAAGAAAATGAGAAAATGTGCAAACTTTTGCACACTCCTCTTTTGAAAACAGGTTTTAAACTTCAAAAGCAGTAAACTAAGAACATAAACAAGCAGAATAAAGATGGCACTTGGTCTTTCTTCAAAGCACTTAACTCAAATTCATTAATCAGAAAGAGGATTTACAAGTGTTTGAACAAAGGAAAAACCAAAAGCAAACGTCTCATTGAGACCCTATGGCTTTATATATAGCCTTACAAGTGACTAATGAATAGCTAAAAAGTTTAAACCCTAATGCTTGTTCTTCCAAATTTGCCCTTGAGACTTTTGGCATCTTCTTGAATCATGTGACTTGTTTTGGAGTTATGTATGAGTTGGTAGGTTGCAATTGTATCCAAAGGCTAGAAAGAAGCTTAAAATGTAAGCTTAAATCTTGAGTGTTGATTTTCTGGCAAGTTTTGGCAGTATCCTCAAAAATGTGTGAAGGAGGGAACTCATGTGAACTTGTGGGTGATGAGGTGTCATGTTTAAGGGTTGGGATGTGTTTAGGGTTGGCTTAATCATAAATCTGGAAAGAATTACAAGCTAATTCATAGTATTTAAGGAATACCCAAATTTGGATTATGAACTCAAGAACAAGGTTTTGATCCAGTTTATGATTTAAAAACATGTTAAGCACCTAAAATTAATTAAATAAACCGGGTTAGTTAAAAGTTGTTATAAGTGGAAGGTGACATGGCCAAGGGGTGAGTTGTGATTGGCTGGATGGAGTGAGTGGGGCACGTGTCACCCCCTCACTGGTCTAGGTAAGTTTGGTGTCTGCCCCTTTTTGGTCCCTTAACTCTTTTCTTCTTGCCTTTTCTCTTGAAAATTCTATCAACGCCCATTTATGCCTTAACAACTTTTGCCCACTTTGCATTTTTGGCCCAAAAACTTTTACAAAATGAATTCAGGGGTATTTCTTGCCATTTTTGCATTCTTGAAGGACTGGTTTGGTAATTTCTTCAATGATAATGGTCTAGACTTGTATAATTGACATTTTGGAGGACTGAAATTGCCAAGTCTTGATGATTGAGGGACCATTTTTGCCAAATGTTGAAAGTTGAGGGTCCTTTTTGTAATTTTGGGATTTTCAAAGGACCAAACTTGTCATTTCTTGTACTTTGAAGGACTTCATGATATATTTGACTTTGTGGATGATATTGGTTGACAATTTAGCTTTGTTGAGGGGCTAAACTTGCCAATTCTTCAAAGTGGAGGGCCCTTTTTGTAAATTTTGACAAACTTTAGGGACCAAACTTGTAATTATGAGGATACAAGGGTATAAAGTGTCAATTATTCATAATTGGAAGACCCTTCTTCATAATTCTTCAAATCTTCAAGGGTTGATCTTGGGAAAGTCTTCATTAGGGCTTGGTTCATTGTGCGGCTTCATTTCCCGTGTTCGTTTTTTTGAATGATTCTTGTGATCTTTTGTCGTTTTCTCAATATCCGTACCTAAAATACACAAGTAGCAAACACAAGCATATATATGGGTATTTTGATGATATTTAATACATTTTAAGCCCTATTTAGAAGATGAGACTATGTAAAAAAGCAGTCTCATCAGTTGAGGAAAGAGAAATTAAAGAATAAGGATGATATTCAAGTCTCGAACTTCCTAAAAATGTTCAAACAATTGAATTTTAATATCACCTTTGCCGAGGCTCTCGCGCACATGCCTAAGTATGCTAAAATGTTTAAGGACCTTTTAAGTGATAAGGAAAAGTTGCTCGATATTGCCAATACCCAATTGAATGAGAATTGTTCCGCGGTTCTTTTGAGAAAATTACCGGTTAATTTAGGAGATCCTGGTCGATTCCTTATTCCTTGCAATTTTTTGGGTGTTGAGAATTGTATGGCCTTGGCGGATCTTGGAGCGAGTATCAATCTTATTCCATTGTGCGTGTGGAAACAATTATCTTTACCCGAGCTAGTCCCCACTCGTATGACCTTAGAGTTAGCTAAACGTACGGTTGCTTATCCGGTGGGGATAGCCGAGGATGTTTTCGTAGGAGTCGACAAATCCATTTTTCCGATCGATTTCGTTGTAGTCGACTATGAGATGGATCCCCGTGTTCCCTTAATTGTGGGACGACCCTTCTTGAGGACCGGGCGTACATTGATTGATGTAGCCGCGGGTGAGCTTATCATGAGGGTAGGGGATGATAAAATCGTTTTAACATGGGTAAACTTTCCAAACTTCCCGATGAGCCCGAATCTGTGAATTTCATCGATGTGCTCGACAAAGCATGTGAATAAAATTTTCACGAGGCTTGTAAGAACGGGATTTCTCATTTACCTCATGTTGAGACCGTAGCTTCTATTGCTCCATCATTGACTCCATTTAGAGAAAGTGACATTCTTTTACAAGATTTTGAAGCAAGTTTAGGGGATGTGGATTTAAAATATGACGATTCTCCCACCGATTAGGAAGAAGATATTCGTACCATTGATATACTTCTCAATGAGGACCATATTTCTCCACCTACGCCTAAGGAAGTTACAAACGATGATCCTAATTTGACTAAGCCTTCCACCGACAATCCACCGAATTTAGAGCTTAAGGATTTATCGTCTCATTTAGAATACATTTTCTTAGAAGAGGATGATAGGTTACCCGTCATTATTGCTAAGGACTTAAAAGAAGATGAAAAATCTCGACTTATCGAAGTGCTAAAAAATCATAAGAAAGCAATTGCTTGGAAAATCTCCGACATCCGCTGAATTGATTCTAACTTTTGCACTCATAAAATTCTCATGGAAGATGACTTTAAACTCGCAATCCAAAATCAAAGAAGGGTTAATCCAAAAATTCATGAAGTCATTAAGAAAGAAGTTATCAAACTTTTAGATGCCGGCATGATTTACCTATTTCGGATTCGCCATGGGTTCCCGTCCATTGTGTGCCTAAGAAAGGCAGAATAACCGTTGTTCCCAATGAAAACAACGAGTTGGTTCCTACTCGAATCGTAACGGGTTGGCGAGTTTGCATAAACTATCATAAGCTCAATGATGCCACTCGTAAGGATCATTTTCCTCTTCATTTCATGGATCAAATGCTCGAGTGTTTAGCGGGTAATGACTACTATTGCTTCTTAGATGGTTTTTCCGGATATTTTCAAATCCCTATCGATCTAAAAGACCAAGAGAAAACCACATTCACTTGTCCTTATGGAACATTTGCTTACAAAAGAATGCCTTTCGGCTTATGCAATGCTCTCGGGACTTTCCAAAGGTGTATGATGGCTATATTCCATGACATGGTTGAAGAAACTATGGAAGCCTTTATGGACGATTTCTCGGTCTATGGTGATTCTTTCTCTTCTTTCCTTGCCAATTTAGAACGTATTCTTAAACGGTGTGAAGACACTCGTCTCGTTCTTATTTGGGAAAAATGCGATTTCATGGTAAAAGAAGGCATCTTCCTTGGTCACAAAATTTACAAAGCTGGTATCGAATTCGATCGTGCTAAAGTTGACGTCATTGCTAAATTGCCTCCACCTACCACCGTCAAAGGATTTAGAAGTTTTTTAGGTCATACGGGATTTTATCGTTGTTTCATCCAAGATTTCTCAAAGATAGCTCGTCCAATGACTCATCACTTAGAAAAAGATGCTCCTTTCATCTTTTCTCAAGATTGTCTTGACTCTTTCGAACTTCTTAAAGGTAAATTAACTAAGGCACCGGTCTTAGTCTCTCCAAAATTAGGAGTTACCTTTCGAGCTCATGTGCGATGCTAGTGCTTTCGCGGTAGGAGCGGTTTTAGGTCAACGAGTGAACAAACAATTCCAACCAATCCATTATGCTAGCAAGACAATGACGGGGGCTCAATTGCATTATACCACTACCGAAAAAGAGCTTTTAGCCGTAGTGTATGCTTTTGAGAAATTCCGCCCCTATCATGTGCTTTCCACCACCATCGTTTACACCGACATTTTGCCTTGAAATACTTGTTGACCAAGCAAGATTCTAAACCGAGACTCCTTCGTTGGGTTTTGCTCCTACAAGAATTTAAAATCGAAATTCGTAATAAAAAGGGAGCGAAAAACCTAGCCACGGATCATCTTAGTAGACTCGAGGAGCCTTATCAAGGGGAACTTCCGAATCAAGAGATTAATAAATCTTTTCCCCTTGAGACCTTAATGTCTATTAATTCCAATCTTGATGATACCCATGGTTTGCGGACATTGCAAACTATTTGTGGGTGGTGTTCTTATCGAAGGGTTATCGTCCCAACAAAAGGAAAAAGTCTTTAAGGATGTTAAGCACTATTATCGGGACGACCCTTATCTTTTCAAGAAATGTGCGGATCTTATCATTCGTAGGTCTGTTGATGGGTCGGCGGCTTTACAAATCCTTGAAGCTTGCCACAAAGGACCCACCGGTGGTCACTTTGGTCCTAACTACACCGCTAAGAAAGTTTTCGACTCAGGATTCTATTGGCCCACCATTTATCATGCGCTCATGAAATGGTTAAGCATTGTGATGCTTGCCAAAGACAAGGCAAGATCACACATATATATGAGATGCCTCAAAATTTCGTCAAAGAGTGTGAAATCTTTGACGTACGGGGCATCGACTTTATGGGGCCATTTCCATCATCCAAAGGGAACAAGTACATCCTCGTAGCCGTTGACTACGTATCAAAATAGGTTGAAGCAAAGGATTTAGCTACTAGTGATGCGAGGGTGGTTGTGAACTTATTGAAACAATTGTTTGCTCGATTCGGTATGCCTCGTGCTATTATTAGTGATCGCGGGACTCATTTGTGCAATGATCAATTCGCACAAGTTATGGATAAGTACGGTGTCAATCATCGACTTTCCATCGCGTATCATCCATAAACTAATGGTTAAGCCGAGGTTTCCAACTGTGGACTTAAGCGAATCTTAGAGCGTACCGTGGAAGAGCATCGTGCCTCATGGGCCGATAAATTAGATGATCCTTTGTGGGCTCTCAATACCGCTTATAAGACACCTATAGGTTGTACTCCTTATCGCCTTGTGTACGGAAAGGCATGCCACCTCCTCATTGAGTTGGAGCATAAGGCTTATTGGGCCTTGAAATGGGCTAATTTTGACATAAACAAAGCCGGTGATCTTAGGAAAATCCAACTCAATGAACTTAATGAACTTAGGAATGAGGATTATGAGAATTCGTTGATCTACAAGGAGAAGACTAAGCTCATTCATGATTCCAAGATTAAGAACCGAGAGTTCCACGTTGGTGATCAAGTTTTACTCTTTAACTCTCGGTTGAAAATCTTTTCGGGTAAACTTAAGAGCCGTTAGTCCGGTCCATACATCGTGGCCTAAATCTTCCCTTATGGCACCATTGAGTTATCTCAACAAAATGGGCCTAATTTTAAGGTGAATGGCCAACGGGTTAAGTTGTACTTTGGAGAGGACATCTCTCATGAGATGATTCCATCCTTCTCCATGTTTCCCTTGAATTAATTTAGGAAATCGAGTCGAGCTAGAGACTCGTGATAAATAAATCAAGAATCGTTTAACTAGGTTAGATTTTTACCTTTTCCACCCTTTCCACCCTTTTTCACCTTCACCCATTTCCACTAATAAGTGTAGGGGGAGCCAAATAGGTTGTTTATGTTGTGATGTTGTGTTGGGACATGTGCTTTAATGATCCACTTTTGGTGTTTTTGACGCGACCCGTGATCCCGTGTTCCCTTGTACCCGGTTTCTTTGATTCGTTTTTTCTATTGTGATTCAATTTTGTATATAAATAAAACGAAAAATTGATCACTTTAGTTGTCTCTTCCTTAGCAAGATTTAAACAACGTACTCAATGTCCTAAGTGTAGGGGCGTTTATTCTCCCACATGCTTAAACATTGAGGGCAATGTTTATATTAAGTGTAAGGGGACTTCTATCGAATTTTAGTGGGGTTTTCCATGAATGTGACCTCATTTAACCAGAAAATTTAATTTTTCAACGTTTTTCAATTTTTTGATCTATTTTGGCCTAGTAGTATTTTTCATTTATTTTCTTTTATTTTCTTTCCTTTTTTCATCGCATCGTATTTATATATTCCATTTCAAGAATAAAGTCAAAAATAAATAAATAAATAAAATGGTTTTAACAAGTTTAAATATCTTTGATAGCGCGTCGTGAATATTTTGACTCAACCCGAGTTTATTTATCCAAGTTTACTCTAGCTAGTATCCTTAATCATATGGACCTTAATTGGTTTATTAGGCTAGGCATCCACGAGTCTCATTCCTTGAGATTTTAAATTATGGAAAACGAGAGATGATAGAGTTGATAATAAGTTTAACGGTTAATTATTGCTTAAATGAGTTTTTGTGGCTCTTTCTTCCCGTTTGTATATTTAATTGCTTAATAAATGAGGATTTTGCGGTATAGATTCGATATCTTAGCTCTTAGCCAAATCTTTTATCTCCTTGTAATTAAAGCATGAACACATTGAGGGTGCCAGCGTTGTGGACTTCCGACTAAGGTGGCTCATAACCACTAAGTAGGAGGTATTCAGACCATGGGACCGCGGAATTTGGCCTAATATATATATCATAAATAAAGAAAGAATAAGATTAAAACATGACCTCAAGGAGCCTTAGGGTGTGGGGCATGTATCACGAACCTTGTCATTAGACCCTTAGGGTGTATGGCATGGTAAGTGTTGAATAAAAATTGATCAAAAATCAATTCCCTTGTTTATGGTTCAAGGAGCCTTAGGGTGTGGACCATAGATGAGGAGCATTTTTACATCTCAAAGAGGCTAAAGGGTATACGATGTGAAGTTGCTAAACTCCACATAAAGTCTACATGACATTGGAGGAAATAATAAGTAGTACTATTGGCCAAATTTCGGATCCGGGAATTTATTCCCCAAATCGTGTTAAATTATCCTTGATGTGGGCTTACTTTAGTGACAACGTTTTTGAGGACGAGGTTAGGTTCTGAGTGTCGGGTTTGCACCGTTTTGCCTTCATTTTTGGACAAAAGATTATTAAACAAGTCAAATGAGCCTACGGGTGAATGACAATCTTTAAAATCTAGAGATACAACTTAGGAATTGGAGAAAGAGTATTACACAATTGTCTTATATAAGTGGTCTTAACTTGAGAACTTATGGTAAACAATGATCTTGTTTTTAAGCTTGGTATGAGGAACGTGAAACTTGAGGGTGATTAATATTCATGACACCAAAGCCCTAATGTAAGTTTTAGATTTCTTTACAAGTTTCTTCCATCAAACAATTACAAAGTTTATAAAGTAAAGGAAATTGTTATATCTTTCATAAGTATTTATCTTTTCATCGTTCTTTAGTTTCTTTTCATTATAGTAGTAATAGTATATCGTAATAAAGGCCAAGATGGGTTAATTATGAGAAAAATGTAACTTTATGCTTTAAAATTATGCATTGCATGGGGTCATTGCAATGGTCAAGTGTAGGGGATTTAATAAGTATGTAAACACTTATCCTTTTACCACTAAAATCAATGAAAAACAAGACCTAATCATGTGTTTAATATCGTAAAAGTCGGAATTACGCGTGGTTTTGTGTTTTTATGTGAAATAGGTACAAAAGATCAAAGGGAAAGAAAACACGGGATTTCACGGTCAATTGTTGAACAAAAGTCAAAGAAAGAGACAAAATCAAAGTCAAAGAACTAAAAGTGCAAAAGTTCCAAAGGGCCAAAGGTCACGAAAACCGACAAAATCAACACGAGTTTGAAGAAAAGATTAACAAAGCCAAAAACAAGTCTGTTTTAGTGGATTTAATCTTAAGGAAGTTATTTGGGCTTGTGGGTCCCATATTTGGGTATTGGTCCCAAAAGCCCAATAAGGAAGCTAATGTTATTCAATTTTGGTTTACAAGCCCATCAAAAGCCCATTATACTTTTAAATTGGGACGTATTGAGTACATTTGGGCCAAAAGCCCAAATCAATTTACATGTTTATAAGACGAAATGTGTCTTGGGCCTTTGAAAACCCATTAGGGTTATTTCATTCATAACCAGTTACAAGTAAAGAGTTTATAAAACGTTTTTTACTTTCTAGTCAAACATTTATTAACCACACACATCTAACTCACCACACATACACTTCCATATTTTGATATAACCAAAGTTAACTCACATTCTCTCTCACCCTCCCAAAACCAAATAACCAGAACCACTATTTACCCCAACCCTAATTTACAAATAAAAATTGGGGCTTTTACTTATTAAAGGCGCGTGATGATTCACACGTTTTTAATTAATCCCCCATTATATCGGAGATTGAAGATGGAGGAGAGAACAAGTGACGTGGCTCATTCCCCTATTCTGATTGGTCGAGACAACTAAATCCCACCACTCCTCCAATTAGGAGATGACAAATCAGCACTAAACAAACACAACTAGCACACTTGATTCCCACGTTGGCAATCCGTGCGCTAGCTTGTGTTTTATCAGCCGTAGATCAAGATGTATCATGAGAAGATGCTATTTGGATGGTCAAGATCAAATATTCGGTCTCAACAAATCTTCATCAACAAGCCCTGGGGTTGGCTATAAAAACCCCCATATTTTTGTAAGTTTATCATCCCATTTTTACTTAAAGTTATTAGGCAAAATTAGATCTAGGTTTAATTGTAATTTCTTTCTCATAGTTTTGTACTCAATTTTCAGTTATCAATAAAAAGTTTATTTCAGTTTAAATACTGCAATTTGTCCTTCATCTAGTTTGTTATGATAATATTAATGTTATTTAATTAAGGTAAATAATAGCTTATATTAAATAATATAAGTAATATTTGGGAAAAAAACTTATCCCCACTGGATTAGTTAAAAATAGCTACTGTTAGCTGTTGTTTGAGTTGTGGTTCAACGAAAGGTGGTTTGATTAATGGTTCGTATGGTGTTTAACGGTGGTTTTGATTCAGTCTAATTAGACGGCTCAGCACCGCATCTACTTCCTAATGGGTTACTTCAAAAGGTTCTCTTCTATTTTTAAATTTTCATGTTTACTAGATTAATTTTTGTTAAATGCTTATGAGATTTAAATGATAAATGATTAGGGTTGTAGGGTTTTGATATAGGTTTATTTGAATTTGATTTGTTATCTGTTGATGATTTTCTCTGCTTTAGAGTAAGGTTTAAATAAGTTGTTTTACGTGAAAGTTTATTTAATCTGATATCATTTGCATTTGATAAGAGTCTTTGAGAGTATTGTGATCAGTCTGCTGATTATTTTGGTTCTTAGTTTTCTGCTTATTTTGCTGTTTATTTGGCTGTTATAAAGTTTAGTTTGCTGTTTATTTGGCTGTTTAAAAAAATAAATTATTTTGTCCACCACTGGACTCGAACCAGGGACCTCCTGGTCATGGGGGTAATGTGTTAACCATCTGAACTAGCCATCTGTTTTGGTTTAATAACAGTTTCTTAAGTTAATATAGTTTCATTAATTCTATTGGTCAGCCTTAAATAGATTTTAAATACAAGTTTTCAATTAGTAAATTTTAATTATTAGTTTTATAAAATTACCTTTTTAAAGTTAAAAAAAATAATAATATAAAAAATATAAAAATATAAAAAGTATAAAAATAGTTTTCTTTACATTTTTAGAATTAATTTGTCATTTTCAATTTTAGGATAATCTTACATTTACGTTTTTGGCATTTAGTATTTTTTATTTTTACTTGTCATTTTTATTTAGCATTTTTATAATTCTAGTTTTATTGTGCATTTTAATTTCTTACTTTGTGTTTTATTTAACTTGCGGTATTTGCAATTTGTTTTAGATTAGTAAGTATTTACTTATTAATAGTATTATTTTTGTCTTTTTACGTGCATTCAAGTAACATAAAAACCAAAAATATATCTTAACCAAAAATGAATAAATCTTGTGAAATATTTGAGATCAATTCGAGACGATTTGAGGAACGATAAATAGAGAGAAAAAGAATGGAAAAATTCATATAATACTAAGAAAGACAAGACATATGTTTATGATGGTGGGTCTAAACTGCTACAATCAATCCTTGGAGCAAGGAAGCCTTTGCGTGGGGTTTCTACGATGCATTCGGTTGTACCTAGTGCGGCTAGTGAAAACCCTAATGTGATGAACAATGTGCAAAGTACTAGACCTGTTACTATTTCGTTTGCTGAGGTCCTTCAAATTACTCAAATGAAGACAAGTAAGACGGTTAAGTTGCAAGAGCTAAGAAATCCTGAGTTTGTTACTAGAGACTGTGTAAAAATCCCTATGGAGGCTGTTGAAGAGGTGAATATGAGGTTTACAAATACTCTATATGGGTATTTTATTTGGAAACGATTTGCATTTCCACACGTGGAGAACTATGTCAAAAACATGTGGGTAAAGTATGGACTGAAAAGGGTTATGTTGGATGACGACTTCTTCCTTTTTCAATTTAATTTGAGGGAAGGCATGGAAAAGGTGATAAAGGGGGGGGGGACCGTGGCTTATTCGATTGGTACCTCTATTTCTGAATATCTGGACACCGAACACGGTACTCAAGAAAGAAGCTAATACGAAAGCTCATGTTTGGGTGAAACTTCGCCATGTTCCAATTGTTGCATACTTGGAGGTGGGATTGAGTTTAATCACTACATAGATAGGGAGGTCTATGATGCTTGATACTTATGCTAGAAGTATGTGTCTTCGGTCGTGGGGTAGAAATGAATATGCTCGAGCTCTGGTTGATGTTTCGGCGGAAGAGGAATTGCTAGAATCTATGGTTATTGTTATGCCATTTAGTGATGGGAAAGAAGATTCTATGGCGACAATAGATATTGAGTATGGGTGGAGGCCTCCATAGTGTAGAACTTTTAAGATTTTTGACCACTCGGATGAGGCATGCCCTAAAAGACCGAAACGTGTTAGTGTTGATGTCACTAAGGATGATGGATTCACGGTAGTCCAAAGGAAACATAATAGTACTCCACATAACATGCAGATTGATGGTATTAAACTTAAAAAGTCCAAACCTAATCTTTTCTACAGGAAAATAGAAAAGGGGGAGTCGTAAAAAAAATACCGAGAATGCTCATAATACAAATAAGAATAAAGGGGTAAGTAAACCTACTATTGGGATGAAGGATAGTGTTGTGCAAGTTAAGAATTACTCTAGTTCTCTTGATAATGATCCTAAAGATACATTTGATGATAATAATGGGGATGAAGGGCAGGAGGCGGATGATGCTTTTAATATTAGTGATGAGGAATATGATGAGGAACTTGTATTGGAAGATACTAGGGGCAAGCATATACCAAAGAATGTTACGGAAGGGGCAAGCACTCCCGTTGTGGAAGCCCTTAATGATTAGTGTCGCTTAGTGGAATATTAGGGGTATGAACCTCTCCCCTATGCAAAATGACGTTATGTAGGTGATTTATGAGAATAATCTTTCCGTTTGTGCGATTTTGGAATCTCATGTGGTGGATTCAAAGTTGTCCAAATTGTGTTCGTATGTTTTCAAACATTGGGATTAGACTTCAAATAGTAACCTATGCAACAGAGGTACTAGAATCATTGTTGGTTGAAATCATAACGATGTGGATCTCTCGATTATATCAATGTGATTAAGCAATTCATACACGTCTATGGCTTAAGGTGGAAAAGAAGGAAGTGTTTTGCTCATTTATCTATGCTCATAATAGATGTATTCGTAGATGGAGTTTTGGCAGAACCTAGGCTTATACAATTACTATATTTGTGGAAGGCCGTGGTGTGTGCTCCGTGACTTTAATGCAGCACTTCACGCTGAGGATAGTACGGTGGGTTCTTCTAAATATGGATATGGATATGAAGGAATTTGCGGAATGTGTCAGGGAGCTGGAAGTTATGGACATTTAATATTTTGGTCTCTACTTTACTTAGAACCAGAAACCAAAAGGACAAGATGGGCTGCTGAGAAAGATTGATTGGATTCTTGGAAATCACGACTTTTGTTACATTTTACGTGGTGCCCATGCGTGCTTTAAACTGTAAACCGTACATCGGATCATGCGCCTGTTGTCCTTAATATTCCAACCGAGGTTAATGAGAAGGTTAAGCCTTTTAAATTTACTAATATTCTTATTTAACAGCCTAGGTTCTTGGATACAGTGTGGATTAGTGGCTTTAGTATGTATCAAGTGGTTAAGAAGCTCCAAGTTCTCAAGAATCCGTTTAGGAAATTACTCTATGATAAGGGTAATCTTCACACCAACGTTATTCGCCTCCGAGATAAGCTAGATGAGGTGCAACCAAAACTTGATCTAGACCCTTTCAACCATGTTTTGCATGATGAAGAGGCAGCTAGTGTTCAAGCATTTAATGAGGCGCTTTGGAGAAGAAATTATTGAAACAATAGGCGAAACTTGATTGGTTACGTGACAGAGACTCTAATACAGCCTAATTCCACAAGGCGGTGAAGAATAGAGTTAGTAGGAGTCATATTAATTTGGTCATTAATGTGGATGGTATTATTTTTTAAAACGATTAGGTTCACGAGGCGTTTGTGGCTCATTATGAAGTATTTCTTGGGCAAGCAGGTGTTGTTTAAGGATTGAATCTTCAAGACTTGTTTGTGTCAAAGTTGAATGAGGATGATGCATCGTTTATGATTCGGCACATTACAGACCAAGAAATTAAGGATGTTAGGTTTTCTATGGGTAATGATAAATCGCCGGTCATGATGGGTATACAGCTGCTTTCTTCAAGGAGGCTTGGAGAATTGTGGGTAAAGATTTTATTCTTGATGTTCAGAAATTCTTTAATAATGGGAGGCTACTGAAGGAGTTGAATCATATAACCATTACGCTCATTCCGAAGGTTAAAGTTCCTAATCGAGTGATGGATTTTCATTCGATCTCTTGTTGTAATGTTCTTTTCAAGTGTATTAGTAAGGTAATTTCTAATCGTATTAAAAATTACTTGATCTCTTGTGAGTCCAAACCAATCGGCCTTTGTTCCGGGAAGAAGTATCTTAGATAATATTCTGCTGGCGCAAGAATTAATGCACAATTATCATCTTGATCGCGTTACTCCTAGATGCGCATTTAAAGTGGACATCCAAAAAGCTTATGATACCGTTGATTGGGAGTTTTTGCCTACGATACTGATTGGTTTCGGTTTTCATACTCGTATGGTGGCATGGATTATGCAGTGTGTTACTACTACGTCATTTTCGATATGTATTAATGGTTCTTTGCATGGGTACTTCAAAGGAAAAAGGGGTCTTCGTCAAGGTGATCCGTTGTCTCCATATTTATTTACTCTAGTTATGGAGATACTTACTCTCATTATTAAACGTCGGGTTAGAGACTCAACCATGTTCACTTACCATCGTCATTCTTCTAGATTAGAGTTGATTAACTTATGTTTTGCGGATGACCTCTTTTTATTTGCTCATGGTGACTCTGATTCGGCTAGGTTTCTTATTGAAGCTTTGGATGAGTTTAAACAGGCTTCGGGGTTGGCTCCTAGTATCCCTAAAAGTACTGCTTACTTTTGTAATGTGTTGAATCACATTTAGATATATATTTTACATATTTTACCGTTTGAGGAAGGTAGGCTGTCGGTAAAGTATCTTAGAGTTCCTTTGATCTCTTCGCGGTGTTGATCCCAAACTTAGATCGATTAGCTTTGTATTAAACGAGATTGAATCAAGATTAATACTTAGAGAAACTTTGTTGTTATGAACAATCCAAGTGTTATTTGGAATTAACACTTAGAATAAAGAATAAGCAAACAGTTAAACCAAACTTTCACTTTAGATTAATAATCAAACTTGCTTACAATGAAAGTTGTGAAAACTAAATAATGTATATAAACTACAAACCCTACGACCTCCTTTTATAACATAAGGAGTCGTGTACAAAGAATAACCTATCAACTATTCTAGGTAAAGATAAATATAGAAAATACAATATTGAGCATATCTTTACTTTAAATATTAAACGTGTTGACTAAGTATTCCTAGCAGTGGTTGGACTTCTTCTTGTCAGCGCTTGGATATTTCTTTTTAGTGCTTGATCTGTCAGCGCTTCATTTCCTCTTGTCAGCGTATAATTTCCTCTTGTCAGCGTCTGAGTGACTTAGCTCATTTTATTCCCAACAATCCTCCCCTAAAATTGACATCTACTCTAGTAATCAAGTTTCTGAATAAAAACTAAGTACAAGGAGGATTCTTACAAATACAAATTACTTGTTAATTAGAAAATAAATAAATCTAATTAAATCCTTGCTAACATCACTAGTATAATCCACCTCTAGCTGTGTAGACACCATCTTCTTCAAAACATCCTTAGACATAGGATATTGAGCATCAACCAGAAGATACTCTGAAAACTTTGTAGTGCTTAGATGGTAAACACCAGCAGCTGAATGTAGATGCCATTGTAACCCATTGATATCATCCAGATCCAACCATATTGGATCTGCTTCATCTGGTGTAATCATCCTTTTGAATGATGTCCAGATAT
This sequence comes from Glebionis coronaria, assembly GCA_025667525.1. Lineage (NCBI taxonomy): Eukaryota > Viridiplantae > Streptophyta > Magnoliopsida > Asterales > Asteraceae > Glebionis > Glebionis coronaria. The sequence goes on along the minus strand of CM046879.1, from coordinate 318,368,501 downwards.
TTAGTCCATTGACTGAAGTAGGTGCTTCATCCTCATACTTGGTCTTCATCAAATTCCAAAGATCTACCAAGTCTTCTCTATCCATGCTTGCAAATAATGAGATCAAGGAAGTAAAAGTATGTACCTTCTTCCCATATTTGGTGATCATCCAGAACCCACTTGCATCTTCTTTATAATTAACTATTAGGTTTCTAAAATCCAAGGGTAATACCTCTACAACATCTGAAGCCTCCAATGGTGAAAGCTTTATACTCTTTCTGATCACTGCTTCACTAGGATTCAACTTGTCAAGGACTGGAAATTAAATGGGAATTCCCTTCTTCACTGGCCTTGGCACGATAGAAGCCCTCTTGATCTGCATATTCTCCTCAATTTCTTCTCTCTTTTCTTCTGAGAGAAGCCTCATTTTGTTTTCCTCAAAAATTCTTTCCCAAATTGGATAAGCATGAAACTCCTATTCTTCAAAGGACAGCTTCCTTAACCTTTCTTAGGTCCATCCACCTTGATGACACCTAAGTAGCATAAAGTACAGCTCCCTTCTATCCCTCTTGAGTTCAGAAAGCACCTTGCTAGCCTTGTGCTTCAAAATTACCTTGCAATCTTCTTGAACTCTCAGCAATATCTCCAAACCCCAAATCTTTCCAGTGATAGACATATCTGGATTCTCTTCAATTTTAGACTCCCATGCAAAATACATTCCTATTACTTCAGGCATGTCAAAGTCTACTTTCATATTCAACTCTCTTAACCTTTCCTTGGCTAAGTCATCCTCCCCATACTTCAACCTCTCTGGCTCTTCTAAAATCATCACACTAGAATCAGAGCTCTCATCATGATCACTACCATCCTTAGCTGTGGTTGTTTCTATCCAATCCTGCTCTTGCAATTGTGCAGCCAACACTGAATCAAAATGTAACTCGGCTGCATTCTTTGGTACCTAAACCTTTTACAAAATCCCTTTACCGTTGTCTTTTGCTCAAATGGCTGGTAAAGTAGTGGTTGGCACCTGTGTAGTAACATCCCTAATAATAACTGGTGGTTTGGATACACCAATCATACCTGTAGGTTTGTCAGCGCTTGGTTTGCTCTTGTCAGTGCTCAAACTCTGAGTGTCAGCGGCTGACTTTGTAGCTTGTTCCATCATCTCTAAAAACGATAGCTTTCTTGGAGTGATTGAAGAAACATCAAGAACTGGTTTCTCCTTTAAACTGGTCAACGCTTCAGCTATCTCCACATGTCCAATAGAACCAACTTCTTCTTGTGATCCCTTGTCACTCAAATTGAATGGCTTAGTAGGTGCATCCTCCTCCCCTTTGTAAGAATCCTCCCCAGATGAAAGGACTCTAGCCTGCCTTCTCCTAACATTGGCATCCTCCAAAACAACTATCCTCTCCCTCAATGTCTTGAGTTTGAGGCCTTGACCTGTGACAACTTGTACAAGGTCTGCATTTTGCTTTTGCAAGATAATGCAAACCGCCGTCAATTCTAAAAGTGAGTAAGGTTCCAATCTGCCCTCCTCTATGATGGGAATTTGACCTCCCAAAAGAGATTCATCGGGCATGGATGGGGTCTTAATGATGTTAGGACTGCCTTGACCTGCTACTAATCCAGAGTCAATAGTCCCAGCCCCAACCATTTCACCAACCACACTTGTGGTGGTGGTTCTCTCTGCTACATGGCTAGGACCACTAGAGGAGAACACTCCAGCAGTCCTTTGGCGTTTTCCAACCGAAAATCGGGTTGTTCAGAAGAGGAAGTGGAATGAAGGTCTGTTTGGGTGTGAGGGGGTGTTTGGGTGTATGGTAAAATGGTCTCAATGTTTGGGTTGGATGTGTCAACGCCCACATTTTGAGTGTCAGCGCCTGATGGTTGAGGTTCAATGTTCATATGTTGGGGTGATGGAGGGTGTTCTGGTACTGGGTTTGGTTGTGGTTGAGGTTGAGGTTGAGGTTGAGGTTGATGGTGTACTGTTGCCTTAATGACAGCAAGCATGGCTGGGGTGAGTGGTAAGTCTCTATAGGGTGGTGAGTTCATATTCCCAAAAACAGTTTTCTTTTGAACAGTGACCTCATAAAAGTGTTCATGGTCATATCAAAAACCATTTGTAAAAACCTAGGGTAAGCAAGAGTCATCTTGTTACCCTTGTTGTGACACATGCCATCAAAAATCAATTTTGAAAAATTATATCTTTGCCCAGTAGCAATAAAAACAATGGCACTCCTGATTGAACAGTTGATTTCATTGAATGAAGAACCTTTGGGACTCGGACATTGTAGGATGACATGTATAAAGAACTTCCAAGATGGGGGAAACTGTTGTTTGGTATATTTATTTAAATGGCCTACTGGGGCAAAGCATAACCCAAAGCTTGGAGGCCCAACTCTAGCTCTGTGAGGGGAAGGGTGGTTATACCATCAGCATCATCAAGATGCAAAGCTTGGCGAACCAAAGCTTCAGTAACCACCCATGGAGCCCCATGAACAGTAGCAGTCAATGTAATCACTCCATTAACTGTTGTGGAACTAACAGTGTTCCAAAACTGCTTAATGTGTGTGATAGGGACGAGTGGAGTATGTGAAAGAGCATACCTTAAAGGAGACGCATTCAAATACCCAATCATCTGAGTGTATTTGGGATGTAAAGTATTATCGGCTTCCAAGTAAGCCACCATGTTGTGTTGGCTTCTGAATCGCAATTCCACTTGAGCAGGTTTAAACTATGGTGCCATGAAGATTGATTATAGAAGACTGTGATATAAAAATAATGGAGATATGAAGGTTTGAGAGATTTTAGTTAGACAAGAACTAGAAGTTACCCTCTTTGAAAGAATATAGCCATATTTATAGGAGAGGTAAAAACATACTATTGGTTGAAAAATGAGGCAGTTATATTCAAAAAGTAATCATGACAATCTTGAAAAATATATAACTTATCTCCTACATTAATTAAAAGTTACAAACTCTCTAAATTTACGGCCCATATTTTCGTAAAAAATAACAACTGGGTAGGACCCAATGTTTTTCAACGGTAAAAAAGTAAATATCAGCGTCTAACGGCTATATTCTTGTCAGTGTTGAAATTTTTCCATTTCAGCATTTAAATTGGTCTTATCAGCGTTTGTAAATAAAACATGTTAGCGTCCAAAAATAAAAATAATTAAAAATAAAAAGGACCTTAACAAAGAAGTTTACCCTAGTGAAGATAACTCTTAGGCTGAAAATGACTATAGGGTGGCAAGCACTGTCCAATCATGCACACTTGCTTAAGCAAGATAGACATAATTATCCTCAAGTGTCCCTTGCTAACCAAAGTTCTTAACAGTGAAGTTACCTCTTATAAACCCTTTGTAACATCCCAGGTACGCCCAATAAAAACGTTCCCAAGTCTCCCAACCGACCATACCCAATTCTAGGACAAAAAGTCTTGGCAACGTGCACAGTATATCAACTTTGCATTCTACAGTGCCTCACGAATTAGAAAACTAAATCGTACTCACCAGTGAACACAATTTAGAATTATGATAAGAGAATTCTAAGAATACCTAAAATCCTAAAGGTTTCCCAAACCTCCCCTTAAACTATGATATACAAAGTTGCAAAATAAAAAGTATGTGACAAAAATTTATGTCAAGATAGGAATGTAAACATTCCAACCATCATACCTAAACTTGAACACATTCTTTGTAAGCTCGAAAGATCCATAAGCAACTTTGTATCCATTTGTACAATGCTCATAATGCCTGCATGATTAGATCAAAAACTACAAAACTAACATATTGCTGTCAGTGGCCATTTTTACACTTATCAGCGCCCAAATAACCTTTGTCAGCGTTAGAAAAATAATGTGGAAAACCTAATCTTGTAGAAAGACTAATAACAGTACACATCATGTACAAACTATACAATGATGTCAAAAACACATTTAGGTGATATTGATTAGTCCAATACTTGTTAACAAGTACCGGAACCTCCCAACATCAAAAGGTTTAGTTAAAAGATCAGCCATATTTTCTTTTGTGTCTACCCTATCTGGATGTATTAAACCTTTTTCAAAACAATCTCTTATAAAATGATTCCTAATTTCTATGTGTTTAGTTTTAAAATAATGTACATAATTCTTAATAATGCATAATGTACTTTTATTATCTACAAATATCTTGGTATGCATAAAATTATACCCATAATCCAACAGCTGGTTTTGTATCCGTAGAACTTGTCCACAACAAGCAGCTACAACAACATATTCTGCTTCAGTTGTAGAGTTGGCCACTACTATTTGTTTCTTACATTGCCAAGATATCAATCTGCTCCTAAGAAATTGGCATCCACCAGTTCTGGATTTTCTATCAAACTTATTGATGAGACTGCTGTTATACATAGTCTCATAATCTAAAATGGGCTTAAAATGCATTAAATATCATGAAAAATGCCAAATATATGCTTGTGTTTGTTACCTGTGTACTTTAGGTACGGATATTGAGAAAATGACAAAAGATCACAAGAAACAAGCAAAAATGAACACAGGAAATAAAGCCGTACAATGAACCAAGCCCTAATGGTGATTTTCCAAGAATAACCCTTTAAGAATTAAATATTGCACAAGAAGGGTCCTCCAATATTGAAGAATTGACACTTTAAACCCTTGTTCCTTCATAATTACAAGATTGGTCCCTAAAGTTTGTCAAATTTACAAAAAGGGCCCTCCACTTTCAAGAATTGGCAAGAATGGTCCCTCATTTTTGAAGACATGTCAATATTAGTCCTCCATGAAGTCAACAATACAAGTAAACACCTTGAAGAATGAAGAAAATGCCAAAACACGCCTTCAAATATCATGAATTTACAAGAAATGCCCTTGAAAATACTTTTGGAAACTATTTGGGGCAAAAGTGTGAAAACTGAAACTTCAATAACAAAGGTTTTCCGTTTTCATGCTATTAAACACAAAGTGAAAGAAGATAGAAAGAAGGGGGTGTTTTATAGCTAACATGAAAGATACCTAGACCACTCAGCAGCTGCCAAGTGTCCCACTCACCCTCACAACCAATGAAACCCACCAATTTGCCACCTCAAATCCCACTCAAAACCGGTTATAACTAGTTTTTATTAGTTAATTAAAATTGGCGCTTAAAAACTTTTTTAAACCCAAAACGGATTAAACTCATAACTACTCACTCAAGAACAAAGATTAGGGGTTTTTGATTAAGCAAAAAGTAAACCCCAAACCTTCCAGAATTATGATTAGGGTAATCATAACCATAACCCAACTCTTAAACCTTGTGCCACATCATCACCTATGTCACATGATAAACCCTGCTATACAACTTTTGGGGAAACTACCAATTATGCCAGCCATCTAACAAATTGTATTCAGCTTCATTTCTAAGCTTCACTATGGACCCTTGATCACATTCCAACAGCTATACACTCCACAAACTGCCAAGAAAAGTTCACAAGAGTTCAAGTTTTTCAAAATATACAAGGGGCAACTTAGGACTTCTACACATTAGGGTTTACGTTTTTTATGTTTACTAGTTCATCTTTGTAGCCTATATAAGGCATATGACCTGCTACATTTTTTCTTTGCTCTTGGTTTTTCCTTTATCACGAATCTATAAATCCTTGTTCATTTTAATGAAAAGTGTTTGATGTTGCTGAGGAATCCAAGTGCCAACTTTAATCTTTACTTGTTACTGATATATGTTTGTGCTTATTGAATCTTAAAACCTGTTTTTTAAACCTTGTGCAAGAAATTGCCAAGTTTTCTCAAAACTTGATATTTTGCTAAGTCTTTGGTACATCCTTGGAACTTTTGGATTACAAGTGATCTAAACACTCTGATAAGAAGATTATCAAGGTGTTGGGAGCTTGTGGTTTGGGGGTAATCAAGGAGTGGGTACAAAGGTTGCATTAATCAAGATTTTTCATTTTTCTGTTTTGATATAAACTGCTACTTTCCTTGTTTTTCTTAGCAGCTTTGATTATGGAAGCTTGTTCCTTGTTTTGCTAGGCATATAAGCTCAAAAATTCGTGAGTGTGGATGTACATTCATGAGGTTTGAGCCCTTTTACCCAAAATCTGTCAAAAGTACTTGATTTTTGTGATTTTGAGTTCTGCTGTTATGATTGTTGTTCTTGTGGCTTAAAATTGCTTGATACTGCATAATATTGATGTTATTGTGCTAGATTGGGCTTGTGATAAACTGAATCACACATTTGCTTTGTTAAATCTTGGATTGAAAAAGTTAAGGGGTGTTTGGGTTAACCTATTTAAGCTTGCAATTTGGATTTGAGTTATTGTTTGTTGTTTATTTGTGTTGGTATATGATAAATACTTGGTATTGTGCTGATATATGCAAGTCTTTGGCTTTTGAACATCAATTTCTTGATTGTGCTATAATTTGTTGATTTTTGCCTGTTTTAACCTAAGATCTTGGTAACACATAGATTGTATGCATGCTTAGGGGTAACAAGTGATTAAACAAAGTTATTATAACCTGTTAAGAAGATTGAAGGGTTTGAAATTGGATTTGTGGTCAAGTATATCAACAAAGTATCAAAACTACTTGTTCTTGTTCATCAGTAACTTTTTGTGGCTTGAATCTTTGTCTATACTTTGAATCATTGCGTGAGACCTGTTTATTAATGTTCATTTGAATTAATATAAGTTGTTGTGTGCATTTGGTTCAATTTGGTTGGCTTATTCTTGCTAAAACTACTTAATTCTGTGAAAAATGCTTATGAACATGTCTGTGGCATATCTGGGGATCTTTTGATTAAACTGTTCTAATTGGCTTGTTGCATTTGTGATTTTATTGTTGTTATTGACTCCTTGTGATCCACTGATTACAAGGGTGCCTTTTCTTAACTTGAATCCAACAAAAATCCACATAAGACAAAAAGTCAAAGAATTCAAGCAATGGGAACTCCTTTCCCCTGTTGCTAGCCACTACTAGTGTTATTTGATCAACAACTTATTCATAAGCCATTTTGGCTTATCCAGACTTGCAACAACTTATTTTTTGTAATCAATATTCCTTATTTGACCCATTGAACTGATCTAGAGCATATTAGGGTTTGACTTTTAGGTTTGACTAGAAAACCAAACAGTTTGACTTTTACTTAAGTGCTTATTGCTTTTTCTAGCTTATTCAGTGTGCTTATTGGAAATTTTTTTGATTATTTTGCTTATTTAAGTCATTTAAATCATTTTGCAACTTGAATCAGCACTTGAGGTAGCCTAGAACTCAAAACGACTATTTTGTCGTTTTCTGTAGAGAGCTTTGGCTTATTTCAGGCTTATTTCTTGCGCTTTTTCAAAATTTCTTTTCACAGATTTCTTTGGTAACTCAAAAGAAGCTTGTGTGTCAAATTAGAGCCTATGGCATTAGCTTATGGCTTAATGGGCCAAAAAGCCCATTAAGAATAAGCTGTTGACAATTCAGCTGTGATAAGCTCACTTTTAGCTTTTCAGCCTTTAGAGTTTTGTGCTTAAAATCAAATTTTGAGTCAAGTAGGTGATTTTGGGCTTATTTGGTGAACTTTTTCTTATTGGGTCAGTTTCAACCCATTAAGGGACTGTTTTTTATTTTAAGGCCCAATAGGGGTATTTTGGTAAAATCTAGTTCATTTCTGTGTTTATTAAGTTAAAATAAACTAGTTTGCAACTTTTTAGAATTTTTTATAAATTTTGGATTTTTATTAATATTTTATTATTATTTTATTATTAAAAATTAAAATTTAGATATTTGCAAGTTTTTCATTTTTCCTAGTTTAAATACATTATGTTAGGAATTTTAAAACTTTTGAATTAATTTTATTGTCATAGATTAATTTTTAGAATTATTTTATGTTTTTAGAGTTTTTAATCATTTCTAAATAGTTTTAATTAATTTTAAAATATTCAAAAATAGTTTTTAATTTAGTTAAGTCATTTTAGAGGTTTACAAAGTGAAAAATCTCATTTTGGACTTTTTGTTAGCTAAATTGATTTTTTGGGATTTAATTAGTATTAAAAAATTAATATTTAATTAAATAAAAGGTTTTGTAAACTCTAATTACAACTTATAGGATTTACTGCAATTTTCTAGGAATTTTTAGGTTAATTTTTTAATTTCGTCATATTTTACAGTTTTACGTGCACGACTTTTCGTCTTAGCTTAATTCATAATCGTAACTGTCATCCTTTCTCTTTTCTTTTCTCATAAATTATAATCACAAAGTTAATCATTTCTTTACACAACACACTAGCCTCCTTGAGAACGATCCCCACTTTTGGGTCATTTACTTATGATTTTCCTAAATCACTTTGTTAATACTTACCCTAATTACCCTTTTGTTTTTCCTAAAGCAAAGGTGTGTAAAACTCAACCATCATTTTGGTGCCGCTGCCGTGGAGGCGCGTTGTGTTTTGATTTGAACAATTGTTGTTTTTATATTAGCCATAATATCTATTTGTATTAGTAGCACTCTACTAATACGTATTTTCGGTTTTTCGTTTTTGTGTGAATATTACTATATTGTATACGTAGAACAATAAATTCAAAAGTACTCCAAAAGTGTGAAAACACAACCTTGATTCGGGATTTCGTTACTCGATCATTGTATTCGAATATCAAACAAGAAAAAAAGGCAAAATAGATAATTACTTTCGTGAAGCTTAATTTTGACAAACACAAACTATAAGGTGGGTATAAGGCGGGTATTATAAAATATACCCTAAGGAAAAAGGCTCTTAAGTGCTTCGCGCCGCCTCGTTTCCCTGCTTTCTTGTGCGTGTTTAGATAAAAGGGCTAATCGAGGGTTTTCCAACCAAGTATTATCTAAGTATCATATATATTTTCTTGGTTTCATTTGATTAAACCCTCTTGAACGTTTTGGTGTTCCACCAACGTTCTAATGTCATCGAAGGCGTTCACTTCACGTGACCGTTTTCATTCCTTGAGGCTCCTTTAATCAAGAGATTTGATTCGAGGAGAGATTTGTAGATTTTTGTCTACTTAACACAATCACCAAAATCCCAAAAAAAGTAAAAACAATCAAAAACCACAAAAAATTGGAAGAATTAAAAACACCAAAAATAGTCTTCTTTGCTCATCCCCACGTTGTACTTGACGTTTATGCTTACTCGTAATCAAGCAATACGTGTACGTAAAGGAAAAACCGAAAGGAGACCACACCTAACCTTTCTAGTGAGGAGTCTCCTATTGACGAACCTGTCGTAGAAGAAGAACCAACCATGGCGAATCGAACTATTATGGAGTTACTTCAAGCACCCACCGAGGGCTACGGAGAGGCTATTGTGATTCCCGCCATCCTTGCGGAGAATTTTGAAGTGAAAACGGGTTTGTTGTCGATGATCCAAAACAACAAATTCCGTGGTGATGAAAAGGATAACCCGCACAACCATATCCGCCAATTCAATCATCTTACCGCCACTTGCAAGTTTAAGGATGTTGCTAATGACTCGATTAAGATGCTTTTTTCGTATTCCTTAGCGGGGCCCGCTAAAATTTGGTTAGAGAAAGTGCCACCCAATTCGATATTGACGTAGAATGATCTCGTTTCAAAATCTGTGAACCAATTTTTCCCGCCCTCAAAGACTAAGCATTTGAAAAATGAGATTTCAAAATTTTCACAAGAATTTAATGAGAGTTTTCTACGGCTTGGAATCGGTTTAAGGAAATGTCAAATTGACACGTTTAACAATGGATTGAATGATCATGAGAGAGATTATCTTAATGCCGCTGCGGGTGGTAATTTTTTGTGTAAAACGGTTGAGGAAGCATTGTTGATTATTGAGAATAGGTCTAAAGTCTATAGTCCTCGTAACACATCGAGTGTTCGTAAGGCTTCGTCTTCGGCTTCACCTTCATTGTCCAATACCATCGATGCTTGCCAAATTGAGGCAAACTAGGAAAACAAAATCTTTGATAAGCTTAAAGGTCTTTTAATTGAATTCAAAGTTGGTGAACAAAGTGCTCCCGCTACGGCTAAAGCGGTTGAGGTTTCTTGCATGTATTGTGGTGGAGGTCATGATTTCTCCGAGTGAATTACCAACGGTGGTAAGACTTTGAGTGCCTACGCGGCCACGGGAACTTACAACCAAAACGGTCAAGTTATCCGCTCTTATCAAATGACTCCACCGGGTTTTGCTCCAAATTAAAATGCTAACAACAACTATCAAAACAATCAAATTGGTTTCAAAAACAATTACAAAGGTAACAACTATGGGAATCAAGGGGCTAATAACAATCAAGTTTTTAACAAAAATCAAAACAATGATTTTCAAAACAACAACAAGAGTTTGCAAACTTTGAAAGATCTTCCAAATGAATTTGTTGAATACGCAAATGGAAACGATGCTAGGTTTGATAATATTCAAAGAGAGATCATTAGCCTAAGATCCGAGTTAAAAATGACTTGAAAAAGGAGTTGAAAAATGAGTTAGCAAATGAGCTTAAGATCCATACAAACAAAATGGAGGGAAATGTAACTAGGTTACAACAAAACCAACAAAAGATGGAACAAGGGCAACATGAAATAAAACAAGAGATGCTTAAGGCCGATAAGAGGCAATCTATGTTTGAGGATAAAATTTCATCCATGTTTGAGGCTATAATGTAAACCGTCTTCGAGTAGTCTTCCTAGAAATACCATATCAAACCCTAAGGGAGAGATGAAAGTGATTACCACACGAAGTGGTAAGACACTTAAGGAACCGACTCCTCAACCAATTACTCCAACGGTGGAGGAAATTGAGGAAGAACCCGAGGTGGTGGTCGAAAAGGAGCATGTCCCAATCCCACGAAGTACCGCTCAAGCCACACCTACGGTTGATCTATTACCACAGATGGAAGCCAAGATTCTAAAGGCTATTCATATGCCTCAACCCACACCACCCTTGCTCTACCCATCGAGACTTAGAAAGGAGAAACGTCAAGAGCGCGACAATTACCAATTTGAGATTTTTAGGAAAATGTTTCGTGACGTGCATTTTAATGTGAGTTTTTCCGATGCTTTGGTCATGATGCCTCGATTTGCCGCTAACTTTAAGAAACAAGGAGAAATTGCAACAATTGTCTAGTTGTTCCTCGGTTTACCTTAACCGCATACCTCAAAATGTTGGTGATCTCGGTAACTTCTTGATTCCATGTGCAATCCAAGATATGGAAGAATGCTATGCCTTGGCCGATCTTGGTGCTAGTATTAACTTGATGCCACTTGCAATCTTCAAGTCGCTCAATCTTCCTAATCTTACTCCTTCACTAGTGTCTATCGAATTGGCCGATCATTCCACTATTCCCGCATGTGGATTGGCCGAAGACGTTTTTGTGAAAGTGGAAAAGTTCTATTATCCGGTAGACTTTATCGTTGTCGATATTCCCACGGATCCTCAAGTTCCTCTTATTGTAGGTCGTTCGTTTTTAGATACGTCTATGGCTTTGATTGATGTGCATGCTAGAAAGATCACCTTACGTTTCAACGACGAGGAACTTGTATTAAACGCAACTCAAAATTCTCCAATTTCTCATGTTAATTCAGTCGCGACCATAAACCTCGTTGATATGATCGACAATGTTTGCGAGGAATTTTCACAAGAAGTTTTAGGTTTTGGAGACGATGAAAATAGTGGAAATCCCACTATGCTTGATCCCATTATTGATAATTCGACTCCATCCTTCACTCCATTTGAAGGTGGTGGTTTTATGTCGGAAGAATTTGATGTTCCACTTACTTGTGACGAAGACCTCGACAATGATGAGGACTTCTCGATTATCAAGGATTTTCTTAACGATTTCACATTTCCTCCACCCGAGGAGGTTATGAGTATCGAGCCCAAATCTTCAATTGAGGAACCACCAACCCTCGAGTTGAATGATTTACCTCCTCATCTTGAATATGTATTTTTGGAGGAGGACGACAAGATGCCGGTTATTATTGCGAAAGATCTTTCGAATGATGGAAAAACCGCACTTGTCGATGTTCTAAAGGATCACAAAGGGAAATTGCGTGCAAATTATCCGACAATAAGGGGATCGATCCCAAATTTTGTACCCACAAAATCTTGATGGAGGAGGACTACAAACCCGCAATCCAATGTCAAAGGAGGGTGAACCCTAAAATTCATGACGTCATCAAAAAGGAAGTCCTTAAACTCCTTGACGCGGGAATGATTTACCATATTGCCGATAGCCCTTGGGTGAGTCCTATTCATTGTGTCCCTAAGAAGGGAGGAATGACTGTTGTGCCAAACGATGCCAACGAGTTAATTCCAACTCGACTCGTGACCGGTTGGAGGGTGTGCATCGACTATCTAAAGTTGAATGACGCCACTCGTAAATACCATTTTCCCTTGCCCCTATGGACCAAATGTTGGAGCGTCTTGCGGGAAACGATTTTTATTCTTTTTAGATGGTTTTTTGGGTTATTTCCAAATCCCCGTCAATCCTCGTGATCAAGTAAAAACTACGTTTACGTGTCCATATGGAACATTTTCTGTTAGGACCATTGTAATAGTTATATGTAATAGGTAGACTAGGAGGTATGTAGTTCCTCCTGGTCCTAGTCGTAGTAGGAGCAAGTCCTGCTCCTGGTCCTAGTCGAAGTCAAACTTTATTATTTACTTAATATTCTGTTAGGATATGCATGAGATATGTTAGGAAAGGATATGCATATCAGTTTTACACGTTTTCATTAATGATGTATTAGGGTTTCCTTGTAGTATAAAAGGAACCTTAGGCAGAAGGGTTAGACACACCTTCATAAAACGTAGTTCTAGTCTTTATCAATATTAGAAATCCTTAGAAAGGATCAAGTCTTTATAGTTATTCTGTTTCTCTTGTTTATATTTATATTCTACATTCATATTGTGTATAGAGTCTCTTTGTGATTTGACTTGTGATTACAGTAGTCATTCACCGGTCCTGACAGGCTGCAAGATCTACATCTAGTAGACCCAACAAGTGGTATCAGAGCCTGGGAGGGTCTCTATACAAGCAGAATCAAGTTCTCTTATTACTAACAATCTGTTTATCATGTCTGCCTCAACTTCTACTCAAACAGGAGAAGAAGGCACTCCTAAAATTGTGCAACCTCAGCAGATCCTGGCTACGGTCTCCAACACGAATGGAAAATTCCCTCTTCTGAAGAAGGGTGAATATGATAACTGGGCAATGAAGATGGAATGGTGGATCACCAACACTGATCAAGATCTTTGGAAGATCATTCTGAATGGAAACAGCAGGAAGCTTACTGGACGAGACAAGAACGGTAATATTACTCTTCTTGACCCTAAAACTCATGAGGAAATCATTGCTATTCAGAAGGAGGTAAAAGCAAAAACAATTTTGCTTCAATCTCTTCCTGAAGATCACATGGGTGACTTCTACCATTTGGATGATGCCAGAGAGATCTGGAATGGCATAAAAGCAAGGTTCGGCGGGAATGAGGAGTCAAAGAAAATGCGGAGGTCCATGCTGAGAGATGAATTTACCGAATTCAAAATCTCAGAAACTGAAGGTCTAAATCAAGGGTATGACAGGTTCCAGAAGATCTTGAGCCAATTGAATCAACTACGGTCAAAACCTGATGATGGTGACATTAATGCAAGGTTTCTTAAAGCCTTACCTTACTCATGGAACCAGGTGGTGATCTCTCTCAAAGCCAAAGGTGGGCTTGATTATCTCACCTTTGATGATTTGTTTCATAGGCTCAGAACATTCGAACCTCATGTGAGAGGATATCTGAGTGACTCTTTTCCCACCCCTGCTAATTCAGCCTTTGTGAGCTCTATGGCATCTAGTCCCATGTCATATGCAAGTAGCCCGAGCAATACTGTCTCTCCCCAGCATACTATACAACATACTATTCAGCATACTGGTCCCATGTCATATGCATCTAGTCCCATGTCTTCTACTTCTGATCCTGCTGCCAAGTCTGGTAGTATGGTAGAAGCTGTTCTTCATTCTTTTGTGGCTGATGTTACTGCTGAACAACAACTTGCTTTTGATGACTTCAAACAGATCGATAAACTTGATCTGGATGAGATAGATCTTAAATGGCAGATGGCCATGCTTACTCTTAAGGTTCACAAGTTTGAGAAGAAAGCAGGAAGGAAATTTAATTACAACCCTCGGGAGCCAGCAAGATTCGATAGAAGCAAGGTACGGTGCTATAACTGCCAGCAACAGGGTCACTTTGCAAGAGAGTGCCCTAGCAAGAATGATCAGGAGAAGAGCAGGTACTCCACTTTTAAGGTTCAGGAGGTTAAAGATGACAGGAAGGCATTGGTATCTGTTGACTCTATGGTCAACTGGAATGATCATCAGGCTTCTACTCTGGAATCAGCGGAATCCACGACTGATGTGTTGGCAATGATTGCTGGGAATCTCTCTGATGCAGAAGAAGCAGAAGAGTTTGCTCTTATGGGCATCTCACATCAGGTACAACATTGTCCTCTTGGTTGTCATGATAAATACACAGAACTGTTGTCCCAATTTAATGAAGTAAATGATCAAAACGATAAGTATTTTTTAGAGGTACAAGCCTATAAAGCTTCATTAAACACATTGGAACAACAAAAGAAGTGGTTACAAGATACACAACGTGCGTATGAGGATAAAATCAGGATACTAAGCATTGATTTAGAAAACACTACAAATATGCTTAAATATACAGAAACTGAAAGGGATACTAGTATCAAAGAAAAAGAGGAAATGCAAGGTAAATTAGATGCTACAATGCTAAGATTTGACAAATGGCAAAAGGCACCTAAAAATCTTTCAAAACTAATTGATAGTAGCATGTCTGGCAGAACTAAAAGAGGCTTAGGATTTGAAAAATATATTGATTCTGAAGATGTATTTGATTTATCTTTCTCAAGCGTCTTTGATGCCGACAAAGAGGATGAGGGCAAACCTAGTTACAATAGGTTTAAACCGGCAGCATAAATGCATGCTGTCCCTCCTCCTCTTACTGGAACTTTCATGCCCACCTCATGGCATAATGACTCGGATGGATCACAGATGCTTGAGTCCCCAACAAGTTCTACTAATACTAACGACTTTGTCTCATGTACTTTCAGTGACAAAGCCGGTGACTCTGCATCTAATGGTTCAAGTGAAGAGTCAAGACCTACGAGTTCCAAGTCGAATGAACATGCTGCTACTGGTGCTAGGAAGTGTGAAGAAAAAGTTGCTGTCAAGTCAAGTGTGTCTGGTCCTTGTTTATTGAGTCCTAGGAAGAATGTTTTTCCTAGAAATGTGTGTAATAAAGTAGGCAGTATGAAACAGTCTCATTCTAATAAAAGGTCTTTCAAAACATGTTTTGTTTGTGGCAGTTCCTTTCATTTAATTAAAGATTGTGATTATTATGACACACATGCATCTGTTAATCATGCTTTACTTGCTCCTGGTCCACCAGGAGCTGCTTCATATGCATCTAGAAGACTTAATCCTAGTGCTCCAATGTTTAATACTTCTAGAGTATCCTCTCCTTTCACGTCTGATTATTGGAGAGATAATGGATTCCACACAACCAGTAATTATTTTCCAAATTTTAATCCAATATATCCGCATCATTTAGACCACACGTATTTTGGATTGGGAAATTTGGGAACTGCTGTTAAGCCCTCAGCAGGTTGTTCTTGGTTCAATAACAATACCCATATGATGCATAGACAACCAAGAAACAATAGTGGATCTCATCAATCTTCTTGGCATTCTTCTAATGATCCACAAGGCAGGCTCAAACCTGAAAAGGTTTGGGTCCCCTTAAGACACTAACTTTTGCATTGTTATTATCTTGTTGTTGTAGGTTACTCCATACCAGGATCCTAGTCTAGGCATTGTTGATAGTGGTTGCTCCAGGAGCATGACTGGAAATAAAAGCCTTCTCTCTAACTTTGTACCATTTTATGGAGGCAAGGTCTATTTTGGTGGAGGTGAAGGCAGAATCACTGGCAAAGGAACGATAAAGACTCCAAATCTTAATTTTGAGCAGGTCTACTATGTGGAAGCACTTCAACACTTCAACTTGATATCGGTCTCTCAGATTTGTGACAAGAAGCAGTTTGTACTCTTCACCGATACTGATGCACTTGTGCTTTCCAAAGATTTTCAGATTCCGGATGACTCACAAGTTCTACTCAGAATTCCTAGAAGACACAATCTATATAGTATCAAGTTGAATGAAGTCAACCCTACTGGTCAACTAGCATGTCTGGTTGCAAAAGCCTCCGAAGATGAAGCCACTAAATGGCACCGAAGGATGGGACATGTGAACTTCAAGACCATTCACAAACTTGCCAATATGAATCTGGTCTCTGGTTTACCTCCCAAGACGTTTCGAAATGATATAAATTGTATTGCCTGCAGCAAAGGCAAACAACACAAAGCATCCTTCAAGGCCATTACTGCTTTAAGTCTCATTACTGAACCATTGAAGCTTCTACACATGGACTTATTTGGTCCTACGTCTATCAGAAGCATTGACCATAAGCAATTTTGTTTGGTGGTGACTGATGGTTATAGCAGGTTTGCGTGGGTGTTCTTCATGGCTGCCAAAAGTGAGACCTACTCAATTCTTCGAGATTTTCTTACCTTGATAGAGAATCAGTTGTCCAAGAAAGTTAAAGGTATTCGATGCGACAATGGAACCGAGTTTAAAAATAGAGACCTCATCGCACTTCTCAATGCTAAGGGCATCAAAAGAGATTATAGTGCTGCTAGGACTCCTCAACAGAATGGTGTGGCAGAAAGAAAGAACCGAACACTAATAGAAGCAGCAAGAACTATGCTTGCCGATTCCAAGCTTCCGACCATGTTCTGGACAGAAGCTGTTAATACTGCAAGTTATGTTTTGAATAGGGTGTCTATTACCAATCCACACAAGAAAACACCTTATGAGCTGCTCACGGGCAAAGTTCCAAATATTGCTCATTTGAAGCCTTTTGGGTGTCCAGTCACCATTCTGAATACTAGTGACTATTTGGGGAAGTTTGATGGCAAGGCTGATGAAGGATATATTGTAGGATGTTCAGCTCATTCTCGGGCGTATCGTGTCTACAATCTTCAAGCCAAACGGATAATTGAAACTATTAATCTCAAGTATTTTGAGGAGAAGACAAACATACAAGGAACAGGTCCAGAATGGTATTTTGATCTTGATTATCTTAGTGATTCGTTAGGATATTTTCGTTTCAAAACTAACCATGATGCAGGACCACAAGTGTTTGCAACTTCAAGTACTGGTGTTCCTTCTAGTCTTTCTGATTCAGATGATGAGGATGACATTTTTGTGGTTCCATCCTATTCCACCACGGTTTCTCCTACTCCTCCTAGTGATGCAACTCCATTAGATGTACAGGATTCCCAAGCAGCTCTTGATACTCTTCTCAAGCAACAACAAGAAGCTACTAAAGCAACGGCTCAAGGTAGTTTTGAGTTTCCCTTGTTGAGCCTACTGACAAAGTTGCTCCTGGTACTCCAGCTTCTGCTCCTAGTGCTAGTCACTCACCTACTGGTACTCCGGCTAGTGAGTCTGCTTCCAATACACGTTTCTCCAGTCCTTCTGATTTGGGGAATCATGAAAAGAAGTCTTCTACCAAGCTGGATGATATACATAAACAACCGGTAGACGGGATTTTCCAAAATGCTTCATATGATGCTGATTTTGTTGGTGATCTCAATAACTTGGCACCAGAAGTGGAGGTTTCTTCCAATCCAGTCTTGCAACCACATAAAGACCATCCTACCACTCAAATTATAGGAGATCCTGGTTCTACCGTCAAGACACGCAGAATGCATCAGAAGGCCTCGTCTGATCATCATGCTCTTGTGGGCTATATTGAGGATCAAAAGCGTAATAATCATATGGACTTTCAACACTGTTTGTTTGCTTGTTTTCTTTCACAGGTGGAACCTAGGTCTGTTTCTCATGCTCTTGAGGATCAAAGTTGGGTGGAGGCTATGCAGGAGGAATTGCAGCAATTCTTGTTTCAGAATGTTTGGGTTCTGGTTGACTTACCAGATGGGAAGACAGCTATCAATACCAAATGGATTCTCAAAAACAAGAAGGATGCACGGGGAATTGTTGTCAGGAATAAAGCTAGACTTGTCGCACAAGGAAACACTCAAATTGAGGGCATTGATTATACTAAAGTCTTTGCGCCTGTTGCCAGGATCGAGGCCATTCGTCTGTTTTTGGCCTTTGCTTCGTATGTTGGCTTTACGGTGTTCCAGATGGATGTCAAGAGTGCATTTCTCTATGGGAAAATTGACGAGGAAGTATATGTTACTCAACCTAAGGGGTTTGTTGATCCACTTCATCCCAAGAAAGTCTACAAGGTGGTCAAGGCTCTTTATGGGTTACATCAGGCTCCTAGAGCTTGGTATGAGCGACTCTCCACTTTCTTGTTAAAGAATGGCTATAGAAGAGGTACTATTGACAAAACACTATTTCTTCGGCGGAATTCCAAGGATATTATCCTTGTTCAGGTCTATGTGGACGACATTATCTTTGGTTCTACAAGGAAGGAGTGGTGTGATGAGTTTGAACACTTGATGAAAGGCGAATTTCAGATGAGTGCCATGGGAGAACTGTCATTTTTTCTTGGTCTTTAGGTCAAGCAACAATCGGATGGGATTTTCATCAGTCAAGACAAATATGTTCATGAGATTCTTCAGAAGTTTGACATGGATCCTCTTAGACCAGCAGCAACTCCTTATGAAGTTGCTAAAATCAAACTTAAGAATGAGCCAGATCCACCGGTAAATGTTCATATGTACAGGTCTATGATTGGCTCTCTCATGTATTTGACTGCATCACGTCCGGACATTATGTTTGCAGTAAGTGCTTGTTCTAGACACCAGGTGACTCCAACGGTTTCGAACTTAAATGCAATGAAGAAGATTTTCAAGTATATCAAGGCTCAACCTAAATTGGGTCTATGGTATCCTAGAGAATCTCCCTTTGTTCTTGAAGCATACAGTGATAGTGATTATGCTGGTGCTAATAATGATAGGAAATCTACTACTGGTGGTTGTCAATTTTTGGGTCGTCGGCTTATTTCATGGCAATGTAAGAAACAGACAATCGTAGCTACTTCTTCAACAGAAGCTGAATATGTAGCTGCTGCTAGTTGCTGTGGTCAAGTTTTATGGATCCAAAATCAGATGTTGGACTATGGGTTCAATTTTATGAATACCAAAATTTTTATTGACAATCAAAGCACTATTTGTATTGTGAAGAATCCTGTATTTCATCAGCGGACGAAACATATTGAGATTCGGCATCATTTTATACGCGATGCAAATGAGAAGAAGCTGATACAGGTTCTTAAAGTTCATACGGATGACAATGTTGCTGATTTGCTGACTAAAGCTTTTAATGGTCCTCGGTTTAACCACTTGGTGGTTCATATTGGGATGGTCAATCCGTGAGGTCTAGGATTGAGGGGAGGCAAAGCCTAAGGGGAGGCTTTGTGTACATATTAGGTCAGTTTAACGTATTCATTGTACTTAACAACATAATTTCTTGGTTATGGTGGTGTGTGGTGCGTCTGATGGAGGATTTTTGCTCTCTTCTGGTGGATATGGCCTTATATGACTGGCTTCTGGTCCACCTTGGTCAGCTTCTAGTTATGCTTGGTTGTCTTCTGGTGGTTTGAAATCTTTCCATGTCTAGTGGTGTTTGGCTATTGGTACTGGTACTGGTCTGGCTACTGTTCATTCTTTTTGTCCTTTGTTAATCACGTTTTGCTCCTGGTCTGACTATTGTGCACTTTGACTTTTGGTCAACGCTTCCAATACTGATATTTACAAGTTTGAATTCAGCAAATAAATTGGGGGTAAGTTATTATGTTAAAAAGGGCAAGTGGTTAGTATGCCATTATGGCTTAATTTGAAAGGGCAACCCCCCATTAATAGGGGTCAATGAACAGTTACTACTTTCTTCCTATATGGTCAACATACACCCTTGACTCACTCATTACAATTAACACACACACAAAAACCGCTTCTACTCTTTACATCCCAATCCAAATCCTTCTTCCATCCATTCATCAAGATCCATGGCTGCTCTTACTTACCAACCTGCTCATAATCGTGTTGCTTATCTGGGTGATGGTCCTAATCGTGAACATTTTGCTGATATCTTGGAGTTTATTGAAGCTTCAAACTTAAGGTTTACATTTACTGTTTGTCCTACCATATATGATAGTGTGGTACGTCAATTTTGGGCGTCTGCTGAGCTTGTGAATGTGGCTGGACGTCCACGAGCACTCCATGCTACCATAGATGGACGTGCTTATGTGGTAACTGAAGCATCTATTCGCTCTTCTCTTCATCTTCAGGATGAGGGGGGTGTTGTATCACTTCCCAATTCAGAAGTGTTAGAGGGTATGGCTGCCATAGGTTATGAACATGGGGGGAAGTTTAACTTCCAAAAGAATAGGTTTTCCCCTCAGTGGAAGCTTCTGGTTCACTATTTAATACATTATATGAGTCCCAAGTCGGGGAGTTGGGATGCGTTCCCTACTCCTTTGGCTACTGGTCTTATATGTTTAGCCCAGGGTAGAGTGTTTAATTTTTCACATTATTTATTTGAGGGGATGGCTAGTAATTTGTCAACTGCTGGTTCTAGGAAGAAATTTCTTATGTACCCTAGGTTTATTCAACAAATACTTGTTTGCATTCCACGTGATAGGGCTGAGCATGTACAATCTAAACTAACAGCGAAAGTGTATTACAATATGATGAATGGGTTTACTGGGGATTGGAGGCCCCTGACTGAAGCCATGATGGGGTTGGCTCAGGGTCCTATAGGTCAGGAGGAGGAGGCTCCTGAGTTGGTTGTGTTAGATGATGACCCCATGGAGGAGGAGGAGGCTCCTACTGGTGGTGACATTCCTGTGGTAGAGGAGGAGCTTGTTGAGGAAGTGGTGGTTGAAAAACCATCCCCTTCCAAGGCTGGTCCTTCCTCCGTTCCACACCAGTCTCCATTTGTGGAGACTCCACCTCCTAGCCCTGCCCCACACTCGACTGATATCCCGTTTGCTGCTAGTTCTCCACAAGTTGACCCACATGTTGCTTCGAGCTCCCGTGATGCTTTCCCTGATCCAAGTTCTCTTGGTGGGCAGGCAGAGGAGCCTACTACACTGACATCTTTGTTAGCTCTTATGCACAGGTACCATGAGAGGATGACTTGTTTGGAAGCTGACTTGAACCAACATCGGAAGCTCACAAGGGAGTTTGTTCTTCCTCTGGCCGATCGTATAAAGGTATTGGAGAATCAACAGCGTCGTCGCAAGAAGCATGTGGTTCTTTCAGATTCTGAGGATGAGGGTGCGGAGAATTTTGAGGATGGCTTGACGTTGCTGGCAAAGGCTGCCTTTGCTGATAAAGTTTATGATGATCTGCCCGGTCCTCCGATGTCCTCCAATGCTCCTTCTTCTAGTGCTATTCCCCCTTCTATGGGTGGTGATTCTGATGGTGCTGCTGGTTCTCATGCTGGTCCCTCTCATGATCCGAAGGGAAAAGCTCCAATGACCGATTCTCCATCTCCCACTCGTAAGCGCACTCGTCGACAGATTGAAGAAGAAAGACTAGGTGAAGAGGCTGCTCGTCGGGTTCAGGCTGAGATTGATGAGGAGGATAGGGTTGCTGAGGAAGAGCTTCGAGAACGAAGGCGTGCGCAAATTCAGCATGATGCTATGCACTGGACTGATGGCGAATGGATGTAAGTGTTGACTGTTCTCACTCGGGATTATGCTCAGTTTAAAGATTTGTTGGGTGATGATGTTGATGAACACAATTGTATTCCGCATGCTATGGTGATGATGCGTAAGCACCAGTTGGCTCTTGCTGAAGAACTAAAGAAACAGCGAAGGAACAGACCTCTTTCTCGGACTGAGCAGCGCCAGCAGATGCAACGTTACGTGAAATATCAATCTGCTGCTCATTTCAATGCTCCGTGGTCTTGGAATCGGGTGCGAGCTCTGACATTTGATGAGCTTAAGGTCCTTTATGAGAAGATGGTGAAGCGTCAGAGCCAACCCATTCCAGAAAGATTTATTTACCATCCTCGTGGTGTGACTGCTTCTATGCCTGCTGATTCTACTGGTCCTTCGTCTGTACCCACTCCTGGTTCTGATGTTAGTCCTTCTGGTTCTATTGCTGCTTCTGTTGGTCCTTCTACTACACCCTTGGTTGCTCCTATTGGTTCTACTGCTGGTCCTGCTACTACCATCTTTGTTACTACCACCACCACTCATGCTTCCACCATCACACCTGTTCCTACTACCACCATCCATGTTCCTGCAAGCGCTTTTGTTGATCCCACCATACCTACTGCTGCTACATCTGATGTGCCATCTTCATCACCACAAGTTCCTGCAACACAACCTAATCCTACTTCTGATGCAGCACCTAGTGGTTCTTTGGGTGGACATGTTCATGAGTCTACTTCTACTGCTTCTCCTGCTGTTGCTGAAGTTCAGGTGAAGGTTGAATCAACTTCTTCGGCTCCCACGCCTCGACATTCCACTCGCCAGAAACTTACTCGTCGTGTTCGCCGTGGTAAATCAGTTCCTTTTGAGAAGCGTGATCCTGAGAACTTAATTGATGCAGCTTCGGATAGCGATTCTGACTTACCTTTGGGCAATGGAAGCATTACGGGTTATACGGTTGAGAGGTCTACAACACTTCCTGGTGGCGTCTCCCATCGGATTACTTTGAGTGATGGGACTGTGCGATTGGTCACGGGTTTGCAGGGTGTGTTATCGTGGGCTGACCGTATGGATCTTATGGCGTTGTTTGGGCTTGTTGATTCTAGTATGCCGTTTAACCCTATGGCGGTGTCTTCCTGGCCTGGTATCCGTCTTTGGGCCGATCTCAAGCTTATGTTGGATCCTCCTCCATCTGCTACTCCTTTGGGCGTATGGAAGGATCAAATGCAATGGGAGATTATTCGCTGGAAGCTTTATGCTGGATGTGGAGTTCATGTGTTGGAATTAGGTTTTGGTCATGTGGTGTTTATGTTGACGGATGTTGTGTATCCTTTGACTATTTCTTCCATGGAAGCAATGTTGGCAAGTCACTTGCAGATTTCTACTGCTCCTTCTGGGAATGAGTCGAGTATGGCCACATCGTTGGTAGAGGGTATTCAAGCACGGTTGCTAGCGGATAAGAGGGCAGCTTCTGGTATGTAAGGTGACTGGGTTGTAAGTGCTTATACTTTGAATTTTTGTTCTTATTTTGATTCTTTTCACCAATATGTACAGTGATTGGTGACTTTTATTCTTTATAGTTAAAAAAAAACAAATATAAAACAAACAAACTAATAAAAAAATATATATATATACTTTTTATATAATATCTGCTTATACTTTAACACAGTTTAGCTTTTATACTTGTACATAATATCCCTTGGCTGGTTCAAAATGTGGTTCCTGGTTTGAAGTTTATTCTGGTACTTGGTTTCACTTGGTGTTGGACGTGGTCCACACAACAAATGGTTCTCACCTTACCATGTCTCATCGACAAGAAAAAGTTGATTCACCTTGAGGGTACGGCTCCTGGTGCGATTCTCAAATCCGTTGATGGTTGCCAGGTTACCCAAAACTGGATGGTTTTCACTTGCCATAGTCTTGGACTGAAAAGTGGCTAATCCAAGGGGGTACGGCTCTTGGTAAAGATCTTATCAAATCCGTTGATAGCTGTAATAGCTTGCTTAAATCTATAGGGTGTTCAACTCACCGATGCTTCATTGCTAAGAGTTGGTGAGTCCAGAGGGGTACGGCTTCTGGTAAAGACGCATCAAATCCGTTGACGGCTGTGATGGTTTGCCTAAAATCATCAGGGTACTCCCACTCACCATTGATTCACGTTCTAAGAGTTGGGCTGGGTTCTAGTCTCCCAGTGTGATGCTTATTCCACCAGAATGACTAGCTAGCCCAAGAGCGAGCAGCTACTTGGTAAAGGCTCATCAAATCTGCTCATGTTGCTGAAAAGATTCAACCTGATGCTGATTTGTTACAAGCTTTGGAGAAGCTTCTAGTGTTTCATGTTGCAGCTGTTCTTCTGGTTCTTATCTTATTGATGCTGCTATTTGTTTTGCTGATACAATCCTCGGGTTTTATTTGCACGTTTTCCAGGAAACTTGAACTCAACAGGTCAAATTCAAGTTTAGGGGAGGATTGTTAGGACCATTGTAATAGTTATATGTAATAGGTAGACTAGGAGGTATGTAGTTCCTCCTGGTCCTAGTCGTAGTAGGAGCAAGTCTTGCTCCTGGTCCTAGTCGAAGTCAAACTTTATTATTTACTTAATATTCTGTTAGGATATGCATGAGATATGTTAGGAAAGGATATGCATATCATTTTTACACGTTTTCATTAATGATGTATTAGGGTTTCCTTGTAGTATAAAAGGAACCTTAGGTAGAAGGGTTAGACACACCTTCACAAAAAGTAGTTCTAGTCTTTATCAATATTAGAAATCCTTAGAAAGGATCAAGTCTTTATAGTTATTCTGTTTCTCTTGTTTATATTTATATTCTACATTCATATTGTGTATAGAGTCTCTTTGTGATTTGACTTGTGATTACAGAAGTCATTCACCGGTCCTGACAGGCTGCAAGATCTACATCTAGTAGACCCAACATTTTCCTATCGTAGAATGCCATTCGGACTTTGAAATGTACCGGGAACCTTTCAAAGGTGCATGATGGCTATTTTTCATGATATGATCGAGAAGACGATGGAAGTCTTTATGGATGATTTTTCCGTGTTTGGTTGTTCGTTCACTTCGTGTTTGTCGAATCTTAAGAGAAAGTTAAAACGTTGTGAGGAAACCAACCTGTGCTTAATTGGGAAATGTCATTTTATCGTTAAGGAAGGAATCGTCTTAGGGCACAAGGTTTCAAAAGCGGGGATTGAGGTAGACAAAGCTAAGGTAGACGTCATCGCCAAATTACCTCATCCCAAAACCGTTAAGGGAGTTAGGAGTTTCCTAGGCCACGCGGGCTTTTATCGTCGATTCATCAAGGATTTTTTGAAGATTTCTCGACCTATTACACATCTCCTCGAAAAAGATGCTCCTTTTGTCTTTAACGAAGATTGTGTACAAGCCTTTGAAATCCTTAAGAGGAAACTTACCGAAGCTCCCATTCTTGTTGCTCCCAATTGGAACCTCCCCTTTGAGCTCATTTGTGATGCTAGTGACTACGCTATTGGGGCTGTATTGGGGCAACGTCATGAAAAGCACTTATTTCCTATTCACTATGCTAGCAAGACGATGACCGAGGCTCAACAAAAATACACTACAACGGAAAAGGAATTCCTTTCCGTGGTGTATGCTTTTGAGAAATTCCGACCTTATCTCGTCTTGACTCGATGCATAGTGTATATGGATCACTCGGCTATTAAGTATCTCATGGCTAAACAAGATGCAAAGCCGAAATTACTTCGTTGGATTCTCCTCCAACAAGAATTTGATATCGAAATCCTTGACCAAAAAGGAGCCGAGAATCTAGCGGCCGATCATCTTTCTCGTTTGGAAGATCCTCACCAAAGTGTTTACGAGCCAAAGGAAATTACCGGAACATTTCCTCTCGAGACACTTGGTGTAGTGAATTCTAAGCTTGACTCATCTACCCCATGGTTTGCGGACATCGCGAATTACCATGCGGAGAATTTCATCATTAAGGGTATGACGACTCAACAAAAACAAAAATTCTTTCTTGACGTCAAGTTCTACTTTTGGAACGACCCTTACCTCTTTCGGACTTATGCGGATCAAATCATTCGACGTTGTGTATTTGGCACCAAAGCTTCTAATATCCTTAGAGCTTGTCACGAGGGACCCACGGGTCGTCACCACGGTGCTAATCTCACGGCTTAGAAGGTCTTTGATGCCGGTTTCTTTTGGCCTACTATTTACCGAGATGCACATGCACTTGTGAAGTCGTGTGACTCATGCCAACGACAAGGAAAAGCCTCACAAAACGATGAAATGCCACAAAACGTCATCCAAGTATGTGAGATATTTGACGTTTGGGGAATTAATTTTATAGGGTCGTTCCCATCATCTCGTGGTAATAAGTACATCCTTGTCGCCGTTGACTACCTATCTAAGTGGGTGGACGCTAAGGCTTTGCCCACGAACGATGCTCGTGTGGTAGTCAAGTTTTTGAAAAGCTTGTTTTCTCGGTTTGGAACCCCTCGTGCCATCATAAGCGATCGTGGAACCCATTTTTGTAACGACCAATTCGACAGGTCCTAAGGAAATATGGGCTTACACATCGTCTTTCTACGGCTTATCACCCACAAACAAGTGGGCAAGTCGAGGTTTCAAGTCGAGCGTTGAAGAGGATCTTGGAGAGATCGATTGGAGAGAACCGAGAATCTTGGTCGGATAAGTTGGACGATGCTTTATGGGCCTTTTGGACCGCTCATAAGACGCCCATCGGGTGCACTCCTTATAAGCTTGTGTATGGGAAGAATTATCACTTGCCAATTGAACTCGAACACAAAGATTATTGGGCCCTTAAGCATTTTAATGATGATATTGAGACCACGGAAAACACCAGAAAATGCAATTGAATGAATTGGATGAATTAAGAGACATTGCTTATGAAAATTCATTGATTTACAAAGAAAAAACTAAAAAGTTTCATGATTTAAAAATTAAAAACCGGGTTTTTAACATTGGAGATCAAGTGTTGCTTTTTAACTCATGTTTGAAAATCTTCCGGTCCATTCACCGTTACCCAAGTTTTTCCTTATGGGACCATCGAGCTAGCTCAAAATGATGTCCCTAATTTCAAGGTGAATGGACATAGGTTGAAGCACTACTTTGGTGGGGAAGTTCCATCGTTGAACTACCTCGACCAAATCACTTTCCCCAATGATAATTAGTATTGAGGGGATAGAGTCGAGCTCATGACTCGGTAATCAAAAACGAGGTGCCTCGTGGGAGAGTCCCATGCTTATCCCATGTACATATTATCGCTTTCTAATGTAGTAACGTGAGGGGATTTGTGCCCTTCCAACCTTTGTTCCATGGTAGTTTGTACAATGTGGTTTTTAGATGATCATGATCTTTACGATTGGAGCCTCTCGTGTTTGTTTTATGGGAGCACTCGATCGTTTTCTTTGAAAAATTTCTCGATATCCACACATGATATATCCTTTGATGTTCTAACCTTAGGTTTTTAGCACACTTCATAAACGGATTTAAATTTAACGGTTACACCCTTTTCATGCTAGATTATGCATTCGACTACGTCTCTAGTATGGGGGTTTGCACCCTTAGACTCGAAAAATTAAGGACAATGTTTAACTTTAGTATGGGAGGTGAATAGATACTTGCCTTGCCAAACCTTCATGCTTTCCAAAGTTTATCTTTTTGTTTATTGTTTTGTTGCAAAATAAGGCTAAAAATGGCAAAATTTTAAAAAATTTCTCATGTTTTATAAGTGTTTGAAGACACGAATGTAGATTTTCCGATGGCAAGAATAAGAGTAATTTTTGACTCGACCGTGCGTGTTGAGCACTTAGCTTCGATTCCTTAACTTTATATTAGGCTAAGTCTCTTAAATGAGGACGAGAAATGATAGAGTTAATTATAAGTTACTATTCTAAACGTAGAGTACTCGTACTCTTTCAAAAACTCATGTGTTCTCGTTGTTTGCTTATTCTCCCTTCGCTTGTAAATATATTTTGCTTAATAAGTATTGGCTTAGTGGTTTAGTCTTGATTGTTGGTTTCTACTCTTTTCTAGTAGCTTCCATGTAATTAAATTGGGAAGACATTAAGGTATCGCCAGCGTCACGTTTTTGAAGTATTGGCAACCCGAATAATCGAAAGCTTCACCTAATAATAAGATTTCAAGTGCTCACCTAAATCAAGCAAACAATTGGAAGCTTACAAGGCCGAAAAATCTATGCGAAATTGAAAGTGAATTATGCCTTAATCTTTGAAGCTTTAAAGATCCAAAATTCGCTTTTAGCGTGAGGATATACGTCATTGGCCATAATAAACACCTCACGGCGAGGTTAAATAAAAGGCAAGGCAAGACCGAAGTCATAATAAAAGCTTCATGGCGAAATTGAATAAAAGATAGAGGTAAAGCAATGATAATAAGTCCCATCTGTTAGGGGGCGTATAAAAGTCTTGGTAATAAGTCTCATGTTCAAAACCGTTATAAAACCGTGTTTATCGATCCTTCTTGTTGACTTAATTTTTTGACATCGTTGTCTATTAGGAGGGATTATTAATTCCATGGTCTTGGTTACACCGTTATGACTCTATTGTTAGAGATAAATCTCTATCATCGCATAAGTCAAACAATGTATCCTCGTGAACATTCAAGACAAAAATAAAATATAAGAGATACCACTTAGGAAAAAGGGAGGATAAGTACGTGATTAGGGCATATTAGTAGTGTTAGCATTACTAAGTTATAATGACAATGATCTCGTTGCACGTTTAGCATGGAATTGGGGTGAAAATCGAGGACGATGAAATTATTTCTAATGAAGCATTCACGTGTTCTTGTTCTATGAACCTAAACGTCCCATGGGTTTAGGGTTTAGGGTTTAGGGTTTAGGGTTTAGGGTTTAGGGTTTAGGGTTTAGGGTTTAGGGTTTAGGGTTTAGGGTTTAGGGTTTGCGATGAAAATCATACATTATGTCTAAAACGCAAAGTAGTAGTAATAGTAGTAGTGTAGCAAGTTTATCATTCAATAAAGTGCATTAAAATTAATTTTGGAGATGCTACGATTCTTTATTCTAGCATTTCGTGAGGGCACGACAATGGTTTAGTATGGGGGAGTGATGAGACTTCTTTTATACATAGTCTCATCGTCCAAAATGGGCTTAAAATGAATTAAATATCATGAAAAATGCCAAATATAAGCTTGTGTTTGATACATGTGTATTTTAGGTACGGATATTAAGAAAATGACAAAAGATCACAAGAACAAGCAAAAACAAACACGGGAAATGAAGCCGCACAATGAACCAAGCCCTAATGGTAATTTTCCAAGAATAACCCTTGAAAAATTGAAGATTGTACAAGAGGGGTCCTCCAATATTGAAGAACTGACACTTTAAACCCTTGTTCCTTTATAATTACAATATTGGTGCCAAAAGTTTGTCAAATTTACAAAAAGGGCCCTCCACTTTGAAGAATTGGCAAGAATGGTTCCTCATTTTTGAAGAATTGTCAATATTAGTCCTCCATGAAGTCAATAATACAAGTCAACACCTTGAATAATGAAAAAAATGCCAAAACACCCCTTCAAATATCATGAATTTACAAGAAACACCCTTGAAAATACTTTTGGAAACTATTTGGGGCAAAATTATGAAAACTGAAACTTTAATAACAAAGGTTTTCAGTTTTCATGCTATTAAACACAAAGTGAAAGAAGATAGAAAAAGGGGGTCTTTTCTGGCCAACATAAAAGATACCTAGACCACTTAGCAGCTGCCAAGTGTCCCACTCACCCTCACAACCAATGAAAACCCACCAATTTGCCACCTCAAATCCCATTCAAAACCGGTTATAACTATATTTTATTAGTTAATTAAAATTGGCGCTTAATAACTTTTTTAAACCCAAACCAGATTAAACTCATAACTATTTAATCAAGAACAAAGATTAGGGTTTTTTGATTAAGCAAAAATTAAACCCCCAAACCTTCCAGAATTATGATTAGGGTAATCATAACCATAACCCACCTCTTAAACCTTGTGCCACATCATCACCCATGTCACATGATAAACCCAGCTATACAACTTTTGAGGAAACTTCCAAATTATACTAGCCATCCAACGAATTGTATTCAGCTTCATTTCTAAGCTTCACTATGGACCTTTGATCATATTCCAACAACTATACACTCCACAAACAGCCAAGAAAAGTTCACAAGTGTTCAAGTTTTTCAAGATCTGCAAGGGGCAACTTGGGACTTCTACACATTAGGTTTTACGTTTTTTATGTTTACCAGTTCATCTTTGTAGCCTATATAAGGCATACGACTTGCTATATTTTTTTCTTTGCTCTTGGTTTTTCCTTTATCACAAATCTATAAATCCTTGTTCATTTTAATGAAAAGTGTTTGATGTTGCTGAGGAATCCAAGTGCCAACTTTAATCTTTGCTTGTTACTAATATATGTTTGTGCTTATTGAATCTTAAAACCTGTTTTTTAAACCTTGTGCAAGAAATTGCCAAGTTTTCTCAAAACTTGATATTTTGCTAAGTCTTTGGTACATCCTTGGAATTTTTGGATTACAAGTGATCTAAACACCCTGATAAGAAGATTATCAAGGTGTTGGGAGCTTGTGGTTTGGGGATAATCAAGGAGTGGGTACAAAGGTTGCATTAATCAAGATTTTTCATTTTTCTGTTTTGATATAAACTGCTACTTACCTTGTTGTTCTTAGCAGCTTTGATTGTGGAAGCTTGTTCCTTGTTTTGCTAGGCATATAAGCTCAAAAATTCGTGAGTGTGGATGTACATTCATGAGGTTTGAGCCCTTTTACCCAAAATCTGTCAAAAGTACTTGATTTTTGTGATTTTGAGTTCTGCTATTATGATTGTTGTTCTTGTGGCTTAAAATTGCTTGATACTGCATAATATTGATGTTATTGTGCTAGATTGGGCTTGGGATAAACTGAATCACACATTTGCTTTGTTAAATCTTGGATTGAAAAAGTTAAGGGGTGTTTGGGTTAACCTATTTAAGCTTGTAATTTGGATTTGAGTTATTGTTTGTTGTTTATTTGTGTTGGTATATGATAAATACTTGGTATTGTGCTGATATATGCAAGTCTTTGGCTTTTGAACATCAATTTCTTGATTGTGCTATAACTTGTTGATTTTTGCTTGTTTTAACCTAAGATCTTGGTAATACATAGATTGTATGCATGCTTAGGGGTAACAAGTGATTAAACAAAGTTATTATAACTTGTTAAGAAGATTGGAGGGTTTGAAATTGGATTTGTGGTCAAGTATATCAACAAAGTATCAAAACTACTTGTTCTTGTTCATCAGTAACTTTTTGTGGCTTGAATCTTTGTCTATACTTTGAATCATTGCGTGAAACCAGTTTATTAATGTTCATTTGAATTAATATAAGTTGTTGTGTGCATTTGGTTCAATTTGGTTGGTTTATTCTTGCTAAAACTACTTAATTCTGTGAAAAATGCTTATGAACATGTCTGTGGCGTATCTGGGGATCTTTTGATTAAACTGTACTAATTGGCTTGTTGAATTTGTGATTTTATTGTTGTTATTGACTCCTTGTGATCCACTGATTACAAGGGTGCCTTTTCTTAACTTGAATCCAACAAAAATCCACATAAGACAAAAAGTCAAAGAAGTCAAGCAGTGGGAACTCCTTTCCCCTGTTGCTAGCCACTACTAGTGTTATTTGATCAACAACTTATTCATAAGCCATTTTGGCTTATCCAGACTTGCAACAACTTATTTTTTGTAATCAATATTCCTTATTTGACCCATTGAACTGATCTAGAGCATATTAGGGTTTGACTTTTAGGTTTGACTAGAAAACCAAACAGTTTGACTTTTACTTAAGTGCTTATTGCTTTTTCCAGCTTATTCAGTGTGCTTATTAGAAATTTTTTTGATTATTTTGCTTATTTAAGTCATTTAAATCATTTTGCAACTTGAATATGCACTTGAGGTAGCCTAGAACTCAAAACGACTATTTTGTCGTTTTCTATAGAGAGCTTTGCCTTATTTCAGGCTTATTTCTTGTGCTTTTTCAAAATTTATTTTCACAGATTTCTTTGGTAACTCAAAAGAAGCTTGTGTGTCAAATTAGAGCCTATGGCATTAGCTTATGGCTTAATGGGCCAAAAAGCCCATTAAGAATAAGTTGTTGACAATTAAGCTGTGATAAGCTCACTTTCAGCTTTTGGGCCTTTAGAGTTTTGTGCTTAAAATCAAATTTTGAGTCAAGTAGGTGATTTTGGGCTTATTTTGTGAACTTTTCTTATTGGGCCAGTTTCAAGCCCATTAAGGGACTGTTTTTTATTTTAAGGCCCAATAGGGGTATTTTGGTAATTTCAAGTTTATTTCTGTGTTTATTAAGTTAAAATAAACTAGTTTGCAACTTTTTAGAATTTTTTATAAATTTTAGATTTTTATTAATATTTTATTATTATTTTATTATTAAAAATTAAAATTTAGATATTTGCAAGTGTTTCATTTTTCCTAGTTTAAATACATTATGTTAGGAATTTTAAAACTTTGGAATTAATTTTATTGTCATAGATTAATTTTTAGAATTATTTTATGTTTTTAGAGTTTTTAATCATTTCTAAATAGTTTTAATTAATTTTAAAATATTCAAAAATAGTTTTTAATTTAGTTAAGTCATTTTAGAGGTTTACAAAGTGAAAAATCTCATTTTGGACTTTTTGTTAGCTAAATTGATTTTTTGGGATTTAATTAGCATTAAAAAATTAATATTTAATTAAATAAAAGGTTTGAGTGATTTTTTACTTTTTGTAAACTCTAATTACAACTTTTAGGACTTACTCCAATTTTTTAGGAATTTTTAGGTTAATTTTTTAATTTCGTCATATTTTACGGTTTTACGTGCACGACTTTTCGTCTTAGCTTAATTCATAATCGTAACTGTCATCCTTTCTCTTTTCTTTTCTCATAAATTATAATCACAAAGTTAATCATTTCTTTACACAACACACTAGCCTCCTTGAGAACGATCCCCACTTTTGGGTCATTTACTTGTGATTTTCCTAAATCACTTTGTTAATACTTACCCTAATTACCCTTTTGTTTTTCCTAAACAAAGGTGTGTAAAACTCAACCATCATTTTGGTGCCGCTGTCGGGGAGGCGTGTTGTGTTTTGATTTGAACAATTGTTGTTTTTATATTAGCCATAATATCTATTTGTATTAGTAGCACTCTACTAATACGTATTTTCCGTTTTTCGTTTTTGTGTGAATATTACTATATTGTATACGTAGAACAATAAATTCAAAAGTACTCCAAAAGTGTGAAAACACAACCTTGATTCGGGATTTCATCACTCGATCATTGTATTCGAATATCAAATAAGAAAAAAAGGCAAAATAGATAATTACTTTCGTGAAGCTTAATTTTGACAAACACAAACTATAAGGTGGGTATAAGGCAGGTATTATAAAATATACCCTAAGGAAAAAGGCTCTTAAGTTCTTCGCGCCGCCTCGTTTCCCTGCTTGCTTGTGCGTGTTTAGATAAAAGGGCTAATCGAGGGTTTTCCAACCAAAGTATTATCTAAGTATCATATATATTTTCTTGGTTTCATTTGATTTACCCCTCTTGAACATTTTGGTGTTCCACAAACGTTCTAAAGTCATCGAAGGCGTTCACTTCACGTGATCGTTTCCATTCCTTGAGGCTCCTTTAATCAAGAGATTTGATTTGAGGAGAGATTTGTAGATTTTTGTCTACTTAATACAATCACCAAAATCCCAAAAAAAAAAGTAAAAAAAATCAAAAACCACAAAAAAATTGGAAAAATTAAAAACACCAAAAATAGTCTTCTTTACTCATCCCCACGTTGTACGTGACGTTTATGCTTACTCGTAATCAAGCAAGACGTGCACGTAAAGGAAAAACCGAAAGGAGACCACACCTAACCTTTCTAGTGAGGAGTCTCCTATTGACGAACCTGTCGTAGAAGAAGAACCAACCATGGCGAATCGAACTATTATGGAGTTACTTCAAGCACCCACCGAGGGTTACGGAGAGGCTATTGTGATTCCCGCCATCCTTGCGGAGAATTTTGAAGTGAAAACGGGTTTGTTGTCGATGATCCAAAACAACAAATTCCATGGTGATGAAAAGGATAACCCGCACAACCATATCCGCCAATTCAATCATCTTACCGCCACTTGCAAGTTTAAGGATGTTGCTAATGACTCGATTAAGATGATGCTTTTTTCGTATTCCTTAGCGGGGCCCGCTAAAATTTGGTTAGAGAAAGTGCCACCCAATTCGATATTGACGTAGAAGGATCTCGTTTCAAAATCTGTGAACCAATTTTTCCCGCCCTCAAAGACTAAGCATTTGAAAAATGAGATTTCAAAATTTTCACAAGAATTTAATGAGAGTTTTCTATGGATTGGAATCGGTTTAAGGAAATGTTACATGAGTGTCCTCATCATGGATTTTTCTGACTTGCATCAAATTGACACGTTTTACAATGGATTGAATGATCATGAGAGAGATTATCTTAATGCCGCTGCAGGTGGTAATTTTTTGTGTAAAACGGTTGAGGAAGCGTTGTTGATTAATGATAATAGGTCTAAAGTCTATAGTCCTCGTAACACATCGAGTGTTCGTAAGGCTTCGTCTTCGGGTTCACCTTCATTGTCCAATACCATCGATGCTTGCCAAATTGAGGCAAACTTGGAAAACAAAATCTTTGATAAGCTTAAAGGTCTTTTAATTAAATTCAAAGTTGGTAAACAAAGTGCTCGCGCTACGGCTAAAGCGGTTGAGGTTTCTTGCATGTATTGTGGTGGAGGTCATGATTTCTCCGAGTGCATTACCAACGGTGGTAAGACTTCGAGTGCCTACGCGGCCACGGGAACTTACAACCAAAACGGTCAAGTTACCCGCTCTAATCAAATGACTCCACCGGGTTTTGCTCCAAATTAAAATGCTAACAACAACTATCAAAACAATCAAGTTGGTTTCAAAAACAATTACAAAGGTAACAACTATGGGAATCAAGGGGCTAATAACAATCAAGTTTCAAACAAAAATCAAAACAATGATTTTCAAAACAACAACAAGAGTTTTCAAACTTTGAAAGATCTTCCAAATGAATTTGTTGAATACGCAAATGGAAACGATGCTAGGTTTGATAATATTCAAAGAGAGATCATTAGCCTAAGATCCGAGTTTAAGAATGACTTGAAAAAGGAGTTGAAAAATGAGTTAGCAAATGAGCTTAAGATCCATACAAACAAAATGGAGGGAAATGTAACTAGGTTACAAAAAAACCAACAAAAGATGGAACAAGGGCAACATGAAATAAAACAAGAGATGCTTAAGGCCGATAAGAGGCAATCTATGTTTGAGGATAAAATTTCATCCATGTTTGAGGCTATAATGTGTAAACCGTCTTCGAGTAGTCTTCCTAGCAATACCATATCGAACCCTAAGGGAGAGATGAAAGTGATTACCACACGAAGTGGTAAGACACTTAAGGAACCGACTCCTCAACCAATTACTCCAACGGTGGAGGAAATTGAGGAAGAACCCGAGGTGGTGGTCGAAAAGGAGCATGTCCCAATCCCACGAAGTACCGCTCAAGCCACACCTACGGTTGACCCATTACCACAATTGGAAGCCGAGATTCTAAAGGCTATGCCTATGCCTCAACCCACACCACCCTTGCTCTACCCATCGAGACTTAGAAAGGAGAAACGTCAAGAGCGCGACAATTACCAATTTGAGCTTTTTATGAAAATGTTCCGTGACGTGCATTTTAATGTGAGTTTTTACGATGCTTTGGTCATGATGCCTCGATTTGCCGCTAACTTTAAGAGTATGTTAAACAACAAGGAGAAATTGCAACAATTGTCTAGTTGTTGCTCGGTTTACCTTAACCGCATACCTCAAAATGTTGGTGATCTCGGTAACTTCTTGATTCAATGTGCAATCCAAGATATGGAAGAATGCTATGCCTTGGCCGATCTTGGTGCTAGTATTAACTTGATGCCACTTGCAATCTTCAAGTCGCTCAATCTTCCTAATCTTACTCCTTCACTAATGTCTATCGAATTGGCTGATCATTCCACTATTCCCGCATGTGGATTGGCCGAAGACGTTTTTGTGAAAGTGGGAAAGTTCTATTATCCGGTAGACTTTATCATTGTCGATATTCCCACGGATCCTCAAGTTCCTCTTATTGTAGGTCGTTCGTTTTTAGATACATCTATGGCTTTGATTGATGTGCATGCTAGAAAGATCACCTTACGTTTCAACGACGAGGAACTTGTATTAAACGCAACTCAAAATTCTCAAATTTCTCATGTTTATTCAGTCGCGACCATAAACCTCGTTGATATGATCGACAATGTTTGCGAGGAATTTTCACAAGAAGTTTTAGGTTTTGGAGACGATGAAAATAGTGGAAATCCCACTATGCTTGATCCCATTCTTGATAATTCGACTCCATCCTTCACTCCATTTAAAGGTGGTGGTTTTACGTTGGAAGAATTTGATGTTCCACTTACTTGTGACGAATACCTCGACAATGATGAGGACTTCTCGATTATCAAGGATTTTCTTAACGATTTCACATTTCCTCCACCCGAGGAGGTTATGAGTATCGAGCCCAAATCTTCAATTGAGGAACCACCAACCCTCGAGTTGAAAGATTTACCTCCTCATCTTGAATATGTATTTTTGGAGGAGGACGACAAGATGCCGGTTATTATTGTGAAAGATCTTTCGAATGATGGAAAAACCGCACTTGTCGATGTTCTAAAGGATCACAAAGGGAAATTGCGTGCAAATTATCCGACAATAAGGGGATCGATCCCAAATTTTGTACCCACAAAATCTTGATGGAGGAGGACTACAAACCCGCAATCCAATGTCAAAGGAGGGTGAACCCAAAATTCATGACGTCATCAAAAAGGAAGTCCTTAAACTCCTTGACGCGGGAATGATTTACCATATTTCCGATAGCCCTTGGGTGAGTCCTATTCTATGTGTCCCTAAGAAGGGAGGAATGACCGTTGTGCCAAACGATGCCAACGAGTTAATTCCAACTCGACTCGTGACCGGTTGGAGGGTGTGCATCGACTATCGAAAGTTGAATGACGCCACTCGTAAATACCATTTTCCCTTGCCCTTCATGGACCAAATGTTGGAGCGTCTTACGGGAAACGATTTTTATTTCTTTTTAGATGGTTTTTGGGTTATTTCTAAATCCCCGTCAATCCTCGTGATCAAGTAAAAACTACGTTTACGTGTCCATATGGAACATTTTCCTATCGTAGAATGCCATTCGGACTTTCCAATGTACCGGGAACCTTTCAAAGGTGCATGATGGCTATTTTTCATGATATGATCGAGAAGACGATGGAAGTCTTTATGGATGATTTTTCCGTGTTTGGTTGTTCGTTCACTTCGTGTTTGTCGAATCTTAAGAGAAAGTTAAAACGTTGTGAGGAAACCAACCTGTGCTTAATTGGGAAATGTCATTTTATCGTTAAGGAAGGAATCGTCTTATGGCACAAGGTTTCGAAAGCGGGGATTGAGGTAGACAAAGCTAAGGTAGACGTCATCGCCAAATTACCTCATCCCAAAACCGTTAAGGGAGTTAGGAGTTTCCTAGGCCACGCGGGCTTTTATCATCGATTCATCAAGGATTTTTTGAAGATTTCTCGACCTATTACACATCTCCTCGAAAAAGATGCTCCTTTTGTCTTTAACGAAGATTGTGTACAAGCCTTTGAAATCCTTAAGAGGAAACTTACCGAAGCTCCCATTCTTGTTGCTCCCAATTGGAACCTCCCCTTTGAGCTCATTTGTGATGCTAGTGACTACGCAATTGGGGCCGTATTGGGGCAACGTCATGAAAAGCACTTCTTTCCTATTCACTATGCTAGCAAGACGATGACCGAGGCTCAACAAAAATACACTACAACGGAAAATGAATTCCTTGCCGTGGTGTATGCTTTTGAGAAATTCTGACCTTATCTCGTCTTGACTCGATGCATAGTGTATACGGATCACTCGGCTATTAAGTATCTCATGGCTAAACAAGATGCAAAGCCGATATTACTTCGTTGGATTCTCCTCCAACAAGAATTTGATATCGAAATCCTTGACAAAAAAGGAGCCGAGAATCTAGCGGCCGATCATCTTTCTCGTTTGGAAGATCCTCACCAAAGTGTTTACGAGCCAAAGGAAATTACCGAAACATTTCCTCTCGAGACACTTGGTGTAGTGAATTCTAAGCTTGACTCATCTACCCCATGGTTTGCGGACATCGCGAATTACCATGCGGAGAATTTCATCATTAAGGGTATGACGACTCAACAAAAACAAAAATTCTTTCTTGACGTCAAGTTCTACTTTTGGAACGACCCTTACCTCTTTCGGACTTATGCGGATCAAATCATTCGACGTTGTGTATTTGGCACCGAAGCTTCTAATATCCTTAGAGCTTGTCACGAGGGACCCACGGGTGGTCACCACGGTGCTAATCTCACGGCTTAGAAGGTCTTTGATGCCGGGTTCTTTTGGCCTACTATTTACTGATTGTGGTAAATTACACCTCTTGTTTAGGAAAACAAAGGAGGGTATATGAGCGGTAAGTATCGAGTGATGATTTAGGAAAATCAAGCACTAATGACCCTTATGAATTCAAAGTTCGTTTCCCAAGGAGGTATATGTGTGTGACTAAGATGTATAAGATTTGAGATTAATATTTGGTTTAGAAAGGGATGAGAAAAGAAAATGACGAAGACGTAAAAATTTCTACTAGAAAGTTAAAACGTAAAACCTTAAAAACCACAAAAATAAAAATTAATTCTAAAAATTACCAAAAATTCACCAAAAATCAAATAAATAAACTAAGAGTTTACCAATGATCAAAACTTTTTCAAACCTTTTAAATAATTAAATATTCAATTTTTAAATGCTAATTAAAGCCCTAAAAATCAAATAAATTATCAAAAAGCCCAAATAAAGATTTTTCAATTGGTAAACCTCAAAAATGACCTAAAAAGATTAAAAACTATTTTTAGAAATTTTTAAACTAATAAAAACTATTTAAAATGATTTAAAAACTATTAAAACTTAAAATAATTATAAAAATTAATCTAAAAGGGATAAAATTATTCTAAAAGTTGCTAAATTCCTATTTTAATGTATTAAAGCTAAGAAAAATGTAAAAAGTTGAAAAATGTGAAATTTGAAAAATAATAATAAAATAATATTTAAACTCCAAAAATTATAAAAAATTCTAAAAACATGCAAACTAGTTTAATTTGACCTAAATAATCAGAAAATCAAAGTTAAATTACCAGAATACCCCTGTTGGGCCCTCAAATGGGCCAAAAGCAAAAACAGTTAACACAATTGAGCTTTTGGGCCCAAAAAGTCAAACTTGGCCCAATTGACTTGGAAAAGCCCTATCTGACTCAAAATTCAATTCTAAGAACAAAACTCTAAAGGCCCAAAAGCTGAATATGAGCTTATCACAGCTTATTAAACACACAGTTTATTCTTATTGGGCTTTTCAGCCCATTAAGCAATAAGCCAATGCCATAAGCTCTAATTTGACACACACCCTTCTTTTGGGATGCTTATGAGATCTGTAAAAAGAAATTTTGAAAAAGCACACTCAATAAGCCAGAAATAAGAAAAGTATTATTTCACTAAAAGA
Source organism: Glebionis coronaria (assembly GCA_025667525.1). NCBI lineage: Eukaryota > Viridiplantae > Streptophyta > Magnoliopsida > Asterales > Asteraceae > Glebionis > Glebionis coronaria. The sequence goes on along the minus strand of CM046879.1, from coordinate 318,329,042 downwards.
CAAAATAGTCATTTTTGAGAAATAAGGCACCTCAGGACTTGATTCAACTTGCAAAAGATCACAAATGGACTCAATAAGCCAAATCAATCAAAAAAATTCCATTAAGCACAACCAATAAGCCAGAATAAGCACAAATGAACTTATGAAAAAGTCAATGAAGTTGGTTTTCTAGTAAAACCCTAAAGTCAACCTACCAAATGCTCCAGTATGAACAAATGGGTCAAATAATGAGCACCTATTACAAATCCAAGTTGTTGCTGGTTAGAATAAGCTATTATAGCTTATTGATAAGCTGACACCAGTTTTACACTTGCAGTGGCAACTAGCAGGGGAAAGGAGTTCCCACTGCTTTGACTATTTGACCAAGCTTATTTGAGAGTTCTGGTTGGATTCAATTGGAAACAAAGGCTCCCTTGTGATCAGTGAATCACAAGGAGTCAATAGCAACAAGAAAATCACAATATGGCTCACACAATAATCCACAATCAATCAAACAGTCACCAGATATAGCCCAGACATGGAAATGAGCAGTTAAGCACTTAATAAGCAGATTTAGCAAGAATAAGCCAACCAAACTTAACAGGATGCATACACAAGCTATATAAACTAAGAATAAACACAAAGAAACAAGAATCAAACACTGATCAAAGCAAACAACAAGATCTAGGCTTAAACAGTTACTGATGAACAATGAACATATGTAGAAACAAGTTTGCTGATCTATTTGACACTTGATCCAATTTCAGGCCTCAAATCCTTCTTCCCTGATGTGATTAACTAAGTTTTAGCACTTGTTAGCCCTATCCTAAGCTTAGATCTAGGTGTCCTCAAAATCCTAGCCAATTTTACCAAGTATTCAAGATTTTATACCCTATTTATGAATCTATGTGTTTCAAACCTTCAAACCTGCAAACAGATGAACAAATGCACTCAAATAACAGATACTAACACTTGTAAACAACAAACCACAACTTAACAAGCCACAATCCCAACTTATGCAGTACACCCAAACACCCTTTTAAAACTTGTTTTCACAATTTTTCAAAGGCTCATGCAGATTTTACCCACAAATTAGTCTAACAACACCTCATAAACATCAAACCAAGCCAAATAAACAATAATCAACCACAATATCACAGATTCAAGAACAAATCCACAAAAATCACAAATAATCAGAAACTTAAAGAGAAAATGAAAAGGGGAGAAGATGCAAACCTCCAAGACCTACATCCAGGCCTTGAATTGTTTGAGCTGAGGTACTAGCAGAACAAGTACCAGCTTCCAAGCTGCTAAGAAGAACAAACCACAAAGTGAGATCAAAATAATACCAACTTTCTGATTTTTGATGCAAAAGATTTATCACTTAAAACCTTGCCTCAAAAACCTTCAAACAAGATTATGGAACTCAGATTTTAGCTTATCAAACACCAAACTTTTATAAATAATAGATTAGAATTCAAAAGTTTCAGAAATTCAAACTTTATTTCATAAAAAGGAATTACAAAGATTTAAAAGCTAAAATCTGCAATAAAGGGACTCTCACATGTTGAGGTCTCCTTTTATAGGCAAATGCCTGGCTAAACACTATTCACAAACCCTAGAAGTGAATTCTCTATAATTCCCTTGAGTCTTCTAGACGTTTTGATGGAATGAGTTGTCCAAATGCATCCAAACCATTTAAAATAGCTTTGATATGAAGCAGGGATCCTAGGCTGTTGATTTGGACACGTCAGATTACTTGGAGGCTAAGTTGCATTTTCATTGGTTAAGGAGGTTGAGTGTGGGGTCCAAGGAGTAGTGGGAGTGAGGGTTTTGTGTGTGGGATTTGTTTCTGCACATGTGAATCACACAAGTGCCAGGGTAATTGCAATTAACCCTTTTGTTTTAAGTGGGGTAAAATCTGGGTTGGTAAAAGTGAATAGTAACACGTTTGATCCGAAATTGGGGGAATGGAAGTTGTTTGGCGCAATTTTGGAGTTTGAATGTTTCAGTGCACACAAATGGCCCTTGTGTTTTGGGATTTTTGGTAAAACGTGTTTTCAGTCATAGAAACTTGATTTCCTTTGTTATTAACTTTCATCATTTGGCAATTTTGGCACATAACTTTCCAAAAGGGTTTATAAGGGTTATTTTTGCCACTTTTGCATATTTGAAGGACTGATTTTAGACATTCTTGATCTTCAAAGGTCTTCAATGTATCTTTGGCTTGATGAGGGACCATAATTGACAATTTGAAATTGTTGAGGGACTAATCTTGCCATTTCTTCAAAGTTGAAGGACCTTTTGTGTAATTTTGACAAACTTAAGGGACCAAACTTGTAATTATGAATATACGAGGGTTTTAAGTGTCATTTCTTCAATAAATGAGGATCAATCTTGTATGTCTTCAAGTATTCAAGGGTATTTGTTGAGTATTCTATGGTTAGGGCCCGGTTCTTTGTACGGCTTCGTTTCTCGTGTCCGTTTTTCCTTGTATCTTGTGATATTTTGTCTTTTTCACGATATCCATACCTAAAATACACAAGTAAACAAACACAAGCATATATATGGTATTTTATGACATTTTTATGCATTAAAAGCCCGAAAAGAACGATGAGATCATGTATAAATGCCATCTCATCACTCCCCCATACTAAGCCATTGCCATGCCCTCACGCAATGCTAGAATAAAGTATCTAAGCATCACCAAAGTTCAATTTTATTAACCTTTATTGAAGAGTAAAGACTTGCAACATACTACGAAGATGTGTAAAGACATAATATATGATTTTCATCACGAAAGTGACTTTAGGGTCAAAGAATAAAAACAAGTAAATGTCCCTTAGAGTAAACTTCGTCATCCTTGATTGTCATACATTCCATGCTAAGTGCAAAAACGAGATCATTGTTGGTACAAGTCACAATGCTAACACTACTCATACGTCCAAATGGTGTAATACTTTTTCTCCCCACAATCCTAGTTATTATAAAAGGAAATGGGTTACTAGCATTTTTTATCTATTTGTCATGGATCACAAGTGATTCATATTGACTTATTTGAGTAGTTATTAGTCCGAAAGCAAAGTAGCACGATTTGATCGATAGTTAGCCGAAGGACAAAATCTTTTAAAACGGCTTCTCGTGTATCTCCTTAAGTTCATATCTTGGCATAACTCGTTTCACGATTTGAGACCTTTCTTGGACCGATATTTGGCATGTACTTCATATTTCAAATCTTGGGAAGACGTTCTCGAAATTATGGTCTTCTCTTCATATATTTGGAATTTCTTCACTTGACGTTTTTGAGAGATTCTTCATATTTGGACCACGACTTCATCATTTTTCTTCAATCTTTACTTTGGATTTTGATATACAACGATCCGCCTCCTTTTCGGACTTGGATATATTTATCCTCATACCTTGTAAGGGTCTTTTTGGATAGACTTTCTCCATGATCTTTAGGGGAGTAATTGCTTTTCGTCATGTGTCTCGATCCTTCATATTGATTTAGGAATAATGATACTTCACATCATCTTTGGATCTTTAGCAAAAATAGAGCTCCTCATGCCTTGTTAGGGCCTTTTTGGATGATCGCCAATCTTCGCGTCCCGCTTCAATAAGTTATGCCTTGGCTATGAACTCTATTCAACCCCGAGCAACTTTTAAACGGTCTTGCGCTAGAGGCTAAGTAACCTTTCAAATCGTACGACCTTACTTATTGCAATTATGATTTATTCCTAATGCATTGATCTTATGGGAAGAAAAAGCCACAATTAAAAACATATGAGTTTTTGAAAGAACACTTTCATGTTCTACGTTTAGCATGATCACTTGTCTAACTCTATCATCTCTCGTTCTTCACTATATAAAGACCTCTAATTAAAGAGACTCGTGAATACTTAGCCATGCAAGTCAAAATTAAGCCAAATTTGGATTAGCTTTCATTAAGACTATATCAAATCAAAGTTTTGGGTTTTCAAGCCACCTATAGGATCTTGCACTTTCTTGGACTTTTTCAAGTTTAGAGAATGCGTTTTATAGTTCCCTTGATAAGTGACTTTCTAGGATCAATTATAAGAACTTGCGAAAAGTTCTTATTCTTAACCCGAATGAGCTAAGACTTTCGTGTTTTAAAGCTCCCTATATAAAAGTCTAGCAAAACTTGAATTGAGCGGGTTAAGGAATGTAAATGGCTCCAAATGCCCATCAAGTCAAAAATTAACTCTTATTCTACCCATCAGAAAATATACATTCGTGTCTTAAAAACACTTATAAAAACTAAGAAAAATTTTAAAATTTGGCCATTTTTAGCCTTATTAGCAACAAAACAAAATATTGAAAATTGGAAAGCGTGAGGGCGTAGCAAGCAAGTATCTATTCACCCCCCCATACTAAAAGTAAACATTGTCCTCAATGTTTCGAGTCTAAAGGTGGAGCATCCCCATACTAGAGACGAAGAGTCGAATGCTTAGGATCTAGCATGGAAAGGGTGATCAACAATATATCTAAAGTCGTTTATTAAGTATGCTAAAAGATAATTGTTAGAACAATAACAGATATGTCATGGATTCGTGAAAAACTTCTTCAAGCAAACGATGGAGGCTCACGTAAACGAACACGAGAGTCTTCAATCGTAGATGATGATGATGATCCAGATAACACAATCACAAACAACCACGAGACAACGAGTTGAAAGGGTACAAGTCCCCTTATTAGTGAATAGTAAGCATAAAAGATAAGCATGGGATCTCCCCCACGAGGCACCTCGTTTTTGATTACCGAGTCATGAGCTCGACTCGATCCCCTCAATGCTAATTTTCATTGGGGAAGGTGACTTGGTCGAGGGCAACCATTGAAGGAATTTCCCCAACAAAGTAGTGCTTAAGCCTATGTCCATTCACCTTGAAATTAGGACCATCATTTTGAGCTAGCTCAATGGTCCCATATGGAAACACTTGTGTAATGGTGAACGGACCCGACCAACGAGATTTCAATTTCCCGGAAAATATCTTAAGTCGAGAGTTAAAAAGCAACACTTGATCACCAACGTTAAAAACCCGGTTTTTAATCTTTGAATCATGAAACTTTTTAGTCTTTTCTTTAAAAATTAATGAATTTTCATAAGCATTATCTCATAATTCATCCAATTCATTCAATTGTATTTTCCGGTGATCTCCCGCGGTCTTCAAGTCAAAGTTTGCATGCTTAAGGGCCCAATATGCCTTGTGCTCCAACTCAATGGGCAAATGACAATTCTTCCCATAGACTAACTTATAAGGAGTGCAACCGATAGGTGTCTTATGAGCGGTCCTAAAGGCCCATAAAGCGTCATCGAGTTTTTCGGACCATGAAGAACGGTTTTCTCCAATTGACCTCTCTAAAATCCTCTTCAAAGCTCGGTTCGAAACCTCGACTTGCCCACTCGTTTGCGGGTGATAAGCCATAGAAAGACGATGAGTAACTCCATATTTCTTTAGAACCTTTTCGAATTGGTCATTACAAAAATGGGTTCTGTTGGGTCAAAAAGTTGATGTGGCAGAAACTCAAAAATGAAGAAAACGTGAAGTATTTGTCTAGGCGTTGACAAGAGCATTCCAAGCGTTGACAAGAGTTATTTAGGCGTTGATGGAATCAAGCATTGTCAAGAGCAATCCAAGCATTGTCACATGCAATTCAAGCATTGACAAAACGTAGACAAAAGAAGCTAATGGAAGCTTCTATTTAGATAAACATGCAAAAGATATTCTGCATAAGTTTATTCTGAAGAAAATACGTTCTACACTTGAGGGGAAGCAATCTGAAGATCATGTACAACTTACAAGAGATACACATAGAGTTTTGCCACTATCAACTAGGGGAAGATTGTTGGGTCAAAAAGTTGATGTGGCAGAAACTCAAAAATGAAGAAAACGTGAAGTATTTGTCTAGGCGTTGACAAGAGCATTCCAAGCGTTGACAAGAGTTATTTAGGCGTTGATGGAATCAAGCATTGTCAAGAGCAATCCAAGCATTGTCACATGCAATTCAAGCATTGACAAAACGTAGACAAAAGAAGCTAATGGAAGCTTCTATTTAGATAAACATGCAAAAGATATTCTGCATAAGTTTATTTAAATAGAAGATTTACTTGTTTATTCATTCTTATCTCTTGTAAACCCTAATCCTTACACTATAAAAGGAACCAAGGGTCATAGGTTTTATTCATATCTTTTCATTCACAATGTAAACCTAAAGTGTGTGTCGCACTAGACGTGGGATTCAATGTATACACGTCTAGTGGATGTTTGTTATTAATATAATAAGCATCCCTAATTGTTTTAATTCGTGTTCTTTGTGTCTAAACACCTTGTCATGATCATTGTTCTTTTCCGCTATGTTATCATATGAATGATGATCAAACCTAGATATATGGTTCATAACCATTGAGCCCAACGATTATAGGACTCATCAGGTTCCACGATCGCTTATGACAGCACGAGGGGTTCCGAACCGAGAGAATAGTTGCTTCAAAAACTTCACTACCACACGAGCATCATTAGTAGGCAAAGCCTTAGCTTCCACCCACTTAGAAAGGTAGTTCACCGCGACGAGGATATATTTGTTGCCATGAGACGATGGGAACGGCCCTATAAAGTCTATTCCCCATATGTCGAAAATCTCACACACTTGAATTATGTTTTGCGGCATTTCATCACGTTGATACGATTTTCCTTGACGTTGGCACAAATCACACGACTTCACAAGTGCGTGTGCATCACGATAGATAGAAGGCCAAAAGAAACCGGCATCGAACACTTTCTTAGCCGTGAGATTAGCACCGTGGTGACCACCCGTGGGTCCCTCGTGACAAGCTCTAAGGATATTAGAAGCTTCGGCACCAAAAACACAACGTCGAACGAGTTGATCCGCACAAACCCGAAAGAGATAAGGGTCGTCCCAAAAATAGAACTTGACATCACGAAAGAATTTTCGTTTTTGTTGTGTCGTCATACCCTTGATTATGAAATTGCCCGCATGGTAATTTGCAATGTCGGCAAACCATGGGGTGGTGTCTTTAGAATTCATTACACCGAGAGTCTCGAGAGGAAATGTTTCGGTGATTTCCTTGTTCTCGAAAACATCTTTGTGAGGATCTTCTAGACGAGAGAGATGATCGGCCGCTAGATTATCGGCTCCTTTTTTGTCAAGCACGGTGACATCAAATTCTTGGAGGAGGAGCATCCAACGAAGCAATCTCGGCTTAGCATCTTGCTTAGCTAAGAGATACTTGATAGCCGAATGGTCGGTATACACGATGCTTTTAGTCAAGGCGAGATAAGGTCAGAACGTCTCAAAAGCATAGACCACGACAAGGAAATCCTTTTCCGTTGTGGTGTACTTTAATTGAGCCTCGGTCATCGTCTTACTAGCATAGTGGATAGGACGGAAATGCTTGTCATAACGTTGCCCTAAGACGGCCCCTATAGCATAATCACTTGCATCGCACATGATTTCAAAGGGTAATTCCCAATTAGGAGCAACAAGAATGGGAGCTTCGGTAAGTTTCCTTTTGAGAGTTTCGAAAGCTCTAACACAATCCTCATTGAAGTTAAAAGGAGCATCCTTCTCGAGAAGGTGTGTCATAGGTCGAGATATTTTCGAAAAGTCCTTGATGAAACGACGATAAAAGCCCACGTGGCCTAGGAAACTCCTAACTCCCTTAACGGTTTTGGGATGAGGTAACTTGGCGATGACGTCTAACTTAGCTTTATCGACCTCAATCCCCGCCTTCGACACCTTATGTCCTAAGACGATTCCTTGTTTACACATAAAATCACATTTTTCCCAATTAAGCACAAGATTGGTTTCTTCACAACGTTTTAACATTTGCTCGAGATTAGATAAACATGACGTGAACGAATTGCCAAACACCGAGAAGTCATCCATAAACACTTCCATCGACTTCTCGATCATATCGTGAAAAATTGCCATCATACACCGTTGAAACGTACCCGGTGCATTACAAAGTCCGAAAGGCATCCTACGATAAGCGAACGTTCCATAAGGACACGTAAACGTAGTCTTCTCTTGATCACGAGGGTCGATAGGGATTTGAAAGTAACCGGAAAAACCATCTAAAAAGCAATAGAATTCATTTCCCGCGAGTCGCTCCAACATTTCATCCATGAAGGGTAAAGGAAAGTGGTCTTTACGAGTGGCGTCATTTAACTTTCGGTAGTCAATACACACCCTCCAACCGGTCACAACACGAGTGGGAATTAACGCATTGTTTTCATTGGGCACAACGGTCATTCCTTCCTTTTTAGGGACACAATGGATTGGGCTCACCCATGGGCTATCGGATATAGGATAAATCATTCCCGCGTCAAGGAGTTTAAGGACCTCTTTTTTAATGACCTCGTGAATTTTGGGATTCACCCTTCTTTGACTTTGAATTGCGGGTTTGTAGTCCTCCTCCATTAAAATCTTGTGAGTACAAAATTTTGGGTCAATACCCTTAATGTCGGATATTTTCCACGCAATTGCCCCTTTATGAGCCTTAAGAACTTTCAAGAGCTCGGTTTTTTCATTATTAGCAAGACCTTTTGCAATAATAACCGGCAACTTGTCATCACCTTCCAAGAATGCATATTTAAGGTGAGAAGGAAGATCTTTCAATTCAAGGATAGGTGGTTCCTTGATTGAAGATTTTGGTTCAACACTCATAACTTCCATCGGCGGAAGAAATGGTGGAATGGAAATTTCATCACTAATGAACACCTCATCTTCATTGTCGATTTCATTTGAAGTGAGATCGCCTCCTTGGAATGGAGTGAGATTTGGTGTGGAATTACCAAGAATCGGATCCAAAATAGTGGGATTGCCACTTGACGAGCTATCGGAAAAACCTAACACTTCTTGTGAAAATTCATCGCAAACCACATCAACGATGTCAATGTGATTGATGGTAGCGATTGCATAAACATGAGAAGGTTTCGAGTTTTGAGTAGCGTTTATAACAAGTTCATCTTCATTGAATCTCAAAGTGATAGTTCTTGCATGAACATCGATAAGCGATCTCGAAGTGTCTAAAAATGAACGACCTAAAGTTAGAGGAACTTGAGGATCCGCGGGGATTTCAACTACTATAAAATCAACCGGATAGTAGAAATTCCCCACTTTCACGAAAACATCTTCGGCTACTCCACATGCCATAATCATAGAATGATCGGCCATCTCGATAGACATGTTCGAAGGAATGAGAGCCGGAAGCGAAAGCGATTTCCAAATGGAAAATGGCATCAAATTAATGCTCGCACCAAGATCGGCCAAGGCGAGGCATTCTTTCATATCTTGTATGTCACAAGGAATGAGGAACTTTTCGGGATCACCAACTTTTTCCGGTATGCGGTTAAGATAAACCGAAGAACAATTAGCAAGCTTTGAAAGCTTTTCCTTATCGCTCATCATACTTTTAAAAGTGGAAGCGAAACGAGGCATATACAACAACGCGTCGGCTAAACTCACATCAAAATGCACTTGTTGAAACATTTTTATAAAAAGCTCGATTTGTTGTTTGTTACGTTCTTGCAACTTCTCTTTGTTTCGTCTCGAAGGGTAGGGTAAAGGTGGTGTGGGTTGGTCATTAGGCAACGGCCTTGGAAACTCGGGTTCCACAAATGGTATTGGTTCAACCGTAGGTGTGGTTTGAGTACTTCGTGGGATTGTAATGTGCTCCTTTTCGACCATCACCTCGGGTTCTTTCTCGATTACCTTCTCCGTAGAAGTACTTAGACGAGAGATTGGTTCCTTGAATGTTTTACCACTTCTTGTAGTAATAACCTTCATTTCTCCCTTCGGGTTTGCAATGGTATCACTAGGAAGCCCACCCGAGGAAGAGGGTTTACACATGATTGCTTCAAACATCTTAGCCATTCGGTCCTCAAATTTTGATTGCCTAGCATCCGCTTTTAATAACTCTTGCTTAATCTCATGTTGTCCTAATTCCATCTTTTGTTGATTTTGTTGAAGACGTTGGACATTTCCTTCCATTTTGTTTGCATGATTTTTAAGTTCATTAGCAAGTTCATTTTTAAGCTCGTTTTTCAACTCGGATCTTAAGCTAATCATCTCACGTTGCATGTTATCAAATTTAACATCATTTACTTTAGCATAATCCAAAAATTCTCCTTGCAAATTTTTAGTGTGAGCATTTTGAAAAGTGTTTTGAAAATCACGGTTTTGGTTTTGATTAGAAATTTGTCCATTCCCATTTTGATAATTTCCCTTGTTGTAATTGCGTGAATTGCCTTGGTAATTACCACCTTGGTTGTTGTTTCGATAATTATTAGCATTTTGATTTGGTGGAGCTTGATTTGGGCGGGAACCTTGACCGTTTTGGTTGTAAGTTCCCGTTGCTACATAAGCACTCGAAGTGTTACCATCCGCGGTAATGCACTCGGAAAGATCATGAGCTCCACCACAAGATAAACAACTCTTAGCAACCGCTTTAACCGAAGCGGAATTTGAAGCTTCTTGAGCTTTCCAATGGGACATTAGATTAGCAAATCTATCAAAAAACCGATTTTCCTCATTAGCTTCATCATGTAAGGCATTAATGCTACGAGACGATTGTGACGATGATGACGAACCCAAATTGGCAACACTCGGTGTGTTACGAGGGTTATAAACCTTAGATCTATTCTTGATGATTTGTAAAGCCTCATTTGTCGTCTTGCACAAAAAATTACCACCCGCGGCGGCATTCAAATAATCTCGTTCATGATCATTAAGCCCATTATAAAAAGTATCAATTTGATGCAATTCCGTAAAATCATGGTGTGGACATTCATGTAACATTTCTTTAAATCATTCCCATGACATTGAAAAACTTTCATTATTTCTTTGCACAAATCGTGAAATCTTATTTTCAAATGTGTTGTTTTAGATGGTGGAAAAAACTTGTTCACAAACTTAGAAACGAGATCGGCCCATGTCAAAATCGAATTTGGCGGTTCTTTCTCAAGCCAATTTTTTGCAGGTCCATCTAACGAGTATGGAAACAACATCATCTTAATGGCGTCATGTGGAACATCCTTAAACTTGCTAGTAGCGGTGAGACGATTAAAATTCCTAATGTGGTAGTGCGGGTTGTCTTTCTCATGACCTCTAAACTTATTTGCTTGCAACATCGACATTAAACCCGTCTTAATCTCGAAATTCTCCGCAAGGATGGCGGGAATCACAATAGCCTCTCCAAAACCCTCGGTGGGTGCTTGTAGCAACTCCATCATAGTACGATTAGCCATGACGACTTCTTGTTCTACAATAGGTTCAACAATTGGAGGTTGTTCAACAATCAACGTCTCTTGATTGGCTTGCTTTTGAAGACGTTTACGAGATCGATTGCTTGATTACGAGTGATCATAAACTTCACGAAGAATGGGAGGTGAGCAAAGAAGATTCTTTTTGGGTGTTTTGTGAATTTTCAATTTTTTTGTGTTTTTGATTGTATTTAATTTTTTTGAATTTTGGTGTATCTTCGTAGACAACAATCTACAAAATCTCTCCTCGAATCAAACTCTTGATTAAAGAAGCCTCAAAGGAATGAAAATGATATCGTGGAGTGAACGCCTTCGAATGACTTTAGAACTTTGGTGAAAACCAAATTGTTCAAGAGGTTTTAATCACAAAGAAACCAAGCAAATATATTATACGTAATAATACTTTGGGCCCCTCGATTAGCCTTCAATCTCAAAATACTCACAAGCAAGCGGGGAAACGAGGCGGCGCGAAGCACTTAAGAGCCTTTTTCCTTAGGGTATATTTTATAATACTCGCCTTATACCCACCTTATAGTTTGTATTTTTCAAAATCGAGCTTCACGAAAGTATTTATCTATTTTTGCCTTTTTCTTTTTTTTTGAGATTCGAATACAATGATCGAGTGATGAAATCCCGAATCAAGGTTGTGTTTTCACACTTTTGGAGATATTGTTTATTTGTTGTGATACTTAATACAATATAGTAATAATATTTTTACAAGAAAAACCAAGAAAACCGATAATACGTATTAGTAGAGTTCTACTAATACAAATACTATTTATGGTTAATATTAAAAACAACAATACAAATTAATCACGACACACCTCCCCGGCAGCGGCGCCAAAATGATTGTGGTAAATTACACCTCTTGTTTAGGAAAACAAAGGAGGGTAAATGAGCGGTAAGTATCGAGTGATGATTTAGGAAAATCAAGCACTAATGACCCTTATGAATTCAAAGTTCGTTTTCCAAGGAGGTATATGTGTGTGACTAAGATGTATAAGATTTGAGATTAATATTTGGTTTAGAAAGGGATGAGAAAAGAAAATGACGAAGACGTAAAAATTACTACTAGAAAGTTAAAACGTAAAACCATAAAAACCACAAAAATAAAAATTAATTATAAAAATTACCAAAAATTCACAAAAAATCAAAATAAATAAACTAAGAGTTTACCAATGATCAAAACTTTTTCAAACCTTTTAAATAATTAAATATTCAATTTTTAAATGCTAATTAAAGCCCTAAAAATCAAATAAATTATCAAAAAGCCCAAATAAAGATTTTTCGATTGGTAAACCTCAAAAATGACCTAAAAAGATTAAAAACTATTTTTAGAAAATTTTAAACTAATAAAAACTATTTAAAATGATTTAAAAACTATTAAAACTTAAAATAATTATAAAAATTAATCTAAAAGGGATAAAGTTTTTCTAAAAGTTGCTAAATTCCTATTTTAATGAATTAAAGCTAAGAAAAATGTAAAAAGTTGAAAAATGTGAAATTTGAAAAATAATAATAAAATAATATTAAAAATCCAAAAATTATAAAAAATTCTAAAAACTTGCAAACTAGTTTAATTTAACCTAAATAATCAAAAAATCAAAGTTAAATTACCAGAATACCCCTATTGGGCCCTCAAATGGGCCAAAACCAAAAACTGTCAACACAATTGGGCTTTTGGGCCCAAAAAGTCAAACTTGGCCCAATTGACTTGGAAAAGCCCTATCTGACTCAAAATTCAATTCTAAGAACAAAACTCTAAAGGCCCAAAAGCTGAATATGAGCTTATCACAACTTATTAAACACACAGCTTATTCTTATTGGGCTTTTCAGCCCATTAAGCAATAAGCCAATGCCATAAGCTCTAATTTGACACACACCCTTCTTTTGGGATGCTTATGAGATATGTAAAAAGAAATTTTGAAAAAACACACTCAATAAGCCAAAAATAAGCAAAGTATTATTTCACTAAAAGACAAAATAGTCGTTTTTGAGAAATAAGGCACCTCAGGACTTGATTCAACTTGCAAAAGATCACAAATGGACTCAATAAGCCAAATCAATCAAAAAATTCCAATAAGCACAACCAATAAGCCAGAATAAGCACAAATGAACTTATGAAAAAGTCAATGAAGTTGGTTTTCTAGTCAAACCCTAAAGTCAACCTACCAAATGCTCCAGTATGAACAAATGGGTCAAATAATGAGCACCTATTACAAAATCCAAGTTGTTGCTGGTTAGAATAAGCTATTATAGCTTATTGATAAGCTGACATTAGTTTTACACTAGCAGTGGCAACTAGCAGGGGAAAGGAGTTCCCACTGCTTTGACTATTTGACCAAGCTTATTTGAGAGTTCTGGTTGGATTCAATTGGAAACAAAGGCACCCTTGTGATCAGTGAATCACAAGGAGTCAATAGCAACAAGAAAATCACAATTTGGTTCACACAATAAGCCACAATCAATCAAACAGTCACCAGATATAGCCCAGACATGGAAATGAGCAGTTAAGCACTTAATAAGCAGATTTAGCAAGAATAAGCCAACCAAACTTAACAGGATGCATACACAAGCTATATAAACTAAGAATAAACACAAAGCAACAAGAATCAAACACTGAATCAAAGCAAACAACAAGATCTAGGCTCAAACAGTTACTGATGAACAATGAACATATGCAGAAACAAGTTTGCTGATCTATTTGACACTTGATCCAATTTCAGGCCTCAAATCCTTCTTCCCTGGTGTGATTAACTAAGGTTTAGCACTTGTTAGCCCTAGCCTAAGCTTAGATCTAGGTGTCCTCAAAATCCTAGCCAATTTTACCAAGTATTCAAGATTTTATACCCTATTTATGAATCTATGTGTTTCAAACCTTCAAACCTGCAAACAGATGAACAAATGCACTCAAATAACAGATACTAACACTTGCAAACAACAAACCACAACTTAACAAGCCACAATCCCAACTTATGCAGTAAACCTAAACACCCTTTTAAAACTTGTTTTCACAATTTTTCAAAGGCTCATGCAGATTTTACCCACAAATTAGTCTAACAACACCTCATAAACATCAAACCAAGCCAAATAAACAATAATCAACCACAATATCACAGATTCAAGAACAAATCCACAAAAATCACAAATAATCAGAAACTTAAAGAGAAAATGAAAAGGGGAGAAGATGCAAACCTCCAAGACCTACATCCAGGCCTTGGATTGTTTGAGCTGAGGTACTAGCAGAACAAGTACCAGCTTCCAAGCTGCTAAGAAGAACAAACCACAAAGTGAGATCAAAATAATACCAACTTTCTGATTTTTGATGCAAAAGCTTTATCACTTAAAACCTTGCCTCAAAAACCTTCAAACAAGATTATGGAACTCAGATTTTAGCTTATCAAACACCAAACTTTTATAAATAACAGATTAGAATTCAAAATTTTCAGAAATTCAAACTTTATTTCATAAAAAGGAATTACAAAGATTTAAAAGCTAAAATCTGGAACAAAGGGACTCTCACATGTTGAGGTCTCCTTTTATAGGCAAATGCCTGGCTAAACACTATTCACAAACCCTAGAAGTGAATTCTCTATAATGCCCTTGAGTCTTCTAGACGTTTTGATGGAATGAGTTGTCCAAATGCATCCAAACCGTTTAAAATAGCTTTGATATGAAGCAGGGATCCTAGGCTATTGATTTGGACACGTCAGATTACTTGGAGGCTAAGTTGCATTTTCATTGGTTAAGGAGGTTGAGTGTGGGGTCCAAGGAGTAGTGGGAGTGAGGGTTTTGTGTGTGGGATTTATTTCTGCACATGTGAATCACACAAGTGCCAGGGTAATTGCAATTAACCCTTTGTTTTAAGTGGGGTAAAATCTGGGTTGGTAAAAGTGAATAGTAACACGTTTGATCCGAAATTGGGGGAATGGAAGTTGTTTGGCGCAATTTGGGAGTTTGAATGTTTCAGTGCACACAAATGGCCCTTGTGTTTTGGGATTTTTGGTAAAACGTGTTTTCAGCCATAGAAACTTGATTTCCTTTGTTATTAACTTTCATCATTTGGCAATTTTGGCACATAACTTTCCAAAAGGGTTTATAAGGGTTATTTTTGCCACTTTTGCATATTTGAAGGACTGATTTTGGACATTCTTGATCTTCAAAGGTCTTCAATGTATCTTTGGCTTAATGAGGGACCATAATTGACAATTTGAAATTGTTGAGGGACTAATCTTGCCATTTCTTCAAAGTTAAAGGACCTTTTGTGTAATTTTGACAAACTTAAGGGACCAAACTAGTAATTATGAATATACAAGGGTTTTAAGTGTCATTTCTTCAATAAATGAGGATCAATCTTGTATGTCTTCAAGTCTTCAAGGGTATTTGTTGAGTATTCCATGGTTAGGGCCCGGTTCTTTGTACGGCTTCGTTTCTCGTGTCCGTTTTTCCTTGTATCTTGTGATCTTTTGTCTTTTTCACGATATCCATACCTAAAATACACAAGTAAACAAACACAAGCATATATATGGTATTTTATGACATTTTTATGCATTAAAAGCCCGAAAAGAACGATGAGATCATGTATAAATGCCATCTCATCATTTACCAAGATGCACATGAACTTGTGAAGTCATGTGACTCATGCCAACGACAAGGAAAAGCCTTACAAAACTATGAAATGCCACAAAACGTCATCATGGTATGTGAGATCTTTGACGTTTGGGGAATTAATTTTATATTGTCGTTCCCATCATCTCGTGGTAATAAGTACATCCTTGTCGCCGTTGACTACCTATCTAAGTGGGTGGACGCTAAGGCTTTGCCCACGAACGATGCTCGTGTGGTAGTCATGTTTTTGAAAAGCTTGTTTTCTCGGTTTGGAACCCCTCGTGCCATCATAAGCGATCGTGGAACCCATTTTTGTAACGACCAATTCGACAGGTCCTAAGGAAATATGGGCTTACACATCGTCTTTCTACGGCTTATCACCCACAAACGAGTGGGCAAGTCGAGGTTTCAAGTCGAGCGTTGAAGAGGATCTTGGAGAGATCGATTGGAGAGAACCGAGAATCTTGGTCGGATAAGTTGGACGATGCTTTATGGGCCTTTCGGATCGCTCATAAGACGTCCATCGGGTGCACTCCTTATAAGCTTGTGTATGGGAAGAATTATCACTTGCCAATTGAACTCGAACACAAAGATTATTGGGCCCTTAAGCATTTTAATGATGATATTGAGACCATGGAAAACACCGGAAAATGCAATTGAATGAATTGGATGAATTAAGAGACATTGCTTATGAAAATTCATTGATTTACAAAGAAAAAACTAAAAAGTTTCATGATTCAAAAATTAAAAACCGGGTTTTTAACATTGGAGATCAAGTGTTGCTTTTTAACTCACGTTTGAAAATCTTCCGGTCCATTCACCGTTACCCAAGTTTTTCCTTTTGGGACCATCGAGCTAGCTCAAAATGATGTCCCTAATTTCAAGGTGAATGGACATAGGTTGAAGCACTACTTTGGCGGGGAAGTTCCATCCTTGAACTACCTCGACCAAATCACTTTCCCCAGTGATAATTAGTATTGAGGGGATCGAGTCGAGCTCATGACTCGGTAATCAAAAACGAGGTGCCTCGTGGGGGAGTCCCATGCTTATCCCATGTACATATTATCGCTTTCTAATGTAGTAACGTGAGGGGATTTGTGCCCTTCCAACCTTTGTTCCATGGTAGTTTGTACAATGTGGTTTTTAGATGATCATGATCTTCACGATTGGAGCCTCTCGTGTTTGTTTTATGGGAGCACACGATCGTTTTCTTTGAAAAATTTCTCGATATCCACACATGATATATCCTTTGATGTTCTAACCTTAGGTTTTTAGCACACTTCATAAATGGCTTTAAATTTAACGGTTACACCCTTTTCATGCTAGATTATGCATTCGACTACGTCTCTAGTATGGGGGTTTGCACCCTTAGACTCGAAAAATTAAGGACAATGTTTAACTTTAGTATGGGAGGTGAATAGATACTTGCCTTGCCAAAAAAGAATAGATACTTGCCTTGCCAAACCTTCATGCTTTCCAAAGTTTATCTTTTTGTTTATCGTTTTGTTGCAAAATAAGGCTAAAAATGGAAAAATTTTAAAAAATTTATCATGTTTTATAAGTGTTTGAAGGCACGAATGTAGATTTTCCGATGGCGAGAATAAGAGTAATTTTTGACTCGACCGTGCGTGTTGAGCACTTACTTCGATTCCTTAACTTTATATTAGGCTAAGTCTCCTAAATGAGGACGAGAAATGATAGAGTTAATTATAAGTTACTATGCTAAACGTAGAGTACTCGTACTCTTTCAAAAACTCATGTGTTCTCGTTGTTTGCTTATTCTCCCTTCGCTTGTAAATATATTTTGCTTAATAAGTATTGGCTTAGCGGTTTAGTCTTGATTGTTGGTTTCTAGTCTTTTCTAGTAGCTTCCATGTAATTAAATTGGGAAGACATTAAGGTATCGCCAGCGTCACGGTTTTGAAGTATTGGCAACCCGAATAATCGAAAGCTTCACCTAATAATAAGATTTCAAGTGCTCACCTAAATCAAGCAAACAATTGGAAGCTTTAAAGATCCAAATTTCGCTTTTAGCGTGAGGATATACGTCTTTGGCCATAACAAACACCTCACGGCGAGGTTAAATAAAAGGCAAGGCAAGATCGAAGTCATAATAAAAGCTTCATGGCGAAATTGAATAAAAGATAGAGGTAAAGCTATGATAATAAGGCCCATCTGTTAGGGGGCGTATAAAAGTCTTGGTAATAAGTCTCATGTTCAAAACCGTTATAAAACCGTGTTTATCGATCCTTCTTGTTGACTTAATTTTTTGACATCGTTGTCTATTAGGAGGGATTATTAATTCCATGGTCTTGGTTACACCGTTATGACTCTATTGTTAGACATAAATCTCTATCATCGCATAAGTCAAACAATGTATCCTCGTGAACATTCAAGACAAAAATAAAATATAAGAGATACCACTTAGGAAAAAGGGAGGATAAGTACGTGATTAGGGCATATTAGTAGTGTTAGAATTACTAAGTTATAATGACAATGATCTCGTTGCACGTTTAGCATGGAATTGGGGTGAAAATCGAGGACGATGAAATTATTTCTAACGAAGCATTCACGTGTTCTTGTTCTATGAACCTAAACGTCCCATTTTGCGATGAAAATCATACATTATGTCTAAAACGCAAAGTAGTAGTAATAGTAGTAGTGTAGCAAGTTTATCATTCAATAAAGTGCATTAAAATTAATTTTGGAGATGCTACGATTCTTTATTCTAGCATTGCGTGAGGGCACGACAATGGTTTAGTATGGGGGAGTGATGAGACTTCTTTTATACATAGTCTCATCGTCCAAAATGGGCTTAAAATGCATTAAATATCATGAAAAATGCCAAATATAATCTTGTGTTTGTTACATGTGTATTTTAGGTAAGGATATTAAGAAAATGACAAACGATCACAAGAACAAGCAAAAACGAACACGGGAAATGAAGCCGCACAATGAACCAAGCCCTAATGGTAATTTTCCAAGAATAACCCTTGAATAATTGAAGATTGTACAAGAAGGGTCCTCCAATATTGAAGAACTGACACTTTAAACCCTTGTTCCTTTATAATTACAATATTGGTGCCAAAAGTTTGTCAAATTTACAAAAAGGGCCCTCCACTTTGAAGAATTGGCAAGAATGGTTCCTCATTTTTTAAGAATTGTCAATATTAGTCCTCCATGAAGTCAATAATACAAGTCAACACCTTGAATAATGAAAAAATGCAAAAACACCCCTTCAAATATCATGAATTTAAAAGAAACACCCTTGAAAATACTTTTGGAAACTATTTGGGGCAAAATTGTGAAAACTGAAACTTCAATAACAAAGGTTTTCAGTTTTCATGCTATTAAACACAAAGTGAAAGAAGATAGAAAAAGGGGGTGTTTTCTGGCCAACATGAAAGATACCTAGACCACTCAGCAGCTGCCAAGTGTCCCACTCACCCTCACAACCAATGAAAACCCACCAATTTGCCACCTCAAATCCCATTCAAAACCGGTTATAACTATATTTTATTAGTTAATTAAAATTGGCGCTTAATAACTTTTTTAAACCCAAATTGGATTAAACTCATAACTATTCAATCAAGAACAAAGATTATGGGTTTTTGATTAAGCAAAAATTAAACCCCCAAACCTTCCAGAATTATGATTAGGGTAATCATAACCATAACCCACCTCTTAAACCTTGTGCCACATCATCACCCATGTCACATGATAAACCCAGCTATACAACTTTTGGGGAAACTTCCAAATTATACCAGCCATCCAACGAATTGTATTCGGCTTCATTTCTAAGCTTCACTATGGACCTTTGATCACATTCCAACAGCTATACACTCCACAAACTGCCAAGAAAAGTTCACAAGAGTTCAAGTTTTTCAAGATCTGCAAGGGGCAACTTGGGACTTCTACACATTAGGTTTTACGTTTTTTATGTTTACCAGTTCATCTTTGTAGCCTATATAAGGCATAGGACCTGCTATATTTTTTCTTTGCTCTTGGTTTTTCCTTTATCACAAATCTATAAATCCTTGTTCATTTTAATGAAAAGTGTTTGATGTTTTTTTTTTTTTTTGGGTAAAAGGGAATTTATACCCCGGTAAAATGCATTACTCCAAAAAAACGTTGAAGTACAACGGATGAGGGTGAAATCCCTCATCTCAGCCCGTTACATAGGCACAAACAAAAAGCATATAAATGCTACTTTCCTTTTCATACTATAAGATCGACATGCCGATCCTATGTAAACAGAAATTAAAACTACTTCCTACCACGATTTTTAAGATTAAAATCAAATTGATCACAAAATTCTTGAAACTGTCCCGGATATTCTGCAATTTGATCATCATAACCATCATAATTATAGGGAATATCTTCCTTCAATCTAGGCTTCAACATTCCCTCATCGTGTGGGAAATCAACATCTTCATCTGAATCTGAGGGATTAAGTACCTCATTAGATGAACTAGGGTAACCAAAAGTGTTTGATGTTGCTGAGGAATCCAAGTGCCAACTTTAATCTTTGCTTGTTACTGATATATGTTTGTGCTTATTGAATCTTAAAACCTGTTTTTTAAACCTTGTGCAAGAAATTGCCAAGTTTTCTCAAAACTTGATATTTTGCTAAGTCTTTGGTACATCCTTGGAATTTTTGGATTACAAGTGATCTAAACACCCTGATAAGAAGATTATCAAGGTGTTGGGAGCTTGTGGTTTGGGGATAATCAAGGAGTGGGTACAAAGGTTGCATTAATCAAGATTTTTCATTTTTCTGTTTTGATATAAACTGCTACTTACCTTGTTGTTCTTAGCAGCTTTGATTGTGGAAGCTTGTTCCTTGTTTTGCTAGGCATATAAGCTCAAAAATTTGTAAGTGTGGATGTACATTCATGAGGTTTGAGCCCTTTTACCCAAAATCTGTCAAAAGTACTTGATTTTTGTGATTTTGAGTTCTGTTGTTATGATTGTTGTTCTTGTGGCTTAAAATTGCTTGATACTGCATAATATTGATGTTATTGTGCTAGATTGGGCTTGGGATAAACTGAATCACACATTTTCTTTGTTAAATCTTGGATTGAAAAAGTTAAGGGGTGTTTGGGTTAACCTATTTAAGCTTGCAATTTGGATTTGAGTTATTGTTTGTTGTTTATTTGTGTTGGTATATGATAAATACTTGGTATTGTGCTGATATATGCAAGTCTTTGGCTTTTGAACATCAATTTCTTGATTGTGCTATAACTTGTTGATTTTTGCCTGTTTTAACCTAAGATCTTGGTAACACATACATTGTATGCATGCTTAGGGGTAACAAGTGATTAAACAAAGTTATTATAACCTGTTAAGAAGATTGGAGGGTTTGAAATTGGATTTATGGTCAAGTATATCAACAAAGTATCAAAACTACTTGTTCTTGTTCATCAGTAACTTTTTGTGGCTTGAATCTTTGTCTATACTTTGAATCATTGCGTGAAACCTGTTTATTAATGTTCATTTGAATTAATATAAGTTGTTGTGTGCATTTGGTTCAATTTGGTTGGCTTATTCTTGCTAAAACTACTTAATTCTATGAAAAATGCTTATGAACATGTCTGTGGCATATCTAGGGATCTTTTGATTAAACTGTACTAATTGTCTTGTTGAATTTGTGATTTTATTGTTGTTATTGACTCCTTGTGATCCACTGATTACAAGGGTGCCTTTTCTTAACTTGAATCCAACAAAAATCCACATAAGACAAAAAGTCAAAGAAGTCAAGCAGTGGGAACTCCTTTCCCCTGTTGCTAGCCACTGCTAGTGTTATTTGATCAACAACTTATTCATAAGCCATTTTGGCTTATCCATACTTGCAACAACTTATTTTTTGTAATCAATATTCCTTATTTGACCCATTGAACTGATCTAGAGCATATTAAGGTTTGACTTTTAGGTTTGACTAGAAAACCAAACAGTTTGACTTTTACTTAAGTGCTTATTGCTTTTTCCAGCTTATTCAGTGCGCTTATTGGAAATATTTTTGATTATTTTTCTTATTTAAGTCATTTAAATCATTTTGCAACTTGAATCAGCACTTGAGGTAGCTTAGAACTCAAAACGACTATTTTGTCGTTTTCTGTAGAGAGCTTTGGCTTATTTCAGGCTTATTTCTTGTGCTTTTTCAAAATTTCTTTTCACAGATTTATTTGGTAACTCAAAAGAAGCTTGTGTGTCAAATTAGAGCCTATGGCATTAGCTTATGGCTTAATGGGCCAAAAACCCCATTAAGAATAAGCTGTTGACAATTAAGCTGTGATAAGCTCACTTTCAGCTTTTGGGCCTTTAGAGTTTTGTGCTTAAAATCAAATTTTGAGTCAAGTAGGTGATTTTGGGCTTATTTGGTGAACTTTTTCTTATTGGGCCAGTTTCAAGCCCATTAAGGGACTGTTTTTTATTTTAAGGCCCAATAGGGGTATTTTGGTAATTTCCAGTTCATTTCTGTGTTTATTAAGTTAAAAACGAGGTGCCTTGTGGGGGATTCCCATACATTCTATCTTCTTTCTATTTTCTAACACTAATAAGGCTTGATCTTTCAAGCTCGTTCTCGTGTTTTGTTGTGTTGTGAATCTTAGGTATGACCCTAATATTTGAAGACTCTCGTGTTCGGTTTTTGCCGGTCCACTTGATCTTCCATTCTTTGAATGCCAAAAAGGGGCACACTTTTTACCCTTGATTTTTATCGACTAACGTTTTTCTTGAGGCATAATTAATAAACGGCTTATAGATTTGCGTGCTCTTACCATGCTAGGATTTTGCATTAGACTCTTCGTATTTTAGCAAGGGGGTGTTACTCTTGAGCTAAGAAACACTGAGGACAATGTTTGGTTTTAGCATGGGGATTCAATTGATATAATCGCTTGCTATTGCTTTTGTCGTGTTTAAACGTAGTTGTTTTTCTCATTTTTCATAAAAATTTTAAATTTTTAGTGTTATTTTTAAGTTTTAATAAACAAATAAAAATTTTATTGCTATTGCTATTGCTATTGCTATTGCTTTTGACACGAATGTAGGCTTTCCGTTGGTGAAAATAAAAATAGTTTTTGACTCGACTCGGTTTTTAACCTTAGCTTTTCCTTAACGTATTTGAATTAAGTTTTGCTAGGCTTTTATATAGGGAGTTTTAAAACGCGAAAGTCTTAATTCATACGAGTTAAGAACAAGAACTTTTCGCAAGTTCCTATAATTGATCCTAGAAAGTCGTTTATTAAGGGAACTTTAAAACGCAAATTCTAAAACTTGAAAAAGTGTAAGAAGGTGCAAGATCCTATAGATGACTTGAAAACCCAAAAATTTGATTTAATAGGCTAAGTATCCATTGATTTCACATTCTTGAAATTTTACAATATGGAGAACAAGAGATGATAGAGATCAATCATAAGTTTCTAAGGTTAAATTCTTCTTTGTGCAAGTATTTTTGTGTTTGATTTAATCTCCTCGTATTTACTTTCCACGCTTGAATAATAATTGCTTAATAAATGAAGTTTTTAGCAGTATAGGATTGATATCTTAACTCGTAACTCCTTCTTTTTCTTCCCTTGTAATTAAAGTGAGAACACATTAAGGGTGTCAGCGTCATGGACTTTTGATCATGGGATTGCGGAAATTTGGCTTACTATAAATATCATATTAATAAAGAAGAATAAATAAAAACATGTTCTCTAGGAGCCTTCGGGTGGGAGTCATGTAGCACTAACCTTGTCATTAGAGCCTTAGGGTGTATGTCAAGGGGCGTGTTGAATAAAAATTGCTTCATCATCATGATCCGTAAGGTGGGATGGTGTTGTCAATTCCCTTATTTTTGTCCAAGGAGCCTTAGGGTGTGGATTTTAAATAAGGAGCACAATTGCATCTTAAAGAGCCACAAGGTGTTATGATGTAGTTGTTGCTAACTCCATTAATAAGGTCATAATTGAATTTGGAGGTTTTTATTGTTTCTTTTAAGTAGCCATATTAGCCAAATTTCGGGTCCAGGATTTATCCCTAAATCATGTTAAGTTATCCTTGATGTGGGCTTTCTTTAGTGACAACGGTTTTTGAAGTCGAGGTTAGGTTTTGAGTGTTGAATTTACACCGTTCTTGCCTTCATTTTTGGACTAATAATTATCAAAATAAAGTCGAATGAGCCTTTGGGTGAATGACAAATAAAATCTAGAGATACAATTAGGAATAATAGGAGATTGAGTCTAACACAAATTACTTGTATGAGTTGGTTTAATTTTGGGGCTTATGATTGAAAATGATCTTGTTTTTGCACTTGGCATGGAAAAGTGAAAAGTCGGGGACGATGAATCTATTTGAGTTTTATGATCCTTAAAGTTATTTTTCAAATAATGAAAGCAATACATTATGTCTTTGCAAAATAAAAGTCAAAAAATTGAATAATGGTGTAGTTAGGGTCTTATTTTATCATTGCGTGAGGACACGGCAATTGCTTAGCAAGGGGGAGTTTGATATGAATGATTTTACTCATATCAATTGTATCATAAAACAACTTAAAAGTGCATAAAATGTATCATTATTGCCTTGCATTTGTATGTTTCTTGTTTTCATGTGTGTAGGTACCAAGTTCGCGAAAACCGGCAAATATCGACACGAGATTGAAGATAAAGATCAACAAAGCCAATATTCGAGCTCGACTTTAGCGGATTTCATCATTTGTCAAGTTTATGGGCCTAGTGGGTCCCACAATTGCTATTTGGGCCTGAAAGCCCAATATGGGATATAATATTACTACATTTTGAACAAAGCCAAAATACAGTCCATTTGCTAGAATAAAACGTATGGTTTTATTTTACAAGCCCAAGTGAAGCCCAAACGAATGCCATGTGAAGGATGTTTTGGGCTTAGGTTTTGGTTACTAGCACAAACGGATGGGAAGTGTATTTAACTCACAATTCACTCTCGGTCAAACTTCATTTACATCACACGTAACTTTCACCCACTTCACCACAAACGTGTATATCTTATCACCACAAATCCTTTCACCAAATAAATACACACGTTTCATTTTTCCACTCACACACTTTTTCCCACACATAAATAAATAATACATTCGATACATTCGATGTATCTCTTTCATTTCCTTCCTTCCTCATCTCATAAAAATAACCAGTAACATAGTTACTGTTTCGAAACCCTAGCCAAATAAATTACTAAATTAACATGTGACTTTTACTCCCACGTGCGATTCGAGTGTGGGGGAAATAAATCCCCCATGTTTTAGGAAGAGAGGTGATGGAATGAGTAAGATACGTGGCAGAATACGATCGGAAGAAACAGCTCATTATTCCCACTCCACCAATCAAGAGGCTTCAAAGAAACACAACTAGCACACACGGATGCCACATTGGCAATCCGTGTGCTAGTTGTGTCCTATCAACCATCCGATCAACAAAGAGAGAGAAAATGAAGATCTAAGGGCTTATATTGAAGAGGAATATACTGAAGAAGATGCGAATATACCCTCCTCAACAGCCTTGGGATGGCTATAAAAACCCCCCATTTTACTTGTAATCATCATCCCTTTCTTTTTCATACTATTATAATCTTTAAAAGTAGTTAGGAATTGTATCTTTCTTTTATGAATATTGTAATGTTTTAAGTTGAAATATAAAAGTGATTTTCAGATTCAATTTCTAGTCTCGTCTATTGTTTTATTATTACTGTTGAAATTTTATATGCATTTCCTATTATACAAATTTATATTATAAGTGAAAGTCACTCAAATAAGCTTAGTTAATAGCTTAATTGAATGATGATGAATGGATTGGGATATGAATGCTAAACCCACTGTTTAGTTATAAATCTGGTTCGAGTTAAGATTTTTAGTGGTTCGATTTATGGTTCGAGATGGTGATCGAACATGGTGTTTAATGGTGGTTTCGATTTTCGTTTAAAGAATGTTCAGCACATTCTTCTTCCCAATGGTTTCATCAAAAGGTTTTAACACCTTTTAATTTTAGGTTATTTACAAGTTTTATTTATTAATCTGCTTAGACTTTTTGTTTGAATAAATTTGTGTAGATTTTGTAGATGATGATATGATTATCTGAAATTGGATCTGTTTAGTTTTTAGGATAAATGTTTATAAATCTGATATTGACTGTTTTCCTTAAATGATGATTGAAACTGCTTGATTTTATAAATCTGCTTTCTTGTTGATATCGTATTTGGATGTATGATATATTTAGTGCTTAGTAATTAATCTGCTTACTCAAGAGTTTATTGCTTTGGATATTGATACGTTTAAGGTTACTGTTACTATAATCTTTTCTGAAAAATGTTACTGATGTATTTGAATTGTTAAAAGTTCTGAGAGTTTAAACTGCTACTTTACTTAAATATCAATCTATGTTGGTTAATTAATTCAGGTTAAATAAGTTAGTTTGTTTAGTTTGTATGAAGTTTAATTAGTTTGTTGATATAAGACTTGGGTTTATATCTTGCTGTATCAAGGCTGTTTTTGAATCTGTTAACCTGATATTCGAAAGATGTATGCACATCTATGATGTAAGTGTTATAACAGCATGCTATCAGTTTTTTTAGCTGAGTGATCTAGGATTTTGGATGTTTGCGGATTGTTATTTGTTTTAATTTGACTTACTGAAATCATTGAGTTGTATTTGTGTTTTCTAATTTCTTGAATTTTACCTAATATTCAGTTAAGCTTTTCAGATTTACTGATCTGAAAAGCCCATAAGCTGTTTCCTAACAGCTTAAATAAAAATAAGCTTTCCAAAAGTCACCTCCTGTGACCCAATTTTATTGCATTTTCTATAAAAAAAAATAATAACCAAAAATGGTTCCTTATGGGAGTCGAACCTGTGACCTCCTGGTCACAGGTCCAACGAGTTAACCATCTGGACTGACTTGTCCTTTTGGTTTTAATATCGTTTTAATTATTAATATAGACTGTTTGTTGAGCTATCGGTTTAATCTAAATACTTTAGTTTATTTTTTTATTCCGTTTCGTTTAATTTTCTTATATATACTTTCAGTTTAAATAAAATAAAAAAATAATAATAAAAAATGTTTTTATTAATTTAAAAAGTTTAATTAGTTTATTTTAATAATTAGATTTTAATAATTTTAGATTTAAAAAAATATAGTTTTTTTGGGTAAAAGGGCATCATCCCCGGTAAAATATATTCCCAAAAAGCGTTGAAGTACAATGGAATGTAGCGGAAAAGCTACATTAACCTCAAGCTAACTAGCTTGAACAACCACTAAATCATATGACATGCCATATGATCTCTTAACAAAAAAAAAAAAAAAAAAAAAAAAAAAAATATAGTTTTTAATATAGATTTGGTTAAAGTAATTCTAATAAAGTTTATTAGTTTAAAAAGTTAAATAGATTTCTAAAAATAGTTTAAAAAGTCATTTTTATTAAATAGAATTATTTTTATAGATTTTCAAATTAGTTTAATTTGTAAATAGTTTTTAATTTCAAGTAATTGTTTTTAGTTTAAATAATAGCGGGGTTTACGATTCATGCACTTTAAGATAATTTTAAATAGTTTAAAATTGGTAGAGTTAATTTCTAGTTTAAAAACCGAAAACCAATTAAAATCGATTGTCCAAATCAAAGCAAAACGTCTCAATTTACTCGATCTCCGTGTACAACGAACTTGGTTCATTCACGTGTTTAATTGAATTCGTCATTGGTAATATTAGTCTATTACTTTTTCCTAAAGGTAATTTTCTAATTTACCCTATAACGTATCTCAAATTATCACTATACTATCACGATCACATCAAAAATTTTGGCGCCGCTGCCGGGGATCTTGTGTACGATTCGCTTTTGTGGAGATTTGTTGATCGTTGATTTGAAGACCCTTTCCGTCCTCGGAAAGTTTTGTTATTTTTCTATTATATAGTATGTATTGTTTTTCTCGTTTTTTGTGAATAATATATTGTATTACGTAGAACAATAAATTTACATACTTATCAAATAAGACCTTAGTTGGGATTTCATCACCTAGCTATTGTAGTCGAATCCAAAACAAAAATAAAAGGCAAAATAGATAAATACTAATAAGAAGTTTGAACTCGATTTATACAAACTATAAGGTGGGTATAAGGCGACGTGCTATAAAAGGTCGTCTAAGGAAAAAGGTTTTTAAGTGCTTTGGGCCACCACGTTTCCCCGCTTGCTTGTGCGTATATTGAGAGGGACGACCTATTATTGGTTTGCCGACTCAAGTAGTAATAAATCTTATTTTTTGTTGTTTACTTATTGAACCTCGAGACGTTTAGGTTTTCACCTATTGTTTCAAAGTCGACCGAGGGTAATTTACTTCCATAGTAGTTATCCTTATTCCTTGTTTTTTATCGATCATTATTGATTGAGCAATACCAAATAAAATACCAAAAATAATATTTTTCTTGTCTAATTTCTCTTCTTCAATCCTCTAAATTCTCGTCTTTGTAGTGTATGCAATTACGTTCTTCTCGTCTTGTGATTGATTTTAATAGGCTTGAAAATATTCCTCGTAGAAATAGAAATCGTCAACAACGAATAGTGGAACCCGAGCTTCCACCTATTGTTGTAGAGATGGCCGATAACCGAACAATGGAGGAATTGCTCCGTGCACCCACCGAAGGGTATGGGGAAGCAATCGTTGTGCCGGCTATCTTGGCGGATCATTTTGAGATTAAGACGGGTCTTTTATCGCTCATTCGTGCCGACCAATTTCATGGCAATGAGACCGATAGCCCGCATTCTCACATACGGAATTTTCATCGAATTACCTCGACTCTCAAGTTTAGAGATGTGCCGAGTGACGTGATTAAGCTCATGCTTTTTCCGTACTCGCCCGAGGGTAATGCTAAGCTTTGGTATGAGAAAGAACTACCGGGTTCGATCTTAACATGGGATGATTTAGTATCTAAGTTCATGAATTATTTCTTTACACCGTCCAAAACAACACACTTTAAGAACGAGATTACTAGATTTGAACAAAAAATGCATGAATCGTTTGGGGTAGCTTGGGAAAGATTTAAAGATTTGTTGAGACAATGTCCACACCACGGTTTCTTGGAATTGCATAAAATAGATACTTTTTATAATGGGCTTAATATGATTGAACAAGATTCTTTAAATGCCGCCGCGGGTGGTAATCTTTTAAGAAAAACTCCGAGAGACGCGTGGAGAATAATTGAGGATAAGTCTAGAGCACAATATTCACGAAACACACCGGATGTTTCCAATGTGAATTCATTTAATCCCGAGATTGCTAGATTGGACTCTAAGATTGATACGATTTTGAATGAGCTTAGGAAGAATCCTCATGGATCTATTAATATGGTTTAGAATGTTTGTTTATCATGTGGTGGAGCACATCCTAATCATGCTTGTTTAACCATGGGGTTTGATCAAGCTAGTGATTTTGCCGCGACGGGAACTTATGGCTCCAACGGTCAAGTTCCTCGTTAAAATCATGTTGCTCCACCGGGTTTTCCACCGGTTCAAAATAGGTACAACAATGGAAACAATGGGAATAATTTAAACTGTGGTAACCAAGGAAATGGGTTTAATGCTAGTCAAAACAATCAAGGTTTTCAAAGTAATAATCAAAATGATTTGTCAAACTACATTAAATCAAATGAGGCAAATATGAAAGCTTTAAAAAATAACATTCAAGGGCAAATTAATACTTTGAGACTCGATTTTCAAAATACGATTAAAGGGCAAAATAACAAGATTGAGCTTAATCAACAAAGGTTAGAACAAAGTCAAAATCGTATGCACCAAAGTTTGGAACAAAGTCAAAATAAATTGCTTTCGATGTTTGAGGGATTTATGTCTAAACCATTTACTTCTTCGGGTTGTTTACCTAGTAATACCATTCCAAACCCGAAGGGAGAGCTTAAGGCCATTACCGTTTATGATGATTGTGATAACTTAGATGAAGTTGAAGTGATTTAGTTTAGTCCTCCACCTAAAGAAACTTTTATAGATGTCACTAAGTTTACTTTGAATGTGATTAGTACCTCCGTTTTCTTTGATTTCTTTCCCGAGAAGTATAAAGATCCGGGTCAATTCTTGATACCTTGTGTTTTCAATGAGCTTGGGTTTGCAAAGGCCTAGCCGATCTAGGAGCTAGCATTAACATTATGCCCCTAGCCCTTTGGAAGACTATTGACTATGCACCACTTAGTACCACTCGTATGATCATTGAGCTTGCTAATGGTACCACCACTCGACCGGTTGGTATAGCGGAAAATGTCATTATGAAAGTGGGGAATTTCTTGTACTTAGCCGATTTTGCTATAGTTGATTATGAGACCAATCCTCGTGTGCCTATCATTCTAGGACGACCATTTTTGTGCACGGCTCAAATTCAAGTTGATATGAGGAAAGAGGAAATTAAATTGTTTTATGGTGATAAAAGCATTGTTTTTAAACCGGAAAAGATTCCAAGATTTGCTTCTAAGAAAGTTGAAAGTGTAAAACTTGTTGAAACAATTGACAGTAACAAGAAAGCTCTTTTTGATAAAGGTGTTTTTCCAATTTTCGAAACTCCATTTTGTGAAAGTAAAAAGTTAAATTCAAATGAAGAAACTTGCTTTGTTGAAACATGTTGTAATCTTTCCTCATCTACACTCACTCCACACGAGGATGATAGTGCTAAGATTGAAAAACAAATTGATAATTACTTAAGTGCGCCATTTGATGCTAGTGAGTTTAATAGTGAGAATTTTGATCCCGAGAGTGATATTGCTTTAATTGAACAATCTTTGAAAATGGACTCATTTTCACTCTTTTCGAAGGATCATATTGATGTTCCTAAGGCACAATATTCTATTGAAGAGCCTTTGATTCCTAACTTCACACCGAGTGAGGTTAGTGACTATTCATGTGATAAGTTCATCGATGAACTTTTTGCTATCATTGATCCACTTCCACGGGGAAGTGAAGACGTTTCCGATCTCGAGATCAAACGTGATTCTCATTGTAGAATTGTGATAATCTTATGAATCAATAAGGTGGGTTGATGGTTTTAGAGAGAGAAAGTAGTGAGAGAAAGTGAGAGAGAAATATGTGTTTTCTATTAAGTGAAAATGAAACAATACCAACCAACCCCCTTTCCATGGTGGAAAGGGGTATTTATATCCAAGCCACTAATGGACTTGGGCCGGTTTTACTTAACAAATTAAACAAATATTTAACTACGAGCTATAAAACATTCAATAATATTGTGGAGTGACCGATACTTCTAATATACGTTAAAAACGTATTTCTAACAATCTCCCCTTAAGGGAGGTCACTCCACGTTACACAGTTCTAAACCTAACATACTATACTAAGTCTTCGTTCTTCAGCTCGTAGTCTTTTCTTCTTTTCTTTTTGTTGTGAATATGTTGATTTGATCTTTTAGGCTTTGGCTTGAGAGCATTGTTCTTTTGACCAATCACGTGCGATATTTGCCTTCTTGTGAATCTTGCCTCCTCGTGACTCCATGTTCCACACACTTATGTCTTTTGTTGAATTCTTGAAAGCTTTAGAGTTTGGTACAGCGGAAGACTTCATTTTGTACTTTCTTGAATTTTGCTGATCTTTGATGCAGAAAAACATAAGCATGTGGGAACGACTTTAGCTGGTACACCGCAACGCCACCGTCTTCGCAGCAACATAATAAGACACGAATGAAATGGCTTAGAACATTTCATTCTAAATCGGTAGCGTTTTACCTCCGGTCGGTGAAGACCGTTGGACGATATTAGATATCGTACCTGTGACGGATAGTTTCAATTAAGTAACTTCCTGACAGGATTTCGCGGGTAAACCCGTTCTCTTTATTCGACGATCACTAAGCTTGACTGCGAACATAAAGAGTGAATCACTTGGATAAATTATCCTTGTGATTGAAGCCTTCAATTCATGAAACCTGGAACAAGTGAATTTCAATTAAGATTTTCACCATCGTTGCTTTCCAGTTATCACGAGCTTGATTCATAAAGAATCTTGCACGTCACCTACCAAGTGCTGTTTGATGTTAACACTAGAAGGATTTCCACTCGTCACTATGAACACTAAAGAGTGTGACTCTAAGTGTTCTGGCAAGATCTTACGATAATGCGTAGAGGCTTGGAACGAGTTTAAGTTCAATTAAGAATTAAACTACTGTTTCTTTCTAGTTTTTCACAAGATTGGTTCTTAAAGAACCGCACGTGTCACCTACCATGAGCTTGTTTGATGTTGGCTCAAGCAAGATTTCCATCTTCATTGTAATACTTGCGTATCACTCGGATGTTCTGGAAATATTACAAGAATACTGTGTAGGACTCATAAATATCTCTTACTTTTCACAGTGTGCGAGAAAGCAAGGAATAAATGGAAAGTATCCTAATGAGACTTTTGATGATCTCGTGGCTCTAGACTCGATAGTGCGTTTTGATTTAGTGAGCGATGGCTGGAGAGGAGTGCCACCTATTCAATATCAGTCTATTCGGAGTGAATAAACCAATAGATAACGTGTTGATCTCCCTGTGATTAAAACAAATACCTTTTGAGAGATATTTGAGTTAGCTGGGAAGGGTTGTGCATTGCATCACTGGGTCCATGATGTCTTTTTTCAATATCGAGAATCATTAACAAATGATCTCAATAGCATATGTATTGACCCGGTTTCTGCCTAAAGTTGTAAGGAGGGCTTCTTTCTTTACACCCTTTATCTTTACAGTTCTTTTTCATTCTTCAACCCCTTCAATGCTTACCAATACGTCATAACTAGCACCTTGTTGTGATTGTTCCAGTGCTAGCTTAAGTACTTGGTCGGCATTCAACTACGTTCACAATCTTTCTCCATCTTTCCTAGGACTTCTAATTCTATCTAGGGAATTATCCTTGGGAAGATTCCATCGGCTCTGATGAATCATTGGACTATTACCTATTCCTTCCACCCTTTTGTCACCACATCCGTCGTGAATTAAGCGTGTTTTGGGAAAGTATAGTCACCATGAAAAATCCTTGAAAATTACTTAAGGTACTTGTGATATTGAAATCAAGAGTTTTGTACCTTAAGTGTTTTGTTCATCAAAAAACGCTCCCCCTTAACACGTGCTTTACACATATTAAGTTGGATTATCGTTAAGTCTTTTTCATCTTTTAGCCAAGTATCATTTAAGTCTCCTTAATCCCATTTTCTCCCCTTATCCAAAATGTTAACCATTAATATTTGGGATATTGAATGGATTAACCGGTCTTTAGGTAAAAATGAAATCAATGTTTGGCCATAGAACATATTAATGCTCCTCCGTAAATTAATAAGGGTTAACTGTAGTGCTTTAGTATGACATATTTTGAGAGATTTAGAATCTCGTGAGAAATTCTTGAAAAATTATCATACCTTAACACTACATCAAGCCGTAAAAGCACAATATTCACAAAATTTACATATTCACAAATAAAACCAATATAGAGTGGACCTGAGATGTACGACCCATTAGATGGATCGTTGCAGTAGCCTGTAGTGCACTCCATATGGTCTACCACCAACGAATCTTTCTAAGCTCCTAATCAATCTACGTTCCCGGAGCTTTTCATCAATCTTCTGTATCACATATGTAGCCATTTTCCGATAACTCGGATGCCAATCCTCAATCATTTCTGGTAATGTCCCACATGAATTAAGATGCTCCAATTTTCCTCTGACGTATATGAGAGTCCCATCACTGTATTTATGAAGCTCACCTACCCTCATAAACTTCATGATCCCACGACTGTTCATGTAGAAAATACCGTACATCAGAACGGTCGTGCCGGTATAGGGACATCTTTTGACATGTTGAGGTAGAACTTGATTCATTGGACGGGTCATGTTAAGATTCCTTTGGTAGCTTTCAACTCCCAATTGAAGATCTTCAACTCGTTTCTTGATAACAACGCTTCGTGTAAACATACGAAGTGTTGTATTCAAGGCAATGATTTCTTCACGAGTAAGATGGGTAAGTTGATCACGGGTCATCATAAGCAACATGTCTTCGATATCTTCAAGGCGAATGATAGAAAAATCTTCCTGCTGTATCATTTATTCTCTGTCATCCTCCCTTTTTAGACGAATCTCCGTCACATGATGATAGCCATTCTTGGGTTCAATCTTCAGTCCTAAAATACTTGAGATGCGAATATCGGATTTGACAATACTACCTGAGTTGGCTAAGCAGCAACCTTTGTATGCCCTTCGGACTCGCTCGTCCCAATGTGATGCTCCTATAGCAGGATACATGTCATAATTACGGCTTACCTTTGGAACCCAGAGTCGATTGACCTTCTCCTCGATAAAAGGTATTGTCCCCCAATTGGCAACTTTCAACAAGGTCAGGGAGGTCGCGTACTTGGATGATCCCTTGAGGAGATACTCAAGATCATAGGTGACAAAGAAGTAAAGAGCAATTTGATTATCTTGAGAGGGATCAAGTGGAGGTGGAGCTCTTTCTGACTCATGAAGGCCTGGCCTTTGAACGCTGTTGAGAGCTTTCAGGACCTCGTCAGCATAATACTCGTACTCCATGCGGCTTAATTTTGGCGTGAAGTCTCTTGTCCTTTAGCGCTCTCTTCACCAAGGACGGAGTGACCGAAGATTTGAACTCATGAGCCAAAAATGAACACAATTCTATCGGACTACGGATACGGAGATATAGAACATCTCTATCAGCGTCTGTGATTGGATCATATTTAGCAGCTGCCGTGATCCAAGCTTGTGGCGATACAGTTTCATCAATCTCCAATGTATCCGCCCAGTCCCGTGTGCTTGACTAGGGAACAGTAGATTCTGGTTCTTTTTGCAGAGGAGTAGAAACATGAACACTTGCTGGTTCTGATTCAGGCATTTCGGTGGTATCATGAACAGGCGAGTGTTGTGAAGATTCATGTTCAATTACTGGTTCTGCAATCACAGGAGCAACAAAAGAACTAACATGATTAGTGGTAACAGGTATAGAAACAGAAACAGATGAACCAGGAATCGATGATGCAGTAGCAGCATTTACATCATGGCGCCACTTGGTTCGTCCTGACTCCGTAGAGGTGGACTTTTCCTTTCGGGCAGCATCTTTCTGAGACTTGGTACCAGACTTGGATGGTTTCTTTTTGCTGGCAACCTTGTCCCCCGTTTCATCGTCATCGGACTGATCAGGCTGGTCATTTTTACCGCTATCCCTGTTTTCGTTGTCACCATCATCCTCATCATCATCCCCGTTGCTATCCTTATCACTCTCCTCATTTTGATCACCACCATCACCATCATCATCATCATCACCATCATCACCATCATCATCATCATCACCATCATCATCATCATCATCTTCTTCACCATCATCCTCTTCTTCACCATACTTCTCCTCTTGCTCACTATCTTCCTTTTCCTCCTCATCCAAGATGTGGTAAGGTACCACACTTCCAAATGTCTTAAACAACCGATCATCCTCCAAGATAGCTTCATTGAGTGCTTTGTAGAGTGTCCGCTGAATTTTAGAATTGTCAAAAGATCCAACTTCCTTCATGCGAGCTTTGAGGATCTTCTTTAGTTCAAAATCTGTTAAGTCATATGCAATTAAATTAACTTGTTGATCCGAAATAACTTGTTGATCCGGAATAACTTGTTGATCCGGAATAACTTGTTGATCCGGAATAACTTGTGATCCGGAATAACTTGTTGATCCAGAATACCTTGTTGATCCGGAATAAGTTGTTGATCCGGAATAAGTTGTTGATCCGGAATAAGTTGTTGATCGGGAATAAGTTGTTGATCCGGAATAAGTTGTTGATCCGGAATAAGCTTTTGATTCGGAATAACTTTTGATCCGGAATCTTTTGCTTTGTTCGGAATAGTCAGTGATTCGGAATAATCCTGGAAAAACACTTCGAGACCAAGAACAAGCCGACTTTAAACGAACCTAAACCCGATTTTTGATCAAAAACCACAAAAAGTTTTGTGATTTCTACCAAAATAAGCTAAACCCAACACTTATCTACTAATCCCAACAACAAAAACACCAAAAATTACAAGATTCAAGGTTGATTTTCCTAAAAATCACTAATACACTCAAAAACTAAAAAGCAACACAAATCCTTACCTTAAATCACACCATGGCTCTTGATACCAATTGTAGAATTGTGATAATCTTATGAATCAATAAGGTGGGTTGATGGTTTTAGAGAGAGAAAGTAGTGAGAGAAAGTGAGAGAGAAATATGTGTTTTCTATTAAGTGAAAATGAAACAATACCAACCAACCCCCTTTCCATGGTCGAAAGGGGTATTTATATCCAAGCCACTAATGGACTTGGGCCGGCCAATGACAAGCCCATGGGCCGGTTTTACTTAACAAATTAAACAAATATTTAACTACGAGCTATACAACATTCAATAATATTGTGGAGTGACCGATACTTCTAATATACGTTAAAAACGTATTTCTAACACTCATGTTTTACCTACCATTAACCGATGAATTGCCTTCTACTGTGAATGATGATCTTGTATCTGAGTGTGATACACTTGATACTTTGTCGGATATCTCTTGTGATGACAAGATTGATGACACTTTTGTGACCTACTCAAATCCTCTATTTGAAGCTTTATTGAACAATAATCCATTGTTTCAAGAGGATTTTGAGAGCATCATACCTCCTACATCTCACAACCTTTGTGATGATGATCTTTTCTTTAAGGAGGTTGATGAGTTTCTTTATATAGACATTCCTTCGGAATTTGAGGAAGAGTCTAATGACGGTGATGAAGATTCTTGGTTTGATCACCCGATTTATGATGATGATAATGTTGGCCCGGAGGGAGAAATTACTTTTGCTCCAATTATCCTTCCCACTCGCTTTAATCTTAACGTGCGGGGTTTTCATGCGACTCGTTTTGAGTACCATGACCCCTTTATTCACATTCCTAAGAGTGATAAGGTCAACAAAGTCATGCAAGTTGAAACCACTAGTGTTGAGACTTTTACACCACCATTACCATGTGCTTCATATGATTTAGGATTAGCATGGGGGGACGACACCGTGTTGTCTATTCCTTTCTCCACCGAGGACGAGGTATTCGACCCCGGAATCGTTGATTTAGGGAAATCTCGGCCTTTCACCGATGCAATAACTGAAAGATTTTTCGATCATCTTGGTGCGAGTTTATCTCGGGAAGCATGCTACATCCATACCATTAGTTTTGACTACCATCTCTTTTTAGAGATTTGTGTTGAAGTTTTATCCTTTCGTTTGTCATCCGACAACGAGGATGTAATCTTTGACCCCGGAATCGTGCTTTATGTTGGATTTTATCCTAATATGCCGATTTTCACCTTTTTCCCTAAGGACCAATGAATGCGGGGATCGAGTCGAGCTCATGACTCGGTGAACAAAAACGAGGTGCCTTGTGGGGGAGTCCCATACATTCTATCTTCTTTCTATTTTCTAACACTAATAAGGCTTGATCTTTGAAGCTCGTTCTCGTGTTTTGTTGTGTTGTGAATCTTAGATATGACCCTAATATTTGAAGACTCTCGTGTTCGGTTTTTGCCGGTCAACTTGATCTTCCATTCTTTGAATGCCAAAAATGGGCACACTTTTTACCCTTGATTTTTATCGACTAACATTTTTCTTGAGGCATAATTAATAAACGGCTTATAGATTTGCGTGCTCTTACCATGCTAGGATTTTGCATTATACTCTTCGTATTTTAGCAAGGGGGTGTTACTCTTGAGCTAAGAAACATTGAGGACAATGTTTGGTTTTAGCATGGGGGAGTCAATCGATATAATCGCTTGCTATTGCTTTTGTCGTGTTTAAACGTAGTAGTTTTTCACATTTTTCATAAAAATTTTAAAATTTTAGTGTTATTTTAAAGTTTTAATAAATAAAATAAGTTCTTTTGACACGAATGTAGGCTTTCCGTTGGTGAAAATAAAAATAGTTTTTGACTCGACTCGGTTTTTAACCTTAGCTTTTCCTTAACGTATTTGAATTGAGTTTTGCTAGGCTTTTATATGCTTTAAAACGCGAAAGTCTTAATTCATACGAGTTAAGAACAAGAACTTTTCGCAAGTTCCTATAATTGATCCTAGAAAGTCGTTTATTAAGGGAACTTTAAAACGCAAATTCTAAAACTTGAAAAAAGTGTAAGAAGGTGCAAGATCCTATAGATGACTTGAAAACCCAAAACTTTGATTTAATAGGCTAAGTATCCATTGATTTCACATTCTTGAAATTTTACAATATGGAGAACAAGAGATGATAGAGATCAATCATAAGTTTCTAAGGTTAAATTCTTCTTTGTGTAAGTATTTTTGTGTTTGATTTAATCTCCTCGTATTTACTTTCCACGCTTGAATAATAATTACTTAATAAATGAAGTTTTTAGCGGTTTAGGCTTGATATCTTAACTCGTAACTCCTTCTTTTTCTTCCCTTGTAATTAAAGTGAGAACACATTAAGGGTGTCAGCGTCATGGACTTTTGATCATGGGATTGCGGAAATTTGGCTTACTATAAATATTATATTAATAAAGAAGAATAAATAAAAACATGTTCTCTAGGAGCCTTCGGGTGGTAGTCATGTAGCACTAACCTTGTCATTAGAGCCTTAGGGTGTATGTCAAGGGGCGTGTTGAATAAAAATTGCTTCATCATCATGATCCGTAAGGTGGGATGGTGTTGTCAATTCCCTTATTTTTGTCCAAGGAGCCTTAGGGTGTGGATTTTAAATAAGGAGCACAATTGCATCTTAAAGAGCCACAAGGTGTTATGATGTAGTTGTTGCTAACTCCATTAATAAGGTCATAATTGACTTTGGAGGTTTTTATTGTTTCTTTTAAGTAGCCATATTAGCCAAATTTCGGGTCTGGGATTTATCCCTAAATCATGTTAAGTTATCCTTGATGTGGGCTTTCTTTAGTGACAACGGTTTTTGAAGTCGAGGTTAGGTTTTGAGTGTTGAGTTTACACCGTTCTTGCCTTCATTTTTGGACTAATAATTATCAAAATAAAGTCGAATGAGCCTTTGGGTGAATGACAAATAAAATCTAGAGATACAATTAGGAATAATAGGAGATTGAGTCTAACACAAATTACTTGTATGAGTTGGTTTAATTTTGGGGCTTATGATTGACAATGATCTTGTTTTTGCACTTGGCATGGAAAAGTGAAAAGTCGGGGACGATGAATCTATTTGAGTTTTATGATCCTTAAAGTTATTTTTCAAATAATGAAAGCAATACATTATGTCTTTGCAAAATAAAAGTCAAAAAGTTGAATAATGGTGTAGTTAGGGTCTTATTTTATCATTGCGTGAGGACACGGCAATTGCTTAGCAAGGGGGAGTTTGATATGAGTGATTTTACTCATATCAATTGTATCATAAAACAACTTAAAAGTGCATAAAATGTATCATTATTGCCTTGCATTTGTATGTTTCTTGTTTTCATGTGTGTAGGTACCAAGTTCGCGAAAACCGGCAAATATCGACACGAGTTTGAAGATAAAGATCAACAAAGCCAATATTCGAGCTCGACTTTAGCGGATTTCATCATTTGTCAAGTTTATGGGCCTAGTGGGTCCCACAATTTCTATTTGGGCCTAAAAGCCCAATATGGGATATAATATTACTACATTTTGAACAAAGCCCACATAGAGTCCATTTGCTAGAATAAAACGTATGGTTTTATTTTACAAGCCCAAGTGAAGCCCAAACGAATGCCATGTGAAGGATGTTTTGGGCTTAGGGTTTGGTTACTAGCACAAAGGAATGGGAAGTGTATTTAACTCACAATTCACTCTCAGTCAAACTTCATTTACATCACACGTAACTTTCACCCACTTCACCACAAACGTGTATATCTTATCACCACAAATCCTTTCACCAAATAAATACACACGTTTCATTTTTCCACTCACACACTTTTTCCCACACATAAATAAATAATACATTCGATACATTTGATGTATCTCTTTCATTTCCTTCCTTCCCCATCTCACAAAAATAACCAGTAACTTAGTTACTGTTTCGAAACCCTAGCCAAATAAATTACTAAATTAACATGGGGCTTTTACTCCCACGTGCGATTCAAGTGTGGGGGAAATAAATACCCCAAGTTTTAGGAAGAGAGGTGATGGAATGAGTAAGATACGTGGCAGAATACGATTGGAAGAAACAGCTCATTATTCCCACTCCACCAATCAAGAGGCTTCAAAGAAACACAACTAGCACACACGGATGCCACGTTGGCAATCCGTGTGCTAGTTGTGTCCTATCAACCATCCGATCAACAAAGAGAGAGAAAATGAAGATCTAAGGGCTAATATTAAAGAGGAATATACTGAAGAAGATGCGAATATACCTTCCTCAACAGCCTTGGGATGGCTATAAAAAACCCCATTTTACTTATAAGCATCATCCCTTTCTTTTTCATACTGTTATAATGTTTAAAAGTATTTAGGAATTGTATCTTTCTTTTATGAATATTGTAATGTTTTAAGTTGAAATATAAAAGTGATTTTCAGATTCAATTTCTAGTCTCGTCTAGTGTTTTATTATTATTGTTGAAATTTTATATGCATTTCCTATTATACAAATTTATATTATAAGTGAAAGTCACTCAAATAAGCTTAGTTAATAGCTTAATTGAATGATGATGAATGG
Source organism: Glebionis coronaria (assembly GCA_025667525.1). NCBI lineage: Eukaryota > Viridiplantae > Streptophyta > Magnoliopsida > Asterales > Asteraceae > Glebionis > Glebionis coronaria. The sequence goes on along the minus strand of CM046879.1, from coordinate 318,288,466 downwards.
ATTGGGATATGAATGCTAAACCCACTGTTTAGTTATAAATCTGGTTCGAGTTAAGATTTTTGGTGGTTCGATTTATGGTTCGAGATGGTGATCGAACATGGTGTTTAATGGTGGTTTCGGTTTTCGTTCCAAGAATGTTCAGCACATTCTTCTTCCCAATGGTTTCATCAAAAGGTTTTAACCCCTTTTAATTTTAGGTTATTTACAAGTTTTATTTATTAATCTGCTTAGACTTTTTGTTTGGATAAATTTGTGTAGATTTTGTTAGATGATGATATGATTATCTGATATTTGATCTGTTTAGTTTTTAGGATAAATGTTTATAAATCTGATATTGACTGTTTTCCTTAAATGATGATTTAAACTGCTTGATTTTATAAATCTGCTTTCTTGTTGATATGGTATTTGGATGTATGATATATTTAGTGCTTAGTAATTAATCTGCTTACTCAAGAGTTTATTGCTTTGGATATTGATACGTTTAAGGTTGCTGTTACTATAATCTTTTCTGAAAAATGTTACTGATGTATTTGAATTGTTAAAAGTTCTGAGAGTTTAAACTGCTACTTTACTTAAATATCAATCTATGCTGGTTAATTAATTCAGGTTAAATAAGTTAGTTTGTTTAGTTTGTATGAAGTTTAATTAGTTTGCTGATATAAGACTTGGGTTTATATCTTGCTGTATCAAGGCTGTTTTTGAATCTGTTAACCTGATATTCGAAAGATGTATGCACATCTATGATGTAAGTGTTATAACAGCATGCTATCAGTTTTTTAGCTGAGTGATCTAGGATTTTGGATGTTTGCGGATTGTTATTTGTTTTAATTTGACTTACTGTAATCTTTGAGTTGTATTTGTGTTTTCTGATTGCTTGAATTTTACCTAATATTCAGTTAAGCTTTTCAGATTTACTGATCTGAAAAGCCCATAAGCTGTTTCCTAACAGCTTACATAAAAATAAGCTTTCCAAAAGTCACCTCCTGTGACCCAATTTTATTGCATTTTCTATAAAAAAAATAATAACCAAAAATGGTTCCTTATGGGAGTCGAACCTGTGACCTCCTGGTCACAGGTCCAACGAGTTAACTATCTGGACTGACTTGTCCTTTTGGTTTTAATATTGTTTTAATTATTAATATAGACTGTTTGTTGAGCTATCGGTTTAATCTAAATACTTTAGTTTATTTTTTTTATTCCGTTTCTTTTAATTTTGTTATATATACTTTTAGTTTAAATAAAATAAAAATAATAATAATAAAAAAATGTTTTTATTAATTTAAAAAGTTTAATTAGTTTATTTTAATAATTAGATTTTAATTATTTTAGATTTAAATAAAAATATAGTTTTTAATATAGATTTGGTTAAAGTAATTCTAATAAAGTTTATTAGTTTAAAAAGTTAAATAGATTTCTAAAAATAGTTTAAAAAGTCATTTTTATTAAATAGAATTATTTTTATAGATTTTCAAATTAGTTTAATTTTTAAATAATTTTTAATTTCAAGTAATTGTTTTTAGTTTAAATAATAGCGGGGTTTACGATTCATGCACTTTAGGATAATTTTAAATAGTTTAAAATTGGTAGAGTTAATTTCTAGTTTAAAAACCGAAAACCAATTCAAATCGATTGTCCAAATCAAAGCAAAACGTCTCAAATTCACTCGATCTTCGTGTACAACGAACTTGTTTCATTCACGTGTTTAATTGAATTCGTCATTGGTAATATTAGTCTATTACTTTTTCCTAAAGGTAATTTTCTAATTTACCCTATAACGTATCTCAAATTATCACTATACTATCACGATCACATCACCCTTTTACCTAAAATCTGTCAAAAGTACTTGATTTTTGTGATTTTGAGTTCTGCTGTTATGATTGTTGTTCTTATGGCTTAAAATTGCTTGATACTGCATAATATTGATGTTATTGTGCTAGATTGGGCTTGGGATAAACTGAATCACACATTTGCTTTGTTAAATCTTGGATTGAAAAAGTTAAGGTGTGTTTGTGTTAACCTGTTTAAGCTTGCAATTTGGATTTGAGTTATTGTTTGTTGTTTATTTGTGTTGGTATATGATAAATACTTGGTATTGTGCTGATATATGCAAGTATTTGGCTTTTGAACATCAATTTCTTGATTGTGCTATAACTTGTTGATTTTTGCCTGTTTTAACCTAAGATCTTGGTAACACATAGATTGTATGCATGCTTACGGGTAACAAGTGATTAAACAAAGCTATTATAACTTGTTAAGAAGATTGGAGGGTTTGAAATTGGATTTGTGGTCAAGTATATCAGCAAAGTATCAAAACTACTTGTTCTTGTTCATCAGTAACTTTTTGTGGCTTGAATCTTTGTCTGTACTTTAAATCATTGCATGAAACCTGTTTATTTATGATCATTTGAATTAATATAAGCTGTTGTGTTCAATTTGGTTGGCTTATTCTTGCTAAAACTGCTTAATTGTGTGAAAACTGCTTATGAACATGTCTGTGGCACATTTGGGGATCTTTTGATTAAACTGTACTAATTAGCTTGTTGAATTTGTGATTTTATTGTTGTTATTGACTCCTTGTGATCCACTGATTACAAGGGTGCCTTTGCTTAACTTGAATCCAACAAAAATCCACATAAGACAAAAAGTCAAAGAAGTCAAGCAGTGGGAACTCCTTTCCCCTATTGCTAGCCACTGCTAGTGTTATTTGATCAACAGCTTATTCATAAGCCATTTTGGCTTATCTATACTTAAACCAACTTATTTTTTGTAATCAATATTCCTTATTTGACCCATTGAACTGATCTGGAGCATATTAGGGTTTGACTTTGAGGTTTGACTAACCAAATAGTTTGACTTTTACTTAAGTGCTTATTGCTTTTTCCAGCTTATTCAGTGTGCTTATTGGAAATCTTTTTGATTATTTTGCTTACTTAAGTCATTTAAATCATTTTGCAACTTAAATTAGCACTTTAGGTAGCCTATAACTCAAAAATGACTATTTTGTCGTTTTATGTAGAGAGCTTTGGCTTATTTCAGGCTTATTTCTTGTTCTTTTTCAAAATTTCTTTTCATAGATCTCTTTGGTGACTCAAAAGAAGCATGTGTGTCAAATTAGAGCTTATGGTATTAGCTTATGGCTTAATGGGCCAAAAAGCCCATTAAGAACAAGTTGTTGACAATTAAGCTGTGATAAACTCACTTTCAGCTTTCGGGCCTTCAGAGTTTTGTGCTTAAAATCAAATTTTGAGTCAAGTAGGTGATTTTGGGCTTATTTGGTAAACTTTTTCTTATTGGGCCAGTTTAGAGCCCATTAAGGGACTGTTTTTTATTTAATCCCATTTAAAGGCCCAATAGGGGTATTTTAGTCATTTCAAGTTCATTTCTGTGTTTATTAGGTTAAAATAAACTAGTTTGCAACTTTTTAGAATTTTTTATAAATTTTGGATTTTTATTAATATTTTATTATTATTTTATTATTAAAAATTAAAATTTAGATTTTTGCAAGTTTTTCATTTTTCCTAGTTTAAATACATTAAGTTAGGAATTTTAAAATTTTTAGATTAATTTTATTGTCATTAGATTAATTTTTAGAATTATTTTAAGTTTTTAGAGTTTTTTATCATTTTTAAATAGTTTTAATTAATTTTAAAATTTTCAAAAATAGTTTTTAATTTATTTAAGTTATTTAAGAGGTTTACAAAGTGAAAAATCTCATTTTGGGCTTTTTGTTAATTAAATTTATTTTTTGGGCTTTAATTAGCATTAAAAAATTAATATTTAATTAAATAAAAGGTTTGAGTGATTTTTTATTTTTTGAAAACTCTAATTACAATTTTTAGAATGTATTTCAATTTTCTACGAATTTTATGTTAATTTTTAAATTTCGTCATATTTTACGGTATTACGTGCACGACTTTTCGTCTTAGCTTAATTCATAATCGTAACCGTCATCCTTTCTCTTTTCTTTTCTCATAAATTATAATCACAAAGTTAATCATTTCTTTACACAACACACTAGCCTCCTTGAGAACGATCCCCACTTTTGGGTCATTTACTTGTGATTTTCCTAAATCACTTTGTTAATACTTACCCTAATTACCCTTTTGTTTTTCCTAAAGCAAAGGTGTGTAAAACTCAACCATCACTTATCACCTCCATAGTCACTGTCTGAATAGCCAATAAGCTCCAATGGAGAATCTTTAGGATACCATAATCCCAAGGTGGGATAACACCTAAGGTATCTAAAGATCCTTTTGACAGCATGAAGATGACACTCTTTGGGAGTCACCTGATGGCATACACATGCACACACAGCAAACATGATGTTAGGTGTAGAAGCTGTAAGATACATCAATGACGCAATCATTGATCTATAATGCCTAACATGCACTTCTTTTCCATCTCCAGTCTTTCCCAAGGGTGTTCCCTATCCATGGGTGTGCTAGCCCGTTTTTCATGTGGAGAAAAACCAAACTTCTTCAAGATCTCTGCTACATACTTGTCTTGAGAGATAAAGATACCATCTTCTTTCTGTTGGACTTGTAAACCTGGAAAGAAGTTCATCTCTCCCATTGCACTCATCTTGAATTTGACTATCATGAGCTTGGAAAAGTCTTCACTCATCTTTGGATTTGATGAACCAAAGATAATATAATCCACATAGACCTGAACAAGTAGAAAATCCTTACTAATCTTCTTGGTAAATAAGGTCTGGCCTATGGTGCCCCTCTTAAACCTATTTTCCACCAGATAGGTGGACAATATACCATACCAAGCTCTTGGGGCTTGATGAAGTCCATATATTGCTTTCTTGACTCTATACACTTTGTCTGGATGCTCTAAATCTTCAAAACCAGGAGGTTGCATCACATATACCTCCTCCTTAATTGTGCCATATAAGAAAGCACTCTTCACATCCATTTGATAAACTGTGAAACCCATGCAAGAAACATAAGCTAGGAAAATCCTTATTGCTTTAATCCTTGTAAAAGGTGCAAAAACCTCTTCATAGTCTATTCCTTCTTCTTGTGTATAGCCTTGAGCAACTAAACGTGCCTTGTTTCTGACCACAATCCCTCTTTCTTCATTCTTGTTTCTAAGAACCTAACGTGTCCCAATAGGTCTAACATACCTTCGACAATCCACTAGCTCCCACACATCATGAATGGCAAACTGGTGAAGCTCATCATGCATTGCTTCCACCCAGCTTTGTTCTTTAAGAGCATCAAAAATCTTCTTGGGTTCCTGTTGTGACAGAAAACAAGCTGTTGGGACTTAGATATCTTGAGTTGATATGACAAAACAAGATGAAGGACCTAGTAGTAATATATTAGCTTAGATAGTAATCTAGGGTTGTGATGTAACCCTAGTACCTCTATTATATAAAGAGGGTTAGGCACACATGGTTATTGATTCATTCATATACAATGTAAACTAAAGGTATGTGTGCGTTCTCCTGGTGTCAAGCCTATTAGGTACCAGGAATAGTAGTAGCTTATTAGTATTTTATGAATAAGAAAGCCTTGTTCATAACTTTGATTGTGTTTGTTATTGTGTTCCGCTGTGCTTACAATCATTGTTATCATATCCCAGATGAGTCTAGATCCTAAGACTCAACAAGTGGTATCAGAGCTTGTTGGCTCTCGATCTGGTTGATCTACAAGGTTTTCAGTTAATGTTATTTTCTGTTATGGAATAATAAAGATGTTCTTGCTGATCTAGGGTTGTTCCCAACAAACCCTAGATGATTCGGTGATGTGTTGCTGTTGTTATTTGTTGCCGCTGTTACTGCTGGTCATACTAGCTTTGGTGAGTTGATTTTGGAATCAATGATGAACCCTAGTATGATCTTGACTATGGCTGCTGTGAAGACGTGTTTTTTTAGGGTTTTGTGAATAAACCCTAATATGATACCCAACTGTGACTGTTTTTTTTCTTCTTGTGATTGTTGTATTCAAACAGTAAGGATTGCATATTTGTTGTAATCAAACAGTAAGGATTACAAACTTTTCATTTGGTGTTTACTTCTCTTTGATTCGTTGGTGTATGAAAAATCAGGAAAGAAGTAACAAAGGAGATTTGGATACATGAGCACATATAAAGAAAAAGCAACATGGTCTTATCACTAAAGTGTTTGTGTTGGTGAATGGTGATTTCAAGAAGATCAGTGTAACATAACAAGAAAATTGATGTATGCTTTTGGGTTACACAAGTTTGTTCACATGGGTTTTTGAGTGAGAATATTCACGTATACATGGGATTCGAAGGTGAAGTTATTTCATGTGGTCCATGCTGCAATAAGGTACTGATTTAACTATTATCTCTATTTTACAATTTGTGGATGATGAAAAAAAAACAGTACGAACGTATATGGAAGCAGTTGGTGTTTTGCGCATGGTCACATGATACAGAATATTTTCTGTGCTATGGGATGAAATTCCTATTTTATTGGGATTGTTTTGAAACTTCCTTAAATAAAACTCCCATATGGTTGTAGAAATGACGTGTGAATATTATTTCCAATAATGTCGGGATTATATTCCATAATTATTCAAACGTGGTAAAAAAAATCATGGTGCTGATTTTGTGGAGTTTATTTTTGGAAATATATTTTTGGACGTAATATTCATGGGATGAAAAGGTCAAAAGTGTGATTAAAAGAAGTTATGCAACGTGATCTTGGAAAGGAGAATTGTGTTTGATTTTGAAGGTTATTTTCCGTTCATGGTCTAATGACAGTTAGTTACCCTAATTCTTAGGATATATTTATCACACATTCTCACATTATTGGATGGGAGATATGGTTTTCCTAAATTTTTGGGTTCAAAACGTGTTATGTTATGATGCATATCTCTTTTGGATTGGCAAAGTCACGTGTGAATATTAGAAGGATTCATGACCCACGAATATTATGGAAGTACTTGAAGGTCGTATATTTGGTTCCGAATTTTTAGGGATTTTTCACTAATATCTCTTATTTAATGGAGTTGCACATAATATGGAAAACGTGTGGAAGCTGAGGTCAAATGCATGTTGAGATATATCCTGCGTGATTTTTGGACAAATATGGGATAATATTTGGACGTGTGATATGGCCTACGCAAAGGATGTATTGCTGATTTTTAGGATTTCATTTCACGTGTTTGTTATCTTGGTATTTACTGGTACATAATTTATACTAGTAAATGGGCCATAAGACTTCATGGGCTACACTGATTCACGGTTGGATGGTTTATTAATTTTGGCTGAAGAAACTGTAACAGACGCTGCTACAGATGTGACAGATTGGTGTGTCACTGGGTAGTGAAGGAAGTTGTGTTTAATATAGCAACGATTTCAGCGACAGTGAAAAAAAAAAGAGTGAAAAAAAAGAAAAAAAAAGAAAAAAAAAGAAAAAAAAAAAGAAAGGGTTTTGAGATGCTACTGGTAGGTTTTCGTTATGCTGTTCCTACTGGTGAGCTATGGTTCCTACTGGTCTCATATATTCATGTTGGTTGTATTCTCGGTTCCTCCTAGTAATATTTGATGGTTCCTCCTGGTTGAATCATCGGTTCATACTAGTCGGTTGCTTACTGGTCCGTACCACTGGTCAGTTCCTACTGGTTTGTTCCTCCTGGTAGGCGTATGTTCTTGCTGACTTGATTTTGGTTCCTGCTGGCTTGTTGTATACTAACTTTCTTTGATCGGTTTTGGTTCCTACTAGTCAAGTAAGATTGCTACTACTCTGATTTAGTGACTAATCTGATGTCACTACTGTTACTGGAGGAGGAGTTCTCAGCCATCATGATTTCGTTGTGGAGATTCATTAAAGAAGACATTTTCTTATCACTTTTTTTATGTTGTAGTTGATTTTCACAGGTTTTGTGTTCTTATCATATCTTAAAAGGAAGGGAGTACCTTTTAAGATAACTTGCTTGGTTTGTATGGTGATAAAGACTCGACATATCTAGCGAAGGGGTACGATCTATTCATATCTTAAAAGGAGTGGTAGCCTTTTTAAGATAACTTGCTCTATGCGTACATTTGCTATCGCTTGAAGGGGTTACGTTATTGTGCTCAGTGTCTCATTTATTTGAGGATTTTGTTCGAGCTCGGCGTCACGTGGTTAGTGCAAGACATAAGACACAAGTTTCGGAGATTCCACTTCTTCATCAAATTCGTTATACTTGATTTTCTTCATCAGTGATCTCTCTCCATGGAGCCTACTGGATTTGCCATGCACTTCTTAAGGGGAAGACGATCCTTTTTGAGTTGATGTGACAAAAAGGGGAAGAATGCATGGATCAAGGGGAAGCTTAGCCTTCATCTATATTAGCTTCAGGGGAAGCTTGTGCTTACTAGTTTTGTCAAATCAACTAGGGGAAGATTGTTGGGACTTAGATATCTTGAGTTGATATGACAAAACAAGATGAAGGACCTAGTAGTAATATATTAGCTTAGATAGTAAGCTAGGGTTGTGATGTAACCCTAGTACCTCTATTATATAAAGAGGGTTAGACACACATGGTTATTGATTCATTCATATACAATGTAAACTAAAGGTGTGTGTGCGTTCTCCTGGTGTCAAGCCTATTAGGCACCAGGAATAGTAGTAGCTTATTAGTATTTTATGAATAAGAAAGCCTTGTTCATAACTTTGATTGTGTTTGTTATTGTGTTCCGTTGTGCTTACAATCATTGTTATCATATCCCAGATGAGTCTAGATACTAAGACTCAACACAAGCAAACAAACATGCCTGCACAAGAGGGGTATCTTCCTTCTTGTGTATATTGGCAATGAAACCACCTTGAGTCTGATGAGACCTCCTTGTTTGAACATGAGTCTGAACATCACCAGTTATTTGGGAAGGAGGATGATCTTTGGCCACCTTTGTAAGTATTCCTCCCCCAAATAGTGTGTTGTCTTCTATATCAGATTCCATGTTGCCAATATCATCTTCATTGCCACTCCCATCCTCACTTGAATGAACCTCTTGATTGAGTATGGAAGGTTCACCATGTTCAAAAGTATGTGAAGAGAATAAATGTCCAAACAGGTTGTCAGCGTCTGAGCTGTCGGCGTCTGAATTTAACCTGTCAGCGTCTGAATTGGCTTTGTCAGTGCTTGAAGATGCATGCATGTTTTTATCAACTGGCTTTTCTAGTGGCCCTTCTTCCTCCTTTTCAGCAGTAGTAGATGCTTGCACAAACGCATCAGTTCATATAGGAATGGTAACATACTCAAGTATGTGGTCTGACTTGACTACATGTGATCCTTCTTCCTTAGCAACCTGTTTACCTGAAACTTCAACAATAGGTTCTTCCACAACATTTGAATACCTTTTCACAATGTCTGGATTAGTGACATGCATATAATTCAAGGTCCTAGATAATGGTTCCAAATCAAAGAACCAGTCTGGTCCACTCTCAGGATCACTAGGTTTACTTTTTAAAAACTTAACATGCACTTTTTCAAGAATGCATTTTTCTTTCTTGTTGTAAACCCTATACCCTCTGCTCTGCATAGAATAACCCACAAAGTAGCCTTCATCACCTTTTGCATTAAACTTTCCTAAGGCATCACTAGTATCAAGTATCAATACATGACATCCAAAGGGTTTAAGAAAACCTATGTTGGGTTTCCTATTCCAAAATAGGTGTCTTATTGTGGATTTTGTTGACCAAGGCTCTATTCTGAACATAGTAGGCTGTGTTGACAGCCTCAACCCAAAAAACAATGGGAAACTTAGCATCAATCAACATTGTCCTAGCAGCTTGTATGAGTGTTATATTCTTTCTTTCAGCCACACCATTCTGTTTTGGAGTTCTAGCTATGTTAAACTCCCTAGTAATCCCTTTATCAACACAGAAGGTATCTAACAGTTTTTTTATAAACTCACCACCATTATCACTTCTAAGAATTTTAACATCGTTGCCCGTTTTCTTTTCAATTTGGGTAATAAAGTTAATCAAAAATGTGGTAGTATCACTTTTTAAGGCCAAAAAGAAAGTCCAAGTAAATCTAGAAAAATCATCAGTTATAACAAAATAGTAAGATTTACCATTTAAAGTTTCTATATTAGTTGGGCCAAATAAGTCCATATGTAGCAAGTGAAGTGGTTTAGAACTGGAATGCACGATTTTAGACATAAAGGAGACTTTATGCTGTTTGCCTTTAAGGCATGCAACACAAGAGTGATCATTGTGGAAAGCCTTTAAAGGCAAACCATCAACTAGGTCATCTCTCACAAGTCTATTAATATTCTTAAAGTTTATGTGCCCTAACCTTCTATGCCATAGATTACTCTCATCTACTGAAGCTTTACCATAAAGACATGACAGATTTTTGTTCATTTTAATCCCATTGAGATTAACATTATAAATGTCCTTATGCCTAGGTGTTCTATATTCAATAAACTTATCATCAGGCATCTTAAAATCTTTACTCAACACCAAGCATTCAGTATCAGTAAAAAGAACTTTAATTTGTTATCACAAACATGTGACACACTAAACAAGTTATAGTCAAGTTGTTTTACCAGAAAAACGTTTTCAAAACGTAAATTGTTGGTGATAAGAGTGCCTTTGCCAGATATTGTTCCATATCTTCCTCCAAAGTACAATTTGTCACCATCTTTAATGGGGGTAAAATTTGACAAATAATCTTCCTTCCCCGTCATGTGCCTAGAGCATCCACTGTCCTAATATACATGAACATTGACCTGCTTTTGAATGCCCTGCACATAAAGAAAACAAGTTAGTTTTCTTTGGGAACCCAAGCCTGAGCAGACTTAGATTCATGTGGTTGTTCAACAAGAACAAACTTATTCCTTATAACAACCCCTTTTTCATCCCTTTGTGGGGTGAACACCCAGGTTACCCCAATTGGTCTAATAATGACTTTTAAAAGATAATTAAATATGTTACAAGTCATAGAAATTCCATCAGAATTAGGGTTTTGGTCTTGTTTTGGTCTCCAAGTCAAACTAGATGAAGCTTTAGACCCCTTTCCATTGGGCTGTAAATACCTATTGTTACTTGGTCTAACACAAGATCTAACAGCAGCATGTTGTGGCACTTTCATACCAAACCTAGAGCTGTCGGCCTTAGATTTTCCCGTCGATGTTGAATTTTTTACTGTCAGCGCTGCAATAGTTCTTGTCAGCGCCCAAATTAGGGTTTGCTATAGGAACCCATTGTCTGTTAGACCAAGTGTTGGTCTTTTGAAAGGGCCTTTGTCCATGAGTATTTGTCCCTTTAGTAAAGAAGGGAGCTGGTCTAGTGACTTGTGGACTTGGTTGGACAAAAGGTATGAGTTTGACCATAGTTGACCTATCGTCAGCGTTGAATTTTGAGGAACTGACACACTTATAGGCCAAGTGACAAAAACTCCCACATGTGTAGCAAGCTTTTCTAGACATAACCTTAGGTCTAGATTGAAAGAACCCTGTCCCATTAACACTAGCTTGACTTTATGGTGACCTAGGTTTTCTATACATTTCAACATATTTAACACTAGGTTTTCTCTTAACTGGTGAGCCAAGGTCAATAGGCTTTCTAGCAGTGGGGTTGGTCACAGTAATGGGTGTAGGCACAAATAGACTCTCATTAAGCATTCCACATTTAATAAAAAGAAAAGTGTTGTCTGCTTTCCATTGCTCAAGGTCAGTCACCTTTTGTTGATATTCCTCAACTGGGTAAGTATTCTAGGTGGAGGGATAAATTCCTCTTCTTGGAGTTCTGGAATACCAGTCCATGAGAGATCTTTTCTCTGAACACCATAAAAGTTCCCAACAGGTGGAGGAACAACAACATATTCATTCATCCCAATCCCAGATTTGTCCCTAGGGTCTCTTTGTTCACTGACACACTTTTCTAGAGTTTGACTAGCTTTATCAAACTTTTCAATTTTAAGCCCTATATTTGCTTTATCTTTAATGGCTTCATCTAACATAAGTTGCACTTCTCCTCTGGATCTCATCAGAGTGTCCCTAAGTTCAACAATAACTTTAAGATCATGAGATAAAACATTAATTTGATCTTTTAGGTCAAATTCCATTTTCTTATATTTCTCTACAGTCTTTTTAGTTTGTGTAAGTGCCATTTTATAAATTGATAGCCTGCATTCTACATCAAACACATCTGAATTTAAATTTAATTTTTCTTTGTTAAGCTTTTCAGTGTTTAATCGACCCTTTACTACAGAAAGCATCATCATATACCTCATTATCTGATGAAGATGAGGAGTTGGCCATGAGAGCAAAGTGAACATGCTCTTCTTCTTCCTTCTCAACAATCAAAGCTTGATTCTCTTCCACATCCTTTTCCATAAAGCTCCAGTCTCATCCAACATCATCAATGTCTTGCATGGCAACCATAGCCTTTGGCTTAGCATCTTCAACCATGATGATATGAATTGAAGTCTTTCCAGCATCAGATCTTCTAGGAGATCTGCATTCCCTCATAAAGTAACCCATCATATGGCAGTTGTAACACTTAACCTTGGATGGCAACCATAACCTTTAGCTTAGCATCTACAACCTTGATGATTTGGATTGAAGTCTTTCCAGCATCAGATCTTCTAGGAGATCTGCATTCCCTCATAAAGTGACCCAGCATATGGCAGTTGTAACACTCAACCTTGGATTTATCAAATCCAGCTGTGTATTTAGCAGTGAAGGTCATTTTCCTTCCAAATCTCTTATTCCATATGTTGGCCCTTATGCTTGCAAGTGCCATATTCCACTTGATATCAATCTCTTCCAAATTCTCATCACTAATTTGCTCAAGATCCTCATAAGTAATCAAGGAACCATTGGGTAATGCAGCAATGTATGCACATACTATATCCAAATCAATACCAGCGTTTAAGCTTTGGTGAGTCAACATTGTATGTGTCAGCGTCAAAATGTGAGGCGTTGAGAAAGGTTGATCCACCGTTGACACAAGGTGATCTAGTAACAGGATGTACATATGAATCTCTTTAATTGGTTTGAGTTTCACTATGTGAGATGAAAGCCATGTTTCCAGATGTTGACTTGCTTCTATGATCAAGTAAGATTTCACTTTCCACAATCTCTAACTTATTGTAGACATCATCAAAGGTATAACTCTTATGGGCATTGGTAGCAATGATTGACCTAGCCTCAATTTTCCACGTATCACCAAGACTTCTAAGAAAAGTAGTAATGATATCAACATCATGTTATGTTCCCTTGAAGGACAACTTGCTTGTGATGTCCAGAAGCATGCTTCTCACCTCACTTAGCTTCTCATTGAGAAGAGGTTTAAAAACAACATATTCATGCAAAAGTTGCTTCTTCCTTTCTTTGGCAGTATCTTCATTACCACCATAGGTGACCTGAAGAGCTGCCCAAAGTTCTTTGGCAGACTCAAAACTTCTGTACTTGTGTTGATTCTTTGGACCTAAAAAGAGTTTAAGAATGCTCAAAGTTTTCATGTCATTCCTTCTTGCAGCTATATCTGAAGTTGAGATAGCTCTTCCATCTTCAGGTTTTTCTCTTCGCTCTTTAGCAGAGGAACCAGCATTGGTTCTTGCTGCAATTGCAGCAGCAACCCTAGCAACTTTATTAAATTGATTTCCAAATTCAATAATTTCCCAGAGAGTATGATCATGAATTTGAAGATATTATTCAAAATTGAACTTCCATTGTTCTAAGTTGTCAGGGTTGAGCATAGGGATTTTTAGGTTGTGATTTGATGAGGAAGAGGATTTTATAGCAGACATCTGTCTGGTTTTTGGGGTTTCTGGTGCTTCTAGGGTTTACTGTTCTTTTGGATAAAAGTTCCTCAACAAGCTCTGATACCAATATGATTAAGAACCATTATATCTAGGATTATCAATATTTATATGATGTTAATCATAGTAGAATAGAACACTGATTAGTAACAAGATGTTATGAACAAGATTAATTTCCCCAATGATTACTTGTATTAAATAAAAAAACAAATAATCTCTAGGCGTGTATGCATTAAATCCCACGCCTAGAACACGAACTCAATTGTAGGTTTACATTATGAATGAATGATATCAATGTAAAACCTACGTCTAGGTCTCTTTATATAATAGAGACATAGCTTACAAAGAAAGCTAAAATTATAAAAAGACTCCAACGTCTTGTTCTTTTGTAACTTGTACACTTTAGCCCTTTTCTTCTTATTTTGTTGTTTTTGACGCATCAACTCATAATTTTGACCCAACACGTGGCCGATGTATAGACATTGTAAGGAGTTGTTGGATAAACGGGATAGTAGTATTATTGATTGGAAGAATAAGTCGCTATCTATTGCGGGCCGGCTTCAACTAATTAAATATGTGATTAGTTCTATGCATATTTATTGGCTTCCATGTTTATTCTTCCAAGCCGTATTCTTCTTGAGATCGAACAACGTTTGAGAGGATTCCTATGGTGTAAAGGGAATTTGGCCCGTGGTAAAGCTAAGGTTACGTGGGAGGTAGATGTCTCCCAAAATCTGAGGGTGGGCTTGGTATTCGACGCCTTGATGTGTTCAATCAAGATCTCATGACAAGTCATATTTGGAAGTTATTATCCCTTAAGGAGTCGCTTTGGGTGAAATAGATTCATGTCAACAAAGTTAAGGAGAGGACCTTTTATAGTCTTTTTTACGTGGGAATATGTCATGGGGATGGCACAAATTATTACAACTGCCGCCTCTTGTTCAGGAATTCTTTTGGTATAAAGTGGGCAATGGTACCAATGTCTCGATTTGGTATGATCAGTGGTGCGATATAAGCCTGTTGGCTAATTATATTACGCCTAGAGATATGCATGTTGTTGGTCTTTCATTTAATGCTAAGGTTCGTCAGCTTATTGATAATAACTCACTCCAATGGGCCGTGTTGTTAAGGAATAAATATCATGCGCAGTCGATTGAGTTAGATGTTAATCTCAATATTCTTGATAAGCTGTTTTGGAAGGCAACAATGGGTACTAGTAGGATATTTTCGGTTAGTAAAGTGTGGTAGGAAATACGACCGCGAGACAACCAGGTTCCATGGTATAGTTGTTTATGGTTCTTTAAATGCATACCTAGGCATGCTTTTAACATGTAGGTTGTTATCAAGAGAAAGCTCAAGACATAAGATATGTTAAGGAGCTGGGACGTGTCGGCTAGTTTGGGGACAATATTTACGTTATGTGAGTTACAAAGTGATTCACATGAGCATTTGTTTTTCTCTTATGCCTATTCTTCGCAGGTTTGGCTCGCATTGAAAGATAAGGTTGGCTAGTCTAATGTTCCACCATCTATTGATCATATTATAGAGGCCATTAAACCTTTTGCGAATAGAAGGACATTAAAGGGATTATTGCTAAGCTAGTGGTGGCTGCTTATGCTTATTATATATGGAAAGAAATGAATGGGAGGCTTTTCAAAGCTTCCAAACGCTCGGTGGACCAAGTTGTGGAGTGCATTACTTCGTCTATTCGGCTCAAGCTTATGTCATGTTGATTTAAAAGATCGAATGTTGGTACGTTGCTTGTTCAACAGTGGAGCATCTCTAATAGTGTGTGCATTGATTGATCATGATGTTCATTTTATATCGTTGGTTTTTTCCCATTGGTGTCATAGGGTACGTATGTTAGTTGTATTGTCATATGGCATGTCATATGATCTAGGTTGATCAAGCTAAGGCTTAAGGTTAATGTGGTACTTCAGCTATATTCCATTGTACTTAATGATTTTTGGTGTAATATATTTTAACGGGGTCTCAATTTCTCTTTTACCCAAAACAATTGCTAGTAAGATCCTGCAAACGACTTCTGACATCATTGAGCTTCTTATTAGGAAGAGCTTTGAAAGTAGTAAACTCTTTTACAAGTTTTTTTCTTCTTTCCTTAACAGTGGCTTCATTGCCACCAAAGGTCTTCTTAATAGCTTCCCGTAGCTCTTTAGCAGTCTCATATTTCCCAAACTAAAATTGCTCCTTTTGTCCAAGAGCCAATTGAAGACAACTGAGTGCCTTCATGTCATTCTTTCTTGCAGCAATCTCATCGACAGAAGTAGCTCTTCCATCTTGTGCATTTGAACTTTCAGCTTCTGTTTCACCATCAACTTTACCCTTTTGTAACCATTTTGCTTCAGCCTCCCTCTTCTTTTCCTCAACATCAAAGGTATTTCCAAACTGGATGATCTCCCAAAGAATGTAGTGATCAACTTGGAGATATTGCTTGGTTCTGAATTCCCACAACTCAAAGTCGTCAGGTCAAGAATTGGAAGCTTGATGTTGCTAGTAGGGTGAGTAGGTTTTGGTGAGTTTTCAACCAGATTCGACATAGTTAAGGGTTGTGTTTTTGCGATTTAGGGTTTTGTTCTTTTGATCAAAGTTCCTCAACAAGATGTGATACCACTTGTTGATCCTAAACTTAGATCGATTAGCTTTTGTATTATCGAGATCAATCAAGTATAATACGTAGAGAAACTTTATGTAATTAAGAATCTATGTGTTATGTGGAATTTAACACTTAGAATAAAGAACAAAGTAGCACACACATATACCAAACTTTCAATCGATTAATAATAATAATGGTGAACAAGGTATGAAAGTCTTACCAAATAACTAACCCTAAGGTCTCCTTTATACTCTATGAAGCCTTGTACAAAAATCTAAGATCAACTGTATTAGGAAGTTATACAAGAATAAACATAGAAAATAGCTTATTCTTCTATATCTTCCTAAAAAAAACAAAAACATGTTGATCCATGCAATCACACAGTGGGTGGGAGTCTTCCTTTAAGTGGCTATGTGTCAGCGGCTATACAACACTTGACAGCGGATAGAATAATATGCAACAACGGCTAGAATCCTTTTATCAGCGTCTAAGGACTTGGTCATTTTATTCCCACCACTTTGTGCTTTAATTATGGTACTTGAAATATGTTTTTAGAATAGTAGTATACGTATATAGATTCTATTTTTACCTTGTTATGTTCTTTGTTTGCTAAATAGAAATAGATACCAATATCCTTTTATTAACCAAAAAAGATTAAATCTTTGTGAGAAACTTAAGAACAATTCGACACGATTTGAGGATGATTAATCTAAAAAACTGAATATTAAAATGGTGCCGCTGCCGGTTCGTGTTCGTTAAGATTGACGGTTTTTCGTTGCGATATTTTTGAATTTTAGGATTCGTTCATTTTTTAACGTTGATTTTTGTTGCAATAAAAAATATAAAAATTATAAAAACAAAAAGATAAAAGTACAAAAAATAAAAAATCATAAAAACAATTCTTTTCCTAAAGAATTGTATCCAAAAAAATTAAAATATCAAAAAAAAAGTAATTCTGTTCCTAAAGAGTTACACCAAAATATTATTGTATATATACTTTCTTACTTGTTTTCTACCAGTTTATTGCACATATATATTTTCTTCTATAAAAAATAAAAAAATACAAAAATATTTTCCTTTATAATATGTCAAAACGTACACGTAGATAAGAACAACCAATACAAAATATCTCTATAAGTATTGCTTTGCAATACACCGTGATTATTGGTGATCAGGCAATTTCTCGCGTATCAATCAAACTAATAAAGGCACAATAGATAAATATTACAAACTACTTAAACTAGAGAGATAATTCACTATGTGGGAGGTATAATGAGAGTGTGATAAAAACTACACTCGAAAGGAAAAGGCTCTTAAGTTCTTCGCGCCGCCTCGTTCCTCCGCTTCCTTATGATTCTTTTGAAGGTGAGAGGAGCTAATGGTGTGCCACCCAAGTATTATTACTATTGTTGATATTACCTATTGCACCTCGATTGGGTAACCAACCCCTTTCGAAATCACTAAGGGCATTCACATTACTCCTCGGTTTTACATGCATGCGCACCTGTGCACGTGCAAACATACCACCTAGTGTATCACTTCCTTGCAAGAGGAAGAATAGACGTACTGTGACGAGTCAATCCGATCTCGAGAATCGAGCAGTTGACGTAAATTTAGCCATGGATAATCGGCCTATGATCAAGATTTTGCAATCCTATGTGGATGGCAATGCTGACGCGATTGTAGTTCCTGATATTGGGGCGAACAAAACTTGAGTTTAAGAATAGGATTATACAGATGGTTTCTGTCACCCCATTTTTGGGATGTTCTATTGATGACCTACACGATCATATTCGTAGATTTTGTCCTTGAGCAATACAACCAAATACAATGGTCTTCCCCAAGAGGCGATTAGGCTATTTCTATTTTCCTTCTCCATAGAGGGGCAAGCCCAGATTTGGCTTGATAAAGATCGGTCTCAAAGCATTCTTACATGGGAGGATTGAAAGAGGAAATTTGTGAATTATTTCTTTCCACCTTCTTGTACCACGTCCTTAAGGAATAAGATTATCAGTTTTGAGCAGAAATATGCGGAGACTTTTAGTGAGGCGTGGGATAGGTTTAAGGAGTTAATTAAGAAGTCTCATAATCATGGTTTTGATTTGATACATCAAATTACCACTTTCTACAATGGTTTGAGCTTAAGCGATCAAGATTCCTTTAATTCTACTGTGGGGGGGGGGGGGGAATATTCTTGTTAAGGCTGCACAAGTAGCTTGGGATATAATTGAAAACAAGGCCAATGTTCCTAGTAATAGAACAAGGGCTCAAGTGGCTAGTACTAGTGGAGGTAGTATTACTTCCTTGGATGAGCATGCTCAAGTTCTTAAATGAACTGATAAAAAATTTGATAGACTTGTTGATTTAATGGAAAAAATAGTTTTGAAAGAGAGCACTCCTCCTACTAGGACTATTAATTCCATTCATGAGACATGTGAGACTTGTGGTGGGCCATATTCTTATTACAATTATGATAAAGTGTATGATAGCTCTCATGATAAAGTTTATGCTTATAATGATGATAATGAGAGGGTTCACTTTAAACCTAATATTGACCCTAATCATTTGTCTTACAAGTCTACCAACTACTTGACCCCACATGGTTTTTCATTAAAACCAAAGACCCCTACCCCAAGTTCAAAATAACCATGTTCAAAATAGAAATTAAGGTCCAAATAAGGGGAATGTTTTATGGCAATGCTAATATGAGGGGTTAAAATCAATATCAAGGGAATCAATATGAAGGGAATTTTCAAGCGCAAAACCAAGGTTTTTACAATCAAGGGTATAATCAAGGATTTCCAAATCAAAATCAATTTCAAAACCAAGGTTTTAAAAATCAAAAGAATCTTTTAAATCCTTAAATGGACTTAATTCTTCAAAAAATGAAAGAAACGCAAGAGGTAACTGATAGGATATTATTAATCATGCAAACACAAATTTTGCAAAACTCTATACCCCAAGGTGCTTTACCCTCTAATACTCAAAAAACCCCAAGTGCCAATGTGAATGTTATCACAACTAGGAGTGGGAGAACCACTATGAGACTTTCCATCTCTTCGCCATTAAAGGAGAGACAATGCCCGTAGATCATAATAAGTTCTACTCCACCTTTGGTGACTTCTCCCACAGCCACTCCTAATTCTATACCACCTTTGACTGGCCCTTTGATTTTTGAGCCCACACTTGAGGTTGTAATTGAGCAGAGTCCTCCTAAGTCTTCTCCTCAACCTTCTACCCATAAACCCAACATACCTTACCCTTCAAGGTTGAGGAAGGAAAAGTTGAAAAACAAAGATGATATTCAAGTTTCAAACTTTTTGAGAATGTTTAAACAACTAAATCTTAACATCACTTTTGTTGAGGCTCTTGCTCATATGCCCAAATTTTCTAAGATGTTTAAAGACCTCTTTTCTAATAAGGAGAAATTAATTGGCGTGGAAAATACATCTTTAAATGAAAATTGTTATGCGGTCTTGTTAAATAAATTTCCTATTAAGCTTGGTGAACCTAGTAGATTTTTTATTTCTTGCAATTTCCTTGGGGTGGAAAATTGTATGGCTTTATTAGACTTAGGAGCGTTATTAATTTGATGCCCTTATCAGTGTGGAAGCAATTATCACCCCGTGAGTTAACCCCCACAAAGATGACTTTGAAATTAGCCAACCGTATGGTTGCTTATCTTGTGGGGATAGATGAGAATGTATTTGTGGGAGTTGATAAGTTTACATTCCCTACACACTTTGTTGTGGTAGACTATGATATAGATCCCCGTGTCCCTTTGATTGTGGGTACACCTTTCTTGAGAACTGGGAGAACCCTTATTGATGTTTCTGAGGGAGAGTTAATCATGAGAGTAGGGGATGAGAAGGTTGTTTTTAACATTGGAAAGATTTCTAAGAAACACCACGAGCCTAAGATCGTGAATATAGTTGATGTGCTTCACGAAGCATGTGAAGCACATTTTCACGAGGCTTGTAAGAGTGGGGATTACGATATTCCAAGTGTTAAGACTGTAGCTTCCATTACTCCTTCACTAACTCCATTTGGAGAAAGTGATTTCCTTTAGAGTAATTTGAAGCAAGCTTGGGAAAATTGGATTTTGGAGCTTGTGCCACCACTTCTATTTGGGAGGAGGATGTTCTTGAGCTTGAAAGATTGCTTAGTGAAGACCCTTTTTCTCCACCCTCTCCTAAGGAAGTTATAAATTATTGGAAATACGTTTTTACGTATTTAAGAAGAATCGGTCCCTCCAACAATATATTAGTAGTAGTTCGTAGTCTAGTAATATAAGTTAAGTAAACAAGGCCAAAGCCCGGTTCAAGTAAGCTAAACCGGCGGCCCATCGTAAGCCCAAGCTCATCTTGTAGGCTTGGGTATATAAACCCTCTCCTTAGTTAGAGAGGTGTTGGTTGCTCATTTTATTTCACATACTAAACATTGGTTTCTCTTTCTAGTTTCTCTCTCTAAGTGTGTGTGTGTGTGTGTGAGACCCTTTCTCTCTCTACTTTCTCCCTCTTGAAATATAAAGATTTAAATAACCTTACAAATGGTATCAAATCCATGGGATGAGAGTTTAGTTTTTGTGTTTGTTTTGTATATGATTCGTGTGTTTTTTATCATATGTCCGCGACACCAAATTTATTTTGTGTTTTTATGGTTTAAATCTTGTTACAAATCATCTACTACCTTTTAGTATTGAATTGGGTTTTATATGGTGGCTAAAAACACAAAAGTTTTAGCTGTTTGGATTGATTTTTGGTGAAGCAAGTTTATATAAAGTACAAATCTTGATTTAAAGTTTTTCGTCAAAAATTTGAAAAAGTTTGTATTTTTCCGGTTCCTTAGAAGCTATAAACCTTGAAAGTACAAGTCGTCTCGTTAGAAACCCTTGAGATCGTTGCATTTTTTAGATTATTGCCTTGTTGCCTATTTTCGGTTTTTTTGGAAAATAACGAGTCTGTGTAATCCCTATTTACCGACATCATGACATTGCCTTTTTTACCAAAAATAGCAATTTTCCATTTTTACCGAGGATGGAAAATAGTTGCCTTTTACCGAGAATAGCGAATATTTGGTTTTTAACGAGAACAGAATAGCAACAAATATTACCAAGAACAAGCACTTTGTTTTTACTGAGAATAGCAACAAATATTACCGAGAACAAGAAGCTTTGTTTTTACTGAGAATAGCAACATATAATACCGAGATCATGAATCAAGTAATTTTACCGAGATCATGAATCAAGTAAAAATACCGAGATCACGTACTAATGTTTTTACAGAGATCACGTATAGGCAAATTTTACCGAATTGACAAGACTTAGAAATTTTTTTGAAAGTTTCAATTTTTTGAAATTTTAGAAATTTGCTCGCGTTTTTTTCATCAAGGATATCTTAGACGACTTCAATCGTCAAATTTTCATCACCAATCAAGGATTCAAGAATTTTGACAGTTTTTTGTTGGTTTATAAAATTCTGCGAATTAATTTTTCGGTTTCTCCACGAAAAGTAAAATCCGGTATTGTTTTTTTCGACAACAAGCACATTAACTTTCTCTCATCGTTCGATCATCGTTTGTAAATCTTAATCATCACCATGGAGTACACATGTAAAACCCACATAAAATACCATGAAAAGTACATTACATGAAAACACGACTAAACTAAAACTTTCCATTAATAATATACGACACGTGTCACGAACATTAAATTACAAGTATTTGGTATACTATTAATGCAAGATAATTATTATGTATAATATTTAATTCATGACATTTAAAACACGAACAAACACAAATACATGTGTATAATATTTAAGACACAAAAAACTAATGGATATGTGTTTGGGCTTGTGTGTGTTCGCGGCAACAAGAAGGAAAGGGAGAGGCCCGGCCCATTTTGAATCCAACTAGTAAACATTAATCTCTAGGGAAAAAGACATATTACATTTTTTTAGCAAAACTCAAGAAACCCTAGCCCCCTCTCACCTCCTAGTTGTGGCACACAAGGAAGAAAACAAGGACGATTTTGTGATTTTCATCTTGGGTTTTTATGTGTACGTGTTCGTGATTCGATTCTCTTTTCATCCATGCATTTGGTATTAAGTAAACCTTAATCTTTTTATTTTATTTTGATTATATGAACACGAATCTTAAAAATATAAATATAAACATGTTATGATTATTGAGTAAACAAGAAAAAGGGTTTGTTGGGTGTTTGTTTTGGTTCGGCGCACACATCCGAGGATACAAGGCTCTCGGTGGGCTTTTCCACCAACAGCCGAGACCCCCATGGGACTCGGTGTGGTTTGTGTCCGGGCAGCAGTAACCAAGGCCCCACGGTGGGGAACCTTGGTGAATCAGTGGGAACCGGCTCATTTTCGGTGGGTATTTGACTCGGCAGGAGGAACCGGCTGAAGCCGGTGGGAACCGTGGCCCATCAGCGGCGACCAATGGCAGCAGCCGCAGGCTGCTTAGCCGTTGGCCACACCACCATCCGCCCGTTGTGTGGTGTTTGGTGCTTGGTTTGGTTTTCTCGGGTTTAGGGCCCAGGTATATTTTTGTTAGCCAATGTTTTATTAATTAATTAATTAAATAAATTTACATGCACTATTATTTAATTAATTAAAATCAAGACTTAGGTTATTTTGTTTAATTAAATAAATCATGTTATAACCTAAGTATTTTATTTGACTTAATTAAATTAAAAATCATGCTTAATTTAATTAATTAATATAAGGTAAAGTTTTATTAAATTAACCATGACATTTATTAATTAATAAACTATGCATTTTCATTATTAATTAATAATCATTTAACCTAAGTATTTAATTTAATAGACTTTACAAATAAATAATCATGACTTATAACTTACGATTAATAAGCACTAGCTTATATTTTAGACTTATTAATTCATCTTATTACTATTTATCGAAACTTACTATTTTTGGAAACTTTCTATATTTAGAAACTTACTATTTTTTGAAACTTTCTAAATTTGGAAACTTTCTATTTTTGGAAACTTTCTATTTTCGGAAAGTTTCTATATTTTGAAACCTACTATTCTTAGAAAGTTACTTATTATGACACTACAAGTATAGTAATACAAGAATACATGAAATACATAATCAGAATACATGTAAAACATGAATAAATACAAGATAACACATAAAACAATAAAACATGACCATAACATATAAAATAAGCTAAGAACACACAGATGCAGTAAATCACTCAATAATCAGACAACTCATACACCTCCCTTATTTATGTAGTTTTCGCGAAGTCAGAGTAGATCGTTCAGCTTCCATTCTAGCTTCACTACTAGACATAAGGTACGGATATTCCGTCCCTCAGTATGGACATTCCTTCGTATGCTTGTAGGATTCCCTGCTTGCAGCCATCTGTTTCCCCCAGTTATTTTATATGTTTTGAATGCTTATGCTATATTTTAAATGCCTGAGCTATATACATGCATGCCAGTTCATCTAGTTATGGAGGTACCATAACCATAACACTGGAGGCACCAGTGTTATGACCTCCCACGACGAAGTGATTGCTCGTGGCGTCCCTTTCAGTTTGGCCATTTATTTATATTATCAAGTGGGTGTATGGGTGCATCCTAGTTACATGTTTTCAGTCAGGATTGTCATGGTGAATGTGGTGTGTGCCTTGTAACCTTTATAAGGAGTTGATCCCTCCGACCCAGACCAATATAATAAGAGGCAACCCTTCTAATTGCATAATTAGGTCACCCCTCTAAGTATTCATGTACGTTGTCACCTCATGACCTATATGGGCTCTTGGCTAAATTTAAAATACAGTTTTCATAAGTTAATCATAAGCTTTTCAAACTATAAAACCAGTTTAATAAACATGTTCCAGGTTTTCCAGGAATTATACATTTCCGCTGCTAATCAGTTTTTATTATGCTTATGTCATTCACACTATGTTAAATATCCGTTCACTGGGCGACTTGCTCAGCCGTTTCCTATCCGTTTCCTTTTGGTGAACTGACCCATAGGTGTTCACCCTCGTCATGTGAATTTTGTTTTAGTGAACCGACCCATAGGCGTTCACTCTTGTCATGTTAATTTTGTTTTGGTGAACCGACCCATATGCGTTCACCCAAACTCATGTCATTTTTGTTGGTTATGCCTTCATAAACTATTCCATGCATCATTTTCTTATGTTATCTTATGTTCTAATCAGATTAATCATTTCATTTTCTTTTAAAACTATCAGATGGTTAACACACGTTAGCAAGAACTGCAAGCAGCTGTCCAAGCTGCTCTGCAAGCTTTACTTCCCCAACTAAGAAATGAGATTCGTGCTGAGGTTTAAGCAAATCACAATCAGCACCAGAATCAGAACAACTGTAAAGCTTTAAAAACCGTAAGATCATTAAATGCACGAATTTACGGTTAAATTTAAACCTTCTAATTAATTAATATATACCATGAATCGTGAATATTTAATACGATCATTAAATATATTAATTAATTATACTAAGAATTACGTATGTAAACATGTATGTAAATGCACGATAAGTATTCATGTATAATACTTAAAATATGCAATACATAAAAACACGAACATTAATGGAACACATACGATGATAAATGAAGTCACGGAAAATAAACAGTGTGTAACTATATGTGTGTGTGTGTGTCCGCATCCAAACAAGAAGAAAGACGGGCCCAAGGTGTAACACCCCCAAATATTCATACTTTAGTTCAGTGGAAGAGTCGTTGGTGTTACGGGATAACACATTACTCAAATCATAGACAATGCTTAAAAATCGCGTTGTTTAATAATGAAGCATTTTCCATTCATGAATATCCAATTACATAGGTCCTTAGGTCAATACATGTCTTACAAATTTACAAAACATTTGAATGGAAATTTTATTTGAATGAGGGCCATAAATTCTTGTCGTCTTCCCGAGAATTACCTTCAAGTACCTGAGATAAAACATGTTAAAAAAGGTCAGCGAAATGCCGAGTGAATTCATAGAGTTTAATAAAAACCATTAATATATCATCGGTATATAATTGTTAACGAAAATCATTTTGTATAAATCTTTGTAGTAGGCCATAAAATAGGCCAAATGAATTTTATACAACTCTTAGTCGTAAATCATAATATAGGCTTCTGCTTTCAAAACCATTATACGAACCATTGTCGCAAAAACATCATACAACATGTTTTATAATGTTGTATAGAGTTAAAAAAAACCGTTATATGAAAATGGTTATGGAAAACCAAAACACGAACATAATATCAGTAAGAATACCCGGTATTGTCAGTTAAGCAATATATTGTAATTCAATGCGTATATCAGTATTTTCGTTATTGGATTATTGTAAGTCGCATGACATTGCTACCTTACTATAACAAACAACGGGTAGCTAACCCGTAATTCCTTTGCCCATCCAAAACAGCGTGTCGTCATTATATAAATCTTCTCATACATAAATTCGCTTACCAATCGATGTTACACGACAGGGATCAACCGTCAAGGCGCGAACTGGGGTGATCTTCCCCAAATAGTACTATTATATGCATAAGCGTCTACCAAGTCCCGGTAGTTCACAATTCATGCTAATGGTACTTTTAGTGACATAACATAACTAATAATAATCAATTTCATTTCATTCACCGAGTCATATAATCATTCATCGGGTCATATAATCATTCGGGTCCATATCAATAAGCAAACAATCGGGACAACTGGTGTCCTATTTTATTAAAACTAACATGTTATCTCCCTCACGGGTTTATAAAACATTTCATAAAACATTTAAAAGAGTGCGAGGCTATGAACTCACGTTGATTGGGAAAGGCATGTTATCAGCGATTTGGATGTACGGTACGTGCTTCAATCACGGAAACCTAGACAAATAATACTCGTCTTAGACTCTTGTCCAATGACTTTATAAAAACAATGGCTATGTATATATGATGACATTATAAGTATGATGATGATCAAGTGGGATTTTATCTCTTCATACACCTTATAGTTTTATGTGTTAGTCAAATTTTAGACTAGTTACAATAGTTTCAACTTATTTATATATTAAGGCCCAATAATCCCATTAATAGTCCAATACATTATATTAGCCTATTTATACTTTTAATACCAGGCCTATACTCATATGTTCGGTCCAAGTGGGTTAAGCCCATGAGTAAGTCCATTAGTGTTTAGCCAAACTAGTTGGGCTAATGGTCCAATAAGGCTACTTTGGCCCGTTAATGTCCATATGTTATAAAGCTCGGGTTTTATCGGTTTTACTTGTCAAATGTACTTAAATATCAGTAGATGATTTATAAAAAGTTTACATTAGATGGGTCCGACCGTCTAAGTTTTATTTGGCGAAAACGTTAATCTTTCGGTTTTAACCGAAAAGACGTAAAACATATATATATAGTTTTATAACTTAGAAAACATATCAATTTGTAATTTTATAAAATTTCATACTTATTTATCAAAGTATACAACTTATTTTATAAGTATTATCATAAGTTAGTGGGTTTTATATATGTATTTTATAATAATATTACTTGAGTGCTTATTTTATATTATATACTTTTATTTCCAAATCTGATTATCAAAATCGCTTTCACCATTTTTGCCATATCTTGAGTTCTACAAAGAGATAAAAGCTCAATTTTGGGAAGAACAAACTATATAATATGTGCTACAAATAACTCCATTTTAGCTACTGCTCAATCATCCTCTAAGTATCCCTAATAATTCGTACAAAGCAGACTATATAGATTTGAACCTTAATAGTATTTTGATCATATCTTGCTCATTTTATTGATTCCATTGAGTGGCAAACTCTCCACATATGTAAAAATCATATATCTTACTGTATATTCAATAATCCAAGTCATTTTATCAGGTTATCATATGG
Source organism: Glebionis coronaria (assembly GCA_025667525.1). NCBI lineage: Eukaryota > Viridiplantae > Streptophyta > Magnoliopsida > Asterales > Asteraceae > Glebionis > Glebionis coronaria. The sequence goes on along the minus strand of CM046879.1, from coordinate 318,261,194 downwards.
TTACTTACTGTTTTATACAGCCTATAATGTTAGTCAAGATTTTAACATCTTTACATGTAGATTTTAGTCTTTTTAACCAAATTTATCAACACAAGATCCCCACATAATACTTTGATCATCATTTATCATCAGATACATATACATTTATAAAGAAAATACTAGATTACATTTACAAAATAACAAGAAAATGGAAGAAATGATCTTGTTACCAGCCAAGATAGTGAAAGTTAAAAACAAGACTTGGTTTTTTTTATAACCAATCTTATGATAAACCAAGACCACCTTCAAGATTCACCAACTATATATACACTTTGAGAAAAATCAGCCCAAGACTCCAAGGAAACATCTTTATAGATGTTAGGATCACCTCAAATCAACAAGACTTCAAAAGGTTTTCATCTTGTGCAAGTTAAACACAAGATTCATGGTTTAATTTTGATCAAATGGGGTGTTTTGGGTGGAGTATGGGACGGCAATAGAGAGAGTTTGAGAGAGATTGTGGTTGTTTTGCATGTAAAAATGAGGGTAGTGCTATGTGATTTAGTTGTTTTAAGGTTTAGATGGTTTTGAGACAAAACTAAGGACAAGTGTCCTTAGTTAAGCTATAAAATGGACACATCAAGAGTGTGTTGGTGAAGCTTTGCCTCCCCTTAGTGGGGTGGGGCAAGTGTTAACTTTTCTCATCCCCACTAATTTACGGGTACTCCTAGATTCTAGTTCCCTCGATTTGCATGCCCTCGGGTCATTTTACGAAAAATGTTTTTATAAATTATGAATCAACGGCACAAAACGAATCTAATAAAAATTTTCTCATAAAAAACGGAGTTCAAAAACGTAAATACGTAAACCTAGGGTTTCCGATTTAGTCGTAAAGGACGTTAAATTATGCACGTAAGCCCTAATTTCAACCCGTAAATTTGTGAGTTTATGAACCAACACAAATTAAAATTCCAAAATAATATTCAAGAATAAATTTATTTCCTGAAATGTCGGACTGTCACCAAAAACGGTGTATCAAAACATAAGCACGTAACGTAGAGTTCTCCGGTTTAGACGTAGTCGATGCTACTTTAAGATGTAAACCCAAATTTCTTCCCAAAAATGAGTGAGTTCATAATATAACATTAAAATAATGATTTTCAATAATACTTGAGGATAAAATATCGACCATAAATTGACGGATTGTCACAGTAGTTACCCCTAAAGAGGATCTTTGTCCTCAAAAATCGATTTATCTTACTACTCGCTTCTTATAGAATCAAGACATGCGGGCATTTCCTCCACATTCGATCTTTTCTCTCAAGTGTAATTCATTACAATATGCGAGTTTCATCAAACATAACTACGGGAATACGATCAGGCTTAATGTTGACTTACTTTCTCTATCCATGATGTTCACGGGTTTTTGATGAATGCAACTTTTCGCCGATCCAAACTTCATTAAGAAATAATCAGATTTTCACTTGATAGACATTTTATCAAGTTCGATATACGAACATAATTTATGCAGCCCTCAAAGTCCAAGGGTACTTATATGCCTTTCAAACCAACTTTTTTTTACATTATCTCAATGGTCCAATACATCGGGGACTTAATTTCCCATGATCTTTCAGATCATCAATTCATCTTTCCATGGTGAAAATTTTTGGCACAACTTCGCTACCCATCCCGTATTTCAAGATCTACATTTCATATTCACATAACCTCCTGCCCACTACTGGCAGTCAATAATCAGATCCTAATTTACACAATCATTTCAGGTCTCGCGGGTCAGGTATTTTGAAAGGTTAGGTTTGTCATAATAGGCAACCTTAAACCTAAAAGACATGTCCAACTCACGATGGGTGTATGTCGGGTATCTCATCCCAACTCTCACCTACAGGTGCTCTTTTTATAAATCCTCACAAGATTCGATCTCGATTCTAATACGATAATTATCAATTTTAATCTCTTCAAAGGAAAGCGATTATCCTGTTCATTACTAAAGGTCAATTATTCAAACGTAAAACAAGACTTTTAGTGTTTGTATCGTTACTTTACCTCGTCCCTTAGATTGGGGGTGGTAAACAGTACTCTCATCAAGATTCGTTCCCAATGACTTCTAAGGAAATCTCTAGAAATTTGATGCGAAGCGAGGATCTTGATAAAGATGATTGATACAGGCACACTACGCTTACACAACTCCTTTAAATACAAAAGAGTCAACTTCTCCATCGAGAATCTATCATTAACGGGAATGATATTAGCAGATATGGTCGGTCTGTCGATGATGACCCAAATCGAATCAAATCCAGATGATAACCTTGGAAGATTTGTGATAAAATCCATGGTGATTCAATAAATATAAGGAATGGTAACACCATATCTCTTCATGATGACGAGCTCGGTAGAATAAAAGCTTTTTTCGACAACTCTCTCAGTTGTACGGTAACACTTTCGATTAAGATGGTGCTGAAGTATAGTGCATATGCCACAGGTGCAGCACCGGGAATATAATCAATACCAAATTCAACTTGCCTTAATGGCGAAAGTCTAGGTAATTCATCAGCAAATACCTCAAAAAGTTTCAAATAACAGGAACATACTTTAATAAATCCACCTTAGGTTCTTTCTAGATTACAAGATCTATGACTAGTTCATAACTATTCATGGTATAACTTCAAGCCTGAATGTCGGAATTATTCATGGTACAATTTCAAGCCTGAATGTCGGATGTGGTCACCCATCGGGAATTATTTAAATCACCTTTGATAATCAACATTTTATCTTTTAGGGGAATTCTACTCGAGTTCCCATCAATTTAGACAATGATATCATGTCATAATCAACCAATCCATTCTAATGGCACTAACTACTTTTTAGTTTTATTGCCGTTGATCAGATGTGAACTTCTCAAAGACTAATAATAACTCATAATCCTTCACAAATCAAGGATATCTGGAGACATAACTAACCTTAAAAAGAGTAAGGTTAACACATGATCTACGCGAGAGAATTTCAAATCAGATAAAGACGAAAACATTAACGAATATGAATATATCCCACGTTTTCATGATTTGAGTACGCATTCGAAAGCACCTCGGATCGTTACCCAGGTCATTCAAATGAAATATAATCAAAAGAAATGATAGGAACGTCGATACATCCAGTCGGGTATCAATACTCGATAATTAGTAAAGTTTCCAAAGAATCTCACCATGAGAGAATTGGACAAGAAGGGGATATCAATTGTCAATTAAGACAATATCCACAGATGAGTAAATTCGATTCAGAAAAATAAATGGTACGGGCACATATGTAGGTGTCTCTAACAATATGTCCCTATTTTTGCTCTTCTTGCAGATCTCATAAAATTTAATCTTTCACAGCTTCAAAGAAAATGTAGTGTTTATTAACAATTTCATGGTGACTACTAATCAGCCTTGCATGGTCCCTTCCAAATTGTATGTAGGCGCGCAACTATATAAATTTTTAGGATTACCGATGCAATACTCAGTTCGTCAAAATTTTGTCATCATGTTTAAAATAAAAATATTTTCATATTTAATTATGAAATAAAAACAAAAATGATTTTTCCGAAATGTTCATTATTATGAAAGCATTCCCATTTACAAGAGGTTTAATAAAAACTTTATTTCTACAATAACTACTAATAGTACCAATTTAAATAACTCATTTAAAATGAGAATTCCATATTTTCCCCCAGATGGTATCGTATTACTTATAAAAACAATGAGTGATCTGCAAAAGGGGTGATGAAAAGTTGTTCACCCAGAACTAACTACAATATGCTAGGAAATGAGCTTAGCCAATTAATCAGGACGTTCATGACCTCGATGGTACTCAGGAATACAAAGAGAAGAATCCACAACGTAACTCAAATCGAGATGAGTACTTGTTCAATGGTTGCATCACTAATGCGATCATTAGAAAGAAGCAAGAAAAGATAGATAACATCGATACATGTAAGATTTAGCAATCAAATGTAGTCTTTTCATTAATCACAAACAAGTCATAAATTGTACCGTCACACATTACGTGTCGCCATGTCATACAATTCCAAGGACTCATCCTACCAACTAATGTCTCAGCTAAGTTAGGGATTTTAAAAGATACTACAATGAATACTAATCTACATGAGTCATTAGGTGTTCTACATGTCCCGAAAGATCCATCGGTCCCAATTTCGGAAGAAGATTTCTTCGATTTATTTCTTGGACACTGGGCATCCTCGTCATTGGACAATGGTCTATGAACAACCCTTAACACGAACCAACAATCATTTAAAACCTAATAATTCAACCACATGACTCAACGACTTCCTCTTAACAATCTAATATTCCATACAAGTTAAATTTGACTTTATTCAAGTTTTCAACCAATTTATACTCAATGCTACATCCTACCTCATTTACCAATAGTTTCAACCTTATTCTTAGACCTTGAAAGGGCAATAAAAGCTCGATATGAACAACACTTAATTTCCAATCCTATAGCTCTTACAACAATAGTTATCAAATGAGTCACTAGTATGAAATGACTCACACATTCAATTAGACTTCTCGGAAAGGTACTAGTGGCATGAGGCTTTTGGGTAAAAGCTCCAATGACAGCCTCAAGTGCAACATTCACCTTTTCGATTTCAAATTTAAGAATTGGGTGATGCCGAATCAGATGACACCTTTCTAGGTGGTTAGGTTTTGTCAAACTCCATTCTATAAGGAAAGATCGTCATGACATCGATATCAGATTTAATCTTGCCAATTCTTCTTTAATATCATAATCAACTACTATCAACATTTCTACGAATATCAACCATTTTGTTGGGATCATAGACATCCACAACTTGGTTTAGATGAGTATCTAGATTTCCTACAGGAATAGCTTCGATTAACTTGTTAGAGAAGTTAGGGTTCCTTGTGATAATCTACGTCGTATAAATACCTCGTATAAGTATTAAAACAATCATCAAACAATCATGTAATCAAATTACAACATATATATATATAATCCAAGTTATATATATTAAAATAACACTTCTCAGTCTGGCCTTGTCGGTAACTCGGTAATTCTTCGGCACCGTTATAGTCAAAAGATTTTTAAACATTTTTCTCAAAATATTTATTTAAAAATATTTCTGGTTAAAAGATTTTGAAATGTTTTATTCAAAACCTTGGTTTTAAAAATCTTTCGTTCTCTATAACGAGAGCTCTGATACCAAACTGTAACACCTCAAAATATTCATACTTTAGTTCAGCGGAAGAGTCGTTGGTGTTACGGGATAGCACATTACTCAAATCATATACAACGCTTAAAAATCGCGTCGTTTAATAATAAAGCATTTTCCATTCATGAATATCCAATTACATAGGTCCTCAGGTCAATACATGTCTTACAAATTTACAAAATATTTGAATGGAAATTTTATTTGAATGCGGGCCATAAATTCTTGTCGTCTTCCCGAGAATTACCTTCAAGTACCTGAGATAAAACATGTTAAAAAAAAGTCAACGAAACGCCGAGTGAACTCATAGAGTTTAATAAAAACCATTAATATATCATCGGTATATAATTGTTACCGAAAATCATTTTGTATAAATCTTTGTAGTAGGCCATAAAATAGGCCAAATACATTTTATACAACTCTTAGTCGTAAATCATAATATAGGCTTCTGCCTTCAAAAGCATTATACGAACCATTATCGCAAAAACATCATACAACACGTTTTATAATGTTGTATAGAGTTAGATAAAAATCGTTATATGAAAATGGTTAGGTAAAACCAAAACACGAACATAATATCAATAATAAGACCCCGTATTGCCAGTGAAGCAATATATTGTAATTCAATGCGTATATCAATATTTTCGTTATTGGATTATTATAAGCCACATGACATTGCTACCTTACTATAACAAACAACGAGTAGCTAACCCGTAATTCCTTTGCCCATCAAAAACAGCGTGTCGTCACAATAATCACGCTTATATAAATCTTCTCATACATAAATTCGCTTACCAATTGATGTGGCACGACGGGGATCAACCGTCAAGGCGCGAACTGGGGTGATCTTCCCTAAATAGTACTATTATATGCATAAGCGTCTACCAAATCCCGGTAGTTCACAATTCATGCTAATGGGACTTTTAGTGACATAACCTAACTAATAATAATCCATTTCATTTCATTCATCGGGTCATATAATCATTCGGGTCCATATCAATAAGCAAACAATCGGGACAACCGGTGTCCTATTTTATTAAAACTAACATGTTATCTCCCTCGTGGGTTTATAAAACATTTCATAAAACATTTAAAAGAGTGCGAGGCTATGAACTCACGTTGATTGGGAAAGGCGGGTTATAGGCGATTTGGATGTACGGTACGTGCTTCAATCACGGAAACCTAGACAAATAGTACTCGTCTTAGACTCTTGTCCAATGACTTTATAAAAACAATGGCTATGTATATATGAGGACATTATAAGTATGATGATGATCAAGTGGGATTTTATCTCTTCATACACCTGATAGTTTTATGTGTTAGTCAAATTTTAGACTAGTTACACTAGTTTCAACTTATTTATATATTAAGGCCTGATAAGCCCATTAATAGTCCAATACATAATATTAGCCCATTTCTACTTTTAATACCAGGCCTATACTCATATGTTCGGCCCAAGTGGGTTAAGCCCCTGAGTAAGTCCATTAGTGTTTAGCCAAACTAGTTGGGCTAATGGTCCAATAAGGATACTTTGGCCCGTTAATGTCCATACGTTATAAAACTCGGGTTTTATCGGTTTTACTTGTCAAATGTACTTAAATATCAGTAGATGAGTTATAAAAATTTTACATTAGACAGGTCCGACCGTCTAAGTTTTATTTGGCGAAAACGTTAATCTTTCGGTTTTAGCCGAAAAGACGTAAAACTTATATATATATAGTTTTATAACTTAGAAATATATCAATTTGTAATTTATAAAATGTCATACTTATTTATCAAAGTATACAACTTATTTTATAAGTATTATCATAAGTTAGTGGGTTTTATATATGTATTTTATAATAATATTACTTGAGTGCTTATTTTATATTATATACTTTTATTTCCAAATCTAATTATCAAAATCACTTTCACTATTTTTGCTATATCTTGAGTTCAACAAGGAGATAGAAGCTCAACTTTAGATAGAACAAACTACATAATATGTGCTACAAATAACTCCCGTTTAGCTACTGCTCAATCATCTTCTAAGTATCCCTAATAATTCGTACAAAATAGACTATACAGATTTGAACCTTAATAGTATTTTGATCATATCTTGCTCATTTTATTGATTCCATTGAGTGGCCAACTCTCCACATATGTAAAAATCATATATCTTACTGTCTATTCAATAATCCAAGTCATTTTATCAGGTTATAATATGGTTACTTACTGTTTTATACAGCCTATAATTTTAGTCAAGATTTTAACATCTTTACATGTAGATTTTAGTCTTTTTAACCAAATTTATCAACACAAGATCCCCACATAATACTTTGATCATAATTTATCATCTTATACATATACATTTAGAAAGAAAATACAAGATTACATTTACAAAATAACAAGAAAATGGAAGAAATGATCTTGTTACCAACCAAGATAGTGAAAGTTAAGAACAAGACTTGGTTTTTTTATAACCAATCTTATGATAAATCAAGACCACCTTCAAGATTCACCAACTATATGAAAACTTTGAGAAAAATCAGCCCTAGACTCCAAGGAAACTTCTTTATAGATGTTAGGATCACCTCAAATCGACAAGACTTCAAAAGGTTTTCATCTTGTGCAAGTTAAACACAAGATTCATGGTTTAATTTTGATCAAATGGGGTGTTTTGGGTGGAGTATGGGACGACAATAGAGAGAGTTTGAGAGAGATTGTGGTTGTTTTGCATGTAAAAATGAGGGTAGTGGTATGTGATTTAGTTGTTTTAAGGTTTAGATAGTTTTGAGACAAAACTATGGACAAGTGCCCTTAGTTAAGCTATAAAATGGACACATCAAGAGATTGTTGGTGAAGCTTTGCTACCCCTTAGTGGGGGTGGGGCAAGTGTTAACTTGTCTCATTTACGGGTACTCCTCGATTCTAGTTTCCTCGATTTTCGTGCCCTTGGGTCGTTTTACGAAAAATGTTTTTATAAATTATGAATCAACGACACAAAACGAATCTAATAAAAATTGTCTCATAAAAAACGGAGTTAAAAAACGTAAATACGTAAACCTAGGGTTTCCGGTTTAGTCGTAAAGGACGTTAAATTATGCACGTAAGCCCTAATTTAAACCCGTAAATTTGTGAGTTTATGAACCAACACAAATTAAAATTCCAAAATAACATTCAAGAATAAACTTATTTCCTGAAATGTCGGACTGTCACCAAAAACGGTGTATCAAAACGTAAGCACGTAACGTAGAGTTCTCCGGTTTAGACGTAGTCGATTACTTTAAGATGTAAACAAAAATTTCTTCCCAAAAATGATTGAGTTCATAATACAACATTTAAATAATGATTTCAAATAATACTTGAGGATAAAATATCGACCATAAATTGAGGATTGTCATATAGTTACCCCTAAAGAGGATCTTTGTCCTCAAAGATCGATTTATCTTACTACTCGCTTCTTATAGAATCAAGACATGCGGGCATTTCCTCCACAATCGATCATTTCTCTCAAGTGTAATTCATTACAATACGCGAGTTTCATCAAACATAACTACAGGAATACGATCAGGCTTAATGTTGACTTACTTTCTCTATCCATGATGTTCACGGGTTTTTGATGAATGCAACTTTTCGCCGATCCAAACTTCATTAAGAAATCATCAGATTTTCACTTGATAGACATTTTATCAAGTTCGATATACGAACATAATTTATGGAGCCCTTGAAGTCCAAGGGTAGATCCAACTTACATGCCTTTCAAACCAACTTTTTTTACATTATCTCAATGGTCCCATACATCGGGGACTTAATTTCCCATGATCTTTCAGATCATCAATTCATCTTTCCATGGTGAAAATTTTTGGCACAAGTTCACTACCCATCCCGTACTTCAAGATCTACATTTCATATTCACATAACCTCCTGCCCACTACTGGCAGTCAATAATCAGATCCTAATTTACACAATCATTTCAGGTCTCGTGGGTCGGGTATTTTGAAAGGTTAGGTTTGTCATAATAGGCAACCTTAAACCTAAAAGACATGTCCAGCTCACAATGGGTGTATGTAGGGTATCTCATCCCAACTCTCACCTACAGGTGCTCTTTTTTTAGATCCTCACAAGATTCGATCTCGATTCTAATACGATAATTATCAATGTTAATCTCTTCAAAGGAAAGCGATTATCCTGTTCATTATTAAATGTCAATTATTCAAACATAAAGCAAGACTTTTAGTGTTTGTATCGTTACTTTACCTCGTCCCTTTGATTGGGGGTGGTAAACAGTACTCTCATCAAGATTCGTTCCCAATGACTTCTGAGGAAATCTCTAGAAATTCGATGCGAAGCGAGGATCTTGATAGAGATGATTGGTACAGGCACACTACGCTTACACAACTCCTTTGAATACAAAAGAGTCAACTTCTCCATCGAGAATCTATCATTAACGGGAATGATATTAGCAGGTTTGGTCGGTCTGTCGACGTGACCCAAATCGAATCAAATCTAGATGATAACCTTGGAAGATTTGTGATAAAATCCATGGTGATTCTATCACACTTCCAAACAGGAATAATAAGCTGTAGACGCAATCCTTATGGATGTTGGCGTTCAGCCTTGATCTTTGCAAGAGTTAGATGTTTAGTAATGTATGAGGGGATGTATGCCTTCATAATTAGCCATCAGTACAACTTCTTCAGATAAAGATACATTTTATCAGAAATGGCATGAATAAAATACTTAAACTTATGAGATTCCAACATGAGTAAATCTCACAAACCTCCATATTTAGGCAACCATAAGCGGCCTTTTAAACATTTAACGCATTCGGCTCTCATTTCTAATGGTTCATATTAGCCGCGAACCCCCTTTTATTATCCATATTATCCTTCTTACAAGCATCGGTTATTTCTAATTGGTTCTTTATTCTTTCTACATAATATGTCGGCAACTACATTCACCTTCCCTGATGAAATAAATATCATGACCGTATTCATTAAAAAATATTTCTTCACCTTTTCTAAGTTTTAGTTTCGTCTTCAACTCTCATTTTTATTAGTTTTGCTCAATCTGACGTCTAAAGCGTCGATAAATATTACTAGTAATTAAATAATAAATATTTAATTTTTATGAAACGTAAACGTAAAAATATTAAATTTCTCAGTTCGTCAAATTATAAAAAATGTTCTAAATAAATTTGAATTTAATTAACACATTTTTTGTTGATTTATCGAAAATAATTAATAAGACCCGTAAATGTTCGAAAAATCTTCGTTTATACTTTGGTCAAAATTTTCTTAGTTGAAAAGCAAAAATTGTTGTTCCCAATTCCAAGTCATGGTTTAAAAGGTTTCCTTAGTTCCTCCTAGGTTGTCTTGAGGTATACACAAACATTTATTCCTAAGGGAGTTTAGTTAAATGATCTGGGTATAAGGGAATGATTCCTTAAAAATCCTTTGATAAATATTTATCGAAACATTTTTGCACTTTCTTTTTGGTATAACCCAAAGACTTAAATCACATGTTAAATATTCAAGGTACAGGTTTTCACTGCTCGGCCAACGTAGGACAGTCTACAAATGATTACTAACTCCTTCTTATTCTTAGAAACAAACAGATGGTCCTTAATGTCACAAGCATGAATTTATCAAATTACAGCCTACACACGTGATCCACCAAATTTATGGATGCTACATGTGCATTGGTCAATCCAAAAAACATTACATGAAACTCATAATGTTCATTACGAGTTCCGGATGTAGTTATTGGAATAGATAATCTCTTTCGCGGATGCGAAGTTGATGATAACCATATCGTGGATCAAATTTTTGAATATACGCTAGAACCTTTAAAATGATCGAACAAATCTTTCATCTTGGGTAATGGATATAGATTTTGATCGTCAATTTACCTAGTTCACGGTAATCAATAAATATAAGGAATGGTAACACCATATCTCTTCATGATGACGAGCTCGGTAGAATAAAAGCTTTTTCCGACAACTCTCTCAGTTGTACGGTAACACTTTCGATTAAGATGGTGCTGAAGTATAGTGCATATGCCACAGGTGCAGCACCGGGAATATAATCAATACCAAATTCAACTTGCCTTAATGGCGAAAGTCTAGGTAATTCATCAGCAAATACCTCAAAAAGTTTCAAATAACAAGAACATACTTTAATAAATCCACCTTAGGTTCTTTCTAGATTACAAGATCTATGACTAGTTCATAACTATTCATTGTATAATTTCAAGCCTGAATGCAGGATATGGTCACCCATCGGGAATTATTTAAATCACCTTTGATAATCAACATTTTATCTTTTAGGGGAATTCTACTCGAGTTCCCATCAATTTAGACAATGATATCATGTCATAATCAACCAATCCATTCTAATGGCACTACCAACTTTTCAGTTTTATTGCCGTTGATCAGATGTGAACTTCTCAAAAGACTAATAATAACTCATAATCCTTCAAAAATTCAAGGATATCTGGAGACATAACTAACCTTAAAAAGAGTAAGGTTAACACATGATCTATGCGAGAGAATTTCAAATCAGATAAAGACGAAAACATTAACGAATATGAATATATCCCATGTTTTCATGATTTGAGTACGCATTCAAAAGCACCTCGGATCGTTACCCAGGTCATTCAAATGAAATATAATCAAAAGAAATGATAGGAACGTCGATACATCCAGTCGGGTATCAATACTCGATAATTAGTAAAGTTTCCAAAGAATCTCACCATGAGAGAATTGGACAAGAAGAGGATATCAATTGTCAATTAAGACAATATCCACAGATGAGTAAATTCGATTCAGAAAAATAAATGGTACGGGCACATATGTAGGTGTCTCTAACAATATGTCCCTATTTTTGCACTTCTTGCAGATCTCATAAAATATAATCTTTCACAACTTCATAGAAAATGTAGTGTTTATTAACAATTTCATGGTGACTACTAATCAGCCTTACCTGGTCCCTTCCAAATTGTACGTAGGTGCGCAACTATATACATTTTTAGGATTAACGATGTAATACTCAGTTCGTCAAAATTTTGTCATCATGATTAAAATAAAAATATTTTCATATTTAATTATGATGTAAAAATAAAAATGATTTTTCCGAAATGTTCATCATTATGAAAGTATTTCCATTTACAAGAGGTTTAATAAAACTTTATTTCTACAATAACTACTAGTAGTACCAATTTAAATAACTCATATAAAATGAGAATTCCATATTTTCTCCTAGATGGTATCGTATTACTTATAAAAACAATGAGTGATCTGCAAAAGGAGTGATGAAAAGTTGTTCACCCAGAACTAACTACAATATGCTAGGAAATGAGCTTAGCCAATTAATCAGGACGTTCATGACCTCGATGGCACTCAGGTATACAAAGAGAAGAATCCACAACGTAACTCAAATCGAGATGAGTACTTGCTCAATGGTTGCATCACTGATGCGATCATTAGAAAGAAGCAACAAAAGATAGATAACATCGATACATGTAAGATTTAGCAATCAAAGGTAGTCTTTTCATTAATCACAAACAAGTCATAAATTGTACCGTCACACATTATGTGTCGCCATGTCATACAATTCCAAGGACTCATCCTACCAACTGATGTCTCAGATAAGTTAAGGATTTTAAAAGATACTACAATGAATACTAATCTACATGAGTTATTAGGTGTTCCACATGTCCCGAAAGATCCATCGGTCCCAATTTCAGAAGAAGATTTCTTTGATTTATTTCTTGGACACTGGGCATCCTCGTCATTGAACAATGGTCCAGGAACAACCCTTAACACGAACCAACAATCATTTAAAACCTTAGAATTCAACCACAGGACTCAACGACTTCCTCTTAACAATCTCATATTCCATACAAGTTAAATTTGACTTTATTCAAGTTTTCAACCAATTTATACTCAATGCTACATCCTACCTCATTTTCCAATACTTTCAACCTTATTCTTAGACCTTGAAAGGGCAATAAAAGCTCGATATGAACAACACTTAATTTCCAATCCTATAGCTCTTACAACAATAGTTATCAAATGAGTCACCAGTATGAAATGACTCACACACTCAATTAGACTTCTTGGAAAGGTACTAGTGGCATGAGGCTTTTGGGTAAAAGCTCCAATGACAGCCTCAAGTGCAACATTCACCTTTTCGATTCCAAATTTAAGAATTGGGTGATGTCGAATCAGATGACACCTTTCTAGGTGGTAAGGTTTTGTCAAACTCCATTCTATAAGGAAAGATCGTCATGACATCGATATCAGATTTAATCTTGCCAATTCTTCTTTAATATCATAATCAACTACTATCAACATTTCTACGAATATCAACCATTTTGTTGGGATCATAGACATCCACAACTTGGTTTAGATGAATAGCTATATTTCCAACATGAATAGCTTTGATTAATTTGCTAGGGAAGTTAGGGTTCCTTGTGACAATCTACTTCGTATAAATACCTCGTATAAGTATTAAAATAATCATCAAACAATCATGTAATCAAATTACAACATATATTTATAATTCGAGTTATATATATTAAAATAACACGTCTCAGTCTGGCCTTGTCGGTAACTCGGTAATTCTTCGGCACCTTTATAGTCAAAAGATTTTTAAACATTTTTCTCAAAATATTTATTTTAAAATATTTCTGGTTAAAAGATTTTGAAATATTTTATTCAAAACCTTGGTTTTAAAAATCTTTCATTCTCTATAACGAGAGCTCTGATACCAAACTGTAACACCCCCAAATATTCATACTTTAGTTCAGCGGAAGAGTCGTTGGTGTTACGGGATAGCACATTACTCAAATCATATACAACGCTTAAAAATCGCGTCGTTTAATAATAAAGCATTTTCCATTCATGAATATCCAATTACATAGGTCCTCAAGCCAATACATGTCTTAAAAATTTACTAAGCATTTAAATGGAAATTTTATTTGAATGCGGGCCATAAATTCTTGTCGTCTTCTCGAGAATTACCTTCAAGTACCTAAGATAAAACATGGTAAAAAAAAGTCAGCGAAACGCCGAGTGAATTCATAGAGTTTAATAAAAACCATTAATATATCATCGGTATATAATTGTTACCGAAAATCATTTTGTATAAATCTTTATAGTAGGCCATAAAATAGGCCAAAGACATTTTATACAACTCTTAGTCGTAAATCATAATATAGGCTTCTGCCTTCAAAAATATTATACGAACCATTGTCGCAAAAACACCATACAACACGTTTTATAATGTTGTATAGAGTTAAATAAAAACCGTTATATGAAAATGGTTATGTAAAACCAAAACACGAACATAATATCAATAATAAGACCCCGTATTTCCAGTCAAGCAATATATTGTAATTCAATGCGTATATCAGTATTTTTGTTATTAGATTATTATAAGCCGCATTACATTGCGACCTTACTATAAAAAACAACGTCTAGCTAACCCGTAATTCCTTTGCCCATCTAAAACAGAGTGTCGTCACAATAATCACGCTTATATAAATCTTCTCATACATAAATTCGCTTACCAATTGATGTGGCACGACGGGGATCAACCGTCAAGGCGCGAACTGGGCTGATCTTCCCCAAATAGTACTATTATATACATAAGCGTCTACCAAATCCCGGTGGTTCACAATTCATGCAAATGGGACTTTTAGTGACATAATCTAACTAATAATAATCAATTTCATTTCATTCATTGGGTCATATAATCATTCATCGGGTCATATAATCATTCGGGTCCATATCAATAAGCAAACAATCGGGACAACCGGTGTCCTATTTTATTAAAACTAACATGTTATCTCCCTCGTGGGTTTATAAAACATTTCATAAAACATTTAAAAGAGTGCAAGACTATGAACTCACGTTGATTGGGAAAGGTGGGTTATCGGCGATTTGGATGTACGGTACGTGCTTCAATCACGGAACCCTAGACAAATAATACTCGTCTTAGACTCTTGTCCAATGACTTTATAAAAACAATGGCTATGTATATATGATGACATTAAAGTATGATGATGATCAAGTGGGATTTTCTCTTCATACACCTTATTGTTTTATGTGTTAGTCAAATTTTAGACTAGTTACACTAGTTTCAACTTATTTATATATTAAGGCCCAATAAGCCCATTAATAGTCCAATACATTATATTATCCCATTTATACTTTTAATACCAGGCCTATACTCATATGTTCTACCCAAGTGGGTTAAGCCTATGAGTAAGTCCATTAGTGTTTAGCCAAACTAGTTGGGCTAATGGTCCAATAAGGCTATTTTGGCCTGTTAATGTCCATATGTTATAAAGCTCGGGTTTTATCGGTTTTACTTGTCAAATGTACTTAAATGTCAGTAGATGAGTTATAAAAAGTTTACATTAGACAAGTCCGACCGTCTAAGTTTTATTTGGCGAAAACGTTAATCTTTCGGTTTTAGCCGAAAAGACGTAAAACTTATATATATAGTTTTATAACTTAGAATACATATCAATGTGTAATTTTATAAAATGTAATACTTATTTATCAAAGTATGCAACTTATTTTATAAATATTATCATAAGTTAGTGGGTTTTATATATGTATTTTATAATAATATTACTTGAGTGCTTATTTTATATTATATACTTTTATTTTCAAATCTGATTATCAAAATCACTTTCACCATTTTTGTCATATCTTGAGTTCAACAAGGAGATAGAAGCTTAATTTTGGGCAGAACAAACTACATAATATGTGCTACAAATAACTCCATTTTAGCTACTGCTCAATCATCTTCTAAGTATCCCTAATAATTCGTAAAAAACAGACTATACGGATTTGAACCTTAATAGTATTTTGATCATATCTTGCTCATTTTATTGGTTCCATTAGTGGCCAACTCTCTACATATGTAAAAATCATATCTTATTGTATATTTAATAATCCAAGTCATTTTATCAGGTTATCATATGGTTACTTACTGTTTTATACAGCCTATAATTTTAGTCAAGATTTTAACATCTTTACATGTAGATTTTAGTCTTTTTAACCAAATTTATCAACACAAGATCCCCACATAATACTTTGATCATCATTTATCATCATATGCATATACATTTAGAAAGAAAATACAAGATTACATTTACAAAATAACAAGAAAATGGAAGAAATGATCTTGTTACCAACCAAGATAGTGAAAGTTAAGAACAAGACTTGGTTTTTTTTATAACCAATCTTATGATAAACCAAGACCACCTTCAAGATTCACCAACTATATGAACACCTTGAGAAAAATCAGCACTAGACTCCAAGGAAACTTCTTTATAGATGTTAGGATCACCTCAAATCAACAAGACATCAAAAGGTTTTCATCTTGTGTAAGTTAAACACAAGATTCATGGTTTAATTTTGATCAAATGGGGTGTTTTGGGTGGAGTATGGGACGGCAATAGAGAGAGTTTGAGAGAGATTGTGGTTGTTTTGCATGTAAAAATGAGGGTAGTGGTATGTGATTTAGTTGTTTTAAGGTTTAGATGGTTTTGAGACAAAACTAAGGACAAGTGTCCTTAGTTAAGCTATAAAATAGACACATCAAGAGTGTGTTGGTGAAGCATTGCCGCCCCTTAGTGGGGGTGGGGCAAGTGTTAACTTGTCTCATCCCCACTAATTTACGGGTACTCTTCGATTCTAGTTTCCTCGATTTTCGTTCCCTCGGTTCGTTTTACGAAAAATGTTTTTATAAATTATAAATCAATGGCACAAAACGAATCTAATAAAAATTGTCTCATCAAAAACGGAGTTCAAAAACGTAAATACGTAAACCTAGGGTTTCGGGTTTAGTCGTAAAGGACGTTAAATTATGCACGTAAGCCCTAATTTCAACCCGTAAATTTGTGAGTTTATGAAACAACACAAATTAAAATTCTAAAAAGATATTCAAGAATAAATTTATTCCCTGAAATGTCGGACTGTCACCAAAAACGGTGTATGTAAACGTAAGCACGTAACGTAGAGTTCTCCGGTTCAAACGTAGTCGATGCTACTTTAAGATGTAAACCCAAATTTCTTCCCAAAAATGAGTGAGTTCATAATATAACATTAAAATAATGACTTTAAATAATACTTGAGAACAAAATAACGATCATAAATTGACGGATTGTCACACAAGGCCCATGTCCAATATAAATCCTTATGTACATCAAATAAGGAATCATAAACATAAAACACAGAGAATTAGCAAAACCCTAAAAAAAATTTCTCTTTTCCCTTTTTCTTTCTTGGCCACGGCGAACAACAAGAAAACCACAAGGACGATTGATTTTTTATCATTGTTTAAACAACGGTATCGTGTTCGTTAATTCCTTTTAAATCACGTGTTGGTATCACTCTAATCTTTTCTTTGTTTTTATTTAATTATGTATGGTCATTAAAAACAATTCAAGAACATGTAAGAATCATAGATCTACCAAGATTTAAAACACAAAACACGGGTTCGGGGGTTGGTTTGTCCCGATCGCAGCCAACCGACACAAAGGGTCTCGGTGGTGTTGTTTTTCTGACAGCCGCAACCCCAAATGGGGGTCGGCGTAGGTTTTAAAACCACCATCCAAAACATTTAGTTGGCGGTGATGGTGTTTTGTTGACAGACGCAAGGACCAAAAACCCCATAGTGAGGAACTTGGCCCAACAGTGGGAAATCGAGACCCACTAGGGGCTCGGTGGGAAGTTGTCGCAACCAGGGGGAACCCCAGCGCAAGCTGGGGGTGTTTGTCTTGTTCAGGCAGCAGCAAGCCGAGAGCATTAGCTCTCAGTGTAGGGCTGTTGGCTCGGAAGAGTCACGGCAGCAAGAGGCCGCAGCCTTTGGGCGGTGGTGCTCGGTTCTCGGGTCTTGGGTTTTGGGATTGGGAACTTGACATTTTTACAAGCACATGAAATTAAGCCATTTATGAAAAATACTCTATGTTATGTTTTTTTTAATTAATATTATTAATCAATTTATGGTTTAATTAAAACAAGACTTAGGTTATAATGTTTTTTGGGTAAAGGGAACTCACCCCGGCAAAATATATTACTCCAAAAAACCGTTAAGTACAATGGAATGTGGCTGAAATGCCACATTAACCTCAAGACATAGCTTAAACGACCACCAGATCATATGACATGCCATATGTGATCTAGAAAGTACTACATAGCTAAGAACCCCAATGGGAAAAAACCACCTAACCACACATAAACATACAAAAAGACTCATAATATGATATCTACATAAACATTGCATCTGGTAACCTCCAAGTCTCAGCTAAACTCTGTCCAGCTTGCATCTATTTTATACGACACGAAAACAGCTTTAAACGAACCAAAGAGACAATGCAATCAATCACTTGTTGAGATGTACGCTTTTTCAATCTAAAGAGCCTGCAATTGTTTAGCACCCCCAAATTTACACGCACCGGAATACATCTTTGGGTCCTAAACAATGATACAACAACACATAATTTATAAAGAACGACTCGAAAAGAGACGTTTTAAATTTATCGTTCCAAAACATTTATCAGAGTAGCGTAGTCCCAAGACATCGTAACCAAAGTACAACCAAAACAAAAGATTTAAATTGTTTTGAACAAAAGGAACGACAAATATTCAAAGAGTTTATATTGCAAAGTAGTGCACAACATTCATTCCCGTGGCTTCCAAGCTTCAGCCTTCTTGATTACCTGAAATACATGTGAGAAAATCATCAGCAAAAATGCCGAGTGAATCTATAGGTTTATATAATCATTTTGAACACAAGCAAAGATTATAAGTTTGTGGCATGCTTAAAGGCAACAAGCATCTAATAATTTGCATCAACAATAATAATTGTATTTAGCATAAATTGCAATAAGCTCATGGAACCGAGCCCTTAGACACTCCCATATCAGTCTAATAAGACGAGAGATTTATTAATTGTCGGTTACCTCCAGATTATTGGTACATTGCCGTATACCGGACTTCTTAATACAATATGTTCAAACAGTGTGGAGGTCGGGCCTAAGCTTCTATGACAAGTCCACAAAAACTGAACCGGGGCGGCTTCCCCCATAGATTTATTAACTGTACTAGCGGTTAACCCATCATAGGTTAATTAACGGTCCATAATTGAGGCTTTAACTAAGGCAATCACTTAATGCAATTTAAAGGCAACCACGGGTCCATTCATAGAGGAACAAACATACCATAAAAATCTTGTGTTCTAAGTTTAAAAAAAAAAACATGTATTCCCCCTCGCGGGTTTTAAAAATATTTGAATGAGCTCAAACGAGGCTATAGACTCACCTTAGTACTTATAGTAGTTGAAGACGATCGCCGACGATAGTAGATGCCCGAAAAACACGACAACCGCAACCTAGCAAATAAGGTGCGTACATTAATAATAGACTCGAGAAATAAATGATACTTAATAAAATCAAGCTCAATTATAAAATCACGACAACTCGAGAAAAAACGATGCAAGTGGTTCTATTTTACTCTCCTATATATTCATTTTATTATTATATGCCTTTAATAAAAATCTGCCGGAACATACAGAATGTCCAAGCCGTTTTCCCATATTTAAACATATCAAATTTTTATGATACTACTCATAGAACTTACTTACTATATATAGAAAGTCCTCTCAAAAGCCCATTAAAAGATTTTACTTCTAAAGTTCCCTGCCCGACTCATCTTTGAATCACAAAATCCGGACAGTTTAGCGACCTTGACTTACGAAACCATTTTGACCATTCTAAACAACTCCATTTGTAAAACCGCCACTTGATTCTAAAAATAGACTCAAAATACTAAACTTGGAGCCTGAGATCAGCCCTTGAATCATTTTGAAACTCATTTTATAGTCCCCGAGATTCGATCCAAATATCGACAACAATTTTCGGATTGTGTCGACACTCGTTTCCCGGTACACAATCATTCAAAACATCATAACTTCGCGCTCGTTTTGATCTAGAAGCTCTACCTTATATCAAATCGAAGCTAAGGAAATTATCTACAACCCTAGTTTATAAGTTAAGTCATTTTTAAAACATAAAAATTCGGATTTTTCAGTTTACCTACTGCCCAAAATTGACTATTAAAATCTCCCACAAAATCATGTTTTTGATCAATTCTAACAATTTTCCTCATCATCCTACACCCATAATATCATCATAAACCATTCCTAACACTTGCATCATCATCAAAATCAAAAACCCAAAAATTAAAAAATCAACTTTTTATCAAAAACATGGCATGAAAATCTTTTGATCATCATTACTAACACATGCATACAACAAATTTGGATCAAACATAACCAACTTTTCTTAAAAAATTTATATGGTTGCATGTATGAAAATTTTATACCAAATTGTAGCCCTTTGAAAATGGAGGATGGGACTTGTTTTAGTTTCTCTTGGATCAAGCTAGAAAATTTTTGGTTAAGGTGTTTGTGTTGTTAATGGTGGATGGCTAAACAAAGGGTGAAGAAGAAGTTGGTTGATTTTTTTTTTGTTAAATGTATTAAAAGAAAGTGCTAGTGGAAATGTTAGGTATAGTGTGGAGTTGGGGTACTTTTTGCCAATTTGTGATAGTTTTGGTCCAAAATGTAAATATTTGTTAAAAAGCGGGAAATGACTAAAAGTCAATTTTACAAATATTTACGGGACTCGGGTTTCGTAAAAATACTTAAAAGTTTAAACGCACACGAAAAATAATAATATAACGACTCGATACGTAATTAGAATGATATCGTCGAAAATATTAAATATTGAAACGATCGATAATAAAATATAAAATTTTAGGCATCCGTCAGTATCGCGATCACTAGTAGTCCTCGTTACTCGTCAAAATATTAAAATATAATATTTAATATCGGTTTCAACTTAAACCGTTAAACGTAATAATATTTAACGTTATAAAATACTTCAAAATAATTGAAAATAGAAATAAATTATGACCTTATTTTTACGGGTTTTACATCCTCACCAGCTTAAGGGAGCGACGTCCCGGCGCTCAACTCACCTCACACACGAGTTGATCACTACCCGGAAGGATGACGACATTCCTTATAAAGAAGTCTTCGCGTTCCCACGTGGATCTCG
Source organism: Glebionis coronaria (assembly GCA_025667525.1). NCBI lineage: Eukaryota > Viridiplantae > Streptophyta > Magnoliopsida > Asterales > Asteraceae > Glebionis > Glebionis coronaria. The sequence continues at coordinate 318,239,848 of CM046879.1, read as the reverse complement.
ATCCACGATTTCCACTGGTTCTTTTACAAAACGCAACTTGTCGTCAAGTTGTATCTCACAACAAAAAAAAGAATAAATAAATCCTTATCCATCAGTCACCCGTCAAACTCGACACATGAAAATTTTATGAATCACACGAAGCTCATTCGACGACAAGAATAGATGACAGGATTTTCGGGTAAGTCCAGTTAAGAGGAATGTTGCAAACTAAAGGATATCCATCGGCCGGATAGCCATGGACACACATCAAAAGAACTAACAAGAAAACATTTTCGTCATCGAAGGGTGCTCACACGCGGGTCCCTACTCAAAAGATAATACAAATACATCATCTCACTTTCACCAACGCGCATTAAAGTCTTAATAAACATCGTCGTTGAAAGTCAAAAAGATATTACATAATATGTGTTCTACATGATCGGACGTCATCGGATGATGCCGTCTCAAGTTCTCACAACTTACGATCATTTGACTAGATCACACACCACATAAGCACATAAAAATAAAAGGTCGAACAATAACATCAAGAATAGATTTCTATTGTTAATCATCGAGAAAACCATGAACGAACCCTTGATAATAACCACTTGATCACAAGAGTCTTTCCACTTGCGGTGTCAGCTTCAACATGCTCCTCGAGGTTGTAACAAATTTATTAACTCCATTCATTAAGAGATTCGGTCCTCAATCATTCCACAAGTACACGCATAAATCCTGGTGACACTTATCGTTTCTTCTTATACACTGCTTCCCGAGATTCATTTTAAACTCAGAATAAAATAGTAATCTTCAATACGAGGAACAGAACGAGATAAAAATGAATTCAATAAACGCATAAACGGACAAGATGTGGTAAAGTGATTTAAGGTTGACGATCCACGAGAGATCTCGAATCACATAACCGTAAAACATAATAATTCACAATACTAGAAAAATGAGAGCGAAGAATAAATTAAATATTAACATTAAAATAACGTTTGTCACAATTATCCGTCCCGGATTTGGTATTACCTTAAAACTCAGTTGAGGTACTTTCTTGATAAAGATGATATATTAAAAATAGAAGTTAAATAGCTTCATAATTTATTTTGGTTGTCTTAAGAAACTTTGAAAGAATGACATGAATTTTATAAATTAAACTCATATTGTTGGTTACAATTAGAAGATATAATTTTCAAACTAAATCATTATTAGGAATATAAATTAAACCGGTAATTTCATTAGATTAAAAGTAAAGTATCATAAGTCAATTAGTTCAAAAGGTAGAACATAATTTTATTTTTAACATTAGTTTTAGTTATACAAAATATGATGTATAAATTTGACCTTTTTCTTGTAATGGTTATTTCGATAATTGAAAATCATTGGAAAATGTATAAACATAAAAATTTTATAATATGTTGTAGAAATACTTAAAGGTGTTTATTATTTCAATATAAACATGGAATATATTCGGGTTTCGAAATGTGACAAGATAACAAACGAATACGAATGAAAATAATAGTCAATAATTAATACGAAATCAATGGTATAAAGAGAACGAAGCAAATGTCGTATGAATTCTTAAAGAGAATAATAAATAAAGGCATTGATGGTATGACGATAAGAAATAATAGATTAAACAAGTTGTCAAATTTGGTTTGTGCGGTCGATGGTTCACCAATATCAGCTCGTTAACTTAGCGGTGGTCGTTACACGATCGGAAATAAGATCCATACAAAAATTTTAATAAAAGGAAATTCCTAATAATCACTTGTAAGTAAAACAAATCAAACGAACTATGTTAGTGTTTAAAGGGAGAAGTCAAAGCACGGTTCACAAGGGTGGATTTCGAGACAAACGAGAGTGACGGACGTCATCCCGGATATACGGAAATCACTCTAGTGATAATTCATTATTCACGTGCGGAGACATTCCAAAGATCTACCCAGTCGCATAAGGAAGATTGGACGAGACGGAAGAATAAAATATCGAGACTTTTAGGTCATTTATTAACAGTCCATAATTAGACGAACGGTCAAAAGAAATCAGTTACAAGACAAAATGAAGTAACAAGTGAAAAAGCGATCGTCGAGTAAAAATGTATTCGTAAGCGCGTAATTCGTTTAAGAAAAGGTAAGAAAACGTATGCGGATGCATAGAAATTGCGCCACTTGCATAAAATATAAAGGTTTTCAAAACTTCTTTTCACTTTATTTCATTTTATTTATCTTTATCATAAATACAAGTAAAAAGTTCTTTATTATCAAGATTTTTAAGGTGACTACTATTCAGCCTAGCATGGCTCCTTCTAAATTAGACATAGGTGATCAGGCCATGTATAATTTAGAAATAGCAATGCAGTGCTCAGTTTCGTCGAAAAGTATTACGTTTCTTATGTTTATATATAAACCATGCCATTTGTAAAATGGAATTTAAAAATAGTTTATAAATTTATAGGATACAAGTAATTTGTGAGATACTTAATAAGCAACTTTTAATCTTACGAAAAGTATTTTATAAGACCAAAGTAAAAATAATTGGTGAAAATAATCGTAAAACAATATCAGATTTATTTATAATATGACATTATGACAACGTATAAAGTAGTCAAAGTTTTGCAAAAAGTGGCAAATAGTAGCTCATAAAACAACCAATGAAATGGTGACAAGTTGTTAAGTTTTCAAAGGGTTATAATGTTTAGACGAAAACGTCATGAGATACGTGATAAGAATGTCGAAGAAGAATGTGAAGTCAAAACTTCAAAACTCAACCCAAATCAGTTGAAGGTTAGAAGAAAACGAAAATAAAATAACATCGAATGACAAATGAGTCATATATATGAAAAGAATAAAACAATCCAAATGTGTATTCTTTGTAAGATACTCGACACAACATGCTTTTAAGAAAGTATGTTATTCGTTTTTAAATTACACCATTAATCCGGTAATTGCTAATCCTAAAATATTTCTATTTTTAAACATTTTCACATGCAACTAGTATTCGTTAGTTGTAAAATAATATTTGTTAAAATTTTACGATCTCAAATGAAATCAAAACAGCATAGAAACATTTAAAACTCATGTTCTGAATTTTCTATCAGATTTAACTTTTAAATATGAGCCGATTAATTGACTCGATAAACGACATCTCCAAGACTCGGAGTCTAACGCATTTGGATACAAAACGAAGTTTCAGACGACTTTCTAGTTTTACCCGAGACCTGAAAACCAATGTAAAATGACCAAAATACCCCTGCAAGTTCTGTGCAGGTTTGACTTCTTTTTTTCTTTTTTTTTTTTTTAAAAAAAAAGCATGTTTTACTTTTAAGTTGTGACCTGTTTATACTGCCCCTGCAGTTTCTACATAAAATGTATTTTTCGACACTTTCTAACGGCTCAAAATATATACACATGTCTTGTGGATTTTACAACAATGAAAAATAAATCTCATAATGAGCATCAAATAAAAATATAGTATAATGAATGACATAAGATGCTTCAAGGTATTCAACACGAAATTTAGGAAGCAAAACGGTGAATGACGTTACCAAGATATAAGCGAACAATACACTTCGGAGTCGATACATATAAATGTCAACGAATTAAATCTTCACATGTCGTATAAAACGGTGATAAAAATCAACAAAATATTATGAAAACCATGATATTATTCAACACGATTATAGGAAATATTTCAAAATGTGTGACTCACACGATAGCGGTTAGTCTATTCCAAGGACACATTGAGCTACACAATGGTCTAGACACTACGTTTCAAGACGTCCAAGCACAAACAGCCGAAAGACGATTTGGATATCTATATAGATATCACAAAGGGTTAAACAATGAAAGTAACGTGCGCAGATGAAGGTATGTAAGGTCATAATATAAAATTTGTAATAAAAGCAATTTAAATACTTCAAAAATAAATACAGAAAGATCTTGAAAATTCAATGTATTTATTTAAGTTAATCATTAATAAATGATAAACTTTTATCGAAAAGTTTAACGACATAAATATATATATCGATTAAAGGGATCCTAGATATAAATATATATCCGTAAATGGATCATAGTATTTATTTATAAATACTTGGCAATACGGTATACGTAATAACGTATACTAAAATTGTAATCTCAGAAGTAGCTTGAACCTGAAGTCACGCGAAATCATGTGCACCGACTCTTTGAAAAATTAAAAAAAACCGACAGTTATAGTTTAGGTTTTTAGAAAAAGACCTAGTTCTCTATAACTCATGGCTCTGGTACCAATCTTTAACACCCCCAAATTTTCACGCAGCGGAATACATCTTTGGGTGCTAAACAATGATACAACAACACATAATTTATAAAGAACGACTCGAAAAGAGACGTTTTAAATTTATCGTTCCAAAACATTTATCAGAGTAGCGTAGTCCCAAGACATCGTAACCAAAGTACAACCAAAACAAAAGATTTAAATTGTTTTGAACAAAAGGAACGACAAATATTCAAAGAGTTTATATTGCAAAGTAGTGCACAACATTCATTCCCGTGGCTTCCAAGCTTCAGCCTTCTTGATTACCTGAAATACTTGTGAGAAAATCATCAGCAAAAATGCCGAGTGAATCTATAGGTTTATATAATCATTTTGAACACAAGCAAAGATTATAAGTTTGTGGCATGCTTAAAGGCAACAAGCATATAATAATTTGCATCAACAATAATAATTGTATTTAGCATAAATTGCAATAAGCTCATGGAACCGAGCCCTTAGACACTCCCATATCAGTCTAATAAGACGAGAGATTTATTAATTGTCGGTTACCTCCAGATTATTGGTACATTGCCGTAAACCTGACTTCTTAATATAATATGTTCAAACAGTGTGGAGGTCGGGCCTAAGCTTCTATGACAAGTCCATAAAAACTGAACCGGGGCGGCTTCCCCCATAGATCTATTAACTGTACTAGCGGTTAACCCATCATAGGTTAATTAACGGTCCATAATTGAGGCTTTAACTAAGGCAATCACTTTATGCAATTTAAAGGCAACCACGGGTCCATTCATAGAGGGACAAGCATACCATAAAAATCTTGTGTTCTAAGTTTAAAAAAAAAACATGTATTCCCCCTCGCGGGTTTTAAAAATATTTGAATGAGCTCAAACGAGGCTATAGACTCACCTTAGTACTTATAGTAGTTGAAGACGATCGCCGACGATAGTAGATGCCCGAAAAACACGACAACCGCAACCTAGCAAATAAGGTGCGTACATTAATAATAGACTCGAGAAATAAATGATACTTAATAAAATAAAGCTCAAGTATAAAATCACGACAACTCGAGAAAAAAACGATGCAAGTGGTTCTATTTTACTCTCCTATATATTCATTTTATTATTATATGCCTTTAATAAAAATCTGCCGGAACATACAGAATGTCCAAGCCGTTTTCCCATATTTAAACATATCAAATTTTTATGATACTACTCAGAGAACTTACTTACTATATATATAAAGTCCTCTCAAAAGCCCATTAAAAGATTTTACTTCTAAAGTTCCCTGCCCGACTCATCTTTGAATCACAAAATCCGGACAGTTTAGCGACCTTGACTTACGAAACCATTTTGACCATTCTAAACAACTCCATTTGTAAAACCGCCACTTGATTCTAAAAATAGACTCAAAATACTAAACTTGGAGCCTGAGATCAGCCCTTGAATCATTTTGAAACTCATTTTATAGTCCCCGAGATTCGATCCAAATATCGACAACAATTTTCGGATTGTGTCGACACTCGTTTCCCGGTACACAATCATTCAAAACATCATAACTTCGCGCTCGTTTTGATCTAGAAGCTCTACCTTATATCAAATCGAAGCTAAGGAAATTATCTACAACCCTAGTTTATAATTTAAGTCATTTTTAAAACATAAAAATTCGGATTTTTCAGTTTACCTACTGCCCAAAATTGACTATTAAAATCTCCCACAAAATCATGTTTTTGATCAATTCTAACAATTTTCCTCATCATCCTACACCCCTAATATCATCATAAACCATTCCTAACAAAAACAAAAACCCAAAAATTAAAAAATCAACTTTTTAACAAAAACATGGCATGAAAATCTTTTGATCATCGTTACTAACACATGCATACAACAAATTTAGATCAAACATAACCAACTTTTCTTGAAAAATTTATATGGTTGCATGTATGAAAATTTTATACCAAATTGTAGCCCTTTGAAAATGGAGGATGGGACTTGTTTTAGTTTCTCTTGGATCAAGCTAGAAAATTTTTGGTTAAGGTGTTTGTGTTGTTAATGGTGGATGGCTAAACAAAGGGTGAAGAAGAAGTTGGTTGATTTTTTTTTTTTAAATGTATTAAAAGAAAGTGCTAGTGGAAATGTTAGGTATAGTGTGGAGTTGGGGTAGTTTTTGCCAATTTGTGATAGTTTTAGTCCAAAATGTAAATATTAGTTAAAAAGCAGGAAATGACTAAAAGTCAATTTTACAAATATTTACGGGACTCGGGTTTCGTAAAAATACTTAAAAGTTTAAACGCACACGAAAAATAATAATATAACGACTCGATACGTAATTAGAACGATATCGTCGAAAATATTAAATATTGAAACGATCGATAATAAAATATAAAATTTTAGGCATCCGTCAGTATCGCGATCACTAGTAGTCCTCGTTACTCGTCAAAATATTAAAATATAATATTTAATATCGGTTTCAACTTAAACCGTTAAACGTAATAATATTTAACGTTATAAAATACTTCAAAATAATTGAAAATAGAAATAAATGATGACCTTATTTTTACGGGTTTTACAAATTGCGTTCTTTCCAAATAAAGTAAGTTGCTGAAGCTAACACGAGCTTTGCAATAACACTTCTATACGACTTCCTCTTAGCATAAGGAAGAATCACTGCTATTATATCATCAAAAATGGGAGAAACAGTTTGAATACCAGCCAATACACGAACATGGGACCAAACTTGTTGAGAAAACGGACATTCAAAGAATAAATGTTCGTGAGGATCCTGTTGTATTTCATATAGAGGACACTCCGCAGCAAGTGATGAAGAAATATCCCACACACTAACACGATCTTGAGTCTTCAATCGCTTATTAAATACTAGGCAAAGATTCAGTGCATGCCGAGGTATATAAATCGCAAACCAAACAACCTTAGACAACGCAACCTTAGGCATACGTGGTCTAATGGAAGACCACACTTTAGCAATCGAAAAAACCTTCGTGTTTGCCCCATCCTGCCAATGAATCTGATCACGCGTACCCTCCACAACCGAAGGTATTGACATTCCTTGTAGGAAAGCATACTTGCTAGTCAAACTATTAGACCACACCCATTGGCCATCATGAATAATAGCATGAACTTTGGTATTCATAGTGAGACATGCCCTATGAATCTCCCTCGGAGTAATATGATCAGCCAAGGGACTATAGTCACACCACCTATCAAACCAAACAGACGTCGTCATTCCATCACCAATATTGTTCCACATAAACTCATGAATGATAGGACGTAATTGTAATATCTTTCTCCATCCTCACGATAAGTTTCCCCGACAAGCAATATCCCAAAGATTATGACCCCGAAGTTTATACACATGTATCAATTGAACCCACAACGACTCCTTTAACAATAAAAGTTTCCATATATGGGAAGTCATAAGAGCCTTATTAAACATCCCCAACCTACGAATACCAAGCCCACCCTCGTCCTTAGGAAGACAAACAATCTCCCATGACACTTCTGCACGCCCTGATTTCAGACTATCTTGAGACCAAAGAAAGTTACGCATGGTTTGCTCAATATCTAAAAGAACTCGACAAAGGAGACCAGACACCGATGCCCAATATATATGCATGGAACTTAGGACTGACCTCACAAGCTGAAGACGACCCGCTGTCGATAGAGACTTATTCTTCCAATCATTAACACGCGATTTAACTTTCTCAATAAGATCTTTACTATCCCTAAAAATCAGCCTAGATGATACTAAAGGAACACCAAGATATTTAACCTGGAGCGTACCTTCTTCAAAAGGAAGAATATTCAGAATAGATGTCTTCATAAAACTGAGCACATTGCAAAAGAAAGCTGTACTCTTAGGCAGACTCGGATTCAGCCCCGACGCCTCCTTAAATTCTTCTAAAGACTCCTTTATAATAGAAGTTGAATTAATATCTCCATACAAGAATAAAAAGAGGTCATCTGCAAAACAAAGATTCACCAACTCCAGCTCCTCACAATATTTATGGTATTTGAAATAAAGAGAATTACTAACCCTCTTTTTGATCATAAGTGTAAGTACCTCCATAACTAGAGTAAACAAGTACGGAGATAATAGATCACCTTGCCGAAGCCCTCGTCCCCCTTTAAAATAACCATGCACCGCTCCATTAATGCTAACAGAGAACGAGACAGTTGTCACACATTCCATAATCCAAGATATCATACGAGAATGAAAGCCAAAACCTTGAAGAACCTCCCTAAGAAAACGCCAATCAACGGTATCATACTCCTTTTGGATATCAAATTTGAAAGCACATCTAGGTTCCCTACGATCTAAATGATAATTATGTATCAATTCTTGTGTCAACAAAATATTATCCGCAATGCTTCTTCCCGGAACAAAAGCATATTGATTAGGACTAACAAGAATCTTTAAGTTCTCTTTAATACGATTTGCAATGATTTTACTAATACATTTAAAGAGAACATTACAGCAAGATATAGGACGATAATCATTCACACGATTAGGAGCATTTACCTTTGGGATAAGTGCAATGATAGTATGATTAAGTTCTTTTAGAAGCTTCTCATTAATAAAGAATTCCCGGATAGCTTGACTGAACTCGTCCTTAATAATCGCCCATGTTTTTTTAAAGAAAGCAGCAATATACCCATTCGGACCCGGCACCATATCAAATAATGCTTGTTTAATTTCATTGTTGCTAATGGGACGCACCATTTCCTCAGCCGTATCATGGGTAACCTGGTAAAGAAACAAGTCCTCTATACTCAAATTTGAAGTATTTCCCTCCTGTCCTAAAAATTGTGTATAGTGCGACACAAAAACATAAGCCACTTGATTGCACGTATAAATATTGCCCGCGCCATCTTCAACAACATCAATACGGCTGCGACTAACTCTATTTTTCACCACCTTATGAAAATAAGTTGTATTCGCGTCCCCCTCCTTAAGCCAATTGCTCTTAGCTTTCTGTTTCAAAAAAGTATTCCTCCAGTAATAATGCTTCATTGAAAGCAGCCACAGCAGTAGCTTCGGCCTCACACAAAACTAGGTTATTCGGATCATCGTCTAAATCCGTTTGAGCTTTATCAAGTTCATCACGTAGGCGATTAACATTACAATGTAAGTTCCCTTTATCGATCAAAATTTTACACAGTGGTTCCCTTAGCAACTTTAGGCGCTAAGTAACTCTGAACATGTGAAAACCACTAAATTGTATGACCCAACCCTCTTTAACAACATCCAGAAATCTCTCGTTTCGAGTAATAATATTAAAAATTTTAAAAGGGCACAGTTGCTGTTTCATAATAGTAGGAATAAACAACACTAAAGGCGAGTGATCTGACACCCGATAAGGCTTAAAAACAACATAGGACCCAACAAACACAGCAGTAAAGTCCAATTTAGCCATTATCCTATGAAGTTTTTAAGAAGACCCCCACTACCCTTCGGCTTTTGAGACCACGTGAATTGCAGCCCTGAATGTTGTACATCAGTAACCTAAATGTCAGTAACACAATCTTGAAACTCTCTCATAGCAATATCAACATTGGAAGTTCCCGCCCATGTATCACTAGCTTGCAAAGTGGCATTAAAATCACCAAAAACACACCAAGGTCGACCTCGAACATACTGCTTATGCCTCCTAAGACTAGCCCATAGATTTCGTCTCCTATTATATCTATTATGAGCATAGACGAAAGTACAAAAAAAGCTCCTTTCTCTCCAATTTCAAACAAACCCTAGTATGAATAGCTTGGTCATTTGAATTAATAACAGCAACATCAACGTCATTATGATTCCAGCCAAGAATGATTCTTTCACCTTTATCACAATGACTTCCATTAAGCGTCCAATCCCAATGTTGAAAAACCATAGCACACATTCGAAGAAGATTGGAATCTTTCACATGTGATTTGAGAATAACACATATGGACAGTGAGTTCTCCAAAATCATATGCCGAACTTCACTTTGTTTAGGGAGAAATTCAGGCCCCTAATGTTCCACAATGCAATATTAATCATGGATAACTGTGGCTGAAAGAGTGCTTGCCCCTTTAGACGTAGTAGTATTAGTTGCATTAGGACCCTCCATAATCATATCTTCATCAGCCTCCGAGTCACTTTCATTCAGCACCTCTCTGGTTGCATCTTCCTCCCAGTCCGTCTCTCCATCCTTACCTTCATTCAGAGCACTAAATGAGTTCTGAAGGCTTACAGTAGCTAGTTTGGATGACCCCGAACGTTGGTCATGCATATGAACACCCTTAGGAGCACCCGAATTATGTTTTTTAGGCTGAGAAGACAACTCCTGTCCATTTCTTATAATAAAATTGAGTATCACTTTTCCCTAACTTAATACCCTCAATCTTATGCCTTGGATGAGGATTACTATTTGCCTTCTTCTTAGTGACCTCCACAAAACCCTCATTATCTGCAACGGACACTTTCTTAGTAGTTACAAGAGGCAGTGTAGGGCATGCCTCACTAACATGATCGAAAACCTTACAAATGTGACACCTCGATGGTGTCCATTCATACTCCATCTCAACAGTAGCCAAAGAGTGTCCCTCACCATCACCCCGTGGAATAGACATAACCATCGATTTCGATAACTCCTCCTCAGTCGACACCTCCACTAAAGCTCTTGCATATTCATTCTTTCCTCATGATCTTAAACACATGTTACTAGTATATGTATCAAGCATTATGGGTCGTCCAATCTGAGTAGTAATCAGACTTAACCCTAGTTTCGAATACGCTGCAATAGGAACATGTCTCAGTTTAACCCAAACAGGGGTCTTCTTTGTTTCCTCCTTCTTCAATAACGTAGTAGGCGTCCAAACATTCAGAATCAAAGGAACAAGTCGAATTAGCCATGGACCGCCCTTAAGAACTTTCTCCATCCCCTCCCTAGTTTCAAATTGGAAGAGGAAAAAATCATCATCTAGCATCACACGCTTTAAACCATACTTCTCACATGTGTTTTTCACATAGTTTTCAACAAGAGGAAAGGCAAGCCTCTTTCCAATGAAATACCCATAAAGGGTATTAGCGAAACGAGACATGATTTCATTCACAACCTGCAAAAGAATAGAGATTCTCGCACCCTCAACCTTCTCATCATTACACACTTATTTAATCTTTACTTCCTTATGAATCATAATACTGGGTTTTTAGCCAAGTATAAAATAAATTCATTCCAAGTCTTTTCGAATTGATTACCGTTAATTAGTGCGACTCAGTTGTTCATGGTGGAAAAATAAGAAAGGTTGGTTATCTAAAACTAGTTAAAAGAAAAGGCGTCGTTAAGTGATTAAAATAAAAATAAAGCGAGAAAAGATTAAACTAAAAATAAAGACTTTTAAAAGTAAATGACGAGAAATTAAATGACGTAAAATTAAAACTTGACGAAAAGTAAATTTGACAATGCAAAACGTAATTAAAACAGACTAAAAACAAAACGAGAAAAACTGTCACTTTTTCTCTAAAAATAAAAACTAGAAAATTCCTTCATTCGGAAAAATATCCTTCACTCGGGATAAATGCTTCGTTCGGAAAAAGTCCCTCACTCGGAATAGTCCTTCGTTCGGAATATCTTCTTCATTCGGAATAGTCCTTGGTTCGGAATAATAAGCTCGTTCGGGAAAAATGTCTCGTTCGGGAAAATTCACTCGTTCGGGAAAATCTTCTCGTTCGGGAAAATAACTCGTTCGGGAAAATCTTCTCGTTCGGGATATTTTGCTCGTTCAGGAAAGTTCACTCATTCGGGAAAATCTTCTCGTTCGGTAAAATTAATGCTCATTCGGGAAATCTACTTGGTTCGGGAAAGAAGAACTGGTTCGGTAAAAACTGGGCAAAATGAAAACAATGACTAAAAAAAAGGAAAAACAAGGCACGAATTTAACTAAAAACAACCATAATCAATATAAAAATTAAACCAAAATAACCACTAATGATTAACTAACAATAACCAATCGAACCAAATCAATTAAACTAACAGCAATAACCAAAACAATCAAAATCCACTTGATTAAATCTATGAAAACTCAAGAACACAACCAAAATCAAAAGCAAAGATTAAACACGTTAAGGATACTAGCTAGAGTAATACTGGGTTTTTAGCCAAGTATAAAATAAATTCTTTCCAAGTCTTTTCGAATTGATTACCGTTAATTAGTGCGACTCAGTTGTTCTTGGTGGAAAAATAAGAAAGGTTTGGTTATCTAAAACTAATTAAAAAAAGGCGTCGTTAAGTAATTAAAATAAAAACAAAGCGAGAAAAGATTAAACTGAAAATAAAGACTTTTGAAAGTAAATAACGAGAAATTAAATGACGTAAAATTAAAACTTGACGAAAAGTAAATTTGACAATGCAAAACGTAATTAAAACAGACTAAAAACAAAACGAGAAAAACTGTCACTTTTTCTCTAAAAATAAAAACTAGAAAATTCCTTCATTCGGAAAAATATCCTTCACTCAGGATAAATGCTTCGTTCGGAAAAAGTCCGTCACTCGGAATAGTCCTTCGTTCGGAATATCTTATTCATTCGGAATAGTCCTTGGTTCGAAATAATAATCTCGTTCAGGAAAAATGTCTCGTTCGGGAAAATTCACTCGTTCGGGAAAATCTTCTCGTTCGGGAAAATAACTCGTTCGGAATATCTACTTCATTCGGAATAGCAAAACTTGACTTAAACACGTTAAGGATACTAGCTAGAGTAATACTGGGTTTTTAGCCAAGTATAAAATAAATTCATTCCAAGTCTTTTCGAATTGATTACCGTTAATTAGTGCGACTCAGTTGTTCTTGGTGGAAAAATAAGAAAGGTTTGGTTATCTAAAACTAATTAAAAGAAAAGGCGTCGTTAAGTAATTAAAATAAAAACAAAGCGAGAAAAGATTAAACTAAAAATAAAGACTTTTGAAAGTAAATGAGAGAAATTAAATGACGTAAAATTAAAACTTGACGAAAAGTAATTTTGACAATGCAAAACGTAATTAAAATAGTCTAAAAACAAAACGAGAAAAACTGTCACTTTTTCTCTAAAAATAAAAACTAGAAAATCCTTAATTCGGAAAAATATCCTTCACTCGGGATAAATGCTTCGTTCGGAAAAAGTCCCTCACTCGGAATAGTCCTTCGTTCGGAATATCTTCTTCATTCGGAATAGTCCTTGGTTCGAAATAATAATCTCGTTCGGGAAAAATGTCTCGTTCGGGAAAATTCACTCGTTCGGGAAAATCTTCTCGTTCGGGAAAATAACTCGTTCGGGAAAATCTTCTCGCTCGGGATATTTTTCTCGTTCAGGAAAGTTCACTCGTTCGGGAAAATCTTCTCGTTCGGTAAAATTAATGCTCATTCGGGAAATCTACTTGGTTCGGGAAAGAAGAACTGGTTCGGTAAAAACTGGGCAAAATGAATCAGTGACGAAAAATAAGGAAAAACAAGGCACGAATTTAACTAAAAACAACCATAATCAATCTAAAAATTAAACCAAAATAACCACTAATGATTAACTAACAATAACCAATCGAACCAAATCAATTAAACTAACAACAATAACTAAAACAATCAAAACCCACTTGATTAAATGTATGAAAACTCAAGAACACAACCAAAATCAAAAGCAAAGATTAAATAAGAAAAGCTTGATTAAAAGTAAAGATTCAACAATAAAAACTTAAAGATTAAAGATCTTACAAATTAATCTAGAGAGAGAAAGCATAAACTTAGAGAGAGAAGTAAACTATACTACTCCTAATCTAACCTAACTAAGCCTAAAACTAACCAACCCTCAAATGACAAATGAGGGTGGTATTTATAGGAGAGGGGAGTGGTTGGTGGCTTCCTCCTTTCTTTCTTTCTTTCTCATCTTTTCGTCTTCTAAGTTCTTCGACTTTTTCGACTTTGTCTCGTGATTAGTTTAAACTCATCTTGTAATTTCTTCATAAATTAGACTTGAGTTCTTCGGCGTTATTAAACTTCCGTCTTTAGACTTTTTCTTCGATAAATCTTTAGAATAGGCCTTGGACTTCCATTCTTTTGTATCCTTGATATTTTGACTTCGTTTTTTGTCTTTTTCTTCGACTAAAAGCCCGTGAAAGCCCGTATTTTCTTCCCTTTTCACATTTTGATCCTAAATCACAACAAAAACACAAACCACGCATAATTCCGACATTTACGACATAAAATACACGTTATGGTCTTGTTTTTATTATAATTAAGTGGTAAAAGGATGGGTGTTTTCACACTTATTAAATTCATTTTAATGTAGGAATTTTTGCAAATTCTTTTTATGTTCGTTTATCGTTCAACAAATCGACTCGAAATTGATCTCAAATTAACGTGGATTTATTTGTTCTTGGTAAAACGTATTTTTTTAAATTTTAAACTAAATACTATTAAAAACTATTTAATTAACTATTTTAAAACTATCTTAAATAAATGTGAAAAAACTAATTTTAAAATAAAACTTAAACCTAAATTTAAATCTAAATAATTTTAAACTAAAAACTTTAAATGAAAACTATTTCTAAACAAAACTAAATTGAAAACTAATTTAAATTATAAAAGTAATTAAAATAAAATATTTTTTATCTTTTTATTTTTTTTAAAAACTAAATAAAAGAAAATTGATATAAAACTTTTAATTAAAATTAATAAAAACTTAAACTTGTATTTAAACTAATAATTAAAATCTGACAGCTATAATTACCCTATTTTAGTTAATGAACGTGTATTAAAACACAAATAAGTGGCTAGCTAAGATGGTAAGGCGTATGACTATTGAACGAAAGGTCGCAGGTTCGAGTCCTAGACCAGACAAATTTTTGCTATTTATTTATATTTTTTGACTTTTTTGGAACGATAGAACTCTCAGACCAAAAGGGTCTGAGACTTTAAGCAGTAGAAATCAACAATATGAAAAACCAAATAACCAGATAAAAATATCATCAATAAGCTAAAAACTGAATGAAATCAAATAGCAAATTAAAACCTAAACAAAAATAAGCAAATCAACAGCTCAATAAGCTAGCAGATCCAAAACCAAAATAAGCAAAGAAGAATAAAATAAGCCAACACCTAAACAAGCTATAAAGTAGATAAGCATACTAAGCAGATAAACAAGTCTAAACAGATTACTACTAAATTAATAAATCAGCAAATCAACTAAATCCAATAAGCAAATAATAACACAAACAGACTTAACCAGATCGATCAAGCTGCCAAGACAAATAAACTAAATCTACCAAAACTGAATAAGTAGAACTAACAGATCTCAATAAGCATTAAACAAACCAGTTACCAAAAAAATAAGCAATATAAATGCAGGAAAATCAAACTAACAATCCTAAGCAGACTAAACAAATGAATCAATGCTTAAACAAATAACTTATACTAGCAAATCCAAACAGAAACTTAATTAACAAATAACACTCGAACCACTTAACATATTAGATAAAAAAACATAAGCAGATAACAAACTAATTAAAAAAAAGTTGTAAAATAAAAGAAATCGAGAACCTTATGTCGAAAACCCGTTGGGAAGAAGACGCAACGCTGAGCCGTCTTATCAACCAGAATCGAAACCACCACCGTTAGACATCAAAACCAACTCGAACCACCATCGAAGGCTTCTCGAACCAGATTTAAAAAGATCTTCCCAGTAGGGGAAAACTCATCAACCACTTTTTATTTTTTTAATATTAATTAATATAAACTTTAACAGTAATTTTAATAAACAGATTTAAAGAAATCACTTGCAAATTTAAAACAGAAAAGGAAATTGAGGCACGAGATTAAACTGAAAATAAATTTCATTAATAATTAAAAATCATTACAATACTGAAAATACAATTTATCCTATCATCTAATTTGCATAAAAATAAAATTAAAACTAAAATTAATCCTACTCCTAAATTAATAAAAAAACAGTAAATAAAGAAAAATGGAATACACCATTACAAGTTGTGGGAGGAGGTTTTATAGGAAAACCCTAATCTCTTTGATGAACTTGGTGCTCACGTAAATCAATCTTGGCCGCATCTTTCTTCTCTCTCTTTTCTCACACTTGATCAACGGCTGAAAAGAATCCCTTATCACGCGGATCGCCAAGGTGGATGCATATGTGCTTCTTGAAGGCTGATGTGGAGGATGTTTATTGGAGGATTGGTGTTGGTGAGTTGTAATAACCAATCAAAAGAGGGAAAAACAACCACGTCCTCCATCTTTTTCATTCCAGTTTTGATGGTGATTTAATTAAAAGGTGTGCATCACACGCGCCTTTAATTTAACAAGCAATGAAATCCCCAATTTTTTAGGGTTTGGGGGGATGGGATAATAAGGCTGCGTTTATTTTGAGGTGAGGTGAGAGAAAGAGGTGGAAACATTGTAAGTATCGAAACAAATGGGGAGTGGGTAAATAATTATCATTTATTTGTGTGAGTTGGGATAAGAGTAAAACGTGTATGGGGTGGGGTGTGTGAGGGTTGACTAGGCTTTTTTTTTCAAAACAAAGTTTTAATCTTTGTTCCATTTTGTGTAAGTAATTTGGGCTTGGCCCAAATTGTATTATTCATCCGTTTCTTTTTGGCAAGATATATGGGATTGGGCCCAAAGTTCTTTTAATCCGTCTTTAATAAGTTTTGGGCCTTAATGGGCTTTTGATCCACAAGCAAATACTTATTAAATCCACTAATGTGCTTTTGGTCCCAATACCCAAATGTGGGACCCACAAAGCTCAAATATCTTCAAAAAGATTAAATCCGCTAAAATCGAGCTCGATTTCGGCTTCTTTGATCATTTCTTCAATACCGTGTTGAATTTGTCGGTTTTCATGATCTTTGGCACACTTTTGGTCTTTGACTTTGTCTTTGTCTTTTTCTTGGATTTTTCTTCAACATTTGACCGTGAAATCCCGTGTTTTCTTTCCTTTTGATCATTTGTACCTATTTCATACAAAAACACAAAACCACGCGTAATTCCGACTTTTACGATATTAAACACATGATTAGGTCTTGTTTTTCCTTGATTTTAGGGGCAAAAGGATAAGTGTTTACACACTTATTAAATCCCCTACACTTGACCATTGCAATGACCCCATGCAATGCATAGTTTTAAAGCATAAAGTTACATTTTTCTCATTATTAACCCATCTTCGCCTTTATTGAGATATACTATTACTAATATGACGGAAAGATGAAAAACTTTACAGGAAACAAAAGTTATAACGATTTATTAACTTGGAAATTATTTGATGGAAGAAACCCGTAAAGAAATCTAAGACTTAAATTAGGGCTTTGGTGTCATGAATATTAATCACCCTCAAGTTTCACGTTCCCCATACCAAGCTTAAAAACGAGATCATTGTTTACCATAAGTCCTTAAGTTAAAACCACTCATATAAGATATTTGTGTAATACTCTTTCTCCAATTCCTACATTGTATCTCTAGATTTTATTGATTGTCATTCACCCGCAGGCTCATTTGACATATTTGATAATTATTAGTCCAAAAATGAAGGCAAAACGGTGCAAACTCGACACTCAAAACCTAACCTCGTCCTTAAAAACGTTGTTACTAAAGTAAGCCCACATCAAGGATGATTTACCACGATTTGGGGAATAAATTCCCGGACCCAAAATTTGGCCAATAGTACTACTTATTAATTATTTCTCCAAAGTCATGTTGACTTTATGTGGAGTTTAGCAAGTTCACATCATATACCCTTAGGCTCTTTAATATGTAAATATGCTCCTCATCTATTGTCCACACCCTAAGGCTCCTTGAACGATAAACGAGGGAATTGATTTTTGATCAATTTTTATTCAACACTTACCATGCCATACACCCTAAGGCTCTAATGACCAGGTTCGTGCTACATGCCCCACACCCTAAGGCTCCTTGAGGTCATGTTTTAATCTTATTCTTTCTTATTTATGATATATATAGTAGGCCAAATTCCGCGGTCCCATGGTCTGAATACCTCCTACTTAGTGGTTATGAGCCACCTTAGTCGGAAGTCCACAACGCTGGCACCCTCAATGTGTTAATGCTTTAATTACAAGGAGTTAAAAGATTTGGCTAAGAGTTAAGATATCGAATCTACACTGTAAAAGTCCTCATTTATTAAGCAATTATATATACAAGCGGGGAGAAAGAGCCAAAAACTCATATAAGTAGGAATTAACCTTTAAACTTATTATCAACTCTATCATCTTTCGTTCTCCACAATTTAAAATCTCAAGGGATGAGACTCGTGGATGCTTAGCCTAATAAACCAATTAAGGTCCATATGGTTAAGGATACTAGCTAGAGTAAACTTGGATAAGTAAACTCGGGTTGAGTCAAAATATTCACGACGGACCTAAAATATCAAGATATCTAAACTTGTTAAAACCATTTTATTCATTTATTTATTTATTTATTTACTTTATTCTTGAAATAGAAAATATAAATACGATACGATGACAAAAGGAAAGAAAATAAAAGAAAATACTACTAGGCCAAAATAGATCAAAAATTTGAAAATTGTTGAAATTTTTTTAATTTTCCGGTTAAATGGGGTCAAATTCATGGAAAAGCCCACTAAAATTCGATAGAAGTCCCCCTACACTTAATATAAACATTGTCCTCAATGTTTAAGCATGTGAGAGAATAAAATCCCCTACACTTAGGACATTGAGTACGTTGTTTAAAATCGAGCTAAAGAAGGGACAACTAAATTGATCACATTTATTCGTCTTATTTATATACATGTATGAATCACAATTGTTAAAACTTATCGAAGGAACCGGGTACACGGGAAACACGGGATCACGTGTCGCGTCAAAAATACCAAAAGTGGATCATTAAGCACAAGTCCCTGCACAACAACACAAAACAAACAACCTACACGGCTCCCCCTACACTTATTGTAGAAAATAGATAAAAAGTAGATCATCGGGTTGCCTCCCGAGAAGCGCTTGTTTTTGTTAACCGAGTCACGAGCCTGACTCGACCCCGAATTAAATGGTCCATGGGGAAGCCTATAATATAATACCGGGATCATAAATCTTATCCTCGGTCCCGGAGGAACATAATAAATGAGAGGCAGGAGGATAAGTCATGAAAGGTAAAAAGGTACTCTCAACATATGTGAAGTTATCATCCACGGGAGTATCAATATTAAGAAACTCATCGATCTCGAGAATGAGAAAACCATCATCATCACTAAAAGTGATATGTGGAAGAGAATCGATGGTAGAATCAAAAGTAATTGGTGAAGAGGCAAATGTGAATTTATCAAAATCCGAGTTTTCAAAATCAATATCAATATCAAGTTTTAAAACTCCATTTGCCTTCTCATCAATACCATGATCACAATTAAGCTCATGCGATAAATCCAATAACACGGGATCATAAAAAGCATCCTCGTGATGGAATTTCTCAATACTCGAGGTATAAAAATCATCACTAAGGAGTAAAGAATCCGATAAATCTTTAGTATCATGGTTTTCAAAAGTCGGTTTTGGTAAAATAGGAGAATCATCCTCATCCGATCCCGAGGAATAATTAAAAATGTAGTCGGAATCACAAGATAACTCATCCCTTTCTACAAACTCCTTAGATGTAGGACCAATTAATGGTTCTTCTTCTATGCACTTATTATAAAGTTCTTCACACTCCTCAAAAATTGGTTTATCAAAACAAGTCTCACTTAGAGGATTTGAAGAAAGCATAAAGTCATTTGAAGGAGTAGGTGAAGGAGTCATAAAAGAAATGGGGTCATCAATGGGTAATGTAGGCTCAAGTATAATCTCAGGAATTTCCTCAATAGGTGAGGAAAGAGGAGAGCTAATTGTATCCGTGGGTGTCAACACCGGAGGGGGAGTAAAACTCATGATAATCTCCGGACCTTGTCTCTCCTTTATTGGCGGAGAGATGGAAGGATCCACAGTGGGAACATCACTACTAGTAGTGGTGTTAGCCTCAACATCAACTCTCAAAGACGGCTCAATAACACCTTGAGCTTGATAGGTTTCTAAAATGAGCATGAATTTTCTATCGGTTTCCTCTTGCCATTCTCTTAGTAATCTATCATGTTCCTCAAGTTTATGAAGAATTAAGTCCATTTGAGTTTGTGAAATACTCCCTTGATTATAGTTTTGAAAATTGCCTTCATTTAGAAAACCTTCATTATTTGAAAACCCTTAATTTTGAATTTCCCCATAAAACCGTTGATCATAATGTGGTGGGTCACTAGTTGTAGGAAAAATAGGGGAGCCATAACACACACTTTCCTCATTATTATAAACCTCCTCATAAGTTTTGTCACAATTAAAATAAGCATGAGGTCCACCACAAGTCGTACACTCCTCAGACATAATCTTATAACGTTCTTCTTGCAATATTTCCCAAATCGGACGATTATCCATGATAGTGCCGAAAGAAATCGAAATAACAATAATACGTAATATTTTTGGTGTAATACTTTAGGAAAAGTATTACTTTTGGATTTTTTTTAATTTTTTTGGTGCAAATCTTAGGAAAGAATTTGCTTTTGATGATTTTTTAATTTTTTTTTTGTATTTTTATCTTTTTGATTTTTTTTATGTTTTTTATTTTTTAACAAGAAAAATAACTTTCAAAATCGAACGGATCCCAAAATCCAAATCGTCTCACGACAAATCGTCAATCGTAACGAGCGAAGCGGCAGCGTCGCCATTTTAATGTAGGATTTTTTGCAAATTCTTTTTATGTTCGTTTATCGTTCCACAAATCAACTCGAAATTGATCTCAAATTAACGTGGATTTATTTGTTCTTGGTAAAACGTATTTTTTGATATTTTAAACTAAATACTATTAAAAACTATTTAATTAACTATTTTAAAACTATCTTAAATAAATAAATGAAAACTATTTCTAAACAAAACTAAGTTGAAAACTAATTTAAAATTATAAAAGTAATTAAAATAAAATATTTTTTATCTTTTTATTTTTTTTAAAACTGAATAAAAGAAAATTGATATAAAACTTTTAATTAAAATTAATAAAAACTTAAACTTGTATTTAAACTAATAATTAAAATCTGATAGCTATAATTACCCTATTTTAATTAACGAACGTGTATTAAAACACAAATAAGTGGCTAGCTAAGATGGTAAGGCGTATGACTGTTGAACGAATGGTCGTAGGTTCGAGTCCTGGACCAGACAAATTTTTGCTATTTATTTATATTTTTTGACTTTTTGGAATGATAGAACTCTCAGACCAAAAGGGTCTGAGACTTTAAGCAGTAGAAATAAACAATATGAAAAACCAAATAAGCAAATAAAAATATCATCAATAAGCTAAAAACTGAATGAAATGAAATAGCAAATTAAAACCTAAACAAAAATAAGCAAATCAACAGCTCAATAAGCTAGCATATCCAAAACCAAAATAAGCAAAGAAGAATCAAATAAGCCAACACCTAAACAAGCTATAAAGTAGATAAGCATACTAAGAAGATAAACAAGTCTAAACAGATTACTACTAAATTCATAAATCAACAAATCAACTAAATCCAATAAGCAAATAATAACACAAACAGACTTACCCAAATCGATCAAGCTGCCAAAACAAATAAACTAAATCTACCAAAACAGAATAAGCAGAACTAACAGATCTCAATAAGCATTAAACAAACCAGTTACCAAAAAAAATAAGCAATATAAATGCAGGAAAATCAAACTAACAATCCTAAGCAGACTAAACAAATGAATCAATGCTTAAACAAATGACTTATACTAGCAAATCCTAACAGAAACTTAACTAACAAATAACACTCGAACCACTTAACATATCAGATAAAAAACATAAGCAGATAACAAACTAATTAAAAAAAACTTGTAAAATAAAAGAAATCGAGAACATTATGTCGAAAACCCGATGGGAAGAAGACGCGACGCTGAGCCGTCTTATTAACCAGAATCGAAACCACCACCGTTAGACATAAAACCAACTCGAACCACCATCGAAGGCTTCTCGAACCAGATTTAAAAAGATCTTCCCAGTAGGGGAAAACTCATCAACCACTTTTTATTTTTTTTAATATTAATTAATATAAACTTTAACAGTAATGTTAATAAACAGATTTAAAGAAATCACTTGCAAATTAAAAACAGAAAAGGAAATTGAGGCACGAGATTCAACTGAAAATAAATTTCATTAATAATTGAAAATCATTACAATACTGAAAAACTGAAAATACAATTTATCCTATCATCTAATTTGCATAAAAATAAAATTAAAACTTAAATTAATCCTACTACTAAATTAATAAAAAACAGTAAATAAAGAAAAATGGAATACACCATTACAAGTTGTGGGAGGGGGTTTTATAGGAAAACCCTAATCTCTTTGATGAACTTGGTGCTCACGTAAATCAATCTTGGCCGCATCTTTCTTCTCTCTCTTTTCTTACACTTGATCAACGGCTGAAAAGAATCCCTTATCACGCGGATCGCTATGGTGGATGCATATGTGCTTCTTGAAGGCTGATGTGGAGGATGTTTATTGGAGGATTGGTGTTGGTGAGTTGTAATAACCAATCAAAAGAGGGAAAAACAGCCACGTCCTCCATCTTTTTCATTCCGGTTTTGAT
Organism: Glebionis coronaria; assembly: GCA_025667525.1. Classification (NCBI taxonomy): domain Eukaryota; kingdom Viridiplantae; phylum Streptophyta; class Magnoliopsida; order Asterales; family Asteraceae; genus Glebionis; species Glebionis coronaria. The sequence continues at coordinate 318,216,958 of CM046879.1, read as the reverse complement.
GGTGATTTAATTAAAAGGTGTGCATCACACGTGCCTTCAATTTAACAAGCAATGAAATCCCCAATTTTTTAGGGTTCGGGGATGGAATAATAAGGCTGCGTTTATTTTGAGGTGAGGTGAGAGAAAGAAGTGGAAACATTGTAAGTATCGAAACAAATGGGGATTGGGTAAATAATTATCGTTTATTTGTGTGAGTTGGGATAAGAGTAAAACGTGTATGGGGTGGGGTGTGTGAGGGTTGACTAGGCTTTTTTTTCTCAAAACAAAGTTTTAATCTTTGTTCTGTTTTGTGTAACTAATTTGGGCCTGGCCCAAATTGTATTATTCCTCCGTTTCTTTTTGGCAAGACATATGGGCTTGGGCCCAAAGTTCTTCTAATCCGTCTTTAATAAGTTTTGGGCCTTAATGGGCTTTTGATCCACAAGCAAATACTTATTAAATCCACTAATGGGCTTTTGGGCCCAATTCCCAAATATGGGACCCACAAAGCTCAAATATCTTCAAAAAGATTAAATCCGCTTAAATCAAGCTCGATTTCGGCTTCCTTGATCATTTCTTCAAAACCGTGTTGAATTTGCCGGTTTTCGTGATCTTTGGCACACTTTTGGTCTTTGACTTTGTCTTTGTCTTTTTCTTGGACTTTTCTTCAACATTTGACCGTGAAATCCCGTGTTTTCTTCCCTTTTCACATTTTTATCCTAAATCACAACAAAAACACAAACCATGTATAATTTCGACATTTACGACATAAAATACACGTTATGGTCTTGTTTTTATTATAATTAAGTGGTAAAAGGATGGGTGTTTTCACACCTATCAAACCACCGGTTTGTTGAGCATTGCTGCAAACGAGCTTGTAGATGAACCCCCTGGTTGCTCATTATTAGTAACAGCAGGTTGAGTAGGCTTTTTCTGATTTAACACTTTGTCTTCAATATTCAAAACCTTAGCCGCCTTAATGTTATCAACAATTGAGTACACAGCCGAGGTAAGCTACCCGTGAACCCATTATTTGTATTATGCTCCATCTCTAAAAAAACCCTAATAAACAAAACCCACGAAACCCTAAAACACGTTAGGGCTCCAAACACAGAAATCAATGATACCCTAGCCTGCTTCCATTCGGGGAACAATTAATAAAATAGTCAGGTCCAAATACAAAACCTTTATACTATGTGAAACAATCCGCAGACCCTAATAAAACCCCCAAAACCTAGCTATACCGTTTAAGAAAATAGAGAATAACTACCAGATTCATGTTAATATCAATAACACACGAGCCAGTTGATCACAAAGACGCTAGGACAGAGCGAATCCGAAGCCTAACGCTTATCACAAGCTAGTTGATGTGGTAATGACAAGAACAATGAAAGAATTCACCACCCCCACAGACGAAATTGATCACAAGAACGATAGGGCAGAACGAGTCTGAAGCCTAACGCCTATCACAATATCGTTGATGGTACAATGATGAATCCAGAAGATAGTGAAAACGCTATTTAAAAGAGGATGATAAGGAAGGAGTGGATCAGAAAAGATGAAGAAGATGGATCTGTGAATTGCCCATAGTATTGAGAGAATTAGGGTTTACAGAAAAGATAATGTTTATTTAAATAAATCGAGATATATTTGTATGTACATTTATTTAAATAAACTTATGTTAAAATAATTAATAACCTAATTATTCATGTACATTAATTTAATTAATTAAAACTTAGGTTAATTAATTAATATCTTTGAAGGTAAAGTTTAATAACATTAAACATGTAATATTATTAATTAGTATTAACTTATGATAAACATGAAATAACATTATTAATTAATAATAGTAAGTTAAGCCTAAGTATTTATTATTATTAAACTTTACAATATAATTATACATGACATAATATAAGCTTATTAAAATATATGTTCTACCATTTAATTATTTAATAAGCATACGATTAATTATGGAAATACAATAATTATAGAAACATGTTAATTATGGAATTATACTAATTATGGAAACATGATAAATATGGAAATACACTAAATATGCTAACATGCAATTTATAGAAACATGCTAAATATGGAAACTTTCTATTTTTGGAAACTTACTAACTATGGAAACTTTCTATTTTTATAAACTTACTGTTTATGGAAACTTACTATTTTTGGAAACTTACTATAGGAAACCTGCAATTTTTGGGAAGTTACTATATAAAGAAACCTGTTATTTTTATAAAGTTACTCATTATGTTATAACAAGTACTGTAACACATAAACCTGACATACATGAATCTAAACACATGAAACTATAAGAAACACATGATTTAAACATGAAATAATAAGACAAGACAAGAACAAGTATAATAAGTATGAACACGTCAAGTAAACTACATAACAAGTATGTATAAGTAAACTGACTCTTATTCATGTCCCTTCATTATGTAGCTATTGTAAAGTCGGAGTGATCTTCGCGTTCGTTTTCGTCTTCATTTACTTGACATAAGGTACGGATATTCCGTCCTTCAGTAAGGACATTCTTTCTTATACTTAGGATATCCCCATTAGCAGCCATATGTTTTCCCCAGTAGTTTATGTGTCTTAAACACATCAGTATATGTTATGATTATTTTAGATTGCCTGAGCTATATACATGCATGCCAGTTTCACCTAGTTATTGGGGTTCCATGACCATAACACTGGAGGCACCAGTGTTATGACTCTTCTGCGGTGAAAGTCATTGCTCGCAGCGTCCCTTTACGTTATTTGGCCTATGTTACTATTATCATGTGGGTCGAATGGGTGCATCCTAGGACAAGTTAGTAAGATTTCATGGTAACTACGGTGTGTGCCTTGCATCCGTTATAAGAGCTGATCCCTCCACTCATTATATATATATATACATACATACATATATATATATATATATATATATATATATATATATATATATATATATATATATATATATATATATATATATATATTAGTTAGAGGCATCCCTTCTAATTGCATGATGAGGTCACCCCTCTAAGTATTCATGCACGTTGATATAACATGGTCTATATAGGCTCCGAGCATATTTAAAATACAGATTTTCAAGATAAACTAAACACAAGTCTTTTCAGAAATATAAACCAGTCTTATGAACTTAAACCAGGTTTTCCAGGATGTATATTTATTCCGCTGTTATTCATTTCATTTCATTACTTGCTTATGTTTATGTTTTACATTTATTTTTATATATCCGCACATTGATCGTATTGCTCAGCCGTATTTTCTTTCCATGTCCCAATACGGCAGGTACTAAAGGGCAAAGCTAGGAACCAAGAGTACGTGCATGGAATGAGGTGCCATTCTTCTCTCCTTCTTTAATGCATTTACATACTTTTGCTTTGCTGCACATGTTTAGTCCTTTCCCTTATATTCTATACTTATGCATTTCGTGTGTGGAGCTTATGTTGGAACCGATGTTGTTTCCGGTTTCCTTTACGGTCATTTAATGTTTTAGAGATTTACGTTGCATGCTTTGATGACACACCATAATTATTACGTAACGGTCCATTTATCCAAATGGGGTGTTACAATTATGGTATCATGGCCCAAGGTTTCGATTTGTAGGCTCTTAAAATTGACCTGTGACTAGTGGGTAGTCATCAGTGTCTTCCTAAACTGGACAATTTATTTTCATGCATTTTGTTTCATGTATCATTGTTGCAGAAATTTTGACTAAGTAATGGTTGGTATAGGACTGGCCATATTTAGTCGCATGTGTTTTATTCGAATTATTTTGCTTGGTGAACCGACCCATAGACGTTCACATTTTCTCATGTCATTTTGTTTTGATGAACCGACCCATAAGAATTCATCCTGTCATGTCAATTTTGTTTGGTGGATCGACCCATAGGCGTTCACCCAAACTCATGTCATTTTCGTTGGCTATGCCTTCATAAACTGTTTCATGCATCATTTTCTTATGTTTATCCTATGTTCTAATCAGCTTAATCATTTCATTTCCTCTTTTAAACTGTCAGATGGTCATGACACGCGAGCAAGAACTAGTAGCAGCTGTCCAAGCAGCTATGCAGGCAATGCTTCCTCAAATTAGGAACCAGATTTAGAATGAATACCAGAACATTCCCAATCAAAACAATCCTCCTCCTCCTCCACCGGTTACTTTGCACACTTGGCTTGAGAGGTTTAACAAGTGGAAACCTAGATCTTTTGAGAAAGCTGAGATATCATTTGATGTGGAAAACTGGATTTCGCATATGGAGAAAACTTTCGATGCTATGGGATGTGATGCTGTCTACATGGCAAGGTTGGTTGCTATAAGTTTGAAGGAGATGCCTTGCATTGGTGGAGGACATACAAGCTAGCAAATGGAGGTGATGCTGGTTAGCTGCGTTGACTTGTGAGCAGTTCAAGACTCTGTTTTACGGGCAGTTGTTTCTAACATCTGGGCAGGAGGGACTCAAGAGGGACTATCATTCCATTCGTCAGAGAACTGGAGAGACTAGCACTGAGTTTATGTAGAGGTTTCTTAGGTTGGCTAGATTTCTAGGCGCTGTTGTGGGTACTAAGGAAGAACAAGCGAAGCACTTTCGCTAGGCTCTGCACACCTCTACAACAGATCATTTACTAAGTGCTACTTACACTAATGTGGTACAAGTTAATGATGCAGCACGTAGCTTGGAAATGCTACATGAGCGTGATGACTACGAGGAACAAGCTCGTCCTGAGAAGAGGTATAAATTTCTGTCATCAATCGTTATCATTTCATTTCAATATTTATGTTCTTTTGTACCTTTTCCTATCAAATTGTATCTTCGGGCAGAAGGGTGGAGACCGGTCCCAGCCGGCCACTCAGTAGAATGCCAACAAGGGGCATGGTCAATCTAATGACCGTTATGGATCTGACAGGAGGAATGGTAATGACAATTATCGTAACAACAACAGCCAGTCCAACAACAATAGGTCCCTAAATTCTTAAACTTTTCTATGTTAAGTTGATGTGTGTTTTTACATACTAACATGTCAGCATCATAAATAGGAACTCTGCGAGTGGACGTGACCAAAATGCTAAGGGTCAGTAGTTCAACAACTTGTCTTCATCTGGTAAACCATCATTTAAACTTCAGTGCAGTCATGTTTATGCCAAATAATCATGTCTCACGCATATTTCTTAAACAGGCTCTTAGGTAGCAAGGGTACCTACAGGATGTTACACCTACCCCATCTGCACGACTTGTAGTCGTAGACATCCTGGACCATGCCGTAAGTCAGTCGGCGTCTGCTTCAAGTGTGGACTACCAGGACACACGTTGAAGGACTGCAAGAAGGGAGATACTGTCGGTACTTCTAGTGTTGCTCTTCCTAAGACACCAGCTTTGAGACGTGTCTACACTACCACAAGGGACCAAGCTAATAATTCTCCAGGTACTATCACTGGAATCCTCTTTATGAACGGTAATGTTGCTTGCGTTTTATTCGATACTGGTGCTACTCATTCAGTCATATCCACTACGTATGCCACTAGTATTAATAAAATCCCTACACCATTTGTAACACTCTCAAATCGGGTCATTCGAGGGGAAGGTTCCTTGAGTGTTACTTACATGATTCAAGCTCATAATCATATAAAACGGCTCAAAACGAGTCGTTTTAAATAAAACATCCATTCATTCATTCAACGAAAAAACTTTTCACATGGTCCCAGATAATTTAAAGTTTACAAACTATAATAGATGATAAAAGTTCTTTGAATGGATATGTTTTAGAAAAGCGGGCCAAAGTCATTACAATTAAGCAAGCTTCACGAAACCACCTTGCTCGAGTGCCTTCCCTATCGAACTGAGATAAAACATGCTATAAAGTCAACAAAATATGTTTAGTGAATCTATAGAGTTTAAAGTATAAAAATCGAACACAAGTATTCAGAATAACCTTCCATGGTTAATAATTCATCGAAAGATTATTATGTTGTACGGACATAATTATCGATATTATTACATAAGCCTCATGACATTGAATGTTAACATATATTATTTCAGCCCAACACACCTAGCCAAGTGCGTATATTTCTCTTATACGTATGCATCCGATGTTTCATTACTAGTGCTTCACTACACCACCCGATAGCTAGTCGCGACCGGACTGGGCGTCACCCCGATAGATCTATCCATAGTATTAGCGTTATTTCGATTAACAATTCACGATTCCATGGGTCTTTTAAGGCTATAAGATGACTTATGTAATAACTTTTATCTAAGCATACAATCGAGTCCCTTGTGTTCTATTTTAAAATAAATAGGGTTTTCCACAACTTCTGGTTGCACCAATTCATGGGCTTACAGAAACTCTTGTTGTACCCTTCATTTTCAATAAATACTTTTCAAGTAAAAAGAGCTTCCAAAACTTTTAGTTGCACCATTCAATTGGTTTACCGCAACTTATAGTTGTACTCTTTATTTTTAATAAAACAAGCATGTTATCCCCCTCCCAGGTTTCTAAATTTAAAAGAGAGGCTATAGACTCACTTGTAAATGAATATAAATATGACTACAAATTCGAGCACTCTTGTCACGTGGGAGTAGTCGGCGATTTGCAACCTATAAACAATTTACGGGTTTTAGGTTCTAGTCGATAATTAAGCATAATTATAAAACGTTTATAATTAATATATGTATATATACATAGTATTATGTATGTGTTAGACATGATATTTATACAGCCTTTAAGTATAAATAAGGTTTTATGCATTCACTAAGTCATTCTTTTATTATTTGAAAGACCATTTCGTTTGAAAAGTTTGCCCAGGTCAATTTACGCTTTCACTAGGTTTTACAAGCTTAAAAGTAATACCAATTAAAATTTATAAATCTAATTTTTGAGTTCTCTACATGTTATAAAGCTACTTGGGTATGATTTACAGATTCATCATAGTCTTAACGTCAGTACCAACTTAAGTTATCCAAAGAGTACATTGAACACTAGTGGGTCACATTTGATTTTAAGACTGAGTTTTCATGTTCACCATTTTTGATGCCATTTTCAAACCATAAACAATTGGTAAACTATCCAACTGATTTAGTAACTAAATAATGTAATCTATCTCCCGTAGTTTTAGGTTTTTGGATGATTCCACAGTCTACACTACGAAATATATTGATGAACCGAGCATGTTTCAGATCGACATGTTTTAGTATTTTAATCATAAATCACTCACTATTAGAAGTTAATACTCGGCTCAACTCTACAAATGTTCAAAAAACATAGACCTACAGGAATATAAAATAAAATACCAGGTTATATTTCAAGAAACCTTCCAATATCCACATTTTTCTACTGATCCAAAATTACAAGTTCATAAATCATTTTCCAGGGCTTCTTTATGCTAGATCTTCATAGATCTTTGCATGTAATCATGTATAAAATTCACATATGTCTCAATACATATGTATATGCATATATTTACAAAGATTAAAATGATAATAAAGTTAATGAATTAAAAGATTTATAAAAGAAATAGGTAGCAAAACCTTCAATCCAAGTGGAAAGCAATTTGATACGTACATCACAATCATCAAGCTTATTACACTTTTTTTCAATCTAATTCAATCAAAAATTACTACTAAACAATTGGTGATGGCTTTGTTTCTGTTTGAGACGTCAAAACAAGTAGAGAAAAAGTGATTGAGTATGTTATTTGTTTTTGCAAAATGACAAGGAAAGAAATAGGCGGTGGGTTAATATAAACACGCAAGGCCAAATGATGATATGTTTTATCATGACACCAAGTGTCACACGTGTACTTCAATTGAATGGGATGAGATTACTTTTAAATACAGCTTCGTAATTTAAGAAAGCGGGTATTATCGATACCTGATATTTTAAAAGTTACGCGATTTGAAAGTTACCCGTAAAACACGAAAAATAAACGCTCAATATAAAATAAAAACATCGACATTCGGATGACATCTATATTTTAATAATTAAATGACTTAAAATAGTTAATGCGTCGAATGAACAAACGACGCTTAAAGGTTTAACGTGAATTACGAAAAATACTCGTAAAACGAAAAATTAGACGACGACAATAGAAAATATTTCTATGTCATAACGAGAATATAAATATCGATACCTAACGTATTCCTTGCTGGTTTTCATCTAAACGACATTCTTACGTTAAGTTTCAAGCCATAAACTTCTCGGTTAGCCGATAATTCAAAATTCCCGTTAAAGTAATCATATAATACTTAATAATCGATATTAAAATATCGACCTGAAATTCACGGATTGTCACATCATCCCAACCAAATTGGGATCTTCGTCCCGAAGATCAACTTGCGTTCTTCCCTGATCGCTCGTTGAAATCAAAGAGTTAAATGTATTTTGGCCCTCGTCTTGAGTTCCATTAGACTTTGACAATAGGAATACGACTTTGCTTCAGTTTCCTAACTTCCTTATCGATAATATCAACAAGTTCTTTGATGAAATGAAACTTCCGTCGATTCATACTTCAATAAGAAGGATAATAAGATCTTTGTGAGAAAGAAATATCTCTAAGTTTGACATATGATAGAGTATTGTGAATTCCTTGTAGTTCTCGAGGTAATTTAAGTTTTCATGCCACCGGACTCACTTTTGATATCATCTTGAAGTTGATCAAGTAGATCATAAATTCTTGGAGGTGGGTAACGATTTTCAATCGTCAGCTTATTCAGCTCCCGATAATCGATGCACATATGGACGAACCATATTTCTTCTTAACGAATAAAACAGGATCTCCCCAAAGTGATGAGCTCAGACGAGTAAAACCATTATCAGATAGTTCTTGCAACTGCAGAAATGATTCCTTCAACTCGGATGGTGATAATTGATATGGCACACGTGCCACAGTTGCAGCACCAGGAATGAGATCAATTAGGGATTCTATTTGCCTTGGAGGAGGAAAACCTTGAAAATCTCCCAAAACACTTTGGAATAGTTACAAATGACTAGAGTGATTCTACTTAATTTTCTTACGATTCCTTCTACGATACTTAAGCTAAGAATAATTCACAACCCTTTTTGATATACTTACGAGCTCTAATGCACGAAACTATTTTCAGTTTGGAATTATTTTTCCCTTCAGTGACCTCATCGGTCTTGCCTTGAATTATGTGTCCTATGAGCTAATAAGCCATGCTGACGGCTTCACAAATAGTAAATGGCTTAGAAGAAGTCACATCACCGTGTATATTCTTGTTCAGCCCGTGAATATACTGCTTGACCTTGACAGTTCAGGTTCAACCATTCAAGTTGGCCATGAATTCAGTTAAAAATACAGCAACTTATTCACTAACAACTTGGCACATTCGTGCTTCAGTCATAGCTTTCATTGACTGCATGATTCTTGTGCAACGCAAATCAAATCATAATGAGTATTCATTCAATGGTTGCGTTATACCATAGGAATTTAAAAGAGAAAAGCAAAGAAGGATAATAATAGAACGATGTAGAATTTGAAATCAAAAGATAGTCATTCCATTGATCACAAACTAATACAAGTTGTATTGTTAAGCATTATAGATTGTCATCGTCTAATGCTATACAAATTAAAAGACTAGTCCTACTAACTAAAGTCATAATTTAGTTGGTGATTTATGAAAAGATAATACAAATTATAAACTAATCCACAAGAGTTACTAGGTAAATCACATGGCTAGGAAGGCTCCTCGGTCCCACTAGAAGAAGATTTCTACACTGTCTTTCAGAGACGCTTGATATCCTCCTCAATTGGTTGTTTTGAAACAGCCCCCAATACAACCATCCCACGATAATAGAATTAGAGGAACAAAATCAAGGAATGAATCAAGAAAACAATTTACGAGTCAATAGAATTCAATCACGCAAATGCTATATGCTTAAGCCCACATGTTTATAAATCATTATTTCCATGGATTGATCAAATCCATCCAAATAAGATTTAGAAATTTGTGGTTCAACAATTTATAATTTCCATGTTCAAATAAATTGCCAATTCATTTCAACATGACGATTATGAATCATGTTATTTAAGCATCATAGCTCAACGCAAAAGATTAGGATCGAAACAAAGGAGAAAGTGATTTAGCAAAAAAAGGTCAGTGATATGATATGCAATCCTGGTTGGCATGTGAATACCATACCAATCAATCTCAATTCCTAACAAACAACAAGTACAATCTCAAACAAACTTGTTTCTATCAAAACAGTATAATGTCGAAGATTAATGAAAATGCATACTAAATTTGCTAAACTTAATGAACGGATTGAGGAATCAATAATAAGAACCAAGGAAATCAAAATCCTCGTAACCAAAAGAATATTATCGAGAATATTAACCATTTCGTTGGGATCATGTATATCCACAACTTAATTAGTCTTGAGAATAATAGGATTCATTTGAGGAATAGCTTCAGCGCTAGCATTAAAATGACTAAGGTGGCTTCGTGACAATCTACGTCGTATAAATATCTCGTATACGTATAAAATTATCATTTATAATTAAATAACTGAAAACATACCTTGTGATTCACAAGTTCAAATAATCGATAAAGATTACAACACATATATAATCTCATATATATATATATATATATATATATATATATATATATATATATATATATATATATATATATATATATATATATATATATATATATATATATATATATATATATATATATATATATATATATATATATATATATATATATATATATATATATATATATATATATATAATACTTTAATTCTCGTCCATTGGCAACTCGGAGCTTTCGCTTGCAACTGTTATAGTTAAAAGATTTCAAAATTTTTTTTTTGGAAAATCTTTTCGTTCTCTATAACTTGAGCTCTGATACCAATCTGTAACACTCTCAAATCGGGTCATTTCAGTGAAAGGGTCCTTGAGTGTTACTTACATGATTCAAGCTCATAATCATAGAAAACGGCTCAAAACGAGTCGTTTTAAATAAAACATCCATTCATTCATTCAACGATAAAACTTTTGACATGGTCCCAGATAATTTAAAGTTTACAAACTATAATAAATGATAAACGTTCTTTCAATGGATATGTTTTAGAAAAGCGGGCCAAAGTCATTTCAATTAAGCAAGATTCACGAAACCACCTTCTTCGAGTGCCTTCCCTATGGAACTCAGATAAAACATGCTATAAAGTCAACAAAATATGTTGAGTGAATCTATAGAGTTTAAAGTATAAAAATCGAACACAAGTATTCAGAATAACATTCCATGGTTAATAATTCATCGAAAGATAATTATGTTGTACGGACATAATTATCGGTGTTATTACATAAGCCTCATGACATTGAACATTAACATATATTATTTCAGCCCAACACACCTAGCCAAGTGCGTATATTTCTCTTATACGTATGCATCCAATGTTTCATTACTAGTGCTTCACTACACCACGCGATAGCTAGTCGCGACCGGACTGGGCGTCACCCTGATAGATCTATCCATAGTATTAGCGTTCTTTCGATTAACAATTCACGATTCCATGGGTCTTTTAAGGCTATAAGCTGACTTATGTAATAACTTTCATCTAATCATACAATCGGGTCCCTTGTGTTCTATTTTAAAATAAATAGGGTTTTCCACAACTTCTGGTTGCACCCATTCATGGGCTTACAGAAACTCTTGTTGTACCCTTCGTTTTCAATAAATACTTTTCAAGTAAAAAGAGCTTCCACAACTTTTAGTCGCACCATTCAATTGGTTTACCGTAACTTATAGTTGTACTATTTATTTTTAATAAAACAAGCATGTTATCCCCCTCGCAGGTTTCTAAAAAAAATAAACAATTTAAATGCGAGAAGATAAAGATGACTACAAATTCGAGTACTCTCATCACGTGGGATTAGTCGGCGATCCGCAACCTATAAACAATTTACGGGTTTTAGGTTCTAGTCGATAATTAAGCATAATTATAAAACGTTTATAATTAATATATGTATATATACATAGTATTATGTATGTGTTAGACATGATATTTATACAGCCATTAAGTATAAATAAGGTTTTATGCATTCACTAAGTCATTCTTTTATTATTTGAAAGACCATTTCGATTGAAAAGTTTGTCCAGGTCAATTTACGTTTTCACTAGGTTTTACAAGCTTAAAAGTAATACCATTTAAAAATTATAAATCCAATTCTTGAGTTCTCTACATGTTATAAAGCTACTTGGTATGATTTACAGATTCATCATACTCTTAACATCAGTACCAACTTAAGTTATCCAAAGAGTACATTGAACACTAGTGGGTCATTTTTGATTTTAAGACTGATTTTTCATGTTCACCATTTTTTATGCCATTTTCAAACCATAAACAATTGGTAAACTATCCAACTGATTTAGAAACTAAATAATGTAATCTATCTCCCATAGTTTTAGATTTTTGGATAATTCCACAGTCTACACTACGAAATTTATTGATGAACCGAGCATGTTTCAGATCGACATGTTTTAGTATTTTAATCATAAATCATTCACTTTTAGGAGTTAATACTCGGCTCAACTCTACAAATGTTCACAAAACATAGACCTACAGGAATATAAAATAAAATGCCAAGTTATATTTCAAGAAACCTTCCAATATCAACGTTTTTCTACTAATCCAAAATTACAAGTTCATAAATCATGTTTTAGGGCTTCTTTATGCTAGATCTTCATTGATCTTTGCATGTAATCATGTCTAAACTTCACATATGTCTCAATACATATGTATATGCATATATTTACAGAGATTAAAATGATAATAAAGTTAATGAATTAAAAGATTTAAAAAAAAAGGTAGCAAAATCTTCAATCCAAGTGGAAAGCAATTTGGTACGTACATCACAATCATCAAGCTTATTACACTTTTTTTTCAATCATATTTAATCAAAGATTACTATTAAACAGTTGGTGATGGCTTTGTTTCTGTTTGAGACGTCAAAACAAGTAGAGAAAAAGTGATTGAGTATGTTATTTGTTTTTGCAAAATGACAAGGAAAGAAAAAGGCGGTGGGTTAATATAAACATGCAAGGCCAAATGATGATATGTTTTATCATGACACCAAGTGTCATACGTGTACTTCAATTGAATGGGATGAGATTGCTTTTAAATACTGCTTCGTAATTTAAGAAAGCGGGTATTATCGATACATGATATTTTAAAAGTTACGCCATTTGAAAGTTACCCGTAAAACACGAAAAATAAACGCTCAGTATAAAATAAAAACATCGACATTTGGATGACATCTATATTTTAATAATTAAATGACTTAAAATAGTTAATGCGTCGAATGAACAAACAACACTTGAAGGTTTAATGTGAATTATGAAAAATACCCGTAAAACGAAAAATTAGACGACGACAATAGATATATTTCTATGTCATAACGAGAATATAAATATTGATACCTAACGTGTTCCTTGCCGGTTTTCATCTAAACGACATTCTTACGTTAAGTTTCAAGCCATAAACTTCTCGGTTAGCCGATAATTCAAAATTCTCGTTAAAGTAATCATATAATACTTAAAAGTCGATATTAAAATATCGACCTGAAATTCATGGATTGTCACACCATTAGAGAATATTTTAAGTATATCTACGCCTATGCGAGACTCTGGACGTATTACCCAAGTGTACAGAGATCTTCCACTAGAATTCGATGATAAGATTTGAAAGTTTATGGACATATATTTAATAGTCGTGTGATAGTATCGAACTTGAAATTACGGGATTGCACACAATATGTAAAGAGTTAATTTAATTAATGAATATATTTATTGTATTTATTAATTTATTTAATAAATAAATATTATATTTATTTAATTAAATCGAGCTATATAACTATATAACTTTAACGATAATTTATTAATTAAGAGTTAAATATTAACGAATGTTAAATAAAATATAGACAGAGGATTAAAAAGGAAGAAGGACGGAAGGTTCCAGAACACCTCATATGGGGGTGTTCGTGGGTCGGTTAAGGCACAAAAGGGGAAGGCAAAAAACTTGCCTTTTATTTATTTGGGCTACATGTATTCTAGGCCTATAAATACATCCCCTTACCCCTCATAATCTTCATAACTTGAATCTCTCCCTCTCTTCTCCTCTTGGTCGATCGCAAGGTATACCCACAAAGGGTATTCGGTTGGTTTTCTTGGTTGATCGAATGTGTTTAAAATCTAGTCCTAGCCCCTCTATAGGGTTGTTGGGTAGATTATTTACAAGCGTTGTAGCTCGGTTTACACGTGCTAGAATCACGGTTAGCTCGTTGTATTATTGTGTTATTATTATGATCTTGTTAAATCGCTTCAGCTATGTGTGCTTTGATCTCGTTTAGGGTTTTGTGTAATTGTTATGAACTATATAAACCATACAACATTCGCCCAGTAGACGCTCTTCCTTTGGATATGTGCGAGTTTGATCTCATCTTAGGCATGGATTGGTTATCCAAGCACCATGCTACTATCGACTGTCATACCTATCGGGTTATCTCCGGTGATGTTCAAGCACCAGAGTACATCCACAATAGTTTTATACCAGGAAAGTCTGTACAAATCATCTCTACGTTAGAAGCTCGTGCTTTGCTATCTCATGGTTGCGAGGGCTTCTTAGCTTCAATTCAGGATATTAGCGCCGAATATCCATCAATCCAAGATCAATCAGTTGTTTCAGAATTTCCCGATGTATTCCTAGAAGAACTTCCGGGTATGCCACCTATCCGTGAAGTAGAGTTTAACATTGAGCTCATCCCAGGAGCTCAACCAATCTCTAAGGCTCCTTATCGCATGGCTCCCGTAGAGCTCAAGGAGTTAAAAGATCAGTTGCAGGAATTACTAGAGCGAGGTTTCATCCGTCCGGGTGTATCACCATGGGGTGTACCGGTACTTTTCGTCAAGAAGAAGGATGGCAACATACGTTTATGCATTGACTATCGTGAGCTGAACAAGATCACGATTAGGAACCGTTATCCATTACCGTAAATCGATGATCTATTTGACCAACTTCAAGGTGCCAATCATTTCTCCAAGTTTGATCTAATATCCGGTTATCATCAGTTGCGAGTGAAAGAGCATGACATTCTCAAGACTGCTTTTCGTACCAGATATGGCCATTATGAGTTTGTAGTCATGCCTTTCAGACTCACTAATGCTCCTATAGTATTCATGGACCTTATCAACCGCGTCTCCACGAGTACTTAGACAAATTTGTTATCGTGTTCATCGATGACATCCTCATCTTCTCTAAATCCAAGGAAGAACATGAAGAACATCTATGTTTTGTGCTACAAATTCTTCGTCAGAAATAGTTGTATGCCAAATTTTCTAACGAATTTTGGCTGGACAAGGTGGCATTTCTAGGCCACATTGTCTCCACAGAAGGGATCACTATGGATCCTGTGAAGGTTGAAGCTATCACTAAATGGCCAAGACCGACGTCTGCAACTGAGGTTCATAGTTTTCTAGGCTTAGCTGGTTATTATCGTAGATTCGTGGAGAACTTTTCAAGACTAGCCTTACCTTTGACCAAGTTGATGCGGAAAGGAGAGAAATTCGTTTGGACTGATGAGCGGGGGAAGATCTTTGAAGAACATAAGCATCGGTTAGTATCTGCACCTATTCTTACTCTCCCATCTAGCACAGGGGGATTTCAGATCTACAGCGATGCTTCGGGCAAAGGATTAGGTTGTGTACTCATGCAACATTGGAAGGTGATTGGATACGCATCACGTCAGCTGAAGCCTTATGAGGAGTATTATCCTACCCATGACTTGGAGCTAGCAGCAGTATTCTTTGCACTTAAAATATGGAGACACTACCTATATGGTGACTCATGTGATATCTTCACTGATCACAAGAGTCTCAGGTACATTTTCACTCAGAGAGAGCTTATTATAAGTCAGAAGAGATGGTTGGAACTACTCAAGGAATACGACATCAATCTTCAGTATCATCCCGGCAAGGCGAATGTAGTGGCAGATGCTCTCAGCAGGAAGTCAGGTATGATTAATGGCATCAAGATACAAAAAGAAATCATACGTGACTTAGAGCGACTAGACATGGAAATCTTAGTACGTGGACAGCATGGGTATTGGGCTAATCTGAGAATTGAGCCAGACATAATTTCTCAGATCAAGGCAGCTCAGAAAGATAATGGTGAGATTTGCGCTATCATTCATATCTTGATCGGCAGACTGAATTTCGTGTAGACGAAGAAGGCATTGTATGGCAAGGAACTAAGCTAGGTGTTCTGGATGATCAGACACTCCGAGAAGCTCTTTTGACAGAAGCTCACAGCTCTCCATTCTATATTCATCCAGGATCCACCAAAATGTATCATGACATTAAACAACATTTCTGGTGGAGTGGCATAAAGCAGGATGTTGCTACTTTTGTATCCAAGTGTCTAACCTGCCAGCAGGTTAATATCGAGCATCAGCAGGCTAGTGGTTTATTGCAACCATTTGAGATTCTCGCATGGAAGTGGAACAAAATCTCCATGGATTTCGTCATCGGACTTCCGCTTACTCAGAGCAAACATAATGCTATATGGGTCATAGTAGATCGTTGAACCAAGTCAGCTCATTTTCTTTCAATTCGCAAGGACTTCTCAGTCCGCAAATTGGCAGATACATTCCTTAAGGATATCATACGACTACATGTAACACCGTTAGACATCATATCAGAACGAGATCCTCGTTTCATGTCAAAATTCTAGAAGGGTATGCAGAAAGCTTGGGGCACTAAACTTAAGCTTAGCACTACCTTTCATCCTCAGACCGATGGACAATCGAAGCGTACCATTCAGACTTTAGAAGATATGTTACGGGCTTGTGCATTGGAATGGTTAGGAAGTCGGGACGACTACATTTGTTTGGTAGAGTTTGCCTACAACAACAGTTGGCACGCAAGTATTAAGTGTGCACCTTTCGAGATGCTCTATGGCAGAAAGTGTCGTGCTCCAATCTGTTGGGATCAAGTTGGAGAACGAATCCTTGAAGGACCAAAAATGATAGAGGTGACCAATGAGAAGGTTTTCATCGCCAAGTCGAAGCTACAGGAAGCTCGTGCTCGACAGAAGAGCTATGCGGATAAACATCATAGAGATCTAGCATTTAATATCAGCGACCATGTATTCCTTAAGGTATCATCAGCACGTGGTCTCAATCATTTTGGACTCAAGGGAAAGCTTAGTGTAAAACTGCTTTAAAAACCCTAAGATCATTAAATGTACGAATTTACAGTTAGATTTAAACTTTCTAATTAATTAATATACGTCATGCATCATGAATATTTAATATGAATATTATGTATATTAATTAATTATCGTAAGTATTACGTATGTAAACACAAATATAAATGCATGATAAACATTCACGTATAATATTTAATATATTCAAGATATAAAAACACGAACATTTAACGAACACACACGCTAATAAATTTCAGTCACAAAAAACAAATGAATGTGTACATGTGTGTGTGTTTGTGTCCGCGTCCAAACAAGCAAGAAAGAGGGGCCCATATGTCCAATCCAACAATAATCCTTATTTAAATAAAATAAGGAATCATAAACATAAGAACATAGAGAATTACAAAACCATAATACACTTTTCTTCTTCCTTTTCTTTTCTTGGCCGCGGAAACAACAAGAGCACAAGGACAATTTTGTTTTTTAAATCTTTGTTTTTAACAACGGTATTGGTTCGTGTTCATTTCTTTTAATCACGGGATTGGTATCCTCTAATCTTTTCTTTTATTTATTTATGTGATGATCTATAATAAATAAAACAAAATCAAGAACATGTAATTAACCCTAGATCAACCAAGAATTTACAAGTAAGGGTTCAGGGATGGTTTTTGTCCGATCGTAGCCCAACCGAGACCACATAGGGTCTCGGTGGTGTTGTTTTCCCAACAGCCTCAACCCTACATAGGGCCGGCGTGGGTTTTGAACCACCAGCCGCAACATTTTGTTGGCAGTGGTGGTGTTTGGTTGTCAACCGCAAGAACCAAGGATCCTTCAGTGGGGAACTTGGCCCAGCAGTGGGAACTGAGACCCACTAGGGGGATCGGTGGGAAGTTGTCGCAAGCAGGGGGTACCCCAGCGTAAGTTGGGGGTTTTCATGGTGTTCGAGCAGCAGTAGGCCGAGAGCATTAGCTCTCGGTGGTGGGCTGTTGGCTCGGATGAGTCACTGCAGCAAGAGGCCGCAACCTTCGGGCTGTGGTGCTCAGTTGTCGGGTCTCGGGTTTTGGGCTCGGGAACTTGACACTTTTTACTAGAACACGTAATTAGACCATATATGAAAATACTTTATGTTATGTTTTAATTAATTAATTGTATTAATTAATTATGGTTTAATCAAAATAAGACTTAGGTTATTTTTATTTAAATAAAATTATGATATATATTGTATGTACATTTTTTTAAATAAAACTTATGTTAAAATAATTAACAATAATTATTCATGTACATTGATTAAATTAATTAAAAATTAGGTTAATTAATTAATATCTTTTAAGGTAAAGAATAATAATAGAAATATATATTATTATTAATTAATATTAACTTATGATAACATGAAATGACATTATTAATTAATAATAATAAGTTAAGCCTAAGTATTTATTATCTATTAAACTTTATAATATAATTATACATGATATATTATAAGCATACAATTAATTATGGAAACATGTTAATTATAGAATTATACTAATTATGGCAACATGATAAATATGGAAATACATTAATATGTTAACATGCTATTTATAGAAACATGCTAAATTTATAAACTTTCTATTTTCGAAACTTACTAATTATGGAAACTTTCTATTTTTAGAAACTTATTATTTAAGGAAACTTACTATTTTGGAAAGTTACTATATGTGGAAACCTGCTATTTTTGGAAAGTTACTATATATAGAAACCTTCTATTTTTAGAAAGTTACTCATTATGTTATAACAAGTACTATAACACTTAAAGCATGAAATACATGAAACTATAAGAAACACATGATTAAGACATGAAACAATAAGAAAGACAAGAACAAGTATAATAAGTATGAACACGTCAAGTAAACTAATTAACAAGTATGTATAAGTAAAACGACTCTTATTCATGTCCCTTCGTTATGTAGCTATTGTGAAGTCGGAGTGATCTTCTATGTTTGTTTTCGTGTTCATTTATTGGACATAAGGTACGGATATTCCGTCCTTTAGTAAGAACATTCTTTCTTCCTATATTAGGATTCCTCGTTTGCAGCCATTTGTTTTCCCTAGTAGTTTAAGTGTCTTAAACACATCAATATATGTTATGATTATTTTAGATTGCCTGAGCTATATACATGCATGCCAGTTTCACTTAGTTATGGGGGTTCCATAACCATATCACTAGAGGCACCGGTGTTATGACTCTTCTACGGTGAGAGTGATTGCTCGCAGCGTCCCTTTACAGTATTTGGCCTTTGTTATTATTATCATGTGGGGCGAATGGGTGCATCCTAGGATAAGTTAGTATGATTTCATGGTAACTGCGGTGTGTGCCTTGCATCTATTACAGGAGCTGATCCCTCCACTCATTTGATATATTAATTAGGGGCAACCCCTCTAATTGCATGATGAGGTCACCCCTCTATGTATTCATGCACGTTGATATAACATGACCTATATGGGCTCTGGGCATATTTCAAATACAGATTTTCAAGATAAACTAAGCATAAGTCTTTTCAGAAATATAAACTAGTCTTATGAACTTAAACTAGGTTATCCAGGACATATATTTATTCTGCTGCTATTCATTTCATTTCATTACTGGCTTATATTTATGCTTTACATTCTATGTTATATATCCACAAACTGAGCGTATTGCTTAGACGTATTTCTCTTTCCATGTCCTAATACGACAGGTACTAAAGGGCAAAGGTAGGAATCAAGAGTACGTGCATGGAATGAGGCGCCAGTCTTCTTTCATTCTTTAATGCATTTACATACTTTTGCTTTGTTAGACATTGTTTAGTCCTTTCTTTTACATTCTATACTTATGCATTTCATGTGTGGAGCTTATGTTGGATCTGATGTTCGTTTCGGGATTCTTTATGGTCACTTAATGTTTTAGACATTTACCTTTCATGCTTTGATGGCACGCCATAATTATTATGTAACGTTCCGTTTATCCGAATGGAGTGTTACACTCAGTCCTCGTTTCATCGGAACATTTGAAATCCTTGAACGTGTTGGTGGAGTATCATATCGTCTAGCTTTACCTCCTCAGCTATCTCATGTGCATGATGTATTCCACGTATCCTTACTCAGAGGTTATAATTACCATCCATTGCATAAAGTTTTGTATCCATTCGAGCATATTCGAGAGAATCTATCATATATTGAGGAACCCGAGAGAGTTCTCGACCGTCAAGAACGAGTCATGAGGAGAAAGACTATTTCGTTCGTTAAGATCCTTTGGAGTGATCATTCCAAGCGGGAAGCTACTTAGGAAACGGAGGAGTCTATCCGGACCTCTTACCCTCATTTCCATTTTTGACTCGGGTATGTCATTTTCAGCTTTAATGTCTTTTCAGCTAATGTGTCATTTCAACGTTTAGTATCTCATCAGCTTATTGTATCGCTAATTCGAGGACGAATTATTCTTTTAGAGGGGAAGAGTTGTAATACCTGCTTTACAAACCCTAAGATCATTAAATGTCTTTTCAGCTAATGGGTCATTAAAATGAATAAGTTATGATTGATTGGTACAATTAAAAACCCTAATTCTCTCTCAAACAATGGGTGATTCTCTCAGCCGTCTTTTTTGATTTTTCCTAAATCAATCTGTTTTTCTGTGTTTATTCTAACGCATTATAATAGATTGTTTAATTACGTTTCTTTGATTTGTATTAACAATTTTTATATTGCCGCGGGTTCATGTGTAGTTAGGGTTTCGATTTTACTTTCTGGGCTGGGTCATCGAACTAGGTTGTTAGGGTTTTCGAATTAGTATATCTCTTGTGCTTTAATTTATATCTTTTATCTTTATTCATGGAGGCTGGTTAGTCGTAGGTAGAGAAAGCACCGTCTGATAAAACTCATTTAGGGTTTTATTGGATCTGTTTTTTGTGGTTTTGTTACTTGTGGTGTTTTGATTAAAGAGAGGGATGGATAATGCATTTGCGTCGGTTGATATCGAGGCTCTCAATGCTCGTATGACATGGCTGAGAGAGCAAATGGGGATCAAGGAAGGCGGATCTACACCGAACTTGGGTGTTTCAAACCCTAATTATGTTCTTAATGATACGAGACTTAGTTAGGGGCCGTCTGGGGATCCTGGAAAGCAGTGTACTGCTAAGTAATGGTTGGGGACTGGGGGGTCTAGTGGTTCCACAATTAGGGTTGCTGATGTTATCGTTACTGATGAGCAGGTGAAGGCTAGGGATGCTAATGTGACAGTTGGTACAATTCCTGTGTCGTCGAATCAGGTTGAAGTGGAAGCTTCGAACACTAGTAATGGTAGTCTAGCTTCCACAAGTTTGGGACAGTTTGTTGCTACTTCTAAGCAGGAGTCGTATGTAGGGCAGCAGATGGGTTCACTTACATCGATAATTCAAAATGAGGCTACCCATAATCAGCAAAAAAAGATTGTGAAGATCTCTGAGTTACGATGCGAGGAGAGTGTTGAGGGAGCACGTATCGGACTTCCTTATGACGCTGTTGAAGAGGTTGAATTAAGATTTGCGCATACGCTATATGGGCATTTTATTGGTAAACGTGTAGCGTTCCCACTTGTGAAAAACTATGTTAAAAATGCGTGGGCACGGTTTGGTTTAAAACGTGATCAACTTCATGAAGATTTCTTTCTTTTTCAATTTAATACAAAGGAAGGAATGGAAGGTGTGCTTGACAATTGGCCCGTGGTTGATTAGGATTGTTCCTACTATCTTGAATATTTGGTCACCTACTACTGATCTGAAAAAGGCGGAGAGCAAGAAAGCGCCTGTTTAGGTAAAGCTTCATCATGTGCCGATTGTTGCTTATTCGGAGGTTGATCTTAGCCTTATTACTTCCCAAATTGGCACACCTATTATGTTGGATTCCTACACGAGTAATATGTGTGTTAATTCGTGGGGTCGAAGCACATATGCTCGGGCGCTCATTGACGTTTCAGCTGATGTTGAGTTATTTCATTCGATGGTCATTGCTATTCCTAAAGGTCGTGACAAAGGGCATTCATTGGTTACGATTGATAGTGAGTATGAATGGAGACCCCCTAGATGTTCTACATGCTTGATCTTTGATCATACTAGTGACATGTGTCTGAAATTGCATAAGGAGGTGGTTGCTTAGGCTACTAGTGATCTGTTGGATGATGGGTTTGAGGTGGTCAAGAACAAGAAGAATAAGGGTAAGAAGAAGCAACCACAAGTTTTAGTTGTCAAGTTAACTAAACCGGCTCTTCATCTTTAGTTTCGTAATGTTGAGAGGGGTGAGACCTCTAAAACGAATGCTATGGGTCAGAATCCTAAGAAGGCAGCTCCCATGCTTAAGAAGGGTTTCTTGAATAACAAAGCCTCCAGTTTTGTAGCTAAGACTAATTATAAGGGGAAGAGTTCTCATAATTATTTTATTTCTCTTTGGGATAAGATAGATGATGGTACCGACTGGGAAGATTGTTCTAATATCAAGGAAGATATGGTTAATGCTAGTGATAGCGAGGTTGAAGAAGTCATATCGATTGATGATCGGCATGGTGCTCGTCAGCTTGATGTTCGCTCTAAGTGTTAGCCTTGATGTCATTTTACTTTCATTGTTCATGCACCTTTAGGTGATTTTTTCCTATGGGTGTTATTTGTTTTGTAATTGTTTACTAGGATCATATGGCATGTCATATGATTTAGTGGTTGTTCAAGCTTTTGATTGAGGTTAATGTAGCATTGCAGCTACATTGCATTGTACTTCAACGCTTTTGGGAATATATTTTACCAGGGTCTTGTTTCCCCTTTACCCAAAAAAAGATCATTAAATGCACGAAATTACGGTTAAATTTAAACTTTCTAATTATTTAATATACGCCAAGAATCATGAATATTTAATACGATCGTTCCATCTATTAATTAACTATACTAAGAATTACCTATGTAAACATGCATGTAAATGCACGATAAGTATTCATGTATAATACTTAAAATATGCAAGACATAAAAACACGAACATTAAACTAACACATATGATAAAAAATTATGTCACGAAAAATAAACAATGTGTAAGTATATGTGTGTGTGTGTCCGCTTCCAAACAAAAAGAAAGAAGGTCCCAAGGCCCATGTCCAATATAAATCCTTATGTACATCAAATAAGGAATCATAAACATAAAACACTATAAATTAGCAAAACCCTAAAACACTTTCTCTTTTCCTTTTTTCTTTCTTGGTCACGGTGAACAACAAGAAAACCACAAGGACGATTGATTTTTGATCATTGTTTAAACAACAATATTGTGTTCTTTCAGTCCTTCTATCTTACGTCTTGGTATCACTCTAATCTTTTCTTTGTTTTTATTTAATTATGTATGATCATTAAAAACAATTCAAGAACATGTAATAATCATAGATCTACCAAGATTTAAAAAACAAAAACACGGGTTTGGGGGTTGGTTTTTCCCGATCGCAGCGAACCGAGACCATAAAGGGTCTCAGTGGTGTTGTTTTTCCAATAGCCGCAACCCCAAATAGGGGTCGACGTGGGTTTTAAAACCACCAGCTGCAACATTTAGTTGGTGGTGGTGTTTTGTTGACAACCGCAAGGACCAAGAACCCTGCAGTAGGGAACTTGGCCCAATAGTGGGAAACCGAGACCCACTAGGGGCTCGGTGGGAAGTTTTCACAAGAAAGGGGAACCCCAACGCAAGCTGGGGTTGTTTGTGTTGTTCGGGTAGTAGCAAGCTGAGAGCCTTAGCTCTAGATGTGGAGCTTTTGGCTCAGACGAGTCACGACAGCAAGAGGCCGCAGCCTTCGGGCTGTAGTGCTCGGTTGTCGGGTCTCGGGTTTTGGGCTCGGGAACTTGACATTTTTAGAAGAACATGAAATTAAGCCATTTATGAAAAATAATTTATTTTATGTTTTAATTAATTAATTTTATTAATTAATTTATGGTTTAATTAAGACAAGGCTTAGGTTATAATGTTTATTTAAATAAATCATGATATATTTGTATGTACATTTATTTAAATAAACTTATGTTAAAATAATTAATAACTTAATTATTCATGTACATTAATTTAATTAATTAAAATTTAGGTTAATTAATTAATATCTTTTAAGGTAAAGTTTAATAACATGAAACATAGAATATTATTAATTAATTTTAACTTATGATAAATATGAAATAACATTATTAATTAATAATAATAAGTTAAGCCTAAGTATTTATTATTATCAAACTTTACAATATAATTTTGCATGCCATAATATAAGCTTATTAAACTATATGTTATAGTACCATTTAATTATTTAATAAGCATACGATTAATTATGGAAATATAATAATTATGGAATTATACTAATTATGGCAACATGATAAATATAGAAATATACTAAATATGGTAACATGCTACTTATAGAAATATGCTAAATATGGAAACTTTCTATTTTTGGAAACTTACTAATTATGGAAACTTTCTAATTTTAGAAACTTACTATTTAAGGAAATTTACTATTTTTGGAAAGTTACTATATCTGGAAACCTGCTATTTTTAGAATGTTACTATATATAGAAACCTGCTATTTTTAGAAAGTTACTCATTATGTTATAACAAGTACTGTAACACATAAACATGAAATACATGAATCTAAACACATGAAACTATAAGAAACACATGATTTAAACAAGAAATAATAAGACAAGACAAGAACAAGCATAATAAGTATGAACACGTCAAGTAAACTACATAACAAGTATGTATAAGTAAATCGACTCTTATTCATGTCCCTTCATTATGTAGCTATTGTGAAGTCGGAGTGATCTTTCGCGTTCGATTTCGTCTTCATTTACTAGACATAAGGTACGGATATTCCGTCCTTCAGTAAGGTCATTCTTTCCTATACTTAGGATTTCCGCATTTGTAGCCATCTATTTTCCCAAGTAGTTTACGTGTCTGAAACACATCAGTATATGTTATGATTATTTTAGATTGCCTAAGCTATATACATGCATGCCAGTTTCACCTAGTTATGGGATTCCATAACCATAGCACTAGAGGCACCGGTGTTATGACTCTTATGCGGTGAGAGTGATTGCTCGCAGCGGCCCTTTACGTTATTTTGCCTATGTTACTATTATCATGTGGGGTGAATAGGTGCATCCTATGACAAGTTAGTAAGATTTCATGGTAACTGCGGTGTGTGCCTTGCATCCGTTACAGGAGCTGATCCCTTCACTCATTTTATATATATTAATTAGAGGCAGCCCCTCTAATTGCATGCTGAGGTCACCCCTCTAAGTATTCATGCACGTTGATATAACATGACCTATATGGGCTCCGGGCATATTTAAAATACAGATTTTTAAGATAAACTAAACATAAGTCTTTTTCAGAAATATAAACCAGTCTTATGAACTTAAACCAGGTTTTCCAAGACGTACATTTATTCCGCTGCTATTTATTTCATTTCATGACTTGCTTATGTTTTTGTTTTACATTTATTGTTATATATCCGCACACTGAGCATATTGCTCTGCCGTATTTTCTTTCCATGTCCCAATACGGCAGGTACTAAAGGGCAAAGTTAGGAACCAAGAGTACGTGCATGGAATGAGGCGCCAGTCTTCTTTTCTTCTTTAATGCATTTACATACTTTTGCTTTGCTGCACATTGTTTAGTTCTTTCCCTTATATTATATACTTATGCATTTCGTGTGTGGAGCTTATGTAAAACCCGTATTTAAAAATTTAGAATATTAAATACGCAGTTTTATTTATTAAAAACTGTTCATATGATATTCAGTAAATACTTATTAATGTCAGAAAGAATATTCATGAATATCTATTCAGAAAATAAATATAATACATTTCAGAGTTGAAACGTAAAAAGAAAATACACAGTCTCAGTCTATTTAAATACTACAACAAAATAATTATTCAGAAAATAATTATTAAGTTTCAGAAAATATTACGTATGTTTTATTTATTGTACAGGAATAATTAAATGTTAACAGTAATTACGCAACCTTTTTTTATTTAAAACGTTACGCAATTAATTATTTCAGAAAAAAGATAATTAATAGTAATTAGTCAAGTATTATGTAAGTAATAATTATTAGTGAATAAAGTTACTTACTAGCTATTCCATATTAAGTGTTTATTCATTTTAAAAAAAAATAAGAAAAGTAAAGGAGCTATAAGGGCCGGTTATAAAAAGAGAAAGAAAAGGATCATGGGCTTTAGCCCATTTTGGCTTCACAAAAGAAAAAAAAAACGGGACTTAAATCCCATTTCTCATCAGTCGTAAAAAAAAAAAAAAAAAAAAGAGGAAGATTAGGGTTGAAGCTGTGGAGCCGCCGGCTGGGAAGACAGAAACGAAGGGAGGAAGAGTATTTCGATTCTATAATTTTGCTGGGTTCGTGTCGTCTTCTTTAATCACGTGGAATAGGTAACGAGTACCTTTGGTTCTCCCTTTTTCTGTCAATCATGAATGCAAGCTCGTTTACATCAAGAACATGTAAAACTAAGGTGATATAACAAGCTTTAACCTAATATTAGGTGTTGTAGTTTCGGGTTTCAAGAAAACCGAGAGTCTTAGACTCTCGGTAAGGTTGGTTATGCAGCTCGTTGTTCTTTGGCCAGCCCCGATCAGAATTAACCCAATCTGGGGTGTTTGGCATTTCAGACAGCAGACAGAAAAACCAAAAAGGGGTGTTTGGGACTAATTTTCAGAAAAGGGGGCGTTTGGGTCTGCCAAAAATGAAGGCAGTGGGAACCACTGCATAAGCAGTGGGAACCACTGCACAGGCGGTGGGAAATGTTAACAGACAGTGGGAAAAATAGACAGAAAAATGGAGGTTCTGTTTTAAGAATTAGCGACAGTTTTCTGTGACACTTTTTTCTGTCACAGAATTGCTTTTCAGACAGTTTTTAAACAGCAATTTTAGCGACACTTTTAGTGACTCAGATTCTGTCGCAAATTCATATAGGCGGATTTAATTATAGTTTGTTGATTTGTTAGTGCGACCGAGATGGGGTATCTCGGTAGGCTCGGGACATAATTATAATAAATAAAATGAAGATTTGTATATTATACCTTTTTAATCTAATTGTTTTATAAATGTTTAAAATATATTTTAAATGCGTTAAATTAAAATAGTGTATAATATTTTAAAGGGTATAATTTTAGTATATGAATAAAATTATTTTAGAAACTATATTATATAGAAACTTTCTATTCTAACGGGATACGTAATATAGTACTACTATAGCGTCGGAAATACGTCGTACCATAACTAATAGTAGTAAGATAGTACATTAAAATGAATTATTATAAGGTCAGATTTATCAGTTAATATACGTACGGAATTTCAGAAAATAAATAAATAAATGAAAGACCAATTAGAACATGAAATTAAATAAGCGAATATCAGTTTACTTATTCGCGTCCATTATTCATGTAGCACGCGTGAAGCCGAGTAGTATTCGTTCAGTCTTCCATTCAGCCAGTTACTGGACTAGAGGTACGGATTTCCGTCCTTTCAGTAAGGACTTCCTTTCTATGCATGATTAGGATTCCCTGTCTGCAGCTAAATGTTTTCCCCAGTATATGTTTAAACTTATCAGTAATCATGTTAAGAATTAAATAAATTGCCTGAGCATTATATACAAGCATGATCAGTTTATGTACTAGTTACGGAGGTACCGTAACCACGACACTAGAGGCACCGGTGTCGCGACTCACATGCAAGAGAGTGATATCCTGCATCGTCCCACTCAGCTCAGCTTGGCCATTTTATCAGTATTATTAGTGGGGCGTATGGATGCATCCTAGGCTACAGTTTACAGTTTAGCAGGTGAATGTGGTGTGTGCTCTACATTCTTCACATTGGAGCTGATCCCTCCACCCAACACAGTTATTTAGAGGTCACCCCTCTACAGCATGACGAGGTCACCCCTCCAGTTATTCATGCAACGTTGTTACAGCACATGACCTATATAAGCTCTGGCAATTAAAATACAGTAAATGCATGTTTTCAGATTTAACAGATAACAGTTCAGCTTTATTATTTATAAATCAGCCTTTACAGGTTATACACAGATTTCCGCTGCAACTTTACTTATCAGTCTTACTGCTTCAGTATTTTATCATCTGTTTCATTTCAGTAATTTCTTATCATGCTTTATATCCGTTCACTGAGCGTTAAGCTCAGCCGTAGTTCTTTTCATGTTCTAACGGCAGGTACACCAGGACGCTTTTAGGATTCTAAGAGTACGTGCATTTGAGATGGAAGCTATCCAGACTTCTTATTTTATGCACTTACATTGTTCTGCTTATTTGGACATTGTTTAGTCCTTTCTTTTAGTATTTTATTTTTCATGTTTTGAGCTTAGGTTGGATTACCGATGTTTGATTCCGGTATATCTGTTATGGTCATTTAATGTTTTAGTACATTTACCTTATGCTTTGATGACACGCCATAAATACACGTAACGGTCCACTTATCCAAGTGGGGTGTTACAATTATGGTATCAGAGCGCAAGGTTCGACCTGTAGGCTCTAAAACTTGACCTGTGACTAGTGGGTAGTCACCAGGAACTTCCCAGATTTTGGCGTTGTTATCTTTCATGTTTCTCATGGATTATTCAGTCAGTTTTCTTCAGTTATCAGTCGGTTTTCTTAAAGTTTTTGACTAAGTAAAAGGTTGGTACAAGACTGGCCATATTGAGTCGCATGTGCTTTTCTGTGAATTTTTGTTTTTGTGAACCGACCCATAGGCGTTCACCCTTGCCGTTCAGATTTTGTATTGGTAAACCGACCATAGGCGTTTACCCTTACTCATGACAGATTCATGTTTTCAGTCAAATATCACTTGGTGAACCAGCCATAAACGTTCACCATTTCTCAAGTCAAATTTCATGCTTTTCAGTCCAATGATGTTTTGTGGACCGATCCACAGTTGTTCACCTTTGTCATATCAGGACATTTCATAAATTTTGACAAGTAGGGATTGGACTACAGCCTTCTATATTTAGTCCGAGATTATAAAAATTCCTATACATGACAGTTCTCAGAAAATTTTTACCAGTATGGATCGAACCAGGATGGCCCATACTTAGTCTCATGTTTTCTTCTTTGAATTCTGTGGATTGAACCATAGCCGTCCACATCAGTTGATATTACTCCTCAGTTGATTTGACTTTTATGTTCCTTGTAACAGTCAAATTTTCATACCATCACGTTGATGTCATCTACATGATGGTTTAGTTTCATGTCTCCTTACGAGGATTATGCTTTCAGCAAAGTAATGATGTTTTCATGTTAAGATACACAAGAACTTCAGAAAAACCCGTTTTCATGATAAATCATGACTGACCTTCATTAATCATGCTTCATGCTGACCACTGTTGGGACTCCGATTATATCATACTTTTCAGCCTCGAAACAACCAGCAGTAAGTCGACGCAGGAATTGTCAGTCTATTATGTTATTTATTTCAGATCAGTTTACTACCGTTTTAAATCAATTTATTTCTTTGATCATGTCAGACAGGCGACACCAGTATCGATCATCCCATAAAATTTTCCACCAGCTCCATGTACAGTATTCCATATGTACCCCATGTATAGTGTCTCAGTTATACTCTATGTACAGTATTTCACGTGTACTCTACGTACAGTGTCTCAGATATGCTCCATGTGCAGTATTCATTTTGTACTTCATGTACAGTAGTCCAGGTGTACTCCAGGTACCCTACTCCACGGATATTGCTAATCGATCCTTAATCATCTCAGGCGTTTCCACTTGTCGATATTCTACCAGGTGCTGATGCTGCTCGTGAGTTGAAGATTTTACCGGATGCTGATGCTGCTAAAACTCTGAAGACCACACAGATGCTGATGATGCCGATACTTTGGAGATTCCTCAAGATGCTGATGCTGATGCTGTTATACTATAAAGACACCGCAGAGCAAGGACGAAAACTATAAATTTGAACTTTATGTCAAGACAAAATTTCAACCATCAGACACTACCATTCCATTACATACTTTTACCTTCTCAGTTAGATGTCACACTCCAATCAGCTAACTGTATATTCAAAGAGTGGGAACCAGAACTCAGCCGGCCACTCAGCAGAATAGTTACATGAATCAGGGTCATGATAATGATCGTCGTAAAGTGACAGACAAAGCAGTAGTGACAACCACTGTGCTTATAATTAATCAGTCAGTAACCATCGGAACTCCAGAACGGACGTGACCAGCAATACAAGAGGTCAGTAGTCTAACCGGTCCGCCAATCCTAGCAGTTACCAAAAATTTCAGCCTTGTCCAGATTCATCCACTAAATCACATGTCAAGACATTAGTCAAGACATAGGTCTCAGGTATCATTTCAGAAGGCACATATCAGGACACCAGTCATAGTACACATCATACGAATATCTTCTCGAAGTACGAGTGAGATTCATAACCCCAGTATGCCTCTTAAACAAGGTCCTCAGAAATTCAGGGTACCCCAAGGGGGTATACCCGTTCTGTTATGCCACACATAAATTAGACCATTAAAATTCAGTTACCACCACTAGACTATTATTCAGATTAAACACACGATATTCATTCTGTAAGGTTACAGACGAACCCACTCAGTGGAAGTCGCCACGTTACTCCACATATTCCTATGTCAGCTTTATGTAAATCAGATATTTACCTACCTCTCAGCCAGAAAGGACTCCACAGTATCACCATATTTATTAAAGCCTTATTTTCAGTTAACGACGAGATCCGTCTTACTAAATCCCAAATATATTCATTATACTTTCGGTCAGAAAATCAGTATGAATTATTTCTGCCTCACAAAGCGCGTGACTATCAGTCCATAGCTACGAAGACTTTTACCTACCTGTTATTAATTCACTTCTGAAACTCCTTATATTCATGATCAGCAGATTATTCTAGAGTTCCAGATATAATTTCAGAAAGTTTTCAAGAAGTTCCTTCCTAACTACGAGACATAATTTAACATCGAGCTCGTCTCAAGAATAGTGCCTGTTTCCAAAACTCTTTATTCCAGAGTTGCATCTAAGTTAAAAGGGTTGCATCATTTGCTGCAAGGATTACCGGAATGAGGCTTTATTCGCCCTGGCGTACCACCAGGAAGTGTGTCATTTATATCTATCAGGAAGAAGACCGGTATCATAAGATCATGTATCGACCACCGATATTTTGACAAGATCACCATTTTTTTAATCGATGTTCATTCCACGAATAGCAGGTTTATCTGATCTGCTATGACTTCTTATATATTTTCCAGAACAATCCACGATCATGTCACCATCAGTGGTGAGAGAAACATATTATAGACACTATAAAATTTTTGAATTATATTTCCGAGCTCCCTAATGCTCCAGTTATAGTATCAAATCTATGAATAAAATTTTTATGACTTCGCAGACAAGATCGTCAGTATGTTCTTCGATAACATTCTGATCTTCTCAATTCTAGAGAGGTACAAGATAATCATCTTCTCACAGTTGTACAGAATCTTCGATAGGAGAAAATTTTATATACAGCTTTCCAGATATGAATTCCAATTGAATAAGGTGGAATTTCTGAGCATTCTACCTTAGCAGAAAGAAATTTCAGACAATCCTGCGCAGGTGAAGGCCATCACCTGATGGTCCCAACTGACGCCTATGAACGAAATTCCACCAGAAAGTACCAAAATTCCAGGCAGGATTTTGATTGAAACAGTATAACGCGTTGAGGCATCTATGTTCATATCTAATACCTTCCATTCCAACAGGTTTAAGATAGAACGTCGTCATACTATCGAGTTATTACTGCCAGTAGAAAATCTGGCCCGAAAGGAGACAAGACTCCATGGAGATTGTTATCAGTTTTACCACAGACTCAGAGAAAGTGTGATACTATCTAAGTTATCATTAACCATGTAATCAGCCTGCGCGTTTCTTTCATCCGAAAGGATCACGCAGTAGCAGATCTGCAAAAAATTTGAAATTTAGCAGTAAATCGTACGATGTCAAGTATTCCGGCGACCATCATATCAGACAGAATTCATGTTCACGATCAAGTGTATGTTTACGCCCACTTTAAGTTTATGTTTATTTGCACTTTCACGTTTACGTCTCATTCGCAGTATGATGCAGTTTCAGTTCATCTTTTATGCTATCTCATGATTTAAGCTCACGTTTGTATTCATAACATTGCTCACGTTCAAGTTCGTGTGCCATTTCACGATACCCGTTTCTCAGTTTATTACCTTATACGGTTACAGAAAGCTTGAGAAATTAGACTCAAGTTTAGCACAACTATTCCATAACCAGGCAGACGTTTCACACCTCAGGCCGTAATGCTTGGCATTCATCCCTCAGTCATCATGCGTTCATAATATGTTCTAGTATCACGTTCACAGTATGATTCACTTATCATATTCTAATCCCACGCCAGCGCTCCTCATATAATTATGAACCACGTTCACAATTGCTCACTTAGCATGTTCGCAATTGTTCACGTAGTTCGTCTATATATATATATATTCTCAGCAGCTTGCTCAGAGATATAAATGTTATCCTTTCAGGATAATTGTACGTACCGTTTCATGCATACTACATGCTATAGCTTATTCATTCAGGTTCAGAAAATCCATCTAAGTAGGGAACCTGAAAATATTTAGCATCATCAGGACAGGGTCATCAGGACCAAGAAATTTTTTTTGTTATTTATTATGTTTGGACCTTTGAAAGAATCGCTTCGAGCGCGAGGCCACTCGAAACAGAGGAGTCCATCCGGACCTCTCATCCTTTTCCTTCAAAAGAATCCAGTTAAGTTCTTTCAGTTATGTTACGTTGCATATTCCATTCAGTTATGCCATGTTTTACCCTTTCAGCAACATTAGGTCCTAAATCAGGGAGGAATGATCTTTCAGCTCTTATGCCTCTTCAGCTTTCATGTCCTTTCAGCTATATTTCCTTTCAGTCTTTTTTTTTATAAGCTTCACCAGCTTAATTACCGTTAATTCGAGGACGAATTTCTCCTTTTCGAGGGGAAGAATTGTAAAACCCGGTATATTGTAAAACCCGGTATAGTTGTATCCGTAATTCGGGGACGAATTATTCTTTTTAGAGGGGAAGAATTGTAAAACCCGTATTTAAAAATTTAGAATATTAAATACGCAGTTTTATTTATTAAAAACTGTTCATATGATATTCAGTAAATACTTATTAATGTCAGAAAGAATATTCATGAATGTTTATTCAGAAAATAAATATAATACATTTCAGAGTTGAAACGTAAAAAGAAAATACACAGTCTCAGTCTATTTAAATACTACAACAAAATAATTATTCAGAAAATAATTATTAAGTTTCAGAAAATATTACGTATGTTTTATTTGTTGTACGGGAATAATTAAATGTTAACAGTAATTACGCAACCTTTTTTTATTTAAAACGTTACGCAATTAATTATTTCAGAAAAAAAAAATAATTAATAGTAATTAGTCAAGTATTATGTAAGTAATAATTATTA
Source organism: Glebionis coronaria (assembly GCA_025667525.1). Classification (NCBI taxonomy): domain Eukaryota; kingdom Viridiplantae; phylum Streptophyta; class Magnoliopsida; order Asterales; family Asteraceae; genus Glebionis; species Glebionis coronaria. The sequence goes on along the minus strand of CM046879.1, from coordinate 318,183,180 downwards.
GTGAATAAAGTTACTTACTAGCTATTCCATATTAAGTGTTTATTCATTTTTAAAAAAAATAAATAAGAAAAGTAAAGGAGCTATAAGGGCCGGTTATAAAAAGAGAAAGAAAAGGATCATGGGCTTTAGCCCATTTTGGCTTCACAAAAGAAAAAAAACGGGACTTAAACCCCATTTCTCATCAGTCGTACAAAAAAAAAAAGAGGAAGATTAGTGTTGAAGCTGTGGAGCCGCCGGCTGGGAAGACAGAAACGAAGGGAGGAAGAGTATTTCGATTCTATAATTTTGTTGGGTTCGTGTCGTCTTCTTTAATCACGTGGAATAGGTAACGAGTACCTTTGGTTCTCCCTTTTTCTGTCAATCATGAATGCAAGCTCGTTTACATCAAGAACATGTAAAACTAAGGTGATATAACAAGCTTTAACCTAATATTAGGTGTTGTAGTTTCGGGTTTCAAGAAAATCGAGAGTCTTAGACTCTCGGTAAGGTTGGTTATGCAGCTCGTTGTTCTTTGGCCAGCCCCGATCAGAATTAACCCAATCTGGGGTGTTTGGCGTTTCAGACAGCAGACAGAAAAACCAAACAGGGGTGTTTGGGACTAATTTTCAGAAAAGGGGGCGTTTGGGTCTGCAAAAAATGAAGGCAGTGGGAACCACTGCATAAGCAGTGGGAACCACTGCACAGGCGGTGGGAAATGTTAACAGACAGTGGGAAAAATAGACAGAAAAATGGAGGTTCTGTTTTAAGAATTAGCGACAGTTTTCTGTGACACTTTTTTTTGTCACAGAATTGCTTTTCAGACAGTTTTTAAACAGCAATTTTAGCGACACTTTTAGTGACTCAGATTCTGTCGCAAATTCATATAGGCGGATTTAATTATAGTTTGTTGATTTGTTAGTGCGACCGAGATGGGGTATCTCGGTAGGCTCGGGACATAATTATAATAAATAAAATGAAGATTTGTATATTATACCTTTTTAATCTAATTGTTTTATAAATGTTTAAAATATATTTTAAATGCGTTAAATTAAAATAGTGTATAATATTTTAAAGGGTATAATTTTAGTATATGAATAAAATTATTTTAGAAACTATATTATATAGAAACTTTCTATTCTAACGGGATACGTAATATAGTACTACTATAGCGTCGGAAATACGTCGTACCGTAACTAATAGTAGTAAGATAGTACATTAAAATGAATTATTATAAGGTCAGATTTATCAGTTAATATACGTACGGAATTTCAGAAAATAAATAAATAAATGAAAGACCAATAAGAACATGAAATTAAATAAGCGAATATCAGTTTACTTATTCGCGTCCATTATTCATGTAGCACGCGTGAAGCCGAGTAGTATTCGTTCAGTCTTCCATTCAGCCAGTTACTGGACTAGAGGTACGGATTTCCGTCCTTTCAGTAAGGACTTCCTTTCTATGCATGATTAGGATTCCCCGTCTGCAGCCAAATGTTTTCCCCAGTATATGTTTAAACTTATCAGTAATCATGTTAAGAATTAAATAAATTGCCTGAGCATTATATACAAGCATGATCAGTTTATGTACTAGTTACGGAGGTACCGTAACCACGGCACTAGAGGCACCGGTGTCGTGACTCACATGCAGGAGAGTGATATCCTGCATCGTCCCACTCAGCTCAGCTTGGCCATTTTATCAGTATTATTAGTGGGGCGTATGGATGCATCCTAGGCTACAGTTTACAGTTTAGCAGGTGAATATGGTGTGTGCTCTACATCCTTCACATTGGAGCTGATCCCTCCACCCAGCAAAGTTATTTAGAGGTCACCCCTCTACAGCATGATGAGGTCACCCCTCCAGTTATTCATGCAACGTTGTTACAGCACATGACCTATATAAGCTCTGGCAATTAAAATACAGTAAATGCATGTTTTCAAATTTAACAGATAACAGTTCAGCTTTATTATTTATAAATCAGCCTTTACAGGTTATACACAGATTTCCGCTGCAACTTTACTTATCAGTCTTACAGCTTCAGTATTTTATCATCTGTTTCATTTCAGTAATTTCTTATCATGCTTTATATCCGTTCACTGAGCGTTAAGCTCAGCCGTAGTTCTTTTCATGTTCTAACGGCAGGTACACCAGTACGCTTTTAGGATTCTAAGAGTACGTGCATTTGAGATGGAAGCTATCCAGACTTCTTATTTTATGCACTTACATTGTTCTGCTTATTTGGACATTGTTTAGTCCTTTCTTTTAGTATTTTATTTTTCATGTTTTGAGCTTAGGTTGGATTACCGATGTTTGATTCTGGTATATCTGTTATGGTCATTTAATGTTTTAGTACATTTACCTTATGCTTTGATGACACGCCATAAATACACGTAACGGTCCACTTATCCAAGTGGGGTGTTACAGCTTATGTTGGAACCGATGTTGTTTCCGGTTTCCTTTATGGTCATTGAATGTTTTAGACGTTTATCTTGCATGCTTTGATGACACGCCATAATTATTACGTAACGGTCCATTTATCCAAATGTGGTGTTACAACAACCCTCATCCTCCTCCACCAACTACTCTTATCACATGGCTGGAAAGGTTTAACAAGCAGCGACCTAGATCTTTTGAGTAGACTGACAGTCCATCTGAGGCTGAAAGCTGGATTGCACACATAGAGAATATTTTCGACACCATGGGGTGTGATGTCGTCTTCAAGGCAAGGCTTGCTTGTTAAAAATTTGAGGGAGATGTGCTGGCATGGTGGAAAGAACTCAAGCAATCGAATTGAGGTGATAACTGGGTTGCTGGCTTAACTTGGGCATAATTTAAGGAGTTGGTTCTGGATCAGTTCTTTCCGAAAGCTGAGCAGGATCGGTTCAAAAGGGAATACCATGGCATTCGATAGAGAGCTGAAGAGAATAGTATAGAATTTATGCAGAGATTCCTTTGACTTGTTGGTGTCCTTGGCGCAGCAGCCTGGACTTCAGAAGAGAAGGCATATCATTTTCGCTGGGCTCTTCGTACTTCTGTAGCCAACAATCGGTGTGTGCTACATTTATTAATGTGGCGCAGGTGGAAGATGTAGCTCGCAAGCTAGAGATGCTGTAGGAGAGAGACTAGTTTGGTGAAGCAGAAAGATATGAGAAGAGGTATATCTCAGTCATCAAGCGTTAATCATTTCATTCTATTAAGTACCTTCCATTTTATATCAATCTCTATACAATTGCATCTTTAAGGCAAAAGACTGGGACCGGCCCCAATCTGCAACTCAGCAGTACCAAGCCAAGGGAAACGGTCAGACTCAGGACCGTTCTACATATGATAGGCATGGCGGTAGTGATAACTACCGTAACAACAACCAACAAATCCAACAATAGCACGTCCCTAAAAAAATATTCATTTCTATGTTATGTTGCTTTATGATCCATAAATTCTGACACTTCAGCATTTATTACCAGGAACAATGGCAACGGTCGGGATCAGGACCACAGAGGTTCACAGCCTAACCATGCAGCTTCATCTGGTAATACAATCTAAAATTTCTGTGTAGTCATGTTTGTACCCCAATAATCATGTCTCATGCATACCTTCTGAATCAGGCTCCCAACCAGCTAGAGCACCCGTTCGAGGGTACACTCACCTTATTTGCACCACTAGCAATCGCAGACACCCAGAGCCGTGACGTCTTGCTAGCGGTACTTGCTTCAAATGTGGCCAACCAGGCCACTAGATGAAAGATTGCAAGAAGGGTGAGATTGATGGTACTTTAGAGCATGCTGATTCCAACCCACCTCTGACTACTGGACGTGTGTATACCACCATGAGGGACCAAGCAAACAAGTCGTCAGGTACCATCACTGAATCTTGTTTATCTATGGTCAAGGTGCGTGCGTTTTGTTTCATACGGGTGCGACTCATTCAGTCATATCAACTGCTTATGCTACTCATGTTAGGATATCCCCTATGTTACTTGATAATGTCTTAAACATATCCACGCACCTGAGAGACTCTGTGCGTATCACACATGGGTACATAGGTCTTCCCCTACAGTTCGATGACAGAATTCGTGAAGTTGACGCACTTTCGTTAGACATGTGTGAGTTTAACATGATATTAGGGATGGACTGGTTATCCAAACACCACGCCACCATAGATTCCATTCATATCGGGTTATTTTGGTGATGTCAACACACAAGAGTACATTCATAATGGTTTCATACCAGGAAAGTCTGTACAAATCATTTCAGCCTTACTGTTACATGGCTGTAAGGGTTTCTTAGCTGTTTTTCATGATATTGAGGCTGAAACTCCATCCATTTAGGATCAGCCTATCGTGTCAGAATTTCTGGATGTATTTCCCGAATAACTTTTAGGCATACCACCTGCTCGTGAAGTAGAGTTTGGTATTGAGCTCATCCAAGGATCTGAACCGATCTCCAAGGCTCCTTACCGCATGGCTCCCATTGAGATCAAGGAGTTAAAAGAGAAGCTACAATAACTTTTGGAGCGAGCTTTCATCCACCCTAGTGTATTTCCATGGGGTGCACCAGTGTTGTTCGTGAAGAAGAAGGATGGCAGCATGCGGTTATGCATTGATTACCGTGAGCTGAATAAGATCACAATCAGAAACTGATATCCTTTGCCACGTATAGATGATCTGTTTGACCAACTACAAGGCGCCAAACATTTCTCTAAGATCTATCTGAGGCTTGGATACCATCAGATACAGGTGAAAGAGCAGGATATCTCCAAGACAGCTTTCCGTAAATGCTACGGTCACTACGAATTTGTAGTCATGCCTTTTGGACTTACCAATGCTCTAGCAGTCTTCATGGATCTGATGAACCGTGTCTTCTATGAGTTTCTGGACAAGTTTGTTATCGTTTTCATTGATGATATTCTGATTTCTCTAAATCCATGGAGAAACACAAAGAGCATCTTCGTACAGTATTACAGATACTTTGCCAGAAGCAGCTGTATGCCAAGTTCTCTACGTGTGAAATCTGGTTGAGCAAAGTGGCGTTTCTAGGCCACATCGTATCCACATAGGGAATAATCATGGATCCTATGAAGGTTGAGGCTATAACAAAATGGCCAAGAGCGACGTCCGCGATTGAGGTCGTAGTTTTTTGGGCTTAGCTGGCTACTACCGCAGGTTTGTGGAGAATTTTCACGTTTGGACAAGCCCTTGAATAAGCTGATGCGAAAAGGGGAGAAATTCGTCTAGAGTGATGAACGAGAGAAGAGCTTTGAAGAACTCAAGTAGAAGTTGGTATCTGCACCTATTCTTACTTTCCCATCTGACACAGGTGGATTTCAGATCTATAGTGATGCTTCAGGGAAGGGTCTTGGTTTTTTTCTCATGCAACATGGGAAATTGATTGCCTACGCCTCACAGCTGCTTAAGCCATATGAAGAGAACTACCCTACCCATGACTTGGAGCTTGCAGCAGTTGTGTTTGCGCTGAAGATTTGGAGACATTACTTGTATGGTGAATCATGTGATATCTTCACAGATCACAAGGGCCTTAAATATATCTTCAGTATCATCCCGGTAAGGCGAATGTAGTGGCAGATGCTCTCAACAGGAAGTCGGGCATGATTAACGGCATTAAGATAGAAGAGGAAATCATACGTGACTTAGAACGACTAAACATCGAGTTTATGGTACGTGGACAACATGGATACTGGGCTAATCTTAGAGTTGAGCCAGACTTACTCTCTAGGATCAAGGAAGCTCATAGGATGACGGTGAAATCTGGGCGATTATTCAGAACATCGACCAACAAACACAGTTTCGTATAGATGACGATGTTATATTATGGTAGGGCACTAGATTATGTGTTGTTGATGACCTTACACTCAGGGAGGCATTGTGGACTGAAGCTCACATCTCTCCATTCTCTATTCATCCTGGTTCCACCAAGATGTACCATGACATCAAGTAGCATTTCTGGTGGAGTGGTATGAAGAAGGATGTTGCTACCTTTTTCTCCAAATATCTTACCTGCCAGCAGGTTAAGATTGAGCATCAACGATCTAGTGGTTTACTACAACCATTAGACATTCAAGAGTGGAAGTGGGACAAGATCTCCATGGACTTTGTCACCGGACTTCCGCAGACCCAGAGGAATCATGATGTCATTTGGGTTATTGGTGATCGACTAACCAAATCTGCACAGTTTTTACCAATCTGCAAGGATGATTCAGTTAGAAAATTAGCAGATATCTATCATAAGGAGATTATGAGACTACATGGTACTCAATTAGTATCATCTCAAACAGAGATCCTCGTTTTACATCTTGGTTCTAGAGAAGTCTATAGAAATCTTTGGGCAATAGACTTAAGCTTAGTACGTCTTTTCATCCTCAGACAGACGGACAGTCGGAGCGTACCGTTCAGACACTAGAGGACATGTTGTGACCTTGTGCTTTAGAATGGACAGGAAGTTGGGACGACTATATCTACTTAGTAGAGTTTGTAAACAACAACAGTTGGCACGCCAGTATCAAGTGTGCACCATTTGAGATGTTGTATGGCAGGAAGTGTCGCGCCCCAATCTGCTAGGATCAGACTGGTGAGCGAATTTTTAAAGGTCCAAAGATGATAGAGGTGACCAATGAGAAGGTTGCCATCGCTAAGGCGAAACTGCAGGAAGCTCGTGCACATTAAAAGAACTATGCCGACAAGCACCGTAGAGATTTGCGCTTCAACGTGGGTGATCATGTCTTCCTCAAGGTATCACCAGCACGTAAAGTTAAGCGTTTTGGAATCAAAGGAAAACTCAGTCCTTGTTTCATCGGACCGTTTGATATTCCTCAAGGAATCACCTCCGCAGCTATCTCACGTCCACAACGTATTCCATGTGTCCTTACTCATAGGGTACAATTATCATCCCCTACATATGGTTCAGTATCCGCTCGAGCAGATTCGTGAGGATCTTTCTTATGTTGAGGAACCTGAAAGAGTTCTTGATCGTCAAGAGCGAGTCATGAGGAAGAAGACGATACCACTCGTCAAAATCCTTTGGAGGGACCATCCTGAGCAGGAAGCCACGTGGGAGACGTAGGAGTCTATCCAGACTTCTTACCCTCATTTCCAGTTTTGATTCGGGTATGTTTTCTTTCAGTTTATGTTATATATAATTCGGGGACGAATTATTCTTTTTAGAGGGGAAGAGATGTAAAACCCGCATAAAATACCATGAACACTACACTACATGAAAACACGACTAAATTAAAAATTTCCAATAATAATATACGACACATGTCACGAACATTAAATTACAAGTATTTGGTATACTATTAATGCACGATAAATACTATGTATAATATTTAGTTCATGACATTTAAAACACGAACAAACACGAATACATATGTATAATATTTAAGATACGAAAAACTAATGGATATGTGTTTAGGCTTGTGTGTGTTCGTGCCAACAAGAAGGAAAGGAGAGGCCTGGCACATTTTGAATCCAACTAGTAAACATTAATCTCCAGGGAAAAACACATATTACCTTTTTTTAGCAGAACTCAAGAAACCCTAGCCCCCTCTCACCTCCTATCTGCGGCATACAAGGAAGAAAACAAGGACGATTTTTGTGATTTTGATCTTGGGTTTGAACGTGTACGTGTTCGTGATTCGATTCTTTTTTCATCCACGCATTTGGTATTAAGTAAAACTTAATCTTTTGATTTTTATTTTGATTATATGAACACGAATCTTAAAAATATAAATATAAAAATGTTATGATTATGGAGTAAACAAGAAAGGGTTTGTTGGGTGTTTGTTTTGGTTCAGTGCACACAACCGAGAGCACAAGGCTCTCGGTGGGCTTTTCCACCAACAGCCAAGAACCCCATGGGGCTTGGTGTGGTTTTTGTTCGGGCAGCAGTAATCAAGGCCCCACGGTGGGGAACCTTGGTGAATCATTAGGAATCGGTTCATTTTCGGTGGGTACTTGGCTCGGCAGGAGGAACCAGTTGAAGCCGGTGGGAACCATGGCCCAGCAGCGGCGACCAACGGCAGCAGCCGCTGGCTGCTTAGCCGTCGGCCACACCACCAGCCGCCGGCTGTGTGGTGTTTGGTGCTCGGTTTGGTTTTCTCGGGTTTAGGACTCGGATATAATTTTGTTAGCCAATGTTTTATTAATTAATTAATTAAATTAATTTACATGCACTATTAATTAATTTATTAAATCATGACTTAGGTTATTTTATTTATTTAAATAAATCATGTTATAACCTAAGTATTTTATTTTACTTAATTAAATTAAAAACCATGGTTAATTTAATTAATTAATATAAGATAAAGTTTTATTAAAAAAATTGAACTAAATTTTTTTATTAAATTAACAAAGTTTTATTAAATAGACCAAGTTTTATTAAATTAACCATGACATTTATTAGTTAATAAACCATGCAGTTTCATTATTAATTAATAATCACTTAGCCTAAGTATTTAATTTAATAGACTTTACTAATAAATCATCATGACTTGTAACTTATGATTAATAAGCACTAGCTTATATTTTTGACTTATCAATGCAGCTTATTTCTATTTATGGAAACTTTCTATTTTAGGAAACTTACTATTTTTGGAAACTTTCTATTTTTAGAAACTTACTATTTTGGAAACTTTCTATTTTTGGAAACTTTCTATTTTTGTAAACTTTCTATTTTTCGAAACTTCCTATTTTGGAAACCTGCTATTTTATAAAGTTACTTATTATACCACTAAAAGTATAGTGATACAAGAATATATGAAATACATAATCAGAATATATGTAAAACATGAATAAATACAAGATAACACATAAAACAATAAAACATGACCAGAACATATAAAATAAGCTAAGAACACACAGAATCAGTAAATCACTCAGTAATCAGACAACTCATACACGTCCCTTATTTATGTAGTATCCGAGAAGTCGGAGTAGATCATTCAGCTTCCATTCTAGCTTCACTACTGGATATAAGGTACGGATATTTTGTCTTTCAGTATGGATATTCCTTCTTATGTTTGATTAGCATTCCTCGTTTGCAGCCATCTGTTTTCTCCAGTTATTTTATATGTTTTGAATGCCTATGTTATATTTTAAATGCCTGAGCTATATACATGCATGCCAGTTCATCTAGTTATGGAGGTACCATAAACATAACACTGGAGGCACCAGTGTTATGACTTCCCCATGACGGAGTGATTACTCGTGGCGTCCCTTTTAGTTTGTCCATTTATTTATATTATCATGTGGGCGTATGGGTGAATTATAGTTACATGTTTTCAGTCACGATTTTCATGGTGAATGTGGTGTGTTCCTTGCATCCTTCATAAGGAGTTGATCCCTCCTACCCAGACTAGTATAATTAGAGGCAACCCCTCTAATTGCATGATGACGTCACCCCTCTAAGTATTCATGCACGTTGACACCTCATGACCTATATGGTCTCTTGGCTAAATTTAAAATACAGTTTTCATAAGTTAATCATAAGCTTTTTAAACTATAAAACCAGATTTATAAACATGTTCCAGGTTTTCCAGGACTTATACATTTCTGCTGCTAATAAGTTTTTATTATGCTAATGTCATTCATACTATGTTAGATATCCTTTCATTGAGCATCTTGCTCAGCCATTTCCTTTCCAGTGGCTCGGCTCCGATAACGCAATTCCGGGAGGAGTCGGTAGTTGGGCACTGGATCCCTTCAGACCTGGAGAACGTGTGACGCTGAGTCGGCGTTCCCAAACGACAGGTACTCAGGGAAGCACTTAAGATCTTGATAGTATGTGCATTTGGATGGAAGCTATCCATCCTTCTTTACCTAATGCATTTCCATACATTATTTCTTTTGGACATTGTTTAGTCCTTTACTTCAGTACTTATATTTCATGTGTGTAAGCTTATGTTGGATTACTGATTTTTGATTCCTGTATTTGTCTTTATGGTCATTTAATGTTTTAAGAAATTTACCTTGCATGCTTTGATGACACGCCATCTGAGGCTGAAAGCTGGATTGCACACATAGAGAAGATTTTCGACGCCATGGGGTGTGATGTCATCTTCAAGGCATGGCTTGCGTGTTTCAAATTTGAGGGAGATGTGCTGGCATGGTGGAAAGCACTCAAGCAATCGAATAGAGGTGATAACTGGGTTGCTGGCTTAACTTGGGCGCAATTTAAGGAGTTGGTTCTGGATCAATTCTTTCCGAAAGCTGAGCAGGATCGGCTCAAGTGGGAATACCATGGCATTCGACAAAGAGCTGAAGAGAATAGTATAGAATTTATGCAGAGATTCATTAGACTTGTTGGTTTCCTTGGCGCAGCAGCCTGGACTTCAGAAGAGCAAGCATATCATTTTCGCTGGGCTCTTCGTACTTCTGTAGCCAACAATCGGTGTGTGCTACATTTATTAATGTGGCGTATGTGGAAGATGCAGCTCGCAAGCTAGAGATGCTGTAGGAGAGAGACTAGTTTGGTGAAGCAGACAGATATGAGAAGAGGTATATCTCTGTCATCAAGCGTTAATCATTTCAATCTATTAAGTACCTTCCATTTTATATCAATCTCTATAGAATTGCATCTTTCAGGAAAAAGACTGGGACCGGTCCCAACCAGCCACTCAGCAGTACCAAACCAAGGGAAACGGTCAGACTCAGGACCGTTCTACATCTGATAGGCGTGGCGGTAGTGACAACTACCGTAACAACACCCAACAACTACAGCAATAGCATGTCCCTAAAATAATATTCATTTCTATGTTATGTTGCTTTATGATCCATAAATTCTGACACTTCAGCATCTATTACCAGGAAAAATGGCAACGGACGAGATCAGGACCATAGAGGTTCACAGCCTAACCATGCAGCTTCATCTGGTAATACAATCTAAACTTTCTGTGTAGTCATGTTTGTACCCAAATAATCATGTCTCATGCATACCTTCTGAATCAGGCTCCCAACCAGCTAGAGCACCCGTTCGAGGGTACACTCACCCTATTTGCACCACTTGTAATCGCAGACTCCCAGGGTCGTGCCGCCGTGCTAGCGGTACTTGCTTCAAATGTGGCCAACCAGGCCACCAGATGAAATATTGCAAGAAGGGTGAGATTGAGGGTACTTCAGAGCATGTTGATTCCAAACCACCTCTGACTATTGGACGTGTGTATACCACCATGAGGGACCAAGCAAACAAGTCATCAAGTACATCATTGGAATCTTGTTTATCTATGGTCAAGCTGCGTGTGTTTTGTTTTATACGGGTGCGACTCATTCAGTCATATCAACTGCTTATGATGCTCGTGTTAAGATATCCCCTATGCCACTTGATAATGTCTTAAACGTATCCACTCCCCTACGAGACTCTGAACGCATCACACTTGGGTAAAAGGTCTTCCCCTATAGTTCGATGACAGAATTCGTGAAGTTGACGCACTTCCGTTAGACATGTGTGAGTTTAACATGATATTAGGGATAGACTAGTTATCCAAACACCACGCCACCATAGATTGCCATTCCTATCGGTTTATTTTGGTGATGTCAACACACTAGAGTACATTCATAATGGTTTCATACCAGGAAAGTCTGTACAGATCATTTCAGCCTTACTGTTACATGGTTGTGAGGGTTTCTTAGCTGTTTTTCATGATATTGAGGCTGAAACTCCATCCATTTAGGATCAGCCTATCGTGTCAGAATTTCTGGACGTATTTCCTGAATAACTTTTAGGCATACCACCTGCTCGTGAAGTAGAGTTTGGTATTGAGCTCATCCAAGGATTTGAACCGATCTCCAAGGCTCCTTACCGCATGGCTCCCATTGAGATCAAGGAGTTAAAAGAGAAGCTACAAGAACTTTTGGAGCGAGCTTTCATCCACCCTAGTGCATCTCCATGGGGTGCACCAGTGTTGTTCGTGAAGAAGAAGGATGGTAGCATGCGGTTATGCATTGATTACAGTGAGCTGAATAAGATCACAATCAGAAAACAATATCCTTTGCCACGTATAGATGATCTGTTTGACCAACTACAAGGCGCCAAACATTTCTCTAAGATCGATCTAAGGTCTGGATACCATCAACTACAGGTGAAAGAGCTGGAAATCTCCAAGACAGCTTTCCGTACATGCTATGGTCACTATGAATTTGTAGTCATGCCTTTTGGACTTACCAATGCTCTAGTAGTCTTCATGGATCTGATGAACCGTGTCTTCTATGAGTTTCTGGATAAGTTTGTTAACGTTTTCATTGATGATATTCTGATTTCTCTAAATCCAAGGAGGAACACAAAGAGCATCTTCGTACAATATTACAGATACTTCGCTAGAAGTAGCTGTATGCCAAGTTCTCCAAGTGTGAATTCTGGTTGAGCAAAGTGGCGTTTCTAGGCCGCATCGTATACACATAGGGAATAACCATGGATCTTGTGAAGGTTACTGGGCTAATCTTAGAGTTGAGCCAGACTTACTCTCTAGGATCAAGGAAGCTCATAAGGATGACGGTGAAATCTGGGCGATTATTCAGAACATCGACCAGCAGACACAATTTCGTGTAGATGACGATGTTATATTATGGTAGGGCACTAGATTATGTGTTGTTGATGACCTTACACTCAAGGAGGCTTTTTTGACTGAAGCTCACAACTCTCCATTCTCTAGTCATCCTGGTTCTACCAAGATGTACCATGACATCAAGCAGCATTTCTTGTGGAGTGGTATGAAGCAGGATGTTGCTACCTTTGTCTCCAAATATCTTACCTGTCAGCAAGTTAAGATTGAGCATCAACGATCTAGTGGTTTACTACAACCATTAGACATTCCAGTTTGGAAGTGGGACAAGATCTCCATGGACTTTGTCACCGGACTTCCACAGACCCAGAGGAAACATGATGCCATTTAGGTTATTGTTGATCGACTAACCAAATCTGCACAGTTCCTACCAATCCGCAATGATGATTCAGCTAGCAAATTAGCAGATATCTATCAGAAGGAGATTATGAGACTACATGGTACTCCATTAGTATCATCTCAAATAGAGATCCTCGTTTTACATCTTGGTTCTAGAGACGTCTATAAAAAGCTTGGGGCACCAGACTTAAGCTTAGTACGACTTTTCATGCTCAGACAGACGGACGGTCTGAGCGTACCATTCAGACACTAGAGGACATGCTGTGAGCTTGTGCTTTAGAATGGACATGAAGTTGGGACGACTATATCTACTTAGTAGAGTTTGCATACAACAACAGTTGGCACGCCAGTATCAAGTGTGCACCATTTGAGATGTTGTATGGCAGGAAGTGTCGCGCCCCAATCTACTAGGATCAGGGTGGTGAGCGAATTCTTAAGGGTCCAAATATGATAGAGGTGTCCAATGATAAGGTTGCCATCGCTAAGGCGAAACTGCTGGAAGCTCGTGCACATCAAAAGAGCTATGCCGACAAGCACCGTAGAGATTTGCACATCAACGTGGGTGATCGTGTCTTCCTCAAGGTATCACCAGCACGTAAAGTTAAGCGTTTTTGAATCAAAGGAAAACTCAGTCCTTGTTTCATCGGACCGTTTGATATTCCTCAAGGAATCACCTCCGTAGCTATCTCACGTCAACAACTTATTCCATGTGTCCTTACTCATAGGGTACAATTATCAACCCCTACATATGGTTCAGTATCCGCTCGAGCAGATTCGTGAGGATCTTTCTTATGTTGAGGAACCCGAAAGAGTTCTTGATCGTCAAGAGCGAAATGAGGAAGATGACGATACCATTCGTCAAAAGCCTTTGGAGGGACCATCCTGAGTAGGAAGCCACGTGGGAGACGTAGGAGTCTATCTGGACTTCTTACACTAATTTCCAGTTTTGATTCCGGTATGTTTTCTTTCAGTTTATGTTATATATAATTCGGGGACGAATTATTCTTTTTAGAGGGGAAGAGTTGTAAAACCCGCATAAAATACCATGAACAGTACACTACATGAAAACACGACTAAATTAAAAATTTCCTATAATAATATACGACAAATGTCACGAACATTAAATTACAAGTATTTGGTATACTATTAATGCATGATAAATATTATGTATAATATTTAGTTCATGACATTTAAAACACGAACAAACACGAATACATATGTATAATATTTAAGACACGAAAAACTAATGAATATGTGTTTAGGCTTGTGTGTGTTCGCGGCAACAAGAAGGAAAGGAGAGGCCTGACACATTTTGAATCCAACTAGTAAACATTAATCTCCAGGGAAAAACACATATTACATTTTTCTAGCAAAACTCAAGAAACCCTAGCCCCCTCTCACCTCCTAGCCGCGACATACAAGGAAGAAAACAAGGACGATTTTTGTGATTTTGATCTTGGGTTTTAACGTGTACGTGTTCGTGATTCGATTATTTTTTCATCCACGCATTTGGTATTAAGTAAAATTTAATCTTTTTATTATTATTTTTATTATATGAACATGAATCTTAAAAACATAAATATAAACATGTTATGATTATGGAGTAAACAAGAAAAAGGGTTTGTTGGGTGTTTGTTTTGGTTCAGCACACACAACCGAGAGCACAAGGCTCTCGGTGGGCTTTTCCACCAACAGCCGAGACCCTCATGAGGCTCGGTGTGGTTTGTGTTCGGGCAGCAGCAACCAAGGCCCCACGGTGGGGAACCTTGGTGAATCATTGGGAATCGGCTCATTTCCGGTGGGTACTTGGCTCGGCAGGAAGAACCGACTGAAGCCGGTGGGAACCGTGGTCCAGCAGCGACGACCAACGGCAGCAGCCGCGGCTGCTTAGCTGTCGGCCACACCACCAGCCGCCGGCTGTGTGGTGTTTGGTGCTCGGTTTGGTTTTCTCGGGTTTAGGGCTCGGGTATATTTTTGTTAGCTAATGTTTTATTAATTAATTTATTAAATTAATTTAGATGCACTATTAATTAATTAATTAAAATCATGACTTAGGTTAGTTTATTTATTTAAGTAAATCATGTTATAACCTAAGTATTTTATTTGACTCACTTAAATTTCAAACCATGCTTAATTTAATTAATTAATATAAGATAAAGTTTTATTAAAAAAATTTGAACTAAATTTTTTTATTAAATCAACCAAGTTTTATTAAATAGACCATGTTTTATTAAATTAACCATGACATTCATTAGTTAATAAACCATGCAGTTTCATTAATAATTAATAATCACTTAGCCTAAGTATTTAATTTAATAGACTTTACTAATAAATCACCATGACTTATAACTTATGATTAATAAGCACTAGCTTATATTTTAGACTTATTAATTCAGCTTATTTCTATTTATGAAAACTTTCTATTTTAGGAAACTTACTATTTTTGGAAACTTTATATTTTTAGAAACTTACTATTTTTGGAAACTTTCTATTTTTGGAAACTTTTTGTTTTGTAAACTTTCTATTTTTCGAAACTTTCTATTTTGGAAACCTGCTATTTTTAGAAAGTTACTTATTATACCACTAAAAGTATAGTAATACAAGAATATATGAAATACATAATCAGAATACATGTAAAACATGAATAAATACAAGATAACACACAAAACAATAAAACATGATCAGAACATATAAAATAAGCTAAGAACACACAGAATCAGTAAATCACTCAGTAATCAGACAACTCATACACGTCACTTATTTATGTAGTATCCGCGAAGTCGGAGTAGATAGTTCAGCTTCCAATATAGCTTCACTACCGGACATAAGGTACAGATATTCCGTCCTTCAGTATGGATATTCCTTCGTATGTTTGATTAGAATTCCCCGTTTGCAGCCATCTGTTTTCCCCAGTTATTTTTTATGTTTTGAATGCCTATGTTATATTTTAAATGCCCGAGCTATATACATGCATGCCAGTTCATCTAGTTATGGAGGTATCATAACCATAACACTGGAAGCACCAGTGTTATGACTTCCCCATGACGGAGTGATTGGTCGTGGCGTCCCTTTCAGTTTGTCCATTTATTTATATTATCATGTGGGCGTATGGGTGCATCATAGTTACATGTTTTCAGTCAGGATTTTCATCGTGAATGTGGTGTGTGTCTTGCATCCTTCATAAGGAGTTGATCCCTCCAACCCAGACTAGTATAATTAGAGGCAACCCCTCTAATTGCATGATTAGGTCACCCCTCTAAGTATTCATGTACGTTGACACCTTATGACCTATATGGGCTCTTGGCTAAATTTAAAATACAGTTTTCATAAGTTGCTCATAAGCTTTTCAAACTACAAAACCAGCTTTATAAACATGTTCCAGGTTTTCCAGGACATATACATTTCTGCTGCTAATCAGTTTTTATTATGATTATGTCATTCATACTATGTTAGATATCCTTTCACTGAGCGTCTTGCTCAGCCGTTTCCTTTCCATGTTCCAAAACGGCAGGTACTCAGGGACGCACTTAAGATCTTTAGAGTATGTGCATTTGTATGGAAGCTATCAAGCCTTCTTTACCTAATGCATTTCCATACATTATTTCTTTTGGACATTTTTTAGTCCTTTCCTTAAGTACTTATATTTCATGTGTGTGAGCTTATGTTGGATTACCGATGTTTGATTCCGGTATTTGTCTTTATGGTCATTTAATGTTTTAAGACATTTACCTTGCATGCTTTGATGACACGCCATCTGAGGCTGAAAGCTGGATTGCACACATAGAGAATATTTTCGACGCCATGGGGTGTGATGTCGTCTTCAAGGCAAGGATTGCTTGTTACAAATTTGAGGGAGATGTGCTGGCATGGTGGAAAGCACTCAAGCAATCGAATTGAGGTGATAACTTGGTTGCTGGCTTAACTTGGGCGCAATTTAAGGAGTTGGTTCTGGATTAATTCTTTCCGAAAGCTGAGCAGGATCGGCTCAAGAGGGAATACCATGGCATTCGACATAGAGCTGAAGAGAATAGTATAGAACTTATGTAGAGATTCCTTTGACTTGGTGGTTTCTTGGCGCAACAGCCTGGACTTCAAAAGAGCAGGCATATCATTTTCGTTGGGCTCTTCATACTTCTGTAGCCAACAATCGATGTGTGCTACATTTATTATTGTGGCGCAGGTGGAAGATGCAGCTCGCAAGCTAGAGATGTTGTAGGAGAGAGACTAGTTTAATCATTTCATTCTATTAAGTACCTTCCATTTTATATCAATCTCTATACAATTTCATCTTCCATGCAAAAGACTGGGACCGGTCCCAACCGGCCACTCAGCAGTACCAAGCCAAGGGAAACGGTCAGACTCAGGACCGTTCTACATCTGATAGGTGTGGCGGTAGTGACAACTACCGTAACAACACCCAACAACTACAACAATAGAACGTCCCTAAAAAATTATTCATTCTATGTTATGTTGCTTTATGATCCATAAATTCTGACACTTCAGCATCTATTACCAAGAACAATGGCAACGGACGGGATCAGGACCACAGAGGTTCACAGCCTAACCATGCAGCTTCATCTGGTAATACAATCTAAACTTTTTATGTAGGCATGTTTGTACCCCAATAATCATGTCTCATGCATACCTTCTGAATCAGGCTCCCAACCAGATAAAGCACCCGTTCGAGGGTACACTCACCCTATTTGCACCACTAGCAATCGCAGACACCCAAGGCCGTGCCGCCGTGCTAGCGGTACTTGCTTCAAATGTGGCCAACCAGGCCACCAGATGAAAGATTGCAAGAAGGGTGAGATTGAGGGTACTTCAAAGCATGCTGATTCCAAGCCACCTCTGACTACTGGACATGTTTATACCACTATGAGGGATCAAGAAAACAAGTCGTCAAGTACCATCACTAGAATCTTGTTTATCTATGGTCAAGTTGCGTGCGTTTTGTTTCATACGGGTGCGACTCATTTAGTCATATCAACTGCTTATGCTACTCGTGTTAGGATATCCCCTATGCCACTTGATAATGTCTTAAACATATCCACGCCCCTAAGAGACTCTGTGCGCATCACACATGGGTACAGAGGTCTTCCCCTACAGTTCGATGACAGAATTCGTGAAGTTGACGCACTTCCATTAGACATGTGTGAGTTTAACAAGATATTAGGTGTAACACCTGGTAATTTTCCCTACTTTGTAAAATGACTATTTTACCCTTTGACTTTTTATTTGGTCAACTATATGATTTAACTGTGTTGGAACCGGGAAGTTATCCCGCGTTTTCTGAAAAAAAAAAACTGTTTGATGATGAGTAATGACTTGACACTATGCTCAGTCATTATTCTGAACATTTTTTGTGAGCCTGACCAAAGTGCTGAGACGGTCAATGAATTGACGATAATCCATGAGATTATTCGTTATCTGTGAATTATGTGCTCAACTGTTTAGTTTTTAACAGCGTGATAGTATTTTCTTGAGCAACGTATTTAAATATTTCTATATATGTTTATATATGCTAGTATTTTAGTATTTTTGCTATTTATAGTAATAAATTGTATTTTCTGTGAATATTTAATTAATGTATCGCGTTTCTGTATTTTACGTCGTTTTTACGTTTAACCGTCGTTAACATGCATAAAATACTTTACCAATTATAAAATATCAGTTTTCATCGAAAAATCGTAAATTTAATATATTTCGTCAATTTTTTAAGTTTTACGTAATTTTAAACTTAACTATATACTTTTCGATATTTACCTAAAACTAACTAACCTTTTTACCTTAAACCTTCTAACTAGTTACCATAGTAAATTTTTTGAAATATTTGCCCATGTGGGACCCCCCATAACCGGCCAAAAACTCCACCACATGCAAGATAACCAAAGTTTTACTCTTTGCCAAAATAAGCTTAAACCTTACACACCCTAAACTCTTTTAACTTATTACCCATATTTACCTCAACTCACGCCTCACTTTCACTCATTCACTTCACTAAAAAAACACACAACTCTCTTGATCTCGCAAAAACATATGGCACAAACACAAACACAAAAACCTCCATTGTTGATTTCTTGAAGCTCCATTTCAAGAACATTTAGCACAAAACAAATACATCCTAGGGTTTATACAAACATAAAGAAGAATGGGTTTTCTTGGTTTGTTGATTTGAGAAGTTTTTGGTTGAAGTTTATAGAAGTTGGGTTTTGTTGATTTTTAGTTGATTAGAGCGTAGATCGGGTAATCGTGGTTACGTAGAATCGTTACTCAAGGTTATTTCTTGAACCTTTTTCGATTCTTTTTCATGCATAATCTGTGTAGATCTATGCATGCATGTTACGCATCAACTATTTTTTTGAAATAAAGAGATAAAAATTATTTTTGGTCATGAAATATTTTAGATCTATGAAAATTATGTGTGGATCTATTAGATCCATGCACAAAAATGTTTTAATTGAAAGACTTGTAAAATATAAAAATGTATATTTTTAGATTTGTGGACTTGAAGATAAATCTTGTATTTTGAGTGTGTTTATGAATAATTGGAGGGAACTAGTAGTGTTACTACTAGTGGGTACGCTTGAAAATGGTCGAAAACGAGTTTTTACGAAAAGTATATAATCTGTCCGATTTTTATAAGAGGCATAGAGGGTCGTAAAAATTGTTTTGACACTAGTTTACTACGACATTATGAAAATATAAGTTATTACCTTCGTTTCGATATATTATGGGCTAAAAACGGAGTAAAAATGAGTAAGATATGGTCGTTTAAATTTCGTTGTCGGAAAACTTAATTTTTGTGAAAAAGACTATAATTAGCTTGCTGTCTAGATTTTTAAAGTGGTCGAAACGACGTTTTCGAGTTAAACGGAGTTGTTTTAAGTGTAAAATGTGTACTAAATGGTATGTATAAAGGTTGGACTCGTTTTGTAAAGGGGTATTAGCGCGAAATGTGAACACTTGGTGCATAGTTAAAAGTTTGAGCGTTGAAAGTGGAAATTGATACTATTGTAGGAAAATGACTTGTTGAAACATCGGCGATTAAGAAAGTGTTGAAATTAGGGGTTTTAGGACGAGATTTGGGTACTTACTAAAAATGGCAAATTTTTATGTGACGCCGAAAGGCTGCCGAATTTTCGTTAGAAATCGTGTTGGAGAATTTATTTAGATAAATTTGGGAAAACTAAAATTTACGCCGAAAGGCTGTCGAAATTTCGTCGAGTCAAAAATAAATATTTTTGTCTAAGTATAAATACTATAATGCTTATAACGATATAATATCTACAAGTCACGATTTTAACAACAATATATAATATACATGATTGATGAGTAACGTACGTGACGAACTATTGTGACTCATTTGCTAGCGCCTAAACTATAGTATTATATTTAGGTTGTTGCTAGAGTTGCTCGCTACTATTTGATCATACTTGTGCGGTTTGAATCGTTGCTTGAGGTGAGTTTATAGATCCCTATTAAACTGCTTTCTATGTTTAATGTTTTGGGATGTGATAAATGCTTTGATGCTTGCTTCTGGACGCAAGTAAAACTTGATTTCTGTGAACGCTTTGTGAACACTGTTTATGAGATAGCTTAAGTTGCTTTAGCCATAGTCCCCACTATCGTGAATCGTTAGTTACTCTGCTGGAGTAAGCTCTTATGTTACGGATAGATCTATTGAGGGTTGACAACCTCCACTCGGGCATTCTGACGCCGGACGAGTGTGTACCATTTGTATGAACGGAGTTATCTTGGCTAGGTACTCCATTGGGGAAAAATTTATGTATACAATCTATTGTATGCACTGGATCACTAGTTTCGATGTCACGAGCTTAGCTATCATAAATATTGTGAACACCCAATTTATCCTACACTTGGCACTATATCTCCTATAGTTGCACATGTACATGAAATGAAATCTGAAATCGAATTACTATGAATTTTTACTTGAAACCTATATTCTCACCAACTTTATGTTGACCCAATTTAGCATTTATCTCAGGTAATTGATGATGAGTTGTATCTGCTGTGTGAAGTATTTGGAGTCCGCATGCATTTCTTGGATATCTTCGGACATTTATTTACTTATGCTTTTGAACTATTATCTCGTTGATGTTTAAAACTTTAGGATAACACTATAAGTAATATGTAATATATATTATGTAATATGTAATATGTATTATATACATATACATTTCGCTGATTTGCATACTTTAATTTCTATACATGATTATTTCATGCATACCCTACAACTGCTCTAACGCGTGAATGGTTGTTGTAGGATATGTCATCGCATACTATCACGTATCATTTTGATTACATCTATAGTCTGATTCTAATCCAATCACCCTTTTCGGTGTTATTTTTGGTTTTGTTTTGATATTTGGTATTTAATCAAACTCTTATTTTATGACTATGTACTTGATATTTTGATTTTGAATGGGAATTTAACTTTATGACTTAGACCAATGACCATCCTTTCTATGTTTGTTGTACTGTTAAATTCTGCATTTTATTTTAGCATAAGAAATATATAAAGTGTATATTCGTGCTTGAACTTTATTTGCATTGTTGTCTTAACGTAGAGAAACAATGGTGAACACACGTATTGGAATGGCCGACGAACAATTGGAAGAACTGATTAAACAACGAGTGACCGCTGCATTGTCAAACATTCAAGCTAACAACAACGTGAACCAAGCACCGCCGAACGATGTTGACAATCGACCGCCTAAGTCGTGTACTTACAAGGACTTTAGGAGTTGTGACCCCTTGAATTTTAATGGTACTGAAGGAGCTGTTGGATTAGCTCGTTGGGTTGAAAAGATGGAATATGTGTTCCGTGTTAGTAGATGTACTGTTGAAAACCGAGTGACTTATTCTACTTGTACTTTAGCTGCTGGAGCGTTGACATGGTGGAACACCCATGTGCAAACGGTTGGAGCCGAGGAGGCGTATGGAATGAGTTAGGAGGAACGTAAGAAGTTGTTGACTAAGGAATATTGTCCTCGTAATGAGATTCAGAAAATGGAAATTGAACTGTGGAACCTGACTGTGAAGAACAATGACATTGGTGCGTACACTAGGAGGTTCCAAGAATTGTGTTTGCTATGTCCTGGAATGGTTCCAGATGAAGAAAAGAAGGTTGAGCGCTACATTTGGGGTTTACCTGGTAGAGTTCAAGGGAATGTGACATCGTCTGGACCGACAAAAGTTAGTGATGCTATAAGGATGGCTCCCAGTCTGATGGACCAAGTTGTTCGAGCAAATGATGGAAATGTCGCGGACAACAAGAGGAAATGGGGAATAACCAAAGGAACAACCATGGGAACTATCTGAATAAGAGGCAAGACACCGTGAAAGCGTACACTGCTGGTACTGGGGAAAAGGGAGTATACAATGGGACGTTACCTTTGTGCAATCGATGCAAGCGTCACCATAATGGACAATGCAATGTACAATGTCACAACTGCAAGAAAACTGGACACATTGCTAGAGATTGTAAGTCACCACCCAACACGAAAGCCAACGTCACTTGCTTCGAATGTCAGCAAAAGGGACACTACAGCAATGAGTGCCCAAAGAAGAAGAATAAGGACCAAGGAAAGATTGCTAAAGCTGGGGAAGCTCGTGGAAGGTTCTATGTGATAGGAGGAGGAGAAGCGCAACAAAACCTCGACGTCGTGACGGGTACGTTTCTTCTCAATGGTCGTTATGCTTCTATTTTATTTGATACTGGAGCCGATAGGAGTTTTGTGTCGACTGTTTTTAGTGTTTTACTTGATGTGACCCCCTCGCCCTTAGACACTAAGTACACTATTGAGTTAGCTAATGGAAAGTTGATAGAAGCCGACACTATACTTCGCGGATGCACTTTAAATCTTCTAGGTCATCCTTTCGTAATAGACCTTATGCTTGTTGAGTTAGGGAGTTTTGACGTAATTGTCGGAATGGATTGGTTGTCGAGATATCATGCTACGAGTGTATGCGACGAGAAGATCGTTCGCTTACCATTTGGTGATGAAGTTTTGGAGGTACAAGGGGATACAAGTAACGGAAAAGGGAAATCACGACTGAACATTATCTCGCGTGTCAAGGCTCAGAAGTTGTTATCGGAAGGTTGCCACGTATTTTTAGCCTGTGTTACTGAAAAGCAGACGGAAGAAAAACGGTTGGAAGATGTACCTATCGTACGGGATTTTCCCGGAAGTCTTTCCTGAAGATTTGCCTGGATTACCGCCGGCCAGACAAGTTGAATTCCAGATCGATTTAATACCGGGAGCTGCACCTGTTGCTCGAGCGCCTTACCGTTTAGCACCGTCGGAATTGAAAGAACTAGCGACACAACTACAAGAGTTGACTGATAAAGGATTCATAAGACAGAGTTCTTCACCCTGGGGAGCTCCAGTCTTATTTGTAAAGAATAAGGATGGGAGTTTTCGGATGTGTATCGACTATCATGAGTTGAACAAACTTACCATAAAGAACCGTTACCCGTTACCTAGGATCGATGATCTGTTTGAGCAGTTGCAAGGATCAAGAATTTACTCGAAGATTGACCTTAGGTCTGGTTATCACCAATTGAGAGTCCGTGAGGAAGATGTTGCAAAGACTGCTTTAGGACTAGGTATGGACACTATGAGTTCCAAGTGATGCCATTCGGTTTGACAAACGCACCTGCTGTGTTTATGGACCTCATGAACCGGGTGTGTAAACAGTATTTGGACAAGTTTATCATTGTGTTCATCGATGACATACTGATTTACTCAAGGAATGAGAAAGAACATGAGGAAAATCTTAAGATAATATTGGAATTGCTTAAGAAGGAGGAATTGTATGCTAAGTTCTCGAAGTGTGATTTTTGGTTGCCAAGAGTATAATTTCTAGGTCATGTTATTGATAGCAAGGGGATTTGATGAGACTGCTTTTATACATAGTCTGATCGTCCAAAACGGGCTTAAAATGTATTAAATATCATCAAAATACCCATATATATGCTTGTGTTTGTTGCTTGTGTATTTTAGGTACGGATATTGAGAAAATGACAAAAGATCACAAGAATCATTCAAAAACGAACACGGGAAACGAAGCGGCACAATGAACCAAGCCCTAATGAAGACTTTCCCAAGATCAACCCTTGAGGATTTGAAGAATTATGAAGAAGGGTCCTCCAATATGGAAGAATTGACACTTTATACCCTTGTATCATCATAATTACAAGTTTGGTCCCTAAAGTTTGTCAAAATTACAAAAAGGGCCCTCCACTTTGAAGATTTGGCAAGTTTAGCCCCTCAACAAAGCTAAATTGTCAACTAATATCCTCCACAAAGTCAAAAATATCATGAAGTCCTTCAAAGTACAAGAAATTACAAGTTTGGTCCTTTGAAAATCCCAAAATTACAAAAAGGACCCTCAACTTTCAACATTTGGCAAAAATGGTCCCTCATCAAACATGACTTGGCAATTTCAGTCCTCCAAAATACTCATTATACAAGTCAAGACCATTATCCATCATCAAAATGCCAAATCAGCCCTTGAAGAATTCAAAAATGGCAAGAATTACCCCTGAATTTACTTTGTAAAAGTTATTGGGCCAAAAATGCAAAGTGTGCAAAAGTTGATAAGGCAAAAAGGGGCGTTGATAACTTTTTAAAGAGAAAAGACAAGAGAACAAGAGAAGAAGGGTTTAAGTTGGCCAGACATAATACTTACCTTAACCAACCAGCTTGTGCCACCTCACCCCACTCACCACCTCCACCAATCACACACCCCATTCCTCCACCTCACATCCCACTCACTAGATTAATATTAATTAATCTTGGCGCCTAAACACTTATTTAAAACTTAATCACCCCTTAAGCGGATCAAAACCTTGTTCATCAGACTCAAGAACACAATTAGGGATTTTTGATTTAGCAAAAATTAAACCCCTAAATTTTCCAGATTAATGATTAATGATCATGTTAACATAACCCAACCTTAAACTTGGTCATCACATCATTCACGTGTCCACATGGGACCTCCCCTGCCACACCTTTGAGCAAGAAGACAAGATTGCACCAACAATCCAACGTTTGAGATTGAAGCTTACTTTTTAAGCTTAATTGGAGCCCTTGGATACACTCACACATGCCAGCTTCAACAAACAGCCAAGAAAGGGTCACATGATTCTTCCAAGAAGACAAAACCTCAAAGGGCAAATTTGGAACTTCATTAGCTAGGGTTACACGTTTTTCAGCTTTCATAGTTCATTTGTATGCCTATATAAAGGCTTAGTGGTCCAACATTTGTAGCTTGCTTTTTGATTTTTCCCTTGTTCAACTTCTGTAAATCCCATTTCAGTTTTAATGAAATTGTGTTTGAAGCATTGAAGAAAAGTCATTGGCCAATCTTATTTACTGCTTGATATTGTTATATGCTTGTTAGTTTTAGAAGTTAAAACCTGTTTTCACTTGGAGGTTGCAAAAGTTTGCAATTTTCCTCATTCTTGATATTTTGCTAAGTTCTTGTTCTAATCTTGGAATTCTTGGGTTATAGGGCTGATCATAGCATCCTAACTGAGTTAGTTAAGGTGTGGTGAGGCTTATAACTTGGGGATAATCAAGTGTGGGGTAACAAGGTTGCATCAATCAAGATTTTTCAAAGTTTCTGTTTTTATACACTTGTGCTTTAACCTTGTTCAATCTTAGCAGGTTTATTGTGGAAGCTTGTGCTTGTTCTTGCTAGCACATAAGCTCAAAATTCGTGGGTGTGGATGTACATCCATGAGGTTTGCATACTCAATCTCAAAATCTGCTTAAATTCATGATTTTTGGTGATATTTGTGTGAAACTTATTATCTTGTGAATTTTGTGGCTTGTTCTTTCTTGAATCTGTTAATCTTACCTGTTTTAGTGTTAATTGATGCTTGGGTAGTCTTGAATCTCACTTTTACTTTGAAAAATTTGATTTGGAAAAGATAAAGGGGTGTTTGGGTCTATCTCTTTAAGCTTGCAACTTGTTATTGTGTTGTTGGTTTGTGTTGTTTATGCTTTGTATCTGATAAATACCTTGTTGAGAGTATTTTACTGCAAGTTTTTGGGTTTGAACACTTGAATCAAACAATCTGCTATATAGACTTTGGTATTGCCTGTTTTGACCCAGGATTTTGGGAACACTTAGTGTGTACGCATGCTTAGGGATAAAAGTGGTATAAACATAGTCACTATAACCTGTTTGAAAGATTTGAGGTGTTGAATCTGGCTTAAGTGTCAAATACATCAGCAAAGTAGAAAACTGCATGTGTTAGTGTTCATCAGTAACTTTCATATGCTTGAATCTTGCTTAATTCTTTGAACCATTGCATGAAACCTGTTTAGACTTGCTTATTGGAGTTTATAATAGCTTGTGTATGCATTTGGTTAAATTTGGCTGGCTGATTATTCCTAAAACTGCTTATTTGTGCTCAACTGCTTATTGTTCATGTCTGTGCAATGTCTGATGATTAATTGATTAAACTGTATCAATTGGGTGTTAGTGATTGTGTTATTTTGATTGTTATTGACTCGTTTTGATCCAAAGATCATTTGGGTGCCTTTGTGTAATCTGAATCTCCAAAAAAGTCACTAAAGACAAAAAGTCAAACAAGTCAAGCAGTGGAAAAAGTTTCCACTGCTCAACATCCAAAACTAGCCCCTGCTAGTGTAATTTTGTCATCAGCTTATTAATAAGCTATTCTAGCTTATCCAGACTTGCAACAACTTATTTTTTGTGATAGGTCTTCCTTATTTGACCCATTTAAGTAGACTGGAGCTTATTAGACTTTGACTTTGACTTTTTACTAGAAAACCAACTACTTTGACTTTTTACATAAGTGCTTATTTGATTTTCCAGCTTATTGAGTGTGCTTATCTGAAAAATATTTGTTGATTTTGCTTAATTAAGTCATTTAAAAGCTTTTGGAACTTGAATCCGCACATGGGGTGGCCTAGAACTCAAAAACGACTATTTTGTCGTTTTGTGTAGATTGCTTATTGCATTTTCAGGCTTATTCCTTGGGCTTATTTCAAATTTATTTTTGCAGAAGTCTTTGTTAGGTCAAAAGAAGCTTTTGTGTCAAATTTTAGCTTATGGCATCAGCTTATAGCTTAATGGGCCAAAAAGCCCATTAAGAATAAGCTGCTTATTATAAGTTAGCTTATTTCACATTTTCAGCTTTTGGGCCTTTGGAAAAAGTTGTTTAAAATCAAATTTTGAGTCAACCTGTGCTTTTTGGGCTTATTTTGAACAATTTTTGTGATTGGGCCCAAATTTGGCCCAATAGTGTACTGTTTTGGGTTTAGCCCATTTTCTAGGCCCAAAAGGGGTATTTAGATAATTTCACTTTCATTTCTGAGTTATTTAGGTTAAATTAAGCTAGTTTGCAAGTTTTTAGAATTTTTTATGATTTTTGGATTTTTAATATTATTTTAATATTATTTTATTATTAAAAATTAAAAGTCTGATTTTCTAAGTTTTTACATTTTTCCTAGGTTCTAAACACTTAATTAGGATTTTTGCAACTTTCCAAATATTTTTAGGGTCTTTTAATTATTTTCTAGAATTAATTTAAGTTTTAATTGATTTTAGTAGTTTTTAATTATTTAAAAATAGTTTTATTTGGTTTTAAAATTTTGAAAAATAGTTTTTTCCTTAATTAGAATATTTTTGAGGTTTATAAACTTTAAAATCTTGTTTAGGGCTTTTTAATAATTAATTTTGATTTTTAGGGCTTTAATTAGCATTAAAAAGTCATTATCTAATTAATTAAAAGGTTTTTGCAAGTTTTGATTTTTTTAAACTCTTAGAATATTATTGTGGATTTTTGGTAATTTTTAGGAATATTTAGGGTAAAATTTTAATTTTAGCACTTTTTACGGTTTTACGTGTACACCTTTTTCGACTTAGTTTAATCCGTCTTCGTAGCACTTTTTACGGTTTTACGTGTACACCTTTTTCGAATTAGTTTAATCCGTCTTCGTAACCGTCATTCTCTTCTAATCCCGTTTCTATTTTCTTTCTCAAAAGTATAATCACAAAGATAATCAATTCATTACACACACACTAAGCCTCCTTGGGAAACGAACTTGACCTTATTCGGTCATTAGTGCTTGGTTTTCCTGAACCGACACTTAATACTTGCCACTTTTGCTCTCTTTTCCTAAAGAGTAGTAAAACCACTACATCAATTTTGGCGCTGCTGCCGGGGAGGCGTGTTGTGTTTTGATTGGAATTGTTGTTTTTATATACTAACCATAATTAGTATTTGTATTAGTAGCACTCTACTAATACGTATTATCGGTTTTTGGTTTTTGTGTGAATACTATTACTATAGTGTATACGTAGAACAATAAATTCACAAGTACTCCAAATACGTGAGAAATCACAACCTTGACTTGGGAGGTCATTACCCAATCATTGTATCTGAATCTCAAACCAAAGAAAAAGGCAAAAATAAATAAATACTTTCGTGAAGCTTAATCTTGATAATACAAACTATAAGGTGGGTATAAGGCGGATATTATAAAATATATCCTAAGGAAAAAGGCTCTTAAGTGCTTCGCGCCGCCTCGTTTCCCCGCTTGCTTGTGAGTATTTGATTTTGAAAGCTAATCGAGGGTTTTGCCGCCCAAAGTATTACTAAGTATCATATATATTTTCTTGGTTTCCATTGATTAAACCCTCTTGAACGTTTTGGTGTTCCACCAACGTTCTAAAGTCATCGAAGGCGTTCACTTCACGTGATCGTTTTCATTCCTTGAGGCTTCTTTAGTCAAGAGATTTGATTAAGGAGGAGATTTGTAGATTTGTGTCTACTTAATACATTCACCAAGTTCCAAAAGGTTAATACAATCAAAAACCACAAAAAATATTGAAAAATACAAAACACCAAAAAGAATCTTCTTTGCTCGTCCCCTCGTTGTACGTGACGTTTATGCTAACTCGTAATCAAGCAAGACGTGCACGTAAACGAAAGAACAAAACTCCCACTCCAAACAATTCTAGTGAGGAGTCTCCTATTGACGAACCCATTGTAAGAGAAGCACCAACCATGGCGAAATGAACTATGATGGAGTTACTTCAAGCACCCACCGAGGGTTATGGAGAGGCTATTGTGATTCCCGCTATCCTTGCGGAGAATTTTGAGGTGAAAACGGGTTTGTTGTCGATGATCCAAAACAACAAATTCCGTGGTGATGAGAAGGACAATCCCCACAACCATATCTGCCAATTCAATCGTCTTACTGCCACTTGCAAGTTTAAGGATGTCTCGAATGACTCGATTAAGATGATGCTTTTTCCGTATTCCTTAGCAGGGCCCGCTAAAATTTGGTTAGAGAAAGAGCCACCCAATTCTATATTGACGTGGAAGGATCTCGTGTCTAAATTTGTGAACCAATTTTTTCCGCCCTCTAAGACTACGCACTTGAAAAACGAGATTTCAAAGTTTTCACAAGAATTTAATGAAAGTTTTTCAACGGCTTGGAATAGGTTTAAGGAAATGTTACATGAATGTCCTCATCACGGTTTTTCCGACTTGCATCAAATTGACACGTTTTACAATGGACTTAATGGTCATGAAAGGGATTATTTGAATGCCGCCGCGGGTGGTAATTTTTTGTGTAAAACGGTGAGGAAGCTTTGATGATAATTGAAAATAGATCTAAGGTGTATAGTCCTCGTAGCACCTCTAGTGTTCGTAAGGCTTCGTCTTCGGCTTCACCTTCTTTGTCTACTATCATCGATGCTTGCCAAATTGAGGCGAACTTGGAAAACAAGATTTTTATAAGCTAAAAGGACTTTTGATTGAGTTTAAAGTTGGTGAACAAAGTGCTCCCGCTACGGCTAAAGCGGTTGAGGTTTCTTGCATGTATTGTGGTGGAGGTCATGATTTCTCCGAGTGCATTACCAACGGTGGTAACACTTCCAGTGCCTTCGCGGCCACGGGAAATTACAACCAAAACGGTCAAGTTTCCCGCTCTAATCAAATGACTCCACCGGGTTTTGGTTCAAATCAAAATGCTAACAACAATTATTGCAACAATAAAGTTGGTTTCAAAAACAATTACAACAAGGGAAACTATGGGAATCAAGGGGCTAATAATCAAGTTTCAAACAAAAATGATTTTCAAAACAACAACAAAAGTTTGCAAACATTGAAAGATCTTCCAAGTGAGTTTGTTGAATATGCTAGTGGGAATGATGCTAGGTTTGACAATATCCAAAGAGAAATCATTAGCCTAAGATCCGAGTTTAAGAACGACTTGAAGAAAGAGTTGAAAAATGAGTTAGCTAATGAACTTAAAATCCACACCAACAAGATGGAAGGAAATGTCACTAGGTTGCAACAAAACCAACAAAAAATGGAACAAGGGCAACATGAGATTAAACAAGAGATGATTAAGGCCGAGAAAAGGCAAACCGAGGCCGTATTGAGGCAGTCTAATTTTGAAGATAAAATCTCATCTATGTTTGAGGCAATAATGTGTAAACCGTCTTCGAGTGGTCTTCCTAGCAACACCATATCCAACCCTAAAGGTGAGATGAAAGTGATTACCACACGTAGTGGTAAGACACTTAAGGAACTGACTCCTCAACCAATTGCTCCTACGGAGGAAGCAATTGAGGAAGAACCCGAGATGGTGGTCCAAAAGGAGCATGTCCCAATCCCACGAAGTACCGCTCATGCAACACCTACGGTTGACCCATTACCATAATTGGAACCCGAGATTCCAAAGGCTATGCCTACTATGCCTCAACCCACACCACCTTTGCCCTATCCATCGAGACTTAGGAAGGAGAAACGTCAAGAGCGCGACAATTATCAATTTGAGCTTTTTATGAAAATGTTTCGTGATTTGCACTTTAATGTGAGTTTCGCCGATGCTTTGGTCATGATACCTTGATTTGCCGCTAACTTTAAGAGTATGTTGAACAACAAGGAGAAATTGCACCAATTGTCTAGTTGTTCGTCGGTTTATCTTAATCGCATACCTCAAAAAGTCGGTGATCCCGGTAAATTCTTAATTCCTTGTGCAATCCAAGATATGGAGGAATGCTTCGCCTTGGCCGATCTTGGTGCTAGCATTAACTTGATGCCACTTGCAATCTTCAAGTCGCTCAATCTTCCTAATCTTACTCCTTCACTAATGTCTATCGAGTTGGTCGACCATTCCACGATTCCCGCATGTGGTTTGGCGGAAGACGTTTTTGTGAAAGTGGGGAAGTTCTACTATCCCGTAGACTTTATTGTTGTTGATATCCCCACGGATCCTCAAGTTCCTCTCATTTTAGGTCGTTCGTTTTTAGATACGTCTATGGCTTTGATCGATGTTCATGCTAGAAAGATCACCTTACGTTTCAACGACGAGGAACTTGTTATAAACGCAACTCAAAACTCTCAAATTTCTCATGTTTATTCCGTTGCACCCATAAACCTCGTTGATATGATTGACGTGGTTTGCGAGGAATTTTCACAAGAAGTTCTAGGTTTTGGTGATGAAGAAACTAGTGGCAATCCCACTATGTTAGATCCAATTCTTGATAATTCGACACCAACCTTCACTCCATTTGAAGGTGGTGGTTTTACGTTGGAAGAATTCGATGTTCCACGTACTTGTGACGAAGACCTCGACAACGATGAGGACTTCTCGATTATCAAGGATTTTCTTAACTATTTCCCATTACCTCCACCCGAGGAGGTTATGAGTATCGAGCCCAAATCTTCAATAGAGGAACCACCTATCCTTGAGTTGAAAGATTTACCTCCTCATCTCGAATATGTCTATTTGGAGGAGGACGACAAGTTGCCGGTTATTATTGCGAAGGAACTTTCGAATGATGAAAAAACCGCACTTGTCGATGTTCTAAAGGACCACAAAAGGGCAATTGTGTGGAAGTTATCCGACATTAAGGGAATCGATCCCAAGTTTTGTACCCACAAAATCTTAATGGAGGAGGATTACAAGCCCGCAATCCAAAGTCAAAGAAGGGTGAACCCCAAAATTCACGACGTCATCAAAAAGGAAGTCCTTAAACTCCTTGACGCGGGAATGATTTACCCTATTTTCGATAGCCCTTGGGTGAGTCCTATTCATTGTGTCCCTAAAAAGGGACGGATGACCGTTGTGCCAAACGATGCCAACGATTTGATTCCCACTAGACTCGTGGTGTAGTTTTTTCGTACACGTTTTAGGAAAAACGCGTATGAGTGGCAAGTATTAAGTTATACGCTTTAGGAAAAACGTAAAACCGAATAAATGCGGGTTCGTTCTCGAAGGAGGTGTGTGTATTAATGTGCCAATATATAAAAAATCAAGTTTGGATTAGTGACGTTTTTGGTTTAAGAGAGAAAAAGTAAAGACGAGCTACGACTACGATTACACTACGACGA
Organism: Glebionis coronaria; assembly: GCA_025667525.1. Classification (NCBI taxonomy): domain Eukaryota; kingdom Viridiplantae; phylum Streptophyta; class Magnoliopsida; order Asterales; family Asteraceae; genus Glebionis; species Glebionis coronaria. The sequence continues at coordinate 318,150,877 of CM046879.1, read as the reverse complement.
ATTAACGTAAAACGCGAACGTAAATACGTAAAACGTGACGAAATTAAAAATAAAACCTAAAAATTAATTAAATGATTAAACTAAGTCTAAAATAATATAAATAAGAATAAAAATCCAACAAATATATTTTAAAACCTTTTATTAATTAAATATTCAATTTTTAATGCTAATTGAAGCCCAAAAATTAAATATAATTAACAAAATGTCCAAAATATTAATATATTGAACTAATAACTAACTTATATTATTTAAAGACTAAAAACTATTTTTCCTAAATTTTAAAAACTATTTTTCTGTTTTTTAAATGCTAAAAACTATTTTTAAATTAAAATAATCCTAAAAAATAATAAAATAATGCCAAAATTAATTTAACAATTTTAAAAATCCTAAATTACATTAATGAACAGTAGAAAATTGAAAAAGTTTGAAAAATGTAAAAATTTACACTAAAAGACAAAACAGTTTAGTAATTAAACCCTAATTAAATTAAATTAATTATAAAAAATAATTAAAAAAGTGAACAGTAATAAATTTTTAAACTAAAAATCTTAAAATAATTTTCTAAATCTAAGAAAATTTTCAAAACAGAAAAATATAACTTTTTTACACTAAATGCCAAAAACAGCCTAATTAAAAGTAATTAAAAATGCAATTAAATGTAAAAAATAGAAAATGAACAGTAATCAGAAAATAAATTATACTGAAAAATCAGAAATTTAAAAAGAAAAATATTGGAACCAGTTTGAAGACCTAAATCCTAAAAATCACCACTAAAGACAAAAAAAAGTGGAATCTGATAGTGACCTTTTGATTGTTTCTGTCTTTTAGTGTAGCAGTGCAATATCAAAGTCTGGTGGACTTTAAGCTTAGGAAAGCTTAGTTTCTTGGATTTGAATGGCAACAAAGGCACCCCCACACTCAGTGGAGTGTGGGGAGTCAGTTTAAGCACAAAAAACTCACAAGTCTTTCACAAATTCAGGCACAAAACTGGCAAATAAGTTACTGATATAGCTATAGCAAGTATCTGATGAACAGTGCTGATGCAATTGGCAATAAGATGAATTTCAGAGCTCAAATTCTCAATCACAAATCCACCAAATCACAAATAATCAATCTAAAACCCTAGACTGACCTAATATCTAACATCTTACAAGATTGATGGGCAAAATTAAGTTAAGACAAGGCACATTGATGAACTTTCTGATTTTAGTTAATATTACCAAAAAAATGAGCATGCAATCTTTCCTAAGGCCTACTAATCATGAAACAAAATACTAAGACAATCCTATTACTGCCTCTTGAGTATGTTTAGTCTGCTTAAAGGCCAATTAGTGTCACTTAACTTATCCTAAATAGCAGATCCAAACACCCCCTTAAAATCAGAATATGAAGTTTATCAAAGCAACAACATACAAACCTAAATTAAACTGAACAAAATCATCCATAACATGCATGTGAACCACAAATAAGCATGAACAACAAATATCTTAACCTAGAAACAAGTAAAACACAAATCCACACAAACCAAATAAACTTAGAAAAAGGAGTTGAATAAGGGGTTCAAGCCTCTTACCAACTGAATGCCATCCTTATTTCCCTTTTTGATAGCTTAATGATGATGTATAAATCAGTAGAGAGGGCCTGCTGTTGGAATCCAAGAAGGACCCAAGGCCAAAATATCTTCAAACAAGAATGGAATGGGAATGAAAGAGGTCTTTCTTTGATGCCTTCTTGATACCTGCACACAACAACCAACAAGAACAGAAACTACAAGCTCAAATAAGCAAAGCTCATAAGCTAGCTTATGAGCTGGCTTATTTAAGCAGTGAGCTAAAAAACGGGACATAAGATTTTTCTTTCAAAAACCTATTAGATGAAACCAATCTTAAAACCTTACTTGAAACTTGAAAACTTTAACAAAAGCTTATAAATAAGCTGAAATCCCCCCACACTCCACTTTCACTTCATGTGGGGGTAAAAATCAGATTTATTAAAAACTTCTCCAAAAATTCTTTAAAACTCAAACTTCATGAAAATTTCTTTGAATTGAAGAATTTGTGAACACTTTAGCTAAATTGCAATAAAGGAAAGCTTCTACACTAAATGGGAACTCAGAACTTGTAAAAGATTGATCATTTCATTTTCATTAATAAAACCAAAATTTTACAAATACTGGAACAAAAAGGGTCATAACAACCTGATGCCTCAATTTATATTACAAGAAAGAAGAGTCTAGAATCTAACAATGTAAACCCTAATATGCAGAAAATACCAAACGTGCCCTTGGAATAATTTCAGAATATGCTCTTTTTGACTTGCCATGTGAAGATGAAGTTGTTGCCAGTTGTTTTGACTTGATCTTGGCCGTTGTTGATGAATTGGAGGCTAAGGAATGATTCTGGGCCTTTAATCTGGTCTCTTTTGGGGGGTTGTGGAAAGAGACGTGAGTGGGGTATGGCACATGGGATGGTTGGGGATGTTTTTGGGGTGTGGGTTTGGATGGGGAGAGGATTAATTAACATTCTGGAGCGAATCGGGTCAAACCCCTTTGTTTTGGTGAGGAACCCAATTAGGGTTTATGTTTTGGATTAAGAGGGGATTTAGGGAAGATGGGTGAACAGGAGTTGTTTCCCCCCACTAATATTAATAAAAAACCGGATTTAAATTAGGTTTAATATGAATAAATAATATTAGTGGAGGTCTGATGTGGGGTGGTGACTAGGCGTTGACTGCCAGGTGGCACAAGGTGAGTGGGTGTAGAAGTTGGGCTGTCTGGGCAAGAATAACCCCTATAAGTTTCAAAAGTTGCTATATCAAGTAATTACCAGATTAAACCCCATTCCTTTACAAATAACTTTGATGCTTTTGTCACTTTTGGCCCAAGGTATTTTATAAACTTTAAACAAGGACTTTAAATGCATAATTTGCATTCTTCAAGGGCCATTCTTGTAATGTCTCATCATTTTAGGGACCCAAGTGTAAAATTGAGGATTTACAAGGGTTTAAAATGACAAGTCTTCCAAAGTTGAGGGACCATTCTTGTCAATTCTTCAGACTTCAAGGGCATTTTTGGAAAATTCATACTTGGGCCCGGTTTCTTGTGCGGCTTCATTTCCCGTGTTCGTTTTTGCTTAATTCTTGTAATCTTTTGGTGAATTCACGATATCCGTACCTAAAATACACAATGAACAAACACAGGCATATATTTGGGTATTTTGATGATATTTTAAGCGTTTTAAGCCCGATTTGGACGATGAGACTATGTATAAATACAGTCTCATCACTCCCCCATACTAAACCATTTCCTTGTCCCCACGCAATGCTAGAATTAAGTATCATAGCACTTCCAAAATTCATTTTATGATGACTTTTATTCAAGACATAAATTTAAATGAACGACTACACGTGTTTTAGACATAATGTAATGTTTTCATCACGAAAAAGTGACTTTTAGGATCATAGATCTAGAACACGTGAATGCTTCGTTAAAAATAATTTCGTCGTCCTCGATTTTCACCCAATCCCATGCTAAGCGTGTAACGAGATCATTGTTATTATAAGTTAGCAACACGAACACATCTCATGAGTGTTAATTACGAACCTAAACTCCCTTATTCCTACTTGGTATCTCTTATATTTTATTTTGTCTTAATGATCACGAGGATACATCATTGACTTATGCGTGAATAGAGATTAAGTCTAAAAATAGAAACTTAACGGTGTAACCAAAATCATTAAATTAATAATTCACCCCAATAGACAACGATGTCAAAAAATTAAGTCAACAAGAAGGATCGATAAACACGGTTTTATAACGGTTTTGAACATGAGACTTATTACCAAGACTTTTATACGCCCCCTAACGGAAGGGCCTTATTATCTTTGGTTTACCTCCATCTTTTATTCAACTTCGCCATGAAGCTTTTATTATGACTTCGGTCTTGCCTTGCCTTTTATTATCCGCCTCATCGGTGGTTTTATTAGCCAAAGACGTATATCCTCACGCTAAAGCGAATTTTGGATCTTTAAAGCTTTGAAGATTAAGGCTTGATTCACTTTCAATTTGGGCATAGATTTTTCGGCCTTGTGAGCTTCAAATTTTTGCTTAATTTAGGTGAGCACTTGAAATCTTATTATTAGGTGAAGCTTTCGATTATTCGGGTGCCAATACTTCAAAACCGTGACGCTGGCGATACCTTAATGTTTTCCCAATTTAATTACATGGAAGCTACCAAAACAAATTAGAAACCAACAATAGTGACTAAACCGCCAAATCAATATTTATCAACAATTTATTATACAAAAGCGTTGGGAGAATAAGCTAATAATTACTACACATAAGATCGTGACGATTACGAGACTTATAAATAACTCTATCATTTCTTGTCCTCATTTAAGAGACTTAGCCTAAAAAGTTAAGGAATCGAAGCTAAGTGCTCAACACACACGGTCGAGTCAAAAATTACTCTCGTTCTTACCATCGGAAAACCTACATTCGTGTCTTAAACACTTATGAAAAACAAGGAAAAATTTTAAAATTTGGCCATTTTTAGCCTTATTTGCAACAAAACGATAACAAAAAGATGAATATTGGATTGTGTGTTGACGTAAGCAAGGTGAAGTATCTACTCACCCCCCCATACTAAAACTAAACATTGTCCTCAATGTTTCGAGTCTAGGGGTGTAAACACCCCCATACTAGAGACGAAGTCGAATGCTTAATCTCGAGCATGGAAAGGGTAAAACGAATAACCTATAAGCCGTTTATAAATTATGCTAATAAGATAAACGTTAGAACACAAAAGGATATCATCGGATATCAGAATCTCCAAAGGCAACGATCGAAGCTCGAGTGATCCATAAAACGAACACGAGAGGCTTCAATGATGACGATGAACCAAATAGATCACAATCACAAACAACCACGAAACAAAGGTTGGAAGAGCACAAGTCCCCTCGTTACATTAAACTAAGAAAGCAATAATATGTACAAGGATAAGCATGAGAATCCCCCACGAGGCACCTTGTTTTTGATAACCGAGTCAAAAGCTCGACTCGAATCCCCATAAATGTGATTATTTAGGGATAATCATGGTATGGTCATTTTTGGTGGGGCTTACATGATAAACAAGGCCCAAAAGTACATGGAGTACTTTAAAAACCCGATAAACGTATACCGGGGTCAAAGATAGCGTCCTCGTTTTCGGATGAAAGACGAAACAACGCCACTCCAACACGAACCCCAATGGGGTAGAAGAAAAGAGATGAGAAGTAGAAAGGTGTGGCAATGGGTAAGTCACTAAAATGAGCTACTCGAGGTAGACTCACACCAAGCAAACGAAAAGATTTTCCATTTATTGCATCGGTGGAAGACCGAGATTTCCCTTTACAAGCAATTTCGGGATCGTAAATCTCGTCCCCGGTGGAGAAATGGGAGGGAACATTTGGGGTTTCCCCCATACTAGATCCACACCAACCATCGTCAAAAGGAGTAGACGAGGTGGTAGCACTCATAAAACGCGGTGATGACGGAGTTAAACATGTAGAAAAATCTTTTAAAACATTTTTAAAATCTTTTCCTTTTTCATCGTTCAAAAACTCTCTATGAAAACCCGATTTGATAATGTCGAAAATATTTGGCGTTTCTAGTTCAAAATTAGTCGCGCTAAAAATTCTCACATTTAAGTCTTTGGTAGGAGGGGGTGGCAGATTATATAAGTTCTCAAAACGTTTGTCAATAAAGAACACCGCCCCCTCGGGGTCTACATACTCGTCATCCTCATGAACGTCGATCTCATCCATTTCTTCATCAAAGATAGGCTTGTCAAACCACGGTTTGTCATTCCCCTCCTTGAGTATCTTAGAAACTCTCTCGAAAAGATCACGATCAAGCACGAAACCATCATTCTTTTGTGGGGATCGTTGATAAGTTAGATCCTCACGAATGTGGTAAACGTCATTCTCAAATGAGGAGTGTTGATTAGGTAACTCCTCGAGAATGGGATTTTTAGTGGTCACATGAGTTGGTTCGTCATTGAAAATAAGACGTTCCAACTCATTGAGTTCATCCTCGATTTTGGAAAGGTCGACCTCACTCGTAGGTGGAAGTGAAGGCATAAGAGCTAGCTCTCGTTCAATGATTTCCTCAATCTCGGGATCAAACTCATAATCATCGTACTTCACATGTTTCTTCTTAGGAGAATCAAAAATTGCATGTGGATTTCGAAGTACGTGATCAATCTCGGCAAAATCGCCATCGTCATCGTCAAAGAAAGAGTCGATGTGAGCACTCACAACCATGGACTTACAAGTCAAATGACTATGCTTAGGTGACTTTTCTAAGACGAGAGGATCGATGTCGATAAACCCTTTAGCCTCAACGGGTGTTGGGCTAGGCAAAGGAGGCACTTCGATGGAGTTAGAAGTTGAAGCCTCAAAGTCATGGTCCTTCGAAGGTGGTGAAGACGAGCCCATATTGGTCTTTGTCGTGATGGCACTAACGTCTCCCTTCGGAATTGGTGGTTCACTTGTTTCGCTAAAAACATCCCAAAGTGAGTTTTCATCCATAAATTTACACATACCCTTTTGAATTAGGTACACGTATTCTTTATCATTAAAATCATCATCTTTAAAACCGTTTTTCTTAATTCTTTCAAAACATGCATCAAGCTTCATTCTTTCCGCTAAAGTAAACATTTTGAAATCATTAGAATTTGAATCATTAGGTTTTGAAACCTCGGTTTTTTCATTCTCATTAAACCCTTGGGATTTTCTAGCAAAAAAGTCTATTTTCTCATCCCCATATCTCATAGTAAGTCTCCCCTCGTGAACGTCGATTACGGTTCTAGCCGTCGATAAGAATGGTCGGCCTAAAATAATGGGACATTTAGGGTCACACTCGTAATCGGATATAACGAAATCCGCGGGAAAAACAAACTTTCCAATCCTAACATAGACATCCTCGGCTATTCCAATTGGTATTAAAGGTGTACAATTAGCAAGCTCGATAGTCATGTTTGTGGGGGTAAGCGAAGGCAATCTCATCAATTTCCAAAGAGAATGAGGCATGAGATTGATGCTAGCACCTAAATCGGCAAGGGCTAAACATCCCTCAATCTCGGAAAAATCACAAGGTAGTAGAAATTGGCCCGGATCCTTTTCCTTTCTCGGCATACGCCTTTTGGGTTTTTTAAGAAGGATCGATGCACAAGTTTCTTCAAGGGTTACTTTGGTAAGGTCGACAAAGCTCTCTTTTTGAACTGTGGATGGAATGTGAGGTACACGAGGGTGTGCACTCTCTTCCTTGGTCGCCACGTTCACCTCATCGACTTTAGAACAAGAAGACGTCTTAGAAGTCGAGGGTTGAGAGGGATAAACAACACGGAATCCTTCAAGGTTAGGGGTAATCACACGACCTTTCTCACGAGACGAGGCGGCTTTACATTGTTCTTTCGGATTAGCAACAGTGTCACTAGGTAACGAACTCGATGACGAACCCGAGGCTTTGTTCATAATGGCCGAAAACATCTTTTTAATATCAATTTGCCCTTGCTCAATCATCGTGTTTTTCAATTTCAAAGTATTTGTAAAGTCGTTTTTCAAAGTACCAATTTCTCCCTCTAATCGTCTCATATTAGCCTCATTCGTTTTCATGTAATTTTGAAAATCGTTTGACGAACTATTTTGATTTGAATTAAAGTTCCCTTGGTTTTGATTGTTTCTTTGAAAATTCCCTTGATTACCACTTGAAAAATTGTTACCTTGATTGTTGTTGTTTAAAAATTCGAGTTTTGGTTATTGTCTCGATTTTGCCAAGTTATATTACGACCTTGATTATAACCTCCTTGATTTTGATTCGAAAAATTTCCTTGTTGATTATTTCCTTGAAAGTTGTTTCGGTTTTGAAAATTGTTGCCTTGGTTATAATTGCCTTGTTGTGATGGACCCGCGTTATTTTGATTTGAAAAATTGTTGTTTAACGCACTCACATTCGACGTTTGGCCATCCGTAGCCGCACACTCGTAATAATTATGAGGTCCACCACAAAACGTACATGAAACCTCAACCGCTTTCACCGTAGCGGGAGCGTCTTTCTTTTGCATCTCAACGAGAAAAGACGTAAACACATTCGTCAACTTATCAACTTTTGCATCAACTCTCTCAATGTCGCGATTAGAACTACTAAAATTGGCGACATTGGCAACACTCGGTGCATTGCGGAGTTGGTAAACCTTGGATTGGTTTTCGATAATTATCAATGCATCTTTCGGAGTCTTACACAAAAAGTTGCCACCGGCGGCGGAATTCAACGAGTCTTGTTCGTGAAAATTAAGACCGTTGTAAAACGTATCGATTTGGTGCAACTCGGAAAAACCATGGTGAGGACATTGCCTAAGCAATTCCTTAAAGCGATCCCACGCGTCTCTAAAAGATTCATTCGGTTTTTGCTCAAATTTTGTAATCTCGTTTTTGAAAAACGTTGTCTTAGACGGTGGGAAAAAATAATTAACGAACTTGGAAACGAGATCCTTCCACGTAACTATGGAATTAGGTGGCTCTTTCTCGTACCAATCCTTGGCGGCACCATCGAGTGAGTATGGAAAAAGCATAAGCTTGATGACATCGGTGTCGACGTTCTTAAACTTGCTTGTGGCTAAAAGACGATCAAAATTCCGAATATGGTCGTGAGGATTATCGGCTTCACGACCTCGAAACTTCGTAGCTTGGATCAACGAAAGCATTCCGCTTTTGATCTCAAAATTCTCCGCCTCGATATCGGGAATTACGATCGCGTCTCCATAACCCTCGGTGGGCGCTTGGAGCAATTCCATCATAGAACGATTGTCGGCCATCTCGTCTAAGGTCTCTTCAACAACGATATTAGGAACGTCGGTTTCTAATTCTCGTCTACGTCGTCGATTCCTTCGATTACGATTGCGTCGATTCGAAGCTTCACTAGAATTGGAATAGTCCTTCGATCGAGTGCGCATGCACTAAGCGTAGAATGGGTGGTAGCAAAGAAGATTCTTTTTGCGGTTTTTTCGACTTTTCAATTTTTTTGGTTTTTGATTGGTTTCTTAATTTTTTTGGATTTTTGAATATATTACGTAGACACACATCTACAAATCTCCCCTCGAATCGACTTTCTCGATTAAAGGAGCCTCAAAGAATGAAAAAGATCACGTGGAGTGAACGTCTTCGATGACTTTAGAACGTTGGTGGAACACCAAAACGTTCAAGAGGGTTTAATCTTGAAAACAAGCAAATATAATATACGTAGATAATACTTGGGCGGCAAACCCTCGATTAGCCCTCTTTCTCAAAACACGCACAAGCAAGCGGGGGAAACGAGGCGGCGCTAAGCACTTAAGAGCCTTTTTCCCTTAGGTCGTGAAATACAACCGCCTTATACCCACCTTATAGTTTGTGTTAATCAAAATTAAGCCTCACGAAAGTATTTATCTATTTTGCCTTTAAACTTTTGCTTTAGATTCGAATACAATGATCGAGTGATGAAATCCCGAATCAAGGTTGCGTTTTCACGGTTTTGGAGTACTTGTATATTTATTGTTCTTACGTAGATACAATATAGTAATAATATATTCACAAGAAAAACGAAAACCAGTATATCTACAATATAGTAAAAGATTGTTGTGTGTTTAACTTAGGAAAATTAAACACGATTTATTTGGATAATATAATATAATAGATAAAAAATAACAAAAATGAGTATGTACGATATTCACGCTTTCCAAAAATTGAAAAGCTAAAACGAACTACTCACACAAACACGATACTAATATTAATGGCACACTAAACACCTCCCCGGCAGCGGCGCCAAAAATTGGTGTAGTTTTTTCGTACACGTTTTAGGAAAAACGCGTATGAGTGGCAAGTATTAAGTTATACGCTTTAGGAAAAACGTAAAACCGAATAAATGCGGGTTCGTTCTCGAAGGAGGTGTGTGTATTAATGTGCCAATATATAAAAAATCAAGTTTGGATTAGTGACGTTTTTGGTTTAAGAGAGAAAAAGTAAAGACGAGCTACGACTACGATTACACTAAGACGAATTAACGTAAAACGCGAACGTAAATACGTAAAACGTGACGAAATTAAAAATAAAACCTAAAAATTAATTAAATGATTAAACTAAGTCTAAAATAATATAAATAAGAATAAAAATCCAACAAATATATTTTAAAACCTTTTATTAATTAAATATTCAATTTTTAATGCTAATTAAAGCCCAAAAATTAAATATAATTATCAAAATGTCCAAAATATTAATATATTGAACTAATAACTAACTTATATTATTTAAAGACTAAAAACTATTTTTCCTAAATTTTAAAAACTATTTTTCTATTTTTTAAATGTTAAAAACTATTTTTATATTAAAATAATCCTAAAAAATAATAAAATAATGCCAAAATTAATTTAACAATTTTAAAATTCCTAAATTACACTAATGAACAGTAGAAAATTGAAAAAGTTTGAAAAATGTAAAAATTTACACTAAAAGACAAAACAGTTTAGTAATTAAACCCTAATTAACTTAAATTAATTATAAAAAATAATTAAAAAAGTGAACAGTAATAAATTTTTAAACTAAAAATCTTAAAATAATTTTCTAAATCTAAGAAAAATTTCAAAACAGAAAAATATAACTTTTTTACACTAAATGCCAAAAACAGCCTAATTAAAAGTAATTAAAAATGCAATTAAATGTAAAAAATAGAAAATGAACAGTAATCAGAAAATAAATTATACTGAAAAATCAGAAATTTAAAAAGAAAAATATTGGAACTAGTTTGAAGACCTAAATCCTAAAAATCACCACTAAAGACAAAAAAAGTGGAATCTGATAGTGACCTTTTGATTGTTTCTGTCTTTTAGTGTAGCAGTGGCTACAAAAACACTAGCAGGGGTAATGAAGTTCCCACTGCTAGTGCAATATCAAAGTCTGGTGGACTTTAAGCTTAGTTTCTTGGATTTGAATGGCAACAAAGGCACCCCCACACTCAGTGGAGTGTGGGGAGTCAGTTTAAGCACAAAAAACTCACAAGTCTTTCACAAATTCAGGCACAAAACTGGCAAATAAGTTACTGATATAGCTATAGCAAGTATCTGATGAACAATGCTGATGCAATTGGCAATAAGATGAATTTCAGAGCTCAAATTCTCAATCACAAATCCACCAAATCACAAATAATCAATCTAAAACCCTAGACTGACCTAATATCAAACATCTTACAAGATTGATGGGCAAAATTAAGCTAAGACAAGGCACATTGATGAACTTTATGATTTTAGTTAATATTACCAAAAAAATGAGCATGCAATCTTTCCTAAGGCCTACTAATCATGAAACAAAATACTAAGACAATCCTATTACTGCCTCTTGAGTATGTTTAGTCTGCTTAAAGCCCAATTAGTGTCACTTAACTTATCCTAAATAGCAGATCCAAACACCCCCTTAAAATCAGAATATGAAGTTTATCAAAGCAACAACATACAAACCTAAATTCAACTGAACAAAATCATCCATAACATGCATGTGAAACACAAATAAGCATGAACAACAAATATCTTAACCTAGAAACAGGTAAAACACAAATCCACACAAACCAAATAAACTTAGAAAAAGGAGTTGAATAAGGGGTTCAAGCCTCTTACCAGCTGAATGCCATCCTTATTTCCCTTTTTGATAGCTTAATGATGATGTATAGATCAGTAGAGAGGGCCTGCTGTTGGAATCCAAGAAGGACCCAAGGCCAAAATATCTTCAAACAAGAATGGAATGGGAATGAAAGAGGTCTTTCTTTGATGCCTTCTTGATACCTGCACACAACAACCAACAAGAACAGAAACTACAAGCTCAAATAAGCTAAGCTCATAAGCTAGCTTATGAGCTGGCTTATTTAAGTAGTAAGCTAAAAAACGGGTCAAAAGATTTTTCTTTGAAAAACCTATTAGATGAAACCAATCTTAAAACCTTACTTGAAACATTAAAACTTTAACAAAAGCTTATAAATAAGCTGAAATCCCCCCACACTCCACTTTCACTTCATGTGGGGGTAAAAATCAGATTTATTAAAAACTTTTCCAAAAATTCTTTAAAACTCAAACTTCCTGAAAATTTTTTTGAATTGATGAATTTGTGAACACTTTAGCTAAATTGCAATAAAGGAAAGCTTCTACACTAAATGGGAACTCAGAACTTGTAAAAGATTGATCATTTCATTTTCATTAATAAAACCAAAATTTTACAAATACTGGAACAAAAAGGGTCAACACAACCTGATGCCTCAATTTATATTACAAGAAAGAAGAGTCTAGAATCTAACAATGTAAACCCTAATGTGCAGAAAATACCAAACGTGCCCTTGGAATAATTTCAGAATATGCTCTTTTTGACTTGCCATGTGAGGATGAAGTTGTTGCCAGTTGTTTTGACTTGATCTTGGCCGTTGTTGATGAATTGGAGGCTAAGGAATGATTCTGGGCCTTTAATCTGGTCTCTTTTGGGGGGTTGTGGAAAGAGACGTGAGTGGGGTATGGCACATGGGATGGTTGGGGATGTTTTTGGGGTGTGGGTTTGGATGGGGAGAGGATTAATTAACATTCTGGAGCGAATCGGGTCAAACCCCTTTGTTTTGGTGAGGAACCCAATTAGGGTTTATGTTTTAGATTAAGAGGGGATTTAGGGAAGATGGGTGAACAGGAGTTGTTTCCCCCCACTAATATTAATAAAAAACCGGATTTAAATTAGGTTTAATATGAATAAATAATATTAGTGGAGGTCTGATGTGGGGTGGTGACTAGGCGTTGACTGCCAGGTGGCACAAGGTGAGTGGGTGTAGAAGTTGGGCTGTCTGGGCAAGAATAACCCCTATAAGTTTCAAAAGTTGCTATATCAAGTAATTACCAGATTAAACCCCATTCCTTTACAAATAAATTTGATGCTTTTGTCACTTTTGGCCCAAGGTATTTTATAAACTTTAAACAAGGACTTTAAATGCATAATTTGCATTCTTCAAGGGCCATTCTTGTAATGTCTAATCATTTTAGGGACCCAAGTGTAAAATTGAGGATTTACAAGGGTTTAAATGATAAGTCTTCCAAAGTTGAGGGACAATTCTTGTCAATTCTTCAAACTTCAAGGGCATTTTTGGAAAATTCATGCTTGGGCCCGGTTTCTTGTGCGGCTTCGTTTCCCGTGTTTGTTTTTCCTTGATTCTTGTAATCTTTTGGTGAATTCACGATATCCGTACCTAAAATACACAATGAACAAACACATGCATATATTTGGGTATTTTGATGATATTTTAAGCGTTTTAAGCCCGATTTGGACGATGAGACTATGTATAAATACAGTCTCATCAACTCGTGACCGGATGGAGAGTGTGCATTGACTATCGTAAGTTGAATGAAGCCACTCAAAAAGACCATTTTCCCTTGCCCTTCATGGACCAAATGTTGGAGCGACTTGCGGGAAACGATTTCTATTGCTTTCTAGATGGTTTTTCCGGGTCACTTCCAAATTCCCATCGATCCTCGTGATCAAGAAAAAACTACGTTTACGTGTCCATGTGGAACGTTTGCCTATCGTAGAATGCCATTCGGACTTTGCAATGCACCGGGAACCTTCCAAAGGTGCATGATGGCTATTTTTCATGATATGATCGAAAGGACGATGGAAGTCTTCATGGATGACTTTTCCGTGTTTGGTAATTCGTTCACTTCGTGTTTGTCGAACCTTGAGAGAATGTTGAAACGTTGTGAGGAAACCAACCTTGTGCTCAATTGGGAAAAGTGTCATTTTATGGTTAAAAGTGGAATCGTCTTAGGGAACAAGGTCTCGAAAGCGGGGATTGAGGTAGATCAAGCTAAGATAGACGTCATCGCCAAATTACCTCATCCCAAAACTGTCAAGGGAGTTAGGAGTTTCCTAGGCCACACGGGCTTTTATCGTCGATTCATCAAGGATTTTTCAAAGATCTCTCGACCCATTACACATCTTATTGAAAAAGAGGCACGATTTGTCTTTGACGAAGATTGTGTACGAGCCTTTGAAATCCTTAAGAGGAAACTTACCGAAGCTCCCATTCTTGTTGCTCCTAATTGGAACCTCCCCTTTGAGCTCATGTGTGATGCTAGTGACTACGCTATTGGGGCCGTTTTGTGTCAACGTCATGATAAGCACTTCTTGCCTATTCACTATGCTAGCAAGACAATGACCGAGGCTCAACTAATATACACTACAATGGAAAAGGAGTTCCTTGCCGTGGTGTATGCATTTGAGAAGTTCTGAACTTACCTCTTCTTAGCTAAATGCATAGTGTATACGGACCATTCGGCTATCAAGTATCTCATGGCAAAGCAAGATGCTAAGCCTAGATTACTTCGTTGGATTCTCCTCCTTCAAGAATTTGATCACACCATCGTTGACAAAAAAGGAGCCGAGAATCTAGCGGCCGATCATCTTTCTCGTTTGGAAGATCCTCACCAAAGTGTTTACGAGCCCAAGGAAATCACCGAAACATTTCCGCTTGAAACACTTGGTGTAGTGAATTCTAAGCTTGATCCTTCCACCCCATGGTTTGCGGACATCGCAAATTACCATACGGGTAACTTCATCATTAAGGGTATGACGACTCAAGAAAAACGAAAATTCTTTCGTGACGTCAAGTTCTACTTTTGGAACGACCCTTACTTGTTTCGAACTTGTGTGATCAAATCATCCGACGTGGTGTATTTGGCACCGAAGCTTCTAACATACTTAGGGCTTGCCATGAGGGACCCACGGGTGGTCACCACGGTGCTAATCTCACGGCTAAGAAGGTGTTTGATGCCGGCTTCTTTTGGCCTACTATTTACCGAGATGCACAAGATCTTGTGAAGTCTTATGATTCATGCCAACGACAAGGAAAAGCCTCACAAAACGAAGAAATGCCACAAAATATCATCCAAGTGTGTGAGATCTTTGACGTTTGTGGTATAGACTTTATGGGGCCGTTCCCATCATCTCGTGGTAATAAGTACATTCTCGTTGCGGTTGACTACCTATCTAAGTGGGTGGAGGCCAAGGCCTTGCCCACCAATGATGCTCGTGTGGTAGTCAAGTTTTTGAAAAGCTTGTTTTCTCGGTTTGGAACCCCTCGTTCTATCATAAGCGATCGTAGAACCCATTTTTGTAACGACCAATTTGAAAGGGTCCTAAGGATATATGGGGTTACACATCGGCTTTCTACGGCTTATCACCCACAAACGAGTGGGCAAGTCGAAGTTTCAAACCGAGCTTTGAAGAGGATCTTGGAGAGATCCGTTGGGGAAAACCGACAATCTTGGTCGGATAAGTTAGATGATGCTTTATGGGCCTTTAGGACCGCTCATAAGACGCCCATTGGGTGCACTCCCTATAAGCTTGTGTATGGAAAGAATTGTCATTTGCCTATCGAGTTAGAACACAAGGCTTATTGGGCCCTAAAGCATTGTAATGATGATATGGAGACCGCGGGAAAACACCGGAAAATGCAATTGAATGAATTAGATGAATTGAGGGATATCGCTTATGAAAATTCATTGATTTACAAAGAAAAAACTAAAAAGTGGCATGATTCAAAAATTAAAAACCGGGTTTTTAACATTGGGGATCAAGTTTTGCTTTTTAATTCAAGATTAAATATCTTTTTCGGTAAGTTGAAATCCCGTTGGTCCGGTCCATTCACCGTGACTCAAGTGTTTCCGTATGTGACCATCGAGCTAGCTCAAGACGATGGTCCTAACTTCAAGGTGAATGGACATAGGTTGAAGCACTACTTTGGCGGGGAAGTTCCATCCTTGAACTACCTCGACCAAGTCACCTTCCTCAATGATAATTAGTATTAAGGGGATCGAGTCGAGCTCATGACTCGGTAATCAAAACCGAGGAGCCTCGTGGGGGAGTCCCATGCTTATCCTATGTACATATTATCTCTTTCTAATGTAGTTAACTTATGGGGATTTGTTCCCTTCCAACCTTTGTTCCGTGGTTGTTTGTGAATTGTGGACTTTAGATGATCATGATCTTCACGATTGGAGCCTCTCGTGTTCGTTTTATGGGAGCACTCGATCGTTTGCTTTGAAGACTTTCTCAATATCCATGATATATCTTTTTGATGTTCTAACCTTAGGTTTTTAGCACACTTCATAAACGGCTATTAATTTATTGGTTACACCCTTTCCATGCTAGATTAGGCATTCGACTACGTCTCTAGTATGGGGGTGTTTGCACCCCTAGACTCGAAACATTGAGGACAATGTTTAACTTTAGTATGAGGGGGTGAATAGATACTTGCCTTGCCAAACCTTCACGCTTTCCAAAGTTTATCTTTTTGTTTATCGTTTTTGTTGCAAAATAAGGCTAAAAATGGCCAAATTTTAAAATTTTTCTCATGTTTTATAAGTGTTTGAAGACACGAATGTAGGTTTTCAGATGGCGAGAATAAGAGTAATTTTTGACTCGACCGTGCGTGTTGAGCACTTAGCTTTGGTTCCTTAACTACACATTAGGCTAAGTCTCTTAAATGAGGACGAGAAATGATAGGGTTAATTATAAGTTACTATGCTAAACGTAGAGTACTCGTATTCTTTCAAAAACTCATGTGTTCTCGTTGTTTACTTATTCTCCCTTCGCTTGTAAATATTTTTTGCTTAATAAATATTGACTTAGCGGTTTAGTTAGGATTGTTGGGTTTCTAGTCTTTTCTAGTAGCTTCCGTGTAATTAAATTGGGAAGACATTAAGGTATCGCCAGCGTCACGGTTTTGAAGTATTGGCACCCGAATAATCAAAAGCTTCACCCAATAATTAGATTTCAAGTGCTCACCTAAATCAAGCAAACAATTTGAAGCCCCACAAGGCCGAAAAATCTATGCAAAATTGAAAGTGAATCAAGCCTTAATCTTCGAAGCTTTAAAGATCCAAAATTCGCCTTAGCGTGAGGATATACGTCTTTGGCTAATAAAACTACCGATGAGGTGGATAATAAAAGGCAAGGCAAGACCGAAGTCATAATAAAAGCTTCATGGCGAAGTTGAATAAAATATGGAGGTAAACCAAAGATAACAAGGCCCTTCCGTAAGGGGGCGTATAAAAGTCTTGGTAATAAGTCTCATGTTCAAAACCCTTATAAAACCGTGTTTATCGATTCTTCTTGTCAACTTAATTTTTTGACATCGTTGTCTATTGGGAAGGGTTATTGATTTGATGGTCTTAGTTACACCGTTAGGACTCTATTTTTAGACCTAAATCTCTATTATCGCATAAGTCAAACAATGTATCCTCGTGAAACATTCAAGACAATATAAAATATAAGAGATACAACTTAGGAATAATGGGAGGATAAGTATGTGATTAGGGCATATGAGTAGTGTTAGCATTACTAACTTATAATGACAATGATCTCGTGGCACGCTTGGCATGGAATTGGGGTGAAAATCGAGGACGATGAAATTATTTCTAACGAAGCATTCATGTGTTCTTATTCTATGAACCTAAACGTCCCATTTTGCGATGAAAATCATACATTATGTCTAAAACACAAGTAGTATTAACAGTAGTAGTGTAGCTAGTTTATCATTTAATAAAGTGAATAAAATGAATTTTGGAGGTGCTACGATACTTTATTCTAGCATTGCGTGAGGGCCCGGCAATGGTTTAGTATGGGGGAGTGATGAGACTGCTTTTATACATAGTCTCATCGTCCAAAACGGGCTTAAATGTATTAAATATCATCAAAATACCCATATATATGCTTGTGTTTGTTGCTTGTGTATTTTAGGTACGGATATTGAGAAAATGACAAAAGATCACAAGAATCATTCAAAAACGAACACGGGAAACGAAGTCGCACAATGAACCAAGCCCTAATGAAGACTTTCCCAAGATCAACCCTTGAGGATTTGAAGAATTATGAAGAAGGGTCCTCCAATATGGAAGAATTGACACTTTATACCCTTGTATCCTTATAATTACAAGTTTGGTCCCTAAAGTTTGTCAAAATTACAAAAAGGGCCCTCCACTTTGAAGATTTGGCAAGTTTAGCCCCTCAACAAAGCTAAATTGTCAACCAATATCCTCCACAATGTCAAAAATATCATGAAGTCCTTCAAAGTACAAGAAATTACAAGTTTGGTCCTTTGAAAATCCCAAAATTACAAAAAGGACCCTCAACTTTCAACATTTGGCAAAAATGGCCCCTCATCAAACATGACTTGGCAATTTCAGTCCTCCAAAATACTCATTATACAAGTCAAGACCATTATCCATCATCAAAGTGCCAAATCCGCCCTTGAAGAATTCAAAAATGACAAGAATTACCCCTGAATTACTTTGTAAAAGTTATTGGGCCAAAAATGCAAAGTGTGCAAAAGTTGATAAGGCAAAAAGGGGCGTTGATAACTTTTTAAAGAGAAAAGACAAGAGAACAAGAGAAGAAGGGTTTAAGTTGGCCAGACATAATAGTTACCTTAACCAACCAGCTTGTGCCACCTCACCCCACTCACCACCTCCACCAATCACAACACCCCATTCCTTCACCTCACATCCCACTCACCAGATTAATATTAATTAATCTTGGCGCCTAAACACTTATTTAAAACTTAATCACCCCTTAAACGGATCAAAACCTTGTTCATCAGACTCAAGAACACAATTAGGTATTTTTGATTTAGCAAAAATTAAACCCCTAAATTTTCCATATTAATGATTAATGATCATGTTAACATAACCCAACCTTAAACTTGGTCATCACATCATTCACGTGTCCACATGGGACCTCCCCTGCCACACCTTTGAGCAAGAAGACAAGATTGCACCAGCAATCCAACGTTTGAGATTGAAGCTTACTTTTTAAGCTTAATTGGAGCCCTTGGATACACTCACACATGCCAGCTTCAACAAACAGCCAAGACAGGGTCACATGATTCTTCCAAGAAGACAAAACCTCAAAGGGCAAATTTGGAACTTCATTAGCTAGGGTTACACATAGGTCATTTATATGCCTATATAAAGGCTTAGGGGTCCAACATTTGTAGCTTGCTTTTTGATTTTTCCCTTGTTCAACTTCTGTAAATCCCATTTCAGTTTTAATGAAATTGTGTTTGAAGCATTGAAGAAAAGTCATTGGCCAATCTTATTTACTGCTTGATATTGTTATATGCTTGTTAGTTTTAGAAGTTAAAACCTGTTTTCACTTGGAGGTTGCAAAAGTTTGCAATTTTCCTCATTCTTGATATTTTGCTAAGTTCTTTTTCCAATCTTGGAATTCTTGGGTTATAGGGCTGATCATAGCATCCTAACTGAGTTAGTTAAGGTGTGGTGAGGCTTATAACTTGGGGATAATCAAGTGTGGGGTAACAAGGTTGCATCAATCAAGATTTTTCAAAGTTTCTGTTTTTATACACTTGTGCTTTAACCTTGTTCAATCTTAGCAAGCTTATTGTGGAAGCTTGTGCTTGTTCTTGCTAGCACATAAGCTCAAAATCGTGGGTGTGGATGTACATCCATGAGGTTTGCATACTCAATCTCAAAATCTGCTTAAATTCATGATTTTTGGTGATATTTGTGTGAAACTTGTTATCTTGTGAATTTTGTGGCTTGTTCTTGCTTGAATCTGTTAATCTTACCTGTTTTAGTGTTAATTGATGCTTGGGTAGTCTTGAATCTCACTTTTACTTTGAAAAATTTGATTTGGAAAAGATAAAGGGGTGTTTGGGTCTATCTGTTTAAGCTTGCAACTTGTTATTTTGTTGTTGGTTTGTGTTGTTTATGCTTTGTATCTGATAAATACCTTGTTGAGAGTATTTTACTGCAAGTTTTTGGGTTTGAACACTTGAATCAAACAATCTGCTATATAGACTTTGGTATTGCCTGTTTTGACCTAGGATTTTGGGAACACTTAGTGTGTATGCATGCTTAGGGATAAAAGTGGTATAAACATAGTCACTATAACCTGTTTGAAAGATTTAAGGTGTTGAATCTGGCTTAAGTGTCAAATACATCAGCAAAGTAGAAAACTGCATGTGTTAGTGTTCATCAGTAACTTTCATATGCTTGAATCTTGCTTAATTCTTTGAACCATTGCATGAAACCTGTTTAGACTTCCTTATTGGAGTTTATAATAGCTTGTGTATGCATTTGGTTGAATTTGGCTGGCTGATTATTGCTAAAACTGCTTATTTGTGCTCAACTGCTTATTGTTCATGTCTGTTCAATGTCTGGTGATTAATTGATTAAACTGTATCAATTGGGTGTTAGTGATTGTGTTATTTTGATTGTTATTGACTCCTTTTGATCCAAAGATCATTTGGGTGCCTTTGTGTAATCTGAATCTCCAAAAAAGTCACTAAAGACAAAAAGTCAAACAAGTCAAGCAGTGGAAAAAGTTTCCACTGCTCAACATCCAAAACTAGCCCCTGCTAGTGTAATTTTGTAATCAGCTTATCAATAAGCTATTCTAGCTTATCCAGACTTGCAACAACTTATTTTTTGTGATAGGTCTTCCTTATTTGACCCATTTAAGTAGACTGGAGCTTATTAGACTTTGACTTTGACTTTTTACTAGAAAACCAACTACTTTGACTTTTTACATAAGTGCTTATTTGATTTTCCAGCTTATTGAGTGTGCTTATTAATAAGTGTGAAAACACTTATCCTTTTACCACTTATTTCCAATAATAACAAGACCAAAACGTGTGATTTATGTCGTAAAAGTCGGAATTATGCGTGGTTTGTGTTTTTATTGTGTTTTAGGACCTAAATATGAAAAAGGAAGAAAACACGGGCTTTCACGGGCTTTTACTGAAGAAAACGGGAAAAAGATGAAGTCAAAAGATCAAGAGTGCAAAAAGAACGGAAGTCCAAGACCTATTCTGAAGATTTATCGAAGAAAAAGTCAAAAGACGGAAGTTTAACGAAGTCGAAGAACTTAAGTCTAATAGAAGAAGAAAATTAAAAGACAAGTTCAAATCCCGAGACGACAAAGACGAAGAATTAAAGTCGAGTCGAGAAAACGTGAAGAAAGGAAGAAAGAAGATGCAACACATGCACTCCTTCCACCTTCCCTATAAATACCCTCCTAATAGTCATTAGGAGGGTGGTTAGATTTTTAGTTAATTTTTCACTTTTTAGTTTTTAGAGAGAGAAAGTCTTAAACTTTCTCTCACTAGTTCATCTTTTTCTTTTAACCTTTCAAGATTAAACACTTTGTATTGCTTATTTCATTAATCAAAGTTCCATTTTAAGCTTTTATTTCTTAATCTCATTCTACTTTTCTTTGATTTAAGATTGATTTTGGTGCGATTATCATGTGATCCGTGTTGTTCTTATTGATTTCGTACTAAAAAGTTAATCTTTTGATCATTTTATAAGTCTTCATTTGATTAAGCTTTAAGACTTTTGTGCTTATTGGCTTATTTTTATGATTAGCTTATTTTTCTCATTAAAAAGTTTATGTTTTTATTGTTTAATCCAAAAAGTTACTTAATTTCGGTTTGATAAGTTGATTCTAGTGCTTATTTGATCCGGTTTAGGTATTGATTCGGGTTAGTTTTGAGATAAGCTCTCAAATATAGCTTATTCACTTGCTAACCGAATTCCACAATTTTAGGAAGAGGTGCAAACACCCCTTTCCGATTGGCCTTTACTTTCCGAGCTGCCCCCTCCCTTATTCCGATTGAACCAATCGGATTAGGGTTTGTAAATTCCGATTGGTACCACACGTATTCCGATTGGGTGAGTTTGTAGTATTCCGACGGTAAGGATTTTTCATATTCCGATTGTGTATTACTCCCGGTATTCCGATTGTGGCAATTCTACACTTTCCGATTGTTCCTCATATTCATGTTATTCCGATAGGTGCTAATGTGTTTATTCCGATTGGGAATTTTCTGAGTATTCCGATTGGTAACTTAGTCCACATTCCGATTGTCTTATTTTGTTGGATATTCCGACAGGTGTCTTTCATTATTCCGATCAGCCGATCGGAAAACATTCCGATCGGGGGCCCTTTTTGGCTTGTTTTGGTTTCTTTCGATACCACTTTCTAATAGTACCTTTTATTTTTCTAAAAATTTTCCAAGTGTTAGTTTTATTTAGTGAGTTTGTATTTTTCCATTATCACCTTTAAGTTTCCATGCATTCATTTTACTTGTCATTTCAATATTAATCTTTTAACTTCCCTTTTACTCTACGACACTTTAATTACTTGCTATTAGTTAAAAACAAATCAACCAAACCTTTGATTCACCAAAAGACGATTGAGTCGTACTTAAGACCGGTTTTCAATTCGAAAAGATTTGGAACTATAACGAACTTATTTTATACCTAGCCAAAAAGCGAAGTATTAAATGGCGCCGCTGCCGGCTCTTTTCGTTAAGATAAACGGTTTCTAGTGAGAGACGCATTGAATTTTGGGATCCGTTCTTTGAACGTTATTTTCATTGCTATAAAAATTTCCAAAAACCCATAAAAAAATATAAAACTCTTCAAAAATACAAAAACATTAAAAAACCTATAAAAACCAAAAATATTATATAGATATTATCTTTGTGTATATTTTTCTTCTGCAGGTGCATGCGTACTAGATCTACGAACTATTCTGAGCCCGAGAATCGTGAAGATTTAGATATGGCTGGTGTTAACAACAACAATAATCACCCACCTCAAAACAATTTGAATAACAACAATAACAACAACAACAATGTCCTTCTACCTGATTTACGAACCATGGAGGAATTGTGCCAACCCACCATGAACGGACGCGGAGGCCCGATTGCGCCAATGCACGTCACGGCTCAGGAGTTTTCGTTGAAGCATCACATGATACAACAAGTGCAAACAAACCCATTTCGTGGAATTCCAGATGATGATGCCAACAAACACCTCGACAAATTCATTACCACACCCAAAGCATGAAGTGCTCCGGTGTTTCTATGGATGACCTTCGCCTTCAACTTTTTCCACACTCGCTTTCTCACCATGCCGAAAAATGGTTTGACCGTCTTCCTAATAATTCTATTCACACGTGGAACGACATGACTCAACGCTTTTTATCGCGCTACTTTCCCCCATCCATGGTCACTAGCCTTCGTAACCAAATTAGTGGATTTATGCAAGAGAATGATGAATCGCTTTTCGATGCTTGGGAACGCTACAATGATTTGATCGACCGCTGTCCTAATCACAATATGCTCCCCGTCACTCTCATTGACACCTTTTACAATGGTCTCACTTTTCGTGATCGTGACACGATCAATGCCGCCGCCGGTGGTACTTTTATGAAAAGGAGACCGGAGGAGTGTCGAGAGTTGATTGAAAACATGACTACTCACCACAAGAATTGGGATTCTTCCGCATCCTCAAGATCTAATCAGAGAGTCAATGTTTCGTCTACTTCTTCCACCACCAACCCGTCTATTTTGGAACGTGCTATTCTCGATATTAACAAAAGTCTCCAAATTTTGACTTCTAACCAAACTCAACAAGCTAAAGCCGTTGTTATCTCTTGCGACACATGTGGTGGTCCTCATTCCTACAATGAGTGTCCTTCTACCCAAAGCAATTATTCTGAAGACGTTAACGCAGCATACGGTACTTATCCCACGGGAGGCTATCAAGCCCGCCCTCAAGGAGACCGTAACTTGCTAAGTTATCGATCCAACAATTATCTTGCTCCCCCCGGTTTCCCTCCTGTAAACCAAAACCAACAACAAAGCTACAATCAATCCCAACCTCGTGCAAACAATCAGTATCAATCCCAAAGAAACCCATACCCAACTCAAGGAAATTCTCAACCTTACCAGGCTCCACCTCTCAATCAACCGATGGCAGTGAATCCAGATGTCGAGACATTTATGAAGACCAATCGGGAGTTGGTGACGAATCTTCAGAGTCAAGTCCGCAACTTGAAGGGAGAAATGGCAAAGCAAGGGAACGATATTCGAGCCGAGCTAAGGAATGATATGGCCAAACACAATGATGCAATGAATGCAAACATGCAAAACTCTTTTAACAATCAAGCTCTTCACCTTCGTGATATGATTGGTTCGCTCATCCAAGGTAATCAACCCTCTTCTTCGGGTACTCTTCCGAGTAATACCGTTGCGAATCCAAGAGGGGAGATGAAAGCAATCACCACTCGTAGTGGAAAAGGTTATATGGAACCCGAGCTTCCTACACCTCCACCGGTGATTGTGAACAAGGAAAAAGAGCAACTTTCTTCACCTCCTTCACCTTCTATCCCCATTTCCCCACCACCCGTGGTTGTGAGTGATCCTATTCCCCTAAAGCCTTCTTCTTCATCCAATATACCTTATCCTTCAAGGTTGAGGAAAGAGAAGCAAAAGAGCAAGGATGATATTCAGGTTTCGAACTTCCTTAAAATGTTCAAACAATTGAATTTTAACATCTCCTTTGCCGAGGCTCTCACTCACATGCCCAAATACGCTAAGATGTTTAAAGATCTTTTAAGTGATAAAGAAAAGCTTCTTGACATTGCTCAGACCCAACTTAATGAGAACTGCTCCGCAGTGCTTTTAAGGAAATTGCCCACCAAACTTGGTGATCCGGGTCGCTTCTTGATTCCTTGCAACTTCCCGGGAGTAGAGAATTGCATGGCCCTAGCCGATCTAGGTGCCAGTATAAACTTAATGCCTTTAAGTGTTTGGAAGCAATTATCTCTTCCCGAGCTAGTCCCCACTAAAATGACTTTGGAATTAGCCAACCGTACGGTTGCTTATCCAGTGGGGATAGCCGAAGATGTCTTTGTTGGCGTTGACAAATTCACCTTCCCGGCGGATTTTGTCGTCGTTGACTACGAGATGGATCCTCGTGTTCCATTAATCGTCGGACGTCCATTCCTGAGGACCGGTCGCACTCTCATTGATGTAGCCGCAGGCGAAATAATCATGAGAGTTGGTGACGATAAAATTGTCTTCAACATGGGTAAGCTTTCTAAGCAACCTTATTCGTATGAGAGCGTTAATGCTATTGATGTTCTCGATGAGGCTTGTGAAGAACATTTTCATGATGCTTGCAAAAGTACCTCTTCTCTACCCAATGTTGAGACCGTTGCCTCAATTGCTCCAGCATTGACTCCTTTTGGAGAAAGTGACTTGGATGATTTCGAAGCTAGCTTGGGTCCTCTCGATATTAAGTATGATAATTTGTCCACGAATTGGGATGAAGACATTCGTACTATTGAGAGACTTCTCAATGAGGACCCATTTTCTCCTCCTGCTCCTAAAGAGGTGACTAATGATGATCCATCGTTAGTTTCACCATCTATTGAAGATCCTCCGACTCTCGAGCTTAAGGACCTACCTCCTCATCTTGAGTACGTTTTTCTGGAAGACGACGAGAAGCTACCGGTCATCATCGCTAAGGATCTGACGGAAGACGAAAAAGCCCGACTTGTCGCTGTGTTGAAGAAGCATAAACGCGCTATCGCTTGGAAAATCTCCGACATCCGTGGAATTGATCCTCATTTCTGCACACATAAAATTCTCATGGAGGACGACTTTAAGCCCACAATTCAAAGTCAACGAAGGGTGAATCCTAAAATACATGAAGTCATCAAAAAAGAGGTTATCAAACTTCTTGATGCGGGTATGATTTACCCTATTTCGGATTCACCGTGGGTTAGTCCAGTCCATTGTGTGCCTAAGAAAGGTGGTATCACCGTTGTGCCCAATGCAAACAACGAGTTGATTCCTACCCGTCTCGTTACTGGGTGGAGAGTTTGTATAGACTACCGCAAACTCAATGATGCCACGAGAAAGGATCATTTCCCTCTACCTTTTATGGACCAAATGCTTGAACGTCTAGCTGGTAATGAATATTACTGCTTTCTGGATGGTTTCTCGGGTTATTTTCAAATACCCATCGATCCCCAAGATCAAGAGAAGACAACATTCACTTGTCCCTATGGCACCTTTGCTTACAAACGAATGCCTTTTGGCTTATGCAATGCCCCCGGGACTTTCCAAAGGTGTATGTTGGCTATCTTCCTTGACATGGTTGAGCAAACCATGGAAGTCTTCATGGATGATTTCTCGGTCTTCGGGGATTCCTTCTCTGCTTGCCTTGCCAATTTGGAACGTATGCTTAAGCGGTGCGAAGACACTCGCCTTGTTCTGAATTGGGAAAAATGTCATTTTATGGTAAAAGAAGGCATTGTGCTAGGACACAAAATCTCTAAAGCCGGTCTTGAAGTCGACCGTGCTAAAGTAGATGTCATAGCCAAATTACCTCCACCTTCAACCGTGAAGGGTGTGAGAAGTTTTCTGGGTCATGCGGGCTTCTATCGTAGATTCATTCAGGATTTCTCTAAAATCGCTCGCCCGATGACCCACCTCTTGGAAAAAGATACTCCTTTTATCTTTTCTAAAGAGTGTCTCGAAGCCTTCAATCTTCTCAAGGATAAGCTAACTAAGGCACCGGTCTTGGTTACCCCTAATTGGGAGCTGCCTTTTGAATTGATGTGCGATGCTAGCGACTTTGCTATTGGTGCGGTTTTGGGCCAACGTGTGAATAAACACTTCCAACCAATCCACTACGCTAGCAAAACAATGACGGGGGCTCAATTGCATTATACGACAACCGAAAAAGAGCTTTTAGCTGTTGTCTATGCTTTTGAGAAATTTCGCCCCTATCTTGTTTTATCCACCACCATCGTATACACGGACCATTCCGCGTTGAAGTACTTGATGACTAAGAACGATTCTAAGCCAAGACTTCTTCGCTGGGTTTTGCTCCTCCAAGAATTCAACATTGAAATTCGTGACAAGAAGGGAGCCGAAAACCTGGCCGCGGATCATTTGAGTCGACTTGAGGATCCATATCAGGGGGATCATCCGAACAAAGAGATCAATGACTCTTTCCCCCTGGAGACTCTAATGTCTATAAATCTCAATCTTGACGGCACCCCGTGGTTTGCGGACATTGCAAACTACTTAGCGGGTGGTATTCTCATCCAAGGGTTAACATCCCAACAAAAGAAGAAGTTCTTGAATGATGTTAAGACTTACTTTTGGGATGACCCTTATTTATTCAAACAGTGTACTGATCTGATTATTCGTCGATGTGTTGACGGACCGGCAGCTTTCGATATCCTCCAAGCTTGCCACAAAGGACCCACCAGTGGTCACTTTGGTCCCAACTACACCGCTAAGAAAGTGTTTGATTCCGGATTCTATTGGCCCACCATTTATCGTGACGCTCACGAAATGGTTAAGCATTGTGATGCTTGCCAACGTCAAGGCAAGATCACACATAAGGATGAGATGCCTCAAAATTTCATACAGGAATGTGAAATCTTTGATGTATGGGGCATCGACTTTATGGGGCCATTTCCATCCTCCAAAGGGAACAAGTACATCCTCGTCGCCGTCGACTACGTCTCTAAATGGGTTGAAGCTAAGGCTCTTCCTACGAATGATGCGAGGGTGGTTGTGAACTTTTTGAAGCAGCTTTTTGCTCGATTTGGCGTTCCTCGTGCTATCATCAGTGACCGCGGGACTCATTTTTGCAACGATCAATTTGCAAGAGTCATGGCGAAGTATGGTGTCACTCACCGTCTTTCCACCGCCTATCATCCCCAAACCAATGGGCAAGCCGAAATTTCCAATCGTGGCTTGAAGAGAATTTTGGAGCGTACTGTGGGAGAGCATCGCGCCGCGTGGGCCGATAAGTTAGATGATGCTCTGTGGGCTTTCCGTACTTCTTACAAGACCCCGATCGGTTGTACACCTTATCGTCTTGTGTACGGGAAAGCCTGCCACCTACCCATCGAGCTGGAACACAAGGCGCACTGGGCCTTGAAGTGGGCGAACTTCGACATCATAAAAGCCGGTGATCATCGCAAGGTTCAACTCAACGAGCTAAATGAACTGAGGAATGAAGCTTATGATAACTCGCTGATCTACAAGGAGAAGACGAAGATGATCCACGATGCTAAAATCAAGAACCGAGAGTTCCACGTTGGTGATCAAGTCTTACTCTTTAACTCTCGGTTGAAGATCTTCTCTGGCAAGTTGAAGAGCCGCTGGACTGGTCCATTCACCATCGCCAAAGTCTTTCCGTATGGGACCATTGAGCTTTCTCAGCCGAATGGGCCCAATTTCAAGGTGAATGGCCAGCGTTTGAAGCTGTACTTTGGTGAGGACATCTCTCAGGTGATGATTCCATCCCTCACCACGTTCCCCATGAACTAAACTTGGGTCGAGTCAGGCTCATGACTCGGTGAACAAAAACAAGCGCTTCTCGGGAGGCAACCCGTGTTCTGTCCCTTACTGTTTTCATAATAAGTGTAGGGGGAGCCCCGCATATGTTTGTTGTCTTGTTTCTTGTGCTGTGCAGGGATTAAAGCTTCAGAAAGCATCTTGATGACTTTTGACGAACCGTGATACCGTGTTTTCCATCTTCCCGGTTCTATCCTAAACTCTTGTGATTCAATATTTCATATTTTATATGTTCACATTGAATTCACTTTAGTTGGCCTTTCCTTAGCAAGATTTAAACAAAGTACACAATGTCCTAAGTGTAGGGGAGTTTACTCCCACATGCTTAAACATTGAGGACAACGTTTATCTCAAGTGTAGGGGGTACTTCTATCGAAGTAAGTGGTCTTTTCCATGAATTTGCCTTCATTTTAACCGGAAAATTTGATTTTTCGACATTTTTCAAAATTTTTAATCTATTTTGGCCTAGTCGTATAGTTGTATTTGCCCTTGTTATGTTTCCTTTGCTAGAATAAATTTTTAATAAAGTGGTTTTAGATTTTTCTTAGTCGTGAACATTTTGACTCCACCCGAGTTTACTTGCCTAAGTTTACTCTAGCTAGTATCCTTAACGTGTTTAAGTCAAGTTTTGCTAGGCTTTTATATAGGGAGCTATAAAACGCGAAAGTCTTAACTCTCACGGGTTAAGAACAAGAACTTTTCGCAAGTTCCTATAATTGATCCTAGAGAGTCGTTTATCAAAGGAACTTTAAAACGCGATTTCTAAACTTGAAAAAGTCTAAGAATTTGTAAGATCCTATAGGCGACTCGAAAACCCAAAACTTTGATTTAATAGGCTAAGTATCCACGAGTCTCATTCCTTAAGATTTTAAACTGTGGAGAACGAGAGATGATAGAGTCAATTATAAGTTCGGTATTCTTTCGTGAATTTATGTGAGTTAATTATGAGCCTATTCTCCCTCCACTTGTTAATAAATTAATCTGCTAATAAATAAGGTTGTACGATTTAAAAGGTTACTTAGCTTCTAGCCCCAGATCATTTAAAAGTTGCTCGGTAATGACGAGAGTTCATAGCCAAGGCATAACTTATGAAGCGGGGCGCGAAGATTGGCGAGTCCGAAAAGGCCCTAACAAGGCATGAGGGCTACATTTTGTTGCTAAAGATCCAAAAGTGATGTGAAGAATCATTTATCAAAAATCAATATGAAGGATCGAGACACACGACGAAAAGCAAGAACTCCCCAAAAGTCATGGAGAAGTCTATCCGAAAAGACCCTAACAAGGTATGAGGATAAATAGATCCAAGTCCTAAAAGGAGGCGGATCGTTGTATATCAAAGTCCAAAATAAAGATTGGAGAAAAATGAAGAAGTCGTGGTCCAAAGATGAAGAATCTCTCAAAAACTTCAAGTGAAGAAATTCCTAATATGAAGAGAAGATGATAATTTCAAGAACGTCTCTCAAAGATTCGAAGTATGAAGTCGCTGCCAAATATCGGCCCGAGAAAGGTCTCAAATCGCGAACCAAGTTATGCCAAGATATGAACTTTCTGATATCCCGAGAAGCAGTTTTAAAAGATTCGGTCCTTTAGCTAACTATTGATTAAATCATTCACCTTATTTTCGGACTAAATAACTATCGAAATAAGTCAAACAATGCATCCTCGTGATCATTCAAGACAAAAATAAAATATAAGAGATACACCTAGGAATAAGGGAGTCTAAGTGAATAATTGGCCCACATGAGTTCGTGATAGTTTGCTAACTTATAATAACAATGATCTCGTTTTTAAGCTTGGTATGGGGAACGTAAAACTTGAGGATGATAAATGTTCATGGCCGCCAAAACCCAATGTAAGTTTTTAATTTCTTTACTTATTTCTATCTTTTATGTTTAGTATTTAATAAAGGCCAAGGTGGGTTATTTATGATGGAGAATGTAAACCGTGCTTTAAAATTAATGCATTGCATGAGGGCATTGCAATGGTCAAGTGTAGGGGATTTAATAAGTGTGAAAACACTTATCCTTTTACCACTTATTTCCAATAATAACAAGACCAAAACGTGTGATTTATGTCGTAAAAGTCGGAATTATGCGTGGTTTGTGTTTTTATTGTGTTTTAGGACCTAAATATGAAAAAGGAAGAAAACACGGGCTTTCACGGGCTTTTACTGAAGAAAACAGGAAAAAGACGAAGTCAAAAGATCAAGAGTGCAAAAAGAACGGAAGTCCAAGACCTATTCTGAAGATTTATCGAAGAAAAAGTCAAAAGACGGAAGTTTAACGAAGTCGAAGAACTTAAGTCTAATAGAAGAAGAAAATTAAAAGACAAGTTCAAATCCCGAGACGACAAAGACGAAGAATTAAAGTCGAGTCGAGAAAACGTGAAGAAAGGAAGAAAGAAGATGCAACACATGCACTCCTTCCACCTTCCCTATAAATACCCTCCTAATAGTCATTAGGAGGGTGGTTAGATTTTTAGTTAATTTTTCACTTTTTAGTTTTTAGAGAGAGAAAGTCTTAAACTTTCTCTCACTAGTTCATCTTTTTCTTTTAATCTTTCAAGATTAAACACTTTGAATTGCTTATTTCATTAATCAAAGTTCCATTTTAAGCTTTTATTTCTTAATCTCATTCTACTTTTCTTTGATTTAAGATTGATTTTGGTGCGATTATCATGTGATCCGTGTTGTTCTTATTGATTTCGTACTAAAAAGTTAATCTTTTGATCATTTTATAAGTCTTCATTTGATTAAGCTTTAAGACTTTTGTGCTTATTGGCTTATTTTTATGATTAGCTTATTTTTCTCATTAAAAAGTTTATGTTTTTATTGTTTAATCCAAAAAGTTACTTAATTTTGGTTTGATAAGTTGATTCTAGTGCTTATTTGATCCGGTTTAGGTATTGATTCGGGTTAGTTTTGAGATAAGCTCTCAAATATAGCTTATTCACTTGCTAACCGAATTCCACAATTTTAGGAAGAGGTGCAAACACCCCTTTCCGATTGGCCTTTACTTTCCGAGCTGCCCCCTCCCTTATTCCGATTGAACCAATCGGATTAGGGTTTGTAAATTCCGATTGGTACCACACGTATTCCGATTGGGTGAGTTTGTAGTATTCCGACGGTAAGGATTTTTCATATTCCGATTGTGTATTACTCCCGGTATTCCGATTGTGGCAATTCTATACTTTCCGATTGTTCCTCATATTCATGTTATTCCGATAGGTGCAAATGTGTTTATTCCGATTGGGAATTTTCTGAGTATTCCGATTGGTAACTTAGTCCACATTCCGATTGTCTTATTTTGTTGGATATTCCGACAGGTGTCTTTCATTATTCCGATCAGCCGATCGGAAAACATTCCGATCGGGGGCCCTTTTTGGCTTGTTTTGGTTTCTTTCGATATCACTTTCTTATAGTACCTTTTATTTTTCTAAAAATTTTCCAAGTGTTAGTTTTATTTAGTGAGTTTGTATTTTTCCATTATCACCTTTAAGTTTCCATGCATTCATTTTACTTGTCATTTCAATATTAATCTTTTAACTTCCCTTTTACTCTACGACACTTTAATTACTTGCTATTAGTTAAAAACAAATCAACCAAACCTTTGATTCACCAAAAGACGATTGAGTCGCACTTAAGACCGGTTTTCAATTCGAAAAGATTTGGAACTATAACGAACTTATTTTATACCTAGCCAAAAAGCGAAGTATTACTTATCTGAAAACTCTTTGTTGATTTTGCTTAATTAAGTCATTTAAAAGATTTTGGAACTTGAATCAGCACTTGGGGTGGCCTAGAACTCAAAAACGACTATTTTGTCATTTTGTGTAGATTGCTTATTGCATTTTCACGCTTATTCCTTGGGCTTATTTCAAATTTCTTTTTTCAGAAGTCTTTGTTAGGTCAAAAGAAGCTTGTGTGTCAAATTTTAGCTTATGGCATCAGCTTATAGCTTAATGGGCCAAAAAGCCCATTAAGAATAAGCTGCTTATTATAAGTTAGCTTATTTCACATTTTCAGCTTTTGGGCCTTTGGAAAAAGTTGTTTAAAATCAAATTTTGAGTCAACCTGTGCTTTTTGGGCTTATTTTGAACAATTTTTGTGATTGGGCCCAAATTTGGCCCAATAGTGTACTGTTTTGGGTTTAGCCCATTTTCTTTGCCGAATAGGGGTATTTAGGTAATTTCACTTTCATTTCTGAGTTATTTAGGTTAAATTAAGCTATTTTGCAAGTTTTTAGAATTTTTTATGATTTTTGGATTTTTAATATTATTTTAATATTAATTTATTATTAAAAATTAAAAGTCTGATTTTCTAAGTTTTTACATTTTTTCTAGGTTCTAAACACTTAATTAGGATTTTTTCAACTTTCCAAATATTTTTAGGGTCTTTTAATTATTTTCTAGAATTAATTTAAGTTTTAATTGATTTTAGTAGTTTTTAATTATTTAAAAATAGTTTTATTTGGTTTTAAAATTTTAAAAAATAGTTTTTAGCTTAATTATAATATTTTTGAGGTTTACAAACTTTAAAATCTTGTTTAGGGCTTTTTAATAATTAATTTTGATTTTTAGGGCTTTAATTAGCATTAAAAAGTCATTATCTAATTAATTAAAAGGTTTTTGAAAGTTTTAATTTTTTTTTAAACTCTTAGAATATTATTGTGGATTTTTGGTAATTTTTAGGAATTTTTAGGGTAAAATTTTAATTTTAGCACTTTTTACGCTTTTACGTGTACACCTTTTTCGACTTAGTTTAATCCGTCTTCGTAACCGTCATTCTCTTCTAATCCCCTTTCTATTTTCTTTCTCAAAAATATAATCACAAAGATAATCAATTCATTACACACACACTTAGCCTCCTTGGGAAACGAACTTGAACTTATTTGGTCATTAGTGCTTGGTTTTCCTGAACCGACACTTAATACTTGCCACTTTTGCTCTATTTTCCTAAAGAGTAGTAAAACCACTACATCAGGATTCATGTTGATCCTGCCAAGATTGAATCAATTAGGGAGTGGACTGCTCCTACGACACCGACTGAAATTCGCCAATTCTTAGGACTCGTCGGATATTACCGAAGGTTCATCGAGGGATTCTCGAAGATCGCGAAACCATTGTCGAAGTTGACCAAAAGAAGGTGAAATACGAATGGGGAGATAAAGAGGAATTAGCATTCCAGAAGTTGAAACAAATGTTGTGTAGTGCGCCTATTCTATCGTTACCAGAAGGATCGGAAGACTTTGTGGTCTACTGTGATGCATCAGCAAAAGGATTGGGAGCTGTGTTGATGCAAAGGAAGAAAGTTATCACCTACGCATCTCGTCAATTGAAAACGCATGAGAAAAACTACACTACGCACGACTTGGAGCTAGGAGCGGTGGTATTTGCCTTGAAATTGTGGAACTACTTGTATGGAACCAGGTGTGTCGTCTATACCGATCACAAGAGTTTACAACATATTCTTGACCCGAAGGAACTGAACATGAGACAACGTCGATGGATCGAGTTGCTCAGCGATTATGACGGTGAAATCCGCTACCACCCTGGGAAGGCCAATGTAGTGGCGGATGCGCTAAGTAGAAAGGAACAATTGATGACATGTAGAGTTAGATCGTTAGCTATGGTTATCAATCCGAACTTACCTGTGCAAATTTGTGAAGCACAAACCGAAGCCCTTAAGCCTGAACATGTCGAGGCTGAGAAATTAGGAGGAATGGTTACTAAGAAATTGGAGACTAGCACTAATGGAACGCTATGTCTGAATGGTAGAAGTTGGTTACCACGGTTTGGAGGACTAAGGGACGTGATTATGCACGAGTCGCATAAATCTAAGTATTCGATTCACCCAGGATCTGACAAAATGTATCAGGATATGAAGAAGCTATATTGGTGGCCAAATATGAAAGCTGAAATCGCTACGTATGTAGGGAAGTGTCTGACTTGTGCTAGAGTGAGAACAGAACACCAAAAACCATCTGGATTGTTGGTTCAACCTATAATTCCTATGTGGAAGTGGGAAAACATAACCATAGATTTCATAAATAAGCTACCTAAAACGACCAACGGATACGACACAATTTGGGTAATTGTGGATCGACTTACGAATTCTGCATACTTTTTGGCTATGAAGGAAGATGATTCGATGGATAAGCTTACGAGACTTTATCTGAAGGAAGTAGTCGCAAAACATGGAATACCGATCTCGTTAATTTCCGATAGAGACGGTAGATTCACTTCAGAGTTCTGGAAATCACTTCAGAAAGCGTTGGGTACGCAATTGGACATGAGTACTGCTTATCACCCGCAGACTGATGGACAGAGCGAGAGGACTATTCAAACGCTGGTGGACATGTTGCGTGCTTGTGTGCTTGACTTTGGGAAGCAATGGGACAGACATTTGCCTCTAGTGGAATTCTCTTACAACAACAGTTATCATACCAGTATTAAGGCTGGACCGTTTGAAGCGTTGTATGGTCGTAAATGTCGCTCGCTTGTGTGTTGGAGTGAGGTTGGGGATAGTCAACTCACTGGCCCTGAACTCATTCGTGAAACAACTGAGAAGATTGTTCAAATCAAGAGCCGAATTCAAGCAGCCCGTGATCGTCAAAAGAGTTACGCTAGCGTTCGACGTAAGCCTCTCGAATTTCAAGTGGGAGACAAAGTGATGCTAAAAGTATCGCCTTAGAAAGGTGTGGTACGTTTTGGCAAGCGAGGAAAGCTGAACCCCCGTTATATTGGACCTTTCAAAATTCTGGCAAAGGTTGGAACCGTAGCCTATCGTCTCGAACTACCGCAAGCGTTGAGCCGTGTGCACAGCACTTTTCATGTGTCGAACTTGAAGAAGTGCCTTTCTGATGAGACACTCGTTATACCATTGGAGGAACTCCGAATCGACGACAAGATGCAATTTGTCGAAGAACCAGTTGAAACCATGGACCGTGAGGTCAAACGATTGAAACAGAGTCGTATTCCGATCATCAAGGTGAGGTGGAATTCTAAACGTGGACCTGAATTCACTTGGGAGCATGAGGATCAATTTCGCAAGAAATATCTGCAACTCTTTGATAACTCTAGAAACCGTGACACTCCTAAGCTTTGAGGACAAAGCTTCTCTATCAAGGGGATGATGTAACACCTGGTAATTTTCCCTACTTTGTAAAATGACTATTTTACCCTTTGACTTTTTATTTGGTCAACTATGTGATTTAACTGTGTTGGAACCGGGAAGTTATCCCGCGTTTTTTGAAAAAAAAAACTGTTTGATGACGAGTAATGACTTGACACTGTGCTCAGTCATTATTCTGAATATTTTCTGTGAACCTGACCCAAGTGCTGAGACGGTCAATGAATTGATGATAATCCATGAGATTATTCGTTATCTGTGAATTATGTGCTTAACTGTTTAGTTTTTAACAGCGTGATCATATTTTCATGAGCATCGTATTTAAATATTTCTGTATATGTTTATATATGCCTGCATTTTAGTATTTTTGCTATTTATAGTAAAAAAGAGTATTTTTTGTGAATATTTAATTAACGTATAATGTTTTCGTATTTTACGTCGTTTTTACGTTTAACCATCGTTAACATGCATAAAATACTTTACCAATTATAAAATATCAGTTTTCGTCGAAAAATCGTAAATTTAATATATTTCCTCAAATTTTTAAGTTTTACGTAATTTCAAACTTAACTATATACTTTTCGATATTTACCTAAAACTAACTAACCTTTTTACCTTAAACCTTCTAACTAGTTACCATAGTAAAATTTTTGAAATATTTACCCATGTGGGACCCCCCATAACCGGCCAAAAACTCCACCACATGCAAGATAACCAAAGTTTTACTCTTTGCCAAAATAAGCTTAAACCTTACACACCCTAAACTCTTTTAACTTATTACCCATATTTACCTCAACTCACGCCTCACTTTCACTCATTCACTTCACTAAAAAAAACACACAACTCTCTTTCTCTCTCAAAAACACATGGCACAAACACAAACACAAAAACCTCCATTGTTGATTTCTTGAAGCTCCATGATGAGACTGTATTTATACATAGTCTCATCGTCTAAATCGGGCTTAAAACGCTTAAAATATCATCAAAATACCAAAAAATATGCCTGTGTTTATTCATTGTGTATTTCAGGTACGGATATCGTGAATTCACCAAAAGATCAAAGGAATCAAGAAAAAACGAACACGGGAAACGAAGCCGCACAAAGAACCGGGCTCAAAAATGGAATTTCTAAAAATGACCTTGAAGTTTTGAAGATTGGCAAGATTGGTCCTCCAAGTTTGAAGAATTGTCACTTTATACCCCTCATCTATCATTATATATAATGGGGTCCCTAAAGTATGGATATTATACAAGAAATGCCCTTGAAGATTGCTCTAATTACATTTATGGTCCTTGTTTTAAAGTTGGTAAAATACACATGCCATTTTTGACAAGTTGGTAAAACTTTTATAAAGGGAAAGGAAGTTTTGAGCTGTTTTGATCAAAGTAGCAAGCATATGGGAGAAGAGGGGGCATTCTTGGCAGACAACATAACTTATCCCACCCAACCACACGTTGACACATCACTATGACTGGTCAAACAACCAATCACAATCCCCCTTTGTCCCACGTCAGAATCCACCCAACTTTATTTATTAAATCAATTTTTAAACTGATTACATTTGGGGGTAAACATTTTATTTAAAAACCTAATCCCTCTTAACTAGATCAAACATCCCTGCTACCTTTCTAAATTAACATAAACCCTAATCCCCAATCTCCCCAAAACAAAGGGGTTTTCACCCCCACCTTCCAGAAACATGATTAATCCTATTGTCACCCAAACCCACTTACAAACCAAGCCAACCCGTGACCCCTGTGGCCCCCACGTTTCTCCCCTGCTTCACTATTTTTGGCAAGAAGGGAATCTGACATCAAATTAAACGGCCAAGGTCCCAAACTTGGTCCCTAAGGAGTTTTGGACGCTCAGGATCACTTTACAACAGCTATCACTTCACAAAAATCCAATAATCACAGCAGGCATCTTCACATGGCTGAGTTTTGACCAATTTTCAAGGGGCATTCCTGGAATTCTAGTTGCTAGGGTTTTCATATTGTTTGTGTATCTAGATTCTTCTATTTCCTAGTATAAATTCAAAGTCGGTTTGTGACTTGTATTTTTTGTTCCAGTTTTTATTGTAAAAATCTTTGAGTGATTAATGATAATGAAAACTTTTAAATTTTTAGCAATAAAATCTGTGTTCCATCTCTTGTTTTGTATTAAGTAACTCTTTACTGTTTTTTTTAAAATTCAGTTTAATAGTTAAAAAGGGCATTTTCAGATTTCAAGTTTTATTTCTATCTTATCCGGATTTGAATCCCAAGTTACATGGAAGTGAAAGTGGAAGTGTAACTTGGGTTTTCATCTTCCAAAAGTTTGGTTTGCAAAAATCAGTTGTTTAATATAGCTTCGCTTGAAAAAACCAATTTCTCCATATTTTCATTCTTTTTATCATTTCACTGTAGCAAAAGCTACAAGCCAAAAGCTTGTAGCTCTTGCTACTTGCTGTTTGATAGTTGTGTGTGATTGTGCAGGTATAAAAAACAAACAAATTCAATCATCCATTTCATTTCACTTTATTCTCACCTTGAAGATATTGCATCTCCCTGGTTCAGTTGTTGAACCCCAACAGGGATACTCTACAAGCTTGCATAAGCTCAAAAAGTCCAAAGGTTCACCAGGGAAGGCATCAGCTAAGGTCCTAAGGCTTGAACCCCCTTGTGCTAGTTTTTTACTTTTTAAGTGATTTATGTGATTTTGAGTATAACCTGTTTTTGTGTGATTTTTCTTTGCTTAATATTGCTTGTTTAAGTGTTGTATGCGTGCTTGAGTTAGTTTAAATTAGTTTGGTAGGGATTTGATTTAGATTTCTTTGTTAATTTTTAGTTCCTGAAATTAAGGGGTGTTTGGGTGTATGGTTTAAAACTTCTTAGGTGACAATAGGTGAACTAAAATTATACCCAACATACTCTTGTGAGTTATTCTAAGTTAATTTTGTAACTTGTTTTCAGTTTGTTATGAAAAGGATGAGTTCTGCATGAGTAAATTTGGTAAAACATAGCAAAATATTTGTTGTCCTTTTTTCTGCGAGTTTTTGTAGGATTTAGACTCTGATTTCTTGAATATTGTTAGAAAACAGGTTAATATAGGTTTTCAATTAGTTTGTATGTTAATTGGTTAAGATTGGTGCTAGATTTGGCCTATTGAAATCCACTCTATTGCACTTTGCACCAGCATACTGTTCATCAGATAGGGCTAGGTTCATCAGTAACTTGATTGGTGCCTTTATTGTGATTTTCTTGTGTTAAACCTTGTGTTTTTATTGTTTTTCTGACTCCCCACACTTCCATGAGTGTGGGGGTGCCCCTCTTGTCCAAAAATACCAATCAAATCAAAAGTTATAGCAAAAACAACCACCAGACCCGTTTTTCTTCTGAAAACAGTGGGAACTCGTTCCCACTGGTAGTACAAGTGTTCCCACTGCTTAGCTAAAAGACAGAAAGTCCACACATGTCACTTTCAGTCTTCTTTTTTTTTGTCTTTAGTGGGCAAATTTAGGATTTAGACTTTGAAACTTTTTTCATTATTTTTCTTATTTTATTCTTGATTTTTCTGCTTAATTAGTTTTTATTTTACTGTTCATTTTATATTTTTTAGATTAAATTGCTATTTTTAATTAACTTTTTATTATTCTGTTTTGGCATTTAGTGTAGAAAATCAACATTTTTCAGTTTTAAAATTTTTCCTAGGATTAGAAAAGTATTTTAAGATTTTTAGTTAAAAATTATTTCACTGTTCACTTTTTAATTATTTTTTATAATTAAATTAGTTTAATTAGGGTTTAATTATTAAACTGTTTTGTCTTTTAGTGAAAAATTTTACATTCTTCAAACTTTTTCAATTTTCTACTGTTCATTAGTGTAATTTAGGATTTTCAAAATTGTCAAATTAATTTTGGCATTATTTTATTATTTTTTATGATTATTTTAATTTAAAAATAGTTTTTAGTGTTTTAAAAATAGAAAAATAGTTTTGAAAATTTAGGAAAAATACTTTTTAGTCTTTAAATAATATAAGTAACTTATTTGTTCAATAAAATTATATTTTGGACATTTTGTTAATTATATTGATTTTAGGGCTTTAATTAGCATTTAAAATTGAATATTTAATTAATAAAAGGTTTTAAAATATATTTATTGGATTTTTATTCTTATTTATATTATTTTAGACTTAGTTTAATCTTTTAATTAATTTTTAGTTTTTATTTTTAATTTTGTCGCGTTTTACGTATTTACGTTCGCGTTTTACGTCAACGTCGTAGTTAAAATCGTAGTCGTAGCTCGTCTTTACTTTTTCTCTCTTTAAACCAAAAACGTCACTAATCCAAACTTGATTTCATACATATTGGCACATTAATACACACACCTCCTTCGAGAACGAACCCGCATTTATTCGATTCTTCGGTTTTCCTAAATCGTCGAGTTTAATACTTGCCGCATTTATACGTTGTTTTCCTAAACACGTATTTCTACACCTATCACTCCAATTCAAGAACATTTAACACAAAACAAATACATCCTAGGGTTTATACATGCATAAAGAAGTATGGGTTTTCTTGGTTTGTTGATTTGAGAAGTTTTTGGTTGAAGTTTATAGAAGTTGGGTTTTGTTGATTTTTAGTTGATTAGAGCGTAGATTGGGTTATCGTGGTTACGTAGAATCGTTACTCAAGGTTATTTCTTGAACCTTTTTCGATTCTTTCTTTTTCATGCATAATCTATGTAGATCTATGCATGCATGTTAATCATCAACTATTTTCTTGAAATAAAGAGATATAAATTATTATTGGTCATGAAATATTTTAGATCTATGAAAATTATGTGTAGATCTATTAGATCCATGCACGAAAATGTTTTAATTGAAAGACTTGTAAAATATAAAACTGTATATTTTTAGATTTATGGACTTGAAGATAAATCTTGTATTTTGAGTGTGTTTATGAATAATTGAAGGGAACTAGTAGTGTTACTACTAGTGGGTACGCTTGAAAATGGTCGAAAACGAGTTTTTACAAAAAGTATATAATCTGTCCGATTTTTATAAGAGGCATAGAGGGTATGTATAAATGTTGGACTCGTTTTGTAAAGGGGTATTAGCGCGAAATGTGAATACTTGGTGCATAGTTAAAAGTTTGAGCGTTGAAAGTGGAAATTGATACTATTGCAGGAAAATGACTTGTTGAAACATTGGCGATTGAGAAAGTGTTGAAATTAGGGGTTTTAGGACGAGATTTGGGTACTTACTAAAAATGGCAAATTTTTATGTGACGCCAAAAGGCTGCCGAATTTTCGTTAGAAATCGTGTTGGAAAATTTATTTAGATAAATTTAGGTAAATTAAAATTTACGCCGAAAGGCTGTCGAAATTTCGTCGAGTCAAAAATAAATATTTTTGTCTAAGTATAAATACTATAATGCTTATAACGATATAATATCTACAAGTCACGATTTTAACAACAATATATAATATACATGATTGATGAGTAACGTACGTGACGAACTATTGTGAATTATTTGCTAGCGCCTAAACTATAGTATTATATTTAGGTTGTTGCTA
Source organism: Glebionis coronaria (assembly GCA_025667525.1). Classification (NCBI taxonomy): domain Eukaryota; kingdom Viridiplantae; phylum Streptophyta; class Magnoliopsida; order Asterales; family Asteraceae; genus Glebionis; species Glebionis coronaria. Next base: position 318,109,907 of record CM046879.1, on the reverse strand, counting down.
GAGTTGCTCGCTACTATTTGATCATACTTGTGCGGTTTGAATCGTTGCTTGAGGTGAGTTTATAGATCCCTATTAAACTGCTTTCTATGTTTAATGTTTTGGGATGTGGTAAATGCTTTGATGCTTGCTTCTGGACGCAAGTAAAACTTGATTTCTGTGAACGCTTTGTGAACACTGTTTATGAGATAGCTTAAGTTGCTTTAGCCATAGTCCCCACTATCATGAACCGTTAGTTACTCTGCTGTAATAAGCTCTTATGTTACGGATAGATCTATTGAGGGTTGACAACCTCCACTCGGGCATTCTGACGCCGGACGAGTGTGTACCATTTGTATGAACGGAGTTATCTTGGCTAGGTACTCCATTGGAGCAAAATTTATGTATACAATCTAATGTATGCACTGGATCACTAGTTTCGATGTCACGAGCTTAGCTATCATAAATATTCTGAACACCCAATTTATCCTACACTTGGCACTATATCTCCTATAGTTACGTGTACATGAAATGAAATCTGAAATCGAATTACTATGAATTTTTACTTGAAACCTATATTCCCACCAACTTTATGTTGACCCAATTTAGCATTTATCTCAGGTAATTGATGATGATTTGTATCTACTGTGTGAAGTACTTGGAGTCCGCATGCATTTCTTGGATATCTTCGGACATTTATTTACATATGCTTTTGAACTATTATCTCGTTGATGTTTAAAACTTTTATATTCCGCTACGCTATCTTTTGAAACTGAGACCTTTTGTAATGTGATGCTTTTATTTAAATTCAACGAGGTATTTTTATAAAACGTCTCATTTAGAGTCGTTCTCTTGTACCTTGAACTATGATACAATGACGTAACAGCCCCCAAGCATCACCGCTTCCGCATATCACATTTTGGGGTGTTACATTAGGGATGGACTGGTTATCCAAACACCACACCACCATAGATTGCCATTCATATCGGGTTATTTTGGTGATGTCAACACACCAGAGTACATTCGTAATGGTTTCATACAAGTAAAGTCTGTACAAATCATTTCAGCCTTACTGTTACATGGCTGTGAGGGTTTCTTAGCTGTTTTTCATGATATTGAGGCTGAAACTCCATCCATTTAGGATCAGCCTATCGTGTCAGAATTTACGGATGTATTTCCTGAATAAATTTTAGGCATACCACCTGCTCGTGAAGTAGAGTTGGGTATTGAGCTCATCCCAGGAGCTGAACCGATCTCCAAGGATCCTTACCGCATGGCTCCCATTGAGCTCAAGGAGTTAAAAGAGCAGCTGCAAGAACTTTTGGAGCGAGCTTTCATCCGCCGTAGTGTATCTCCATGGGGTGCACCGGTGTTGTTCGTGAATAAGAAGGATGGAAACATGCGGTTATGCATTGATTACCGTGAGCTGAATAAGATCACAATCAGAAACCGATATCCTTTGCCACGTATAGATGATCTGTTTGACCAACTACAAGGCGCCAAACATTTCTCTAAGATCGATCTGAGGTCTGGATACCATTAGCTACAGGTGAAAGAGCAGGATATCTCCAAGACAGCTTTCCGTACATGCTATGGTCACTATGAATTTGTAGTCATGCCTTTTGGACTTACCAATGCTCTAGTAGTCTTCATGGATCTGATGAACCGTGTCTTCTATGAGTTTCTGGACAAGTTTGTTATCATTTTCGTTGATGATATTTTGATTTCTCTAAATCCAAGGAGGAACACAAAGAGCATCTTCGTACAGTATTACAGATACATCGCCTGAAGCAGTCGTATGCCAAGTTCTCCAAGTGTGAATTCTGGTTGAGCAAAGTGGCGTTTCTAGGCCACATCGTATCCACATAGGGAATAACGATGGATCCTGTGAAGGTTGATGCTATAACAAAATGGCCAAGAGCGACGTCCGGTATTGAGGTTCGTAGTTTTCTGGGCTTAGCTGGCTACTACCGCAGATTTGTGGATAATTTTTCACGTTTAGACAAGCCCTTGACTAAGCTGATGCGTAAAGGGGAGAAATTCGTCTAGAGTGATGAACGAGAGAAGAGCTTTGAAGAACTCAAGCAGAAGTTGGTATCTGCACCTATTCTTACTTTCCCATCTGACACATGTGGATTTCAGATCTATAGTGATGCTTCAGGGAAGGGTCTTGGTTGTGTTCTCATGCAACATTGGAAATTGATTGCCTACGCATCCCAGCTGCTTAAGCCATATGAGGAGAACTACCTTACCCATCACTTGGAGCTTGCAGCAGTTGTGTTTGCGCTGAAGATTTGGAGACATTACTTGTATGGTGAATCATGTGATATCTTCACAGATCACAAGAGCCTTAAATATATCTTTAGTATCATCCCGGTAAGGCGAATGTAGTGGCAGATGCTCTCAGCAGGAAGTCGGGCATGATTAACGGCATTAAGATAGAAGAGGAAATCATACATGACTTAGAACGACTAGACATCGAGTTTATGGTATGTTGACAACATGGCTACTAGGCTAATCTTAGAGTTGATCCAGACTTACTCTCTAGGATCAAGGAAGCTCATAAGGATGACGGTGAAATCTGGGCGATTATTCAGAACATCGACCAGCAGACACAGTTTCATGTAGATGATGATGTTATATTATGGAAGGGCACTGGATTATGTGTTGTTGATGACCTTACACTCAGGGAGGCTTTGCTGACTGAAGCTCACAGCTCTCCATTCTCTATTCATCCTGGTTCCACCAAGATGTACCATGACATCAAGCAGCATTTCTGGTGGAGTGGTATGAAGCAGGATGTTGCTACCTTTGTCTCCAAATATCTTACCTGCCAGCAGGTTAAGATTGAGCATCAACGATCTAGTGGTTTACTACAACTATTAGACATTCCAGAGTGGAAGTGGGACAAGATCTCCATGGACTTTGTCACCGGACTTCCGCAGACCTAGAGGAAACATGATGTCAATTGGGTTATTGTTGATCGACTAACCAAATCTGCACAGTTCCTACCAATCCGCAAGGATGATTCAGTTATCAAATTAGCAGATATCTATCAGAAGGAGATTATGAGACTACATGGTACTCCGTTAGTATCATCTCAAACAGAGATCCTCGTTTTACATCTTGGTTCTGTAGAAGTCTATAGAAAGCTTGGGGCACCAGACTTAAGCTTAGTACGGCTTTTCATCCTCAGACAGACGAACAGTTGGAGCGTACCATTCAGACACTAGAGGACATGCTGTGAGCTTGTGCTTTAGAATGGACAGGAAGTTGGGACGACTATATCTACTTAGTAGAGTTTGAATACAACAACAGTTGGCACGCCAGTATCAAGCCTGCACCATTTGAGATGTTATATGGCAGGAAGTGCTCGCCCCAATCTGCTAGGATCAGGCTGGTGAGCGAATTCTTAAGGGTCCAAAGATGATAGTGGTGACCAATGAGAAGGTTGCCATTGCTAAGGCGAAACTGCAGGAAGCTCGTGCACGTCAAAAGAGCTATGCCGACAAGCACCATAGAGATTTTCGCTTCAACGTGGGTGATCAAGTCTTCCTCAAGGTATCACCAGCACGTAAAGTTAAGCGTTTTGAAATCAAAGGAAAATTTAATCCTTGTTTCATCGGACAGTTTGATATTCCTCAAGGAGTCACCTCCGCAGCTATCTCACGTCCACAACGTATTCCATGTGTCCTTACTCATAGGGTACAATTATCATCCCCTACATACGGTTCAGTATCCGCTCGAGCAGATTTGTGAGGATCTTGATTATGTTGAGGAACCTGAAAGAGTTCTTGATCGTCAAGAGCGAGTCATGAGGAAGAAGACGATACGATTCGTCAAAATCCTTTGGAGGGACCATCCTGAGCAGGAAGCCATGTGGGAGACGTAGGATTCTATCTGGACTTCTTACCCTCATTTCCAGTTTTGATTCGTGTATGTTTTCTTTCAGTTTATGTTATATATAATTTGGGGAAGAATTATTCTTTTTAGAGGGGAAGAGTTGTAAAACCCGCATAAAATACCATGAATAGTATGCTACCTGAAAACACGACTAAATTAAAAATATCCAATAATAATATATGACACATGTAACGAACATTGAATTACAAGTATTTGGTATACTATTAATGCACCATAAATATTATGTATAATATTTAGTTCATGACATTTAAAACACGAACAAACACGAATACATATGTATAATATTTAAGACACGAAAAACTAATGGATATGTGTTTGGGCTTGTCTGTGTTCGCGACAACAAGAAGGAAAGGAGAGGCCCGACACATTTTGAATCCAACTAGTAAACATTAATCTCCAGGGAAAAACACATATTACATTTTTTAGCAAAACTCAAGAAACCCTAGCCCCCTCTCACCTCCTAGCCGCGACATACAAGGAAGAAAACAAGGAGGATTTTTGTGATTTTGATCTTGGGTTTTAACGTGTACGTGTTCGTGATTTGATTCTTTTTTCATCCACGCATTTGGTATTAAGTAAAACTTAATCTATTTTTTTTTTTGATTATATGAACAGGAATCTTAAACAAATAAATATAAACATGTTATGATTATGGAGTAAACAAGAAAAAAGGGCTTGTTGGGTGTTTGTTTTGGTTCAGCGCACACAACCGAGAGCACAAGGCTCTCGGTGGGATTTTCCACCAACAGCCGAGACCCCCAAGGGGCTCGGTGTGGTTTGTGTTCGGGTAGCAGCAACCAAGGCCCCATGATGGGGAACCTTGGTGAATCATTGGGAATCAGCTCATTTCCGATGGGTACTTGGCTCGGCAGGAGGAACCGGCTAAAGCTGGTGGGAACCGTGGCCTAGCAGCGGCGACCAACGGCAGCAGCCGCAGGCTGCTGCTTAGCCGTCGGCCACACCACCAGCCTCCGGCTGTGTGGTGTTTGGTGCTCGGTTTGGTTTTATCGGGTTTAGGGCTCGGGTATATTTTTGGTAGCCAATGTTTTATTTATTTATTAATTAAATTGATTTACATGCACTATTAATTAATTAATTAAAATCATGACTTAGGTTATTTTATTTATTTAAATAAATCATGTTATAACCTAAGTACTTTCTTTGACTTAATTAAATTAAAAACCATGCTTAATTTAATTAATTAATATAAGATAAGGTTTTATTAAAAAAATTTGAACTAAATTTTTTTATTAAATTAACCAAGTTTTATTAAATAGACCATGCTTTATTAAATTAACTATGAAATTTATTAATTAATAAACCATGCAGTTTCATTATTAATAAATAATCACTTAGCCTAAGTATTTAATTTAATAGACTTTACTAATAAATCATCATGACTTATAACTTATGATTAATAGGCACTAGCTTAAATTTTAGACTTATTAATTCAGCTTATTTCTATTTACGGAAACTTTCTATTTTAGGAAACTTACATTTTTGGAAACTTTCTATTTTTAGAAACTTACTATTTTTGGAAACTTTCTATTTTTGGAAACTTTCTATTTTTGTAAACTTTCTATTTTCGAAACTTTCTATTTTGGAAAGCTGCTATTTTTAGAAAGTTACTTATTATAACACTAAAAGTACAATAATACAAGAATATATGAAATACATAATCAGAATACATGTAAAACATGAATAAATACAAGATAACACATAAAACAATAAAACATGACTATAACATATAAAATAAGCTAAGAACACACAGAATCAGTAAATCACTCAGTAATCAGACAACTCATACACGTCCCTTATTTATGTAGTATCCGCGAAGTTGGAGTAGATCGTTCAGCTTCTATTCTAGCTTCACTACTGGACATAAGGTATGAATATTCCGTCCTTCAATATGGATATTCCTTCGTATGTTTGATTAGCATTCTCCGTTTGTAGCCATCTGTTTTTCCCAGTTATTTTATATGTTTTGAATGCCTATGTTATATTTTAAATGCCTGAGCTATATACATGCATGCCAGTTCATCTAGTTATGGAGGTACCATAACCATAACACTGGAGGCACCAGTGTTATGACTTCCCCATGACGGAGTGATTGCTTGTGGTGTCCCTTTCAGTTTGGCCATTTTTTTATATTATCATGTGGGCGAGTATGGGTGCATCATAGTTACATGTTTTCAGTCAGAATTTTCATGGTGAATGTGGTGTGTGCCTTGCATCCTTCACAAGGAGTTGATCCCTCCTACCCAGACTAGTATAATTAGAGGCAACCCCTCTAATTGCATGATGAGGTCACCCCTCTAAGTATTCATGCACGTTGACACCTCATGACTTATATGGGCTCTTGGCAAAATTTAAAATACAGTTTTCATAGGTTAATCATAAGCTTTTCAAACTATAAAACCAGTTTTATAAACATGTTCAAGGTTTTCCAGGACTTATACATTTCTGCTGCTAATTAGTTTTTATTATGCTTATGTAATTCATACTATGTTAGATATCCTTTCACTGAGCGTCTTGCTCAGCCGTTTCCTTTCTATGTTCCCAAACGGTAGGTACTCAGGGACGCACTTAAGATCCTAAGAGTATGTGAATTTGGATGGAAGCTATCCAGCCTTCTTTACCTAATGAATTTCCATACATTATTTCTTTTGAACATTGTTTAGTCCTTTCCTTCAGTACTTATATTTCATGTGTGTGAGCTTATGTTAGATTACCGATGTTTGATTCTGGTATTTGTCTTTATGGTCATTTAATGTTTTAAGACATTTACCTTGCATGCTTTGATGACACGCTATAATTATCCTATGATATTACATTTATCAAAATAAGGTGTTACAACACATCTCTTATGGACAAGTCAATCTTGTCGGGTACGAATAATCGTCCACCAATGTTGGTGAAGGAAATGTACGAAGCATGGACGTCTATAACGGAACTTTATATGATGAATCGCGATAATGGACATCTTATGTTAGCATCGGTTCAAAATGGACCATTAGAATATGGTACCGTCACGGAGGGTTCAGTTACTCGTCCTCGCACAATGGCTTATTTGACTACAGAGGCTAAGATTCAAGCTAAGTGTGATATTCAAGCTACAAACATAATCCTCGAAGGACTTCCTCCAGATGTCTACAAACTCGTGAGTCATCAGAAAGTTGCCAAAGATTTATGGGATAGAATTCGCCTCTTGATGCAAGGCACCTCGTTAATACAACAAGAACGAGAGTGTAAGCTATATGACTCGTTTGATAAGTTTTCTTGTGTTCCAGGAGAGTCTATTCATGATCACTATTTGAGATTCACTTTAATGATAAATGATCTTAATATTTTTTATATGAAGATACCGTAGTTTCAGCTCAAAACTAAGTATTTGAATACTCTTCCTCCTGAATGGAGCAAGTTTGTGACGGATGTTAAGTTGATTAAGGATTTACATCAAACCAACGTGGATCAACTTCAAGCTTATCTTCAAAGACACGAACGCCACTTACAAGAGATTCGGTTGTCAAAATCTCAAGTTTATGATCCACTTGCCATGATTGCTTCTCTCCAAATGACTCCTCGACACAACTTGGCGTACACTTATCAACAACCGTCATATTTGCAGCAACCACAACACACCTATCAGCAACCACCGCAACCATCATATCAACCACCAATGATGCCACATTAATCATTTTCACAACAAAGTATTCCACAACAGCCTTATGCACAGCAACTAACTCATCAGGCATCTTCATCTCAAGTTATCACTTCTTCAATGGGCTATACTCCTTAGCAAGGATATTTTCCAATCGAAGCACCACAAGCACAATATTTCTACTCAAATGAACTTCCAGAGATTCAAGTACTGGTCTTTAAGCAAAGTGATAATACCATTGATGTTTTAAACCACCTCATTGCCTACTTGTCAAAACTTGTTGCAACTAGAGGATTTCCACCAACGAACAATCAGATCCGCGCATCTTCAAACCCTCGCCAACAAGCCATTATTAAAGATGGTCAAGTGACGGTACAATCCAATCAAGGAAGGCAAATTTCATTTCGACCAATTTTAAGAACCGTTAATGCTCAAGCTATTGGAAGTTTCATTGTTCCTCAGAAAGTCGTGACTTACTATAATTGCTGAGGAAAAAGTCATATGGCTAAGCAATGTACGTAGCCTAAGAGAAGAAGGGATGCACCGTGGTTTCAGGAGAAGATGTTCTTAGTCGATGCTTAAGCTAATGGAAAGATTTTAGATTCTGAGGAATTAGCATTTCTTGTAGACCCAAGGGCAGCAGAAATGAAGGCATTCACTTCGTCTCTACTTCAAATGCAGCATATCAAGCGGATGATATTGATGCATATGATTAGGATTGTGATGAGCTTCACTCAGCCTAAGCTTCTCTCGTTGCTAATATCTCTCACTATGGACCAAATGTCGTCAATGAGGTACCAATCACAAACAATATTGTTCATGATAATCCACATCAAGTTGGGCATAACAATAACAACCATGAACAGCATTCGGTAAATAACAACTAAAATGCTGGGGTATCCAATCCTACACATTTGAGTGAACCTCAACCAAATGCTACGCCGGGTATGGTATCTTATGCTTAACAAGATTTGGTAATGGGGGCTAAACATATAATTGATGACATGAATGTTGTTGTCCGACACACCGTAGATATGAATGTCACCCTATCCGCTGAGCTCATGTTGTTTAAAGAAAAGGTCAAAACTTTTGAAATGGTTCCTCAAATAGAGAATATAACTTATTCATAGTTTGACCAATTTCGTTTTGAAAGGTTAGAACACATAAAAAATTGAAATATTAAGAGCTAATCTTTCTAATGAATTAAAGGAAAAAGAGTCGGTTGTCAATAATTTTCAAAAACTTAAAACGGATTTCGAAACTCTCGAGTCTAAAAAGGTTGAGACGGAAGTTAATGCTACCAAACATCTTAAAATGAGAGATCAACAACTTTAACAAAAATATTCTTCTACAAAAATGGTTCATTTATTAACTTCATCGTTTAAGAAACTAGAACTTAAATGTCTACAAGATTTGCCACCTAATCTGGGTTATGCAATACAAGCTCAGCAAGAAATTCCTAGTCTTTATGATGCGACCCTAATTGGTAAATCGAAAGAAGCTCCATATGTTTGTGATGATGTAGAGATAATATCACTTACCGAAGAAAGTCGGTCAAAAATGCTTTCGAAAAAACTTAAACCATTTGATTATGAGAAGCATAATAAATTAACTTTTGTTTTTAAGACCTACTTTAAAACACAAAAGGAAATTGATTACGTACCAGCCTGTATTTCTCAAAGCTCTTCGAGTGATAACCTTCCTAGTACGCCTCCTACACTTGTCAAAAAGGAATTACCTAAGTTAATTCCATCGGTAAGTATGATGTATACAAGCTTGAATGAGTTGCTTCAACACTTTTCTGAATTCGACAAGGTCATTAAGGAACGTACGACTGCCACGGCTATAACCGAAGGTGAATGGAACTTTGAACACACTAGAGCTACGTTTCGTGATGAAATTATTTTGGTTTTATAAAATCTTAAAACGTGTTTCAAAAATCTTGATCAAAATTTGACTTTGGAAATTAAAGAAGTTCAAAGAGTTTTCTACGAAATAGATGGCGCTTTTGAAAATGGTTAGTTGAAAAGGAAAGAATTTTGCACCAAAAATGACCAACTTTTGAAGCAAGTGATGTCGCATGATGTTGTATCCGTTTGTGTGAATAATTGTGTTGATAATGATTCTATTATGCATAATATTAAATATGTGGATAATGTGGTCGATAGTCAAAATTGTCACAAATCTGACGTTGATTTTTTAAAGCTTATAGATTCGTAAAATTCGCTTTCAAAACGTTTTGAGGAAATTCAAAAACAGTGTATTTCCCTTGAACGTGAGAAACAGTTTATTTATGAGATTTTTGAAACTTCACACGAAGGTGTTAATATAGATGATCCATCTTTTCAAAAGGTTTTTTGAATGAATAAACAACTAAAACAACGTCGGACAAGTGATAAGGTTGCTAAATCATTGTCGATAGACATTGAGAAACCTAAGGAGATGAACCATGTGAACGTACTTGAGGCTGCTGAGAATTTTAAACTTGATCTAGATAATCGAGTTTCCAAGCTTTTGACCAAAGTTGATCACTTATACAGAAAAATACACAACTTTTCGATTCTGTAAAGCCCACACGTGCTAATACTACTGTACAGACTCAATCATTGATTGAACAATTGAATTGAAAGTTTGTGGAAATATCTGATTTAAGTGAGCGAATTCGGGATAAAAATATGGCTTAGGCGGAGTTAAAGGAAACACTTCATACTCTAAAAGGTAAGAAAGTTTTTGATAACGCAACCACCATTTCAGCATCGTCCTCTAGTACAATCAAAGTGAACCCTATCAAACATCATCTCACAGTCGTCACACCATTAAACAAGGGCTCTAGGATTAAACCATCTCAACCATTGGTCGCAATCGATAAGGCAAAATCAAAACCAGCCTCTAATGTTCCCATGTTGCCTTCTACAGGAGTAAACCATACTACTAGGGCTCAAAGATTAAAGCTTAAAGGAAATACAAAGAAAGATAGGATCCTGCCCTCGTCTAGTAGTCAAGTGAAGAAAGTAGAAGCCCACCATAGAAATGTTATTTCGGCTTTGAATAAAAAGAATCATGTAGTTAAAACTAAAGGCTTTGCGGTTGTGCAGTGTTATAAGCCTATTATGAATTCTAATTTGAGATGTTGGAATTGTAAAGAATGCATGTTTTCTAATCACCATGATTCTTGCCTTAACGACCATGTGAATAAGATGAATGCCCGTAAGAATAACTTAGAATGGAAACCGACTTGGAAAGTGTTTACCCAAGTTGGATGGATGTGGCGTCCCCCTAGTAGAACATTCACTATAGTAGGAAATACGTGCCCTTTAACTAAGATCACTCCCACTAAAACGAAGAAAGCGTGCCCTTTAAATAGGAGTACCAAGACTACCAAAACACAAGCGTGTCCTTTAACTAGGAACACCAACACTAATGTAGGAACCAAGTGCCTTTTAAATAGGTCTACTCCGACTGTAGTGCCCGCCAGTAATAAAAAACCACAGGAACTTGGATCTAATATACTTGTTGTGTGCAAACCTATTAAAAACGTTGGAACTCTAAGAATGATACAAATATTTGCAATTTTGATAATATTATATATGTATCTGCTAACAATACGGAACCCATAGTTCCCAATGCATTGTCTACTGTTGTTTTTGAAAACAGGTTGTCCAAATCGTCTTGTGGTATTTGGACTCCGGTTTCTCCAAGCATATGACCGAAAATCCCTCTCAACTCAGAAATTTCGTCAACAAGTTTCTTGGAATGGTTCGATTCGGAAATGATCATATTGCAAAGATAATAGGTTACGGTGAATATCAAATTTAGAATATTACGATTTCAAGAGTGTATTATGTGGAAGGACTCGGTCACAATAGATTTTATGTGGGACAATTTTGTGATGCAAACCTAGAAGTTGCTTTTCGAGAGCATACCTGCTTCATTCACAACATAGAAGGGGTAGATTTGTTGAAAGGTACTCTAGGGGAATAATTTTTATACTTTCTCTACAAGATATGACGGCTGCTTCTCCCGTATGTCTTCTCTCAAAAGCATCGAAGACCAAGTCATGGTTATGGCATCGACGGTTATCTCATCTTAACTTTGACGCTATCAATCATTTGGCGAAAACGAACTTGTTCGTGGTCTTCCTAAACTTAAATTTCTCAAGGATCACTTATGTCTCGCGTGTTCAATGGGGAAGAGAACTAAGAAATCATACAAACCCAAGACTGAAGACACTAACCAAGAGAAACTTTATTTATTGCATATGGATCTTTGTGGATAAGTCTACAGATGGGATGCGGTTTGCTCATCTATGGAAATTGTCGGATTCTATTTTTAGTTAATTATGTGTATGTCATTTTGTTTATGTGTCATTAGGTGGTTTTTTTCCTATTGGCGTTATTGGTTATGTAATGGGTTTCTAGGTATCATATGGCATGTCATATGATCTTGTGGTAGTTCAAGTCTTTACTTGAGGTTAATGTGGTACCTCAGCCACATTCTATTGTACTTCATAAACTTTTTGGTGTAATATATTATACCAAGGTGAGTCCCCTTTACCCAAAATTCTTGTGGGCCAATGCGTATTGAGAGTCTAAGTGGGAAAAAGTATATTCTCGTTATTGTGGATGTTACTCTCAGTTTACATAGGTTAAATTTCTTGCATCTAAAGATGAGGCACCTAAATTCATCATCGGATTTCTCAAGACGATTCAAGTGCGTCTCAACACTACTGTCCGACGCAATCGTATAGATAATGGAAACGAATTTGTTAATGAAACCTTGATTAATTATTATGAAGAAGTTGGCATATCTCATGTGTGGATTTACTTTTATCTAATCTGGTGGTCTAGGTGGGTGGTGGAAGGTGGAAGCCATTGTTGAGTTGAGAGAAGAGAGGTTGTGTGTGAAAATAGAAAATGTGTATTAAACAAGAAATGAAAAACACAATCAACACCCCTCCTTGGAAGCCTAGGAGGGGTATATATAGCCAAACACCTAACACTTAACTATACATTGTACCTAGTCTAGTCTAAGCGTGTGTGACTATGATAACTAATGGGAATTCTTAAATGTCGTCACATAAAGTGAATTTCCAACAATCTTCCCCCATGGGACGACGTGTAGAATTCCTTACAATATTTTTCCTAACAAGTACATAATGATTAAGAACAAAAGCTTTTAAGAAGTGTCCAATGCTGATGATGTCTTCTGAGGCCTTTGACTTCAAGTCTTCACTTCAAAACGACTCATCTTTAAAGTAACTTTTAGTAGAAATATTGTAACGGCACGAGCTAAGTAATCCATATACTTCTGGTTAAGGAGAAGCTTCTGAATTAACTTCCCCCTAATTCATGCCACATAAACTTGATGTAGAAGCTCTTAAATAGCTTCCCCCTAAACCGACAATCCTCGTAAGCAACTTCAAAGCTTTCAATAAAGCTTAGAATGATTAAGCGCACAACGGAATTTAACAAGCAAATCCCATCATATAACATGATAACGTTGTTAAGAGGGATTGAAAGTTTGGGGTGCACCAAGTAGATCAACAACTTCTCTTCTCACGCTTGAATAATTCTTCTGAATTTTTCTTCCCCCTGAGAGTTCAAGTTATGCATACTAGAAAGAATCAAGACATTTCTTCCCCCACATAGTTGAAGAAAATAAATCAATCCCATGTATGAAGCTCAAATACTGAAGTAGACACTTTATCCCATTCATGAAGTTGACATCATAACACCAGAGTCAATTAAGTCCCGGAAATGCACATATCTTCTTCCGGAGATGCACCAGAGTCAATTAAGTCCCGGGAATGCATATCTCTCCATATAGGATAATGATGATGAATAATTGCAACAATCAAATAATTAAACATCGAATCAGTAGTGTACCGTTTAGAGATTGATAACGCCACGAGTTAAAACACTGATTTTCTCTACGGCTATGACAAATGTCATCCCGGAATGTCTTCAAATCAAAAGAAGGTATGAAGTTCATCACGTGTACTCGTTGTGCGTTCAATGTGTCTTCTTCTTCCCCCTTGATGGTTTCGAAACCTCGGAACCATCAATAGATCGTACGCACATATACCTGAAATCTCGTGAGAATAATAAATAAGCAGAATTATATATTTTGTGAGAATCAGCTGTTGATAGAAAATCTCTACTCATAAACTCTCCATGGCCATCTTTACCAACCCCTTTGTAGGCAATTTGAAGTGACCACTGATAAAATAAACCGGATACATCAAACGTGAAAATGAATAAGAATCCTTCGATCTTGTGACTTAAGCTTGCACAATTGTTGAATGAGGAACGGTGGAGAAATCTCTAAGTACTCAATGCATCACGGAAGAAGTCTATAAGCACAACACCTCTTGAAATTATCCACGTCGACTAAGCGTGTTATACTGAGTACAACAATGTAACCTCTTTAAGTGATAGTTATCCGAGTCATCAACCAACCACCCCGAACCCGGAAACCAGATAAACAAGTCTTCATTCTAAGATTAAGCACGAGCAAGTTATCTTTGAAAGATAAAATAAGTTCACGCCTTCGAAAAATCCGTCTCCAACTTTGAATAATTAATACCCGATCAAACGAATCCGTAGTCACCAAAAAATCTACCTATTTTTCTTTGGTCTCGTCAAATAAATATTGTTATTTTGTCACGTCTTTTTGTCTCGTCACTTTGTCGAAATTAATATAACATATTTGAAATAAAATTAATCTTTCCACACGAATTTAAAAAAAAACTTGTGAAAAAGATTAGAAATAAATTTATGACAAACATCGTTATATCAATGGTACACGTTTGATTTTACCCATAAATATGGGAGACACAATATCACGTTTGATTGTAATAAACATTGTTATGACACAGCATTGTCCACGCATGGATTAACTTTGAGTAAAGTGCAGCACGTGGTTGAACTTGTAAGAACTGGTCATAACACATATCTTGATATCTCCGCCCCCCATATTTCTTCTTTCTCCCATCTAACACAACCACAAAATAAAACACTCAACCCTAAGCACATAACCTAGTAATATCCGCCCCCCAAATACTCATCTCATCCCCTTTGTTTAATCCGTCCCCCATCATTCTCCCATCAACAGTCACCAAAAATTACTAGAAATCTCCATCCCCATCAATCTCTTCATCCCAACACAAACAAATCGAATCCCTTTTGATCCATTCATTTTCAACCTTCATCTAATTATCCCATCGAAGATACTATCAACGATTGGTAACCTAATTTAAGATTCGGGTGGTGAAAAATGAAGTAAATTTCTTCAGGATCTTGAAAGATCTCGGGTAAGGTTCAATTCGTGATTACATGTGTTGTTTAATTGTTCCACCGAAACCAAGGCTGATGATAACATAATTGTTATTTGTCAATCTTGATTTTCAAAAATTAAAAGGAAGACATTGATCTTCTCACAGATCAGTGATGAGTAAGTTTCATTTTTATAAAATCTTAAAAGATTGTATAAATAAGATGAAAAAACAATATGAGGTCATGCTAAGTTTCTGTTTAAGGGTCGAGTCTAGATGGGGATTAAGTGACGACGGGATTAGGTTAGATTTTGAGTTGATTGGGAGTTAAAAGGTGGATGAGTAATATAGGTTTTGGTCAAAATGTTGGATCTCTAGTTTTGTACAAACAGTCGTAATGTGCATATTAAAAACCCATCGCAATGTTTTTGAAACTTGCATCGCATTGTTTTTTTTTAAATAAGTCCATCGGAAAGATTCAATCCCATCGCAATGTTTTTAATTTGTTTTCCATCGAAATCGTATCTGTAATTCTGTCCATCAGAATCTTTCCTCTACACCCCATCGGAATGCATCCGTCAGAATGCATCCGTCGGAATGCATCCGTCGAAATGCATCCGTCGAAATGCATCCGTCGGAATGCATCCGTCGGAATGTGTTCCATCGGAATATTCGATCACAATGTAGAAACCATTGGTTTTTGCGATCGCAATATTCCGATCGTAATGTGAATCTAAATATCTTATCTGTACTATTTCCTTGAAATCCGGAAATGTGATCTCTGGATCTGGGTTTTCTTGGTTAACATCTTATCTTCAAGAAAATAAAATACCAGAAAAACAGTACTTATAAAAATTGACTAGGAACAGGAATCCCAAATGACTAAAGAAAATGATAACCCATGGACAAAATATGACCAGATCTAATATATGGATATTAGAACAGTGAAAACGAAACAAACTGATATAGACAAAACTGTGACCTAGAGACTAACAAACGAACCATCTTTTTAGACAGATTTGGACTTTACTTGGGACTGATGATATTGTGACCATAAAAATGACAACTTTTGAACCATAAAAGATAATGAAATCGATATGATTCATAACCACGTGACCAAAATGTAATAAATCGGACCAAAAAATGATAGATCGAGACATAAGAAAAATTTTTAGACCACCAAATCGAAAACAAGAACACGATCCAAGGATTGAACCGAGGCTCTGATGCCAATTGTAGAACAATGATAATCTTTGTGAATCAAGAGGGTTGATGTTTTCTAGAGAGAGAAACTTAGAGAGAGAAATGAAAGAAACTTGTTATATTGAAAATGAGAAATGAAAAACAACCAACACCCAAAAAATTGATCCAATCACCCAAAAATTATGCGTTTTTAACCAAAGAAACAATACCAAATCATTACCACAACTATGTAGATGATTTGTATCAAGATTAAACCATAAAAAAACACAAAAAAAATATTTTTGGATCGAATGATTTTGAATCAAAATAGATAAATCAATGAAGAACAAACACAATAACAACCTAATCAACCATGGCTCTTGATACCATTTGTAGGTCCTTAGTTTCTTAGGATTGTACAAGTGTTTGATTGATCTAAAGAAAGTAGAGGAATGAAGAACTAGAGAGAGAAATGTAGAGAGAGAAAGGAGAGAAAGAGAAGGTTGATTAAGTGAATGTGTAAAATACAAATGACCAACCCCTCCTAACATGCTAAGAGGGGGTTTATATAGCCTACCCTACATGTGGGCTATATGGACTATATTGGATCACGAGCCCAATATCATTGGAGTGACCGATCCTTTCTAAATACGTAAACGTATTTCCAACATCATGAAACATCCGTTGCTCGCACTCTATAACAAATGGTGTCGTTGAAAGGAGAAATGGCACACTTATGAAAGGAGACCGAACGATTTTAATTTACGCAAAGGCTCCATTGTTTTTATGGGTAGAGGTGGTTTCTACAGTAGTATACACCCAAAACTGTTCACTCATGCGCAAGCGCCATGGTAAAACACCCTACGAGCTTTTACATGGAAAACTAACCAATTTATCATACCTTCATGTGTTTGTGCACTTTGTCATCCGATGAATGATAGTGACAACTTGGGAAACCTTCAACCAAAGGCTGATGTTGGTATTTTCATTAGCTATGCTCCTACGAAGATGGCATTCTAGATCTACAATCGTAATTCTCATAAAATCATTGCATCTATAAATATCGATTTCGATGAGGTGACATCAATGGTTTCTGAGCAAAGCAACTCCGAACCCGCACTTCATGAAATGGGACCCAGTAACATTAGCTCTGGTCTTGTCCTAAACAACCCTATTTCATCATCATTTACACCACCTACAAGGACTGAATCGGATACGTTATTTCAACCTTTCTTTGATGAATTCTTTACTTGTAAAACCTGCATTTAAAATCCAAGAACATTAATTATACATAGTCTCGGTTTTATTTAAAACGTGACGTAATTAATTATTCAGAAAAATAATTAATATTAGTTATTCAGATATTACGTAAGTATTATAATTCAGAAAAATAAATAATACATTTCAGAATTTCAGCACGATATAAAGCACGAACACGAACATCTAAAGTTATAACACGAAACAAAACTGAAAAAAAAGTGTGTTTTCATTTGGGCCGCAACTTATGTAGCAAATAAAAAGGAAATTTGGGCTTTAGGGCCCATCCTACGAAAATAGTAGCAACCAAGGAGAGAGTTTCACACTTTCATTTCATTTAACAAAAAGAAAAGAAGAAAAAATTAGGGTTGAGGGTTTTCTTAAGGGTGCCGCCGGCTAGAGACCAAGAACAAGGGAGTTCGGATCTATTTTTCATCAATTGATTGTTTGTATATTCGTCATTTATACTAAACCACTTATTATGGAAATCACTCTTGTCCTAATCTGTTATAAATCATGAATTTATTGATTTATTATCAAGAACACGTGAGTTGTAATAATTAAACATGGAATTTAAATTATTGTAAACGGGTTGGTGTTGGTCATGAAAGAGTCCACCGACTTTCGGTGGGCGATTGGTGTGTACAGCCGAGACCACATGGGTCTCGGTGGTATGTTTGTGTGGCCATCCGAAACACAAGACCACAAAGGGGGCGTTTGATTTTGTATGATCTATGTGTTAGAATGATCTAAAGAGAAGGAGAGAGAGATGAAGAACTAGAGAGAGAAAGTTAGAGAGAGAAAGGAGAGGATTAGAGAGAAAGATGTATGATCTATGAAATGAGAACCAACAACCCCTCCTAACATGCTAGGAGGGGGTATATATAGCCCACCCTACATGTGGGCTTTATGGGTTATATGTCTACATAACTAGATCACGAGCCCATACTACGTATATATCGTTGGAGTGACCGATCCTTTCTAAATACATAAAAACGTATGTCTAACAATCTCCCCCTAAGGGAGGTCACTCCAAGTTACAATGTACTAAATAGTCTATAACTCGTGATCTATGCTAACAATGATGTGACCGAGACTTTCTTTGGAAAATCGTATTTCCAACAATCTCCCCTTAAGGGAGGTCACACCATTTTACAAAATCTTAAACCTAGCATACTATGCTTGAGTCTTCGATCTTGTTCTTGTGAATATGCTGATGAGATCTTTGACTTTAGTCTTGAGCATGTTTCCTTGCCTTGACCGTCTGCATTCATCACTTGTGATATTCACCTCCTCGTGACTTCATGTTCCACATACTTACACCTTTATAAATTCTTGAAAGCTTCAAAGTTTGATACATCAGAAGACTTGACTTTTAGGCTTTCTTGAATTTGTTGAAGTATTAAGTGCATATTGTATAAGCATGTGTTGACGACTTCTTCTGGATTATACACCGCAATGCCACCTTCTTGTTACGCTGCATAAGACAGTTAGCAACAAAACATATACAAGGATGAAATGGCCTTTAACATTTCATTCTAATTCCGTAGAATTTTACCTTCGGTCGGTGAAGACCGTTGGACGATATTAAATATCGTACTTGTGGCAGGTAGTTTCAATTAAGAACCTCCTTGACAAGATTTCGCGGGTAAACCCGTTCTCTTTACTCGATCGTCCAAAGCTGACTACGAACATAAAGAGTAAATCATTTGGATAATATTATCCGCATGATTTGAAGCCGTCAAATCCGATTCCTGGAACAAGTTTGATTCATTAAAGAATCGCACCATCGTTGCTTTCCAGTTGTCACGAGCTTGATTTGTATAGAATCTTGCAAGTTACCTACCAAGTGCTGTTTGAGGTTAACACTAGAAGGATTTCCACTCATCACTGTGAACACTCTATAGTGTCACTATGAGTGTTCTGGCAAGATCAATAAGATATTACGTAGAGGCCTAGAACGTGTTTAAGTTCAGTTAAGAATTAAACCACTGTTTCTTTCTAGTTATCACAAGTATGATTCATAAATAATCGCACAAGTCACCTACCATGAGCTTTTTTATATTCTCTCAAGAAGGATTTCCATCTTCATTGTAAATACTTTCGTATTACTCAGATGTTTAGGTAAGATTATGAATATTTTATGTAGGACTCTTAAGATCTTTCTTACTTTTCACAGTGTGTGAAGAAGCAAGGAATTATGAAAGTGTGTCCTAATGAGATATTTGATTATCTCAAATGGCTCTAGACTTGATCGTGCATTTTCGATTTTAGTGATCGGAGGCTGGAGAGGAGTGTCACAATTTCGATACCAATTTATTCAGAGTGAATAAATTAATAGATAATGCGTTGTCTCCTTGTGATTAAAACAAATACCTTTTGAGAGATATCTGAGTTAGCTGGGATGGGTTGTATATTACATCACTGGGTCAATGATGTCTATCTTCAATATCGAGCATCATTAAAAATGATCTCAATAGCATATGTATTGACCCGGTTTCTGCCTAAGTTGTAAGGAGGGCTTCGTTCTTCACACCCTTTATCTTTACAATTCTTTTTCATTCTTCAACCCCTTCAATGCTTACCAATACGTCATAACTAGCACCTTGTTGTGATTGTTCCAATGCTAACTTAAGTACTTGGTCAGCATTCAACTACATTCACAATCTTGTCCTTCTTTTCTAAGGACTACTATTTCTAGCTATGGAATGTCCTTGGGAAGATTCCTCCAGTTCTAGAATAATCATTAGAATTTAAACCTATCCTACCATCCTTATGTCACCATAATCTTCACCGTCGTGAATAGAGATGTTTTGGGTAAGTGTATGTCACCATGAAATCCATTTTGATATCCAAATCCATTTTTCTCCCCTTCACATACGCCACGATATCCGAAAACATTTAGCACATGTCGGTATGAGCTATCACTTTAAGTCAAACCATTTGTGATTATTCATTTCCCATATTAAATCACATTTTCTCCCCCATATTAAAAGTATTAACCCAATCAATGTTTCTAATATCATTTGATTTAATAACATTTTAAGAAAATTTGGGAAGAAAAATGCAAATTCAGTTATCTTCATGATTATCACAAAGCTCCCCCTCAAATTAATAAGTGTGTACTTGAAACGTAAATAAAATACCTTTTAAACATAAGTGTAAGGTATTTATCACGTGGAAAGATCATATATGATAATGTATTCACAAGATTAGCAATTTACGAGGTTGGACCTGAATGATGGAGAACATCATATGATAGAATCACATGGTTCTTGTTCACGAATTTTGGTCGCCTCGTCATGTCTGAAGTTATCTCTTGACACCATGTGTACGATTGATATCGTTGTCTTGACACCAAATAGTGACCTTGGCACTTTCGGCATCAAAGATTCTGAATGTTGGGCAATTTCTCCCCTCAATTGTTGACCCGTGTTCTATTGAAAGAGATGCAGTCGCCGTTTGAGTAGTCGCATCGCCAAGTATGTAGATATCAATTGTAAATTGTTGCGGATTGTGGAGATGATAATTTCATAAAAACAAGATTTCTCTTGTTTTAACAAATAAATGCACTGACGCGTACATATATTTGTGTTTGATTGTGTTATTACGTAAACACAATCCCTTACATGGTTATAAAGTAAACCATGCCCGAGAAAATTAATTCTGGTTGTTGAGTCAAAGCTTTCCGGTGAAATGCTTGACTTGAATATGAAAAGCGGGTTACTATATGAAATAAAAGCAAGCCATAATTGAGCATGTTTTAAAACATTTGAACTTCTGCTCGAACTTTATTTATAACCTCGTGTCATTATTGAATGACATTTCTAGGATCGTAAATATTATCGATTCTAGAAGACATTCTCTTTTTATCAAAACATTGTTGAACACACAATTTTGAAAGATTTAGAAAAACCTTTTGAAAAATGCTTGAAAAATTGTGTTTACCAATCACTTGAGCTTAAGATGTTGAATATCTTACAAAACGAGCTCAAGTCCGAGAAGTTGTAAACTTACCGTTGTTAAGGATAAGTTAGCATCGGCGATAAACTTTCCTTTTAACTGAAGAGCGAGTTCTAAGCTTACAATTACTTATAAGTCGTTTTCATGAGCTTGAAAAACTTTTAAATGTTTTAACATAAAACTCATGACCGAGAAAGATGAATTTCTCGTTATGAGGAAAAGTTCTCTTATTTAAAAGATACACTTTCCTTTCTGAGCTTAAAACTTGGAATGTTTTAATACAAGCTCATGACCGAGAAAAATTAATTTCGCCTTACGAGGACAAGTTATCATTAAAGATAATCTTTCCTAAAACTGAACTTCGAGTTACTGTCTGATATTTAACTGTAAGTCATTGTGCATGAGATTAAAAACTTCGAATGTTTTTACTATTAGCACATGCCCGAGAAAAATTAATTTCTCGTTGTAAGGATAAGTTTATCATCGGAGATAAACTTTCCTTTCTTTGAAGTCCGGGGCATAATCTGAAATGTGATTATACGCCATTTACACGAGCTTAAAAACCTTTGAATAGTTTTAATGTAAGCTCGTGTCCGAGAAAATTTAATTTCTCGTTTGTGAGGATAAGTTTATCATTGGCGATAAACTTTCCTTTCTTTGAAGTGCGGGTTACAATCTGTCATGTGACTGCAAACCGTTGTGCATGAGCTTAAAAACTTTGAATGTTTTTATTATAAACTCATTCCTAAGAAAAAATAATTTCTCGTTGTGAGGATAAGTTTACCATCGGCGATAAACTTTCCTTTATTTGAAGATCGGGTCATCGTCTGACATTTAACAATGAGCCATGTACATGAGCTTAACCGCAAATCCCCTGAGACACTTGTTTCTTAGATATCAGCTTCTTCAGCAACCAAACTCTGAGAGTGTCCTGAGCAGAATGGTATAAAGCGACTGGATCGCTTTGCTGAATGTTGGCGTTTGTACCTGCATTCTCATTAGGAGTTTGTATGCTTTGATATGGGTTAGCGATATCTATTTTATAACCATGCGTGGGTTCACAGTCCTTGGTAGTGCTAGAGGGAAACATCCTTCCTGTAGGAACCCATTGAAGATTAACTGATTTGATAATCCTACCTGTGGGTTGCCACCTAAGATTAGATCTAGGAAACATGGTTTTCTTATGCACAGCGGAAGACTTAGCGATAGGAAACCTATTTCCTGTAGGAATCCCTCTTTTAGCACTTGATTTCAGCTCCTTCATGACTTTAGTTACACAAGCCGCATGATTTGTCGTGAAGACACTTTTCATGCATACGGAACAAACACCGTGTTTGAGATCCGAATGAGATCTAGAAATCCTAGTTCTTTATTGTGTCATTTTCTTAGATCCATCTACATAGTGATTATTAGGTATGCTATTCGACCTATCTTGTGGCATATTCTTAGAACTATACCTAGAATCACTAGTAGCAGTCTTGTTTATAGGTTTTGCATAGGTTGATTTGATCACAGTAGGCCTAGATAGTGGAGTGACTGGTCTAGAACGATGAACCATATCAACTTAGGAGGCAAACCACGGTCTCGAGGATTTTGGTCGCTCGGATCTAATTGCAGTCGTTTGTCGAACGGACTGATTTTTAGGCGGTTTCCCCAAGATTGATGGTTTTTCAAGCTTAGTGTCCACACTAGATCCTTTAGTTTTCCTCAACTCGTTTTTCAGAGAAGCTATTGCAAAAACCTTTTCCTGAACCTGAGCCTTTAAATCACCATTTGCAATAGTTAACAAGGTCGTTGACTCTAGAGTTTTAGACCTCATATCTATAGTAGAATTATTTAACTCATTACAACGCTGTTTTAAGGTCTCGTGTTCCTTTTGTAAGATGTCTTGGGATGTCAACTTAGATTCTAGCAAAGTAATTTGTTTCAAAAAATTATCTTTTTCGGCTTTAGAATCTTGAATTTTTTGATTTAATTTTCATTCAAGAACAACGTTTGAATTTTCAAGTTTTTCAAAATACTTTTCAAATTTCTCCGTTTTCTTATAAAATTCAATGTTCGCATCCTCAAGATCTTTTGATTGCTGAGCTAAAATCGTTTCAAGCTCTTCAATCCTAGAAGCAGAATTGGTTAAAGAAGCAGTCGTAAAACAAATAGCAGGATTGTTAATTAGCGTATTCCTTTCAGACAACATATGAAGAAGATTATATGTACCTGACATGCTACTTGGTTCCTGTTTTCCTCCCGATTCCATTCCCTTGTTGTTTCTTCTTCTTGGATTGTCTTGCATTATATGCAAGTCTCCCTCTTGGCATTTCGAATTCAACGATTCCATTGAAGTTTGATAAAAGTAAGTATTGATGATCGATCGAGCAATGAAATGAAGTACTCGTGTTTGTTGTCGAAGGAACACGATAGGATAAATTCGTAGTTGGTAAGACCGAGAAATGCTTTTGACGATTAAACACTTTCGTTCGAGAAATAACAACTACCCGAAAGCCAATTCACCCACGTTTACTCTAACGAAAAGGTAAACAAAAATTAAAGTGACCAGCCCACGAAATACTTAAAAATTAAAGTAAAACGTGGCCCATGGAATACTTTAAAAATTAAAGTAACCAGCCCAACTCCTTAAACACAGTCCACGTGGGGATAGAAGTCAGCTTAAACCCGATCCAAACTAGGGAATATAATAAGCTACCCCTAATTCTCACTTTATCAAAAACCAAACACTTCACTTAAGTTAACACCGCCCCCCTTTTGTATTCCACTATATCTCTCTCTCTCCTTTACCTCACACACAACCTCACACACACCCTAATCTCAAAACACTTAGAAAAATCCGCCCCTCCCCTTTTCTCTCCAAAATACGTAGCTACAAAGATAATAATCCATCTCAAAACACTTAGAAAACACTTAACTCACGATTTAATGCATGTTCATATCAAACTAAGACCTCATTCACACAAACAAATAATCCATCTAAAATCTCATCATCCTCAACGAATCAAGAATAAAACTAGATTAGTGCACCTAATAAACGAATCAACACTCGAATCCTTTTGATTATCTGCGACTAACAGCAAACCATACACCTTGTCAATTTGAACCAAACAAGGAGATGCAGAAGCTATTGCTTCAAGATCTTTATATAAAGGTCTCGGGTAAGGGATTCGGTTGTTTATATATATGATTTAATTTGGTTTTGTGTTATTACCGACATTAACAATAAGATTATGACAGTTTTCTTATAAATCTTGTTTACTTTCGAATATCAATTTGGGTTGATCCCAACATAAATCTGTGATGATGTTCTTGTATATAAATTTGAAAAGATTGATGACATGCTGTGATAACCCGAAACCGTGGTCATTATTTAATTATATTTTTACGTCTATTTTTGAAATTTTTGACGAGATTGAATGTTATGATGATTGGTGAATTGAATTGAACGAATGTTGAAAGTTATATTCTTACGTTTTGACGAGTTACGAGGATTATTAGTGATCACGATATCAACGGATGCCCGAAATTTTACGTTTTATTTTTAGTTATGTCGATGTTTAATATTATGACGTTTTTATTTTTAATTACGTCAAGTCGTGCCGGGACTATATAATATCATATTTTGTGTGCGTTTTAAGTTTTAAGAAGTATTTTTATGAAACGCGAGACCCGTAAACATTTTCAAAATTGACTAATAGTCATTTCCCGCTTTTTAAACAAGTATTTGCATTTTGGTCCACAAGAATCACAATTGGCAAAAAATTCCCTAAACTTTCCCCATATAAAAGGAAAATTTTATAACTAAAAACACATAATCCCACTAGCTAACAAAAATCAACTTCTCTCCTCTCCCACCCTTAACCATGTCGTCACCCCCTTAACACACAAAACCATCATCATCTTAATTTCAAGCTTGATTCTTTAAAATCTAAATAAAGAACCATTCTAGTTTCATCTTTCTCTACAGTTTGGTATAAAATTTAGCTACATGCAAGAACTTTTTATAAAACCCCATTTTTGATGAAAATCTTGTGTTTTGATCTTGTTTATGTATTGTATGTAAGTGTTTATGATGATATATATAATTTTTACTTGTTGCATGTTGAAAATTTTGAATTGGGTTTTATATGAATTGATCATCTATGGTGATATAGGATGTTAGGATTGAAAGTAGTAGTATTAGGATGATTATAGTTGTAAAAATGAGGTTAAATTGGGTGAAAATTATGATTTTTAGTGATTTTTAATAAGTTATTTTTGATCAGCAGCTAAAAGGTAAATTTTGGAAAACTTAAGTTTGTATATGATATGATTTGATTAGATATTGTTGTAGAGGATTTCATGAGCTTTGATTTTATATTAAGTAGAGCTTCTAGCTCCAAACGAGCACGTTATGATAGTTTGATTGTTCGTGTACCGGGAGACGAGTATCGGCACAATATATAGTTGTTGTTGATATTTGGATCGAATCTCGGGGATTATGGAAAGGATTTCGAAATGAGACAACGACTGATGTAGAAGTGTAAACATTATGATGTTGAGTCTATTTTCAAACATGAGTGTCGGTTTTGAAAATGGAGTCGTTTATAGAGGTCAAAATAACTATATGAGTCGATAACGTAAAACTGTCCGGTTTTTGTAATTCGAAGATGTGTCGGACATGGAACCTTAAAAGTAAAATGTTTTAACAAACTTTTGGGAGAACTTTCTATATATAGTAAGTGAAGTCTCTGAGTAGTATCGTAAACATTTGACCTGTCTAAGGAGGGAAAACGGTTTGAGCAATTAGTATATATATTGACAGATTTTTAATAAAGGAAATAAATAAAGTAAAAGTGTAATAAGTGTACATATGTAGGAATTATTTAATTGAGAATGGTGTGAGTTTAATTTTGACTTTGAGTTATTTATTTTATCTTATTAAGTATGAGATATTACTTGAATATATTATTAAAGGTGCGTGTTTTGTTTTGATCGATTGTGAATTTCGTGTTCGCTGGGCATCGTCAATTGTTGAAAGTCGTCTTACTATAGCTATTACTCAAGGTCAGTCTATAGCCTTGCTTTATACTTGTTTTTAATGATTTTAAAACCCGCGAGGGGGATACATGCTATTTGAAATAAAATGAACACATGTCATGAATAATTGTTGGACCCGAATGTTGCCTATATTGCCTGATGTTGCCTTGAATTGTATAAGTACCTAAGTTGCAAAAGTCCCTAAGTTCATGAACCGTTAACTATGTTCTAGCTCTTTGTTGTGAGTTGGGAATAGCCGCTTATTCAAATGATAGTACTATTGGGCTGACGACCCTATCTGAGACCAGGGCTTTACGCTGAGTAACCTCTGGGAAGGATAATTTATGAGAATAAGAATGTGGTATACTTGCAACTGATACCCTGGTAGGGGCAATGGAATTCATATAGTCATTGTTAGCCTCAAAATAATGAGTCAAACAAGAATGTTCAGTCATAGGTTTATTTTGTAATATTTATTAGAACGTTGTAATAGTTAGTTAAAATATTCGTGACATTACGGGCTTGATGGTTAGCTTAAAAGGCCTCTTTCAAGGTACTAAGCATTTATTCAAGCCCGACCCAAAATAATATAGTCCATTAGAGAGCCCGCATGTGGGTGGACTATATAAGCACCCTCCTAGCATGTTTGGAGGGTGGAAAAGTTTCTCATTTCTTAATCTAATTTCACCAAGTTTATCACCTCATTCTCTCTACTTTCTCTCACTACTTTCTCTCTCTAAAATCTTCATTCTTTTCATCTATTTTCTATTAATCAACCACGGTGAAGTGAATAAATTAGGGAACAACAATTGGTATCAATCACCACGGGCTAGATTAGTGATTGTTTGTTTGGTTTTAAATTTGATTCGTATGATTTCATCTATAATCATCTCGAATTAATTTTTTTTAGTGTTTTCGGGTTATAAATATTCATATATATCTTCTATATACATGTGGTAGGGATTTGGTATAATTTTTGGGGGTAAAAACGTGAAGTTTTTTGGTTTTTGGTTCGATTTTTGGGTTAAGATCACGAATTTGGTTTATTTGAAGCGAAGAACACGAAATTTACCAAACAGATTGATTTACTTCGGAATAATTGTTGATATTACGAAGTAGTGAAGAGGGTTTTACTATTGTGAAGTGATCCTACAAAACAATTCCGAAGTTCTCAACAATTTGATATTCCGAAGTGAAGTATATCTATATTCCAAAGTCACCAAGTTTGTTATTATTACGAAGTGCTCATTCACCAAATTCCGAAGTGATATTTAAACCATATTCCGAAGTTCACAAGATTTGGGATTCCGAAGTGAGCTCGAAGACATTTGATTCCGAAGTAGTCATTTTTTTGTTTTGCGAAGTTCATTTTCGTTGTAATTCCGAAGTGGGTTATTCAGAAGTGAATGTTTGCAGTATTCCGAAGTGACCAGTGACCAGTATTCCGAAGTAAAATAACTGCGAAGTGCACTTGATTGCGAAGTTCATAATTCCGAAGTAAGTAAGTTTTCTGGCATTATTCCGAAGTGAATATTTGTGTTCAAATATTATGAAGTTGGTTTTTATCTTTGGGATTCCGAAGTTCATCAAAGAATCATTCCGAAGAAGGTTTTGTTTTGTATTCCGAAGCGTGTAGGTAAATTATTCTGAAGTATCAAAGGTTATTATTCCGAAGTACAATTCTTAAGTATTTTGAAGTGGGTAAGTTGATTATTGCGAAGTGGGTAAGTTGAAGTTATTGCGAAGTGGATTCCAAAGTTCTCACTTAATATCGTGTGTTTTTTGTTTGCCTTGGAATTTTTTGGATTATTGTGAACATTTTTAGGGGATTTTAACATCTTTTCTCACAACAGCAATCACAACACATCTACTTAAGATCCGTTTTAACTTCATCTATTTCAAAGTTCTCGTCATGGATTCTACTCAAGAATATCGTGTGACAAAACACAACATCATGGTGGCGGGTAACAAAGAGAGACCACCAATGCTTGTGACTGGTCGATATGCACAATGGAAATCACGATTCCTTTGATATATTGACACCAAACCCAATGGTGATGTTCTTCGACGTTGCATCAAAGAAGGACCCTATACTCTCACTACAATAACCATTCCTGCAATTCCAACAACCGATTCGACGACCGGTTCCGATGAGCAAACAATTGAGGAAACATATGAGAACACTTCGAAAGAGAAACGTGCTTGGATTGATGCAGAGAAGGAAGCAATCTATCTGATTCTAAGTGGGATTGGGGATGATATTTACTCAACGGTTGATGCGTGCTCTACTGCAAAAGAAATGTGGTTTGACATTGAACACTTGCAACAAGGTGAATCACTTAACAAGCAATATGTCAAAACTAAGTTATTCTAGAACTTTGGTAAGTTTAATTCATTGGATGGGGAATCAATTGATTCATATTACTAAAGGTTCTACAAGATGATGAATGACATGACAAGAAACATTTTGCAAGTCTCCACCATGCAAGTCAATGTGCAATTTCTATAGCAACTTCAACCAGAGTAGACACGGTTTGTAACTTTGGTGAAACAACAGAGTAAGTTAGACGAGGTCAACTATCACACGCTCTTTGACATTTTGAAACAATTTGAAAATGAGGCGAATGAACTTCGAGCTGAAAGGATAGCAAAGACTGCTAATCCACTGCTTTGGTGTCTACCACTCAACACGTCCAAGATCATCGCTCTCATGCTCCAAAGTCATACTCTACTACATCCTCCTAACCAAGGTACTCCACTACATCCTCCTCACCAAGATACTCCACTTCATCTAAGTATTCTGCTCCCACAAGATCACGAGACAAAGAACCAAGAGCACCATCACCATCACCTGAGCCATCATCTGAAGAGGACAGTGATGAAGAACTAGCTCAGAAGGATAGGGAGATGAAGCAACAAATTGCTTTCATTATGAAGACCTACAAGAAAATCTTCAAACCCACCAACAATAATCTTCGAACATCATCAAATACAAGGAACCAATATGTGGAGAGTCCTCGAAGGTATGACACACGTCAACATGATGAAAGTCCTCCAAGGTATGATCGACGTAATCCAACACATGTTGAGGGTTCTACACGGTATGATCGACAAACTGCTAAGTATGATGCTCAGAGGATTGCTACTGCTGCTGGGAATAGGGACACTGTTGGTACTCAAGTGGTCCAGCAAAGTGGGATTCAATGCTTTAATTGTCAAGGTTATGGGCATATGGCAAAGGAATGTAGGTAGCCGAAACGGGTTAGGGACTCTAGCTATCATAAGTAAAAGATGCTGCTATGCAAGAAGATGGAAGCTGGGGTTAAACTGTCGGCTGAGGAAGGAGCAATGATTGATGATACTGATGATGAAGCCTCCGACCAAGAACTTGAAGCACATTACTCGTACATGGCAAAGGTTGAAGAAGTTCTCAACGTCACTGAAGATGACAATGGTCCTATCTTTGATACTGAACCAATCGATAAGGTACACACTGAAGAGGAATATAATGTGTTTAGTAATACCCATGAGCATTGTGAGCTACCCAAAGCCATTATTGACAAATGTATGATGCAAACGGTTGATAGCAATACCACACCCGATTCATCAGACAGGTGCAATAATGAGTCTGAGGATGATCAACATGCAAATGAGTATGATGTTGACGAGGAGCGTATTGCGCTAGCTAACTTAATTGCTTCTTTACAAAAAGATGTCAAAGAAACTAGAAAGAGTCAAAAGAAATTAAAGAAGGCAAACGCTACGCTCACTCAAAATTTTGAAGAATGCAAAGCTGCTCTAATTAAATCTAGTGAGGCCATTGATAGCTATTGAGCTCAGCTTCTTCAAAAGACCAATGAGATTGAGGGGTACAAAGGGTGTTTAATTAATGTCAAAAAGGATGATTTTCAATAGAAATACAACGAAAATCTTAAGCTTCTAGAACAAGAGAAACATAATTACAACACCTCTTTGAGTACTAAACATCACAAAACATATCTTGCTACCACTAATGTCAATGAGCTAACTCAAGTAAATGGTTTTCTTCAAGAGGATAAAACTAAACTTGTTAATGAAAAGAAAGCTGTGGTTGAAAAGAGGGAAAAGGATTTCAAAACTAAACAAGCAAATGACATCGACAAAATGGTGGAACTTGAAACTCAACTTGATTTTTACAAGAAAATTGTTTACAAAACTAATCAATCAATTCAAACCATGAGAATGTTGGCACCTCATTCGTTTTTCAAGGATAGACCTAGTTTTGCAAATCCTAAGTACCTTGAGCAAGCTCAATCTGAGATTCAGCACTTATATCTTGATGAGTCCCAATGGACCGATCTTGATAGTCTTGTTGTTAGGCCCGATAGTGAAGAGACAAATGATTTGGAAGAAGAGAGTAGACCAAAAGTTAATAAAGAATTTGTTAAACCATATAATTATGCTTATGAAAACAGTCTTTATGGTCTTTTCAAACCACAAACACAGAAAACTCGTGAGCAAATATTTTTCGAATGTGAACAAATAAGAATTAAATGGAGACAAGATTTTGCCACTAAGAAAACTAATGTTTCAAAATTTATTGACTACTTGCCACATAAACCTTCTGTTAGCAAGAGTAAGCAACCACTTAGTATTCTCAAGAGTAACACTGAAAATTTCAAAAAGGTTGTTCATGATGACTAGAAAAAACGTGAACTTTCGAAAGGAGATAAAGAAATTCCTCACGATATAACTGTGCTTGTGAAAAGTATTTTGATTCCGCTTGCGGAATCAACGCAAAAATATATTTTGGAATTTGAAACATTAATTAAACAAGAAATGTTTAATTATTTGAAATATATGGAATCTATTGAACAAGAAGTGAACGACCATCAACCTGAAAGAGACGAGTTTTCTACAGCATATGATCTACTCTTACATGAATGTCTCTCAAAAGATATTATGTGTGCTTATGTTACATCTTGTGCTGATATTGATGAATATTCTGATGTTGCATGCAAATATCTTGATCAAGTTAAAGAATGTGAACGTCTTGAAACTGAGCTTTCGAATAAAGTTGACCAAATAGAGTTTTCGTTACTTCAACATAGATATGATTATCTTCAAAAAACATTGTCACTCACTTGAACTTGCTTTGCAAAAGAAAGTTGACAGTTTTTCAAATGATACACCTTTGGAAGTAAAATTATCTGAGTCATGTCAATTACTAAACGAAAAAAGTCTTGATATATCGGATTTGAAAGCTCAGTTACAAGAAAAAGACATAGCAATTGCAGAGTTGAAGAAACTCGTTGCTAAGATGGGTGGGAAAGTTGTGGAACCTAGCGTTAAGAAACCTATTATTCGAAAACCCAATGACTCTAGAGTGAATAGATCCTCTATCTTCGGAAAACCATCTGCTTTCTCAAATTCTTCGTTTGTAAAACCTATATTTGCCCCCAAGATGGATGGAAAGGAAAGGTTACTACATACTCAACCCATAAGGAATGCTATAGCACCAAGCGTTAAGCACAATAATGTGATTAAACCAGGGATGTATAGAATGAACACTAAACCCACAAACAAAGTTAGTCACTTTCCTCAGACTTCTAGAAACACTAATATTCGTGTGTCTTCTACTACAGGAGTAGTCTCCACTGCTAGTGTTAGCCGGCCTCAGCTTAAGAGCACTCAAGTGAATGATAAGGTCTGGAAAAACAAGAGTCAAGGGAAGATGAAAGAAGTTGAAGAACACCCTAGGAATTTGAATGTTTTTAAGAATAAAAAGTCTGTAATAGCATGTAATGACGATTTGAATGATTTGAATGATTTGAATGATTTGAATGCTATGAATGTGAAATTTGTTTGTGTCAAATATGGAGAGTGTGCTAATGCTAATCATTCTATGTGTGCTATGAATAATGTCAAAGACGTAGAAACTAGAACTAAGAAGCAAGTTGCGATGCTTATTAGTGCTAGTAAACCCAAACACAAAGTGAACCATTTGGGTGCAACCCCCACTAAGAAAAGTAATACATCAGACTCCACCACTAAGAACCCTAGAAACAGAAATACGGAATTATATGAGTCTGCTAGCAAGTCTTGGAAATGGTGTTTTGCTAATCAATGTCCTCCAAGATATAAATGGATGACTAAAGTTAGGACAGAAAATGTGACAACGAGTGATAGTATGCCTTCAAACATTGCTAAGGACACTAATGATTCTACAATCATAACTATTATGGTATCCAATTTAGCAAATGCTCCATCGTGTTCTAACTCTTCTGCAGGTGATACAAATAATTCTGTTCATACTGGAGTCCGGATGCACGAAGAACATGACGGGGAATCTCAAGACACAACTTCACTTCAAGACAAAACTTCATCAACTCCAATCTGCTTCATGGCTAAAACTTCAACGACTCAGGCATGGTTATGGAATCAACGTTTATCTCATCTTAATTTTGATACCATCAACTTGCTATCCAAGAAAGATATTGTGAGAGGCCTTCCAAGCTTGAAATTCATCAAAGATCATGTTTGTTCTTTTTGTGAGATTTGTAAAGCTAAACGAAGTAGTTTCAAGACAAAAACTACACCAAGCTCTAAAGGACGGTTAGATCTTCTTCATATAGATTTGCGTGGTCCCTTGCGTGTTCATAGTATCAATGGGAAGAAATATGTTATGGTAATTATCGATGATTACTCAAGGTACACATGGACTCACTTCTTGAGGTCCAAGGATAAAAAACCTGAAGTTCTCATCAGCTTCCTTAAACTGATACAACGCGGTCCTCAAGCTCAAGTAAAAGTGGTTCGAACTGACAGAGGCACATAATTTTTGAATTCAACTCTGAGAAACTATTTTGAAGCTGAAGGAATTGAACATGAAACATCTATTGCTCGAACACCCGAACAAACGGCGTTGTTGAAAGACGAAACTGTACTTTAGTTGAGGCTGCTCGAACATTATTATCTGCTTCAAAACTTCCACTATACTTTTGGGCCGAAGTCGTGTCAACCGCATGCTACATACAAAACTGATCCATAATTATCCCAAGACACGAAAAGACACCATATCACATAATTCATGATCGAAAAACTTCACTCAAACACCTTCATGTTTTTGGATGTACGTGTTACATTATTCGAGATGGTGACAATCTGGACAAGATGAAAGAGAAAGTTTATGCATGTATTCTTGTGGGATATGCAACTCAGTCTAAAGGATATAGAGTTTACAACAAGAGAACAAAATTGATAGTCGAGTCTATTCACACCAGATTTGATGAATTACAAGAAATGGCACTTGAACAAAACAGTTTAAGTCCCGATCCACAACGACAAACGACTTACGTTCACAACCGCACATAACTCGGAACTCAAGACCACAACAATGAACCGTCAAGTTCAAAGCTGGTTCAAGAAAATGTTCCAAGAGCAGATATGACAGTCAAGATGACAATTGAAGAGTTGGAAACGTTATATGGACCAATGTATGATGAATATTTCATGGGGGAGAAACATGTTGTATCGAAGTCTTCTGGTGTCACTCCTTATAAGAATGATGATACTGATCATCGTCAACAAAAGGATACAACTTTCTCTACTTCAACACGGGTTGTTGCAGATTTACCTCCTCAGAATATCACATCAACAAACGCTCATAAAACATCAACAACTACTGTCATTGCTCCAGAGAACACAAATCAAGCAGACAATGCATTAAATGACGAAGACGAATTTATCAACCCATTCAGTACACCGGTACACGAAACTGGAGAGTCTTCTACTTGCCATGTTGATCCGTCAAATATGCATACGTTCTATCAACGATATCCTTCAACACATCATTGGACTCGATATCATCCTTTGGTTCAAGTAATTGGAAACCCTTCACAGCCCTTTCGTACAAGACGACAGCTTGAAACCGATGGCGATGTTTGTATGTTCGCACTCACCGTGAGTATAGCTGAACCAACAAATATCAAAGAAGCCATGGCTGATCACGCTTGGATTGAATCGAGGATGAACTTCGACAATTTGAAAGACTTAAAATTTGGGAACTTGTTGACAGACCATAAGATTTAATACCATTAAATCTTCGATGGATCTGGAAAAACAAGTTGGATGAAGAGAACACGATCATCAAGAATAAATCTTGGCTAGTGGCTAAAGGGTGTGGACAGAAATAGGGTATTGATTTTGAAGAATCATTTGCACCAGTAGCTCGTATGGAAGTGGTCAGTATTTTCCTTGGTTATGCTGCACATAAGGGATTCATTGTCTATCAAATGGACGTAAAGACGGCGTTTCTTAACGGTCCTTTGAAGGAAGAAGGCTATGTCACGCAACCGGAAGGATTCGTCAATCCTCACTATCCTAACAAGGTGTATCGTCTCCACAAAGCACTTCATGGACTCAAGCAAGCTCCAAGGGCGTGGTACGACGAGCTCTCGAAATTTCTGGTATCCAAAGGTTTCTCAAAAGGTTCCATTGATCTAACTTTGTTCACCTATAAATATGGGGATGACATTTTGCTTGTGCAGATTTATGTTGATGATATTATTTTCGAGTCTACAAACCCAAAACTTTCAAAATGGTTTGAAAAAGTAATGCACAACAAATTTGAAATGTCTATGATGGGCGAACTAAATTTATTTCTGGGAATTCAAGTACACCAATCCCCAAGTGGTATCTTTATCAACCAAGCTAAGTATTGTCAAGATATAATCAAAAAGCATGGTATGACCTCATGTGACCCCTTTGGGACACCATTATCAACCACATCCCTAGATGCTGATTTGGAGGGAGATGCCATAGATCAAACGAGATATCGTTCCATGATCGGCTCCCTCATGTACTTAACCGCAAACAGACCAGATATATCACATGCTACGTGTTACTGTGCACGATATCAAGCACGACCCACTAAAAAGCACCTCAAGGAGGTTAAACGGATCTTTCGATACCTTAAGAATACCATTCACATGGGACTCTGGTATCCGAGGGAAACCGGTTTCTTTCTAACGACCTATTCAGATTCTGATCATGCAGGGTGTCTTGATACACGAAAATGTACTTTTGGTGGTGCACAATTTCTAGGTCAAGATAAGCTTATGGGATGGTCTTCCAAGAAGCAGGATTGCACATCATTATCATCAACCGAAGCAGAGTATGTGTCTCTATCTGCGTGTTGTGCTCAAGTTGTTTAGATGAGAACACAACTCACGGATTATGGCTTCCACTTTGATAAAGTACCTATGTACTGTGACTCAAAGTCCGCCATAGCCAT
The DNA here is from genome assembly GCA_025667525.1 of Glebionis coronaria. Lineage (NCBI taxonomy): Eukaryota > Viridiplantae > Streptophyta > Magnoliopsida > Asterales > Asteraceae > Glebionis > Glebionis coronaria. The sequence goes on along the minus strand of CM046879.1, from coordinate 318,074,372 downwards.
CTCCTGCAATCCGGTACAGCATTCCCGCACGAAGCACATTGATGTCAGATATCACTTCATTAAGGAACAATTTGAAAGGGGCATCTTTAAATTATACTTTGTTTGGATATGATTACCAATTAACTGACTTGTTTACAAAAGCTCTTTCGAAAGAGAGGTTTGCGTATCTAGTTAGGTAAATTGGTATGAGATGTTTGACTCCAGCAGAACAGGAGATTTTTGGCAAAGAAGCATGCTTGATTCATCTATCAAACATCTACATGTAAATATTAATGAAAAAATCAAAATTAAAAATTAAAAATCTTTGAAAATCCAAAAATATTCTTCTCGACATGTATTTCAGTATCGATAATATAGACGTGACTAGAAATGTCGCTCAATAACGACACGGGTGTGTACATAAATCTCGAATGAAAGTTGTAAATATTTTTCAAAACTTGTCATTTCTATCTTTTATAAAGGAAATTGTCTCTTTTGGACAATATTTCCAACAACGGGTAGAGCAATCTATCTTGGGTTGAGCTTGTCACAAAACATTCAACGTTTTGAGCTCAACGCAATGGCTTGTAATCACTTTCAGATTACAACCCGGATCTATATTTACGGGGGAGTGTACGCTTTAGTGCCCTTACCCTCAGCAAAAGAAGAGAAATCTTCTTACACTTGAGTGGATCTGTCAAGACATTCAAAGTCTATGAACTCAAGTTTTTGCTTAAGAAAAACCTTTTCGCCAAAAAGAATTGATTTTTCAAAAAGCGTTGAACATAATTTTTTCAAGAATTTCTCAATGATTATTCAAAATCTTTCAAAAATTGTGTGTTCAACAACTCCTATCCTCAAAGAGTGAAAAGTGGATCACATCCTCACAATGACAATTCAACTGGATCAATTTTTGAGGGGGAGCGTTCCAAATTCATGCTATGTTTGACACATTTTTCTCCCGAAAAGTTTCAAGACTATTTTTCAAAAATATATTTTAATAAAATTTGGTATCTCTAATATCAAACGATTTTATATATTAGAGACAGGGGAGAAAATGTGATTAAAATGTGATCTAAAGACTCAAGCACTCATGGTTACGATCAAATACCCACAACATCTTTAATTCACGACGTTATTGGTGTCAAAAGGATGGTTAGGTTTAAGTCCAATTATCCAACCAGAACCGGAGGGATCTTCCCAGGGACAATCCAATAGATTATTAGAAGTCCTTAGGAAAGATGGAGTAGAACGTGAACGTAGCTGAATGTCGACTAAGTACTGATGAGAGCACTGGAACAATCACAACAAGGTGCTATTAATGATGTCTTGGTAAGCATTGAAGGGGTTGAAGAATGAAAAAGAAATGTAAGGATAAAGGGTGTAAACAAATTAGCCCTCCATACAACTTAGGCAGAAACCGGGTCAACACATCATGAAGACAACACATCATGGACCCAGTGATGTAATGCACAACCCCTCCCTAGCTGACTCAGGCTTCTCTCAAAAGAAGTTTGTTTTATTGTCATGGAGATCAACATGACTTCTATTGACTTTCTCACTCCGAGATAGTTGATATTGAATAGGTGGCATCTGCTCCAGCCTCCGACCACTAAAAGTGCACAAACCGAGTCTAGAGCTAAGAGATCCATCAAATCTCGTTAGGATACACGGATGAAGATCAAGAGAGTCCTACGCTATATCCTTGCGATATTGCTAGAACACTCAGAGTGATACTACCTAGTATTCACAATGAAGAGTTGAAATCCTTCCAGTGTTAACATCAAACAACACTGCGGTAGGTTATGTGTAAGATTTTTTATGAATTGAACATATGTAAAACTGAAAAGCAACAGTGGTTTGTTTCTTTATCGATTCAAACTCGTTTCAGGTTTCTACGCAATATCTTTATGGTCTTGCCAGAACATTCAGAGTGATATTTATTAATACTCACAATGACGAATTGAAATCCTTCTAGCGTCAACATCAAACAGCGCTATGGTAGGTAACTTGCGAGATTCTTATGAATCAAACTTGTGTAAACTGGAAAGCAACAATGGTAAGATTCTTAATGAATCAAACTTGTTCCAGGAATTTGAATTGATGACTTTAATCAAGTGGATATCTATCCAATTGATTCACTCTTTATGTTCGCAGTCTTGCTTTGATACGGTCGAGTAAAGAGAACGGCTAGTACAGCCGCGAAATCCTGTCAAGTAGATTCTTAATTGAATCTACCTAATCACAGGTAGGATATTTAATATCGTGTAACGGTCTTCACTGACCGGAGGTAAAACGCTACCGATTTAGGACGAATGTCAAAGCCATTCAGTCCGTGTCTATGTTTTGTCTCAAGAAGGTGACTTTACGGTGTACTCAGCAAAGTCAAAGATTCATAACCACATACTCATGCCCAAATACATATTCAACAATCAAGAAAGCTAAAGACTTCCGCAACACTGACGATCAAAATCTTCCTTATCAATTAATGTAGAGGAATGACCTCTCTTCAAGGGAGATTGTTAGCAAGCTTTCAAGATTGTGCGAAGTATGAGCATGTGGATAAAGACTCAAGATCGTAAGATGGCAAAGACAAGTCAAGGATCATTTTAAGATATCAAGATAAAAGACAAAGTCGAAAGACACTAACAAAGGCTCAAAGATCACAACATGAAGGAACAAGACGACTATTACACGTTCAAGATTCATTTATGACGAAATTCATAATCTCTATTGAACTCTAAATATCAAAGAGGAATGACCTCACATTGGGGGATATTGTTAGCCTCAAAATATTGAGTCAAACAAGAATGTTCGGTCATAGGTTTATTTTGTAATATTTATTAGAACGTTGTAATAGTTAGTTAAAATATTCGTGACATTACGGGCTTGATGGTTAGCTTAAAAGGCCTCTTTCAAGGTACTAAGCATTTATTCAAGCCCGACCCAAAACAATATAGTCCGTTAGAGAGCCCGCATGTGGGTGGACTATATAAGCACCCTCCTAGCATGTTAGGAGGGTGGAAAAGTTTCTCATTTCTTAATCTAATTTCACCAAGTTTATCACCTCCTTCTCTCTACTTTCTGTCACTAATTTATCTCTCTAAAATCTTCATTCTTTTCATCTATTTTCTATTAATCAACCATGGTAAAGTGAATAAATTAGGGAACAACAGTCATGCTGGCATCTGGCATGGGTGACTAAGTTAAGGGGTCGGTGTCATGAGCTTAATACAACTCAGTAGCTATTGCTATAAGATGGAATGCCTGATTAATATATTGTATGGCCACAATGCTATTAAACGATTGTGATTGATTTTTCTGATGTGTTCAAAAGTGTTTTGTTAAACCTATAGATTCACTCAGCATTATTGTTGATTCTTTTAAGCATGTAGTTCAGGTAATCTGATGAGTTGATCAAGGAGCTTGCTTGGGAAGGTTGCGGTGTCGCTTTTATAGTTGATCAGTCTGAAATTGTTTTCTTTCCCTGTCAGTATAAAATATTGTCTTGACTTTAGGAAAATTATAAAAATCGTTTTTGAGTATTTTATAGTTGATAAAAAGTTGTATTTTTGGGATGGTATCTTGAAGGGACCGAAACTCTACTCTAATATTTTATGAAATTAATTTATTGGGATTGAAAACTTTAGACTAAAGATAGTATTATTTTATCTTATATTCTAAATGTTTCATTTTGAGATCATACCAAATATTTTTAGTAACGAGGTTTGAGTTTCGCACCCAAATGTGTATTTCCGTTGCGCTATGTAATTTGGGGGTGTTAAAGATTGGTAATCAGAGCTTTTAGTTATAGCGAATTAGGTAGATTTTTGAAAATGTCCTAAACTATAACTTTGGTGTCGAAAGTATTCTATAAAAGCAACGCAACTTCTCTGCAAGGCTCCGGTAAGATTGTTTATTTTTGTTATGCTTTATTATTATAGACATATCCCTCAAAACTGTTCTGAATCCCTGAGTATTTGATAAGTAAATACTATGATAAGTTATTGGTATTAATGAAAGGATGTGGAGTGCTTTCATCATAATTTATTTTTATGAGAATTGCATAATTATCATTTGCATTGCATTGCATTGCATCACATACATATATATTGGCATACGCAAATCATTTGCATTTGCATGACGATGCATTGCATATATATTTTTGAATAATGACCTTCTATACCCTTGAATTTTCTGTGATTGCAGAAAATGGCCGATATACTACCTAATAGCAGTAGGCAGGGATATGCTGTAGTCAAACCAGGTGTTCTATTTCCGTGGGGTAATGGTAAGAATATGTGCGGATGGATAGATGACGAGCATGATAAGGACGGTAAGAATAAATTTAAGGAGTCTCAGAGTGATAATTTAAGGACTAAGAGTGAAGTTGGAGGACTGAGATTAGAGCTGAGGTAAGAAGTTATGGAACTGACTTTAAGACGTATCAGAAGAGAGAGATAGGCTACGCAGGATAAGTGATTATGACACCGATCTTAGGCCGTATCTTGAACCGCATTGGATGTTTCAGGACAATGACAAGTATGCTGATTCACACTACATGAAGTATCCGCCGTGCCAAGGTGCGTATCTTAAGTATGAATTAGAAGATCCGCCATGCTATGATCCAGAAAGGAGGTGCAGTAAGTTGGAACCGGATGAGGACGAAGCCGAGACTAGACAAGTTGGAGAAAATAATATGCCATGTCCTATGGAGCAATGAAGTGATGAATCTTTGTTGTATTTCAGTTTATGTACTTGTTGTGTTATATTTGGATTATTTAGACTTTATGATGTAGTACTATGATGGAACATTGTTGTTGTTTAGGTTGATAAGGGTAAGTGACTGTAGTGACAGATCTTGTCATGATTTTCTTGGATTTTATGGATGCAATCTACTATTACCCTTTATTATCTTGATGTGTCATTATTATTTTCTTTTGTGAGTTGATTTGGTGAATTTAGGTAGTATTGTGTTGGTTGTACATGTAGTATCCATGATATATCTTGATGAAAATATCCTTCTTTCTATCTCGATGTGTATACTTATCATGTTCCTTTCACCTGTGATAACAGTAGAAAGAATTAAGAGAGATATTTTCGGTCGTTAGTGGATCCCTACGTGACTAAGTTTCTTGAAATATGTCTCTAGAATTGACAACCTCTAGGGTAGATTATTGGATTATGTAAATAATAGATAGAACATTTGAAGCTGAATGTGCTGCAAGGAAACAAGGTGCCGAGACTAAAGATGTTGTTGTTCCAGTTGAAGATGATGTTGCTGTTCTACAAGATTGTAAAGGATGTCTGCATGCTAGGTTCCTAGGAATGAGAAGAAATGTTGTGAAGAGTATCGTACGACACTAATGGTGATTGGAAATGTACAACTATATGGATAAGTTTGAGTATCCGATGGATATATCATAATACTGGTAGTAATTTGGAAATATACAAATAAACGAAAGGAAATAGTAATTTAAAGGTTGATCCTGATTCGAAATTAAGTGTTGCAGATAAGGATAAAAAGGACGATATTGCTGCAAATGTCGACAGGAAATGAAAGTTTATTTCCTCTATCAAAAGATAAACTCATAATTCAACAGTCAAAGATAAGGAAGGATGGTTGATGAGACTGCTTTTATACATAGTCTCATCGTCCAAATCGGGCTTAAAATGCATAAAATATCATTAAAACTGCCAAATATATGCTTGTGTTTGTTACTTGTGTATTTTAGGTACGGATATTGAGGAAATGACAAAAAGATCACAAGAATCATTCAAAAACGAACACGGGAAACGAAGCCGCACAATGAACCGGGCCCAAATCTGGAATTTCCAAAAATGACCTTGAAGAATTGAAGATTGTCAACATTTGTCCCTCATTTTTGAAGACTTGGCAATTTATACCCTTGCAAAACTCATAAAATGCATTGAGGTCCCTAAATTATCAAGATGTTACATGAACAGCCCTTGAAGATTGAAAAAATTACATTTGAAGTCCTTGATACAAGCTTACAAAATTGATGTGCCAAAAATGACAAGTGGGTGAAACTTATTTTCAAAGGAAATAGAAGTTGTTGTTGTTATTAACAAAGTGAAGGAGTTAAGAACCTTGGGGGGCCAATTCTGCCCAGACACTACAAGTATCCCCCACCAATCATCTTGCCACATCACCCCAACCCTCCACTCACAACACACCACCTCACCCTCCATCTCCACGTCTGCATTCCACCACCAGGTTTATTTAATTAAACCTGGTCAATTAGTCAAACCCTCCCACTTCCCTCCAAACACCTTATTTAAATACAAAACCCCCAAAAATGGATTAAACTCCCCTTAATCACCCACATAAACCCTAGCTAATCCCCAGGATGAACCTTAATTAAAACAAAGGGTTTTTTGTTACAACTCTCCAGATCTTTGATTAACCTCATTGTCATTCCATCCCACACAAAAACTGTGACCAAGACCAACCCATGTGTTGGGTAGGACTACCCCTGCAAACGTCTTTTTCCCCCAAACCCAAGAAGGGACAAGATAAACGCCTAGGATGATACTACTTGGACCCCAAGCTCAAATAAACGCTCATGATCAACAAACAACAGCTGGCTACATCACATGCTCCATCTTGACCAATTTTCAATCAACAATCAAGGGGCATTTCTGGAATTCTATGCATTAGGGTTTTAGCTTAGTATTATTTTATTCCAGTACCTAGAATGTTCTATGAGAGCCTATATAAGGAGGGTGCAACATGTGCATACCCCTTGTTCCAGATTTGCTAAATCATTTTTGTAATCCCTTTTTATGCAATTAAAAGTTGGTATTTTTAAGTTAAATATAATTCCTTTTTACTTGATAGAAGTTGGTATTTGTGAGTTTAAGCAATCTGAGTTCCACATTTGTTTATTAGTTCAAAGATTTGTCAAAAGTCATATTTTTTCAAGTTTCTGAAAAAGTGAATTTTTTGGCAAAATCTTGTTCTGAAACTTGGTTTTCCAAGTTTTTGGTTGGTTTCTTTAAGTGTTTTTGAAAGGAAAATTAGTTGGAAAGATTTTGAAAAGGTTTAAAAAAGAGAAAGAAAATCGGATTATTGTGTATTTTGCTTGTTCATTTGATTTTGGTAGGATTCAAGTGGAAGCTTGTTGTCCAAGGTTCTGCTCAGGCCCCAGCCTGATTGGAGGTGACTTTTCAGTCACTGAGGGACCTGGATGTAGGTCCCTCTAGGTAGCATTCTTATCCCTTGTTTAAGTTTTCAGAAATTATGTGATTTATGTGATATTTTTTGAAAGTTGTTTAAATGTTGGTTATTTGGTTTGATCCTACTGATTAGGGCCTTATATGCATGTTATAAGTTGTTTCAACCAGTTTGAGTGTGATTTGAATCCATTTGCTTTGTTAAATCATTTTCAGAAAATATTAAGGGGTGTTTGGATTTGTGTTTTAGGCAGAATTTATGACAAGTTCTTGGTTTAAAACTTATCTAGACATTTTTGTATTGATAGTTTAGGGTGATATTGGTCATAGGATTTCAGTTTGTTGGAGTTTTAATCAAATATGCATGCTAAAAAAGGTAAAAACATAGCCTAAATCAGTAACTGCATCTAGGGCATGTTTTTGTGAGAATTAGTGCTTCAACTTTTGATCATTGTTAGATAATAGGACATTTGAGGATTGTGAATCAGTTATATGCTATTTGGTGAACTTATGTGCTAGTTATTGGCCATTGAAATCCATTTTTGTGCAAGTAAACTAGGCCTACTGTTCATCAGATACCATAGGCCTTAATCAGAAACATTTGGTGCTCTTTGTGTGGATTTTTGTGAAGTAATTTGTGTGTTTTTGTGTTTACATTGACTCCTTATACTCAACTGAGTATAAGGGTGCCTTATTGTCCAAAATAAGCACTCACAATAAGCTTTCCTAAGCTTATTACCTTACTGAACAAAAATTAACACTACCAGTGGGAACTCCTTTCCCACTGCTAGCACATTTGTTGCCACTGCTATACAAACAGACAAAAGTCTTTGACATGTCACTTTCAGAAACATAGAATTTGTGTCTTTTGTGGGTTAAATTGTGAATTTGGACTTGAAACCAATTCCATTATTTTTCTAATTTAATTCATGATTTTTCTGATTAATTAGATTTTTATTTACTGTTCATTTAGTATTTTTTAGGTTTTATTGCTATTTTAATTACTTTTATTATTTCTGTTTTTGGCATTTAGTGCCAAAAATACTTATTTTTCAGTTTTGACATTTTTCCTAGACTTAGAAAAAGATTTTAAGATTTTTGGTATAAAAAGTTTTTACTGTTCACTTTTTATTTAATTTTTAAAATTAATTTAATATAATTAGGGTTTTATTTAAACTATTTTTTTATTATTTTTCAAACTTTTTCAATTTTCTACTGTTCATTAGAGTAAAATAGGATTTTTAAAAGTGTCGAATTATTTTTGGCAGTATTTTATTATTTTTTATAATTATTTTAGTTTTAAAATAGTTTTTAGTAATTTAAAAATAGAAAAATAGTTTCTAAAAATTAGGAAAAATACTTTTTAGTCCTTAGATAATATAAGTAAGTTATTTGTTCAATAAAATAATATTTTGGACATTTTGATTAATTATATTTAATTTTAGGGCTTTAATTAGCATTTAAAATTGAATATTTAATTAATAAAAGGTTTTAAAATATTTTTATTGGATTTTTATTCTTATTTATATTATTTTAGACTACTTTTAGCTTTTAATTAATTTTTAGGTTTAAAATTTTTAATTTTGTAGTTTTACGGTTTTACGTGAACGATCCTTTCGTCTTAGCTTGACCCGTCTTCGTAACCGTCTTTCTCTTCTTACCCCATTCTATTTTCTCTTCTCATAACAATAAAATCATCATTAATCAATTCTTAACACAACACACTAGCCTCCTCGAGAACGAACTCACTTTTAGGGTCATTCACACACGGTTTTCCTAAATCGTCGTGCCCATTTGCACTATTTTGCCTTCCTTTTCCTAAAGGGTAGTAAAATCACTATATCATTTTTGGCGCCGCTGCCGGAGAGGCGTGTTGTGTTTTGATTGAACAATTGTTGTTTTTTATATAGCCATAATTAGTATTTGTATTAGTAGCACTCTACTAATACGTATTATCATTTTTCAGTTTTTGTGTGAATATTATTACTATATTGTATACGTAGAACAATAAATTCACAAGTACTCCAAATACGTGAGAAATCACAACCTTGACTTGGGAGGTCATTACCCAATCATTGTATTCGAATCTCAAACCAAAGAAAAAAAGGCAAAAATAGATAAATACTTTCGTGAAGCTCGATTTTGAAAAATACAAACTATAAGGTGGGTATAAGGCGGTTGTATTTCACGACCTAAAGGAAAAGGCTCTTAAGTGCTTCGCGCCGCCTCGTTTCCTCCGCTTGCTTGTGCGTATTTTGAGATTGAGAGCTAATCGAGGGTTTTGCCGCCCAAAGTATTATTACATATCATATATATTTTCTTGGTTTCTATTGATTAAACCCTCTTGAACGATTTGGTGTTCCACCATCGTTCTAAAGTCATGGAAGGCGTTCACTTCACGTGATCGTTTTCATTCCTTGAGGCTTCTTTAATCGAGAGATTTGATTAAGGAGGAGATTTGTAGATTTGTGTCTACTTAATACATTTCACCAATTTCCAAAAAAGTTAATACCATCAAAAACCACAAAAAAATTTAAAAAATACAAAACACCAAAAAGAATCTTCTTTGCTCGTCTCCTCGTTGTACGTGACGTTTATGCTAACTCGAAATCAAGCAAAACGTGCACGTAGACGAAAGAACAAAAATCCCACTCCAACTCATTCTAGTGAGGAGTCTCCTATTGACGAACCCATTGTACGAGAAGCACCTACCATGGCGAATCGAACTATGGTGGAGTTACTTCAAGCACCCAACGAGGGTTATGGAGAAGCTATTGTGATTCCCGCTATCCTTGCGGAGAATTTTGAGGTGAAAACGGGTTTGTTGTCGATGATCCAAAACAACAAATTCCGTGGTGATGAGAAGGACAATCCCCACAACCATATCCGCCAATTCAATCGTCTTACCGCTACTTGCAAATTTAAGGATGTCTCGAATGACTCGATTAAGATGATGCTTTTTCCGTATTCCTTAGCGGGGCCCGCTAAAATTTGGTTAGAGAAAGAGCCACCCAATTCTATATTGACGTGGAAGGATCTCGTTTCAAAATTCGTGAACCAATTTTTTCCGCCCTCTAAGACTACGCATTTGAAAAACGAGATTTCCAAATTTTCACAAGAATCAAATGAAAGTTTTTCAACGGCTTGGAATAGGTTTAAGGAAATGTTACATGAATTTCCTCATCACGGTTTTTCCGACTTGCATCAAATAGACACGTTTTACAATGGACTTAATGATCATGAAAGAGATTATTTAAATGCCGCCGCGGGTGGTAATTTTTTGTGTAAAACGGTCGAGGAAGCTTTGGTCATAATTGAGAATAGGTCTAAGGTTTATAGCCCTCGTAACACACCAGGTGTTGCCAAATTGGGCTCGTCATCATCTCGTAGCATTAATGCTTTACATGATGAAGCAAATGAAGAAAATCGGTTTTTTGATAGATTTGCTAACCTTATGTCCCATTGGAAAGCTCAAGAAGCTTCGAATTCCGCTTCGGTTAAAGCGGTTTCTAAGAGTTGTTTGTCGTGTGGTGGAGCTCATGATCTTTCCGAGTGCATTACCGCGGATGGTAACACTTCGAGTGCTTATGTAGCCACGGAAACTTATAACCAAAACGGCCAAGGTTCCCGCCAAAATCAAGATCCACCAAATCAAAATGCTAATAACTATCGAAATAACAACCAAGATGGTAATTATCAAGGCAATCAACGTAATTACAACAAGGGTAATTATCAAAGTGGAAATGGGCAAATTTCAAATCAAAACCAAAACCGTGATTTTCAAACTACAACTCAAGGTTTTCAAAATGATCACACCAAAAATCTTCAAGGAGAGTTTTTGAATTATGCAAAGGCTAATGATGCTAAGTTTGACAATATGCAACGTGAAATGGTTAGCTTAAGGTCCAAGTTGAAAAACGAGCTTAAAAACGAACTTGCTAATGAACTTAAGACTCATGCTAATAAAATGGAAGGAAATGTTCAACAACTCCAACAAAATCAACAAAAAATGGAGCAAGGTCAACATGAGATTAAGCAAGAGTTGTTAAAAGCGGATGCTAGGCAATCTAAGTTTGAAGACCGAATGGGAAAAATGTTTGAAGCTATCATGTGTAAGCCCTCTTCTTCGGGTGGTCTTCCTAGTGATACCATCGTGAACCCGAAAGGAGAATTGAAGGTTATTACTACTTGTAGTGGTAAAACTTTCAAAGAACCCATTTCTCGTCCAAGTACTTCTATGGAGAAGGAAAAAGAGAAAGAACCCGAGGTGGTGGTTGAAAAGGAGAAAATTCCAAGCCCACGAAGTACCGCTCAAACCACACCTACGGTTGAACCAATACCAACCATGGAACCCGAGATTCCAAGGCCGATGCCTATGCCTATGCCCCAACCCACACCACCCTTACCATACCCTTCAAGACGAGACAAGGAAAAGGCACAAGAACGAAATAACTATCAATTTGAACTCTTTATGAAAATGTTTCGTGACTTGCATTTTAATATAAGTTTTGCCGACGCCTTAGTCATGATGCCTCGATTTGCCGCGAACTTCAAAAGTATGTTGAATAACAAAGAGAAATTGCAAAAATCGTCTAGTTGTTCATCGGTTTTTCTTAGCCGCATACCTCAAAAAGTCGGTGATCCCGGCAAGTTTTTAATCCCATGTGCTATACAAGACATGGAAGAATGCTACGCCTTGGCCGATCTTGGTGCTAGTATTAATTTGATGCCTCTTGAGATTTTTAAATCGCTCAATCTTCCCAATCTCACTCCTTCAAGAATGTCAATCGAGATGGCCGATCATTCTACGATTCTAGCTTGTGGAGTAGCCGAGGACGTCTTCGTGAAAGTTGGAAAGTTCTACTATCCCGTAGACTTTATTGTTGTTGACATTCCTATCGATCCTAAAGTTCCGCTAATTTTAGGTCAATCATTTTTGGATACCTCGAGAGCACTTATCGATGTGCATGCAAGGAAAATCACTATTCGTTTCAATCAGGAAGAACTCGTCATTAATGCAACCCAAAACTCCACACTTTCTCATGTGTATTCTATCACGTCTTTGTACAATGTCAATCCCATAAAAAACATTTGCAAAAAGATTTCAAATAGAGTTTTAGGAGTTGTTGAGAAAAATGAAGTTTCGTCCCCTCCGCCGGTGGAGGTTAAGAGTGTTAAGCCTACGATTCCAATTGTGAATGATGAATGTGTTGATCCCGATGGGGGAGTTTTATTTGTTGACAAACATTTTGAAAACATACCACCACCTTTGCCAAAACGGTTTTCAAATGTGAGAATTTTTAGTGTGACTAACATTGCTTTAGAAACACCAAATATTTTTGACATAATTAAATCGGGTTTTCACAAGGAGAGTTTAAAAGATGAAAAAGGAAAAGAGTTTGAATTGAATTTAAAAGATTTTTCTACAATTCTAACTCCGTCATCACCACGTGTATTGAGTGCTACAAGCTCGTCTTCTCCTTTTGTCGATGCTTTGTGTGGACTTAGTGTGGGGGAAGCCCCTTATGTTCCCTCCCCTTTCTCCACCGAGGACGAGATATTTTATCCTGGAATTGCTTATAAAGGGAAATCTCGGTCTTCCACCGATGCAATAAATGGAAAATCTTTCTATTTGATTGGTGCGAGTCTACCTCGGGTAGCTCAATGTTTTCATGACTTACCCATTGTCCCACCCTTCTATATCTTCTCATCTCTTTTCTTGAAACCTTTTGGGTTTTTGTTGGCACATGATGAAGTGGCGTTGGTTTGTTTTTCCAAAGAAAACGAGAACGCCATCTTCGATCCCAGTATTTTGCACCATCAAAGAACTTAGTCCTTAATACCGGTTGTTTTTTGGCCTTGTTTATCATGTAAGCCCCACTAAAAATTGACCATACCAAGATTATCCCTAAATGATCACATTTATGGGGATTCGAGTCGAGCTTTTGACTCGGTTATCAAAAACAAGGTGCCTCGTGGGGGAGACCCATGCTTATCCATGTACATATTATTGCTTTCTAATTAGTTTAATGTGAGGGGATTTGTGCCCTTCCAACCTTTGTTCCATGGTTGTTTGTGCATTGTGGTTTTTAGATCATGGTCTTCACGATTGGAGCCTCTCGTGTTCGTTTTATGGGAGCACTCGATCGTTCGCTTTGAAGACTTTCTCAATATCCAAATGATATATCCTTTTGATGTTCTAACCTTAGGTTTATAGCACACTTCATAAACGGCTATTAATTTATTGGTTACACCCTTTCCATGCTAGATTAGGCATTCGACTACGTCTCTAGTATGGGGGTGTTTGCACCCCTAGACTCGAAACATTGAGGACAATGTTTAACTTTAGTATGGGGGTGAATAGATACTTTCCTTGCCAAACCTTCACGCTTTCCAAAGTTTATCGTTTTGTTTATCGTTTTTGTTGCAAAATAAGGCTAAAAATGGCCAAATTTTAAAATTTTTCTCATATTTTATAAGTGTTTGAAGACACAAATGTAGGTTTTCCGATGGCGAGAATAAGAGTAATTTTTGACTCGACCGTGCGTGTTGAGCACTTAGCTTTGATTCCTTAACTATACATTAGGCTAAGTCTCTTAAATGAGGACGAGAAGTGATAGAGTTAATTATAAGTTACTATGCTAAACGTAGAGTACTCGTATTCTTTCAAAAACTCATGTGTTCTCGTTGTTTGCTTATTCTCCCTTCGCATGTAAATATTTTTCGCTTAATAAATATTAACTTAGCGGTTTAGTTACGATTGTTGGGTTTCTAGTCTTTTCTAGTAGCTTCCGTGTAATTAAATTGGGAAGACATTAAGGTATCGCCAGCGTCACGGTTTTGAAGTATTGGCACCCTAATAATCGAAAGCTTCACCCAATAATAAGATTTCAAGTGCTCACCTAAATCTAGCAAACAATTTGAAGCCCCACAAGGCCTAAAATCTATGCAAAATTGAAAGTGAATCAAGCCTTAATCTTCGAAGCTTTAAAGATCCAAAATTCGCTTTAGCGTGAGGATATACGTCTTTGGCTAATAAAACCACCGATGAGGCGGATAATAAAAGGCAAGGCAAGACCGAAGTCATAATAAAAGCTTCATGGCGAAGTTGAATAAAAGATGGAGGTAAACCAAAGATAATAAACCCTTCCGTTAGGGGGCGTATAAAAGTCTTGGTAATAAGTCTCATGTTCAAAACCGTTATAAAACCGTGTTTATCGATTCTTCTTGTCAACTTAATTTTTTAACATCGTTGTCTATTAGGAGGGGTTATTGATTTGATGGTTTTAGTTACACCGTTAGGACTCTATTTTTAGACCTAAATCTCTATTATCGCATAAGTCAACAATGTATCCTCGTGAAACATTCAAGACAAAATAAAATATAAGAGATACAACTTAGGAATAATGGGAGGATAAGTACGTGATTAGGGCATATGAGTAGTGTTAGCATTACTAACTTATAATGACAATGATCTCGTTGCACGCTTGGCATGGAATTGAGGTGAAAATCGAGGACGATGAAATTATTTCTAACGAAGCATTCACGTGTTCTTATTCTATGAACCTAAACGTCCCATTTTTGCGATGAAAATTATACATTATGTCTAAAACACAAGTAGTAGTAGTAATAGTAGTAGTGTAGCTAGTTTATCATTTCAATAAAGTGAATAAAAATGAATTTTGGAGGTGCTACGATACTTTATTCTAGCATTGCGTGAGGGCACGGCAATGGTTTAGTATGGGGGAGTGATGAGACTGCTTTTATACATAGTCTCATCGTCCAAATCGGGCTTAAAATGCATAAAATATCATTAAAACTGCCAAATATATGCTTGTGTTTGTTACTTGTGTATTTTAGGTACGGATATTGAGGAAATGACAAAAAGATCACAAGAATCATTCAAAAACGAACACGGGAAACGAAGCCGCATAATGAACCGGGCCCAAATCTGGAATTTCCAAAAATGACCTTGAAGAATTGAAGATTGTCAACATTGGTCCCTCATTTTTGAAGACTTGGCAATTTATACCCTTGCAAAACTCATAAAATGCATTGAGGTCCCTAAATTATCAAGATGTTACATGAACAGCCCTTGAAGATTGAAGAAATTACATTTGAAGTCCTTGATACAAGCTTACAAAATTGATGTGCCAAAAATGACAAGTGGGTGAAACTTATTTTCAAAGGAAATAGAAGTTGTTGCTGTTATTAACAAAGTGAAGGAGTTAAGAACCTTGGGGGGGCAATTCTGCGCAGACACTACAAGTATCCCCCACCAATCATCTTGCCACATCACCCCAACCCTCCACTCACAACACACCACCTCACCCTCCATCTCCACGTCTGCATTCCACCACCAGGTTTATTTAATTAAACCTGGTCAATTAGTCAAACCCTCTCACTTCCCTCCAAACACCTTATTTAAATACTAAACCCCCAAAAATGGATTAAACTCCCCTTAATCTTCCACATAAACCCTAGCTAATCCCCATGATGAACCTTAATTAAAACAAAGGGTTTTTTGTTACAACTCTCCAGATCTTTGATTAACCTCATTGTTATTCCATCCCACACAAAAACCGTGACCAAGACCAACCCATGTGTTGGGTAGGACCACCCCTGCAAACGTCTTTTTCCCCCAAACCCAAGAAGGGACAAGATAAACGCCCAGGATGATACTACTTGGACCCCAAGCTCAAATAAACGCTCATGATCAACAAACAACAGCTGGCTACATCACATGCTCCATCTTGACCAATTTTCAGTCAACAATCAAGGGGCATTTCTGGAATTCTATGCATTAGGGTTTTAGCTTAGTATTATTTTATTCCAGTACCTAGAATGTTCTATGAGAGCCTATATAAGGAGGGTGCAACATGTGCATACCCCTTGTTCCAGATTTGCTAAATCATTTTTGTAATCCCTTTTTATGCAATTAAAAGTTGGTATTTTTAAGTTAAATATAATTCCTTTTTACTTGATAGAAGTTGGTGTTTGTGAGTTTAAGCAATCTGAGTTCCACATTTGTTTATTAGTTCAAAGATTTGTCAAAAGTCATATTTTTTCAAGTTTCTGAAAAAGTGAATTTTTTGGCAAAATCTTGTTCTGAAACTTGGTTTTCCAAGTTTTTGGTTGGTTTCTTTAAGTGTTTTTGAAAGGAAAATTAGTTGGAAAGATTTTGAAAAGGTTTAAAAAAGAGAAAGAAAATCGGATTATTGTGTATTTTGCTTGTTCATTTGATTTTGGCAGGATTCAAGTGGAAGCTTGTTGTCCAAGGTTCTGCTCAGGCCCCAGCCTGATTGGAGGTGACTTTTCAGTCACTGAGGGACCTGGATGTAGGTCCCTCTAGGTAGCATTCTTATCCCTTGTTTAAGTTTTCAGAAATTATGTGATTTATGTGATATTTTTTGAAAGTTGTTTAAATGTTGGTTATTTGGTTTGATCCTACTGATTAGGGCCTTATATGCATGTTATAAGTTGTTTCAATCAGTTTGAGTGTGATTTGAATCCATTTGCTTTGTTAAATCATTTTCAGAAAATATTAAGGGGTGTTTGGATTTGTGTTTTAGGTAGAATTTATGACAAGTTCTTGGTTTAAAACTTATCTAGACATGTTTGTATTGATAGTTTAGGGTGATATTGGTCATAGGATTTCAGTTTGTTGGAGTTTTAATCAAAGTTGCATGCTAAAAAAGGTGAAAACATAGCCTAAATCAGTAACTGTATCTAGGGCATGTTTTTGTGAGAATTAGTGCTTCAACTTTTGATCATTGTTAGATAATAGGACATTTGAGGATTGTGAATCAGTTATATGCTATTTGGTGAACTTATGTGCTAGTTATTGGCCATTGAAATCCATTTTTGTGCAAGTAAACTAGGCCTACTGTTCATCAGATACCATAGGCCTTAATCAGAAACATTTGGTGCTCTTTGTGTGGATTTTTGTGAAGTAATTTGTGTGTTTTTGTGTTTACATTGACTCCTTATACTCAACTGAGTATAAGGGTGCCTTATTGTCCAAAATAAGCACTCACAATAAGCTTTCCTAAGCTTATTACCTTACTGAACAAAAATTAACACTACCAGTGGGAACTCCTTTCCCACTGTTAGCACATTTGTTGCCACTGCTATACAAACAGACAAAAGTCTTTGACATGTCACTTTCAGAAACATAGAATTTTTGTCTTTTGTGGGTTAAATTATGAATTAGGACTTGAAACCAATTCCATTGTTTTTCTAATTTAATTCATGATTTTTCTGATTAATTAGATTTTTATTTACTGTTCATTTAGTATTTTTTAGGTTTTATTGCTATTTTAATTACTTTTATTATTTCTGTTTTTGGCATTTAGTGCCAAAAATACTTATTTTTCAGTTTTGATATTTTTCCTAGACTTAGAAAAAGATTTTAAGATTTTTGGTATAAAAAGTTTTTACTGTTCACTTTTTATTTAATTTTTAAAATTAATTTAATATAATTAGGGTTTTATTTAAGCTATTTTTGTCTTTTAGTGGTAAATTTATTATTTTTCAAACTTTTTCAATTTTCTACTATTCATTAGAGTAAAATAGGATTTTTAAAAGTGTCAAATTATTTTTGGCATTATTTTATTATTTTTTATAATTATTTTAGTTTTAAAATAGTTTTTAGTAATTTAAAAATAGAAAAAAAGTTTTTAAAAATTAGGAAAAATACTTTTTAGTCCTTAGATAATATAAGTAAGTTATTTGTTCAATAAAATAATATTTTGGACATTTTGATTAATTATATTTAATTTTAGGGCTTTAATTAGCAATTAAAATTGAATATTTAATTAATAAAAGGTTTTAAAATATTTTTATTGGATTTTTATTCTTATTTATATTACTTTAGACTACTTTTAGCTTTTAATTAATTTTTAGGTTTAAAATTTTTAATTTTGTAGTTTTACGGTTTTACGTGAACGATCCTTTCCTCTTAGCTCGATCCGTCTTCGTAACCGTCTTTCTCTTCTAACCCCATTTCTATTTTCTCTTCTCATAACAATAAAATCATCATTAATCAATTCTTAACACAACACACTAGCCTCCTCGAGAACGAACTCACTTTTAGGGTCATTCACACACGGTTTTCCTAAATCGTCGTGCCTACTTCCCTATATTTTACCCACTTTTCCTAAAGAGTGTGATTTTACAACTATCAATGGTATTCATGTTGTTACTGTAAATCGTGTAAGCAAGAGGAATTATAATGTGTAAACCATGTATTTTGCACCTTATAGGTAATTGTCTATCTACTTGTCGCAAGTACGGACTAGTTGGATGTCGAGCTGCTGATGGAAGAATAAGGAATGTAGTTATAGGAATTAGTATTCCTGGAGCAGTGAAATGTTTTGATTATGGTAAAGGAGTATGGGTAAAGGAATTGTTCAGCTAATGGAAATCAATAGGAAAGGAATGTTGCTGTTATTACATCTTATATTTTGGGAAATGCTGATAAGTCCTAAGATTCAGATGTCGTAATCCGCCTATTCTTATTTGATAATTATTGAGTTAACCTATTGTTTGAGTAATATATCTGATGAAATTATGAAGATGTTAGATTTTAGTTGACCTGAGGATGAGAAATCGACAAGAATTAGTGATTAATTGAAATGAGAAATTAACCGATGGAAGGATTGTTAATAATTATATATATTAAGAAGATATTTTTTGGACTTACGAAATTAGGTGATATCATACAAATAATCGAGTTAGGGCTGTGTTGGAAATTGCTGGAATAAGGATGAAAGTTGTAGGGTATGATAAGTAAAGATGGAAATGATTGATTTAAAATTTTGTTGAGCATTGAGTACTGACGACAAGAATTAATAAGTGGAAATTCTATTTAAAGATTTTATTTTGTCAAGGATGAGAAGGTAAGTAGAAAGAAACTGTAATAGGTCGTATTCTTAGTGCACTTTACCAGTAGAGGTCGAAAGGGAATGATAAGACGAGTTCGTATTTAAGAGCATTTTGTGATCGTCCTGCGGAATCATAGAGTTTACTGTCGTCTTAGGAAAAAGAAGCTTTGTGTTAACTTAGTGATGGAAGTTATGTAATTTGCTTGCATATTTTGTCATTTGACATTGTTAGGAAATTGAGGATGGTAAATTTGATCAATTGTAAGAATTGGCGGATGAGGCAACAAAAATAATCTAATGAAAACTGGAAGGGTAAGTTATAAGAAACATAGTATTGAAAGGAAGAAAAGAAGCTGGATGTTTTGGGAATAAGATGATTGCTATAAGATTGAACAAATTGATTACCGAGAATCGGTATCCATTGCTGATGATTGATGTTTTGTCTGGTTAATATTAAGGAAGGTGAGGAAAATATTTGATAACAATTGTAAAATTTTTAAGAAAAGAGGAATGGTGTGTGAAATTCTTTGGATATGAATTTTAGCTGGAATTGATGTATATTCTAGAATGTGCAATTTATGGCTGAAGTATTCGTGGAAATCTTGACTAGATTGAAACGATTGAGGATTTGTCGATACCGACGAAGCCGACTGAAGCTTGTTAATTCCTTTGTTTAAGCTGAGTATTATCGAAGGTTTATCGAAAGGTTTTCACTGGTTGTTGAACCATTGATAAAGCTAAAAACTAACAACTAAATGTGTGAAACCCATTCATGCATCCAAGTTGTAGTTTTGAGATCTAATCTTCGTTAGTTAAGGAAGTTGTTTATGAACGCTGAGGATAGGTTGAAGTTCTGTGCCCGTATTGTAAGTATTGGAGGGATCTGAAGAAATTGTAAAGCTGCGGTGATGATATCATAACAATATCAAAGGGTAAGAGAAAGTGATAAGTGGTGTGTTGACGTAATTAGAGAAGTATAAGGGGAATTATATAATTTTGAGTTTCGACGATGTGGTATCTATTTTGGAACTGTGAAGTATTGCTTGTATGGAATCAAGTATGTAGTAATTAAGAATAATGAAGGCTTACTTATAAATAACATTCAGAAATTTCAATAGAAAGGAGTTAAGGATTACCTAGTGATGAGTGGAAAATGATAATCGGTAATTTTTAATCGAAAGTGATTATGATCATGAGATGTGTTATAATTAGGTAGGACGAGTGTGGTAGTAAAAGTATTCAGTAAGAAGGAGAAAGGAAAAAGGCTTATAAGATTCTTAAGTATTTGTGAATTGAATCTTGAATTTTGAAATTTTTGAGTCTTAGTAATGACGAGCAGAGTGGATTAAGTGAAATAGAATCTAAAGATTGAATTGATAGATTAGTGGAAAGGAATACCAAATAAAGAAGATCAACAAGTTGTCAAAAATTTAGAAATGGATTGGTAGAAGGATGAATGAGATGAAATATTTTAGAGGAGTAAAAATGATTATTATAATCATCTATTTGAAAAGGATATGTTAGGAATACGAGAGCCAGTGGTGAATAAATTTTTCATATCAAAGAGAATTCAATTATTCCAAGAGTGATGAGAATACCATATATAGTATTAAACGTAATTTCACAAGTTAAAGTATGGATACATTCTGGTTGGGGTAAGATGTATTACGACATTGAGAAAATGTATTTATGATCAGATTTGAGTATAGGAAATCACTGGAGTTATCTAAACAATATATGATATAAGAAAGATGGGATGATGTAATATGAATGGTTTAGTGGTTCAGTGTGTAGTAATTGTTAGATTGGATGAAAGTGAAAGATGAGCATAGGAAATTATATAGGTGACGGTTACGAGATGTAATCTGTGCATGAGAAAGAAAGAAATCACTAGGAATTTAGTGATGAAATTGTCAATAATAGTGTCAGTATTTTTGAAATTTTGGAAATCGCTGTAAGAAGAAATGAGAATGGATTAAAGTTTGAATATAGTATATGTATATAACCCAGAGACTGAAGTTAACCTTTAAATTTTCGAGATCTTCATATCAGTAATTAGGATGTGCAACTCGAGATTTTACATGGTCGTAAGCTAGGTTATCAGGACATTGAAGTAGGAAATGGAACTAAGGAAGTAATGCAGAAGGAGTATGAATGATGAAAGATTGGGACTATAAGAAGGTGAAATTTGGAAGTTGAATAAGATAGTATTCTTTGGTATGTTGATATTATAGGAATTGAGTTGAAATGATGTGAAAGACGTGAGGATTTCTTAAGGAAAAGAGGTCACATTGATTTTAGAGGTGAGAAATTGCGAGTGTGAGGCGGGTCGAGCGCTGGGACGTCGCTCTCTTTTAGGAGGGTAGGATGTGATAACCCGAACCCGTGGTCATTATTTAATTATATTTTTACGTATATTTTTGAATTTTTTGACCAGATTAAATGTTATGATGATTGGTTATTTGAATTGAACGAATGTTAAAAGTTATTTATTTACGTTTTGACGAGTTACGAGGATTATTAGTGATCATGATATCAACGGATGCCCGAAATTTTTGGTTATATTTTTAGTTATGTCGATGTTTAATATTTTGACGTTTTTATTTTTAATTACGTATTAAGTCGTGTCGGGACTATATAATATCATATTTTGTGTGTTTTAAGTTTTAAGAAGTATTTTCATGAAATCCGAGACCCGTAAATATTTTCAGAAAAGTATTTGTGAATTTTCATTTTTGTCCACAAGAATCACAATTGGCAAAAACTACCCTAAACTTTCCCCATATAAAAGGAAAAATTTATAACTAAAAACACATAATCCCACTAGCTAACAAAAATCGACTTCTCTCCTCTCCCACCCTTAACCATGCCGTCACCCCCTTAACACACAAAACCATCATCATCTTAATTTCAAGCTTGATTCTCTAAAATTTGGAATAAAATTTAGCTACATGCAAGAACTTTTTATAAAAACCCATTTTTGATGAAAATCTTGTATTGGGTTTTATATGATTGATCATCTAGGGTGATATAGGATGTTAGGACTGAAAGTAGTAGTATTAGGATGAAAATTCTAGTTTCATCTTGTTTATGTATTGTATGTAGGTGTTTATGATGATATATATAATTTTTACTTGTTGCATGTTGAAAACTTTGAGTTGGGTTTTATATGATTTGATCATCTAGGGTGATATAGGATGTTAGGACTAAAAGTAGTAGTATTAGGATGATTATAGTTGTAAAAATGAGGTTAAAATGGGTGAAATATATGATTTTGAGTGATTTTTAAGAATTTATTTTTAATCAGCAGCTAAAAGATAAATTTTGGAAAACTTAAGTTTGTATATGATATGATTTGATTAAATATTGCTGTAGAGATTTCATAAGCTTCGATTTGATATAAAGTAGAGCTTCTAGCTCCAAACGAGCGAAAAGTTATGATTGTTTGATTATTCGTGTACAAGGAGACGAGTATCGGCACAATATATAGTTGTTGTCGATATTTGGATCGAATCTCGGGGACTATGGAAAGGACTTTGAAATGAGTCAAGGACTAATGTAGAAGTGTAAACATTATGATGTTGAGTCTATTTTTAAACATAATTGTCAGTTTTACAAATGGAGTCGTTTATAGAGGTCAAAATAACTATATGAGTCGATAACGTAAAACTGTCCGATTTTTGTAATTCGAAGATGTGTCGGGCAGGGAACCTTAAAAGTAAAAACTTTTAACCAACTTTTGGGAGAACTTTCTATATATAGTAAGTGAAGTCTCTGAGTAGTATCGTAAACATTTGACCTATCTAAGTTGGGAAAATGGTTTGAACGATTAGTATATATATTGACAGATTTTTAATAAAGGAAATAAATAAAGTAAAAGTGTAATAAGTGTACATATGTAGAAATTATTTAATTGAGAATGGTGTAAGTTTAATTTTGAGTTTGAGCTATTTATTTTATCTTATTAACTATGAGATATTACTTGAATATATTATTAAAGGTGCGTGTTTTGTTTTGATAAATTGTGAATTTCGTGTTCGCCGGGCATCATCAATCGTTGAAAGTCGTCTTACTATAGCTATTACTCTAGGTGAGTCTATAGCCTCGCTTTATACTTGTTTTTAATGATTTTAAAACACGCGAGGGGGATACATGCTATTGGAAATAAAATAAACACATGTCATGAATAATTGTTGGACCCGAATGTTGCCTATGTTGCCTGATGTTGCCTTGAATTGTATAAGTACTTAAGTTGCAAAAGTCCCTAAATTCATGAACCGTTAACTATGTTCTAGCTCTTTGTTATGAGTTGGGAATAGCCGCTTATTCAAATGATAGTACTATTGGGCTGTTGATCCTATATGAGACCAGGGCTTTACGCTGAGTAACCTCTGGGAAGGATAATTTACGAGAATAAGAATGTGGTATACTTGCAACTGATACCCTACTAGGGGCAATGGAATTCATATAGTCATGCTGGCATTTGGCGTGGGTGACTAAGTTAAGGGGTCGGTGTCGTGAGCTTAATATAATTCAGTAGCTATTGCTATAAGATGAAATGCCTGATTAATAGATTGTATGGTCACAATGCTATTAAACGATTATGATTGATTTTTCTGATGTGTTGAAAAGTGTTTCGTTAAACCTATAGATTTACTCAGCATTATTGTTGATTTGTTTAAGCATGTATTTCAGGTAATCTGATGAGTTGATCAAGGAGCTTGCTTGGGAAGGTTGCGGTGTCACTTTTATAGTTGATCAGTCTGAAATTGTTTTCTTTCCCTATCAGTATAAAATATTATCTTGACTTAAGGAAAATTATAAAAATCATTTTTGAGTATTTTATAGTTGATAAAAAGTTGTATTTTTAGGATGGTATCTTGAAGGGACCGAAACGCTACTCTGATATTTTATGAAATTAATTTATTGGGATTGAAAACTTTAGACTAAAGATAGTATTATTGTATCTTATATTCTAAATGTTACATTTTGAGATCGTACCAAATGTTTTTAGTAACGAGGTTTGAGTTTAGCACCCAAATGTGTATTTCCGCTGCGCAATGTAATTGGGGGTGTTAAACATGCAATACCAAATACGAGATCTGTTATCTTTTGAGTCTAGAAGGGATATAGGGTTCGAAGGGAGTAGGATAGATGATTGGTTGATTTGTTGTGGAATTAAAAGGTTGGTGTTGGGTTGGTTTGTGTTTGACTCAAGTCTCGGTTTAGGTCGAGTCGAGTCGAGTCTTGTATGAGTGAGTCGAGGTCGAGTTTTGATTTGTTGTGCTTGAATCTGTTGGTGTATTCTTTGTATGGTCGAGTCCAGTTGTGTTTCTAGGTTGTAATTGGAGTCGAGATTGGTGACGAGTGTAGTCTGGTTTAGGTGTTGGGAAAAAAATTGATCTATCGCAATGTCACCTTCGCAATATGCGTTGTAATAAGTATCGCAATATGAAATCAAAGGGATCTATCGCAGTGTCTATCAATATATGTCGCAATACACTTTGGCAATGTCTATCGCAATAACACATTTAATTATCCATCGCAATATGACCAAATTCCAACTATCGCAATGTGATATCGCAATAAGACAAAAAGGTTACTATCGCAATAATGATAAAAAGTGACAGATCGCAATATTCATCTCAATAATAAACCCTCTTCCATTGCGACTGACATATCACAAAAGGACAGAAAACACAATAATAAAAACAGGAATAGTACACAGTAACCAATTATTTGAAAACCAATATCACTGTTAACCTTAAAAAAACACCCCGAAAATCACAAAATGACCAAAACATTTTGCGATTTTGACCAAAAAAAGTAACCCAAATAACTAACACATCTATGTAGTCGATTTGTCTACAAACTTAAACCACAAAAACGTAAAAAAAATCAAGATTTGAGCTTGATTAAATCAAAACCCACGAAAATCAATCAAAACAAACACAAGAACAAACCAATCAAATCATGGCTCTTGATACCAATTGTAGGTCCACGAATTCTTAGGATTGTCTATGTGTTATAATGATCTAAAGAGAGGGGGAGAGATGAAGAACTAGAGAGAGAAAGTTAGAAAGAGAAAGGAGAGGATTAGAGAGAAAGATGTATGATCTATGTAATGAGAACCAACAATCCCTCCTAACATGCTAGGAGGGGGAATATATAGCCCACCCTACATGTGGGCTTTATGGTTATATGTTTACATAACTAGATCACGAGCCCATACTACGTATATATCGTTGGAGTGACCGATCATTTCTAAATACGTAAAAACGTATTTCCAACAGATTTTGAAAACAGTGGGAAAAGAGGGCAGCCTAGGGGTGTTTGTTTAGGTTAGTGGCAACCGAGAGTAAAGACTCGGTGTAAATATAGTATACAGCAAGGGTTTTGGTTGAGTTCTAAATCCCAGGATTAGCGACATTTTAGCGATAGAAAATTCTCTCGCATTTAATATAGGCAATTTTGGTCACAGTTTAGCGACGGTTTAGCGACAGAAAATTTTGTCGCTAACCTGCCAGTGAGTATGTTAGTTGTTTTTTGTTTTATTCTAGTGCGACCGAGAGGAATATATAGATAGGCTCGTGTACACGTTTAAATGTTAAAAGCAAGGGTTTACTTATTCAATATTTAATCATTTTACAATAACTTTATTTCAAAATTTATCAAGTATAAATGTTTTATTAGTTTAATTAGTAAATATTTAATATGTATAAAGGAAGGTTTTGCTAAAAGTGATCTTTACTCAAAAATTTAATATAATGACACCTGTATAGTCAGGAATAATCAACGGCTTTGAAGCATTCTCCTCTTTCTAACATTTAATGTAAAAAAAAATTATCCAAAACAATCGGCGGCCTTAAAAAAAACAGACCAGTCTCTAACACCCCCAAATTTATACGCATCGGAATACATCTTTGGGTGCTAAACAATGGTACAATAACACATAATTTATAAAGAACGACTCGAAAAGAGACGTTTTAAATTTACCGTTCCTAAAATATTTTTTAGAGTAGCGTAGTCCCAAGACATCGTAACCAAAGTACAACTAAAACAAAAGATTTAAAATTGTTTTAAACAAAGGAACGATAAACATTCAAAGAGTTTATATTACAAAAGCAGTGCACAACTTCATTCCCGTGACCTCCAAGCTTCACACTTCTTGATTACCTGAAATACATGTGAGAAAATCATCAACAAAAATGCTGAGTGAAATCTATAGGTTTATATAATCATTTTGAACACAAGAAAAAGTTATAATTTGGTGGCATACTTGAAGGCAACAAGCATCGAATAATTTGCATCAACAATATAATTGTATATAGCAACAAATTGCATTAAGCTCATGGAACCGAGCCCTTAGACACTCCGTTAGGTCTAGTAAGACAAGAGATTTATTAATTTTCGGTTACCTCCAGATTATTGGTGCATTGCCGTATACCTGACTTCTCAATACAATATGTCCGTACAGTGGGCGTCCAGGCCTAAGCACGAGGGACATCACCCACAAACCGAATCGAGGCGGCTTCCCTCATAGATCTATTAATTGTACTAGCGGCTAGCCCATCATAAGCTAGTTAATGGTCCATAATTGAGGCTTTCACAATGGCAATCTACTTAATGCAATTTAAGGCAACCATGAGTCCATTCATATAGGGACAAGCATACCAAAATAACTTGTGTTCTAAGCTTATAAAAACATGTATTCCCCTCGCGGGTTTTTAAAATATTTAAATGAGCTCAAACGAGGCTATAGACTCACCGATAAGCAAAATATCAATAATAACGGAAGTTGCGTCAAGGATGCAGCGAACACTCGTAAGAACCACCTAAAATAAATGGTGTCTTAGTATTGTGAAAGTAAAACTCAAGCGACAAATGAAACGAGAGATGCAAGTAAATCTATGATCATGTTATGGCTTTCTATTTGTTTTCTAAACTAAGTGTATTATTAACCACGACACTTATTTAGACTTGAACTTAGTCAATCAACAATATATCTTTCTTTTAACTTAGTTTATCCTTCTTATGAAATCATATAGGTTGGTATTTTTATTATTTATAAATGTTATTCCATTATCAAAATTTCAGCCCTTACATCACCTTTGCAAACTTATATATAAAAATATTTAATATGTATAAACGAATGGTTTTCGCCACAAGTAAGCTTAATATTTATATTTTAGTGTCAATATAAACCAAACACTTATATGTGTCAATATTCTATATGAAAAGTCTAATTTACCAATATGGTCCAATTCCGATTTTTGAAAGCAATTTCCCGACTATCCATTTTTAGCGTAAATCACAACTCGTAACTCGTTTTGACCCGAAACGAAAGATAAATTTTGAGTTTACTCATATACTACAGGTTAAATAATTAAAATGGTAGAGTTACTATTAAAAATTTATGACTTAACCTCTTTAGAAAATCTGATCTTTGATATTTATTAAAAATCTTCTTTTGTCAATATTTTGATTATTCGGATGAGTTACATGACCTTTCAAATCGCCACTAGAACCTAAGATGATTCTCTATATATCTAATTAATATAATTAGGGACCTATGACCAAATATATTTCGTGAAAGAGCTCACAACCTGCTGCTCCAAAAATAACAATCAAAACACTTACTAGATCAATTATTTACCATTCCTATCTTACTCCTATTGTCATAACACTCTCATAAGTCAACTCACCTATGAAATAAAACATATTTACAGAGGTTTAATGAAATTGAAACCCATATAAAATGGACATAAAAGATTAAAAATGAATACAAAAGCTTACAAAGATGTGAAAATCAAGATATCTAATGCACAAAACACAACCCTTATGTGTTCTTTGATTTGATCCAAAGAGAGCAACCAAATCACAACTCCCTTGTGATTTAGAACTCAATCAAAACCCTGGAATACACCAAATATGCAGCTCTTGATCTTGACCCCAAAAAAAAGAAGTAACTTTCTAAATACTTGAATTTAAGCCTTGAAATTTTACAAAGGAGTAGATTTATTGATTTTTAAAGTATGGTTTTATTTATATATGAAGAAGAAGACTAGGTAATGGTGTATTTAAGTTTGATGTACGGCAAGTAAAAGAAAATATAGGATATGGTTGTTTGAGACTAAAAATGAAGATTATCTCATTTTTGTTTAACAAATGAATGATATGATAAGGACAAACATTGTGTTGTGATGTTGGTTGTTTCAGAAGAGGACACCCCATCTTAGATGGGTGGTTTTGTTTATAAAATGTTTAGTTTGTTCACTAATTGATAAAGAGGGTATTATTGAAACACGATATTTTAAAAGTTACACGATTTAAATATCATACGTAAAACACGAAAAATAAACACTCAATATAAAATAAAAACATCGATATTCGAAGGACATTTATATTTTGATAATTAAATGACTTAAAATAGCTAATGTGTCGAATGAACGAGTGACACATAAAAGTTTAACGTAAATTACGAAAAATACATTTGAAATTAAATAAAATAAAAATTAAACGACAACAATAGAAAATATTAAATATCGAAACTATCGATAATAAAATGTAAAATTTTGGGCATCCGTCGATATCGTATTAATAGTCCTCGTTACTCATTAAAACATAAAAATAAAATATTAAATATGCTTTCAACATAAACCGTTAAACATAATGGTATTTAACGCCATTGAATGTTTCAAAAATACATGAAAGATAGAATTAAGTAATGACCTTATTTTTGCGGGTTTTACATCCTCACCACCTTAGGAGAGCACCGTCCTGTGGCTTACTTCTCCTTAGGTCCATCTACGAATAAATGTGGATACTTGATCTTGAAGTAGTCCTCTCTCTCCCAAGTGTATTCAGGTCCACGTCAAGAATTCCATCACACTTTTACTATCAGGATCCGACTTTGCTTAAGCCGTTTCACCTCTCGATCCATAATCTCCACCGGTTCCTCAATGAAATGCAACTTGTCATCCAGTTGAATCTCTTCAAGTGGAATTATCAAATTCTCGTCCGCCAAACACCTTTTAAGAATGGAAACGTGAAAAGTGTTGTGAATCGCACTTAACTTGTCTGGCAATTCCAACTTATACGCCACATGACCAACTCGATCAATAATCTTGAATGGACCAATATAGCGTGGACTAAGCTTTCCTCGTTTGCCAAATCTAATTACTCCTTTCCAAGGTGATACTTTCAACATAACCATATCGCCAATATCAAACTCCAATGGTTTTCGTCTCTTATCCGCGTAGCTCTTCTGCCTACTACGGGCTGTCAATAAACGATTCTTGATTTGCACGATCTTCTCAGTCGTTTCTCTAATCAATTCGGGACCCGTCAATTGACTTTCTCCAACCTCACACCAACCAACTAGTGATCTACACTTTCGTCCGTAAAGTGCTTCAAAAGGTGCAGCCTTGATACTTGCGTGATAACTGTTGTTGTATGAGAACTCCACCAAAGGTAAGTGTCAATCCCAACTTCCTCCAAAGTGTATTACACACGCTCATAACATATCCTATAAAGTCTGAATAGTCCTTTCACTTTGTCCATCCGTTTCTGGATGATACGCAGTGCTCATGTCCAACTGAGTCCCCAAAGCTCGCTGAAGCGATTTCCAAAACTCAGATGTGAACCGACTGTCTCGATCAAAAAAATTTGACAAGGGAACTCCATGTCTACAAACAACTTCCTTCAAATACAACCGAGTAAGTTTGTATAAATGATCAGTTTTCTTTATCGGCAAGAAATGAGCCGACTTAGTCAACCGATCAACAATTACCCAAATCGTATCATAACCACTAGAAGTTCTCGGAAGTCCCAAAACAAAGTCAATAGTGATCTTTTCCCATTTCCATTCCGGAATTTCAGGTTGTTGTAGTAAACCTGAAGGTCTCTTGTGCTCAAACTTCACCTTAGCACACGTCAAGCATTTACTAACATAAGTTGCAATGTTAGCCTTCATATTTGGCCACCAGTAGCATTTCTTCAAGTCTTGGTACATTTTATCCGACCCAGTGTGAATCGAATATTTAGACTTATGGGATTCGTGCATAATTAAATCTCTCAGTCCTCCATTCACCGGTAACCATACACAATTCTCAAAACACCGAATTCCGTTATCATGAATCTCGAATATTGGAGTCATCCTTTTACCCAAGTCTTCATCTCTTACATTTTCTTCCTTCATCGCCTTTGTTTGAGCTTTAAGTATTCGGTTAGATAAATAAGAATAAGTTGTCATGGCTAAAGCTCTAACCCTCTTGGTAATTTCTATTTCCTTCCTACTAAGAGCATCGGCAACTACATTTGCCTTACCGGGATGATAGCAAATTTGAATGTCGTAATCACTCAACAATTCTACCCATCTTCTCTGCCTCATATTGAGCTCCTTTTGACCTAAAATATGTTGCAGGCTTTTGTGATCGGTATATACCACACTCCTTGTACCGTAGAGATAGTGTCTCGAAAGTCAAAGAGCAAACACAAAAGCTCCTAATTCCAAATCATGGGTGGTATAATTCTCTTCATGCTTCCTCAACTGACGAGATGCATATGCGATCACTTTCTCCCTTTGCATCAACAGAGCACCAAAACCCCTATGTGATGCATCACAATATACCACAAAGTCTTCTACTCCCTCGGGCAAAGCCAAAATTGGTGCAGAACACAACTTCTGCTTCAAAGTTTAGAATGCTTCTTCTTCTTCTGAACCCCACTCATACTTCTTGTTTTTCTGTGTAAGTTTAGTAAGAGGTTTAGAAATTAAAGAAAATCCTTCTATGAATCACCGGTAGTATCCAACTAATCCCAAGAATTGTCTAACTTCAGTCGGGGTTTTAGGCGTAGCCCAATCTCTAATAGCTTCAATTTTGGAAGGATCAACATGAACTCCGATACTATTGATCACGTGTCCAAGGAATTAGACAGAATCCAACCAAAAATCACACTTGGAGAATTTTTCATACAACTTCTCTTTCTTCAAAAACTCCAAAATAATCTTTAGATGACCTTCATGCTCTTCCCGACTCTTGGAATAAATCAGGATATCATCGATAAATACAATCACAAACTTGTCGAGGTATGGTTTGTGTAACACCCCACTTGGATAAATAGACCGTTACGTGTATTTATGGCGTGTCATCAAAGCATAAGGTAAATGTCCTAGAACATTAACTGACCATAAAGGAAATACCGGAATCAAACTTCGGCAATCCAAGTGGGGTGTTTCAATTATGGTATCAGAGCTATAGGTTCGACCTGTAGGCTCTAAAACTTGACCTGTGACTAGTGGGTAGTCACCAGGAACTTCCCAGATTGTGGCGTTGTTATCTTTCATGTTTCTCATGGATTATTCAGTCAGCTTTTCTTCATTTATCAGTCAGTTTTCTTAAAGTTTTGACTAAGTAAAAGGTTGGTACATAACTAGCCATATTTAGTCGCATGTGCTTTTAGCAAGTTATTGTTTTGGTGAACTGACCATAGGCGTTCACCCTTGCCCGTTCGGATTTTTGTATAGATGAACTGATCATGTGCACTTATCCTTACTCATGTCAGATTCATGTTTTCAATCCAATATTACGTGGTGAACCCGCCCATATACGTTCACCAATGTTCAGATCAATTTCATGATTTTCAGTCAAATGTTGTTTTGTGAACCGATCCATAGTTCACATTTGTCATATCATGACATTCTATAAATTTTGACAAGTATGGATTGGACCACAGTCATCCATATTTAATATCAGATTATAAATTTCTATACATGACAGTTCTCAGAAAATTTTGACCCGTATGGATCGAATGTGACGCCCCCAAATTGAGTCAAATGCAGCGGAGGTAATATTTGGGTGTCACGTAGGTGGATCAACAGCAGACAGATTATAGAGCGACAGATAAAAGATTATCCTTACATTTATTACATGATTAAAAGTGAAAATGTTCTTAAAACAAGTCTTAAACGATATTCAGTAGTTTGAATTATTCCCCGGTTTATAAAACCCCAGATGAGCTCTATAAATGCAGCCTATCATGATGCTTGACTCCATGCACACCAATACCTGCTTTAGTTTCCTGAGAAAACATGCTTAGAGAGTCAACATAAAGTTGGTGAATTCACAGGTTTAATTAAAATAAGTTTGGACATATAAACATTCACTGAAGTAGTAATGCACAAAGCATTAATACTTAAAAGTAATTACATTTCCATATTGCCCGAAACTGAAACTTGACAGTTAAGCCCTTAACAAATAAGGGCCCTTCGCCTTATCATTATCAAAGCACCCATAAATAATAATGTACTGACATGTGAAACATCTGTTGTCCTGGCCTAGGCACAGTGAGCATGACTCACCTAGATGGGGACGGTCAATCCCAAATAGATCTATTTATAACATTCAGGCAATTCAAAAATTCTAACAGTTTCGGATGCACGGGTCATGCGGGTTCATCTACAATAGGCATTGTAATCAAAAGTTTTGCAGTTCAGTTTACGTCCATAAAATAAAATATGTTGCATGTTCTCTTCCCCATAAAAGAGTTTAAAAGTTTGTCAATATATAAAAGTGGGGCCATGAACTCACCTCAATAGTACAGCAATTAGCCAATAGATAAGTCTGATAGGGATGCTCACGATACAGTCAACGACCTAAATAATTATAAGGTCTCAGTAAATGCATAATATAAATGCATAAAAGTTCCAGAATAAATCTGTACATGTTTAACTGGTTTTAAGTATTAAATTACAATACTTGTAATTTAGTCTATCGTTGTACAAGTCATATTAAGATTTATTTTAAGTATAAAATAAATATTAAGGTTTAAATAAATTAATCCATTTAATTAACATTTGTACTTATGTTGTTTATACAAACTCTTTAAATATTTATAAAATGTAGTTTTATATATATATTCAAAGTAATGGGAAAATAAATATAATTAATATATTTATTTTATAAGTTAATCATTTTTAGTTTACATAAAAATGTGTAATGAGGTTTACAAAACGTACAACATTTTAATTAAATTTCCCGTTTACGTAAGGTTTATAATTATTAAATTATAAGTTTAGAAAAATAACATTTGCTATATTTATTTAAGTTTTACGTTTTAATTAACGGGTGTAAATATATAGGAGTTTCAAGTCTCGTTATATTTTGTATAAATTACGTTTTTATCCTTGTATTTGAATAATTACAGTTTTGGTCCCTCCTAGTTACACGTGTAACTAGGGTTTCTTAAAGTTTCATAAAATGTCAATTTTGGTCCTTATAGTATGCGGCATATTCTAGGGCTTATAATAGTTTCACTTAATGGCAGTTTTAGTCCCTGAAGTTTCGGCTAGTATTAGGGTTTATTATAAGTTACAATTATGCCCCCCTAGGGCTTGTTTATGTTTCGGCTTTAGGCAGGTTTAGTCCCTAGGGTTGCTTAGTGTTGTATTAAGTTTAGTAACTTGACACTTTTAATCCCTAAGGTTAATATTATGTCACGGCTTGTGTCCAAAGTGGTCCTTAGGCTTTCCAAAGTTTACACAACTTCCCCTAATATTTTAGTAATCTCTTTTTAGTCCTTTTTAACTTTACAAAGTTTCGGATATGTGCAAAACACACCCTTGAACTCTCGACATGTTTTTAAAAGTGGATTAAAGTTTATGTTTTTGAAATACCAAGTTCTATACTTATTCATTTAGCTCCCTTTTACTTACTAGAATTACACTTTAGTCCAAAAGTATTATTTATACCATTTTTAACCCGAAAGTTTATATATATAATATTTTAGTCCAAAACTTCTTAGATCTATCATTTAAATCCAAAACAATCATAGATCCATATTTTTAACATGTAACCTTATAAAATCATATTTTGACACTAAGAGTCTTATAAAACATTTATTTAATAAAAAGATTATTTATCTAAGCAAAGTATTATAGTGAGCTTGAACTAATCTTATAAGGCCTAGTAGTGATCTTAATATTTTAAGGCACTTAATAACATGAAGCTATTATTTCTAGTTATATCTAAATATTACAAGGTCATTCAAAATCATCATATGAGCTTAAAGCTCACGTCCCATTTTTTTTGCATGGTTAGGTTTTCATGATTTTATAAGTTAAACAAGGTCATGTTGATGTGTTCTTCCAAGTTGACAAGTTTTTACATCAAGTTTTACTATATATAAAAATTAGCCGTGGGTTTTACCTTGGTTTTTAGGGTTTCATGTTTGTTTAAATGTTAACTTTACCATAATAAACATGTACACATCAATATATATGAATGTAATGTATTGAAAAAGATAGGTTTTAACTTGGACTTACTTGTTTAGTTAGGTTTAGGAATGATATGAGAATAGGTAGAAACAAGTGACAAGCTTTCAATAATGGAGGTCTAGGAGATCAAATACATGTCGTGGGCTTCAAGTGAGGCGTCTAGGGCTTCTTTGTTGCTTCAAGGATCAAGGTTTCTTGTAGGTTGAGCTTAGGATTAGCCTTTAGGTTGTAGAAGACATAGTATGGATGTAGTAGTAAACTTTGGAGGTTTAAAAATGGTGGTGAAGGTGTTGTAGCCGTGAGTTGAGAGAGAAGAGAGTGAAATGGAGAAAATGTTTTGTGTTGTGTGAAGTGGGTGTGTTTGCCACGGCTTAAGAAGAGAGAGGGACAAGATTTTGCAAATCTTATACCTAGTACCCAAGATCTTAGAGGATATTGGTTGGATTTGAAATATCTTCCAATTATTTGACACATGCCTAAACTAGAAAGTCCACTTCCTTCCCATTTGGTTTGTGTCCGTGTGTTTGCAAGTCAAAGTGGGGGACAAAACTTACAAGTGTAGTAGGTTGCATGGAGGTTGAGTGTGTAAGTGCATAAGTGTGCTTTGGTGTAAGTAAAGCATGGTTAGGTGTAAGTAAGACATGGTTTATGCATGTATTAGTATAGGGTATTAGTGGAGTGCATGATTACATAGGTTACTTGTAGCTAGTTGAATCAAATGATGGTATTGCATGCAAGCATGCACATACACGTTTTACATAGGCTTGGGAGAGGGGTTTTGGGTAAATTTTGCCAAGTGTTGTATGATAATAATAGTCTTTGTATATTATTATAGGTACTTGTGGTGTTGTAGGTATTTTTGTTGAAGCTTTTAGATAATTTAATGAAAGTGTATAAAATATATCATTGTAAGTATTTACTTGAAGAAATAAATAAATGACACTGTTAAAATAGTGTACATTATATTTAGAGTGTTAGGTGTTTATTCCTTTTAAGTATTATATGTAAATATATACATATAAAAATAATTCAAGTACTTTAACAAATAAATTAAGTAAGGTTACAGTTTATCTTAAAATATGTACTGAGGTGATGAGTTTATTAATAAATCAGGTGGCCAGTCAGTTGCAAGAGTAGTCAATACATGACTAAAGGTCCACATAAATATAAAATAAATGGGATAAATAATATGACAAAAGGTATATGCTTAATAATAAAACATAGAAAGGTGAAATTATACAAATTCCATAAATAAGTAGTACAACAGTTGACAAAGTCAATAAGGTGAAATCAGGGGTTTTACAGCACAATCCCGTTATTTTAGCTTTGTCCTCAAAGCTTAAGATGAAGTCATTGGTCAGGTGAACAAGTGTGGGTACTTGGTTTTGAACGAGTCTTCTCGTTCCCAAGTGAACTCAGGGCCTCTCCTAGAGTTCCAACGTACTTTGACCAACGGGATACGACTGCGTTTCAATTTCTTAACTGTTCTCTCCATGATTTCTACTGGTTCCTCTGTGAACTGGAGTTTGTCGTCAAACTGAACTCCTTCTAATGGCATAGCCAATGGTTCTTCAGCATAGCACTTCTTCAAGTTAGACACATGAAAGGTAGAGTGTACCCGACTCAGTTGTTGGGGCAACTCTAAACGGTAAGCTACTTCCCCGATCCTGGCTATCACTTTGAAAGGGCCAACATAACGTGGATTCAGCTTTCCACGTTTGCCAAAACGTACCACACCCTTCCAAGGAGATACCTTGAGCATAACACGGTCACCTACTTCAAATTGCATAGGTTTTCGCTTCAGGTCCGCGTAGCTCTTTTGTCGATCGCGGGCAGCTTGAATTCTCTGTTTAATGAGGACAATCTTATCTGAAGTCTCTTGGATTAATTCTGGTCCGGTGAGTCGAAACTCTCCTACTTCTTCCCAACACACAGGTGAACGGCATTTGCGACCGTACAGTGCCTCAAAAGGGGCAGCCTTGATACTGGCATGATAACTGTTGTTGTAGGAGAATTCCACTAAAGGGATGTGGTCAACCCACCCACTTCCAAAGTCAATTACACATGCTCGCAGCATGTCCTCTAGAGTCTGAATGGTTCGCTCACTTTGTCCATCAGTTTGTGGATGATAAGCTGTGCTCATATCCAATTTGGTACCTAAGGCTCGTTGAAAGGCTTTCCAAAAATTTGAAGTGAACCTACCATCTCTATCACAAATTATTGAGACTGGTATTCCATGCTTGGTCACGATCTCCTTCAGGTACGTTTTTGCCAGTTTGGCCAGGGAATCGTTCTCCCTAATTGGCAGAAAACGGGCGCACTTAGTGAGTCGGTCGACAATCACCCAGATAGTATCGTAACCGTGAGATGACTTTGGGAGTTTGGTGACAAAGTCCATAGTGATGTTGTCCCACTTCCATTCCGGTATCTCGGGTTGTACAAGCAAGCCCGATGGTCTCTGGTGTTCAGCTTTGACACGTGCACATGTCAAACACTTCTGAACGTAGGTGGCAATGTTGGCTTTCATATTCGGCCACCAATACAACTTCTTCATATCCTGATACATCTTCTCAGATCCGGGATGTATAGAATATTTAGACTTATGAGACTCGTGCATGATCACGTTCCTCAAGTCTCCATAACAAGGTAACCAACTTCGTCCGTGAAGGCATAGGGTTCCATCTGTCCTTGGTTCTAGCTTTTCCTTAGTAAGGTCGGTCCTGAGCATTCCTCCAACATCTTCCTTCACAAGGTTTTCAGGTAATTGGGCTTGAGTCTGAGCTTCCAAAATCTGTTTGGGTAAGTCCAAACTGATCGTCATAACTAATGCCCGAACTCTCATAGGAGGGTCCGTATCCTTACGACTTAGAGCATCTGCAACCACGTTTGCTTTACCGGGGTGGTATTTGATCTCGCAGTCGTAGTCACTCAACAACTCAATCCAACGACGTTGTCTCATGTTCAGCTCCTTCTGGTCCAATATGTGTTGCAAGCTTTTGTGGTCAGTATGCACTGTACATTTTGTTCCGTATAGGTAATGCCTCCAGATTTTGAGAGCAAAGACCACGGATCCGAGTTCCAGATCGTGAGTGGTATAGTTCTTCTCGTGCTTCTTCAGTTGTCTTGAAGCATAGGCGATCACTTTCATTCTCTGCATCAATACTGCACCTAAGCCTTTGTGTGAGGCATCGCAGTACACAACGAAATCATCGTTGCCCTCGGGCAAGGCCAGAATAGGTGCACTACACAACTTCTGCTTAATCAGTTGAAATGCTGCTTCTTCTTTCTCTCCCCAATCAAACTTCATTCCCTTCTGTGTGAGCTTGGTCATTGGCTTGGCTATTTTGGAGAAACCTTTAATAAATCTACGATAGTACCCGGCAAGGCCTAGAAATTGGCGGATCTCCGTCGGTGATTTAGGAGATGCCCAATCTTTGACAGATTCGACCTTTGCTGGATCTACGTGTATGCCGTCACAATCAATGACATGACCAAGGAAGTGCACTTTGGGAATCCAGAATTCACATTTGGTGAACTTGGCATAGAGCTGTTCCTCCTTGAGTACCTTCAGTACTTGTGCAAGATGTTCCCCGTGTTCTTGTTCGTTCTTAGAATAAATGAGTATGTCGTCAATGAAGACTATCACGAATTTATCCACACAAGGTCTGCACACGCGGTTCATAAGGTCCATGAAAATAGCGGGTGCATTGGTCAGCCCGAAAGGCATAACCTGAAATTCATAATGACCGTAACGGGTTCTGAAGGCTGTCTTTGGAATGTCTTCCTCCCTGACTCTCAGCTGATGGTATCCAGATCTCAGATCGATCTTGGAATACACACTTGAGCCTTGCAGTTGGTCAAATAAGTCGTCAATGCGAGGTAGCGGATAACGATTCTTCACTGTTAATTTATTAAGTTCTCTGTAGTCAATACACATACGGAAAGAACCATCCTTCTTTTTGACAAATAGAACAGGAGCTCCCCATGGAGAGGAACTGGGTCGGATGAATCCTTTGTCAGATGATTCTTGGAGTTGTTCAGCTAGTTCTTTCATTTCTGATGGTGCCAACCGGTATGGAGCTTTTGCAACAGGTGCAGCTCCGGGAATCAAGTCAATTTGAAATTCCACTTGTCGGGTCAGTGGTAAGCCTGGCAACTCATCAGGAAATACTTCGGGAAAATCCCGGACGATAGGTACGTCCTTGATTTGTCTCTCCTCAGGTTTGTCTTCTTCCTCAGTTTGGGAAATGTGAGCCAAAAAGATAGGGCATCCTCTCAGTAAGTATTTCTGAGCTTTGGTACAAGAGATGACACTAAGTCTGGTGTCAGTGAGGTCAGTGTTACCGTCTCCTCTAATGATTAAGATCTCGTTTCCCCAAGGAATACGGACTAGTTTTTCATCACAAACAATGACTGCGTGGTATTTTGCTAACCAGTCCATGCCGATAATTACATCAAAACTACCAAGGTGTACTGGGATAAGGTCAATATTGAACGGATGTTTCGAAAGGTTTAAGGTACAACCTCTAACGATGGTGTTAGTGACTACAGTTTTACCGTCAGCTAGTTCTACAGAATAACGGTGATCTAAAATCGATGGGAAGACTTCTAACACATTGCTAAATTCAGTGGATATAAAGCTTCGGTCTGCTCCAGTATCAAACAAAACAGATGCATAACGATTGTTTAGTAGGAACGTACCAGTAACGACATTTGCATCGGGGTTGGCTTTTGCATTGCCGACCACGTACACTCTGGATGAAGCTCCTCCACTGTTCTTGTTCTGGTTGGCCCGCTTAGGGCAACTTGGTCTTACGTGTCCCGGTGCTCCACACTCATAGCACACAACTCCTTTCTTGGGTCCGTTTCCATTTCCTCCGATAACATTACGGTTTCCTTGCTGTCCATTCCCGTTCCCACGAGCATTATACCCGCCCCTGTTGTTGTAGTTCCCAGTGTTCTGATTGGGTCGGGCCTGAGTGACAGCATTAACTCGACAGGTCTTAGCAAAATGACCTACTTGTCCACATTTGTAGCAGGTCTGGCATGGGCTATCAGTAGTGTGATGATAATTGCACTTTGAGCACAAAGGTTTGGCGCCCACGTACGAGTTAGCTCCTGCAGAAGTAGCACTGTAAACCTGTCCAGCATGTTGTTTCTTAGGATGCTGCTGGTGCTGACTGCGGAAATACTCGTCTGCCTTTCGTTTGTTGTCAGTGTGCCTCTCAGATATGGTACGGACTCTTTTGTTTATCAACTCAGTAGCAAACTCAATAGCATTCTCGACGGTAGTAGGTCGAGATGCGAGTACACTGTCGTGAATGGTGTCTGGGAGTCCTCCCACATACTTCTCAATCTTATCATCCTCTTCCACAAACATCCTGGTGCACATTAGGGTCAACTCTTGGAACCTCTGGTTGTACGCAGTGATGTCATTGTTTCTGCATCTGAGATCCCACAATTCGATCTCCAGTTTCTTCATTTCTCCCCTTGGACAATATTTCTCCGTCATTCTTTCCTTCAGCTCGGTCCAGCTGAGAGTATAGGCAGCATCGTGTCCAAGGGTAGCAACAACAGAGTTCCACCAAGTCAGAGCACTCTCAAGTAAGGTGCAGG
This sequence comes from Glebionis coronaria, assembly GCA_025667525.1. Lineage (NCBI taxonomy): Eukaryota > Viridiplantae > Streptophyta > Magnoliopsida > Asterales > Asteraceae > Glebionis > Glebionis coronaria. The sequence goes on along the minus strand of CM046879.1, from coordinate 318,034,418 downwards.
TGGAAAACTTCACTTTGTTCTCTTCTGTACAGTCGCTGATGCGGAACACAGTCTCCAATCTCTCAAACCACTGCATTAGTTCCACTACTCCTTCTTTTCCTTTGTAGTAGGAAGGCTTGCATTTCAGAAAGTCGGGGTAAGAGCAACCTCTGGTGGCTTGGTTGTTCCTGCGAGCGTTGGAGTTTAGACTATCATCCCCATTCCTACTGGCAGCCATCGCAGTTGCGATTCCCTGATCAATCATCTCCCGTAGTTGGGCAGCAGTGATATTTTGGGTAGCGGCCGCGTTGTTGGGTTCGGTAGTCAGTCTAGTGATTGCCATTTGTCTATAGTCATATACAAAATGATATCATTAGTTTCATGTATTAGTACAGTTTATATTGAGGTGCATAAAAAAATGTATGCATAGAATTCACAACAAATTTGGCAACCTGTTAAGAGTTCACAATATAATACAGCACATAATATAACAAACGATGACGAGTACATGCCATTTCTAGAATAAGAATATAGTACAAAATGCACAACCTAATCCAAGACAGAGCATAGCCCGCCTGTCTGGGATGGTGGTACATATAATCTAAGGTACATCGTCTACAATCTAAAAGTACAGTACAAGGATACAACTGATGAAAGGAAAGTACAAATACAAAAGATCCTAAATCATGCGAGCCGGGATGCAACCCTAATAGCTTGTCATGATATACAGAAATCTAGTATAACTAATCTAGCCACGTCTAACAGACTCCTCGGAAACTGCGGGTGCCGCTGGTGGTGGTGGGGCAACTGGTGCCCTCCTAGCATCCTGCATCTCTGTCAGCGCAGTCCTGGTCTCCTTGAGCAGTCGGAGTGCCTCAAGAAACTGGTCTCTGAAAGTCTGCTGAGCTCTTCTGAGATGAGCGGTCTCTGACGTCAATCCCTGATGTCAGACATCCTGGAGGTCGAAGAAGATAGCAAGAGTCTGCTCCATGGACGATAGAGAGGTCTGAGTCCCTGTCTGCTGGCTCTGGAGCGAGTAGATCTGCTCACGTAGGAACTCATTCTCATCCAGCAGCCACTGGATGGAATGGTAAGTAGTAGACCACGCTCCTCGGGCGGCGTGCGCCTCCGAACTCACAGTCCAAGATAGAAGGTCCTGACGCTGCTATAGAACAGCGCGTCCCGCCTGTCCAGCCGATAGCAGAGCATGAATGTCTGCTACATCCTGTGCCTGGCGTGCGGCCAGTGCAGCAATCTGGGCCTGGACGGGGTCTGCCTGTCTAGCCCGGGAACCCTCTCCGATCTCATAGGTGGAGTCGAGAGGTGCCTCGTACCTCCTCTTACGAGGTGGTAGAGACTCCGGAGCATAACCCTGAAGGGTAGAGGCTGGTGGTAAGGGTGGCAAGGCAAAAGTCGGTGAGACCTCTTCCCCAGCGGGGGAAACAGGTGAGATAGGTGGAGTGGAGATAAGTGCCTCCAATGATGCAGCATCGACTGAAGTGTGGCTGTCGTCTGCGTCACTAGCAGATAGCCATCCACATAAGACGGTAGTCGGCGATACGGCAGCAGGAGTATCGTTAGGTGATGTCATGATAATCTGAAAGTAATATAGTTTTAATTGACATAAGTATAAACTTACTCAAATTAAAAGTTTTGGGAAATAATAATTTAATTTATATGATAGTGCCGTTAGTATGGCGATGTAGAAGGTTACGTTAATACTTAATAGATTAATCAACCGGGTGTTAATAATCAATGCACAATCAATCACACAATCGATGTATGCTCTACAATCTATATGCTTAACTATTCTAGTCCCGAAAATCCCAAAAGATTTTTAAAAGCAGTTATAGTCCAGATTATATAAAAATTTTATTTTTATATTTATTTTAATTTTGCTCTGATTCTCTATAACTATCGCTCTGATACCATTTCTGTGACGCCCCCAAATTGAGTCAAATGCAGCGGAGGTAATATTTGGGTGTCACGTAGGTGGATCAACAGCAGACAGATTATAGAGCGACAGATAAAAGATTATCCTTACATTTATTACATGATTAAAAGTGCAAATGTTCTTAAAACAAGTCTTAAACGATATTCAGTAGTTTGAATTATTCCCCGGTTTATAAAACCCCAGATGAGCTCTATAAATGCAGCCTATCATGATGCTTGACTCCATGCACACCAATACCTGCTTTAGTTTCCTGAGAAAACATGCTTAGAGAGTCAACATAAAGTTGGTGAATTCACAGGTTTAATTAAAATAAGTTTGGACATATAAACATTCACTGAAGTAGTAATGCACAAAGCATTAATACTTAAAAGTAATTACATTTCCATATTGCCCGAAACTGAAACTTGACAGTTAAGCCCTTAACAAATAAGGGCCCTTCGCCTTATCATTATCAAAGCACCCATAAATAATAATGTACTGACATATGAAACATCTGTTGTCCTGGCCTAGGCACAGTGAGCATGACTCACCCAGATGGGGACGGTCAATCCCAAATAGATCTATTTATAACATTCAGGCAATTCAAAAATTCTAACAGTTTCGGATGCACGGGTCATGCGGGTTCATCTACAATAGGCATTGTAATCAAAAGTTTTGCAGTTCAGTTTACGTCCATAAAATAAAATATGTTGCATGTTCTCTTCCCCATAAAAGAGTTTAAAAGTTTGTCAATATATAAAAGTGGGGCCATGAACTCACCTCAATAGTACAGCAATTAGCCAATAGATAAGTCTGATAGGGATGCTCACGATACAGTCAACGACCTAAATAATTATAAGGTCTCAGTAAATGCATAATATAAATGCATAAAAGTTCCAGAATAAATCTGTACATGTTTAACTGGTTTTAAGTATTAAATTACAATACTTGTAATTTAGTCTATCGTTGTACAAGTCATATTAAGATTTATTTTAAGTATAAAATAAATATTAAGGTTTAAATAAATTAATCCATTTAATTAACATTTGTACTTATGTTGTTTATACAAACTCTTTAAATATTTATAAAATGTAGTTTTATATATATATTCAAAGTAATAGGAAAATAAATATAATTAATATATTTATTTTATAAGTTAATCATTTTTAGTTTACATAAAAATGTGTAATGAGGTTTACAAAACGTACAACATTTTAATTAAATTTCCCGTTTACGTAAGGTTTATAATTATTAAATTATAAGTTTAGAAAAATAACATTTGCTATATTTATTTAAGTTTTACGTTTTAATTAACGGGTGTAAATATATAGGAGTTTCAAGTCTCGTTATATTTTGTATAAATTACGTTTTTGTCCTTGTATTTGAATAATTACAGTTTTGGTCCCTCCTAGTTACACGTGTAACTAGGGTTTCTTATATTTTCATAAAATGTCAATTTTGGTCCTTATAGTATGCGGCATATTCTAGGGCTTATAATAGTTTCACTTAATGGCAGTTTTAGTCCCTGAAGTTTCGGCTAGTATTAGGGTTTATTATAAGTTACAATTATGCCCCCTAGGGCTTGTTTATGTTTCGGCTTTAGGCAGGTTTAGTCCCTAGGGTTGCTTAGTGTTGTATTAAGTTTAGTAACTTGACACTTTTAGTCCCTAAGGTTAATATTATGTCACGGCTTGTGTCCAAAGTGGTCCTTAGGCTTTCCAAAGTTTACACAACTTCCCCTAATATTTTAGTAATCTCTTTTTAGTCCTTTTTAGCTTTACAAAGTTTCGGATATGTGCAAAACACACCCTTGGACTCTCGGCATGTTTTTAAAAGTGGATTAAAGTTTATGTTTTTGAAATACCAAGTTCTATACTTATTCATTTAGCTCCCTTTTACTTACTAGAATTACACTTTAGTCCAAAAGTATTATTTATGCCATTTTTAACCCGAAAGTTTATATATATAATATTTTAGTCCAAAACTTCTTAGATCTATCATTTAAATCCAAAACAATCATAGATCCATATTTTTAACATGTAACCTTATAAAATCATATTTTGACACTAAGAGTCTTATAAAACATTTATTTAATAAAAAGATTATTTATCTAAGCAAAGTATTATAGTGAGCTTGAACTAATCTTATAAGGCCTAGTAGTGATCTTAATATTTTAAGGCACTTAATAACATGAAGCTATTATTTCTAGTTATATCTAAATATTACAAGGTCACTCAAAATCATCATATGAGCTTAAAGCTCATGTCCCATTTTATTTGCATGGTTAGGTTTTCATGATTTTATAAGTTAAACAAGGTCATGTTGATGTGTTCTTCCAAGTTGACAAGTTTTTACATCAAGTTTTACTATATATAAAAATTAGCCGTGGGTTTTACCTTGGTTTTTAGGGTTTCATGTTTGTTTAAATGTTAACTTTACCATAATAAACATGTACACATCAATATATATGAATGTAATGTATTGAAAAAGATAGGTTTTAACTTGGACTTACTTGTTTAGTTAGGTTTAGGAATGATATGAGAATAGGTAGAAACAAGTGACAAGCTTTCAACAATGGAGGTCTAGGAGATCAAATACATGCCGTAGGCTTCAAGTGAGGCGTCTAGGGCTTCTTTGTTGCTTCAAGGATCAAGGTTTCTTGTAGGTTGAGCTTAGGATTAGCCTTTGGGTTGTAGAAGACATAGTATGGATGTAGTAGTAAACTTTGGAGGTTTAAAAATGGTGGTGAAGGTGTTGTAGCCGTGAGTTGAGAGAGAAGAGAGTGAAATGGACAAAATGTTTTGTGTTGTGTGAAGTGGGTGTGTTTGCAACGTCTTAAGAAGAGAGAGGGACAAGATTTTTCAAATCTTGTACCTAGTACCCAAGATCTTAGAGGATATTGGTTGGATTTGAAATATCTTCCAATTATTTGACACATGCCTAAACTAGAAAGTCCACTTCCTTCCCATTTGGTTTGTGTCCGTGTGTTTGCAAGTCAAAGTGGGGGACAAAACTTACAAGTGTAGTAGGTTGCATGGAGGTTGAGTGTGTAAGTGCATAAGTGTGCTTTGGTGTAAGTAAAGCATGGTTAGGTGTAAGTAAGACATGGTTTATGCATGTATTAGTATAGGGTATTAGTGGAGTGCATGATTACATAGGTTACTTGTAGCTAGTTGAATCAAATGATGGTATTGCATGCAAGCATGCACATACACGTTTTACATAGGCTTGGGAGAGGGGTTTTGGGTAAATTTTGCCAAGTGTTGTATGATAATAATAGTCTTTGTATATTATTATAGGTACTTGTGGTGTTGTAGGTATTTTTGTTGAAGCTTTTAGATAATTTAATGAAAGTGTATAAAATATATCATTGTAAGTATTTACTTGAAGAAATAAATAAATGACACTGTTAAAATAGTGTACATTATATTTAGAGTGTTAGGTGTTTATTCCTTTTAAGTATTATATGTAAATATATACATATAAAAATAATTCAAGTACTTTAATAAATAAATTAAGTAAGGTTACAGTTTATCTTAAAATATGTACTGAGGTGATGAGTTTATTAATAAATCAGGAGGTCAGTCAGTTGCCAGAGTAGTCAATACATGACTAAAGGTCCACATAAATATAAAATAAATGGGATAAATAATATGACAAAAGGTATATGCTTAATAATAAAACATAGAAAGGTGAATTTATACAAATTCCATAAATAAGTAGTACAACAGTTGACAAAGTCAATAAGGTGAAATCAGGGGTTTTACATCGAACCAGAATAACCCATACTTAGTCTCATGTTTCCTTCCTTAAAGTACGTGGATTGAACCATAGCCGTCCACATCAGTTAATATTACACCTCAGTTGGTTTAACTTTTTGTGTTCCTTATAACTGTCAAATTTTATACCCTCACGTTGATGTCATCTACATGATGATTCAGTTTCATGTCTCCTTACGAGGATTATGTTTTCAGCAAAGTGATGATGCCTTCAGGCTAAAATATAGAAGGATTACAGTAAAATCCTATTTCATGATAAATCATGTTCTGGTCTTTATCAATCATGTCTTCTGTCTTCATACTGAACATTGATGAAACTCTGTTTAATCATACTTTCAGCCTCTATACAACCAACATTAAGTCTACGTAGAAATTATCAGCCTATCACGTTAACCATTTCAGTTCAGTTTACTACCGTTTAAATCAATTCATCTCTTTGATAATGTCAGACAAGCGACACCAGTATCGATCATCCCATAAAATTTCCACCAGCTCCATGTACAGTATTCCATATGTACCCCATGTACAGTGTCTCAGTTATACTCCATGTATACTATTTCACGTGTACTCCAGGTACAACATCTCGGATATGCTCCATGAGCAGTATTCATTTTGTACTTCATGTACAGTAGTTCAGGTGTACTCCAGGTACCATACTCCATGGATATTGCTAATCGATCCTTAATCATCTCAGGTGTTTCCACTTGTCGATATTCTACCAGGTGCTGATGTTGCTCGTGAGTTGAAGATTTTACCAGATGCTGATGCTGCTAACACTCTGAAGACCACACAGATGCTGATGCTGCTGAACTTTGGAGATTTCTCAAAATGCTGATGCCGCGGAACGAGGACGAAAACTATAAACTTGAAATTTCTGACGAGAATAAATTCAACCATCAGACACTACCATTCGATTTTATGCTGTTACTTTCTCAGTTAGATGTCACAATTCACCCAGCTAACTTTCATTCAGAAGAGTGGGAACCGGAACCCAGCCGGCCACTCAGCAGAATAGTCACATGAATCACGGTCATGATAATGACCGTCATAAATTGACAGACAAAGCAGTAGTGACAACCATCGTACTTATAATTAATCAGTCAGTAACCATCGGAACTCCGGCACGGACGTGACCAGAAATACAGAGGTTAGCAGTCTAACCGGTCCGCCAATCCTAGCAATTACCAAAAATTTTCAGCCTTGTTCAAATTCATCTATTAAAACACGTGCCAAGACATCAGTCAAGACATAGTTCTCAGGTATCATTTCGGAAGACACATATCGGGGCACCAGTCACGGTACACGTCATACGAATCTTTTCTCAAAATACGAGTCAGAACCCATAACTCCAGTATGTTTCTAAATCAGGCCCCCAGAAATTCAGAGTACCCTTCAGAAAGGAGTATGCCCGTTCTTTTATGTCACTCATGAATCGGACCATTAAAATTCAGTCACCACACTAGATTATTATTCATATTAAACACGTAATATTCACTCTGTAAAGTTACAGACGAACCCACTCAGTGGAAGTCGCCACGTTACTCACGTATCCCTATGTCAGCTTTAGGTAAATCAGGTAGTTACCTACCTCTCAGCCAGAAAGGAATCCACAGTACCTCCCATGTTTATTAAGTTATCCTTCAGTTAACGACAAGATCCGTCGTACTAATCCCAAATATATTCATTATATTTTTTGCTAGGAAAATCAGTACAAGTTGTTTCTGCCTTACAAACGCGTGATTTGTCAGTCTATAGCTACGAAGACTTTTACCTACCTGTTATAAATCCACTTTTGAAATTCCTTAAATTCATGATCAGCAGATTATTCTAGAGTTCCAGATATAATTTCAGAAAGCTTTCAAGAAATTCCTCCCTAACCACGAGACAGAAATTTAACATCGAGCTAGTCTCAAGAACAGAACCTGCTTTCAGAACTCTTTATTGCAAGGCTTCAGCTAAGTTAAAGAGTTGCAGCAATTGCTACAAAAGTTACCGGAACGAGGCCTTATTTTCCCTAGCGCACCACCAGGAAGTGCACCGTTTCTGTCTATCAGAAAGAAGGTCGGTAACATGAGATCATGTATTGCCCACTAAAAATTTTGACAATCCCATCATTCTTAATCAATATTTATTCCATAAATAGCAGGTTTATCTGACCTGCTACGATATCTTAAATATTTTCCAGAACAAAATTGCGACCATGCCACCAGAAGTGGTGAGAGAAGAACATGATGTTTTCCATGACTGCGGTTGCACATATTATAGTCTCTAAAAATTTTAAATTTTATTTCTGAGCTCCCTAATGCTCCAGCTATATTATGGAGTTTATGAATAAATTTTTCCTATGATTCTCAGACAAAAACATCAGCGTATTCATTGATCACATTTTGGTATGCTAAATTCTAGAGAAGAATAAGAGAGTCATTTTCTCACAGTTGTATAGAATCTTCGATAGGAGTTATTTGTTTCAAACACAGCTTTCCAGGTAGGAATTCCAATTGAACAAAGTGGCATTCTGAAGCCATGCTACCTTAGCAGAAAGAAATTGCAGGTAATCCTGCGAAGGCGAAGGCCATCACCGGATGGTCCCGACTGACGACTGTGAGCGTAGTATAAAATTTCTAGAACTCAATTGACTGCTACCGCAGAAATTGCCGACAGTCATCACTAGAAATTCTTTTATGACTATTCAACAAGATTTCCACCAGAATGTTCCATAATCCCAGACAAAACACTGATAGAATCCGCGTCACACATTAATGCAGCTATGTTCATATCTAGATGCCTGACCTACTGCAGGTTCAAGATAGAACACCGACATGCTATCACTACAAGTAGAAATTCTAGACCGAAAAGAGACAAGACTCCATGGAGATTGTAATCAGTTTACCACAGACTCAGAGAAATTATGATGCTATCTAAGTTATCATCAACCATGTAATCAGCCTGCGCGTCCCTTTCATCCGAAAGGAGCACGTAGTAGCAGATCTGCAGAAAATTTTAAAATTCAGCAATAAATCGTACGAATTCAAGGCATTCCATCGACCATCATATCAAACAGAATACATGTTCACGATCAAGTGTATGTTTACGTCCACTTTAAGTTCATGTTTATTTCCACTTTCACGTTTACGTCTCATTCGCAGTATGATGCTGTTTCAGTTCATCTTTTATGATATCTCCTGATTTAAGCTCACGTTAGCGTTCATAACGTTGTTCGCGTTCAAGTTCGTGTGCCATTTCATGATACACGTTTCTCAGTTATTACCGAATACGGTTACAGAAAGCTTGAGAGAACGGACTCAAGTTTAACACAACTATTCCATAACCAGGCAGACGTTTCACATCTCAGGCCGTATCGTTTGGCATTCATTCCTCAGTCACCCTACGTTCATGATATGTTCTAGTACCACGTTCACAGTATATTTCACTTATCATATTCTAATTCTATGCCAGCGCTCCTCATATAATTATGAACCACGTTCACAATTACTCACTCAGCATGTTCGCAATTGTTCACGTAGTTCGTCCCTATATATATTCTCAACAGCTTGCTCAGAGATATAAATATTATCCTTCAGAATATTTATACGTATCATTCCATGTATCCTACATGCTATAGTTATTCAGCCTATCAGATTCAAAAATCCATCATAAGTATGAAACCAGGAAGTATTCAGCATCATCAGGAAAGGGTCATCAGGACCAAGATTTTTATGTTAGACCTTGAAGGAATCGTTTCGAGCGGGAGGCCACTCGAAACAGAGGAGTCCATCCGGACCTCTCATTCCCTTTCCTTCAATAAATCCAGTTAAGTTCTTTCAGTCATGTCACGTACATGATCATTTCAGTCACGTCAGGTTAATACCTATCAGCAGCATTATGTCTTAATTAGAAGACAATTTATCCTCCAGTTTAATCATCTTTTCAGTCTACGTGTTCTTTCAGTTCTTATAACTTCATCAGCTTATTACCTGTAATTCGAGGACGAATTTCTCCTTTTTAGAGGGGAAGAATTGTAAAACCCAGTATGGTCGTATCTTTAATTCGGGGACGAATTATTGTTTTTAGAGGGGAAGAATTGTAAAACCCGTATTTAAAAATCAGAACATTTAAATACGTGGCTTAATTTTAATAATTATATAAGTATTAATATTAGACAGAGACATAAATGCAGAAATTAAATACGCATTCCAGTTTATTTAAATACTATAAATATTACAGTTTACTCAGTTAATAAGTATTTAGTCTCAGAAAATATTACAGATGAATTAAATACTTTACAGAAATAATTAAACGTTAACAGTAAATTACGCGCTCAGTTTTATTTAAATATTACAAATTAATATTTCAGGAAAATAAATACTATCGAACGTATTACGTTAGTTATAGAAAAGAGTATTACGTTTTCCAGAAATGTAAAACGTAAACACGTACGCGAGTATTTAAAACACGACGCGAAATTTAAAAGGTGTGCGTGTGTTGGGCTACGTGGGCCGCATCTTTTAAACAAAAGGGAGAAAGGATAATGGGCTATGGCCCATTTCATTTTTTCTAGGCCGGTTTTAAAAAAAGAAAGGGACGGGGGTTATTTCTTTTCTATGCCGACACAAACACAAACACAGAAAACCCTAGAAACTCAATACAGCCGCCACTTTTCTTTCTTTCTTTCTACTATGTCGCGACCAACACTAAGAACAGGCTGTAGGGGATCGGACATCTTAATCCATAGATCAGAGTTTTGTTTTCGTGTTTAAATTCTAAGCCCTAACACGAAACATGAGGTAAAAACCTAAATTCGTTTTATTTATTCTTCTTTTAAATTGATATTAAATCTGAATTTAAAAGGGTTATTAAAAACATGTTTAAGTGGTGGTTAATGAAGGGGGTCGTTTTGGCTTTTGCTGTGGCGGTTTGGCACACAAACCGAGAGTCAAGAGACTCTCGGTGACACTTTTTCCCACCAGCCGTGAAGGCCAGTGGCCTTGATGGTCTAACAGTGGCAAACACAGCCGAGCAGGGGAACCACTGGCTAAGGCCAGTGGCGTTGTTGTACAGGCAGTGGGAACCGAGAGCTTATGCTCTCGGTGGGTGTTTTAAGCTAGCGGGGGAAACCCAGAACCTGCCAGTGGGAAAACTGGATAATTAAGGGGGCGTTTGGCAGTGAGTTTAATAAGCAGAAATTAAGGGCTGTTTGGCTACGGGTTAAGGGCAGAAAAAGGGTGTTTGGCTACCAGTTTTAAAAGATATTAAGGGGCTGTTTGGTTCGACTTATTTAAATACATAACACGAGTTTCACCTTTTAAATTAGTAAGACACGGGTTCGGTTTCGATGCTTTTGATAAATAATACATGGTTACGGGTTTTCATCTTTACAAGTAATTAGCCGTAACATGTATATTATTTTCAAGGTAAATAAAATTAATAAAACTCGACTTATTATTACGAGTGCATTATATCTTATTTAATTAAATCACATTATATTAAATTAAATGCCTTTAACCTATAGTTTATTTAAATGACATGTAATAATTAATAAACTATACATTATATCTTTATGACTTAGAATATTAATCAGTAAACGCTTAAGCTTATTTATTAGCTTATTTAACCAGCTTATAACTATTTATGTAAACTTTCTTTTTTAGAAACTTATCTATTTTAAGCAGTAATTCTATTTATGGAAACTTTCTATTTTAGGAAACCTGCTATTTTTGGAAAGTTACTTAATATTGCTCAGTAAGCATAATAATACATGAAATACCAGAGATACTTAATCAGATTAATCAGAATATAAGATCAACACAGATTAAAGCTTAAAACAGTAAAACGTGACTTAAAACATATAAAATAAGTTAAGACAAGACGTAAACCCAGTACGTATTCAGTAATTCGATATTTATGCACGTGTGTATTCATGTAGCAATAGTGATCCAGAAGTAGGATTCTCTCTTCCGTTCGTTCACTGGACTTGAGGTACGGATTTCCCGTCTTTCAGTAAGGACTTCCTTTATATGCATGATTAGGATTTCCCATCTTCAGCCGAATGATTTTCCCCAGTATATGTTTAAATTTATCAGTAATCATGTTAATAACTAAATAAATTGCCTGAGCATTATATACAAGCACGACCAGTTTATGTACTAGTTACGGAGGTACCGTAACCACGGCACTAGAGGCACCGGTGTCGTGACTCACATGCAGGAGAGTGATATCCTGCATCGTCCCACTCAGCTCAGCTTGGCCATTTTATCAGTATTTTTAGTGGGGCGTATGGATGCATCCTAGGCTTATAAGTGTTTCATGTTTATCAGGGTGAATGTGGTGTGTGCTCTACATCCTTCACATTGGAGCTGATCCCTCCACCCAGCACAGTTATTTAGAGGTCACCCCTCTACAGCATGACGAGGTCACCCCTCCAGTTATTCATGCACGGTTGTTACAGCACGTGACCTATATAAGCTCTGGCAAATAATACAGTAAATGCATGTTTTCAGAATTAATAGTTATATTTTCAGTATCAGTATATATGAACCAGGTTGCTCAGATGTTATGCAGAATTCTACCACATGTACATATCAGTCTTACAGCTTCTGTATTCTATCGTCTGTTTCATTCAGTATATTCTTATCATGCTTTATATCCGTTCACTGAGCGTTATGCTCAGCCGTAGTTCCTTTCATGTTCTAACGGCAGGTACATCAGGACGCTTTTAGGATTCTAAGAGCATGTGCATTTGGAGGGAAGCTATCCAGACTTCTTACATTATGCATTTCTTTTATTATTCTGCTTATTTGGACATTGTTTAGTCCTTCCATTCAGTATTTTATATTTCAGGTTTTGGGCTTATGTTTGGATTGCCGAAGTTTGATTCCGGTATTTCCTTTATGGTCAGTTAATGTTCTAGGACATTTACCTTATGCTTTGATGACACGCCATAAATACACGTAACGGTCCATTTATCCAAGTGGGGTGTTACAGTTTGCATGCACGATTCATCAAGTCCATGAATACCGCATGTGTATTAGTTAATCCAAACGGCATAACTTGGAATTCAAAGTGTCCATAACGCGTCCGACAAGCTGTAATATGTATGTCCTCTTCTCTAACACGAAGTTCATGATAACCCGACCTCAAGTCGATCTTTGAGTACACACACAAACCTTGAAGTTGACCAAACAAATCATCGATTCTAGGAAGTGGATAACGATTCTTGATAGTTAACTTGTTCAACTCTCGGTAGTCTATGCACATTCTGAACGATCCGTCCTTCTTCTTTACGAACAAAACTGGAGTTCCCCAAGGTGACGAACTTGGTCTAATGAACCCCTTATCCATGAACTCCTTCAAATGATCCGCCAATTCCTTCATTTCTGACGGTGCCAAACGGTATGGTGCACGCGCCACTGGTACAGCTCCCGGCACTAGATCAATCTTGAATTCGACTTCTAGCTGAGGCGGAAGCCCTGGCAAGTCATCGGGAAATACTTCAGGAAAATCACGAATAACCGGAACATCTTCCACACGCCGTACCGGTAGTTCTTTCTCCACTACTTAAGCCAAGAACATGTGACAACCTCTTTCCACATATTTCCTCGCCTTTATACAAGATATCACCGTCAGATGAGATCTACCGACATCACCTTCAACTACTAACACCTTGTTCTTAACCGGTATGTGAACAACTTTCTCTCCACATACAATCACTGCATCATGTGCAACCAACCAATCCATACCAACAATCACGTCAAATGAACCCAACTCTATCGGCATCAAATCAATTTCAAACAAATGATTTGCTAATTTCAAAGGACACTTCTTAAATATAGTGGTAGTACTAACTAGTTGTCCATTAGCTAACTCGACCTCATAACTAGCATTTAGGTTTGTTAGCTCAGTATCTATTAAACGACTAAAGGAAGTGCTTATAAAGCTCCTATCAGATACCGAGTCAAACAACACACTAGCATAACGATGGTTGAGTAAGAACGTACCCGTCACCACATTTGGACCTCGTGCCTGATCAATATCCTTAATAGCATAAACCGCCCCAGCAGCTTCACTTGCTTTCTTGTTCTTCAACTTTGGACATCTAGGGCGAATATGATCACGTTCTCCACATTCAAAGCAAGTCCTGATTGGAATAGCATTTGCTCCAGTGGCAGGTGCCCTAGTTTTACATTTCTCCACAACATGCCCAACCATTCCACATTTAGTGCACCTTGGTGGACATTTACCAAAGTGGCAAACACCACAGATCTTACATTTTTTCTAAACGTCTAGTTCATAACGACTGATTCATACGAGTTGTGAAGGTATAATCATAACTAGTATATTGAATTTGATGTTATTAGTGTTTTTGATATACATTGATCTTGGATTTTGAGCTCATGGGTAAAACCCACTGAGATTATGAGTACTTAGGGCATAATATGACTTAGGATACTTGCATGGCGATCTAGTATAGCTTAGGAGTTGCGTGTTCGCGTTTACGGTACTAAATTGGAATGTTTCTATAACATGGAAGTCACCACAGAAACAAACAGGTCATGGTCAATTTTTCTTAAATACATGACCATGTTTTTATTTGAAAAATGGATTCCCACTGATTTGCTTGACATTTGGTTAGTTGGATGAAAACTAGAAGTGTCCGGATGAGCCCGGAATGGTCGTTTTACTAAACTAGGTCAAATCTAAATTTTTGCTTAAAACGTGGGTAAATAGACTTGGGTAAAAAGGTTGAATATATGATTTTACAACTTTTTACAGTGGCACGAACATAATAAAACTTCTCTTTTTGGTTTCATGTCAAAATCTTATACCATTTGGGATTTATGCTCAATTTACCGAAGGGTACGAAAGACGTTTACAACTTTCTGTTTTGATAGTTAGTCACTAAAAGTTCATTTCCCGTTGATTGGAAATAGTTCTAGGTTGTTCTTGCCCCACTTTTATGGGTAAGAGAAATACCTTTACATGTCAAAAACTCTCACCTCCTGTACTTTATAGATTTTGAGATATGACCAACTCTTCACAGCCATTTTCAGAAAAACTGAATTCAGACCAATATTTCAACATTATGCACCTAGCCCAAAACGTGCTTCAAACCCGCATATAAATGCTTGGACCATCATATAAGGTTAATGTCATGTTATTACAGTAGGTTCAAAGTATTTTGGTCAAATTTCATCTTAAGTATAGGTCTCGCCATTGCACGCAAGTTACTTGGTCATACTATGTCACGTTACTTCTAAAACGTTATTTGCTACATTGAACACTTTCTTATTACGCGTCACTATTGCATAGGTCCGTGAAGACTCCATTTCGCTCAGCCCATTTTCCTTGTGATCACTTTCTAAAGGTGAGTACATAGCCCCTTTTAGTTATTACATATTTTTACCACTCGCGGGGTGAGAAATACACATTTATGGAACACACTCATTACTTTTTTTACTTGTATGCTATTCGAGAACTTGTATGCTGCTTCCAGTGATTACTAGATACAACTATTATTTCTTAGTGTGCTCAAAAGTCCCATCATCATGAACCTTTAGTTATTTGATTACTTTGCAAAGCGCGTGTGTTATGGGTGGATCTATCGGGACTGACAATCCCCGTCCTTGTATTACGTGACGCATTGACATTTGAGGTATTACGAGTTGTTTGAACAACCACTCACTTTAGGGGCAAATTGATTACGTTAAGGTTTCGGTTTCATGAGCTAATGTATTATGAAAAATAAAATAAAAAACCAATCAAATCAAAATCAGATTCATAACCGGTCATCTAACAATCATTTAAATAGAAATCGAATAATCATCTTATTTCATATACACGTATATATGAATCTTGGATTCAATCAGGTATACCCCCAATTTCATAATTATTTTGAATTTCGACAATTTATAGCATGGATATAGTTTTGTTGGGTTTTAGGACTATGGCTTGGAATATTTATTTCACAAAACTTATATCTGAAAGTTTATTTACATTGTTTATTTTAATGTATAATCATGAATTTAAATTCTTAAGCAGGAATTGATAGAAGTTTATGTAAGTTATGATATTATATACACACAAACTGCTTGACTAAATGACTTAATGAAGATGGCTATTAAAATGAAGGTATGTGAGTGTTTATCTACACGAATCTTGTCTAGATAAATTAATAGTGCATGAATTAAGTAGTAAATGAATATCATTTTGTTTGCATGTGCAGAATGACTTTGTTTACGCCTTCAGGAAATGTGTAGAGGTGAAGGTTCACATTCTATTACTTATTTAAAGTATATATTGCACTTGGATTTGTGATTCACAACAAGGCTAATGTCATAAACCCTTTCGTATCAAAATTTTGGAGATTATTACATATGTGTAATTTAGTCAACCTACTCATGAGAAGATTATACCATTACGAGAATGATATATTTTGATTTTATTAATATTATTAATAATATTTTATGCTTTTCAATAATGTTGAACCTTTTTTCAATTTTATATAACATTTAATTTTTCTTGATTTTTAAAGGTGTCATCTGTAGGATAAAAAAGATGTCTGTAGATATAAAGATAGAGATTCAGAGATTAGAGTTCACAAAATATCTTGAAATTGAAGGTTTGTGCTTTATTTGTCTTTGCATTATGACATTTTTTTTTTGAAATTGAACAAAATAAACTGAATAACTCTCAGTTACAGTTAAAAATCATCTTTTATTTCTTAGTAGGTAATTAGTATATCTTAGTGATGGGCCATACATGTTCAAATTGAACAAATAAATGTCATTATTTCTGACTTAAGATGACTAATAGGTCAAAAGTCATACCTGGTTTCGTTAATGAGTCTGAACATCTTTATATAATAAGGTTTTTAATAAGCAATGTCAGTTTATTTTAAGTGTTTATTGTCTAGAATATATCTGGTTTTAATGGCGATATTTATTTCTTACCCAAACTAATATTTATTCCACCTAATATTTCATGTTTATGTTTTTCTTAAATTTTCCATTAATTTCATGTGTATGTGTATTAGATGTCAACCTTTTATAGTTTATACCATTCTGATTGTCGAAACAAAATTTTTTTATTGGGGTCATTATGTAGAATGGTACTTTTGATTATGAGTGGGTGATGATGATTGAAATAGATGTTTTACTCCATCTCCATTAAGGTACTTTTTTATTTTCTTTTTGATTTTTTTCAAGTAGCTATGGATAGTCTCATAATACTCATTGTTTGTTTTTAGATTGTTTCAAGTTGTATAATATGGACGGAGCAAGATTCTTAATGGAAGGTAAATTTATGATTTCATATATATTTTAGAAAAATATAGTAAGTAGTTTATATGAGTTTGTAGTTAAAGGCACAAAGTAA
Source organism: Glebionis coronaria (assembly GCA_025667525.1). Taxonomy (NCBI): domain Eukaryota; kingdom Viridiplantae; phylum Streptophyta; class Magnoliopsida; order Asterales; family Asteraceae; genus Glebionis; species Glebionis coronaria. Next base: position 318,017,357 of record CM046879.1, on the reverse strand, counting down.
ACTTACTTTAGGTGAACGGATATATGCATAGCAAAGCCTGGTGGGCAGTAGCTAGGCAGTAGCTAGAGTTTTACGTGTAAACTCTCGTGTATCTATGGGCTCATTTCATTAACCATGTCAACACCTTTGCAAATCATCTTCGCGTGTCCATAATTGTTATGGTATGAAAAATATATCATGGTTAGCCTTATAAAGAATCTATGAAGAACATCATTAGCTTACAGAATAAAAAAACCCACTCTTGCCTTTTAATACTTAGGCTGAATTTCCACCACTTCCTGTTATTATCTAATTGTTACATTTTCCAATGGCGCTTTTTTCATTTGGTATGTGTAGTTAAGAAGGACAATGTACAGGCAAGACGCTCGAGAAAGAAAAAGTTGGCTTGGTCCTTCTTGAACATGGAGATGGGACGAGGAATACTTTAATTCGAAGGAATGTTGAGGCAGAGCTACGGTATGGAAACACTTTCATCATACTTGAGAAAGTTGTATATAATCATTAATTGATACGGAATTGTCACTTTTTAAAGTAATTTTGATAATTAAATTAGTACATTCAGACTCTATCATATGGCACTTTTAGTTTATACAATGTATTTATGTAAACTGAATGTACGTGAATGGCTAATCTGCATGTTGTATTCACCTATCACATAGTTTGTTGTATTACGAGTACCACCAAAATATGTTTCAAAATGAGAAATTATTGGAAAAAAATGAAAATGCACGTGCCTACCGTAACTCGCACACATACTGCAACATTTAAGGTTTTCAAGTTCTAATGGTTATGCAACTTTTAATGTTTGCAATAGTGTTGCAACAGTGGGTATAAGTTCAACAAATACCCCTTTAGTTCACCATTATGCCATAATCTGTTTATCATTCTCAGTTGACCTTCTCAATCCAAACAGTCAATCTGATAATGTGTTGTATCAAAATGAGATATTCAGATTTCCTTATTTCTAATCTCTTATGTACGCCCCTCGAACATATGTTTGTAAAGTATTTATTTTTTTATACACTTATGAATGGTCAATATTGTCACAAACTAGATAGAAAATTTGAGCTATAAGTGAAAAATGTAACCCCAAAAAAGTATAAAGTTGACCGTCGAAGAGTTCAAACATGAAATTCTAAAGAGTTATATTAATGGTTTTGTTTTTCATCTTACTTTATAAAAAATATAACTGAACGTCTTATGTGCAGCTCAAACCTGCAAAAGCTATAGGTAAGATGACTCTCGAGGAAGCTACAACCGACTTTGAAAACGTGATCGACTTCCTAATGGACTTTGATAAGGACAAGTCATCTGGAAGCTAAGCTATTACATAGTACATTATTGAATTGTCACTAATTTTTGAGATTTTCTTATTACAGTAATGTGGACCATTTATATGTTGTACATTATATAATTTACATCTCAGAACTAGAAGTGTGGAGTCAGTGGATCGAGGTATATGTTTGATCTACATTTTACGCCCAGACATCTTCGTTGTATCTTCAAGTTATTACCAGGAGGATGAATTCATATTTCGAGTGGTAAGCTGCAATATGTGGGAGCGAACACCATCAGCATAAAATCTGTAGCACTGTTTGAAATTACCATTGATCGAGAAAATGGTGTGCATTAGACAAGTTACATTGTTATTGTAAACTGTGTACTAGACGTATTACATGTGAAAATGATATGATATTTAGTTGGCTATGTATGTCTCACATATTACAATATATTGCTTATCAAAACTCAAAAAGATCCTTAAATATCTATATAAACATCTAATAAGCAGCCAAATATTCAAACAAGTTTGAACAAACAGATTACTAGAGAAAAAATGTATAAAAAAGACATTAGATTAACAATGTTATGAAAAGGGTCAAAAAACGCACTTCCATCTAGAAGACTGAATGTTGAATCATAAATAGACGATTAACCTTTGGACATATATTCATGCTCTATGGAGTTTTTTTTATTTCGGCATTACTTATATTTTTATTGAATAATTCTTCGCATCTTCTAACTTTACAAATATATATTTGGAGCTCGTCGCCCAACGGGCGGGTCTTGTAGCTAGTTAAATTATAAATGATTCGACTAGTTTTATTAATTAAAAATATGATTTTTTAAAATGATTTAAATGATTCATGAAACCTTGGGAACTTTCTATTTTAGACAACTTCTAGTTTAGGAAACTTTCTATTTTTAGCAGGTTACTATTTACAGTAATATTTTAATATTAGAATACATATTATACAGTAATCAGGAGTACATAAAATACACTAATCATTAAATATTAAAGATAGTCAGAGTTATCAGATTATACCCAAAACAGTACAACAATACATGAACATAATAAATCAAGTTAAGAACAGTAAGAATCAGTAACAGTAAATAGTAATCAGACAACTCATTCATGTCCCTTATTCGTGTAGCTATTGTGAAGTCAGAATAGGAGTTTCGTCTGTTTTCCTTTCAGTCAATCACTGGACACCAAGTACGGATTTCCCGTCCTTCAGTATGGACTTCCTTTCCTATGCTTGATAAGGATTTCTCGTCTGCAGCCAAATGTTTTCCCTAGTATATGTTATAAACATTACATTAATTACCTTGATAACTATGTTAAATTACATGAGCTTTATATACATGCATGACCAGTTATTACTAGTTACGGAGGTACCGTAACCATGACAATTGAGGCACCGGTGTCATGTCTCCTCTACGGGGGAGTGATTTCTCGCAGCGTCCCTTTATTTCAGCTTGGCCATTTATCAGTATTATCAGCGGGGCTTATGGATGGATCCTAGTTTATCGGTTTATAGGTTTTCAGGTGAATGTGTTGTGTGTTCTACATCTTTCACATTGGAGTTGATCCCTCCACCCAACTTATCAGTTAGAGGTCACCCCTCTAATGCATGAAGAGGTCACCCCTCTATGTATTCATGCATACATTGTTGCAGTACATGACCTATATAAGCTCTTGGCTCTTAAAATATAGTAATTTCATGTTTTCATATTAAACAGTTAATAGTTTAGCTTTACAAATTTTAAACCAGGTTTTCCAGGACATACATAGTTTTCCGCTGCATTTATTTATCAGTCTTTCAGCTTCAGTACCTTCTTTTATCTATTCAACTTAGTATTCCAGATCTTGCTTTTATATTTTAGATATTCATATCATGTCATTATGTCCGTTCACTGAGCGTATTTCTCAGCCGTATTTTCTTTCCATGACTCATGCGGCAGGTACCCAAGGACGGACTTGAGCATTTAGCGAACGTGCATAGGATGGGAGATACCTTATACTTCTATTCCTTTTGTATTTCATTTACTTCATGCAAATTTATGAGTTTATGTTTGGGAACTGATAGGTGTGTAAACACCCATCCTTTTACCACTTAATTCTGGCTAAAACAAGACCAAAACATGTAATTAATATCATTTGTTTGGAATTATGCGTGGTTTTTGTGTTTATTGTGATTTCAGAGCTAACCGGATGAATATTAAAGAAAACATGGGATTGCACGGGTTTTATCAAGGAAAAAGACTCAAGATAAAGTCTATTGTCCAAGACGTGCAAACGATTTGAAGTCACTAGGCCTATTCGAAGATTTATCGAAGAAAAGGACTAAAGACGGAAGATTTTCATAAGTCGAAGAAACTCAAGTCTATTTAACGAATAAATTAAAAGACGAGTTGGATTTAATCGACAACAAATCCCGAATCAGAATCGAAAACGTCAACTTTTCTGAAAAGACGAGAAGACAAGAAGAAAGGGAGAAAGCCCACTCACCAACCAACCACTAGGAGTATAAATAGACACTCCCTTCACACAATTAGGGAGTTAGTTCATTTTTTCTTCTCCAGTTCTTTGTAGTTCGTCCCATCACCAACTCCATTAGGGAGTTTGGTGATTTTCATCTTTTTCTTTTCATCTTGTAATCTTTAATCATTAACCTTGTTACTTTTTCATTAATCAATCCATTCCATCTTTCTATTCATCTTGTTCTTTATCATTTTTATTGCAAGTTTCTAAGTTTCTTATTTGATTCAAGTTTGATTTCAAAAAGTTGTTGATTTAGTGTTTTTATTGGTGGGATTTGTTCCTTATGGTATGTTAATGATTATTGGTTAGTTTGGTAAAACCTTTTTAAGTATTAGAGTTGATTTTGAGTTAATTTCGTGTCCCTGTTTAACTCGCTGCTGTTACTGTTCTTCATCTCCCAGACTTTCCGAATAGGACATTTTGAGTTTCCCTTATTCGGAACATTTTCAAATATTCCGAATAAGGGTGTTTTCGTTTCATTACTCGGAATATCCTGGATATTCCGCATAGCCGTTTCTCAGGTTCCTTATTCGGAACATTTTTCCGAATAGCCTTTATATTCCGAATAGGCTTTACTTTCCGAACAAGCTAATTTTTCCGCATGGTCATATATTCCGAATGACCTTAATTTTCCGCATAGACTTGATTTTTCCGAATAGACCACTTTTCCGAGTAAGCCTATTTTCCGCATAGAGCAGTACTTTCCGAATAGGCATGTTTTTCCGAATGAGAGTATTTTCCGCATAGACAATATTTTCCGAGTAAGCCTATTTTCCGCATAGAGCAGTACTTTCCGAATAGGCATGTTTTTCCGAATGAGAGTATTTTCCGCATAGACAATATTTTCCGAATAGCCATCTTTCCGCATAGAGTATTATATTCCGAATAGCATTAGTTTTCCGCATGAGGCAAGTTTTCCGAATAAGACATATATTCCGCGTAGATGCCAACATTCCGAATGGTGTTTTATTCCGCGTAGGGTCTTCTTCAGTAAGAGTTATTTTTCAGATTATTATTTGTTGATTGTTTTAAGTTTACTTCATTACCATTTTATTTACTTACCTGTTTAGTAGAATAGAAAACCAAATCCACTTTTTGTCACCAAGAACAAATCATTCCACTTTTAACTGAGATCAATTCGAGAGGATTCCGAGAATTCGAACTTTTTCACCATACTAAAAAGCTAGTATTAAATGGCGCCGCTGCCGGCTCCTCTCGTTAAGATCAAAAGTTTTTTGTAGAACTTGGATTTTGGGATCCGTTCCCCGTGAACGTTACTTTTTCAAAAATTTTCAAAAACAACTAAAAAAATATAAAATTTTCAAAAATCCTAAAAAATTAAAAAACAATAAAAACCAAAAATATTTTTTCTTTGTTTTTCTTTGTTTGTTCTTTTGCAGGTGTATGCGCACTCGATCCACGTCCTATCAAGAGCCCGAGCCTCTCGATAACTTAGACATGGCTGGTGTACAAAACAACAATAACATACCACCTCCGAACAACAATAATAACAACAACAACCCGCCTTTCAACAACATGAACAATAACAACAACAATGAGCACCTTCCGGATAATCGACCAATGATTGAATTGCTGCAAGCTCATGTTGATGGCAACACGGATCCAATTGTTATACCACCAATTGCCGCCAACAATTTCGAGCTCAAGTCAGGCTTTATCCAGATGGTCTCCGCTCAGCCGTTCTTGGGACGCACCATTGATGACCCACATGACCATATCAAGAGATTTCTACAACTCACCAACACGGTCAAATTCAATGGAGTTCCACAGGAGGTTATAAGGTTACAACTTTTTCCCTTTTCTTTAGAGGGACAAGCCCGGCATTAGCTTGCTAAGGAACCGCCACAGAGTATTCTCTCGTGGACGGATTTGGAAACTAAGTTTATCAATTACTTTTTTCCACCCTCTCGTACTACCGCTTTGCGGAATGAAATTATAAATTTTGAACAAAAGTACGATGAGTCTTTCAGTGAATCTTGGGATCGTTTCAAAGATCTTTTAAGAAAATGCCCACAACATGGTTTTACCAAAGTACATCAAATAAATACTTTTTACAATGGTTTAAGCATGAGTGACCAAGATTCACTGAATAGTGCCTCAGGGGGTAATTTATTGGCTAAGACTTCCAATGCTGCTTAGGATATCATTGAGAATAAATCTCGTGTGCAAACCAAGAGCGTTAGGACCAATGTTGCTAGTGCTAGCACTAATGATAGCGACAAGCGATTGGACAAACTCACTACGCTTCTTGAAACGCTTGTCACCCACACCGTCAGCAACAACAACAGCAACAACGCCAAGAACGCACAAGTCAACGCTGTCAGCCAACCTTGTGAGATATGCGGTGGTCCCCACTCCTACACAACCTGTACCGCTACCCAAGATTACCCTGCTGAGAATGTGAATGCGGCATATGGCACCTACCAACAACCTGCTTATCAAGCAAAACCCCAAGGTGACCGTAACTTGCTTAGCTACCGCAACAACAACTATCTTTCACCACCTGGCTTTCCTCCTACCAACACAAACCAACAACAAAACCTTAACCGCCCTCCTCAACAACAACAACAGCCTCGACAACCATACATCCCACCTCACAAACAGCAACAACCACCTCAAAGAAACAATCAAGTCTACCAACAACCTGCTTACCAACCACCTGCATACAATGCTCCTCCCAACCAACCCACCGCTCTTCACCAAGAAGTGGAAACTTATATGAGGACTAATGATGCGATAGTGGGAAATCTTTAGAGAGAAGTGCTCAACCTGAAAGCCGATTTGGTAAAGCAAGGAAATGATTTGAGAGCCGATATGCGGAACACGTTGGATAGTCAGACGAATGACTTGAGGAACATGATGGCTAGTTTCTTCCAAAGTAGTCAACCCTCTTCTTCGGGTACTCTTCCGAGTAACACCGTTGCGAACCCAAGAGGGGAGATGAAAGCAATCACCACTCGAAGTGGTAAAGGTACCAAGGAACCCGAGCTTCCTATACCTCCACCGGTGATTGTGACTCAGGAGAACGAGTCGCCTGCTCCTATTCCTCCTCCTTCTCCTTCCCCAATTTCTCCACCTCTTCTTTCTACCCCTCCTCCACCCGTGGTTGTGAGTGACCCTATTCCCCTAAAGCCTTCCTCTTCTTCCAATATACCTTATCCTTCAAGGTTGAGGAAAGAGAAGCAAAAGAGCAAGGATGATATTCAGGTTTCTAACTTTCTTAAAATGTTTAAACAACTGAATTTCAATATCTCCTTCGCTGAGGCTCTCGCTCACATGCCCAAGTATGCTAAAATGTTTAAAGATCTTTTGAGCGACAAGGAAAAGCTCCTCGACATTGCCAACACCCAACTTAATGAGAACTGCTCTGCAGTGCTCTTAAGGAAATTGCCAACCAAGCTTGGTGATCCGGGTCGTTTTCTTATCCCTTGCAATTTCCCGGGAGTAGAGAATTGCATGGCCCTAGCCGATCTAGGTGCCAGTATTAATCTCATGCCTCTAAGTGTTTGGAAGCAATTATCTCTCCCAGAGCTAGTCCCCACTAAAATGACTTTGGAATTGGCCAACCGTACGGTTGCTTATCCAGTGGGGATAGCCGAAGATGTTATTGTAGGAGTCGACAAATTCACCTTTCCTGCTGATTTTGTTGTCGTCGACTACGAGATGGACCCCCGTGTGCCACTTATTGTTGGTCGTCCATTCTTAAGGACCGGTCGCACTCTCATTGATGTTGAAGCCGGTGAGCTTATCATGAGAGTGGGTGACGATAAAGTAGTCTTCAACATGGGAAAGTTGTCTAAACAACCTTATTCATATGAGAGTGTTAATTGTATTGACGTTCTCGATGAGGCTTGTGAAGAACACTTTAATGATGCTTGCAAAAGTATTCCTACCTCTCTTCCCACTGTTGAGACCGTGTCCTCTATTGATTCATCGTTGTCTCTATTTGGAGATAGTGATTTATTCTGGAACAATCTTGAAGCTACCATGGGAGATGCGAATTTAGCTACTAATGATTCTCCCACCGAGGGGGATGAAGACATGAGTTTCTTTGACAATCTTCTCACCGAAGACAATCCTTCGCCTCCATCTCCCACGGTTATTGCTATCGATGCCACGACTTTGAAAACGCCTCCCGTCGAAAATCCTCCGGATTTGGAACTAAAGGAGTTGCCGCCACATCTCGAGTACGTGTTCCTTGACGACAACATGAAATCGCCCGTCATTATTGCAACGGATTTGAAAGATGAAGAGAAGACTCGCCTCGTCGCTGTGTTGAAAGATCACAAGAAGGCTATCGCTTGGAAGATTTCCGATATTCGTGGAATTGATCCTCACTTCTGCACGCACAAAATTCTCATGGAGGACGACTATAAGCCCACTATTCAAAGCCAACGGAGGGTGAATCCAAAAATACATGAAGTCATCAAAACAGAGGTTATCAAACTTCTTGATGCGGGTATGATTTACCCTATTTCGGATTCCCCGTGGGTTAGTCCAATCCATTGTGTGCCCAAGAAGGGCGGAATAACCGTTGTTCCCAATGAACACAACGAGTTAATTCCCACTCGTCTCATTACTGGGTGGAGAGTTTGTATAGACTACCGCAAACTCAATGATGCCACGAGAAAGGATCATTTCCCTCTACCTTTCATGGACCAAATGCTTGAACGATTAGCCGGTAATGAATATTACTGCTTTCTGGATGGTTTCTCGGGTTATTTTCAAATACCCATCGATCCCCAAGATCAAGAGAAGACTACATTCACTTGTCCCTATGGCACTTTCGCTTACAAAAGAATGCCTTTTGGCTTATGTAATGCGCCCGGGACTTTCCAAAGGTGCATGTTAGCTATCTTCCATGACATGGTTGAACAAACCATGGAAGTCTTCATGGATGATTTCTCGGTCTTCGGGGATTCCTTCTCTGCTTGCCTTGCCAATTTAGAACGTATGCTAAAGCGGTGTGAAGACACTCGCCTTGTTCTAAATTGGGAAAAATGCCATTTTATGGTAAAAGAAGGCGTCGTGCTTGGACATAAGATTTCGAAAGCCGGTCTTGAAGTTGACCGTGCTAAAGTCGATGTCATCGCTAAGTTGCCTCCACCTTCCACGGTGAAGGGTGTGAGAAGTTTCTTGGGTCATGCGGGCTTCTACCGTCGATTTATCAAAGACTTTTCTCAAATCGCTCGCCCGATGACCCACCTCTTGGAAAAAGATACTCCTTTTATCTTTTCCAAAGAGTGCCTTGACGCCTTTAACTCACTTAAGGATAAGCTAACTAAGGCACCCGTCTTGGTTACCCCTAATTGGGAGCTTCCCTTTGAGTTGATGTGCGATGCTAGCGATTTTGCTATTGGAGCGGTTCTTGGACAAAGAGTGAACAAACACTTCCAACCGATCCATTACGCTAGCAAGACAATGACAAGGGCACAATTGCATTATACGACAACCGAAAAAGAGCTTTTAGCTGTTGTCTATGCTTTTGAAAAATTCCGCCCCTATCTTGTCCTTTCCACCACCATTGTGTACACCGATCATTCCGCGCTGAAGTACTTGTTGACAAAGCAAGATTCCAAACCTAGACTTCTTCGCTGGGTTTTGCTGCTCCAGGAATTTAAAATCGACATCCGCGATAAAAAAGGAGCAGAAAACTTAGCCGCGGATCATCTTAGTAGACTTGAGGATCCATACCAAGGGGATCATCCGACCAAAGAAATCAATGATTCTTTTCCCTTGGAGACCTTAATGTCTATAAACTCGAAGCCGAATGAAACCCCGTGGTTTGCGGACTTTGCAAACTATTTGGCGGGTGGAATTCTCAAGGAAGGGTTGACGTCCCAGCAAAAGAAGAAGTTCTTTACTGATATTAAGACTTACTTTTGGGACGACCCTTACCTATTCAAACAATGTGCTGATTTGATAATTCGCCGATGTGTTGATGGACCGGCAGCGTCGGACATCCTTGATGCTTGCCATAAAGGACCCACCGGTGGTCACTTTGGTCCCAACTACACCGCTAAGAAAGTGTTTGATTCGGGATTTTATTGGCCCTCCATATACCGTGATGCTCACGATATGGTTAAAAGATGTGATGTTTGCCAAAAGCAAGGCAAAATCACACATAAAGACGAGATGCCTCAGAATTTCATTCAAGAGTGTGAAATTTTTGATGTTTGGGGTATCGACTTTATGGGGCCATTCCCTTCGTCTAAAGGAAACAAATACATCCTTGTAGCCGTTGACTACGTTTCAAAGTGGGTTGAAGCCAAAGCTTTGCCTACTAATGACGCAAGGGTGGTTTGTAACTTTTTGAAAGCTTTATTCGCTAGATTCGGTGTGCCTCGCGCCATTATTAGTGATCGTGGGACTCATTTCTGCAATGACCAATTTGCTAGAGTCATGGCTAAGTACGGTGTAAATCATCGTCTTTCCACAGCCTACCACCCACAAACTAATGGCCAGGCTGAAATATCCAACCGAGGTCTAAAGCGAATTTTGGAAAGAACCGTGGGAGAGCATCGTGCCGCATGGGCTGATAAACTCGATGATGCTTTGTGGGCTTTCCGTACTGCTTACAAGACCCCGATCGGCTGTACGCCTTATCGTCTTGTGTACGGGAAAGCGTGCCACCTCCCCATTGAGTTGGAGCACAAGGCTTATTGGGCCTTGAAGTGGGCTAATTTTGATATAAACAAAGCCGGTGACCTACGCAAGATCCAACTCAATGAGCTAAATGAACTTCGGAATGAGGCTTATGAAAATTCTTTGATCTATAAGGAACGAACTAAGCTCATTCACGACTCCAAGATCAAAAACCGAGAGTTCCATGTTGGAGACAAAGTCTTACTTTTTAACTCTCGGTTGAAAATCTTTTCGGGCAAGCTCAAATCTCGTTGGTCCGGCCCATTCACCATCGCCCAAATTTTTCCATATGGTACTCTCGAGCTCGCTCAACCTAATGGTCCGAATTTTAAGGTGAATAGCCAACGAGTGAAGTTATACTTTGGTGAGGACACCTCTAAGGAGGTGATTCCATCCCTCACCACGTTCCCCATGAACTAAATTTGGGTCGAGTCAGGCTCGTGACTCGGTTATCAAAAACAAGCGCTCCTCGGGAGGCAGCCCGAGTATCTATCCCTTTAACCCCCTAAGTGTAGGGGAGGACCTATTTTGCTCGTTTGTGTGGTGATGTGCTTACAGGGATAATTGCAATCTTGGAAATCTTTGAAGAACCGTGCTCCCGTGTTATCCGAAATCCGGTTCTATCTCTCAACTATCGTGATTCAATTTTCTTCATACTCACATTTGAAATTGATCACTTTAGTCGTCTCTTCCTTAACTCGAGTTAACCAACGTGCACAATGTCATAAGTGTAGGGGAGACTTTTCCCACATGCTTAAACATTGAGGACAATGTTTATCTTAAGTGTAGGGGAGACTTCTATCGAAGTTTTAAGTGGACTTTTCCATGAAAATGCCTTCAATTAACCGGAAAATCCTATTTTTCAGCATTTTTCAAATTTTTTATTAACTTTGGCCATTTAGTCGTAATTTTTTAATTTTTATCATTGCTTTCATATGTATATATCCCGCAATAAAGTCAAAAATATTAATAAAGTGGTGTAGCTAGTTTAGGAATCTTTGACATATTAAGCCCGTTGCGTTTATTTTGACTCAACCCGAATAGACTTATCCAAGTTTATTCTAACTAGTATCCTTAACCATATAGACCTTAATTGGTTTATTAGGCTAAGTATCCACGAGTCTCATTACTTGAGATTTTAAATTGTGGAGGACGAGAAATGATAGAGTCAATTATAAGTCGGTATTCTTGCGCAAGCTCACTTGGTGTAATTATTTGCCTATTCTCCCATCACTTGCTAATAATTTATCTGCAATAAGTAAGGTCTTACGATTTTAAAAGTTACTTAGCTTCTAGCCCAAGATCGTTTAAAAGTTGCTCGGTAATGATAAGAGTTCATAGCCAAGGCATAACTTATGAAGCGGGGCGCGAAGATTGGCGAGTCCGAAAAGGCCCTAACAAGGCATGAGGATTCAATTTTATTGCTGAAGATCCAAAGTGATGTGGAAAGCATTATTCCTAAAGTCAATATGAAGGATCAAGACTCACGACGAAAAGCAATCAACTCCCATAAAGATCATGGAGAAGTCTATCCGAAAAGACCCTAACAAGGTATGAGGATAAATAGATCCAAGTCCGAAAAGGAGGCGGATCGTTGTATCTCAAAATCCCAATTAGAGATTGAAGAAATAATCATGAAGTCGTGGTCAACAAAGTTGGAGTACCCCTCAAAAGTCTCCAAGTGAAGAAACTCTATTATGATGAGAAGACCATTATCTCAAGAACGTCTCTCGAAGATATGAAGTATGAAGTACATGCCAAATATCGGCCCGAGAAAGGTCTCAAATCGTGAACCAAGTTATGCCAAGATATGAACTTTTTGATATCCCGAGAAGCAGTTTTAAGAGATTTTGTCCTTTAGCTAACTATTGATCAAATCGTCCTACTTTGCTTTCAGCCCTAATAAACTATCGAATAAGTCCAAAAATGCATCTTCATGATCATTCTAAGACAAAAATAAAATATAAGAGATACACCTAGGAATAAGGGAGTTTAAGCATTTAATTAAGCCATGTGTGTAAGTGTTTGATTTACTAACTTATAATAACAATGATCTCGTTTTTAAGCTTAGTTTGGGGAACGTGAAACTTGAGGGTGATAAATCTTCGCAACACCAAAGCCCTAATAGAAGTCTTTGATTTCTTTACAAGTTATTTCATTTCTTTTTGTTTATCTTAAAGTTTTTATTTCGATTCTTAATTAGTAGTATTTGAATAAGGCCAAGGTTGATTGATTATGAGAAAAATGTAAAATTGCTTTATCACTAAGCATTGCATGAGGGCATGGCAATGGTTAAGTGTAGGGGATTTGATAGGTGTGTAAACACCCATCCTTTTACCACTTAATTCTGGCTAAAACAAGACCAAAACACGTAATTAATATCATTTGTTTGGAATTATGCGTGGTTTTTGTGTTTATTGTGATTTCAGAGCTAACCGGATGAATATTAAAGAAAACATGGGATTGCACGGGTTTTATCAAGGAAAAAGACTCAAGATAAAGTCTATTGTCCAAGACGTGCAAAAGATTTGAAGTCACTAGGCCTATTCGAAGATTTATCGAAGAAAAGGACTAAAGACGGAAGATTTTCATAAGTCGAAGAAACTCAAGTCTATTTAACGAAGAAATTAAAAGACGAGTTGGATTTAATCGACAACAAATCCCGAATCAGAATCGAAAACGTCAACTTTTCTGAAAAGACGAGAAGACAAGAAGAAAGGGAGAAAGCCCACTCACCAACCAACCACTAGGAGTATAAATAGACACTCCCTTCACACAATTAGGGAGTTAGTTCATTTTTTCTTCTCCAGTTCTTTGTAGTTCGTCCCATCACCAACTCCATTAGGGAGTTTGGTGATTTTCATCTTTTTCTTTTCATCTTGTAATCTTTAATCATTAACCTTGTTACTTTTTCATTAATCAATCCATTCCATCTTTCTATTCATCTTGTTCTTTATCATTTTTATTGCAAGTTTCTAAGTTTCTTATTTGATTCAAGTTTGATTTCAAAAAGTTGTTGATTTAGTGTTTTTATTGGTGGGATTTGTTCCTTATGGTATGTTAATGATTATTGGTTAGTTTGGTAAAACCTTTTTAAGTATTAGAGTTGATTTTGAGTTAATTTCGTGTCCCTGTTTAACTCGCTGCTGTTACTGTTCTTCATCTCCCAGACTTTCCGAATAGGACATTTTGAGTTTCCCTTATTCGGAACATTTTCAAATATTCCGAATAAGGGTGTTTTCGTTTCATTACTCGGAATATCCTGGATATTCCGCATAGCCGTTTCTCAGGTTCCTTATTCGGAACATTTTTCCGAATAGCCTTTATATTCCGAATAGGCTTTACTTTCCGAACAAGCTAATTTTTCCGCATGGTCATATATTCCGAATGACCTTAATTTTCCGCATAGACTTGATTTTTCCGAATAGACCACTTTTCCGAGTAAGCCTATTTTCCGCATAGAGCAGTACTTTCCGAATAGGCATGTTTTTCCGAATGAGAGTATTTTCCGCATAGACAATATTTTCCGAGTAAGCCTATTTTCCGCATAGAGCAGTACTTTCCGAATAGGCATGTTTTTCCGAATGAGAGTATTTTCCGCATAGACAATATTTTCCGAATAGCCATCTTTCCGCATAGAGTATTATATTCCGAATAGCATTAGTTTTCCGCATGAGGCAAGTTTTCCGAATAAGACATATATTCCGCGTAGATGCCAACATTCCGAATGGTGTTTTATTCCGCATAGGGTCTTCTTCAGTAAGAGTTATTTTTCAGATTATTATTTGTTGATTGTTTTAAGTTTACTTCATTACCATTTTATTTACTTACCTGTTTAGTAGAATAGAAAACCAAATCCACTTTTTGTCACCAAGAACAAATCATTCCACTTTTAACTGAGATCAATTCGAGAGGATTCCGAGAATTCGAACTTTTTCACCACACTAAAAAGCTAGTATTAGGAACCAATGTTTGATTCAGGTTTTCCTTTATGGTCATGTATGTTTTATTACATATTACTTTGCATGCTTTAATGACACGTCATAAATACACGTAACGATCCACTTATTAAAGTGGGGTGTTACAGTTATGATATCAACGCCCAAGGTTCGACCTGTAGGCTCTAAAACTTGACACGTGACTAGTGGGTAGTCACTAGGAACTTCCTAGATTTTGGCGTTTGTTATCTTCCATGTTTCTCATGCATTTATCAGTAAGTTTTCTTGAAATTTTGACTAAGTAAAAGGTTGGTACAAGACTAACCATATTTAGTCGCATGTGCTTTTCAGTCGAATTTTGTTTTGGTGAACCGACCCATAGGCGTTCACCTTTGATCATTCAGATTTTGCTTTGGTAAACTGACCCATAGGCGTTTACCCTTACTCATGTCAGATTCATGTTTTCCAGTAGAATGTTATTTGGTGAACCGACCCATATGCGTTCACCACTGCTCAGGTCAAAATTTCATGCTTTTTAGTCAAAGGTTGTTTTGTGAACCGACCCATAGGCGTTCACCTTTGTTCATACCATGATGTTTCATTGAAGTTTGACTAGTATGGATTGGACAACATCCATCCACATTTAGTCCCAGATTGTAAATTTCTATACATGAAAGTTCTCGTAAAATTTTGACAAGTATGGATCGAACCAAAATCGTCCATACTTAGTCACATGTCTTATCCTTGAATTTTGTGGATTTAACCATAGTCATCCACACCAGTTGATGTTAAATCTTAGTTGATTATCCTTTTATGTTCTTTGTAACAGTTAAGTTTTCATACTCTCACGTGGATGTCGTTTCCATGCAGATTAAGTTTCATATCTCCATATGAGAATTATGTTTTCAGCAAGGTGATGATGTTTTCATGCTAAGATACAGAAGGATTACAGTAAAATTCTGTTTTCATGATAAATGATGATTGGTCTTCATCAATCATGTCTTCATGCAGACCATTGATGAAACTCTGTTTAATCATACTTTGAGCCTCTATACAACCAGCATTAAGTCTACACAAAAATTGCCAGGCTGTCATGTTACTTTTTTCAGTTTGGTTGCTAACCGTTTAAATCAATTTATTTTCCTTTGATCATATCAGACGATTGACACAAGTATCTATCATTCCAAAAAAATTTGCCATCGGTGCCATGTACAGTATCTCATGTATACTCCATGTACATTGTCTCAGGTATACTCCATGTACAATATTTCATGTGTACTTCATATACAGTATTCCAGGTCTACTCTATGTACCTCACTTCATGTGTATTGTTAATCAATCCTCAGTCATCTCAGGCCTTTTCCACTTGTCGATATTCAACCAGATGTTGATGCTACTCATAAGTTGGAGATTTTACAAGATACTTATGCTGCTCATACTTTGGAGACTTTACAAGATGCGGATCCTGCACATACCTTGGAGATTTCATAAGATGCTGATGTTGTTCATAATATGAATATTTTACAGAGCAAGGACGGAGACCATTGATTTGAAATTCCAGACAAGAATATACTTCAACCATCAGACGCTACCATTTCACTTCCATGCCTTTACCTCCTCGGTTAGATGTCACACGTCACTCTCAACTATTCTTTCAGTCAGAAGGGTAGGAACCAGTACCCAGCCGGCCACTCATCAGAATAATTACATGAACCGTGATCAGACTGACAATCACGTGCTAATAATTAATCAGTCAGTAACCATTAGAACTCCGAAACGGACGTGACCAGAAATACAGAGGTCAGCATGCTAACCGGTCCGCCAATCCTAACAGTAACAAAAAAATTTCAACCTTGTCTAGATCCACCTACTAAAACACATGTAAGACATCAGTCAAGACACATGTCTCAAGTACCATTTCGAAAGACACTTTTCAGGACACCGGTCATGATACATGTCATACGAATATCTTCTCAAGGCACGAGTCAAGACTCATAACTCCAGTATGCCTTCTAAACCAAGTCTTTAGTAACTCATGGTACCCTCCAAGGGGGTATACCCGTTTTGTTATACCACGCATAAATCAGACCATTAAAGATTCAGTTACCACCACTAGAGTATTGTCCAAGTTAGACACGCAGTGTTCGTTCTGTGAGATTACAGACGAACACATTCAGTGAAAGTTGCAACGTTTACTTCACGTATTCACATGTCATCTTTATCTTAAATCAGGTATTACCTACCTCCCAGCCAGAAAAGACTCCACAGTATCACCCATATTTATAAAGGTTTTTCTTTTAGTTGAAGACAAGATCCGTTTTACTAACTCCTGAATATGTTCAGTATAGTTCATGCCAGAAAAATCAGTATAAATTGTTTCTGCTTTACCAGCGCGTGAACTATTATTCGATAGTTGCGAAAACTTTCTAGCTATCAGTTATGACCCGATTTCTGAAGTTACTTAAATCCATGATCAGCAAATTATTCTTGATTTTCAGATGTAGTTCCAACAGGGTTTCTAGAAATACCTCCTTAACCACGAGACGGAGTTTAACATCGAGCTTGTCTCAAGGACAAAACCTGTTTTCAAAACTCCTTATCGTAGGGATCCAGCTGAGTAAAAAAGGTTGCAGGATTAGCTTCAAAGTTCCTAGCACGAGGCTTTATTCGCCGAGTGCACCACCATGAGGTGCATCGTTTCTGTCTGTCAGGAAGAAGGCCAGTAACATGAGATTATGTATCGACCATCGAAAATTTGACAAGATCACCATTCATAACCAATATTCATTCCACGTATCCGATGAGTTACAAGGTCTTAAACGTTCTTTCCAAAAACACTTCACGATCACGCTGCCATCAGTGATGAGAGACAGAACAAGACATTTCCAAGACTGCTTTTGCACACGTTATGGTCTCTTTAAAATTTTGATTTATGCTACTGAGCTCGCAAATGCTCCAGCTATATCACGAAATTAATGAAACAAATTTTCCATGAATTCTTAGACAAGTTCGCCAGTATATTCATCGATAACATCCTGATCAGCTAAATTCTAGAGAAGAACATGAGAATCATCTTTTCATGATCCTGCAGATTCTCCGATAGAAGAAAATTATATACGCAGCTTTCCAGATGTGAGTTCCAGATGAACAAGGTGGTATTTCTGAGTCACCCTATTTCAGCATGAAGAAATTTCAGAAATACTACAAAGGTGAAGGCCATCACCACATGGTGACGACCGACGTTTGTGACTGAAGTACGATGTTTTCTAGAACTCGGTTGGTTATTACCGCAGAAATTGCTGACAGATCCCACGATTAGCTTTCCATGACTATGCTTACGCATAAAGGAGAGGACCTACACTAAAATTTTGTATTCCATAAGATCCTACGCGAGGAGAGATCTAATGTACCGAGACTCATAACTCTTTCATGACTATTCACCCAGATTCCATCAGAACGTACCATAATCCCAGGCAGAACTTTGATAATACATTGATGCAGCTAGGTTCATATCTAGATGCCTGACATACCGCATGTTCAAGATAAAACGCCGTCATGCTAGTGAGTTATTACAACCGTTAGAAATTCTGAACCGAAATGAGACAAGATTTCATGAAGGTTGTTATCAGTTACCACATACTCAGAAGAAGTATGATACTATCTAAGTCATTGTCGACCATTTAACCAGCCTACACGTTTTCTTTCATCCGAAAGGATTACAAAGTAGTGGACCTGCAGAAATTTCAGCAGTAAATCGTACGATTTCAAGGTATTCCATAAACAATCATGTCAGATAGAAATTCACGTTTGCGAATCACGCTCACGTTCATGTTCATGATCACGTGCGCGTTCACATTCACTTCACGTGTACGTTCACCTTCACGTTTACGTCTCACGTTCAGATTATGATATTGTTTCAGTCCATATTTGTGCAATCTCATGATTTAAGTTCACATCCGCGTTCATGACATTGTTCACATTCAGGTTCGTGTTCCATCTCGCGATAGACGTTTCACAGCTTGTTACTGAATACGGTTACAGAAAGCTTAAGAAACCAGACTCAAGTTTAGCACGGCTTTTCCATACCCAGGCAGACGTTTCACGTCTCAGGCCGTATCGTTTGGCATTCCTTCCTCATTCAGCATACGTTCATGATATGTCCATGTATCACGTTCATAATATATTTCACGTATCATGTTCACAGTATGTTTCACGTACCACGTTCACGATATATTCCATGCACAACGTTCATCAGATGATCGTGAACCACGTTCAAAATTGCTCACGTAGCACGTTCACAATTGTTCACGTAGTTTGTTTCAATACGTCTTCAGTACCTTTACTCAGAGATATAAATGTTATCTTTTCAGGTTAATTGTACGTATCGTTTCATGTATCCTACATGTTATAGCTTACTCATTCGACCAAATTCAGAAAATCCATCTTAAGTATGGAACCAGAAACTTTTTAGAATCGTCAGGACAAGGTCATTAAGACCAAGATGTTCATTGTGTCAAGATTTCTGAAGGAACCGTTTTGAGCAGGAAGCCACTTGGAACGGAGTAGTCCATCCGGACTTCTCATCCTTTTCCTTCAATAATTCAGTTATGTTCTTTCAGTCATGTTATGTTCCATATTTTCTTTAAGTCATGTGATGTTCCATGTCCTCTTCAGTCATGTCACGTTGCATGTTCTCGTCAGCCATGTCACGTTCATATCCCTTCAGCTTACATGTCTTTTCAGCTTTTGTATCCTTTTAGCTTTTATAACCCAGTAGCTTATTACCTTAATTCGAGGACGAATTTTCCTTTTAGAGAGGGAGAATTGTAAAACCGCAGCATTATCATGTCTCTAATTCGAGGACGAATTATTTTTTTAGAGGGGAAGAGTTGTAAAACCCGCATTTAAAATCCAAGAACATTAATTATACATAGTCTCAGTTTTATTTAGAACGTGACGTAATTAATTATTTAGAAAAATAATTAATATTAGTTATTCAGATATTACGTAAGTATTATAATTCAGAAAAATAAATAGTACATTTCCGAATTTCGGCCCGAGAATATAAAGCACGAACACGAACATCTAAAGTTATAACATGAAACGAACATGAATAAAAAAATATGTGTGTGTTCATTTGGGCTGCAGCTTATGTAGCAAATAAAAGGAAATTTAGGCTTTAGGGCCCATCCCACGAAAATACTAGCAACCAGGGAAAGAGTTTCACACTTTCATTTCATTTAATAAAAAGAAAAGAAAAAAAAATTAGGGTTGAGGGTTTTCATAAGGGTGCCGCCGGATAGAGACCAAGAACAAGGAAGTTCAGATCTATTTTTCATCAATTGATTGTTTGTATATTCGTCATTTATCCTAAACCACTTATTGCGGTAATCACTTTTTTCCTAATCTTTTATTAATCATGAATTTATGGATTTATTATCAAGAACACATGAGTTGTAATATTTAAACATGGAATTTAAATTATTGTAGACGGGTTGGTGTTGGTCACGAAAACCAAGAATCCACCGACTCTCATGGGCGTCTGGTGTGTACGGCCGAGACCACAAGGGTCTCGGTGGGGTGTTTGTGTGGCCAGCCGAAACCCAAGACCACAAAGGTGGCGTTTGACTTTGAAAACAGTGGGAAAAGAGGGCAGCCCGGGGTGTTTGTTTGGGTCAGTTGCAACCGAGATTCTAGAGACTCTTGGTGGAAATATTGTATACAGCAGGGGGTTTGGTTGACTTCTAAAGCCCAGGATTAGCGACAGTTTAGTGATAGAAAATTCTATCGTAGTTAAAATAGGCAGTTTTGGTCACAGTTTAGCGACGGTTTAGCGTGTTGATCCCAAACTTAGATCGATTTAGCTTGTGTAAACGAGATTAAATCAAGTTAAACGCGTAGAGAAACTTTGTTGTATATGTAACAATTCAAGTATTATGCGGAATTAATACTTAAACAAGAACACACAAACAATGTAAACCAAACTTTCACTTGATTGATAAAACAAACTTGTGTACAATGAAAGTGTTAAAACGTATATCAAACATAAACCTAAAGGCATCCTTTTATAGAATAAGGAGCCTTGTACAAGTGTCTACGTATCAGCTATTTTAGGTAAAGATAAACACAGAAAATACATTGTTGATCATATCTTTACTAGAAACAAACTAGAAACATAATACGTGTAGACTAAGTCTTCTATCAGTGCTTGATTTCTTCTTATCAATGCTTGACTTTTTCCTGTCAACGCTTGTCTTGTCAACGCTTGATTTCTTCTTATCAACGTCCCGATTGCTCTTGTCAGCGTCCAAGTGTACTGGCTAGATTTTATTCCCAACAATCCTCCCCTAAACTTGATATCTACTCTAGTAATCAAGTTTCTGAATAAAAACTAAGAACTAGGAGGATTCTTACAAATCTTATCAAATTGGTAATAAACATATCTAATCAAATCTTTGGCCACGTCACTTGAGTAGTCAATCTCCAGCTGTGTTGTTTTCATCTTTTCTAAAACTTCTTTGGACATGGGATACTCAACATCCACAAGAAGGTACTCATAAAACTTTGTAGAACTTAAATGATACACACCATCTGTTGAATATAAATGCCATTGAAGTCCACTGATATCATCCTCAAGATCCTTCCAAACAGGATCTTCTTCTTCTGGTGCACATATTCTCTTGAATGTTGACCAAAGCTTTATTCCATTGACTGAAGTAGGAGCTTCAGTCTCATACTTGGCCAGTAGTAACCTCCAAAGATCTGCCAAGTCTTCCCTATCCATACTTGCAAACAAAGACATAGGAGTAGTAAAAGTGTGTACCTCTTTCCCATATCTACCAATCATCCAAAACCCACTTGCATCTTCTTCATAGCTAATAATAGGGTTTCTGGCATCAGGAGGTAATACTTTTACCATATCTGAAGCTTCCATGGGTGAGAGCTTAATATTCTTTCTAATAATAGCTTCACTGGGATTCACTTTATTCAAATATGAAGGGAACTCAAGTGGAACTCCCTTCTTTAATGGCCTTGGAACAATCATAGCCTTTTGAATCTCCATCTCTTCTGCAAGTTCTTCTTTCCTTTCATCTGAAAGAAGTCTGATAGTGTTCATCTCTTACACTCTTGCCCAAATAAGATAAGCCTTATACTCCAATTCTTCAAAGGACAATCCCTGCAATTTCTGAAAAGTCCATCCTCCTTGATGACATCTGAGCAACATATAATAAAGCTCCCTTCTATCTCTCTTCAACTGTGAGAAAACTTTGCTAGCCTTATACTTCAGAATTACCTTGTAATCTCTTTGAACTCTTAGCAGAATATCCGAACCCCAAATTTGATCTGAAATTGTCATATATGGATTCTCTATAACCTTATTCTGCCAAGCATGGTACATCTGGGCAACTTCTGGTATATCATAATCTACTTTCAACTTCAACTCTGCAAGTTTCTCCCTTTCCAACTCATCACCATATTCAAGTCTTTCTAGTTCTTCAATTATCATAACACTTGAATCTGTGCTTTCATCATTACTTCCTTCTGGCTCCTCAGAAGTAACCACAAATGGTGATTCAACAACCTTCTTCGTTTCTTGTTCCATAAGTTGTGCAGCCAACATTGAATCAAATTGTACTTGTGCTGCATCCTTTGGAACCTCTGTTTCTACCATGATTCCTTTACCCCTATCTAATGGATCAGTGATGGGTAAAGATGATGAAGGTACCTGTGAAGACACTTCCTTGATGATAGCTGATGACTGGAATACATCAACCATATATGCAGGTCTGTCAACGTTCAAAACCTATGTGTCAACGCCCAACTTACTCTTGTCAGCGCTTGGTGTGTTAGCGTTCAAAATCTGCTTGTCAACGCTCACTTTACTCTTGTCAGCGCTTCTTGTGAACTGCTCCATCATTGCTGTAAAGGATAAGTTCAAATTTGTAGGAGTAACCAAAGAGACATCAAAACCTTGTTACTTCTTCAATTCTGTAAGAGCTTCAGCCACACCCAAAGATTCTCCATCATGTGAGCCTTTGTCACTCACATGAACCTGCTCATCCTCCCCTTTAGAAGAATCCTCCATACCACGCCTATTGTTAGCATCTTCCCAAAAAACAATCCTCTCCCTCAATTGCTTGAGTTCAAGGCCTTGTGTGTTGACAGTATGTACCAGGTCTGCATTTTGCTTTTGCAAGCTAATACAGACAGCCGTCAATTCCAAAATTGTGTATGGTTCCAATCTGCCCTCCTCTAGAATGGGTATTTGACCTCCCAAAATAGAGTCATGGGGCATGGATGAGGTCTTATTGATGTTAGGACTGGCTTGGTCTGCATCTAAGCGAGTACCAATAGTCCTAGCCTCATCCATATCACCAACCACACTTGTGGTGGTGGTTCTCTCTACAACATGGCTAGGACCACCAGAGGAGAACACTCCAGTAGTCCTTGGAAGTTTTACCAACCTAAATTCAGGGGGTGTAGAAGATGATGTGGATTGGGTGGTAGTTTGAAGGTTAAGGGGTGTTTGGGTCTGTTGTAGAAAGGTAGCAACGTCTGGATTAGAAGTATCAATGCCAACATTTAACGTGTCAGCGTTGAAGGGATCTTGGTCAAGTTCCATATGATGAGGTGATGGTGATTGTTCAGGCAATGGGTCAAGTTGGGGTTGTGGGTCAGGTTGAGGTTGTGCTGCTGCAATAACAGCAAGCATGGCTTGGGTAAGGGGTAAGTCTCTGTGAGGGGGTGAATTCATCTTACTAAAAATAGCTTTCTTTTGCACAGGAATCGTATAAAATTCATCATGATCCCTGGTGCAATACCTTTGTTCATCAACAATCATTTGTAAAAATCTTGGGTAAGCCAAAGTCATCTTATTACCCTTGTTTTTACACATGCCATCAAAAAGCAGTTTAGAAAAATTATATTTTTGCCCATTAGTAATACACACAATTGCACTAGCAATGGATCTGTTAATTTCATTATGTGCAGTACATTTGGGACTTAAACATTAAAGGATGACATGTATTAAGTACTTCCAAGCTGGGGGAAAAGCCTGTTTATTATATTTGTTCAAAGTTCCCTCTTCAGGGAAAGGATAACCAAAAGCTTGGAGTCCTTGTTCTATCTCACCAATGGGAAGAGTGGTTATACCATCTGCATCATCAAGATGCAAACCCTAGCGAACCAAGGCTTCAGTAACCACCCATGGACGCCCATGGACAATAACAGTTAATGTAGTCACATTATTAAGCGTTGAGGAACTGAAAGTGTTCCAAAACTGTTTAATATGAGCGACAGGAATGAGAGGAGCATGAGAAAGTGCATACCTAAGTAGGGATGCATTCAAATACGCCACCATCTGAGTGTATTGAGGAAACAGAGCATCATCAGCCTCCAAATAAGCAATCATATTATGCTGACTTCTGAATCCCAATACCAAGTCACTCGGTTTAAACTTAGGCGCCATTGATGTAGAAAGATGTTTGTGAAAGGTTATGAAAGATGAATTTTTGGAGAAAAGTTGTTAGACAAGAATATGAGATTACCCTGTTTAAAAAGAAGGAGCCAAATATATAGGAGTGATAGGCACATGTGACTGGTAAAAAATGAGGCAAGTATTTTCAAAATATAATGATGAAAATGTTGAAAATAAAATAAGTTATCTTGTGCATTAATTAAAAGTTATCAACTCCCAAAATTACGGCCCCAATTTTCGTCAAAAATATCAACTGGGTAGGACCCAATGAGTGTCAACGGTCAAAAATAACCCATCAACGCCCAACGTCTATATTCTTGTCAACGTTGGAAAAAGCCATGTCAACGTCTAAATTGGTCATAACAACGTTTGGAAATATATCTATCAACGTCCAAAAATAAAAATAATAAAAATGAAAAAGGACCTTAACAAAGTGATTTATCCTAGTGAAGATAACCTATAAACTGAAAATTACTATAGGGTGGCAAGCACTGTCCATTCATGCACACTTGCTTATGCAAGATAGACATAACAGTCCTCTAGTGTCCCTTGCTAACCAAAGTTCTTATTAGTGAAGTTATCTAATAAAATCCCTTGTAACTTCCCAGTAAGCCCAATATAAATCATACCCAAGTCTCCTAACAGACCACTCCCAATTCTAGGCCAAAAAGTCTTGGCAGCATACATAGGATATCAACTTTGCATGCTACAGTGCCTCATGAGTTAGTAAACTAATTCATACTCACCAGTGGACACAATCTAGAATTGTGATAAGATTATTAAAAGAATACCCAAAAGGTCCTAAAAGGTTCCTAAACCTCCCCTTAAACTATGATACATAAGTTGCCAAATAATATGCATGTAAATAAAAATTTATGTCAAGATAGGAATATAAATATTCCAACCATCATCCATAAATTGAAACATGCTCCAATAATGCTCCAAGGATCTATAAGCATCCCTGTATCCAATGGTACAATGCTAACAACGCATGCATGATTAGATCAAAAACCACAAAATTAACATGTTGCTGATAACGTCACGATAACACGTATCAGCGTTAAGATAACCTTTGTCAGCGTTAGACAAATAAAGTGGAAAATCTAATTTCACATAAAGACCAATAACAATGCATATCCTGTACATACTTTTACAAGAAAAACCTAAAACACATATTAAGTGAGATTGATCATTCCAATACATGTTACCAAGTATTGAAATGTTCCAGTATCAAAAGGTTTAGTTAATAAATCAGACACATTTTCTTCTGTGTCAACCCTATGTGATTGTATTAAACCTTTTTCAAAACAATCTCTTGTAAAATGATGTCTAATTTCTATGTGTTTTGTTTTAGAATGATGTACAGGATTTTTAATAATGCATAAAGTACTGTAATTGTCCACAAAAATCTTGGTATGCATGAAATTATACCCATAATCCAACAGCTGGTTCTGAATCCATAAAACTTGTCCACAACAAGCAGCTGCAGCAACATACTCAGCTTCAGTTGTAGAATTGGCCACCACTGTTTGTTTCTTGCATTGCCAAGAGATCAATCTACTCCTAAGAATCTGGCATCCACTAGTTGTGGATTTTCTATGAAATTTGTCACCACCATAATCACTGTCTGAATATGCAATAAGCTCCAATGGGGAATCTTTTGGATACCATAATCCCAAGTCTGGATAACACGTAAGGTATCTAAAGATCCTATTGACAGCATGAATTGGGAGTCACTTGATGGCGTGCACATGCACACACAACAAATATAATGTCACGTCTTGAAGTTGTGAGATAAATCAATGAACCAATCAATTACCTATAATGCCTGGCATCCACCACTTTTCCATCTCCAACTTTTCCCCAATGGTGTTCCCTATCCATAGGTGTGCTAGTCCTTTTCTCATGTGGAGAAAAGCCAAACTTCTTCAAGATTTATGCTACATATTTATCTTGAGAGATGAAGATACCATCTTCTTTCTGCTGTACATGTAACCCTAGAAAGAAGTTCATCTCCCCCATTGCACTCATCTTGAACTTGTCTGTCATAAGCTTGGAAAAGTCTTCACTCATCTTTGGACTAGAAGTGCCAAAGATGATATCATCCACATAGACCTGTACAAGTAAGAAATCCTTACCAGTCTTCTTTGTAAACAAGGTCTGGTCTATGGTGCCCCTTTTGAATCCATTTTCCACCAGATAGGTGGACAATGTGCCATACCATGCTCTTGGGGCTTGATGAAGTCCATACATAGCTTTCTTCACTCTATACACCTTGTCTGGATGTTCTGAATCTTTAAAACCAGGAGGCTGCATAACATAAACCTCGTCTGCAATTGTGCCATAAAGAAGAGCACTTTTCACATCCATTTGATAGACTATAAATCCCATGCAGGAAGCATAGGCTAGAAAAATCCTTATAGCCTCAATCCTTGCAACAGGTTCCAAGACCTCCTCATAGTCTATCCCTTCCTCTTGTATATATCCTTGAGCCACTAAACGTGCCTTGTTTCTGACCACAATGCCTCTTTCATCCTTTTTGTTCCTAAGAACCCATCTTGTCCCAATAGGTCTGACATGTCTGGGACAATCAACCAACTCCCAAACATCCTGGATAGCAAATTGGTGAAGCTCATCCTGCATTGCTTCCACCCAACTTGGTTCTTTGAAACCATCAAAAATATTATTGGGTTCCTGTTGTGACAGAAAACAGGCAAACAAACATGCTTGAACAAGAGGGGTATCAACCTTCTTGTGAATATTGGCAATAAATCCTCTTTGATTCTGATGAGACCTTCTAGTTTGCACAAGAGTCATTACATCACCAATAATTAGAGAAGGAGGATGATTTTTTATTGTAGAAGTAAGCACTCCTCCTTCAATAAGTGTATTATCCTCAATCTCATCTTCCATGTTACCAGTATCCTCTTCAGACTCTTTTCCATCATCATCTGAATGAACCTCTCCATTTATGTTTGAAGGTTCACCTTGTTCAAAAGTATTGGAAGAGAAAAGATGGTCAAAAGATCTGTCAACGCCTGAGCCAAAGCTGTCAACGTTTGATCCATCAACGCCTGAAATTGTCTTGTCAGCGCAAGAATTTCCTTTGTCAGCGCCTGAAAGATCATGCATGTTTTCAACTGGTGATACTTGGGGACCACCTTTTTCCTTTCCAGCAGCAGCAGCAGCAAATGCATTTGTCCATATGGGAATGGTAACATACTCAACTATGGGTGCTGATCTGTCTGCTTGTGATCCAACCTCTTCATCAACCTGTTTACCTGAAACATCAACAATTGGTTCTTCCACAACATTTGAAGTTACCTTCACAATGTTTGGATTAGTAACAGGCATATAATTCAATGTCCTAGATAGAGGTTCCAAGTCAAATAACCAATTTAGACCACTTTCAGGATCACTAGGTTTACTTTCTAAAAACCTAACATGTATTTTTTCAAGTATACGTTTTTCTTTCTTAAGGTAAACTCTATATCCTCTACTCTGCAGAGAATAACCCATGAAGTAGCCTTCATCACCTTTAGCACTAAACTTACCTAAGGCATCACTAGTGTCCAGCAAAACTACATGACATCCAAAAGTTTTAAGAAAACCAATATTAGGTTTCCTGCCCCAAAGTAACTCATAAGGTGTTTTGTTATGAATCTTGTTGACTAATGCCCTATTCTGAACATAACAAGCTGTATTCACAGCCTCAGCCCAAAAAGCAATGGGAAAGTGAGTATCAACCAACATAGTCCTGGCTGCTTCTATGAGGGTTCTATTCTTTCTCTCAGCTACCCCATTTTGTTGTGGGTTTCTAGCTACACTAAACTGTCTAGTAATCTGTTTCTTGGCATAAAAGTCATCTAATAACTTATTTCTAAACTCACCACCATTGTCACTTCTAAGCATCTTAACCTCATTACCAGACTTCTTTTCAATTTGGGTAATAAAGTTAATCAAAGTATCAGCAGTGTCACTTTTCAAAGCTAAAAAGAAAGTCCAAGTAAACCTAGAAAAATCATTAGTGATGACAAAACAGTAAGATTTACCATTTAAGCTTTCTATATTAGTTGGACCAAACAAGTCCATATGCAGCAAGTGAAGTGGTTTAGAACTAGAGTGCACTTGTTTAGACTTAAATGAGACATTGTGTTGTTTACCTTTAATACATGCAACACAAGAATGGTCATTGTGGAAAGACTTTTCAAGCAAACCATCAACTAAACCATGTCTCACAAGTCTATTTATATTTTTAAAATTAATGTGCCCTAATATTTTGTGCCAAAGATTACTCTCATCAACTGAAGCCTTAGCATATAGACATAACCAATTATTATTCATCCTAATTTATTAAGATTCACATTATAAATGTCCTTATGCCTAGGCGTTCTATAATCAATAAATTTCTCATCTGGTATTTTAAAATCTTTGCTCAACACCAAGCATTCAGTATCAGTGAAAAGAACCTTATTTTTGTTATCACAAACCTGTGCTACACTAAACAGAATATAGTCAAGTTCTTTTACCAAAAACACGTTTTCAAAACGCAAATTGTTGGTGAGAAGAGTGCCTTTGCCTGTGATAGTCCCATATCCACCTCCAAAGTACACTTTGTCACCATCTTTGATGGGGATAAAATTTGTCAGATAATCTTCCTTCCCTGTCATGTGCCTAGAGCATCCACTATCCCAATAGCCATAATCATTAACCTGCTTTTGAATGCCCTGCACATAAAGAAAACAAATTAGTTTTCTTTGGGAACCCAAGCCTGAGCAAACTTGGATTCATTTGGTTGTTCAACAAGAACAGACTTAGTCCTTATGACAACCCCTTGTTCATCCCTTTTTGGATTAAACACCCAGTTAACCCCAATTGGTTTTGTTATGACCTTTGAAATATAATGAAATCTGTTATAGGTTATAGAAATCCCATCTAAATTAGGGTTTTGATCTTGCTTAGGTCTCCATGTCAATCTAGAAGAAGCTTTAGACCCCTTTCCCTTTGGTTGCAAGTATTTACCATTATTTGGTCTGGCAACGTTCCTGTCAGCGTTTAATTTGGTCTTGTCAACGCTGAAATTACCCTTATCAGCGTTGAACCTAGGGTTTGCTACAGGAACCCATTGTCTGTTAGATCATGTATTGGTCTTCTGAAAAGGTCTTTGTCCATAAGTATTAGACCCTTTAGTAATGAATAGGGCTGGTCTAACAACTTGTGGACTTTGCTGGACAAAAGGTTTGGGTTTGACAGTGTTTGACTTATTATCAGCGTTGACCTTTGAAGCATTGACACACTTATAGGCGAATTGTGAAAAACTTCCACAAGTATAACAAGCTTTTCTAGACATAGCTCTAGGTCTAGAAGAAAAGAAACCTGTCCCATTATAACTAATTTGGCTTTTTGGTGACCTAGGTTTTCTATACATTTTTTTTTGGGTAAAAGGGAATTTATACCCCGGTAAAATGCATTACTCCAAAAAAACATTGAAGTACAACGGATGAGGGTGAAATCCCTCATCTCAGCCCGTTACATAGGCACAAACAAAAAGCATATAAATGCTACTTTCCTTTTCATACTATAAGATCGACATGCCGATCCTATGTAAACAGAAATTAAAACTACTTCCTACCACGATTTTTAAGATTAAAATCAAATTGATCACAAAATTCTTGAAACTGTCCCGGATATTCTGCAATTTGATCATCATAACCATCATAATTATAGGGAATATCTTCCTTCAATCTAGGCTTCAACATTCCCTCATCGTGTGGGAAATCAACATCTTCATCTGAATCTGAGGGATTAAGTACCTCATTAGATGAACTAGGGTAACCAAATGAACTAGTACCCCCATAATCCGTGTGCACCACAGATGATTTAGAACTCAAAACAGCACCATCACGGTGCTTACATTTCTCATCCTTTACACCTTCCTTAGAATTACAACTATCCTGACCAGAATCAGTATTAACATCAAGTACCTTATCTTCCTCCCTAAGTTTGTCGACAAAATCTTTGTTCGACTTAGCCTTAGAATCCGAAGGAAAAGTTTTGTTAGTTGCAACCTTAGAGGACTTACCATTAGAACCAACAGCCTGAGTCTTCTTCTCAATAGCACGATACACAAAATTGGCTTTAGGTTTCGTAAGTTGAATACCTTTAATATGACGTTTAATGCCAGCCTTTGTATCATTTCCCTTCCTACTTGCATCTCTAACAGGTTTATTAATCAGCTTAACAGCTGATTTCGCCTTATGCTTAGGACACTCAGCCCCCACATGGTCAAAGATTTTGCAGAATGCACATCGTGGTGGCTGCCATTCGTATACAATATCCACAGTAGCCATTATGTGTCCTTCCCCATGTACAAGTGGAATCTCCACATCAACCGAATGAACAAGAGGAAATTCAGCTGATACTTCCACAAGCGCTCTTGCATAGCTACTACGCCCCCACGAATGAAGACATAAATTACTAGTATGAGCATCAAATCTCATAAGCTTACCAACCTTCGCAGTAATCAACTCAAGCCCCACCTTCGAATAAGCTACTATAGGAACATTAATCATTTTCACCCATAAAGGAAGCGCATAAACCATCTCCTTCTTAAGTAGCATGTCCGGTTTCCAAATATCCAGCAATAATGGGACTTGTTTAATATGCCAAGGACCACCCTTAACAACCTTTTCCATACCTGAACTAGACTCGAATTGAAAAAGAAAAAACCCATCATACATCTTAACGCGCTTCAATCCGTACTTAGCCCATGCATACTTGACATAATTTTCAACTAACGGAAAGGCCAAACGTTTACCTACAAAGTAGCCATACAACGTATCCACGAATCGTTCACTTATTTCCATCATTGCTTCCTTTGGCAAAGAAACAACAGCAGCCATTCTCGCATTATTAACGTGAACCTTATGCACGTGGGCCCCCTCCTTAGAACTAGTCGGCTTGACACCAATCAATTCTGTCATAACATCTATACCCTTACTCGACTGATGAACGTCCAAAGTCTCTAGAGTCGATGATGATGCATCGTTTTGAGGTTTAGAAACCTCAAATGTATCCTTAGTAACCACCAATCGATCATCTCCCTTGTCACCAACTGTATCCGTAAAACGGACACATCTACGGGTAATCAACGGTTTTCCATCTTTGCCCAATATTCTACCATCAATACTCTTAATTTTACTGGCAAGTTGACTGAACCCTGACCCCGACTTCTTCAAATCAGTATTCTGATTCATTGCCCTGGTTTTCTTATTCAGAAAGCCTTGTTCCATCTCTACGTAACCCACTTCCCAACCACAACACGCAGCAATACCACTGGTATAGAAAAAACCCTAAAAAAAGGATTTTAATAATAAGTACAACCAGACCCAAACGCCACACTCGATCCCAAAACTAGATTTAGGAAACGATTTGGGTAATGTAGGACACAGAATAATCCCTACACAAGAGGATTATAAAAAAACCAGATGATTTCAAATGATAATAATTGAAACAGCCGACACCAAACCCTAGATACCAATCACAAAACCCTAATCTAAATTCAAACCCCAATCCCCAAATCGTCAGTAACAATAAACCCTAGAATACAAAAAACCAACGAAGTGATCAGTTTTGTTTCTAGAGATTACGTGACCAGACAATAGAAAGATGAGATACGAAATAGAAAGAGAATGGAAGGACGGAAATAAGATAGGTGACGGCTGGAAATCACCTAGTGTAGAGAGAAAAAATTAGGGTTGTTACACACGTGACACTCTATATTAGTTTTCTATACATTTCTGCATATTTAATACTTGATTTTCTATCAACGTTTAAGCCGAGGTCAACAGTCTTGCCAGTGGTTGGGTTTGTCACTTTTATGGGTGTAGACTCAGTTGGACTGTCACTAAGCATGCCACCCTTAACAAACAAGGTAGGGTTGGCTTTCTTCCATTGGTCCAAATCAGTCAACTTCTGCTTGTATTCCTCTACTGGAGTAAGAACTCTTGGTGGAGGAATAAATTCCTCTTCTTGGGGTTCTGGTATACCAGTCCATGACAAGTCCTTTCTAGGAACACCATAGAAGTTCCCATCAGGTAGTGGAACACCAGCATACTCTTTCATCCCAATCCCAGTCATATCCCTAGAATCCCTTTGTTCACTAACACATTTTTATAGGGTTTGTGAGGCTTTATCAAATCTCTAAATTTTAAGATCTACATTATCTTTATTTTTGATAGCCTCATCTAACTTAGCCTGTAAAGCACTGTTGGCTCTGTCCATGATGTTTCTCACTTCAATACTAGCATTTAAATCATGAGTTAAAATATTGATTTGATATTTTAGGTCAAACTCCATTTTCTTATACTCAGCTACAGTCTTTTCAGTTTGAGTAAGAGCAAGTTGATAGTTAGATAACTTGCATCTTTCATTAACCACATCTGTTGTCAATTTTAAAACTTCTTTGTTAAGTTTTTTAGTGTTTAGACACAACCCTTACTACAAAATGCATCATCATATACCTCATTGTCTGATGAAGATGAAGAGTGTGCCATGAGAGCATAGTGAACATGCTCTTCTTCTTCCTTTTTTGCAACCAAAGCTTTGTTCTCTTCCTCATCCTTGGCCAAATAGCTCCAATCCAATCCAACACCATCAATATCTTGCATGGCAACCATAGCTTTGGAATCCTGAGCCTTGATGATTTGGCTTGAGGGTTTTCCAGCATCAGATCTTCTTGGAGATCTGCATTCTCTCATAAAGTGTCCCATTCGATGACAATTATAACACTCAACCTTGAATTTATCAAATCCAGCAGTGTCCTTAGCATTAAAAGTCATCTTCTTCTTAAATCTTCTATTCCATCTATTTGCCCTTATGCTTGCAAGGGCCATATTCCACTTTATGTCCATCTCCTCCAAATGCTCATCACTAATTTTCTCAAGGTCCTCATATGTAATCACTGAACCATTGGGCAATGAAGCAATGTATGCACAAACAGTATCTAGATCAATACCAGCAGGCTTAACTCTTGGAGAGTCAATATTATATGTGTTAGCGTCTGAATGTGAGATGTTGACAAAGCTTGATCCAGCGTTGACACAAGTTAATCCAGTAACGGGGTGCATGTATGACTCCTTTTGATCAAATTGACCTTCACTATGTGAGAAGAAGGTCATATTTCCATTGGTAGACTTGCTTCCTTGATCCAAAAGAGTTTCATTCTCTACCAGCCTCAGTTTATTATAGACATCATCAAAAGTAGAACTTTTGTGAGTATTATTAGCAATTATAGACCTTGCTTCAATCTTCCATGCATCACCAAGACTATTAAGAAAAGTGGTGATGATATCAACATCACCAAGCACTGTTCCCATAAAGGACAACTTGCTTGTAATTTCAAGAAGTCTGCTTCTCACTCCACTTAGCTGTTCATTGGGTTGAGCTTTAAAAACAGCATACTCATGCAAGAGTTGCTTCTTTTTCTCTTGTACAGTATCAGTATTACCACCATAAGCAACTTCAAGGGCTGCCCAAAGATCTTTTACAGACTCATAGCTTCTATATTTGTGCTGATTGGCTTGTCCCGAAGAGAGTTTGAGAATGCTTAGGGTTTTCATGTCATTCCTTCTCTTTGTTATGTCCTCAGCTGAGACAGCTCTACCATCTTCAGGTTTTTCTTTTTGATCCTCTTCAGTAGAGCCTTGGACATTTGTTCTTTGTAGGATGGCAGCTGCAATCTTTTGAGATTTATTGAATGTGTTTCCATATTCAATAATTTCCCATAGGGTGTAGTCATGGATTTGAAGATACTGTTCAAAGTTATACTTCCACAGCTCAAAATTGTCTGGGTCTAGCATGGGAATCTTGATGTTGGGGTTGAGGAAGAGGAGGAGTTTAACTCTGGAGTAGACATGTTGTTTTTAGGGTTTCTTGAAAATTATGGTTTTTGGCGATTTAGGGTTTTTGTGTTCTTTAGATCAAAGTTTCTCAACAAGCTCTGATACCACTTGTTGATCCCAAACTTAGATCGATTTAGCTTGTGTAAACGAGATTAAATCAAGTTAAACACGTAGAGAAACTTTGTTGTATATGTAACAATTCAATTATTATGCGGAATTAATACTTAAACAAGAACACACAAACAATGTAAACCAAACTTTCACTTGATTGATAAAACAAAATTGCGTACAATGAAAGTGTTAAAACGTATACCAAACATAAACCTAAAGGCCTCCTTTTATAGAATAAGGATCCTTGTACAAGAGTCTAGTATCAACTATTTTAGGTAAAGATAAACATAGAAAATACATTGTTGATCATATCTTTACTAGAAACAAACTAGAAACAAACTAGAAACATAATACGTGTAGACTAAGTCTTCTATCAGTGCTTGACTTCTTCTTATCAACGCTTGACTTCTTCCTGTCAACGCTTGTCCCGTCAACGCTTGATTTCTTCTTATCAACGTTCCGATTGCTCTTGTCAGCGTCTAAGTGTATTGGCTACATTTTATTCCCAACATAGAGACAGAAAATTATGTCGCTAATCCAGCTATGAGTATGTTGGTGGTTGTTGTTTTATTCTAGTGCGACCGAGAGGAAAACTTCGGTAGGCTCGGGTACACGTTTAAAAGTTAAAAGCAAGGGTTTACTTAATCAATATTTAATCATTTTGTTTTCAGTAAAGGGTTACCCCGGTAAATATATTAACCCAAAAAGAAGTTAATTGCAAATGGAATGTGGTTGAAGTACCACATTAACCTCAAGCAAAACAGCTTGAAAAACTAGTGCTTATGACATGCCATAAACACACAACATCCTAACAAAAAGAAACGCCACATTATGTAAACCACCAAAGTGGCTTAATCAGCAGGATGAATTCTTGAAATAAGGCAAACATCCCACCACTCCCAAAACAACACAACGGAAGCAACGGACCCAAAGGAGGTCGCCTCCTTAAAAAATCTTTCCAAGAAAAACCCTGTGGGAAAAACCTCAAAAAGGAAAAAAGAGTACGACCCTCACGTGGCATTACGATAAAGATTAAGACACACACTTGGGAGCTTCCACCGATACAGCAGTGAATAAGAACGATTAGACATCTTCTTAAACATAAAAGTAACAAGCTTGAACAGGATAATTTCACATATATTTTGAACAAGCTGCTCCACAGTCAAAGAAGTCTTCTTAAATAATCTAGCATTCCGTTCTATCCAAATGAAATAGAAGCTAGCAGCCACAACAATACGAGCAAGAATACTAAACACATTTCTACCCTTAGAAATCGGATTAAGAAAAGTGATAATATCATCCAACTTATGTGGAATAGTTTCCAACCCAGCCATAGCCCTAACCATGCACCAAACCTGAGAGGAAAAATTTCATTCAAAATACATGTGCGAGTGAGAATCTTGGACCAAACTACACAAGGGGCAGATTAGCAGGTTTAAGTTGACATTAGGGCCAACATCCCATTGCCTTAGCCTATCTTGAGTCTTCAATTTGTGATTAATAACAAGCCAAAGATGAACAGTGTGTCTAGGAATACAATGCGCGAACCAAACAATATTGTACCAAGCAACCTCATCAACATGAGCCTGAATAGTATCCCAAATACTAACCACCGAGAAATGTTGTAAACCCCCTTGCCTATTATGCCACATCATAACATCAGATTAGTTATCATACAGAACTGGAACCGGAATAGCAATAATATAAGGAAACCGCTCAAACCAA
Organism: Glebionis coronaria; assembly: GCA_025667525.1. Lineage (NCBI taxonomy): Eukaryota > Viridiplantae > Streptophyta > Magnoliopsida > Asterales > Asteraceae > Glebionis > Glebionis coronaria. The sequence goes on along the minus strand of CM046879.1, from coordinate 317,981,714 downwards.
TCATCTGGCTATTTCTAAGCACCATTAGAAATTAGATCGCTAACCAAATTTGTAAGAGTAAACCCCGAGCGAACTATATTCCTAACAGTAATAACATCACGAAGAGGACAAATATTTAATCATTTATAATAAGTTTATTTCGAGATTTATCAAGTATAAATGTTTTATTAATTTAATTAGTAAATTAAAATATAAATGATTCGACTAGTTTTATTAATTAAAAATATGATTTTGTTAAATGATTTAAATGATTCATGAAACCTTTTTCAGAACTTTCTATTTTAGACAACTTCTAATTTAGGAAACTTTCTATTTTCAGCAGGTTACTATTGACAATAATATTATAATATTAGAATACATATTATACAGTAATCAGGAGTACAGAAAATACACTAATCAGTAAATATTAAAGACAGTCAGAGTTATCATATTATACCCAAAATAGTACAACAATACAGGAACATAATAAATCAAGTTAAGAACAGTAAGAATCAGTAACAGTAAATAGTAATCAGACAACTCATTCATGTCCTTTATTCGTGTAGCTATTGTGAAGTCAGAATAGAAGTTTCGTCTGTTTCATTTCAGTCAATCATCGGAAACGAGGTACGGATTTCTCGTCCTTCAGTATAGACTTCCTTTCCAATGCGTGATTAGGATTTCCCGTATGCAACCAAATGTTTTCCCCAATATATGTTATAAACTTTACATTAATTACCTTGATAACTATGTTAAATTGCCCGAGCTTTATATACATGCATGACCAGTTATTACTAGTTACGGAGGTACCGTAACCATTCGGTATCTTCTCGAATTGATTTCCGGTTCAAAGTGCGACTCAATTGTTCTTGGTGGAAATGAAAATGGATTGGTTATCTATTACTAAGTAAAATGAAAATGTAAATTGCGATAAGTAAAAGGAATGCTGAAAGGAATGCTAAAAAGAATGCTGATAGGAATGCTGATAGGAATGCTGATTGGAATGTTGATTGGAATGTTGATTGGAATGCTGATTGGAATGCTGATTGGAATGCTGATTGGAATGCCAATAGGAATGCTAATTGGAATGTTGATTGGAATGTTGATTGGAATACTGATTGGAATGCTGATTGGAATGCTGAAAGGAATACGAAAGGAATGCTGATTGGAATGTTGATTGGAATGCTGATTGGAATGTTGATTGGAATGCTGATTGGAATGTTGATTGGAATGCTGATTGGAATGTTGATTGGAATGCTGATTGGAATGTTAAAGGAATGCTGATTGGAATGCTGATTGGAATGCTGATTGGAATGTTGATTGGAATGCTAACAGGAATGCTAATTGGAATGTTGATTGGAATGTTGATTGGAATGCTGATTGGAATGCTGATTGGAATGCTAATAGGAATGCGAAAGGAATGCTGATTGGAATGTTGATTGGAATGCTGATTGGAATGTTGATTGGAATGCGTGATTGGAAAGGGGTTTACCCTTTCCGATCTAACTTTTTGATCCGAAAATTAAGCAAAAGTAATAAGCTATGGTTAATAAGCTCAAACTAATACTTGCACGAATCTAAATCGAAATTGACTTAATAAACATGAATAACAACTTGTCAAACTTAAAAACAAGCAAACTTTCAAATCAAACTTTTAAAAAGATGAACTTTTTAAGAAAACTTTAGATCAAATAAGCATTAAGATGAAAACAAATCAAGGATGAACATGAATCAAAGAGAAGCAAAGTAAGAAAGGGAGAAGAAGATGATTAAAGATAAGAACTTGATTAAAAGAAAAGATTCCAAAATAAAAAGACTTACTTGAATTGAAGAAATTAAAAGTGCATAACATGAAATTAAATTGCAAGAAATTAAATGACAAGAAATGAAAATGGTGGACGTGTGGCTTGTCAAGCCACCAACAACTTGAAAATGAACTAAGCCTAATCTATATATAGGGGTGATTAGGGAGGAGCTTAGGAAGCTTCCTCCCTCTTTCCTCTTTTCCTTATTTGCACACTTAAGTCCTTTTCTTCTTAATTGTTTGTTAATCTTGGACTTAATGACTTTGTCTCGGGATTTCTTTGAACTCGTCTTGAATTTTCTTCATAAATAAGACTCGAGTTCTTCGACTTTTAGTAAACTTCCGTCTTTTGACTTTTTCTTCGACAAATCTTCAGAATTGGTCTTGGACTTCCGTTCTTTTTCCACTCTTGATCTTTCGACTTCATCTTTCGTCTTTTTCTTCGATAAAAGCCCGTGAATGCCGAGTTTTCTCCACTTTTCACCTTTTCGTCCTAAATCATAACAAAAACACAAACCACGCATAATTCCGACATAAATGACATAAAATACACGTTTTGGCTCGGTTATTATTGTAATTAAGTGGTAAAAAGGATGGGTGTTTTCACACCTATCAGTTGGCCATTTATCAGTATTATCAGCGGGGCGTATGGATGCATCCTAGTTTATCAGTTTACAGCTTATCAGGTGAATGTGGTGTGTGCTCTACATCCTTCACATTGGAGTTGATCCCTCTACCTAGCTTATCAGTTAGAGGTCACCCCTCTACAACATGACGAGGTTACCCCTCTATGTATTCATAGATACATTGTTGCAACACATGACCTATATAAGTTCTTGGCACTTCAAATACACTAATTACATGTTTTCATATTAAACAGTTAATAGTTCAGCTTTACTAGTTTTAAACCAGGTTTTCTAAGACATACACAGTTTTCCGCTGCATTTATTTATCAGTCTTTTACCTTCAGTACCTTCTGTTAATGCAAGCAATGCCTAAAAACATTGTTAGTGTTAACTAATCTTTCTTAGTTTTGATCACAACAAACTATACAAGACATTTATAGTCAAACACAATCGTAAAACGAATTATCTAACAAACACTATCATCAAGGTAATAATCATTACACTAACATATCTTAATCATGTTTAGTGATCATAAAAGAGATTAGCCTTAAAACTCACTTTTGTCAAATATGACAAAAGACTTTTAATAAACTTTCTTTTTAAGAAAATGTTTTATTAAAATGGAAAATGAAAATTTGAATATGGCATGTTCCAAATGCCATAAAAATATCCTTTGAAGGGTTTAAACTGCCTCATATATTTCAAATCTACTAAAAGACAAAAAGGAGCGAAGTTTACCTCCGCGGTTCCTTAAGTGCCTATGCGGTTCTTTATTGATAATGAACCGCCTAGTGCAATAAAGAACCACGCACAGATAGCCGTTGGTTTTTGTCTTCTATAAATAGTGGATCAAATCTACATTTTCCACAACCCTTTTTGGACATTTCTTTCAGCCTTATTTCACCTTTCTAATCCTAATCATTTGTAAATAATCACAATGTGTTAATTTTGTTTACTTATGATTATTTTCTTTATCTCCTTCTTTACCTTGTCTAAAGAGAAGATCACTCACACACTTGTGATGTGATTAAAGATGAAGCCTTGATGAAGATCATCCTCTCCTAAAGATCTAATCATGTTCATCATTTGTTTATTTGTGTCTTGTGTAGATCCAATGTATTTGTGAATACTTGGACTAGTTGTGTTCATCCAAGCTATTTGTGAATACTTGGATTAGTGTTGTGTAAATCAATTGCATATGTGTGTGCTTGTATTTGTCTTGTGTACATCCAAGTTACATATGTGTACTTGGATATGTTTAGTTGAGTTGTAATGAGTTGTGTGAGTTCTCACTAAACTATAAAGTGATGTAGTTGTGTCTTGTGAGTTCTCACTAAACTATAACGTGATGTGTAGTTGTGTCGTGTGAAGTTCTCACTTAGCTTCAAAGTGAAGAGTAGTGAAGATTGGTTCTAGCTTTGGATTAGAACTCGACATCTAGCCTTGTGTCGAAAAATGGTGAAGTAGGCAACGTTGTGAAGATTGGTTCTATCTTTCGATTAGAACTCGACATCTAGCCTTGTGTCGTAAAATGGTGAAGTAGGCGACGTTGTGTAGATTGGTCCTATCTAAGATTAGGTCTCGACATTTAGCTTAGTGTCGGAAAATAATGTAAGCGACGTTGTAAGGTTTTCTCCGCCAAGAATGGAGCTTGTGGATATAGTGGAAATCTCGAGTAGGTGTACTCGAGGAGTGGAGTAGGAACGAGGATAGAGCTTTGTTGCCGAACCACTATAAATATTGGTGTCTTCCTATTAGGTTGTTTTCCTCCTTACTCTTTACTTACATCCATTATCATTACACTTACTACTTGTCATTGTTAATGCATTAGAATTTAACCTAATCATTATGAAACTAGCTTTCAAGTAAAAGATAGTTTTGGCACTCACCTAATTAAAAGGAATTTTAATTAGGACACAAACCAAAGAGAAACTATTCAACCCCCCCCCCCCCCCCCCCCCTCCTTTCTAGTTTCTACAATTGGTATCAGAGCGATGGTCACACAAGATATTTGAAGTATATTGTACTTTAAAACTTGGATCGATCCATTGTCTCCTCAAATTAGAAGGTTAAGTTGTACTAATGTTTTTCTTTGGTCAAAACTATTTTTTCTTTTAAAATAGGCCTTTTAATTGGTAATATAGCATCTCATTTAAATTAGTAGTATTTATGCAATTTAGATTCACTTTTGAAATGTATCTACTAGTTTGTATCTTGTTATGTGTAGTTACTAATAGAGATCAATCATTCAATTGATTGTTGATTGGGTTACTTACACTTGTAGAAGACTCATCTTCTTTGATTTCCAACATCATTGAATGATGATATCAAGATGGATGAGAGTGATACTAGTCCTTGAAGACTTAGTATTCACTTTAGTCATGGTTGGGCTTTGCATTTATTCCTTGATTGCTTGGAATGCACTTTGTGGCCAAGGTACGTTTTCATTCTTCCACACGCCCTTTTGATCACTCTTTTGATCATTACTTAACTATATGCTTGTTATTGGCATCCTCGCCTTGACATTTGGTTGTATTTTGTGGTTCTCTTCTTTTACCCTTTCAAACCTTCATTGCTTGGATACTTGACTCACTATGGGGATGTAGAGTGAGTTAGTAGAAGCTTAAAGTATCAAGCATGATTTCTATGGTTTGCACCCTCACGGTTAGTAGGCCCTATATCATGTGTAACTTATACAATTGAGCTCATCTCTAGGATGATTAATTAATCCTTTGAGATACCAAATTAATTCATAAGTTGTAGTTGGATTTTACACATTTGGAATCTAAATATTCCAAGGATATCATTATTGTAAATCTTTGCAATAATTTTGTCTGATCATGTGGGAGAGAAAGTGAATTTATACTTTGCTCACATTTCGAAGTAGAGTAAGACTATTCTTGAAAGTGATCTTATTCTAAGTATCAAAATTGCTTGGTATTGTTCATTACCAAAGCCGTTTAGAGTTTCGCCGGAAAGGCACGTCTTAAACCACTATATATGACGCAAGCTCTTCGTCTCCTCGACTTGAAGATTGTCATTTGTCTCTTGAGCATTGTACTTGGTCTTAATTCACTTTTCTTGACTTCTCTCCTCTTTGCTTCTTCTCTACGAGTAGTCGTTTTTTCATTTCGGTCTTTTCCTATCTCGATTCAACTCGTAATCCTTCATTATGGCATTATTACCTAGTGTTGAGGTGGTCCAATGATTTCCTAAAGGCTTAAGATATATATTAAGGATTTTAGAAAATTTTGGTTTTGAAAAATTCTTTGATTTTCTTTGATAAAAACTCGCCACTGTAGGCGGTTCTTCAACTGTCACGGCTCAAACGCGCGGTTCTTTATCGATAAGGAACCGCGGTCAGTGATTGCGACAAAAGCGCCAGGTTTTATTAAAATATCATTTTTTGAAACAAACCTTCTCTCTCTTCTCCAATAGAGCTGACGGTTTCTCCCATTTTCCACCATTGTTAAACCTTCAAAACCTTAAATCACTCAAGATTAATTGATTCAAATTTGTGGGTTTCACTCATCCTTTATCACAGATCAATTATCTGTAAGTCATTTCATTCAATTTAATCTAATTTGTTCTACGGTTCATAATTTCATACTTGGGGATTTTTAAAATTGATATTGAATTAGAACCTTACTAGGAATGTGAGTTGACATAGTGATTATGCTATGATTCCTTAGGTTCATATTCATTGGGATTTCACTAAAACCCACTTGTAGAACAATCTGAATTTCGGCTAAATAATTTTGGTTAATTGATGAAATTGATATGAACCCATGAACAAGTTAGTAATGGCATTGTTAATGCTTACCTAAAAACTTTGTTTTGAAAAACCAATGTTCAAGTTCATTGTTGATTTTACATGGTTAATATGTTTTTGTCAATGATGAACTAGGAACATTGTGAACATCAGAATAATAAGGATTAATCCTTTGTTTGTCAAGAACATGATGAAACACATTCTCATCTTTTTTATTTTTGGCTTATATTTAACATATGAGTGATTGGGAAATATTTTTATGTTGTATTTAGGTACTATCATGTCTTCGGGATATCAAAATGACCACCAACGTACTAGAGAATACATGCCTAATCTTTCTTCTTCATGTCGAACTCGTTCTCTTCAAAACACTTTTCATTGTATTGAATCTCGTTGTTTTCATGAAGGACGTATTGTTCCTTCTAACTTTCTTGGACTTGACTTCATTCGATTCATGTTCAAATCCATTGGCTTTGATTGCTTGCTTGACATTAATGAGCCAATCTTTCCTTCCTTTCTTTTGGAATTCTTTAGCTCGTACACATTAATATGCATCAATAATGGTTTATCTATAAGATTTTCCATCAAGTGGAAAACCTTTGTATATACTCTTGAAGAATTTGGTGAAATTCTCAATGTTCCATACGAAGGTCAATGTAGGTTCACCGATACTTGGAGTTTAAACTCTTTAGAGTCGGCCCCTATTGATATGAATTATGTGACCGAGCTACCCTCGGCTTCGTCTATCTCTTGTCTATTGCTAAACCTCGTGAACATCCTATTCTTGGTAATTTTAAAGGAGAAGTTCGTGCTCTCACTCCTTGGGAATTACTAACTAGCGATCTTAATGATTTTATGATCCCTTGGGCCGAAATCATTAGGGAAAATGCAATGTGTCTGGATGGTAATCGTAACCATGTGCCCGCTTGTCTTGCACATATGTTGTATTGTGTTGCTACTTCCACTCCATACAACCTTGCTTTTTCATGGCTAGAAGAATAAGATTTGTTCTCAGCGGGTCTCGCTCTAGTCTTCCTTTTGCCATGATTCTCTCACGGCTTCTTAGAAAACTTCTTCTCGACTTTCCACCTTTAAATGCTTCATTCTTTCACTCCGTAGATCGAGTCATGCTTCCCATTGAAGGAAATATCTCACTTGAACCTAACGCATGATTCAAATGAAGATGGAAATGTCTCTCCAGACGACTCTCTCAACTCGAGCTATGACTTGTCATCTTCTATCTCTCAATTGTCTTCTCTAGAAATTGATTCCGACTATCAATATTATCTCAATCTTCGTCTTCGAGAACGCATAAGAAGTGAATCAAGACAATAAGGAAATGCTCATGGATGAATGCTACATCTCACTCTTGAATGGTTAACATGTGGGTGAACATGTCTTGGATTGTTGAACTATTTCATTTATCTTTTTTTTTGGATATTATGTGTATTAACTAATACTATGTGTTTGCATTATTTACTATTTTAATCCTAGGTGCTTATGTGATCGAACTTTTGATTTACATAGCTTTGTGCATCTTTTGTGTTAGTTAGCTTCCTAGATTTTGATTAATAGTTCACTTTGGCTTGATAAACCTTTGTGTGAAATCTGGGCTAGAAAAAGTTTCAGGTTGATAACTGGATTTTAATTATAAAAATTGTTCTTTGTCGTATGTCTAATCGAATTGATTACTAGTTTAAGTGCGACTCAATTGTTTTTGGTTAAGAAAAATATCTGTCGTTGTTGAAAAATAAATGTGCAAAAACTTTAAAGTAAATGACAGGTAATTAAAATCTAAACCTAATTGAAAATAAATGACGGGAAATAAAAACGTGATGAGAAATTAAAAGGCAAACTAAAACTTAAATAAAGCAAACTTAAAACTTAAACTAAAGGCAAGCTTGAAATAAGTCTAAGGCAAGTAAACTAAAAGTGCGACTAAGTAAAAAGGCGGGAAAAGTAAAGCTTAAAAATTTAAACTTAAAGTAAACTAAAAATCACTCATTCGGAATATCCTGCTCATCCGGAATATACCTTGGTTTGGAATGTTCATCAAAGCAAAACACTCATTCGGAATATACATTGATCCGGAATCAACTGCTCATGCGGAAAAAAGTGCTTCACCCGGAATAATAGTTTATTCGGAATAAGGGCTTCATCCGGAATAAATAAAACTGATGCGGAATAACAGGGTTGATTCGGAATGAAATGTTTATGCGGAATAAATAGCACTGGTTCGGAAAAATGGCTTCATCCGGAATGTAGCTTCATCCGGAATAAATGGTTTATCCGGAATAAATGGTTTATCCGGAATAAAACCTTCGTTCGGAATAATCCACTGATCCGGAATAAAAGTCTGGTTCGGAATAGACCTTGATCCAGAATAATCTACTGATCCGGAATAAAAGCTTTATGCGGAATAACAAGTAAATTGCTGGTTCGGAATATAAGCTTGGTTCGGAAAGAAACCTAGTAAACTTAAACGCGAAGAACACGGGGAATAAAAGGGACGAATTTAAATCAAATCTAACCAAAATCAACCAAAAGATTAAACCAAACTAACCAACAATCATCTACTAACAATAACCTATCAATCCAAATCACTAAAACTAACAATCATAACCAAAATAATCAAACCCACTTGATCAAATCAATAAAAACTAAAGAACACAAACATAAACATAAACATGAAGATTAATATCAAAACAAGAAAGGTAGATGAGAGATTAACAAGAAAAGTAAAGATTCAATAAACATAAAAAGTAAACTTACTTGATAATTAAAGTGCAAGACAAGGTAATTAAATGGCAATGAAATAAATGTGCAAGTAATTAAAAATAGAGAGACTAATTTTGTCAAAATTAGCTAACAAAGTGAAAAATAAACATAATGATCCTATTTATAGGAGGAGGAGGAAGTTGGTTGCTAGGAAGCTTCCTTCTTTCTTTCTTTCTCTTTAAGTCCTTAGTCTTCTTAATTCTTCGACTTTTTCGACTTTTGTCTCGGGATTACTTTAAACTCGTCTTGTGATTTCTTCATAAATTAGACTTGAGTTCTTCGGCTTTATTGAACTTCCGTCTTCGGACTTTTTCTTCGATAAATCTTCAGAATAGGCCTTGGACTTCCGTTCTTTTTGCACTCTTGATTTTTTGACTTCGTCTTTTTTCTTTTTCTTCGATAAAAGCTCTTGAAAGCCCGTGTTTTCTTCCCTTTTTACATTTTGATCCTAAAATCACAACAAAAACACAAACCACGCATAATTCCGACATTTGCGACACAAAATACACGTTATGGTCTTGTTTTAATTATAATTAAGTGGTAAAAGGATGGGTGTTTTCTTGTGATTGTTCTACAAAAACAAAACCCTAATTTTTCTCTCTCTATTATGGTGATTTCCGGCCACCTTATTTTTTAAATTCCGGCCACCTTGATCACTTTCTGTTTCGGATTCAAATTTGTTTTTAATCTCTATGATTATTCCTATCTGATTATAATGCTCTTTGTGTTCTAATCGGATCTAGGTTTTCATTTAAGATCTAAATCAAAACTGGTTTTGAACTAGGGTTTTCATAGGCGGCGGCTATTTAGGATTCGGGTTGGTTTCTCCTTTTATAAATCGATCTCCTCCTTTGTTTCTGGATTCATATTACGTTTTTATTTAGGTTTGATTTAGGGTTCGTGTTTTTTTGAGTTATAGGTGGCGGTTTAAATTCCTGATCTAGGGTTTCATCCCTTTGATGGTTTTAATCCTGTTCCATTATTTAATTCATTAAGACTGATCCTGTTGATTAGCCTTTATAGAATGTTTTATTGTTTCTGCTACAAAGTTATTGATTTTGATTTTGTAAGGTTTTGATTCGGATTTTACGTAGTAGGAATTAGGGTTTTTTGTTTCTATTATTTTATGATTACTGGACACATGGATTGACGTGATTGGTTGCTGGTTTGAAGCTCTAATTGATTTTAGGGTTTCTTGGTGTCGATTGGTTTTATTGTTTTGTTTTTGATGCGCACAGGAGAGATGGAAAATACTGGTGATAAGGGTAATATGGCGGAGGCTACTTCTGCACAGCCGATTGACTGGGAGGCACTGCGTGCACGCATGGCTCGGCTTAAACAGTCGAGTGAAACGGGGGAGTTTATCGCTGACCCTAATAACAGATCGGGCCTGTTTGGTGATGTTTCGCAGACAGATCATGTGCAACGAGATACTGACTCGTCTGTTTTGCATGGGAGCAGAAGTGAGGTTAATGCAATATCTAGGCAAGCTGATGTAAGTACTCGTGTCGCTGATTCTGCTGGTTTGGTTCAGTTACAGGATGGTAGTGTTCAGAATTCGTTGGGTGTGAATGATACAGGTTTGAAGGATGCGGCTGTTGCTGCATGGGGCCCTATTGGTCCTAAAATTAATAGTGTATCACAGCCTGGTTCGCTTGATGATTCTGTTGGTGGTGTATCTATTAAACAGAATGGTATACCTTCTTTTGCATCTTTCTTACAACCTGTACAAAAAGTTAAATCTATTCAAGTTAAGGAATTACATTGTGATGAGCAAGTAGTTGGGGCTGCTGTGGCTCTTCCCTTTGATGTTGTTGAAGAAGTTCGATCTAAATTAACGTATACGTTGTTTGGATATTTCATTGGAAAGCGTCTTGCGTTCCCCGTGGTTGAGAAGTATGTCAAGAATGCTTGGGCTAAATATGGTTTAAAGCGTGTAAAGTTGCATGATGAGTTTTTTCTGTTTCAATTTAAAACTCAAAGTGGTATGGAAGGTGTATTGGAAAATGGACCGTGGCTTATTCGACAGGTTCCCTTGATTCTTAATGTTTGGTCTTCTAACACTGATTTGCAAAAAATGGAGATCAAGAAGGCACCGGTATGGGTTAAACTACATAGGGTACCTATTGTTGCTTACTCGGAAATTGGTCTTAGTTTGATTACTTCTCAGATTGGGAGGCCGATCATGTTAGATTCTTTTACTAGCAATATGTGCATTGATCCATGGGGTAGGAGCACTTTTGCTCGCGCCCTTATTGAGGTTTCAGCGGAAGAATGTCTAAAAAAATCTTTAGTTGTTGCTATACCGGTAGAAAAAGATAAAGGGCATACTTTGGTGACTATTGATATTGAGTATGAGTGGACGCCTCCAAGATGTTCTAATTGCCTTATTTTTGATCATGTGGATTCTAAATGCCCTAAGATTCCTAAACAGGTGGTGGTTGAGAAGGTGCGCAACATGGAGGAAGCTACAACAACTGTGGACGGTTTTGAGGTTGTTAGGAGTAAGAAGAGTAAAAAGAACAAGAAGCAACACGTAGTTGCTGGTATTAAGCTTACTAAGCCTTCATTAAACATTCAGTATCGTCAAGTTGAGAAAGGGGAAAGTTCTAAGGCTTATCAGTCGAAGAAGTCTTCCCAAGGTAACCTCGTGTCACAGAGTGATCCCAAGAAGGATGGCCCACTTCTTAAGAGAGGTTTTTTGAATAATAAAGTGCTCGGATTAGATAGTAAACCGGGTACAAGTAACCAGAATTCGTTTGGTGCTTTAAGTGGTTTAGGAGATGGTGATACTGACTGGGAGGATGGTGGTGGTCGTACAAATGAAGTGATTAATGCTGATAGCGAGACTGACGAAGATATTGAGATTGATGATCGACATGGCTCTCGTCAGCCGGATGTTCGCACTTCTCATTTACCATGATTATTGCTTATTTTTATTGTTTATGCACCTTTAGGTGGTTTTTTCCTATTGGTGTAATATGCTTTGTAATTGGTTGTTAGTGATCATATGGCATGTCATATGATTTAGTGGTTGTTCAAGCTGTATGCTTGAGGTTAATGTAGCATTGCCGCTACATTCCATTGTACTTCAACGCTTTTGGGAATATATTTTACCGGGGATGAGACCCTTTTACCCAAAAAAAAAAAAAAAAGGATGGGTGTTTTCACACCTATCAAATCCCCTACACTTGACCATTGCAATGTCCTCATGTAATGCATTAATTACAAAGCAATATTACACTTTTCATCACAATCAATCCACATTGGCCTTTATTAAAGAGATAGAAAATAACAAAACAAGTAAAGAAATCAAAGACTTACCTTAGGGTTTTGGAATGTCATGACTGATTATCATCCTCAAGTTTCACGTTCCCCATACCAAGCTTAAAAACGAGATCATTGTTATTATAAGTTAGCAAACTAACACGAACTCATGTGGGCCAATTATTCACTTAGACTCCCTTATTCCTAGGTGTATCTCTTATATTTTATTATTGTCTTGAATGATCACGAGGATGCATTGTTGACTTATTTCGATAGTTTATTTAAGCCGAAAATAAAGTAGGACGATTTAATCAATAGTTAGCTAAAGGACAAAATCTTTTAAAACTGCTTCTCGAGACCTCATAAAGTTCATATCTTGGCATAAATCGCTTCACGATTTGAGACATTTCTCGGACCGATATTTGGCAGCGACTTCATATGTCACACCCCACCATGGCGGAATATGGGGCGCGACGTATGGATATCATCACAACATGGCGTGTCTATAGAGATAACTATATGTAATAAGAAATGTCATAAAATGGAGACACAAAGTCATGACAATATCTCATCAGACTCAGGAGTCTAGGTAAGTAGGTAACAGTTCTACCGCTTACCCAAGACAAACAAATAACATAACCAAACAAATATATGTGTGCCACAGTATCACTTATTAAAAGAACAAATAAAAACTAAGAAGGAAACGGGGATTCTCCTTCTATATGCATTCCTAAGCTTCTCCAACCCTAGCCACTTATGTTCTCATGCTTAACCATAGTATCACCTGAAAGAGACACTAAAACACGTCAACATAAAGTTGGTGAGAGTCATAGGTTTAGACTCCAACGCTAAATCAGTTACAACCTGTGAATAACGAACACAAATACAATAACATATGGACAATGTGCTACAATTATTTATTAACAACTAGCATTCAAGATCAATCATTCCAAACCAAAATCCAAGGCTCCTACCATGCCAAACAACATGGTACCATAGATGATCACACTATGTACCTATCCCAAGGCCACTACCTTGTCAAACCACAAGGCCACTACCTTGTCAAACCATAATAACTGAGACGGCACGTGTCCCCCGATCCAAATCATACACAATCAAAAATCACATAGCAGTTAATCACATAATGTACACACAAGTCCATCTCAAACCACAAACACATTCACATCATCAATTTAGAAAATAACTCAACACAGTGTCTCTTCCATCCCATCAGGAAATCAAAATCAATATTAAACATGGGACTATGAAACTCACCTGATTGAGCTTCCCTAAACATCCGCGCACTAGCAAAAAGCTAATCAACCAAAAACACGCAATCAATACACGAACCAATCACTAAGATGGCTCATCAACCTATGATGGACATCTAGTCTATCCCATAACATTACCCTTCCTTAACAAGTCCCTAACTTGGTTAAGTTCAATAGCTATCCCGTTCATAATTTTACACAAAACAGTCCCAGTTTTAGGTCTCAAAACTTTAAGTCAAACGTCCACTTAAATATACCCATGTTTTCTGTAAAAGGAATATTCACACTTTTATACATGTTAGCTAAAACCTAACACTTGCCCCAACCTTAAAGGTACTATTAAGGCCCCGATATATGTGTATATATTGCTACATATCCAGAATTTACTGATTTTAAACGTATGAAAATTTTGTTACCATTAGAGGGTCTTACCCTAAACCACAATCTTAGCCAAAGTGCAGATACTTGCTACAATATATAAACCATCTCTCATGTTCGTGAGAAGATCCCAATGCAACCCTAAGTACCCCAAACAACCCAAAACTTAAAAAGAAAACAGGCTGAATTCAAAACGGTTTTGACCTCCGACTATTGTAACGTGTTTTTGACCCATTTCCCGACCTCCAATTTAGTTCTCGTTTCTTGATTTAGAAAGCCAACTCAATTACCTATCTAGGGCTAGTTTGATCGCATCTTGAATGTTCCTAAAACTCGAGATATGATCAAAACAATAGACTCAAAATTCTGCCCAATTTTTTAAAACGGGTTTTAAACAAATTGATCTAATTAATCACCTATAACCCTTCTAATACAAGCCCTAGATTATATGATCATCATATTATGATTAATACATCATTAATCTACTGTTTTAAATTAACCCTAACCTAAATCCATCATAGATGATTAAAGAAAACATAAAGAAACAATTTAATTAAAAAGGTTAATGAAGGTTTTTACCTTAAATCAATGGAAGATGAAGAAAACCTAATTTTTTTGAAGAACCCTAATTCTCCTCTATGAAACCCACGAATTTTTCTTTGTCTCCAGGGAATAATAATGAATTTGATTGTTATTAAAACAATATATAGGGTGTACATAAAATCCTAGTCCAAGAATAAGCCCACTTTCCTTTTTCTCCTCTTTTCCCTTTTTTTTTCTTTTCCAAACCGACTAACACCCCCTTAATTTTCGTTTTTTTTTCTTTTTATTATTAATATATGTATTAATAATATTACCTTAATTTTCCTTAATTTATTTCAGCTCCTAAAGCCTCCAAAACCCCAAAACCGTAAAACTAGTCAGTTTTTACGCGTTTTACCGTAAAAGACGTAAAATATACACTTTTATAAAAAATCTCAAATTTTGAAATAAACTTTAGAACTAAGTCCTAAATGACTTAAAATCATCCCGAAAAATATCCATATGCCTAATTACCTCATCCGAGACCTCCAAATGCTAAATCGTAAATCGTAAAAAAAATACTATTACTATAATACTTATATGTATACGTAAACATCAAAATATCACCATTTTCATTTCATAGTCACCACTTGTGAGCTCATGAACATGAAATAACCGTTCCTTGATATACTTATGAGTACTCTATGCTCATAAACGATAACCACACCAACCTCGTTCACACAAAATAAACACGTAAACGCACAATTCAAGTAAGCACACATAAAATAACCTAAAAGTAAGACCAAGTGACAAACCCAAAACCACGGTTGTCACATCACTCCCTCCTAATAGAAATCTCGTCCCGAGATTCACTCCCAAACTCAAACTTATTCTCAGCAAACAAACGAGGATGCATATCCCTGATAAAACCTTCACGTTCAAACGTGAACTTAGTTTATACTAAAATAATATCAACCAACAACACATGAGCCATAACCGTCCGCGAGGAAACTTATGAAAACCATAAAGTTATGTAACCAACCTAACTAAATCTCGCAACTCATCAAACAAGAACTGTCTTAAAATCAAGTTAGGAGCCATTACATAACTCGACGAGTTTAAAACTGTCACCCCCGATTTCGGTCTTACTCATAAATACCATAAATCAAAACTCATCAAATATAACCACGTGTTATAAGGTCTAAAGAACTCTCAAATTCCATCCCAACTCATCTCTATGTTAACCCTCCAAGTGTTCATTACCCCAAAATACCTAAAACACAAGTTTAAACCATGTTGTCCGAAAATTAACCTTGAACTCGACACTTGTACAATTAATTCGACCAAGATACTTACTTCCAATTACTAAACTTCCTGAATATTTGAAAAGTACGTTCCGAGTACATAATTTTAGACTTTTGAATCACTCAAAAAGCTTTAAAAACGAATAAGTTTTGACCAAAACGATTTTAAACCCAAAAAAAACCCGTTATTAATTACAAAATTCAAGGTCTAATTTATTTTAATTCCAGAAAATTTAAATTCTCACCCATCATATGATTAATACATGATTTTAACATATTTAAGTTAATAAGAACAAAATTTCTAACTAAAGAACAATAACTTTAGGTGATCAAAACCAAAATATTTTAAAATAAACAAGTCATGCTTATATGTTAAAAAAAAATTTATATTCCACCTTATTTCAAACACGTTTTCGACACTTTACCCTCATTTTATCGACTACCAACAACTATTTTTATTTTACTATTTGCAATTTTTATTTTTTTTACCATGTAAGTCTCAAAACAAAAGATATCGGTTTTCCAAAAAGAAATCTCCACGCTCTCAATAGCTTCTACACCAAAAGTACCGTACAAACAAACACGTGAAATGAGGACTCGATAAATGCGCTACTACTGAAGTTGAACATCCCAAAGAGAAAAGAGCTAGAAAACCATCCTAAGAATCCAACTGATAATTAGAAGGGATATATACATATATAGGCATAGGCATACATACACTCAAATCCATCCAGCATATACTATAAACAAGCATGTATTAACCCTCTTTCATGTAACCATATTTAGGAATCCATTGATGTCTTGGTACTTGTATAACTATGTTGGCCACCATACTTATACAAGTCCCCTTTCACCAATGCACTCCCTCCTATGATGACACTTATAAAAAATTAATACTACACATAACACATAATCCAACAACTCACAAGCACATAACCACACAAGATAAGATCCAAAACCCCATGTATTAAAATAACATAGCCAATGCACGAAACACATAAAATCGTAGTCCAGCTGAACCAACGTAGACAAAATTCAAAATGTATAAAGAACATGAAAACATAATTAAGCAAAATCCAACAATGACTAGCGTATACGACCATGGTTCCACCCGCACTAATCAAAACTCGTAAAGAAAATAACATGTAGTTAAGTATGAACCATAGTAGTTCATAACCTAACAAATACTGCGAAAATAATATTCAAACACATCAATTACTATAAATGCACACATACTCCTATGACGCCTATATGCAGGGACCCTTAAGCTATAGACTAGGCTACACGACTAGGCAACCTAATTCTCTATAACCATTGTCTCTGATACCATTCTGTCACACCCCACCATGGCGGAATATGGGGCGCGACGTATGGATATCATCACAACATGGCGTGTCTGTAGAGATAACTATATGAAATAAGAAATGTCATAAAATGGAGACACAAAGTCATGACAATATCTCATCAGACTCAGGAGTCTAGGTAAGTAGGTAACAGTCCTACCGCTTACCCAAGACACACAAATAACATAACCAAACAAATATATGTGTGCCATAGTATCACTTATTAAAAGAACAAATAAAAACTAAGAAGGAAACGGGGATTCTCCTTCTATATGCATTCCTAAGCTTCTCCAATCCTAGCCAATTATGTTCTCATGCTTAACCATAGTATCACCTGAAAGAGACACTAAAACACGTCAACATAAAGTTGGTGAGAGTCATAGGTTTAGACTCCAACGCTAAATCAACTACAAGCTGTGAATAACGAACACAAATACAATAACATATGGACAATGTGCTACAATTATGTATTAACAACTAGCATTCAATATCAATCATTCCAAACCAAAATCCAAGGCTCCTACCTTGCCAAACAACATGGTACCATAGATGATCACACTATGTACCTATCCCAAGGCCACTACCTTGTCAAACCACAAGGCCACTACCTTGTCAAACCACAAGGCCACTACCTTGTCAAACCACAATAACTGAGACGGCACGTGTCCCCCGATCCAAATCATACACAATCAAAAATCACATAGCAGTTAATCACATAATGTACACACAAGTCCATCTCAAACCACAAACACATTCACATCATCAGTTTAGAAAATAACTCAACACAGTGTCTCTTCCATCCCATCTGGAAGTCAAAATCAATATTAAACATGGGACTATGAAACTCACCTGATTGAGCTTCCCCAAACATCCGCGCACTAGCAAAAAGCTAATCAACCAAAAACACGCAATCAATACACGAACCAATCACTAAGATGGCTCATCAACCTATGATGGACATCTAGTCTATCCCATAACATTACCTTATTGATAAGCTCTAATCACCCCATTACCCTTCCTTAACAAGTCCCTAACTTGGTTAAGTTCAATAGCTATCCCGTTCATAATTTTACACAAAACAGTACCAGTTTTAGGTCTCAAAACTTTAAGTCAAACGTCCACTTAAATATACCCATGGTTTCTGTAAAAGGAATATTCACACTTTTATGCATGTTAGCTAAATCTCCCACTTGCCCCAACCTTAAAGCTACTGTTAAGGCCCCGATATATGTGTATATATCCTATACAGAATTTATTGATTTTAAACGTATGAAAAGTTTGTTACTATTAGAGGGTCTTACCCTAAACCACAATCTTAGCCAAAGTGCAGATACTTGCTACAATATATAAACCATCTCTCATGTTCGTGAGAAGATCCCAATGCAACCCTAAGTACCCCAAACAACCCAAAACTTAAAAAGAAAACAGGCTGAATTCAAAACTGTTTTGACCTCCGACTGTTGTAACCTGTTTTTGACCCACTTCCCAACCTGCAATTTAGTTCTCGTTTCTTGATTTAGAAAGCCAACTCAATTACCTATCAAGGTCTAGTTTGATCGCATCTTGAATGTTCCTAGAACTCGAGATATGATCAAAACAATAGACTCAAAATTCTGCCCAGTTTTTAAAAACGGGTTTTAAACAAATTGATCTAATTAATCACCGATAACCCTTCTAATACAAGCCCTAGATTATATGATCATCATATTATGATTAATACATCATTAATCTACTGTTTTTAAATTAACCCTAACCTAAATCCATCATAGATGATTAAAGAAAACATAAAGAAACAATTTAATTAAAAAGGTTAATGAAGGTTTTTACCTTAAATCAATGGAACATGAAGAAAACCTAATTTTTTTGAAGAACCCTAATTCTCCTCTATGAAACCCACGAATTTTTCTTTGTCTCCAGGGAATAATAATGAATTTGATTGTTATTAAAACAATATATAGGGTGTACATAAAATCCTAGTCCAAGAATAAGTCCACTTTCCTTTTTCTCCTCTTTTCCCTTTTTTTTCTTTTCCAAACCGACTAACACCCCCTTAATTTTCGTTTTTTTTTC
Source organism: Glebionis coronaria (assembly GCA_025667525.1). Taxonomy (NCBI): domain Eukaryota; kingdom Viridiplantae; phylum Streptophyta; class Magnoliopsida; order Asterales; family Asteraceae; genus Glebionis; species Glebionis coronaria. Next base: position 317,962,600 of record CM046879.1, on the reverse strand, counting down.
TTTTTATTATTAATATATGTATTAATAATATTACCTTAATTTTCCTTAATTTATTTCAGCTCCAAAACCCCAAAACCGTAAAACTAGTCAGTTTTTACGCGTTTTACTGTAAAAGACGTAAAATATACACTTTTATAAAAAATCTCAAATTTTGAAATAAACTTTAGAACTAAGTCCTAAATGAGTTGAAACCATCCCGAAAATTATCCATATGCCTAATTACCTCATCCGAGACCTCCAAATGCTAAACCGTAAATCGTAAAAAAAGTACTATTACTATAATACTTATATGTATACGTAAACATCAAAATATCACCATTTTTATTTCATAGTCACCACTTGTGAGCTCATGAACATGAAATAACCGTTACTCGATTTACTTATGAGTACTATATACTCATAAACGATAACCACACCAACCTCGTTCACATAAAATAAACACGTAAACACACAATTCAAGTAAGCACACATAAAATAACCTAAAAGTAAGACCAAGTGACAAACCCAAAACCACGGTTGTCACATCATACTTCAAATCTTGAGAGACGTTCATGAAATAATGGTCTTCTCTTCATAATAGGAATTTCTTCCCTTGAAGTTTTGAGAGATTCTTCATCTTTGGACCACGACTTCTTCATTTTTCTCCAATCTTTATTTTGGACTTTGATATACAACGATCCGCCTCCTTTTAGGACTTGGATCTATTTATCCTCATACCTTGCTAGGGTCTTTTCGGATAGACTTCTCCATGATCTTTAGGGGAGTATTTGCTTTTCGTCGTGTGTCTTGATCCTTCATATTGATTTTTGAGAAATGATTCTTCACATCACTTGGGATCTTTAGCAACAAAATGTAGCCCTCATGCCTTGTTAGAGCCTTTTTGGACTCACCAATCTTCGCATCCCGCTTCAATAAGTTATGCTTTGGCTATGAACTCTAATTAATACCGAGCAACTTTTAAACGATCTTGGGCTAGAAGCTAAGTAACTTTTCAAATCGTACGACCTTACTAATTGCAGATAAATTTATTAACAAGCGACGAGAGAATAGGCTTATAATCAACTCACATAAATTCATGAAAGAGTACCAAGCTTATAACTGACTCTATCATTTCTCGTTCTCCACAGTTTAAAATCTCAAGGAATGAGACTCGTGGATGCTTAGCCAATTAAATCAAAGTTTTTGGTTTTCGAGTCATCTATAGGATCTTGCAAATTCTTAGACTTTTTCAAGTTTTAGAATTCGCATTTTAAAGTTGCCTTGATAAACGACTCTCTAGGATCAATTATAGGAACTTGCAAAAAGTTCTTGTTCTTAACCCGTGAGAGTTAAGACTTTCGCGCTTTAAAGCTGCCTATATAAAAGCCTAGCAAAACTTGACTTAAACACGTTAAGGATACTAGCTAGAGTAAACTTAGATAAGTAAACTTGGGTTGAGTCAAAATATTCACAACGTTGAAAATTAAAACCACTTTATTAAAATTTGTTCTAGTAAAGAAAGAAAATAACTATACAAAGGTAAAACTACTAGGCCAAAATAGATCAAAAATTTTGAAAAATGTCGAAAAATTGATTTTCCGGTTAAAATGAGGACAAATACAAGGAATAGGCCACTTACCTTCGATAGAAGTCCCCTCTACACTTGATATAAACATTGTCCTCAATGTTTAAGCATGTGGAAGTAAACTCCCCTACACTTAGGACATTGCGCACTTTGTTTAAATCTCGCTAAGGAAGAGACAACTAAAGTGATTCCTATTTTACTATTGAAGAATATAAAATAGAGAATCATAAGAGTTTAGGATAGAACCGGGAAGACGGAAACACGGAATCACTGGTCGTCAAAAATCATCAAGAGTGGATCATTGAACGCTCGAATCCCTGAATATGAGAAGAGAGGAAATAGCAAACACCAACGGGTCTCCCCTACACTTAGGATAGAAATAGATAAAAGATAGATACTTGGGTTGCCTCCCAAGAAGCGCTTGATTTTTGTTCACCGAGTCGTGAGCCTGACTCGACCTTGATTCTCATGGAAAGAACCTTGAAGAGCATCCACCGGGATCAAAGACACAGTTTTCATCCATCAAGTAACACAAGCTTAAGGCGAACAAGGCAAGCCAAAGAAGAGTAGGCAAGGTTCCTTTAAGGAAAAATTGAGCACGGTGGTAGCAAGGATGATGGGGTGCAAGCGTATCTCCAGTAGTTCCAAAATTCTTTCCTTTTATTTCATCAGACGGATATTGAGATGGCTTAAAAATTTCAATACCGGGGTCGAACACCTTTTCCTTTAGGAGAAAATAGCACTCAGGCTCAGCAGAATTTGAAGAACATCCGCTAAGAAAATGCACAACCTCGTCCTCAGAAGATGGACAGAGAGGTGTCAAAACATAAGAAGTGCGGATGTTGGTGTCGTCCGGTTTCTTCTCCTTTGAAAGAATTTTTTTCAAATCCGTAGAAGGATGAAGACCATAATCATCAAAGTATAAAGGAGGAACATCACTCTTATTTGGGAAGTATGTGTTGAGAAAAGTAGCAAAGTCTTCCTCAAATGAGTAGTCATCCAAAGTAGGATCAAGTGTGGTAGGCGGAGGATCTTCATCATGAGAAGAATCACTCAAAAGAGTATCGGCCTCATCAAAATCATCATAAGTGGGCATGTCTGGATACTCAGAAGTAAAAGCATCATAATCATCCCCATCGGAGCTAGAATCATCATCATAAGCATCATAGATCGGTGGAGAATCATATATGGTTGAAGGTTCCAAATTGGAGAGAGAATCATCCACATCATCTTGAAACAGTGGATTATCATTGCAAGAATCGAATTGAGGATTGTTGTAGACGACAAAATCATCAAGCACATTAATCATATTCGCCGATTCTCTTCCATTATATTTGCTTGTAAGCTTCCCCATTTCAAAAACTTGTGCATCATCCCTGACTCTTAAGATGAGTTCACCTTTATCCACATCTACTAAAGTTTACTGGTTCTCAAAAATGGGCGTCCAAGTATTAACGGAATACGAGGGTCCATTTCATAATAAACAACGACGAAGTCGACCGGAAAAGTGAATGTGCCAACTTTAATAAATACATCTTCGGTGATACCAAGGGGGTACGCGAGAGTTCGATTGGCTAGCTCCAGAGTCATCTTGGTGGGTGTAAGGTCGGGCAATGGTAACTTTTTCCAAACGCTAAAAGGCATCAAATTTATACTGGCCCCGAGATCGGCTAAGGCAGTAAATTCGTCGGTTTGGTTAAAAGTACATGGTAGCACAAAACGACCGGGATCTCCAATTTTTTCCAAAAGTTCTTTAAGAAGGATTGCAGAGCAATTTTCATTAAAGCGAGCATTAACAAACTCGGCCATCTTCTCCTTCTTATTAAGCAATTCCTTAAACATCTTGACAAATTGTGGCATTTGGGCAAGAGCTTCAACAAGGGTAAAGGTGACGGTCATGCCGGTAATCTTGTCCAAAAAGTTAGAGACTTGAACGTCATTCTTAGTCAAAATTCTAGCCTTGTTGAGTCGAGAAGGGTCAGGAATGCTGGGTTTATAGGTGGAAGGTGGGGTTGGTGAAGGGTTCTTCTCGGGTACTTCTTCATGAAAAGGCATAGACGGTAATGGTGAACTAATACTAGGTGTGGGAGTAGTAGTGATAGATGGTGGTGGAGGAGGTGTAGATGGTGTAACTGGGGGCAGGATAGATGGTCTTACTAAAGTTGCTCCACTACGGGTAGTAATAGCACTCACATTCGCTCTCGGGTTGGTGACGGTGTTTGAAGGTAGAGAGCCCGAAGTAGAGGTTTGAGTGGTTGGTAAGAAACTAGCCAGTATATTCTTCAAATCATTCGTTTAAGTGCTGAAGGAGGATTGTATATCATTTCGAAGCTCGGATCTAATGTCATTCCCTTGCTTAGTGATATCCCCTTTCAAATTGATAATTTGGCTTTATAGATTCTTGATTTGCTATCCTTGGGTTCTCATTAAAGCTTCAACATCTTGATTAATGGGTGGGGCTTGTTGAGCGGGTGGGTGATAAGGATTACAAGCTCGAGGTAGGATTTGGTTGCTTCTATTGTAATTGTTGTTGGGGTTGTGGTTTTGAGGAGGAAAACCGGGTGAAAGATAGTTGTTAGACTTGTAACTTAGCAAATTTCGATCCCCTTGAGGTCGGGCTTGGTAATTTTCCGGTGAATAGTTACCATAAGCCGCATACACGTTTTCCGGATTGCCTTGAGTAGAAGGGCAATCAGTGTATGAGTGAGGACCGCCGCATGTCTCACAAGAAATTGCTACAGCTTTAACTTGTTGTTGTTGGTTTGTAGCGATGAGCAAGATATTTTTGTTCATTTCGGCCATCATGCGGGTGAATTCGGTCATATCGGGGGTTGCTGAAGTAGAAGAAACATTGACTCTCGGGTTGTTCCTTGAAGAAGCGGAGGAATCCCAATTTTTGTGATGAGTAGTCATGTTCTCAATAAGCTCTCTACACTCCTCGGGTCTTCTTTTCATAAATGTGCCACCGGCGGCTGCATTAATCGTATCACGATCACGAAAAGTTAAACCATTGTAGAAAGTATCAATCAACGTAACTGGGAGCATGTTGTGGTTTGGACATCGACCGATCAAAACATTATATCTTTCCTAAGCATCAAAGAGAGATTCATCGGGTTCTTGCATGAAACCGCTGATTTGATTTCGAAGGCTCGTGACCATGGATGGTGGAAAGTAGCGCGACAAAAATCGTTGAGTCATGTCATCCCAAGTATGAATGAATTCTTCGGGAGACGATCAAACCATTTTTCGGCGTGGTGTGATAAAGTTTGTAGAAAGAGTTGAAGGCGAAGGACATCCATAGTAACACTGGGCAACTTCATGCTTTGAGTAATAGTAATGAATTTGTCGAGGTGCTTGTTGGCATCATCATCCGGTATTCCGCGGAATGGATTAGTTTGCACTTGTTAGATCATGTGATGCTTCAACGAAAACTCCGGAGCCGTGATTTGCATCGGCGCAATCGGTCCTCCTTGTCCAAACATTGTGGGTTGACAAAGCTCCTCCATTGTCCGAAGGTCGGGCTGTGGAAGAACATTGTTGTTGTTATTGTTGAGGTGCGGTGGGTTATTGTTTTTGTTCACACCTACCATAGCTAAATCTTCACGAGTCTCGGGCTCTAGATAAGTTGAAGATCTAGTACGCATACACCTGCAAAAGCAAAAGAAAAGGATACCAAAGCAATAGACAATATATATACACTATAAAAATAAAATCTTTTTGGATTTTTGAAATTTTTTAATTTTTATGGATTTTTTTAGAATTTTAAAGAAAGAAAAATAACATTCACGAGTGAACGGATCCCAAAAAGCAACGCGTCTCTCACAGAATACCGTTAATCTTTACGAAAAGAGCCGGCAGCGGCGCCATTTGATAACTGGATTTTAATTATAAAAATTGTTCTTTGTCGTATGTCTAATCGAATTGATTACTGGTTTAAGTGCGACTCAATTGTTTTTGGTTAAGAAAAATATTTGTCGTTGTTGAAAAATAAATGTGTAAAAACTTTAAAGTAAATGGCAGGTAATTAAAATCTAAACCTAATTGAAAATAAATGACGGGAAATAAAAACGTGACGAGAAATTAAAAGGCAAACTAAAACTTAAATAAAGCAAACTTAAAACTTAAACTAAAGGCAAGCTTGAAATAAGTCTAAGGCAAGTAAACTAAAAGTGCGACTAAGTAAAAAGGCGGGAAAAGTAAAGCTTAAAAATTTAAACTTAAAGTAAACTAAAAATCACTCATTCGGAATATCCTGCTCATCCGGAATATACCTTGGTTCGGAATGTTCATCAAAGCAAAACACTCATTCGGAATATACATTGATCCGGAATAAACTGCTCATGCGGAAAAAAGTGCTTCACCCGAAATAATAGTTTATTCGGAATAAGGGCTTCATCCGGAATAAATAAAACTGATGCGAAATAACAGGGTTGATTCGGAATGAAATATTTATGCGGAATAAATTGCACTGGTTCAGAAAAATGGCTTCATCCGGAATGTAGCTTCATCCGGAATAAATGGTTTATCCGGAATAAATGGTTTATCCGGAATAAAACCTTCGTTCGGAATAATCCACTGATCCGGAATAAAAGTCTGGTTCGGAATAGACCTTGATCCGGAATAATCTACTGATCCGGAATAAAAGCTTTATGCGGAATAACAAGTAAATTGTTGGTTCGGAGTATAAGCTTGGTTCAGAAAGAAACCTGGGAAACTAAAACGCGAAGAACACGGGGAATAAAAGGGACGAATTTAAATCAAATCTAACAAAAATCAACCAAAAGATTAAACCAAACTAACCAACAATCATCTACTAACAATAACCTATCAATCCAATCACTAAAACTAACAAGCATAACCAAAATAATCAAACCCACTTGATCAAATCAATAAAAACTAAAGAAAACAAACATAAACATAAACATGAAGATTAATATCAAAACAAGAAAGGTAGATGAGAGATTAACAAGAAAAGTAAAGATTCAATAAACATAAAAAGTAAACTTACTTGATAATTAAAGTGCAAGACAAGGTAATTAAATGGCAATGAAATAAATGTGCAAGTAATTAAAAATGGAGAGACTAATTTTGTCAAAATTAGCTAACAAAGTTAAAAATAAACATAATGATCCTATTTATAGGAGGAGGAGGAAGTTGGTTGCTAGGAAGCTTCCTTCTTTCTTTCTTTCTCTTTAAGTCCTTAGTCTTCTTAATTCTTCGACTTTTTCGACTTTTGTCTCGGGATTACTTTAAACTCGTCTTGTGATTTCTTCATAAATTAGACTTGAGTTCTTCGGCTTTATTAAACTTCCGTCTTTGGACTTTTTCTTCGATAAATCTTCAGAATAGGCCTTGGACTTCCGTTCTTTTTGAACTCTTGATTTCTTGACTTCGTCTTTCGTCTTTTTCTTCGATAAAAGCCCGTGAAAGCCCATGTTTTCTTCCCTTTTTACATTTTGATCCTAAAATCACAACAAAAACACAAACCACGCATAATTATGACATTTACGACATAAAATACACGTTATGGTCTTGTTTTCATTATAATTAAGTGGTAAAAGGATGGGTGTTTTCACACCTATCACAGGTAGTGTAATATTTAGAACCCACTGGGGGCGGTTCTTTATCTTCCCGCGGCTTCTTAGCGATAACGAATTACGGCCCCTACATAAGGTGTAAAACCCGCATGCTTTTACCATCAACCGTACACTAATAATCGTACGTACAAGATTTAAACTTTCCTTAAATAACATGAAAACGTAACACGAATGTTAATTACAAGAATTACGTACGTGTTATTACACGATAAGTATTAAATACGTATTAAGACACGATAATTATTTCAATAATAATTATAATCATGAACATACGAACATGAAATCATGAACATAAATAATCACGAGCTTAGTATTACGTATTTATGTATATTTATTACGATCATGAATAAATATAATAAGACACGAACGATAACTATTTTAATCACGTAAACACGACACGAGAACACGTAAATAATTAGAACACGGGAAAACCAATGGGTTTCCCCTTTGGGGGCCCACATAGCACGGAATTAGGAAAAAGAAGGGGCCAAGCCCACTTTTGATTTAATTAAAACAAGGAAAACGGGAAACATAGTTTCATTTTACAAGATTTCACAAAATATTAAAACCCTAGCCCCTTTTTCCTCTCTATCTTTGGCCGTCGGGTATAACACCACCAAGGGTGGTTGTTTGTTGATTTTTGGTGATTCAATTCAAGAGATAGTCGTTCGTGTTATCATCCTCGTTTGATTCACGTAATCGGTATAACCCTAAACCTTTTCTTTTTATGTTTTTATTTAAATCAAGAACACATGAATCATGAATGCTTTAAAAGCAAGAAATCACATGTTAATTAATCTTGGGGTAAATTAATTACGGGTATAAGGGGTGTTGTTTGTTGGCCGACGCATGAACCGAGCCCCAAGGGGGTCTCGGTTTGTTTTGGTTCGCACCACCGAGACCTCAAGGTCTCGGTGTGGTGGTTTGTGTCACGGCAGCAGGAAACAAGGGAAACCCCGACCTCGGTCGGGGTATGTTTGTGTCGGGTGGGTCTCGGCTAAAACATAGAACCACCACCGGCCTAAGCCGGTGGCTAAATAAGGCAAGCAAGGGGAACCCTAGCCGCGGCAGCAAGGGTAACCACCGGCTAACCGGTGGGAACTTTTGGCTAGCCGGCGGCTAGGTTTTGACCAAGGGTGCATTTGGGTCCGGTTCACGGGTTAAACCGGTCCGGTTCACACAGATTAAAACACGGTTCGGTTCATGGGTTACTTTTTACAAGATTAATTATATGTACAAGTCTATTTTTTTCAAGACTTAAATTAAATTAATTAAAAACATGAACATGATTAATTTAATTTACATGACTTAGGTTATTAATTTTATTACTAAAACATGAATTTTAACCTAAGTAAATTCCATTTAATTAGACTATATAATTATTTAATTATTAAAATCATGACTTATAATTAATTAATGTACATGACTTAGGTTATATTATTAATAGTTAATAATACACGTTTTAACCTAAGTATTTTTTTACCTTTATTTAATTAAACCATGTTATATGTAATTAAATACTTTAACATATAGTTTATTTAATTCACATGAAATAATTAATAAACTATACTATTATAATTACATGACTTAGTATATTAATTAGTAAACACTTAAGCTTATATAATTAGCTTAATAATTCTGCTTATTTCTATTTATGGAAACTTTCTATTTTTAGAAACTTATTTAATTAAGGAAGCTAATCTATTTATGGAAACTTTCTATTTTTAGAAACTTATCTATTTTAAGCAATAAATCTATTTTTTTGGAAACTTTCTATTTTTTGGAAACTTTCTATTTTTGGAAACTTTCTATTTTTGGTAACTTTCTATTTTTGGAAACTTTCTATTTTAGGAAACCTGCTATTTTTAGAAAGTTACTTAATATTACACAACAAGTATAATAATACATGAAATACCAGAAATACATAAAATAGAATAGAAACAATACATGATAAACACGGTATAAAGCCTAAATCTGTAAAACATGACATGAACATATAAAACAAGCTAAGACATGATAAAAAACCAGTTACGTACTCGGTAATCAGATACATATACACGTATGTATTTATGTAGCATTAGTGATACCGAAGTAGGATTCTCTTCAGTTCGTTTTCTTCGTTCACTGGACACAAGGTACAGATTCTCCGTCCTTTCAGTATGGACATTCTTCCTTATTAGGATTTCCCATATGCAGCCAACTGTTTTCCCCAGTATATGTTTTATATGTTTTTGAATTGCTTATGTTTTAATTTAGAATACCTAAAGCCATATACATGCATGGCCAGTCTCACCTAGTTATGGAGGTACCATAACCATAACACTTGGGGCACCAGTGTTATGACTTCACCACGGCGGAGTGATAGCTCGGGGCGTCCCTTTCAGCTTTTGGCCATATTATTATTATCAGGTGGGGCGTATGGATGCATCCTAGTTTACATGTTTTCAACAGATTATACAGTGTGAATGTGGTGTGTGCCTTGCATCCTTCACAAGGAGCTGATCCCTCCTACCCAAACCAGTATATTAAATTAGAGGCAGCCCCTCTAATTTGCATGATGAGGTCACCCCTCCAAGTATTCATGCACGTTGATATTTCATGACCTATATTGGCTAATGGGTAACATGTTAAACAGTTTTCATAAGATAAACATAAGGCTTTTCAAACTATAAAATCAGTTTTACTATGATATAACCCGGTTATCCAGGACTTATACATTTCCGCTGCTATTAAGTCTTTATTATGTTTCAGTCATTCATACTATGTCTATATCCGTGCACTGAGCGTTATGCTCAGCCGTTACTTTCCTTTCCATGTCCCAAAACGGCAGGTACCCAAGGACAGACTAGAGCATTTGGAGGACGTGCATAGGATGGAAGCTGTTATAGACTTCTTCTCCTTTTGCCTTCATATACTTATGCTTGTTTATTCTATCATTCATTTCATTTATTTTATTATGTGTTGGGCTTATGTTTGGGAACCGATGTTGATTCCGGTTTTCCCTATGGTCATGTATGTTTTACTACATATTACCTTGCATGATTTGATGACACGCCATAATTACGCGTAATGGTCCACTTATCAAAGTGGGGTGTTACAATTATTGTATCAGAGACAGGTTTCGACCTGTAGGCTCTAAAACTCGACCTGTGACTAGTGGGTAGTCACCAGGAGCTTCCTAAGATAACGCTTGTAATTCCGCGAATTGATGTTTTCAGCACATTGTTGTTTTAACCATGATGTTTTCATCACCTTGAGGTTTTAACCTTGATGTTTTTCATCGATATTGTTTTACTAATATGGATGGACAACCATCATTCATATTTAGTTATGTGTCATTGTTTCATGCATGACGTTCCTCGTGAACTATTACTATGTGGACTGAACCTCAGTTGTTCATAATTAGTCACATAAAATTTTTTCTGATAAGTATTGACAGATGAGTTTCATTTACTTATGTTTCATGTATCATTGTTGCAGGAATTATGACTAAGTAATGGTTGGTACAGGACTGACCCTATGTAGTTGCATGTGCTTTTATCGAAACTTTTAACTTTGGGACCGACCCATAGGCGTCCCCTCGCCATGTCTTTTGTTTTGGGACCGACCCATAGGCGTCCCCTCGCGCATACAAAGGTTTTTATAAATTGCATCATGTATTCATGCACTATTTTCATGCATAAAATTTTTCTCATGATTTATAAGCATAATTTTTTTTTTCATGTCCCCTCATAAGTTACGATGTCTTTTATGTCAAGTATGCTTCCATACTATCATGGTTAACTTCAGTTTCATGTTGATTATGTTATACACTCCTTCATGTTAAATTGTTTCATGTTCCTTCACGATAGTTCCGTCTTCATGCTGATTAGGTCTTACTCCTATTTTGTTATTTATGCTTTCATGCAAGATATTGTTGGATTTCATTTAATCCTGCTTTCATGATAGTCATGGTGGGTTTTCATTGATCATGCTTTCAGGCAAATCATCGTTGAATTTTGTGTAACCACACTTTAACGTTTCTCTATACAACCAGAATGATGTCTATGCTAATATTGCTAGGCTATCATGATGATCAACCCAGTTTGGTCTTCAAACCATGTAAAATCATGTCAAAAGATCGGCCCATATCGATCATTTCATGTGCATCCCACGTGTACTCCACGTACAGTATTCCATGTGTATTACACGTACCATAATCCATGTGTATTTCACTTTCAATACTCCATGAGTATTCACTAGTCGATTATAAATCATCTCATGCGTATTCCATTTGTTGATGTTCTACAAATTATTGATGCCGCTCATAGCTTGGAGATGTTACTAAGATGATGCTGCTGATGTTTGGAGACGCTACGAGATGCTGATGTTGTTCCCAACCTGGAGATCGTACAAGACGAAGACAAAGGCATTAGATCAAAGCGATCGAACGAGAAGATGCTTCACACCAGACGATTTCCATCAATCATTGTCCCAAATTCTTAGTTACATGTCACACGTCATTCAGTTGTCGTTTCAGTCATATGAGTGGAGAACCGGTACCAGCCGGCCACTCAGCTGAATAGTTACATGAATCACAGTCATGAGAATGACCGTCATGGAACTGACAGACATGACGATAGTAACCACTACTATGACAGCAACTATCCTAGAAATCGCAACCAAGGCTCCCGCCGCGGACGTGATCAGACATACAAATGAGCAGTATTCCAACCGATCCGTCAATTCTGGCATAATAACCTAATATTTGCAGTTCTATTTGTTTCACACCTTGAGACACATGTCAAGACATCAGTCAAGACACATGTCTAATGTATGCTTTCAGAAGACACATGTCAAGACACCAGTCAAGACACATGTCATGCGTATATTTCCAAGACACGAGTCAAGACACATGAGTCACGTCAAATTCTAGAGCATCCCTAAGAAATTCAGGGTACCCTCCAAAGGGTACACCCATTTCGTTGTGCCATGTATTAATCAGGCCACAAGGATTTCAGTACCAGCACCGGCATATTAGTGAGAACTATCACGGTTGCGCGGTTGACACTTTCATTTCTTGCACCCATATTTCATATATATTCATGACCATAAAGGACTACATTCGTATTTCCCATGTATATGAAGGTTTTCCTTCAGCCTAATGATAAGACCCAAGCTGCTAACGCATTACCCCGGTCAGATGCGAGTTGAATTTCATCCTAATTACGGACTACGAACAGCACACCATGCTATGACTCATGATTTTGTACAGTAATTTTCAGGCTCCTGAATATATTCAGCATGATTTTCCAACAGGAAAATATGTACAACTTATTTATGCTTACAAGCACGTGCGTTGTTAGCTATGACTGCTAAATATTCTAGCTGTCAGTTAAGACACGACCACTTAAGTCCTTTTACACATAACCAGCTGATTATACCAAAATCTTACCATACATTCCAGAAGAACCTTCAAGGGGAAGGACGTTACCATGAGATTATTTGTCGACTATCGTCGATTTAAGCAAATCACCATTCATAACCGTTGTTCTCCACGACATATTAACGACATGTCCAATCAATTTAAGGGTGTCAAACACTTTTCCAAGACCGGATTCATGATCATGCCGCCAACAGTGACGAGTGGAAGAACAGGACATTTCCATGACTGCTATTCGTACACGTCTCGGTCATGCTAGATTCATGATTTTGTATTAGTCTCATAAATGCTCTAGCAACATTATGGACTTAATGAATTGATTTTCCATGAACACATAAACAAATTCATCAGTGTTTTCATCTATGACAATCTAACCTTCTCTAAGTCTAGAGAAGAACAGGAAGACCATGTTTGCACTATGTTGCAAATTCTATGAAAGGAGGAATTTCACCCTGAAATTTTCCAATCTAAATTCTGGTTGATTACAGTGACACGCTGAATCACATGGATTCACACGGTTATACTTACCATGACTCAGCTTATGCACAAAGGTGAGAACCCTACACTACATTAGGTGTTCCAGAAAATCCTATGCTAGGGAATTTCAAAGACTCATAGTTCCGCAAATTTATAAGTATCAAGTTTCTACGAAGCAAGATATAGTTATGTTCATATCTAAGTACCTAACATACCAACAGACTAAGATTGAACACCAACTGACTGGGATGTTTATCCACCATCGGAATTGTGATCAGAAATGGGACAAGATCTCCATGGATTTTGGTTACCAGATTTACGCAAATCCAGAAGAAGCATGGTACTATCTGGGTTATTATCAACCGTTTGACCAAGTCTGCAGAATCCTTACATCCGCAAGGATTTCAGAACCAGTAGATTGATCGGACGTGTTCCATCCAGGGTTCATCTGATCACTTGGCAAACACTCAGCTATCGGGTCAGGCAAAGGTTCGCATATGTGCTCCTTATTTACGTTCACGTTCTTGTTCTAATTTCACGACTTGATTTCACGCTCACGTTCATGACACTATTCATGTTCATGATCGTATCTTGGCTTACGTTTTTACGTTCATCTTCGTTCTGGGAAGTTTTGTAAGAACTTGAGAGACTAGACTCACGTTTAGTATAACTCCCTATCCTCATATAGACGTTTCACGTCATATTCCACGTCTCACCTCGTAGCGTTTGGCGTTACCGCAGTTATATTACATGTTCACGATATTTTTCACATGTCATGTTCATTCCACGTACCTCATATCACGTTCACGATATGTTACACGTATCATAGATCACGATATGTTTGCTCATACTACACTCACCATATCTCCACGTATCACGTCCAAAAATTTTCACGTATCATGTTCAAAAATTTTCACGTACTACATTTCTATATGTCTCGCGCATCGTTGCTAACTATCAGTTAAGTTAGAGTGTTTTGCACGATAACGTTTCAGTTACCCTTGCACGTTAATTCTTTTTCCCTCGATCAAATTCAGGGGATCCATCTTACGTTGATAACCAGGAACTATTACGTATTGTTAAATCAAGGTCACAAGACCAGGACTAACATATGTGTCAAGATCTAATAGAGGAACCGTCCCGAGAGGGAGGCCACTTGGAAACGGACAAGTTCATCCGGACTTCTTATCCATTTTTCCTCTTATCAATTAGATATGTCCTTTCAGTCACGTCACATTCCATGTACTTTCAAGACATGTCACGTTTCACGTTCCTTCTACCATGTCACCTTCATGTCCCTTTTATCTTACATACCATCTCAGTTTGATTCGGGTATGTTACGCTTCCAGTTACATTATCTATAATTCGGGGACGAATTATTCTTTTTAGGGGGGAAGAGTTGTATAATCCGCATGCTTTTAGCATGAGCAATACATTAATAATCGTACGTACAAGATTTAAACTTTTCTTAAATAACATGAACACGTATCACGAATGTTAATTACAAGAATTACGTACGTGTTATTACACGATAAGTATTAAATACTTATTAATACACGATAATTATTTCAATAATAATTATAATCACGAACATACGAACGTGAAATCATGAACGTAAATAATCACGAGCTTAGTATTACGTATTTATGTATATTTATTAGGATCATGAATAAATATAATAAGACACGAATGATAACTATTTTAATCACGTAAACACGACACGAGAACACGTAAATAATTAGAACACGGGAAAAACAACGGGTTTCTCCTTTGGGGGCCCACATAACACGAAATTAGGAAAAGGAAGGGGCCAAGCCCACTTTTGATTTAATTAAAACAAGGAAAAAGGGAAACATAGTTTAATTTTACAAGATTTCACAAAATATTAAAACCCTAGCCCCTTTTTCCTGTTTCTCTTTGGTCGTCGGGTATAACACCACCAAGGGTGGTTGTTTGTTGATTTTTGGTGATTCAATTCAAGAGATAGTCGTTTGTGTTATCATCCTCGTTTGATTCACGTAATCGGTATAACCCTAAACCTTTTCTTTTTATGTTTTTATTTAAATCAAGAACACATGAATCATGAATGTTTTAAAGGCAAGAAATCACATGTTAATTAATCTTGGGGTAAATTAATTAAGGGTTTAAGAGGTGTTGTTTGTTGGCTGACGAATGAATCGAGCCCTAAGGGGGTCTTTGTTTGTTTTGGTTCGCACCACCGAGACCTCAAGGTCTCCATGTGGTGGTTTGTGTCACGGCAGCAGGAAACAAGGGAAACCCCGACCTCGGTTGGGGGTATGTTTGTGTCGGGTGGGTCTCGGCTAAAACATAGAACCACCACCGGCCTAAGCCGTTGGCTAAATAAGGCAATCAGGGGGAACCCCAGCCGCGGCAGCAAGTGTAACCATCGGCTACCCGGTAGGAACTTTTGGCTAGCCCGCGGCTAGGTTTTGAGCAAGGGTGCATTTGGGTCCGGTTCACGGGTTAAACCGGTCTGATTCACACATGTTTAGATTAAAACAGTGTTCGGTTCATGGGTTACTTTTTACAAGATTAATTATATGTACAAGTTTATTTTTTTCAAGACTTAAATTAAATTAATTAAAAACATGAACATGATTAATTTAATTTACATGACTTAGGTTATTAATTTTATTACTAAAACATGAATTTTAACCTAAGTAAATTCCATTTAATTAGACTATATAATTAATTAATTATTAAAATCATGACTTATAATTAATTAATTTACATGACTTAGGTTATATTATTAATAGTTAATAATACATGTTTTAACCTAAGTATTTTCTTACCTTTATTTAATTAAACCATGTTATATTTAATTAAATACTTTAACATATAGTTTATTTAATTCACATGAAATAATTACTATACTATTTAATTACATGACTTAGTATATTTGTAAAATCCATGATTTTACCATGAGAATAATGTAATAAAAATCTACTCAATGATCCTAGATCATTTCTCAACCTAGTAGTAGTAGTCAAATTTTGAGGACGAAACTCAAGGTGGCATGTGAATGGTGTAAAACCCGAGATTTTTCGTTCATTAAGTAATATGGAGTATGTTAACCCTCATTGAACCATACAAAAATCATCGGATTTGAGAAATTGACAAAAGTCATACAAACCGCATACCGACGATTCAATATTAACTACATAATTATTGTCGAGAAACACTTGATAAACAATTTGATTAAATTGTTTAATATTACATTTATCTACGGAATGATTAAATGAGAAGTATTTCTACTAAAACGATCCTTACGTTATATAAAAGATAAATGACAAATACTTGTCGTTTAAATAAACAAACCTGTCCTTTGTATTTATACGTCATATAAATACTCCATTTGATTGGAAAAAATGATTTTTGGATCAATTACGAAATCCTCGTAAGATGAATCAAAAATTCGTAAACCTCGAACGTGACCCGAACCGTGTAATAACGTAAGTTAGAATACAAGATACACTTTAGGCCCATTTGTGGCCTTATAAGCCCAACTATATAAGCCTTGGATAGTAATGGGCTTAATAATCCCAACAAGAGATAGAAGGAGCCCAACCACCCTTTTTGGCCCACTAGACAAGCCACCAACACACCTCACTCCCCCACTGGGCAAAAATTCTAGGTGGGTGACACATGTCCAACATGTCCCCACCTTCTTGCTTCTCATTGGATAATGTTTAGGTAGGTGGCACTTGTCACACTTCCTCCCACCCTATATAAGGGTGATGTCTACTTGTCTCCTTCACTTTCTTTCACACAAAACACACACACCAAAATTTCTCTCTCCCTCTTCCTTTCTTCTTTGAGCCGTGACCCTCCAACGCTCATGGATCATCAAATTTTTGATGATCAAGCTTGAATCTTCAAAAACAAATCATAGACCCATCTTGGAAATCTCAAGATCTACGCATTGGTATGTAAATCTCCTACATGCATCAACTTTCAAGATTTTCTTTTATTTCCATGGTGGATCTATACATGCATGATGGTAACATCAAGAAAAACATGTAGATCTACCCCGGATCTATGCATGCATCAAGTGAAATATGTAGATCTACCCCGGATCCATATAGGCATCAAGAAAAACGTATAGATCTACCCCGGATCTATACATGCATCAAGTGAAATATGTAGATCTACCCCGGATCTATACATGCATGATGGCTACATCAAGTGGAACTTGTAGATCTAGTCCGGATCTATCCATGCATGATGGTCACATCAAGAGTCGACAAGATCTTGGATGGTTACTTGCTCACTCACTAGCACAACAACTTTGATAAGCCTCGTAAGATCTACATCTCGTTCTTATTTATTTTCCTTCTTATTTTTCTTGATCATATATATAGATATATATATATATATATATATACGAAATGAATTAATGAGTATTGGGACATTGTATATAAAATTTTGAACACTAAAAATAAAGCTAAACAAGCCTTATTAACTATTTGATTTATAACAATTTTGAACCGTATCAAAAACAGATTGCATTTCAAAATCAGTAGGGTTGAGATACTGAAAACATAAATATTAAGATAGATAATTGTTTTGTGATTAATTCCCCGGGTGGCTCGTCCCGTGACGAATTATAGAAAGCAAGATATGACCAAAATACGAAACAAGGTCAAATCTGAACATACTGTTTTGATGGACTGTTTTCTCGTAAAATTGTATACTGACCTATGAATATGTAAAACTAAAAGTTGTAGATAAAATCATGAAGAACTAGAATCAATTGGATGGTTTACCAGTTATTTACGGTTTGGAAATGGTGGACAAAATAGTAAAAACTAGTCAGATCTGAACATACTGTCTTCACAGACTGTTTTCTCATATAAGAACTCAGAATCATTGAAAAAAAAACTGTAGGTTGTAGATAAAATCATGAACAACTAGAATCAATTGGATGATGGCGACCAAAATGGTGAAAACGAGTTTGGCTGCCCAAAAACAGCCAACTCTTCTAAGTTAAGAAATGGGTTAATTAGCTATGAAAAGTATAAATTTGGGGTAATTAGACTTATAATAAGTATAGTGCATGAGTTAATAATGGTTTTGGTAAAAATAACACACTTAGATGATTTACGGTTCAAGAGATATGAACAAATTAACGGGACATGTCGGGAAAAATTATAATAAACGGATTATAACTCATTAACGTAAAATATGATGATTTTTATATAAACCAACGTGGTAGGATCCACTTTTCGGGGATCTTGGACTTATTTATATACTGATGACTAGATGACCCGAGACCCGACCAACGTGAAATATTAAGTGTATGTGGTTGTGATGTGTTTTAGAACCCAAAAACTATACAAAGTGAACTTGGGCCATAAAAGCCCAACTTACACTTGTAATGGCTATTGGGCTATTAGTGGACCTAAGATGTATAACCATTTTAGAGTAATATACTGAATTTTGAATGGACTTAAGTCAAATACTTGGGTAGTGGACCACTATTGGGCTTAAGATGGGCTAAAAGTATCAACTTAGATTTTTCACTTAAAATGACTAAGTGTTCACCTAAAAAGTTTTATAAATAATCATAAAACTTATGCAATGTCCAAGAACTTATTAAAACATACCTATTACATGTATGTCCTTTGTACTATCTATTAAGACTGTACTATTTGATTAGGCATAACTTTGGCGTGAGCTTTATTTGGATATTCATATTAAACAGCTATTGCCTACTCCAAGGTGAGTTTAAAGCCCCATATAAACTCTTGATAAATCTTTCCCTTTTGGGGAAGAAAATATGCAAACATATAATGAATATAACCGGATTGTATAAACTTGTCTATGATTGTTTATTAATGAAACTGTTAAACTGTTGTAAATTGCCCAAATGTTATAAATAGATCTATTAGGGATTAACCATCCCCGTCTGGGTGAGTCATGCTCACTGTGCCTTGGCCGGGACAACAGACGTATACCATGTTGGAACAGGATGGGTGTCTCTTAGTGAGACACTACGTCCTCATCTGTTGAGGACTATGGAGGTATGGCTTCATTTTCTAATAATAATAAACAAATGTTATTCACATTTTAGTGAGAATGCTTTGTGCATTGTCACTTCTTTGCTTAATGTATGTCCAAACTAATAAACTGTTAAAGTCTGTAAATTCACCAACTTTATGTTGACCCCCTTTAGTATGTTTTGCACAGGTTATTTAGCAAGATTATTTGAGCATGGATTGAGCATCATTTAGGAGCATAAAAATGACGGCGGATTATCTTTTACTGGGATATACACAAGAAATGTTATTCAACGATTTAAATGATTGTACCAATTCAATGTTTACATCAATTGTATTTCAAAAATCATATAATTATGATATGTGCTTTGTAAGCTATTTGCTCATCGATCCACCACTGTGATACCCGCTTTATGGGGGTGTTACAGAGAATGGTATCAGAGCTTTAGTTATAGCGAACCAGATTAATTTTTAAATAAAATAAGAATAAAAATATTTTTCTTTTATTTAAAACTGGACTATAACTTTATAAAAATCTTTTGGGGATTTTTTTTGGGACATACTTAGAAAGCATATAGCATAGAGAGCACGCATAACTATATGATTTAAGTGCGCATTCATTATTCTATGCATTCGTAATTGTTGATTGTATTAGATGCTAACTTGTACTTGTTTACGTAATATAACTATTTAATATTTATTATAGAAATATTAAATACTCAAGATACTTAATAAAACAAATAAACATGCCATGTTAGTAGGGAGCTTTATACTAAAGATGTTCCATCTCGATATTACGTTTTGACTAAGTGGTTGGGTTTACGATTTAAAGTGCCCTCGCTCCTCAAACATTTATAGAATGGCTTCTGAAGTATGATGGCCCGAACAATGCATTATAACCACGAACAATCTAATACATAACAGACACATGAAAATATTTAACTGGAAATTTAAATAAAAACTTTGGGAACATTAGAAATCTAACAGAATCTCTAGAATCCGTTAGAAAATCTAAGCAAAGTCTCTAAAAATCTAAATAGATCTATCTATTTTACTTAATCTTTGAAAATCTAAATTGATTTTTTCTAAAAATCTAACTGAATAATATGCGTCTTACAAAACCTTGGGGGAGATCTAAACTAGATTTTTATAAATCTTTAGTAAACCTAATTAGATTCTATAAATGTTGAAAAATCTAATAAAATGTTGGGGAAAAACCTAAAAATTATATTTCATAAATTTTTCTTTGAAGATCTAGACTTAATCATTAAGAACCAGTAATAAGCTTGTAAGGTTTCATCAACTTCACACCTAGATAAATGGTTAAGTATTATTAATGGACTAGTTAAGCACAAGAAGCAGTAACCCAAAACTTGAATAGGCCCTATAGGCCCAATATTTTTTTTGGGAATGGGTTACCCCGGTAAATATATTAACCAAAAAAGCGTTTAAGTACAAAGGAATGTGGCTGAGATACCACATTAACCTCAAGCTACATGCAGCTTGTTAACAAAGACTATGAAACATCAAAAGCCCTAACCGAATCTAGAAGACAAAAGTAAACTAGATAAAAACCAAGAGGTGAACATGAAACCACGCTCACTCTTCAGCATCCAACACCACCATGATAGGAGCTGGATGAATCCAAATGAGTCTGCCTCCTTAAAAAACCTTACCAAAGAAAACCCAGTGGGAAAAACCTTAGACAAGGAAAAAAGAGTACAACACTCACCCGGCACACCTATCATGGAACAATTCTTGAGCTCGGCACCATCCATTTGTCAAGCAGCAAACTTGACCTGGTCGATAATTTCTTGAAACGGAAAAAAATCAACTTCAAACGAATAGTATCACATAGAATCTGAAATAACTGATCAACAGACATCCGCTTCTTCTTGAATAGTCTTGAATTACATTCCACCCAAATAAAATAAGCAGTAGCAGCCAACACAAGACGAGCAAGAATGCTAACACATGATTTCCCATTCAAAATTGGAATAACATGAGCTAATATATCATCAATACGAGGGGGGACAATATTTATACCACACAAGGTCTGAACCTTAGACCAAACCTGCATAGAATAAGAACATTCAAAGAAAAGATGGTCATGGGAGTCCTGCACCAAACTACATAAAGGACACCGAAGAAGGCTTAAATCCACCAACGGGCCAACATCCCATTGCTTAAGCCTATCCTGCGTCTTCAATTTCCTTCTAACCACCAGCCATAAATAAATAGAATGACGAGGAATACAATGAGAAAACCAGACAGCTTTATACCAATTAACTTCCATAGCCTGATCACGTATGGAATCCCAAGCTAACGCCACAGAAAACGGTCGAGAAACACCACTAATATCCCTCCACAGCAACTCATCTTCTTTGTCATCATTAATAATAGGCACAGGTATAGAAATAATATTTGGAAATCTAGTATTCCACTCCTGCGACAACTGCCAAGCACCATCAACGATAAGATCCCTCACCTTATTAGATAAAGAGAACCCCAATCTATTGATATTACGGACCGTGAGGGTGTCCCGTAGAGGACATAAATCTGCCCAATTATCAAACCACATAGAAGCAACTCTACCATTATTAATATTATACCATACAAACTTACGAACACGTGGTCTGATTTGGAGAAGCTTTCTCCAGCCCCAACTCATGTCACCAATACAAGGAACATCCCAAAAGCTTCTATCCTTTAACTTGTAAGAATAGATCCATTTTACCCATAAAGAATCTTTACGAGTCAAAATACACCAAATATGAGAAACCATTAAAGCAGCATTAAAGTCAGAATGCTTACGAATACCACGGCCACCTTCATAAAATTGGAGTACAGACAGAGTCCCAAGCAACTTTAGCCTTACCCTTCTTCATTTCACCTTGACACCATAAGAAGTCTCTCATAAGCTGCTCCAAATCATGAATAATCCGCAAAGGTAAAATAAAGACTGACGCCTAGTAGATATGCATAGAAGATAGGACTGAACGAACTAACTGGAGTCTTCCTGCTAAAGAGAGAAATTTATTGCGCCAATCATTAACTCTACTCTCAAGCTTTTCTACAAGGACCTTACAGTCCCTATACAGAAGCCTAGAAGAGATTAGAGGAACACCAAGGTATCGGACAGGTAACTCGCCTTCAGCAAAAGGCATTATATGTAAAATAGTGCTTTTAACAGCAGTGGAAACATTGCAAAAGAAAACAGTGCTCTTAGGATACTTGGAACCAAACCAGAAGCAATTTTAAATTCCTCCAAAGCATCCATAATAACTTGCACAGAACCCAAATGACCCCTAGCAAACAAGAAAAGATCATCTGCAAAGCAAAGGTTAATAATTCGTTGTTGCTCACACCGGTGATGGAAATAAAAGTCATCAACATCAAGAACCTTTCGCTGCAGCATAAGAGAAAGAACTTCCATAACCAAAGTGAAAAGATACGGAGATAACGGATCACCTTGTCGGAGACCTCTCTTTCCTTGAAACCAACCATATAAATTACCATTGATACAAATCGAATACGACGTAGTAGAAACACATGTCATAATCCAATCAACCATTATATGATGAAAACCAAACCCAATCAGAGTGTTACGGAGAAACTGCCAATCCACCGTATCATAAGCTTTTTGAATATCAACTTTAAAAGCACATCTTGGCGGACCAGAATTTCTGTGATAGTTTCTCATTAATTCCTGCGTCAATAATATATTATCCGAGATCCTGCGGCCCAGAACAAAAGCTGATTGATTAATATTAACCAAAACCCCCAAATTCACATTAATACGGTTAGGAATAATCTTGCTAATGCATTTAAAGATAACATTACAACAAGAGATAGGGCGATAATCAGTAATCTTGTCAGGAACAGTAACCTTAGGGATAAGAGCAATAATAGTATGATTAACCTCTTTATGTAGTTTTCCATTAGATAAAAACTCCCGAATAGCACAAGTAAAATCAGCACCCACAATTCCCAAGACTTCTTAAAGAAAGCAGAAGTAAATCCATCCGGCCCAGGGGCTTTGTCATCACTCATAGAAAATATAGCACTTTTAATCTCAGAATCAGAGATAGCACGAACCATATGGGCCCTATAGGCCCAATACCATATAGCCAAACCATTAACTAAGCATATTAGGCCCATTTAATGCCTAGTAAGACCACTTATCAAACCTTGAATTATTAATGGACTAAAATATGTTTAGGCCCATTAGGAAGACTATTAGGCCCATTTATTGTCTTATGGACCTATGTAGTAAAACTCTAACATTGATGGATCTAAAACTGTAATTAGGCTCATTAAGAAGTCCTTAGCTCAAAAATTGTTAATGGATCTTGTAAGCTTAATAAGGGTTTGGAAAGCCCATTAACTCTTTTGGCACATTTAATAAGCCCACTTAGTGATGTCATTCTTGAATAAAGTTTTTACACCAGAAATAATTTGTAAAAACTTTTAGACTAAGAATGTTAGTTTATAAGACTTACGGATTAAAACTTTGACATTTGAAACTGATCTTGATAAAACAGAAATTACAAGGACTAATATTGTAAAAATTTGAAAGTGTAGGGATCAATAAATGCCATTCGTGACTTATTAGACCTTAAGGACCACTTTGTAAATTCTTGAAAGATTAAACCGTCATTTATGACTCTAAGGACTAATGATGTAATTAGCCAAAACATTTAGAAGCCCTAAGGATTAGTTTGCCACTTATTGGAAGTTATAAAACCTAATGTTAAATAGAGGGACTATTTTCACCATCTCCCGAAAATACAAGTAACCCTAAGGTCTAAAACTGTTAAGAACCAGAAAGTGTACATTTGGTAAAATATAGAGGGACTTGTTTTGCAAATAACCAAAAATTTAGCAAACCCTAAAGCCTTTTATTTCATTTAGTAAATTAAAAACTTGAGTGAATCCAAAAATTTAAAAAAGGACTAGAACCGTCACTTTATCAAACTAATAATCGAAAAGGTTAATCCTTAACTTGTGAAAATTTAGGGACATGAATTAAATTTAATAACCTACTATTATTTTTATTAACTTTTCATATAAGCTATATGAAACTTAAGATACATAGATTACAAAAGTAAAATACCACACTTGTAAGTGAAATACTTTTAGTTAAGCGATATTATTAATAACAAAATGGAAGTTATTAATACTTGTACAACTATATGTCTAACTAAAATACGGTAACATAATGAACTTCCTAAAAACAAGTGGATATCGTAATAAAATCCAAACAAATTCTAAAAATCTTATACTATGCTTTTCATTTTCTTTGTGATTACTTGATACGTCTGTTTAAGCTTTTACGCTGCTTGTTACCTGTACTATTTGATAACTATTATAACTTGCCTAATATCATGAAGTGTTCTTCCTACTTGAGCATACTATCTTTACATAGTTATTCGATGAATAGGAACTGGTTAGTCTATTATAACCACTAGGATAACTGATAGGTGTGATACCCTATAATCGAGGTCACTTACATTACCCTAAATTACGCTTATTTTTGAAATTTTTTTAATAAATTTTATTTGCTATATATTTTATCATTTTGGTTGAAACCGATATTCGAGGTCATAATTTTGACGATTGACGATTTAAGAAGAACGATGACGACTACGATCCCGATGGATGCCCAAATTTCTATGTTTATTCCATAGTGATCAATAAATCGACTAATAAGTCGTTTCATGGCAGTTCCGTCTATCATTTTATTGTGAAAGACCTGAGTGGGCCGTTCTGCCATCAGTACCTCCATATTGCGCTGAGTAGAATTTGACAATGGGTTTGAGTCAGTGATTGTAAAACTTCCTTTTCTAGATCTTGATTCGCATAGAAATTCGTTTTATCGATGTTATAATTTTTCGAGAATTTTACTTTCGGTTCGTTTTAAGTTGAGTCGGGTGAGTTTTATTGCTTTCCGGATACATTTAAAGTGTCCTAAAAGTATTTTGGAGTGTTCGGGATGATCCCCGACTCCCGTAAAATTTTCCAAAATGACTAGTGAGTCATTCTCGTAAACTTGTGAGGTCGTTTTCACTTAAGGACAAAAGAAAGCTAAAATTGCACCACAAGTCCCTCCCAATTTTACAAAATGGAGAAACAAACACACACTAAACACATTTCACTTCAAAAAAATTTCATCCCCTCCCTTTTCTCTCCTTAGGCCGACGGCCAAAACCACCCAAACCACCACCACCATTTTTTTTTCTAGCTTGTTTTGATTAAAAGTAAGCTTAGACCACCTTTAATTACTTCTTTCCCTTCCTTTTCATGTACTTTAATCATACATGCATCCACAAAAATTTTTCCAAGAATCAATGGATTTTTCAAAAGTGGTTTTGATGTTAATTGGATGTATGCATGTTTAATTCATGTATATAGGATGTGTAATCACTCAACAAACCAACCAAAATCAATTTGGTTGGGGGGTTTTTATTACCCAAACCCCACGGCACAAAGGGGGTGTTTGGGGGATCATGGTGATTGTTATTTTGTTTATGGATTTTGTATTTATTCTTGTTTTTAGATGTTTTTGAATGCGTAGAACCCATTGCATGTCCAATTTTTTGTTTGGGTTTTGAGATGGATATGATAATTAGAGTGTTTAGGACTTATTAGTATGGTTAGATATGAGTAGGAGTGATTAAGTTGAGGTCTAGTGTCGATAAATCGGTTTGGAAACGAGTGTTGGATTGATTTTGGGATAGGTAATTTTAGGCAGAAAGTTTGAAGTGTTTTCCTAACAATTATTTTGTAAACAGGTCATGTGGCTAGGATATAGTTGTAGAGCGTCTTCTTAGCTTCGATTTGGTATAAGATAGAGCTTACGACTCCTTACGAGTCAAAAGTTATGATGTTCTGAAAATCGTGTACCGGGAGATGAGAACCTTCATAATCCGAAATTATGCTTGGTTTTAGGTCAAATCCCGGGGACCATAGGTATAGTTTGGTAAATGGTCAAAGGTTGATTTTTTTTTTGGGTAAAGGGGAATCCTAACCCCGGTAAAATATATTCCCAAAAACATTGAAGTACAATGGAATGTAGCTGCAATGCTACATTAACCTCAAGCAAATGCCTGAACAACCACTACATCATATGACATGCCATATGACCTACTAAACGATTACAAAACAAATAACACCAATAGGAAAAAACCACCTAAAGGTGCATGAACAATGAAAGTAAAACATCATCATGGACCAGGCTGATGAGAACCATGCCGATCATCAATCGATATGACTTCTTCAACCTCACTATCACTCTCATTGACTACACCTTCCTTGGTCTTAAGACCATCCTCCCAATCTGTACCATCATCCATCTTATCCCAAAGAGCACCAAAAGAATTATGAGACCTCTTATCCTTATCATTAGTCTCTGCCTTCTTAGGATTCTGACCCGTCACATTTGTTTTAGAGGATTCACCTCTCTCAACATTACGAAACTGAAGATTAAGGGCTGGTTTTGTTAATTTAATACCTTCAACTTGAGGTTGCTTCTGCTTACCTTTATTCTTCTTGTTTTTGACCACCTCAAATCCATCATTCACCAAATCTTTAGTAACATGAGTAACCACTTCCTTATGCACTTTCGGACACATATCACTATTATGATCAAAGATCAAGCATGTAGCACATCTTGGAGGTCTCCATTCGTACTCAATATCAACAGTAACCAATGAATGCCCTTTTTCACGACCTTTAGGGACTGCAATTACCATCGAATCCAATAACTCCATTTCAGCTGAAACCTCAACGAGCGCCCGAGCATATGTACTCCGACCCCACGAGTTAATACACATATTACTCGTGTAAGAATCCAACATAATAGGAGTGCCAATTTGGGTCGTGATAAGACTAAGACCAACCTCCGAATAAGCAACAATCGGCACATGATGAATCTTAACCCAAACTGGTGCTTTCTTAATCTCTGCCTTTTTCAGATCAGTAGTAGGCGACCAAATATTCAAGATCATGGGAACCATCCTAATCAACCACGGGCCATTTTCAAGGACTCCTTCCATTCCTTCCTTCGTCTTGAATTGAAAAAGGAAAAAATCCTCATGTAATTGAACGCGTATCAAACCAAATCGTGCCCACGTATTTTTAACATAATTTTCCACCAATGGAAAAGCTAAACGTTTACCAATAAACTGCCCGTATAACGTGTGCTTAAATCTGGATTCAACCTCTTCAACAGCAGCATACGGAAGTGCAACTCGTGCTCCTTCAACATGCTCATCACACCGTAATTCTGATATCTTCACCATCTTAGGAATTGTTTGGTTCATACCACCCTCGTTTTGAAGTAACGAGGCAAACGAACCCTTCTGTGGACTAATGACATTAGTATACAAGTTAGCACACCCCTGAAGCAGTGAACCCCTCTCCTTACCCGCATTAACAGCAGGTGTCGAATCAGCAAGTATTGAATCAGCAGGTACAGCATCTTGTGTCGAATCAGCAAGTGTCGCATGCGACTCAGAACCCTCTTGTGTCGACTGAAGTCCTGCTGCATGCACCACAGCAGGTGAGCTATCCGTATCACAAGGAGATGAAACTCCCATCTGTTCTCTCAATCTGAGCATCCTAGCTGCCAACGCATCCATGTCAACCGGAACAAAACTGTTATCCATCTCTCTAATCATGAAACCAATCAACCACAATATCACAAAAACCCTAATTAACAAATTAGGGTTTTATACCAGTACCCAAATAAACCTACCCAATCTCCATACCGATTAAAATAATAACAAAAGAAAACCCTAAAAGATGCAGCGGCGCACAGCACAAAACCGAAACCCTAAAAACCAGTCACCACCTTAGCCGTTCTATTCAATGAATCTGTATATCAATATTAATTAAAAGAGCTGATAAGAAAGTTTCGTATACAACCCTAAAAAGTAAATAACGAAACCCTAATTTCTATCAACGCTAGAATCAATAATAGATATACAGCCACCAAGATAGAACGAGGAGAAGGCAATAGATCAGATTAAAGGGGAACGGAAAATCATACGGCGGCCGGAATACACCTAGAGAGAATTAGGGTTGTTTTTTTCTTGGGAATACACCTAGAGAGAATTAGGTTGATTTTTGGTCTCAAACCTGCATATTTGAGTCTATTATTAGATTTAGGTGTCAAATGGGTCAATGGTATATTTTAAATGGGCCAAATGAGTCCGACTTGGTCAAAGTGCAAATTCAGTCCGAAAAACGTAGTTTTGGTAAAGTGTTGAGTAACGGGTCGTAAAAGCGAAAACTTTTAATGGGATTAAAAATGTGTTTTCTACAGGTCTTAAGGTATTTTTTAGAATTTTCCCAATTTTTATAAAAAGGGTTAAGTCTAGTAAAACAGTCCGTACTTTTGGTAAGTATCGGCGAAAAATGTGTAAAAGGGAATAACGTTAATAACATGGACGAATGGTATAAAACGAGTAACACTTATTTGTTTGGTTTTGGTGTGAGTTGTAATTATCACAATTGACTAATATGTATGAATTATATACAGTACTTAAGGTTTATAAATGAGATTACTCATTGCGCGTTATTGGTTTGATAGGTGTTGATTTTCCCGGGCATCCTCATCATCGTCAGTGATCGTCACCCGAATCGTCGACTACTTTATATATAAGGTGTGAATTTATAGCCTCGCTTACTATTGTTTTAAATTGTTTTACCCGCGAGGGAAATGCATGCTAGTTTTCCAAAAATTAACATATGTCATGAATGATTGTTGGACCCGAATGTTGCCTTAGAAATTGTGTTGAGTACCTAGTTGCAAAAGGCCCTAATTTCATGAACTATTAACTATTGTTTAATCCTAGCGTGGATTGAAAATATCCGATTATACAAAGTGATAGTACTATGGGGTTGACGACCCTATCCGAGACGAGGGCTAGTACGTTGGGTACCCCCTGCGGACGGATAATTTGTGATAAGAGATAAGGTATAATTGCAACTGATGCCTTTAGTAGGGGCACTGGTTTCATCTGAATCACGCCGGTAATTATTACGCGGGTGATTGAGTTAACGGATTAGTGTCATGAGCTTAAACACAATTGTCATAACCTTGAAAATAGATTGTTTGATCGACAAGTCTATGAATGATCGTGAATGATTTTTGTAACACATATGTTCAAAATGAATTGTAAAACCTATGAATTCCACTCAACATTATTTGTTGACCAAATTTAGCATGTGTTTCAGGTAATCGATGAAGTGTAGCATGGAGCATGCATTGGATGGAAGTTGTGTGTGTGGCTTGGCGTC
Source organism: Glebionis coronaria (assembly GCA_025667525.1). Classification (NCBI taxonomy): domain Eukaryota; kingdom Viridiplantae; phylum Streptophyta; class Magnoliopsida; order Asterales; family Asteraceae; genus Glebionis; species Glebionis coronaria. The sequence goes on along the minus strand of CM046879.1, from coordinate 317,933,215 downwards.
TACTTGTTTTTCCTCCCATTATTACTTGAATATTTTAAACTTTATGTCATGTTGTTGTGAAAACTCTATCTTTTGGGGTTGAGATTCATGGGGACCGAAACGCTAACTCTGTGTTGTATCATTTGGGTTTGGAAAACCGTAGACATGTACATTTTTAACAATTTTTAGTTTAAGTTCAAACTTTTACGTCTCTTTGGAGTCGTTTGATATATCTTGTGTGCGATGATAACTGCCTAGCACCCAAATGTTGTAGTTCCGCTGCGCATAGCATTTGGTGGGGTGTTAGAGATTGGTAATCAGAGCCATGAGTTATAGAGAACTAGGTCGTTTTGAAAATTCCTAAACTATAACTTTTGGTGTTGTAAGAAATTGTCCAAGCACACAACTATCCTGCATGGCTCCGGTAAGGTTTATTTTTGTATTCATGGTATTGATGTATACTTTTGAGTTGAAGTATATATGTGGGTATTTATTACGTAGATATTAAACTACTATATGTAAACGTTGAAATTATACGTGGAGTACTCGATACCGTAATTCTTGTATTACATATGCATGAGCATCATATTATCGCATTTTGGGCATGTGTACCACCTTTGCATTGCATTTGCATGCATGTATTTATAAATATTGAATAGTAATCTTACGTACCCTCCAAAATTCTCTGTTATTGCAGGAATGGTCGAGGTACCGCCTAACGGAAATGGAGACGATTACGTCGTAGGACACGAAGGGGGAAATGTTGGAACAGCTGCTGAAGGACAAGCCGAGACGAACCATGTGCAAGCCCAGGACCTCGACCAAAGGAGAACTACTTTCCCCAGGCCTACTCGTACTTCTCATCTGGTTGGTATGCCAGGTATCCCTAGAAGATCCGAAACTGCAGCGAACGCTAATTTTCTTCATCAGGGCATCGCAAGAGTTATCTGTCCCAGACCGAGAGCTTATCGTGACGTTCCGCGTATTGTGAGAAGATTGGATGAATCAATGTGCGAGCGGTACATAGTGGAAACGAGAGTAATCAACAGGTTCGACGAGAATGAGAGGGCACACCAAAGGTTGTTGGCAAGAACTTCAAGGATTGAATTTGATGGAATGGCAAACAAGAGTGATATCAACAGTCTGAGATCGATGATAGCGAACCTGAGTGCTAGTCTTGAGCAAGTTAGGGAGGATCAAGCGAGGTTGACTAGGATGCAAAGTTGGGAGCATCGAGTGAGAGCATCCTTGCCACCAGATTGGAGATTTGTAGATGACTTGGAAATGGAGGCTAATGATTTTATGGTCCAGCCACCTGCCAAAGGTGTTTGTATCACTGTAGGAAATCAGGTAGCAGTGGAGTGTGGATCTACTTCTGGGACGAAGAAGGCGACTGAATGTGGGCCGAATGACAAGGGAAAGAGGAAGATGGACGAAGAGGACGAGGAAGACAGTGACGAAGAGCCCGAGGAGGATGAAGATGAACCGCCATCCAAGAGGTCGTGTGGATCACCACATGACTAGTTGCTTGTATTGTACTTTATCTTTGATCGTTGTAATCGAACTATTTTAGACTTTTGTATGATGGTATTGTGACAAAAAACTTGATGACTTAAGTTTTATGGTGAATGGTTGTAGTGGCAATACTTGTCACAATTTTGGTTGATTTATCAATACAATCCATGTTTACCTTTCATGATCTGTGACATGTCTTTAATTTGCTCTTTTGTGATGTGAATGGATGAATATTAGTAACCTTGTAGTGATGTGTCGTTGTATTTATATTATGTCTTGAAAGAGAAATCCATCTTAATCTTGATGTGTATACTTACATTGTTTTTCTATTTTCCCTGTCTTTGCAGAGAGGTGTACTTGAGAACTCACCATGCCTCCAAAGCTAACAGCAACCCGTGTGAACACAATGATTCAGGAAGTAATTGCGAATGCACTCGAAGCAGATCGAGCAAACCGAAACCCCGAGGGAGTGTACTTACTCTGGTTTTATGAAATGCGGTCCCACGCAGTTTCGTGGAACTGGCGGAGCCCTAGAACTCCGAAGGTGGTTAGAGAAGGTCGAGAGTACTTTTGAGATTAGCGGTTGTTCAGAGGCGAATAAGTTCAAGTTTACAGCTGCCACTTTTCTTGATGACGCATTGAGTTGGTGGAACAATCAAGTAGCCACTGTTGGGTTAGCAGTAGCAAATGCGAGAACTTGGACTGCTACTAAGGCTCTTTTGACCAAAAAGTTCTGTCCCGAAGAGGAGCTGGGGTCAACTGGAAGATGAGTTAAGGCACTTGACTTTGAGAAACAATGATATTACTGCATATACAAGGAGGTTTAATGAATTGAGCCTTTTGTGTCCCGATGCCTTTGCCGATGATAGCAAGAAGATGAAGCAGTACATCAAAGGTCTGTCAAGTAATATCAAGGGTGAGACGACTTCATCTAAGCCTGGGTCATTCGATGAAGCAGTCCAAATGGCTCACACGCTTATGGATGTCAAACTGCAAGACAAGAAGAACTTCATTGCTGAAGGAAACAAGAGGAAGTGGGAGGCGGCTCAGAGTAATCAATCCCAAGGTCAAAACCGAGGAGGAAACCGCAACAACCAAGGTCAGAACCGCAATCAACAGTTCAACCAGAGAAGAAATGATGGGATGAGGGCTGTCACAAACCCCAGAGGAGCTAAGGTGAATCCCCACTGTGGTCGATGTAATTTGTACCATGTAGGGAGTTGCCCACCTGCGTGTGGCAAGTGCGGAAAAGCGGGTCATAGGATGTCAGATTGCCGAGCTAAAGGGGTAGCAACTGGGGCAAATGCTACGAGAGTGATGGTTTGCTTCGGATGTGGAGAAAGAGGACATAAGCAAGGGAATTGCCCGAAGGCTGGAAACAGACAAGGAGGAAATAATGCTGCTGCTGTGTATCAAGTAGGGACTGTTGATAAACCACAAGGCCCTAACGTGGTTACCGGTACGTTTTTGCTAGACGCTTGTTATGCTAGTATATTGTTTGATTCTGGTTCCGACAAGAGCTTCGTAGATGTTAAATTTAGTTGTCATATCAGTAGAGAACCGGTATTGTTAACGACTAGTTATAACGTGGAATTAGCCGATGGGAAGATCGTTAGTACAAATTCTATACTGAAAGGGTGTACCTTGAAGTTAGGAAATTACGCTTTTGAAATCGACTTAATGCCCATAGAGCTAGGATCGTTCGATGTGATCGTTGGAATGGATTGGCTGATGGCGCATAGTGCCGTGATCGTCTGTGGAGAGAGATTAGTTCAGATCCCGTTGAGGAATAGAGTCTTGACTGTGAAGGGAGATGAATGCACTTCTCGTTTGAAAGTGATATCTTGTTTGAAAATGATGCGGTATGTAGAAGATGGATGCGATGTGTTTTTGGCACAAGTTTCTAGTGATGGCGACTTAGAGGCGAAGTTAGAAGAGGTACCTGTAATTCGCGAATATCCGGAAGTTTTTCCAGACGAGTTGCCGGGTTACCACCCACCCGTGAAGTCGAATTTCGAATCGATTTGATGCCGGGAGCTGCACCAGTTGCTCGTGCACCCTATCGATTAACACCATCAGAGTTAAAGGAATTATCGGATCAACTGAAGGAGTTGATGGATAAGGGATTTATTCGACCGAGGTCATCACCCTGGGGAGCGCCAGTGTTGTTTGTGAAGAAGAAAGATGGGTCATTTCGGATGTGTATCGACTATAGAGAGCTCAACAAGCAGACGGTTAAGAATCGGTATCCATTGCCGAGGATTGACGATTTGTTTGATCAATTACAAGGTTCCTGTGTATACTCAAAGATCGACTTGAGGTCAGGGTATCATCAACTACGCGTGAGAGAGGAAGATATCCCTATAACTGCCTTTCGTACGCGGTATGGACACTTCGAATTTCGAGTGATGCCTTTTGGGTTGACAAACGCGCCTGCAGTATTCATGGACCTTATGAATCGAGTATGCAAGCCGTATCTGGATAAGTTTGTCATTGTTTTTATTGATGATATTCTTATTTACTCTAAGAGTAAGGAAGAGCACGAGAAACACCTGAGAAAGATATTGGATTTGCTGAAGAAAGAGAAGCTGTATGCGAAGTTCTCGAAGTGTGAGTTTGGGTTAGAGTCTGTGCAATTCCTTGGGCACGTAATTGATAGCAAAGGAGTTCGCGTGGATCCTGCCAAGGTCGAAGCGATCAGGGAATGGTCGGCACCGACAACGCCGACTGAAGTTCGACAATTCCTTGGTTTGGCTGGGTATTATCGGAGATTCATTGAAGGATTTTCGTTGATTGCGAAGCCATTGACAAAGCTTACCGAAAAGAATAGGGTGTATGAATGGGGAGATGAGGAAGAATTCGCTTTCAAAACACTCAAGGACAAGTTATGTTCTGCACCGATATTGTCATTACCAGAAGGAACCGAAGACTTTGTAGTGTATTGTGACGCATCTCGTAAGGGTTATGGAGCTGTGTTGATGCAGCGTGAGAAGGTGATTGCTTACGCGTCGAGACAACTGAGGAAGAATGAAGAGAATTACACGACGCATGATTTGGAATTAGGAGCTGTGGTTTTTGCGTTGAAATTGTGGAGACATTATTTGTATGGGACGAAGTGTGTTGTATTCACTGACCACAAGAGTTTGCAGCACATTTTAGACCAAAAGGAGTTGAACATGAGACAGAGGCGATGGGTAGAATTACTGAGCGACTATGACTGTGTGATTCGCTACCATCCTGGCAAGGCGAATGTCGTAGCATATGAACTTTGTAGGAAGGATCGAGAGAAAAATTTGAGAGTCAGAGCTTTAGTGATGACTGAGGGTGTTGATTTAACTGAAGCAATACTGAAGGCTCAAGAGAAGGGTTTAATGAAAGAGAATGTTGATGCTGAGAACTTGGGAAGAATGTTGAAACCTCTTTTTGTGGTTAGGTCAGACGGGCTGAGATATTTCGAGAATCGGATTTGGTTACCGTTGTGTCCATCCGAGGAAGGAAAGCCTGGAGTACGAGATTTGGTTATGAACGAATCTCATAAGTCGAAGTACTCGATACATCCTGGATCGATAAGATGTATCATGACCTAAAGAAAGTCTATTGGTGGCTGAATATGAAGGCGGATATTTCTCGTTACGTCAGTAAGTGTTTGACTTGTGCGAAGGTTAAAGCCGAACATAAGAAGCCGTCTGGGCTGTTGGTTCAACCAGAGATCCCAGAATGGAAATGGGAGAGAATCGCTATGGATTTTGTGACGGGTTTACCCAGAAAGAAAACGACCCTCCCACATTTTGTCCCCTATCCTGCTACAACTAGTCACGGGTTTCTTATGAGATAGTGATGGGAAGACCAATCCAACGAACCATGGTGTTTTCTTGCTCCCAAAGATTTCAAGAACGGGTGAGATTAATTCTACATCTCTGGCAACCACACAAAGCAACAAAAATCATCACATGATCTTCCCTTGACCAAGACTTCAAAGAGGAATATGGCATCTTCAAACGAATATCCAAGGGTACATTCGGATATTTATCAATTAGGGTTTATAGCTTTTTCTTTTTTTTCTAGAATCTTCTTTATTTTAGTATAAAAGGAGGACCAGGTTTGTTGGTTACCCTTTTGTTCCAATTTTTATCAATCATGTAATGACAATACGTTTTTGAATAAAAGTTGTGTTCCATTTTAATTCACTTGCAAATCTTTACTTTCCTGCAATTTTAAATTCTGACCTTATTTTCCTTGCAAAGTTTTTACATTCTAAGTTTCTTTTATCTAAAAAGCAAATTTTTGCATTTTTTTTAGTGCTACTGTGGATTAAGCCTATAAGCAGCTTACTGACAACAAGCAGCTTATAGAGCTTGTTTACTTCTGAGTCTTGTTGGTTCCAAGTTTTCAAAGGGAGGAGTTTATTCTTCCTTGGTTTCAAGCTCGTTCAAGTATGGTAGATGATTATTTGTAGAAGCTGATAAGGGCATAAGCATTTGTGTGATAAACTCTTGGTTCAGAGATTTGATAATCTAACAAAGGAAGTTGGGGGTGATTATAGCAAGATTGGTCAGAGGTCATCACTTGGACCCAATGTAAGCACACCTTTCTTTCTCTTACGTTTTTTCTTTCACATTCTGCTAGTTGCTTGAATTATACATGCTTAAGTGCTTATTAGTTTTTGCTTTCTGCTATTGTCTCATTATTATTGTTTGTTGTGCTCATGATTTTTATATCCTTCATTAATTTTGTTAATTTGAAGTCTGATCTTGTTTAAAGTTCATGTTGGGTTTATTTGATTTTCACTTTCTGCCCATTAATCGATGTTCGGTTTTGATTTGTTAGCATTGCGATTCATAGATTTGGAGTAGTCGATTTTATTTCTTGTTATTGGTCACTTGTTGGTTGCATTTTTCATTTTCTTAATATTGCTTGGTCTGCTAGTTCATGTGTGTTTGGATTAGTCTAGTATTTGTTGCTTAGTGTAGATTGAAGATTTAGTGTTGTAATTAAGGTAGTTAGTATGTGCTTTTGACTTGAAGTAGAGTGATAAAAATAAAAAGAGAGTAGATTATAAGTTCTGTGATAAAAATCCATTATTGGTAATTATAGGTTCTATAATCTGATATGATGGTTCTAGTTGTTGGATGTTAGTTTGTAATCACTTGTTCTTAGCATATTCAAAGTTTAGAAGAGTTGCTTGCAAGTTTTAATGACAACGGCGCAAACAGATTGCACTTAGACTTCCTTTTAGGATACTTTGAAGTCAAATATACCAGCATTCACTATGATTTCAGTTCAAGGAATTAGAGGTTAAGGATTTGAGAGTCAATGGTTTATAGTATAAGCTCATACTGTATTCATTCAGCTTGTAGTCTGCAGCTTATGTGAAGCTTTTAGCTAGCTTAGAATTTGGCCTTATAAGGACTATAGAACACCATATGCTAGCCATTGTTCCATTGAATGATTCTATGATGTTGTTTGTTATATGATTGGTTTGTGAGTGTTTTGAATTACTGGTAGCTATTGTTGTTCAAACTCATACAAGTCAACTGCTGTGTGAGGAATTAGTTCAGAAAAAGCTGATATAAAAGATAATATAAAGCCCAAAGATGGCAGCAGGGTATTGAATCCTTTGTTTGCTGGTTACTCAAAAAAGCTGAGAAGCATAATCTGTCCAAAAAAATATAAACGACCACAGAAAGGAGAGCAGAGGGTCTCGAACCTGTGACCAGTGACACAAGACCACCAAATTTAACCATCTGCTCTGTTGGTGGCTCTTTGTTTGTTCTTGTTGTTATTTTAATTTAACCTTTGTTGTATTTCGTATATAAAAAGAAATAACCAAAAAGTATCATAGTGGGTTTCGAACCCCTGACCTCACTAGCAATATTGACGCAGCACCCACCCTTCATCCCATCTGCTCTATTGTAACCTTTTTGTATTATTTTCTTTTACTTCTCTTTTATAGGCTTTTTATTTAGTTTTATTTTTATTTTTATTTTTTATAATAAACCGTAGCTTATAAGCCCAATTCCAACTTGTTTAGTCATGCTTTTTTAGTATTAACATTTTTCCCTCGTTTAATTTATAGTTTAGGATTTTTAGAAAAAGAAATTATAATTTTCCCCTTATTATTTTAATTACTATGATTATTTTCTTTTTAAATCGCTTTTAGCCAATTAAAAATAGTAAAAAGTATTTTAAAATTTTCAAAAAAATAGTTTTTAGTTTTTAAATAATGTATTTGAGGTTTTCAAATAAAAAAAAGTTTAAATTTTGTGTTTTTATTAGTTATTTTATTTTTTAGGATTTTTAATAAAATTTAAAATTAATACTAATTAATTAAATATTTTTCAATTTTTTTGGTTTTCGTAATTTTCTCAGTTAGGTTTTTTAGGTCTTTTTAGTAATTTTTAATTAATTTTTAGTCGAAATTTTTCGTTGGGTCGCGTTTTTACGTTCGTGCGTTTTCACGTTTTCGTCCGTTTTGAGCGTAGTCCGATTCCATTTTCTTTCCTTCTTTCCTTCTTCCAAAAGCGTAATCACTCGATTAAATAACGTCTATAATATAATTGTTGGCTAAACACCATACCTCCTCGAGAACGAACTCGATTGTCGTCTTTATGTTTTTCCTAAAACGTATTGATTAATACTTACCACGACTTAGCGTTTGCTTTCTTTTTACTAAAGGTAAGTAAAACGACTAAAAACAACATCAATGTAGATTTTTGATCATCAATTTACCTAGTTCACGGTAATTCAACAAATATAAGGAATAATAACACCATAGATCTTCATAATAACGAGCTTGGTAGAATAAAAGCTTTCTCCGACAACTCTCTCAGTTGTACGGTAATTCTTTTAATTCAGATGGTGCTGACATACAGTGCACAAGCCACAGGTGCAGCACCGGGAATATAATCAATACCAAATTCAACTTGCCTTAATGGCGAAAGTCTAGGTAATTCACCAGCAAATACCTCCTAAAGTTTCAAATAACATGAACATCTTTTTATACATTTACTTTTAAGTTCTTCTTAGATTACAAGATCTATGACTAGTTTATAACCAGTCATGGTATAATTTCAAGTCTAAATGCAGGATATGATCATCCATCAAGAATTATTTAGATCACTTTTGATAATCAACATCTTATCTTTTAGGGGTGTTGGGCCAATGAAAGTTTTAACTATGGCCCAGTCTAGATTTATTTAATTAGACTAAGGGTTTACTGATCGCTGAGAGGACCAGTGACAGAGACCAGACCAGTGGAAGGCAAAGCCTCAGCTGGCACACCAGAACATTCAAGTCAAAGACAACGTCAGAGAAGTCGAAGACAATCTGAAGTCATACTCACCAGCGATTATGGATAGCTGGGATGTAGAAGGAATGTGCTGGTGTTCAAGGATCTCTGAGTTGACAATGCTCAGAGATCACTTAAGAACCCTAGAAGTCTGGGACAAGCAAAGCTTGTCCAATCCTTTATAGTTTAGGCGGTAGAATCTACCAAGTGTTTTGAGCGGGACAAACCAAGAGATTCAAGATAAAGCCTAGTACGACCTAGTGGGACAAAAGGTGAACAGTTGGCAGAACTGTTCACCTAAAGTTGTTTAAAGGTATGTCTCGATTTGGACATGCATTTAATACGTTGTACTCTTCCATTCAGAAGGTGACACGTATCAACTACTCCCACTAAGGAAGCAACCTCGTACACTATAAATAGGAGTGTGAAAGGAGAATTAAATCAACCCTTATGCTTGGATAATTTATCTAAGTTCTTTCTCACCTTGGAACCGCTGAGCCCTCAGATGTCTACCAGCGTCTCATTGGTTCCCTTGTAAACTTGAGTCTCGAATCTAGTTTACTTGTTCTAGGGTTCATTTCTTGTTGTCATTCAACGAGTGTATTCATTGCACTTTGTAATATTTTGTTTATAATAGTTAATAAAGCATTACGCGTTTGAAAAGTATTTCATTGTGTTTCGTGGTTATAAGAGTTATAGTTATCAACAATTGTCATATTAAGGGACTTTCAATTGGTATCAGAGCGGTTTGATTTATAAAACTTTTCATAAACCGTTCTTGTTTTTAAAATCAAGATCTTAATATGGCTGATACTATACCTCCTCCACCCTTTGGCCAAACCAGTCTAGGTACCACTTCCACCACCGCACCGGCCACCACATCTACTACCATGCCTACACCAGTTGTAAGCACTGGTAATAATGTTGATGACCTTCCCCAACTACTTGATGTTCGAGGGGGTCACATGTGTCTAATGTTCCATCATTCGATGAAGAGGATTTTTTAAGTTGGAAAAGTGAATTTCTTATATATTTAGATGGCTTAGAACTCTTCTTGATATAAATCTTAGAAAATAGTCCCTATGTACTACTGGCCGTTTCCTCTACCCCTGAGAGACCCAGTAAGAAGCCTGTTAAGCAATGGTCTCCAGCGGATAGACGTCTGGCTAACCAGGACAAGAGACTCAAAAGTATCATATTCTCTTGCCTACCCAAGAACATTATGAAGTCCATCATTAAATGCAACTCTGCTAAGGAGATGTGGACTGAGTTAGTTCTAGGGTATAAAGGTCCAGAGGAAACAAAAGAAACCAAAATCCAAGCCCTTAGACTTAAGTTTATGCTTTTAAAGCTTTGGAAACAGAAACTGTTGCACAAACTTATACTAGGCTTCAGATTTTGTTGAATGATTTGGGAAACAATGGAGTTGTTCTACCTAAGGCTGAGGTTAAGCTACATTTGTCAATAGTTTACCTAGAAAATGGCTTAGCCTAAATCAGACCTTAAGAGCAAACAATGCTATAAAAATGATACTTTAGCCCAACTGTTTGGTTAATATAACTATGAAGAAGGGCTGATTGACTGCATTTACAAATCAGAGACTGATTGGTTTACCACCAATATCACTGGTTCAAAAGCTCTTGTTGCTAACCATTCCTTTCAGGACAGCGACTCTGACATAGAAGAGGACACCAGAAGCAGTCAAGAATTTCTTGATGAATTACATGATGAGTTCCATGACAGAGCCCTTCTAGCTGACCAAAAGAGGTACTACAACAGATCTGGTAGAGTTGGAGCTGCAAAGGTTGATAAATCCAAGGTGTCACGTTACACTTGTGGAAAGACTGGTCACTTTCAGAAGGATTGTTGGTCAAACAAAACCTCCTCTCCAAGCTTTCCTTCATCCAGCAACAACATCAGCAAGAAGAAGTTTTCCACCTCACCTTTCAAGCAAACCTCTCACTCTGACTCAGAGGGGAAGAAGGACTACAAAGTTAAGTACAAATCCTTGAAAGCTGAGCTGTTAAAACTCAACCAGAAAGCTGATGATGCAGCAAAGAAAAAGGATCTTAAGAAGACTGAAAAAGGTCTGATTGCTGCCTCATTCGACTGGGATGATGAACCCCTCACATCTGAGGATGAAGGTACCACTACCGTCAGAGCCTTTATGGCTGTTGCTGATGAAGACCCGCTGTGGGTAAAAGTGAAGCAAGATCTGGTCAATGGGTGGACATCACCATGAAAAAGGTACAAAGAATGCTATCTATGCCTGAAGGTCCTGATAGAGACCATGTCAGTGACTATACCTTGGTTGACCTCCACTTTGTGGAAGAGCAAATAAAAAACTTGTTAAACAAATTTCATAGTCTTAAAACAGAGTTAAATCTTTGCCAATCTAAATTAACAAATCTTAAACTATTTGTGAATCTTACTAATCAACTTCAAAATGAAGTAAGCAAATTATCCATTGAAAATTAGTCTTTATCTGATGAAAACTCAGAACTCAGAAAAACCATTGAAAAATGGAATTTGGCTCAATCCACAATGAAAGAAATAGTCGTTGAATCCATACCTGGTGATGTGGTTCAGGCTAGTGGGGGAAAGGGTAGATACAAAAACCATATACCTGTTCCCAGTGTTAAATTTGTCCCTTCAGATGTTTCTTCTCCATCTTCCACCTCTGTGGATGAGAAAAACTCTAACAAGAAATCAGAGGTACCAGCCCCACCAAGTCTCGCTGGTGCTAACCCATCTGATTCCTTGCTTGGCCCAAAACCTCCAACCAAAACCCCTGGGAATTCAATTCTCAAAGTCGCTGATAAAGCGAACAAAAAGGTTTTTGTGGCCAAGGACTCCAACAAACCCACTCCTCCACCTGAAGAGCTTTCACCCACCAATCAAATTCTCCTCACCTTGATGGAAGAAGTAAAGGGGTTGAAAGAACAAATCAACCCCAGAGTTAATAGTCCATCTGTTAACTCTCTTGGTGAAGGATCTAGTAGCTCTAAGGGGAGAGATTTGTTCAGGCCTTGTAAGCATTACGGTTTCAAGAATCATTCCTATGAGGATTGCTCAAAGAAACCAAAATGTATCACATGCGAGTCTACTGAACACACTTCTAGAGAGCATGAGGAGGTCATTGCAGTTCAACGAACCAGAACTCAAATGAGGTCAAAAACTCCTCACAAGCCCTCAAGAAGAGCTGGGCCTAAACCCAGAGACAAATCTCAGGGTTACAGACCAAATCCCCCATGCAAGTACTGCGGCTTCTTCGACCATCACTCTAATGAGTGCAAGCATTATCCCGGATGTGACATCTATGGAAGTATGCGTCATGAACCCAGAGACTGCAACCAAAGAGGGGGAGGAAACCAGAGAAGGACCAATGTCGCTGGTCAGCGACAGCATGGACCCACTGGAAAGTGGGTTCATCATAGAAACTAATCTGGCTTTGTTATATCTATGCAGGAATATCTGAAGAAATCTGTTTGGTATTTGGATAGTGGGTGCTACAGACATATGACAGGGGTTAAACAATATCTGCATAGATATAAAAAGGAGTCTGGTCCAAAAGTAGTCTTTAGAGATGACTCCTCAGGGGCTACTGAGGGTTATGACTCAGTGGATTGTAATGGAATAACCTTCACAAGGGTCGCGTATGTCAATGGACTGAAGCACAACTTAATCAGCATTAGTCAACTCTGCGATGCTTGCTTCAAAGTTCTGTTCACTAAGACCCAAGGAACAATCTTCAATCAAAATAATGATGTTGTTCTAATTGCACCCAGAAGAAGGGATGTGTATGTCATCGACATGACATCTTATCCAGAAGGGACAAACACTTGTCTCTATGCCAAAGCATCTGATAGTGAAATTTGGCTATGGCATAAGAGACTCTCCTATCTCAACTTCAAAAACATTAACAAACTGGCCAAGAATGATTTAGTAGTTGGGCTTCCCTCTCTGACCTTCACCAAAGACAGACCCTACTCAGCCTGCGAGAAAGGGAAGCACCACAGAGCCTCATTCAAGACTAAACAATCATTCTCCATAAATAAGTCCCTCCATCTTCTTCACATGGACTTATTTGGACCATTAAAACCTCAATCCCTTAATCACAACAAGTATACACTAGTCATTATAGATGAATTCTCCAGATTCACATGGGTATTCTTTCTCAAAAGAAAGAGTGATGCTGCTGAAAGAATAATGTCCTTCATCAGAGAAATAGAGAACCTCAATGACTGCAGAGTTAAGGCTATCAGAAGTGACAATGGCACTGAATTCAAGAATTATGCCATGGAAGCCTTTTGTGATGAAAAGGGAATATCACATAACTTTTCTAACCCAGGCACCTCTGAACAAAATGGTGTCGCTGAAAGAAGAAACAGAACCCTCGTAGAGGCTGCTAGAACTATGCCCAACGAATCAAGACTTCCTAAACAATTTTGGGGTGAAGCTGTGAACACAGCCTGTCATACACAAAACAGATCCATTATAGTGAAGAGACACGGCAAGACCTCTTATGAAGTGTATAGGAATAGAGCCCCTGATGTAAGCTACTTCCATGTCTTTGGTTGCCCTGTTTTCATTCACAACTACAGATATCACCTGGGTAAATTTGATGAAAAGTCTGATGATAGATTCTTCGTTGGCTACTCTCCCACCTCCAGAGCTTATAGAGTATTCAACATCCGCAGACAAGAACTAGAAGAATCTATCCATGTCACCTTCAGTGAAGCAGATGCTTTCATCAACCACACCAACACAGAAGAATGTGACATTGACTTCAATGAAGTTAAATCATATCCAAAGGATGATTTCTCAAATCCCAAGGAATTATCTAAGGCCTGTCACAAGGACTTACCTTATGTTCATGCATTTGATCCTCATTCAATCTCTGACATCACTCCAGAGGTTGAAAATGCTGAACCAATCACTCCACCCACTACAGTGAATGTTGATCTCATCGAACCAATCTCTGCTCTTGATGAAGAGATTATGGATGAAGAAATAATATGTGAAGATCCCTCAGCATTCATTGAACCTGTTGTGACTCCTGAACCTACAGAGACCCTGCTCCTCAATCCAAATGGAGTAGGAACCAAGATATTCTTCTGATGAATATTCTTGGTGAACCCTCTGAGGGAGTCACCACCATAGGCAAATTGAGATCTTTGGAAACCGCCTCAGCGAATGAATGCCTTTTCGCTGATTTTCTCTCTGAGGATGAACCTAAGAATGTGGCTGTTGCGCTTCTAGATGAAGGGTGGGTTGTTACCATGCAAGATGAGTTGAATCAGATCAAGAGGAACAAGGTGTGGACTCTGGTAAAACCTCCAGCTGGGAAGCAAGTGGTTGGAACTAAATGGGTCTACAGAAACAAGAGGGATGAAGCTGACATGATTGTCAAAAACAAGGCTAGGCTTGTGGTGCTGGGATATAATCAATCTGAGGGGATTGACTATGATGAAACGTTTGCACCAGTAGCCAGATTGGAAGCTATTAGAATCTTCCTAGCCTTTGCAGCTTATATGGGGTTTACTGTATATCATATTGATGTGAAGAGTGCTTTCCTAAATGGCAAGCTTGCAGAGGAAGTATATGTCTATCAACCACCAGGGTTTGAAAGAGTGAGTATCCAGATCACGTCTGCAGACTTCACAAAGCACTCTATGGGATGAAACAAGCGCCTAGAGCCTGGTATGAAACCCTATCAAAATTCTTACTTGAAAATAAATTTGTCAGAGGTACCATTGATCAAACCCTGTTCACTTATAGGTCCAAGGGTGATGTCATTTTAGTACAGATTTATGTGGATGCTATAATTTTTGGTTCAACCAATATTACATTGAGCAAACAGTTTGCCAAACTAATGACCAAAAATTATGAAATGAGCATGATGGGGGAATTAACTTTTTTCTTGGGTTTTCAAATTAAACAAAATTCAAAGGGGATTTCCATTTGTCAAGAAAAATATGTTAAGGATTTGCTCAAGAAGTATGATATGTCTGATTATGCATCAGTGAAATGCCCCATGCTTCCTCCCAACAACTTGGGAGCTGATGACTCAGGGGTCTCTGTTAATGAGACCTTATATAGAGGCATGATTGGGTCACTGATGTACCTCACAGCAAGCAGACCAGACATACAATTTGCCACATGTCTCTGTGCTAGGTACCAAGCTAACCCCAAGTAATCCCACCTTGTAGCTGTCAAAAGAATTTTCAGGTACTTAAAAGGATCTCCCACATTGGGTCTCTGGTATCCTAATGGATCAGGCTTCGACCTCAAAGCCTACTCAGACTCTGACTACGTTGGGTGTTGTCTTGATAGAAAGAGCACCTCTGGGAGTTGTCAAATCCTTGGAGGAAAGTTAGTATGCTGGAGTGCCAAGAAACAAAACTCTGTGGCCATGTCATCAGTTGAAGCTGAATATGTAGCGGCCGTTGGTTGTTGTGCTCAAGTTCTCTGGATGAAAAGTCAGCTGGCTGATTATGGGATCATTTATGAAAAGGTTCTCATATTCTGTGACAACAAAAGTGCTATAGCCATCTCTAATAATTTGGTACTTCATTCCAAAACTAAGCATATTGACATCAGGTATCACTTTATCAGAGACCATATTTTAAAAGGTGATATTGAGCTTCATTTTATACCCACTGAATACCAGCTCGCTGATATATTCACCAAGCCTCTGGCTGAGCCAAGTTTTACTAGGTTAGTTGCTGAGCTGGGTATGCTCAAAATTGGTAAACAAATCTGATAAATGATCTCTGTCTCTGGGCATTAAAGGGAATTGAATGTAACGAGGTAGTTACATTCCAATGGGAGTTAATATATTCCCATATTTAATTCAAATGATTATCCTTAATTGTCAACAACTTTCCCGCTTTCCAAGGGACAGAAAAATCACATGAAGAGTCAAGGGGTCCCACTTTTCTTAAAAGGTAATTTTTTGCATTAAATGCTTTAATTGAAGAACGGCTAAACCTTTTATCAAAACCCTTGACTCATTTTTCAAACTTCACATTACTCATTACTTTCACACACACATACTATTTATCTTCTCCAAACCCTCCATTTCTTCCACACATCAACAATGGCGTCTTCATCAACAAACACAGCTTTCACCGTCCTGGCCGCCTCGAACGTAGATTTTTGGATACACGATGGTAAGATTGCCTTGAACAATTGTGTAGCTCTCTTGGAACACAACAATTCCCTATACCAACCATTGTTCTCCTTCCTCAAGAACTCCACCATTTTTGAAGCCATTACCAGAGTACCTTCCACATGCTACCACCAATACTTGAAGGAGTTTTGGTATAGCGCCGAAGTTGATCAAACCTCTTCACACATCACCTTCAACCTTTCCACACATCCCCAACCTCTCACTTTTGATCTTCACACCTTTGCTAAAGTCATTGGACTTCCAGTCAATGAAGGCATGTCCGTTGTGCCTGCCAGCGCCACGGTAAAGAAGGCTCTGGCTACCCTTCGTCCTCATGACGACAATGATAAACCTTTCACCACCCAAGGTTTCCAGAACAAATCACTGATGAAAGTGAACTACTTTTCACCCATCTGGAGGACGCTGATGCTATACATTGTGAAATGTCTGGGTGGGAACCACGGGTCTCATGATCAACTTAATGGAGCTCAGCAAGCAATTGCTTACAGCTTAATCTGGGGGCAAGATATAGGATCGCTCACATACTTTACTCTGACCTCATTGCTAAGCTAGAAAACAAAGGGAAGAAGAATAGACTAGCCACCATCTGCTACACAAGATATCTCTCTCTTCTCTTAGAAGATATGTTGGGTGAAGGCTACACAAATGATGAACTTCTCTCCTTCTCTCCTTATCACATCACTGCTGCATCTCTAAAGACTCCTTTGGAAGATGGAGTGCCTCTCAGCAGGCACATGATGCAGGTCGCTGGGCTACTGGTTGCTGATGGAGAGCCCTTGATCCCTCACAATGAGGTGAATGTTGAAAGACTAACTAACAAGTCTCTGTTAAAGACCTCTATGCAATCTTCTTCTCAGCCCAAGGTGCCCAAGGAAAAGAAGAAGAAGAGGAAAGACATCTCACTTTCCTTTGAAACCCCTTCTGTTAATCCTTCTAAGACTAAGAAGAACCCATCCCCTTCTCTGGAGGATGTGGTTGAAGAGCCCACCGCTGACAAACAACCTGAGTCTAGCGTCTCCCAGTCAGCAGAGACGACTAAGAACCTTCTGAACGCTGATATCTCTCAGGTATTAATTTGCCATTTTATTCTCTTGGAGGCTCACATACAATCACTCTCAACATTCTGTAGGAGAGAGTGATGAAGTCTTAGGGTTTGCCTCAACCCATAGAGTGTCTGTGTCAGCACCTAGAACTCTTAGGATTATCTGTACACTCTGTCTTAACACAAGGATATGATTCATTTGTGCTCATAACGCACCCCGATGATCCTTCACCCTCTGGACTATGCTCTTGTCAATAACAACTTGAGCATGCTATAGGTCCCGACCCAGAGTCTCTGCACTTCACGTAGTCTCTGGTCCCCTCATATAAAAAGAGTCCCAAAGAATTTATTCTTTTGGGGGGACTGAATAATCACCCTCAGTCTTCCTAGGGGCAGCGATAAAAGGCGACCTTTACCTTCAAATATGTCACAACTAAAAGAGTCCCAAATAATTTAATTCTTTTGGGGGGACTGGATAATCACCCTTAGTCTTCCTAGGGGCAGCGATAAATGGCGACCTTTAACTTCCATGAATTCACAATTAAAAGAGTCCCAAGGAGCAATCCTTCAGGGGGAGCTGGATAATCACACCCAGCTATCCTAGGGGCAGCGAACGGCGACTATTCACCACATAATTTTCACAAATCAAAAGAGTCCCAAGGAGTAATCCTTATGGGGGAGCTGGATAATCACACCCAACTATCCTAGGGGCAGCGAATGGCGACCCTTCAACATAAATGTTTCACACTTAAAAGAGTCCCAAGGAGAAATCCTTAGGGGGGGCTGGATAATCACACCCAGTTTTCCTAGGGGCAACGAATGGCGATCTATAACTTCATATTTTTTCACAATGGTTACTAACAAATGTCATAACAGGCTCATAATCTTCATGAAGAACAGCAGAATGATGATGCCTATTCCATTGTTGGTGATGAAAATGCTGAAGCCCCCCCCCCCCCCATAGATCTCGCTGCCATGTCAGACATTGATTCCATGCCAAAGGAGGAGGTCTTCATTATTGAAGATGACTTGACCATTTCAGACTATGCTGATATGGATGTTGATGATGACCAAGTTACATCAGAGTTAAAACCCATCTCCTTCCCATCAATGCCCAATGTGCAAGAACTGGCTGCTAAGCAGCTATTGGACCAGGCTCTGTACACCAACCCCAGTTCCCTTCCTAACTTTACCAAATGTCATCGAATTGGGGGCGAAGCAACACTTAGAACACTTACAAAACCTCAAGCATGTCCATGTTCCTCGAATGAAAGATGTTCAGGAACTCGTCGCTGAGGATCTCTAGGTCAAGAGGGGTGACATCAGTAAAACCAAGCCCAAAGTCACAAATGATGTCATCCTCTCTGAATTGCAAACACTCACCCATGCTGCTGAGGAACTCACCACCACCCTAGAGACTTCACTAACTTCATCTGTGGAGTCCTCTATGACTGCGTTGCTTCCGCAACTACTGGGAAATGCCTTGCAAACTCACCTCCCAGCTGTTCTAGACCAGAGCCTTTAGCAATACATACCATCAGTCCTCACAACAGCTATCAAATCAAATGTTGCAGCTATTGCCAAGGCATCTGAGCCTTCCAGAAAACTTCTTCAGGAGCTTTTACAAGAGGAACTTAAAGAAATCTGCTTATTTGTCCATCAAGATTTTGTTAAGTTCCTCAAGCCTGGATCAGGCACAGCTACTACTGGCGCTATGCCTGAGGGGGAGAATTCAGCAACCTCCACCTCTGAAGAAGAAGCAGACACCGCTCCACCTAAAGGGGAGCAATCACTTAAACAACTAACACCTTCAACAGGGATTCCAACACCAAAACCTCTCAGATCCTTCAACCCCATCACTGAAGCAGTAAAGGACAAGGGAAAAGGAATTGTCATTGAACAACCTGAAATAACCCTACACTCCCTCCAAGAAGAAGGCGGATCCACAGCCAAGCTCTCCAAACACTCTGACCTGAACAAATTTAAGAGCGCTGATGAACCACCACTTACCCCAGAGCAGGCAAAGGCTCAAATCTTAGTACACCAAAGGCTTGCAAACATTAGAGCAGCTAAACTCAAGAGCAAAGAAGCTCTGAACAAACTCTCTCCTGCTGTAAAGGAAGCTCAGTTGGTTAAGCTCAAAGAACTGGAAGTTAAAAGGAGCAACCTTCAAAAGGAATATGAAAGAATTATGAACCAAAGAGCTGAACCCGGTCAAATCACCAAGTATGCATGTTACACTGACAAACACAAAAGAGTGGTGATGACCCTTTACAGAGAAAACCAACTAACCAACTACAAAGTCTTCAGTGACTTTAAACTCAAAGATCTGGGTCTCTCTGAATGGTTAGAAATGTTGTCTCTTGCCCAAAAGAAGACTGGGCCTGGTGCTGCCCAAATGATGAAAACATTCAAGAAAAGCTGAATTGGGTAAGAGACACGGCAAAGAAGCTGAAGGTACCTCTGCCTCCTCAACTTTCACAAAAACAACCTTCTCAAGGACAAAGGAAAAGAAAAACCCAAATGGGGCCTCTGGTGGAGAAGTTGGTCACTGAGAATATTGTTGTAGATGGGATGCACAGAAACTTGGTACTGCCCAAAGAGATCACTAAACCAGTAGGGGGCCAAGTATACTCAGAACCAGAGACAGGTATGGTCTTCATGAATGGTAATTGTGAGTATTGCTTTCAGCGGATGAATGAACTACATCTGGCATCAACCATCCAGCTCATCAGACTCAAACAGGGCATCCTAAGGAATTGCAAATCAGCTGGGGATTTTGAGTTTGAAGTTGAGCTAGTCATCAACTCAAGAAGTGACAAAGTTGAAGCCCAGAGAATCTGTGATCAAGGCCTTGATCGATGAAGAACCTTTTATTTTTTGTTTATGTTTACACCACTAGGTGTTCTTGTAATAGACTAGGTTCTTTATGTTTAATAAAACTCTGAGGTATGTTTGTTAAATTATGTAATAACCCGCACTATAAAATCAACATTTAGACCTAGTTCTAAATCTTATTTCTAGCATTCAGATCAATATTTATTACCTGACTTTTAGTTGTCATGTTCGTTCGACGAATAATATTGAATTCTTGACTAACCGACAAGGTTAGGGCTTTAACGTGTCAAAAACGTGTCATTTATTATTTATTGGGAAAGTCTATCTCCGTCATCGACCGTGAACATTTTCGTTATGACATAGAAATATTTGTCGTCGTTTTTATTTCTCGTTTTACGAGCATTCTTCGCAATTTACGTTAAGCCTTTAGGCGTCATTCTTTTATACGACGCGTTAATAATAATTAAATTAAAAGCCCTCATTTATTAATTAAAATATCAACATTCTCCGAATGTCGAAGTTTTTACTTTATATTGAGCGTTTATTTTTCGTAGTTTAGCGCGTATCTTTTTTTTTTGGGTAAAGGGGAATCAAGACCCCGGTAAAATATATTCCCAAAAGCGTTGAAGTACAATGGAATGTAGCTGCAATGCTACATTAACCTCAAGCAAAAGCTTGAACAACCACTAAATCATATGACATGCCATATGATCCTACAAACAATTACAAAACAAATAACACCAATAGGAAAAAACCACCTAAAGGTGCATGAACAATGAAAATAAAATGACATCAAGGCTAACACTTAGAACGAACATCAGGCTGACGAGCACCATGCCGATCATCAATCGATATGACTTCTTCAACCTCACTATCACTAGCATTAACCACATCTTCCTTGATATTAGAACCATCTTCCCAATCGGTGCCATCATCTATCTTATCCCAAAGAGCACTAAAAGAGTTTTGAGAACTCTTCTCCGTATTATTAGGCTTAGCAACAAAACTCGAGGCTTTGTTATTCAAGAAACCCTTCTTAAGCAGGGGAGTTGCCTTCTTCTGACCGGTATCACTTGTCTTTGACGTTTCACCCCTCTCAACATTACGATACTTAATATTAAGGGCTGGTTTCGTAAGTTTAATGCCAGAAATTTGTTGTTGCTGCTTATTCTTCCCCTTGCTCTTCTTGTTCTTAACTACATGAAAACCATCATCCTCCACAACCTTATGATCTTCCCTGCTAACCACCTTCTCAACCACTACCTGTTTAGGCAACCTAGGACATTTAGCATCAATATGGTCAAAAATAAGACAAGTAGAACATCTAGGAGGTGTCCACTCATACTCGATATCAATAGTCTTCAATTTGTGCCCTCTATCCTTCTCAATCGGAATAGCAATGACCAACGACTTCTTTAAAGCATCATCAGCCGAAATCTCAATAAGAGCACGGGCAAAAGTACTCCTACCCCACGGGTTGATACACATGCTGCTAGTATAAGAATCAAGCATAATAGGTCTTCCAATTTGAGTTGTGATCAAACTAAGACCAATCTCCGAATAAGCATCAATAGGCACATGATGAAGTTTCACCCACACCGGTGCCTTCTTAATCTCTGTTTTATGCAAATCCATAATAGACGACCAAACATTCAGAATTAACGGAACATGTCGAATCAACCACGGACCATTCTCCAACACCCTATCCATACCACTTTTAGAATCAAACTGAAAAAGAAAGAACTCATCCTGAAGTTTAACTCTTTTTAAACCATATTTGGCCCATACATTCTTCACATAATTTTCTACCAACGGAAACGCAAGACGCTTCCCAATGAAATACCCAAACAGTGTGTTATTAAGATGCGCCCGAATCCCTTCCACAGCATCATACGGAAGAGTTACAGCAGCCCCAACAACTTGTTCGTCATTATGCAATTCCTTAATATGAACCGGCTTACACACCGGCTTATTCTGCACTAGCGATGCATATGAGGTCGAAACACCAACTGATGAAGAACCAGCCCCAGGCGTATGTTGGTAGAAAATTACCCGCTTTACCATAATACCCGCTTTACCAAATTGTAAAACGAAAATAATAAATAAAACATAAACTATCAAAGTTAATGATAAAAATGGCCAACTAATTCCACCTTTTGATGTGATGCACGCCAAGATCCATATTAACAATACGCGTGTATTGTTAAAGTGATAAACATGACAAATCAAGTACGCAACTTTCATGTTCACTTTTTATTAATAGAAACGCATATCCTCTCCCTTGTTGTTTCTCTGCCGAAAACCATAAGCAACAACTATAGTGACATTCACAAAATTTCCTAGTTGCTTTGAGATTAAAAAATGAAGAGTTATAACTCTAGATCAAGTATTGGGTCATTTCACATTAAAACAACATCAAACTCATCATTTCTTTGATAATATTCTTTGCCTATTTTGTATTTTCATTTTTATGTAATCCTTATGATAATTTTATCATGTATATTTTTATTTAATATGTGAGATTATATGAATCATGTATCATTTGGTCTACTTTGGACATTTATATAAATTTGAAACCATAAGAACAAACCAAGACAAGCCTAAGGTGGAGGTTGTAAATTATAATTTAGATCAGTATCAAAAAACGTATTATCTGGTCATCTTAGTAGGTTTTGAACCTTGGATAATATTACATGATGATAGGCCTTTGATTTTTGGCGATTTAGCCGGGTCGCTCGTCCTGTGACGATACCCGATGAATTAGATATTGCCGAAACGATAAAAAGTACCAAATCAGAACATGCTGTATAAACCGACTGAAAACTCTAATAAGAACTCAGAACCATTGAAAAAGGTAAAACTATAGATTGTAGATAAAAATATGAGGAACTAGAATCAGTTGGATAGTTTATCAATTCATAACGGTTTGGAAATGGCGGCCGAAACGGTGGAAACGAAGTTGGCTGCGAATGACAACCAACTCTTCTAAATGATAAAATGGGTAAATGATTTATGATAAATATAAATTAAGGGCAATTGAACTTATAATAAGTAAACCACATAAGTTAATAATGACTTTGGTAAAAATAACTTATCTATATTATTTACGGTTTAGGAGAAGCGACGTAATCTACGAGGGATATAGGTAAATTGTAAGAATTTGATAATATTTAATTAATGTAAAACGTGTTGATTTTTATAAAAACCGAAGTGGTAGGACCCACTTATCGGGAAGCATGGACCCATTAATATACTGATGATTATGTGACCCGAGACTCGACCATCGAACAATATTAAGTTGATGTCGTTTGGAGGCGTTGTAGAACCCGTAAAGCTTATAAAGTGGATTTGGGCCATAAAAGCTCAACATACACTTGTAATGGCTATTGGGCCACCTGATATAGCTATAACACGTAGATCAAGGAACAAATGTCCAATAGTCGATACACGACTTCACGAGATATCAATCGTTCATTGATCGAGAACGAGATGCACAACGGTCAATATATGACCGAACGAGACCTAAAATGACGAGACGCGTCTTAGGCTCGAGACGAGAAGTAAATCATACATATATGTAAATAGTTCATTTCAGTAGGTTTGGACATTGCATAAGTTTTGTAAAACTTTTATATTAAAACTTAACCATTTTAGTCTAATATTCAATATGACACTTTTAGTCCATCTTAAGCCCATTAGTGGCCCATTACACATTTAAATGACTTAGGTCCATTTTAAAATCACTTGATCATTGCCATGACCTCATGCAATGCCATATTTTAAAGCACCAATTTACACTTTTCTCATAATTAATCCACCTTGGCAAATATAGAATGCTTTTACACTACTCTACACTATATGATGCATGATTTTGATTTTATACAATGCAATGCAAAAGAAAGCAATTCTATTTATATATTTTTAGTTTTCTTGAAATGGTTTTGATGGAACTAACTCATAAAAAAATCAAAGACTTTGATTAGGGATTTTGGTACCATGAAAACTTATCACCCTCAAGTTTAACTTTCCGCATACCAAGCTTAAAAACAAGATCATTGTTATTCACAAGTGAAAGTGCGTCAACTCATTCATATAGATTAATTGTGTTACCATTAATACCCCCACTTATTATGCCTCTAAGACCGGTTATTATTTGAGCAAATTGCTTGAGGCAAATTTGTCATTATTTAAAGCGTGAAATATAAGAAATGTAAAATCTCAAAATAAGGAAGCACGATTTTAATCCTAAGTAACCATCTCATCCATTACTCGAAAAACCGCCTACAATTGATATAAGTCCGACTCAAGAATAATAAGTCATTTGCCTTATGTGTAAGATCCTTATGTCATGCATTAGTAAGTAGCTACACACACGCTAAGGAAATAAAAATAAAACTCACGCAATAATTTATATCCTCCGCCTTTTTGGGACTTTGGATCTTCAATTCCGCAAACCATCAAGGTAATATTAGATTGGAGCAACTATTAAATCCCCGCAACTCTTGTGAGAGTAATATTGGAATTTAATAGCTACTATAATTAACACTTCACTACCCCTCTTGGGAGTCTTGTATAATAATTTCTTTTTCTTTTTTTTCTAGCCACTCATTTTTTTCATAAGCCGCTCTTATTTTTATTTATTCCTCACAAAGAAAGTTGAAAAGAATAAAAGGAAAAACACCCGCTAAGTATTAAGCATGACATAAGTCTAGTACACATAAAACGTTCTAGCTTAGAATCTTAAGACGTACTTATACCAACCACGAATTATTAGTCAAAAATGCATAAGAGACTACAAACTAATTAAAACCGTTCTTGATTATTTATTAACATATATACATGCATTGACAAGAAAGTAAAGGTTACGAAAGGGGATATAAAAGCCACAATTAAAGAATATGAGGTTTATCTAGCCCTTTACACTTACTTCAAACTCTATCATCTCTTGTTCTCCACAGTTTAAAATCTCAAATAATGAGACTAGTGGATGCTTAGCCTAATAAACCAATAAAGGGGTCTACATGGTTAAGGCTACTAGCTAGAGAGTGCTTGGATAAGCAAACTCGGGTTGAGTCAAAGTATCCATGGCGGGCCTAATGTGTCAAAGATATTTAGACTTGTTAAATGTAGGTTTGCTATTTTATAGATCCGGTGGTCTAACATGGTGGTAAATGGTGGCTGCCATGGATGAGTTAGAGAGAGAAAGTAGGTTGTGTGTGAAAAGATAAATTGTATTAAAATGATAAAATGACACAAGCAACAACCCCTCCTTGGAAGCCTAGGAGGGGTATTTATAGTCACACACGAATAAACTATACAAAGTTTCATAATCTAGTCCCTGCGTGTGTGACTATGATAACTAATAAGAATTCTTAAATGTCGTCACATAAAGTGAATTTCCAACAATCTTCCCCCATGGGACGACGTGTAGAATTCCTTACAATATTTTTTCCTAACAAGTACATAATGATTAAGAACAAAAGCTTCCATGAAGCGTCCAATGCTGATGAAGTCTTTTGAGGCCTTTGACTTCAAGTCTTCACTTCAGAGTGACTCATCTTCGTAGTAACTTGTGGTATAAATACTGTAACGGCACGAGCTAAGTAATCCATATACTTCTGGTTAAGGAGAAGCTTCTGAATTAACTTCCCCCTAATTCATGCCACATCTTCTTGATGTAGAAGCTTTTAAATAGCTTCCCCTAAACCGACAATCCTCGTAAGCAACTTCAAAGCTTTCAATAAAGCTTAGAATGATTAAGCGCACAGCGGAATTTAAAAAGCAAACCCCATCATATAACATGATAATATTGCTATGAGGGATTGAAAGTAAGGGGCACACCAACTAGATCAACAACGTCTCTTCTCATGCTTGAATAATTCTTCTGAATTTTTCTTCCCCTTGAGAGTTCAAGTTATGCATACTAGAAAGAATCAAGACATTTCTTCCCCCACATAGTTGAAGAAAATAAACCAATCCCAAGTATGAAGCTCAAATACTGAAGTGGACACTTTATCCCATTCATGAAGTTGACATCGTAACACCAGAGTCAATTAAGTCCCGGAAATGCACATATCTTCTTCCGGAGATGCACCAGAGTTAATTAAGTCTCGGGAGTGCATATCTCTCCATATAGGATAATGATGATGAATAATTGTAACATCAAAACAATTGAACATCGAATCAGTAGTGTACCGTTTAGAGATTGATAACGCCACGAGTTAAAACACTGATTTTCTCTGCGGCTATGACAAATGTCATCTCGGAATGTCTTCAAATCAAAAGAAGGTATGAAGTTCATCACGTGTACTCGTTGTGCGTTTAATGTGTCTTCTTCTTCCCCCTTGATGGTTTCGACACTCGGAACCAGCAATAAATCGTACGCACATATACCTGAAATCACGTGAGAATAATAAATAAGATGAATTATATATTTTGTGAGAATCAGCTGTTGATCGAAAATCTCTACTCATAAACTCTCCATGGCCATCTTTACCAACCCACTTGAAAGCAATTTGAAGTGACCACTGATTGAATGAACCAGATACATCAAACGTGAAACTGAATAAAAATCCTTCGATCTTGTGACTTAAGCTTGCACTATTGTTGAATGAAGAACGGTGGAGAAATATCTAAGTACTCAATGCATCACTGAAGAAGTCTATAAGCACCACACCTCTTGAAATTATCCACGTCGACTAAGCGCATGACACTGAGTACAACAATGTAACCCCTTTAAGTGATAGTTATCCGAGTCATCAACCAACCACCCCGAACCCGAAAACTAGATAAACAAGTCGTCATTCTATGATTAAGCACGAGCAAGTTATCTCTGAAGATAAAATAAATACACGCCTTCGAAAAATCCGTCTTCAACTTCCCATAATTAATACCCGGTCAAACAAATCCGTAGCCACTAAAAAATCGCCAAATTTTTCTTCGGTCTCGTCAAATAATTTTGTCACATTTGTCTCGTCATATTTTTTCACGTCACTTTCAAAACCGTCAATCAAAATATTATTTACCAAATAAAATGATAAATAAAATTTAGATATAATAAAATAACACATTTGGCCTAATAACAAGGAACCAATGGTTTCATGGCCCACAATCATTCATACTAATGAACCAACTCCAATATATTCGATAAAAGTTTAAGTAACTAAAATTTATCACCCATACCAATTTAGATGGCACAATTAGCAGCCCGCTTAATTTTTGAATACACATAGTTCAAACGAATGTGACCCAAAAATTCTGTGGCCATGTGAACACATTTTGTAATACCAATGACCATTATCACTCGTGTATAGTTAAGGCCCACAACATTACCTTACGTCTAAAAGAAACATCACCAGGCCCATCACAAAAGCCAATACTGGTCCAATCTAATTTAATATAACTACTACACAACCCTAATCATGATCACACATTAAACCTAATCCTCCATCTCATACTCTCCGCCACCCTTTTCTCTCCAAAAGAAACGATGTTGCCCCCATTTAACACATATCCAGATCTTATCAATCTAAGTCTCATCTAATCTCATCAACTCCTTAATCATACAAACCATACGAATCCCACAAACACAAACCATAATACTAGACCACGAATGAAGAACCAAGAACCGACTTCATGATCTTCTTACGGGTCTCAGGTAGGTTCGATGCATTGCATGTGTTCTATTTGTGTGAAAAACGAATCCAATACGAACTAAACAATCTTGTTTATGATAGTCCCTAATCAATGCTAGAAACCCTAATCTTAACTAATCAACACAAGGTATTACTTTTCAAACGTAATCTTATTATTGTATAATAAAGAATTACAAGTGTTATGGATAACACCGTTTGATGACAATGTGTTGTGCACACTTTGAACAACTATAAATCCTAACTTATGAATACAGTCGTAGCTGTTTGATTCTATAAGTTCTATGTAACAATGTTATGAATATCTCAAAGTGTTAAACATTAATGCATGGATACACATCCTATTTATAGTGTTACGAGATTGACCTAAATAGTACTTGATGGTGACTACACAAGCTTTCACAAGTTCCCACATCAGTCACATGATGTTCTTCTATTCTTGGTAGTCTTCCATTATGCTTTAAGGAAACAGTTGTCAAAACAGTTTCCTTTTTCTTCATAGTCTCGAACACACAAATGGCATGTCCAAAGTGTGTTGAGTGTTAACAGGGTATTGCCACCCCTGTTAACTCTCAACCCCTCAGAGTCCCTGATACATCTTGACTGTTATCCATCACAACCAATGAGTATGTCTTCAAGTAATCTTTGACTTCCTTGACAATGTCTCTGACATGGACTCCTCTGAGGTTGCTCACAAAGACTTGAATCTCTGTAATTCTTGCGATACTTGCCTGCCTCCTAGGCACAGGCAAGGGCTATCTAACAGCCTAATTATGTTTAAATCTATGATCAGTGAATCTAACAAGTTTAGATTCCCAACAATCTCCCCCTATTTAAACATAAATATTGCTAGATCTAACTAAGTTAAGGTAAGTGAGTTAACAGCTTCTTCTTACTCATAACAGATCTAAACAAACATACCTCATGATTTTATTAATACTTAAAGAAAATTACAAGTACATTACATAAGTAAAATAAAAAGGTGAAGGTAAAATTGGGCTGTGAACATCTTCAATAGTCATCATTTTTAATCCTTTCTTCAGCTTCAGCCAAGTCCAATCTGTTATCAAGTTCTTCCTGCAAAGTCTTTGCAAACTTCTTGGAATACTCTGTGTTGATCTTGAGTGACTTCTTGTGACAAAGTAGCTGAATAGTTGAAGCTAAGCACAGCTCATCTTCTCTTTGAAATGCATACTGGCAAGCCCTGTTCATGAATGCCATTCCTCTTTCAGGCTCTGTGTATGTCTGACCATCAACAGGGCCAACTATACCATTGGGTAGGATCAAATCCCTGTGCATGCCATCCACTTGAACATCATCTGTAACAAAAGTTTCTTTAACAAGTTGAGAAACTCTTCTTCTTTTGTTGCCAGTCTTTGGGGGTTCTTGTTCAAAAAGCTGTGGTGGGGGATCAATCTTGAGTTTGGCAGCTGTTTCTTTGATCCAGGTAAACTTGGCCTTAATAGTCTTAAGCAGAAGAAAATTAGCCTGTCCAGTTCTTTTGGCAGCTAAGGCTTCAAGTTCGAACCATTCTGATAACCCAAGTGTCTTTAGCCTGAAGTTGTCAAACACATTCATATTTCCCTGTTGGTTATCCCTCCATAAGATCATCTGTGGGTGTTTGTGGATTTATGAATGGTGTATTTGAACTTGGTTATCTTGCCAGGTGCATATCTGTTGTTAACGCAGGCATCATAGTCAGCTTTGACTTTCCTTAGTGCCTCAGCGCGTTTTGCTTCCATTTCCCTCAACCTTTGTTTTTGCTTTTCTCTTTCAGGTGGAGTCATCTTCCTTAGAGTAGCTTCATTCAATTCTTTGGCTGTCTTGAGTTCATTTAATCTTTTAAATTCCTCAGCCTGTTTCTCTATTTCTTCAGGGGTTAAAGGAATCTCATTGGAAGGTGTAAAGGTTGAAAATTGGGAAAGGTCTGTGGTGGATCCTCCTGTCTCTAGCATCGCATCTATCTTCTTGAGTTTGGTGTGTGTGTCAACCAAAACTATCTCCTTTCCTTTCTTCGAGACAGAGGACTCCTCACTTATATTTTTCAAAACATCAGCTCTTCTGATAAATGCTGTCTGAGCCTGAGTTTGTATTGCTTTGGGAAGGGAGCTAACAGTGAACTTTAGCTTCTTGGCAGCTGGTTCATCATCATCCCCAGGCTCGCTGGTGTTAACCAAAGCCAGGGACTTTGATGAGTCAGCTCTATCTTGATTCTGTTGCTCCCCTTGAGTGTTATCCTCAGCATCAGGTATGTTGATAGGTGTGATGACTTGGAGAGGAACAGGTGTATTGGTGTTGTCAGCTGATGATGAGCCTTGTTTAGCAGATGCAAGGTTGAGTGTTGTTTCTTTCTCCCCCTCACGTTCATCCTGGCTACGCAGACGTTTGGATGAACGTGTCTGAAAATGCCTTGCAATCTGTTCAACAGAGGCAGCCATAGCACGTTGCCTTTTCCTTGAAGCCCTGGCAATCTTCAGCAGAAGGTTGCCATTTGCATTAGTGTTGGCCTAAACTCGACTGACAATGAAGTTTGCATGACGGTATTACATGTTGCGAACAGCTTTAAATTGTCTGTGCATAGTTAGCTCATGCTCATGAAGTAAGGCAGGGACCTCTGAGTCAATGACATCCTTCATTCTTGTGGAAAGATGAATAAGTCCCTGTGCTACACCTTTCCTTGCACCTTCCTTGATTGGTTCAGTAACCGCCTCAGCCACAGCCTTTTGTATGATTCCAGGGAATGTAACAGTGAAGTTGTGCATTTCAGACTTGATCACATCCGGCTTCCTTGATAAGCGTTCAATGTCAGATTGGTGATGAACAGGCTGAAGATTTTTGATGTTGAGGCTTTGTTGAGCATAATCATCCCCCCTTGGTAAAAGATCAAAGTTAGTTTGGGCAGGATGATCAAACATGAGAAACTCTGCTGTTGGATCATAGGCTGGGCGTTGGAAGACTGTTGTTGTTGAGGTAGCAGAGTTTGGAGTAACAACAGCGTCCTTGGGAGGAGGAGTATTATTGCCAACTGGTGTGGACACAGCTATTTATTTGGGAGGAGAGACAGACTGTTGATCCTCCTCATCTTCTTCATCCTCCTCCTCAAACATCCCTTCAGGGATTTCATCTTCAGGCATTGACTCAAGGTCAGAGACATCATCCTCTAATGACAGCATTTCTTCATCAGTATTCAGCAAAGGCTCATCGTCATTACGTTGGTCTTGAGTAATTGTATCAGCCTCTTTCTCCTGGTGTACCTGGGATTCAGTGACTGGCTGTACAATTTCAGCCTGCAAATTGTGATAATTAGTAACAGGGAAAAAGATAAGGGGAATGGTCGCCATTTCGCTGTCCCAGAGAGGCTGAGGGTGATTACTCAGCCACTCCAAAGGATAAATCCTTGGGATTCTTTTAAGTGTGAAAAATATATGGTTAATGATCGCCATTCGCTGCCCCTAGGAAAGCTGAGTGTGATTATTCAGCCCCCCCCAAAAGGTTAAAACCTTTGGGACTCTTTTGATTGTGAAACATATGTTGTTTATAGATCGCCATTCGCTGCCCCTAGGAAAGCTGAGGGTGATCATTCAGCCCCCCCCCCCCCAAAAGGTTAAGAAACCTTTGGGACTCTTTTAAGAGTGAAACATATGTGGTTTAAGGTCGCCTGTTACGCTGCCCCTAGGAAAGCTAAGGGTGATGATTCAGCTCCCCCTGAAAAGGATAAATACTTTGGGATTCTTTTAAGGAGGGAACCAAGAGGTTGTATGAAGTACAGCTGATCAAGGTTGAGACATAAGTGTATTCATGTTGTTGTTAGCCTGAATACTGTCTAGAGGGTGCAGGGTCATCTGGGTGCTTTATAAACACAAATGAATCATTCCCTGGTGCAAAGACAGAGTGTATAGAAGTCTTAAAGAGTTCTAAGTGCATAGACAGACTTCTATGGGTCGAGGATTACCCTAACTACACCACTCTCTCCTACAGACAATTGAGAGTGGCTGCTTGTGAACCTCTAAAAATGTACACTGATTACCTGTGAGATATCAGCTGGATTAGGCTGATTTCCTGTTGTCTCAGCTGACTTTGAGACACTAAACCCCTGTTGATGGTCAGCAGAAGTATCTGATTCCACAAGAGTATCTGGAACAGAGGAGGTGTCAGTCTTCTTTCCCTTGGCCTTAGTAACAGTTTTGGTGTGGGAAGAAGAGGGGATTTTCTTCTTCTTAGGCTGTTGGCCAGAAGAAGCCTTGGACTTCGTAGTGTGCTGCCCAGAGGTCAAAGACTTAGACTTGCCAGGCACACTAGAAGTATTCACCTTCTTAGAGGAAGGGAGCAAGGACTTCTTAGCTGTTGGTTGTTTGTTGGCCACGTTCATCATATGAGAGGTGACAGGTACATCTTCAGCTCCTATTTCTTTGTAGATGGCACCTGTGATGCGGTAGGGCTTCAGAGCAGTCAACTCAGAGTTGTGGTAGTCGTCTCCCAACAGACTTTCAAAGATCAGCGACAAGAAGCGAACATAGCATATATTCTTTTCCTTGACTTGATTTCTTCCCTTCAGCTGTTCTACAAGGTTGGAGAAGAGAATGCTTCCAACATCAACATCAGCTCCCCAGATCAGCCCATATGCTATAGCTTAATGGTTAAAGGACATCTGATCTTGGGATCCCTGCATTCCTCCCAGGGATTTAACAATGTGTGTGAAGAGGACACGCCACATGGGTGTAAAATACTTAATCTTCAAAGGAGATTTTGAGAGGACCTCAGCGGGTGTAAGGGCAGGGTTTACATCATGGCAGGGTTAGAGTGTGGCCAGGGCATCTTTAACAGCCTTTTTATCAACAACCTTAAGGCATTCATCTCCATGTTTCAATCCAGCCACACTCGAGAAATCTTTAAGGGAGAAAGCGAATGGGTGTTCATTGCATGAAAGGCTAAAAGTTATTGTGTCATCTACCACTTCAGCAGAGTACCAGAATTCCCTAAGGTATTCTTGGTAAAAGGTGGTTGGGGATTTGGTGAAGGCTTCACTTAGGTCACAATTTTGCATGAAGTGAACCAGATCTGAGTATGTGTCATTAGAAGCCTTTATCCATCCAATGGCGTTGTTGGAGGCGAGGATGCTTTCGTTGATCTCGAAGTTAACGTTTGCTGCTTTGGGAATGGAAAACGCCATTGATTCAAGGTCGTAGGTGAAAGAAAATGGAGGATGGGTTAAGAGAGAGAAACACTTAGAGAGAGAAATAGATTTGAGAAATGAGAATGGTGGTGGGTGAGAAGAGAAAAGAGACAATATATATATTCAAACTAAGTAAACAGTTATTCAACCGTATTAAATGCAAAGTGAGAAAATGACTGCTCAAGTGGGTCCCTTGACCTTTCAAAACTTATTTGTCTCCTCGTTATTCGGAAAATAAATGATTAAATATTTGAGAATGTTTTTTGCATTTACTTGGAAAGTAACTACCTAGTTTCATGTGAAAAACATTTAATATAGAATCAATCATTTAATGAACACATTTAATATCAAGCCACAGGCTTTGAGATATTGAGCATCCCTAGCTCAGCAACTAGCCTGTTGAACAAAGGTTCAGCCAAAGGCTTTGTGAAGATATCAGCTAGTTGCAGCTCTGTGGGAACAAAATGCAGCTCAATATCTCCCTTCATTATATGATCCCTAATAAAGTGATACCTGATATCAATATGTTTGGTACGAGAGTGAAGAACAAGGTTGTTGGATATGGCAATGGCGCTGGTGTTCTCACAAAAGATTGGCACTTTGTCATATAAAATTTCATAGTCAACCAATTGACTTTTCATCCAGAGCACCTGAGCACAACAGCTGGCTGCAGCGACATATTCTGGTTCAGCTGAAGACATAGCCACAGAGTTTTGCTTCTTAGCACTCCATCCAACCAATTTTCCTCCTAGGATTTGACAGCTGCCTGAAGTGCTTTTCCTGTCAATACACCATCCAGCATAATCTGAATCTGAATAGGCCTTAAGATCAAAGCCTGATTCCTTTGGATACCAGAGACCTAGGGATGGTGTTCCTTTGAGATACCTGAAAATTTTCTTAACAGCCACTAGATGGGATTCTTTTGGGTTAGCTTGGTACCTTGCATAGAGACATGTGGAGAATTGGATATCAGGACGACTAGCTGTTAGATACATGAGTGACCCAATCATGCCTCTATATAAAGTCTCATTAACAGAGACTCCTAACTCATCAGGGCCCAACTTGTTGGGTGGAAGCATGGGGCATTTCACTGATGCACAATCAGCTAAGTCATATTTTTTAAGTAAATCCTTAACATACTTTTCTTGACAAATTGAAATTCCCTTAGGACATTGTTTAATTTGAAAACCCAAAAAGTAAGTTAATTCACCCATCATACTCATCTCATATTTCTTGGTCATTAATTTAGCAAAACGTTTACTAAGATTGACATTTGTTGACCCAAAGATGATATCATCCACATAAATCTGCACAATGATGAAATCACTCTTATCCTTGAAGGTAAAGAGTGTTTTATCAATAGAACCCCTGATAAATTTATTTTCAGTTAAGAAATTAGAAAGAGTTTCATACCATGCTCTTGGGGCTTGTTTCAGCCCATACATGGCTTTGTGTAGTCTGTACACATGGTTGGGAAACTCGCTGTTCTCAAATCCTTCAGGTTGTGCAACATATACTTCCTCAGCCAAATCACCATTGAGTAATGCACTCTTTACATCCATCTGATACACAGTGAAGTTCATATAGGCAGCATAAGCAAGGAAGATTCTGATGGCTTCAAGTCTTGCAACTAGAGCAAATGTTTCATCATAATCAATTCCTTCAGTTTGAGAAAACCCCTGTGCCACCAGCCTGGCCTTATTTCTGATGATGTTCCCAATTTCATCCATCTTATTTCTATAGATCCATCTAGTGCCTGTTATATTCTTTCCAGGTGGAGCTGGCACTAGTGTCCATACTTTGTTCCTTTTGAACTGATTGATTTCTTCTTGCATAGCAGCTACCCATCCTTCTTCTACCAGAGCCTCAGCTACTCTATTAGGTTCAATTTGTGAGAGAAATTCAGCAAAAAGACATTCATTGGCTGAGGCAGACTCTGAGTCATGGATTCTCTATCTAGTTGTGACCCCTGCATTAGGTTCCCCAATAATGTTGACAAGAATAATGTGTTGATCTCTTGACCACTTATTTTGAGGAGCTGGGGACTCAAGGACAGGAACACTTGTGGGCACAGCTGTTACAATTTGAGTTTCATCCTGCTGACTAGGAGGGCTTTCTTCAAAGACTAGTCAGAGTCTTCTTCAGCCATATCAAGAGGTACAACTTCATTATCAGCAGGAGATTCTTCAGGGATTTGAAGAATTGGTGAGTCATCAATAGAATTAGAAGAAGAAGGACTACCAGAGGTTTGTGGTTCTTCTTCATCAAGTTCCTGAGAGGTAGGAACTTCTATGTTGTGAGTAGACAAAGGGTCAAAGGCAGGAACATAAGGAGTGAGAGTGTTGGAGTGATGATGGAGATGACTGGTAGGTCTTGGTTCTGAGAACTCATCACTTGGGAAAGATACATTTTCATTAAAATAAATTTCATCACCCTCTGTTCCTGTTCTCTATAAGACTTCATCATCTTCATTGAATCTGACATGAAAGGTTTCTTCTACTTCTTGTCTTCTGGTGTTGAATACTCTGAAGGCTTTGGCTGTTGGAGAGTATCCCAAGAAGAAACCATCATCAGCCTTTTCATCAAACTTTCCAAGTTTATCCCTGTAGTTGTAAATGAACACAGGGCATCCAAACACATGAAAATAGCTGACATCTGGAGATCTTTTTCTGAAAACTTCATAGGAAGTTTTACCATGTCTTTTGACAATGATTGATCTGTTTTGTGTGTAGCAGGCAGTGTGAACAGCTTCTCCCCAAAATTGCTTTGGTAAGGCTGCTCCATTCAACATAGTTCTGGCTGCTTCAATCAAGGTCCTGTTTCTTCTTTCAGCCACACCATTTTGTTCAGGAGTGCCAGCTGAAGAGAAGTTCTGTGAAATCCCTTTTTCATCACAAAAAGATTCAAGTTGATGATTCTTGAATTCAGTACCATTATCACTTCTTAGAGCTTTGACTCTAACATCATTCATATTTTCAACCTGTCTGATGAAGGACATGATGGTATCAGCTGCATCACTTTTCCTTCTGAGGAAGAACACCCAAGTATATCTTGAAAATTCATCAACTATAACCAAGGTGTATTTGTTGTGATTAATGGTCTGAGGTTTGACAGGCCCAAACAAATCCATGTGAAGGAGATGTAAGCACTTGTCAATAGAGAATGATTGCCTAGTCTTGAATGAAGACCTGTGATGCTTTCCTTTGACACATGCAGAACAAGTCTTGTCTTTAGAAAACATCACTGATGGTAGACCAGCAACCAAGTTTTGAGTGGCTATCTTGTTGATGTTCTTGAAGTTGAGATGAGACAGTCTTTTGTGCCACAGCCAATTGACACTTTCAGAGGCTTTAGCAAGAAAACAATTTGAGCTGTCTTCAGAGCAAACAGCCATGTTGATGACATAAGCATCTCTCCTTCTGGGTGCAATAAGCACAACATCATTGTTTTTGTTGAATATGGTTCCGTGAGTCTTAGTAAACAAAACCTTATAATCAGCATCATACAATTGGCTGATGCTAATAAGATTGTGTTTAAGACCATTCACATATGCAACCCTGGTAAATGTAATCCCATTGCAATTCACTGAGCCATATCCTTCTGTGTCACCTGAAGAGTTATCTCCAAACACCACTTTAGGACCTCGCTCCTTTGAGTATCTGTGCAGGTATTGTTGAATCTCTGTCATGTGTCTAGAACAACCACTGTCTAGATACCATACCGATTCCTTGAGATATTTCTGCACAGATACATAGAAACAGGTTAGTTCCTATGGTGAACCCACTTTCCAGTGGGTTCCCTGAATTGCTTATTAGCAACTCTTGTGTTCCTGAAGAACTTTTGGCGTTGGGAGGGACAATTCACTGTTTCATGGGTATAACTTCCACAGATATCACACCCAGGGAAGTCACCACACTTGTCTGAGTGATGGTCTGTGAATCCACAGAATTTACAGGGAGGATAAGGTCTGTAGTTTCCTTGTTGTCTTTTGGAACCCTGTGGTCTATCCCTAGAGGGTGTTTGAGCTCTTTTAGCTGCCATGTGTCTGTCATGATCTAAAGTCATGTGGTGAGAATTTTTACATACATTGCAATAAGGTTTGATTAACCTTTCCCCTTTGGGTTCACCTAGGACTGACTTAGGTTCATGAGAAGTAGAGCATTCAGCGGAAGGCTTAATGTGTTGTTTCAAAAGTTCTACTTCTTTCATTAGAGACAACAGGCGATCTTCAGTGGTAGGGTCAACCTTATTCACAGCTTTAGTATCAACAGGCTTAAAAGCTACTTGTTTACCAGTTTGTTTAGCAGGCACATGAAAAACTTTAGCTGGAGGTTTCTCAATATCTGTTCTAAGTTCACCCTTAGAAGCTCGAGAGGAACTGCTAGGTTCAACTCCAGAGAGTTTGGTCAGAGGTGGTAACTCAGCCACATCTTCAGAGACAGGGTCATTAGTCAAAGTGGTATCTGACATATGAATTGTCTCTGTAGATTTGAAGACAATGTCTTTGGGTTTGGTGAGAATTCTCAGCTTATTTTTCTTAGCAGATATATCCCTTTTAATGTCAGCAGGCACTTCATCATTAAGTAATTGATCTATAGTGAATCTAGCATACAACCATTTTTCAATAACCTTGTTTAATTCAGAGACTTGATCATTTAAAGCAATGTTTTTCAAGGTTAACCTAGCTACTTCATTTTGCAGGGATATTTTCTCTAAATTAACCCGCCTGAGAGTTTCACATTCAGATTTAGCATTTAGCAATTCAGTTTTAACAGAGTGAAACTTATCAAGTAGGTTCTTTCTTTGTTCCTCAACAAAGTGTAAATCAACAATGGTGTTATCAACGACATGCTTACGTTCATCACTATCAGACATAGATAAAAGTCTGTGTACCTTTTTCATTGTGATGTCGACCCATTGTCCTCATCTTGCATCACCTTTTCTAACAGCTGGTTCATCCTCAGCTATAGCCATGAAAGCCTTGACTCTAGTGGTATCTTCCTCATCTGAAGTCAGTGGCTCATCATTCCAATCATAAGCTTCAGCAACCAATCCTTTCTCTGTCTTTTTATCACCACCCTTCTTCTTGGACAGAGCTTCAAGCTTCAAGTTCATTTGTTCTAACTCAGCTTTAAGTGCCTTGTACTTGTTTTTGTAATCCTTCTTCTCAGTGTCTGATGAATTAGATTGGTAAGATGAGTTGTTATGTTGTTTGAACTTGTAAGGTTTGGATGAAGATGATGGATAGGAGGGTAAGGATGTCTTGGTGGAAGGACAGTCTTTTTGAAAATATCCAAGCTTTCCACAGGCAAAGCAAGTTTCTTTAGACCTGTCAGTTGGTTTACTAGTTGATCCTATTCTCCCTGGTCTTTTGAAGAATCTTCTTTGGTTGGCTAGCAAGGCTCTTTCATGAAACTCTACATTAAGGTCTGTCAAGAACTCTTGGCTGCTGCGGGTGTCTTCTTCAACATCAGAGTCGTTTTCATGAGGATGTGTTGCAGAGATCAGGGCTTTGGAAGATGCTCCTTGGACTATAAATCTTTCAGTCTCTGACTTGTAAATAGTATCGATCAGCCCTTCTTCATAATTATACTTTCCATAAAGCTGAGCAAGGGTGTCATTCTTTATTGAGTTGTTAGCTCTCTGAGTTTGATTCATACTCAGCCACTTTCTTGGAAGACTGTTGACAAATGTGGCATTGATCTCATCTTGACCAATAGTGACATCATTCATTGCTAGGTCATTGAGAAGAATCTTCAGCCTTGTATAGGTTTGCTGAACCTTTTCACCTTCAAGTGACTTGAAGGCATTGAACTGAAGTCTGAGTGCCTGAATCTTTGTCTCTCTTGTTTCAGAGGGTCCTTCATGGCCAAGGATGAGGTCTGTCCACATTTGTTTGGCTGTGGGACACTGAATGACAGACTTCATGATGTGTTTGGGAAGACAGGATATGATGATGCTTTTGAGACGTTTATCTTGGTTTGCCAATTTTCTATTAGCTGGAGTCCATTGTTTGAGAGGTTTGGGAAGAGAGTTTTCTTCAGTGGATGTAAGCGCCATGGGAATATAAGGACCATTTTCTAAAATTTCTAGAAGAAAAGGTTCAAGTCCATCGAGATACACAAGAAATTGACTCTTCCAACTGGCAAAATCTTCTTCATCAAAGACTGGTACACTTGTGACATGTGATCCACCTCTTGAGTCAAGAAGTTGGGGTAGATCATCGTCATTGGCAGGAGGGTTGAGTCTTGGTGAAGATGGTGTTGTGGAAGGTGATTGTGGTGGGTTAGAAGTTTCTGGCATGGTGGATCTTGATTATAAAACTGAGAACGATGTTTCTTGAAAGTTTTACTATCAAACACCGCTCTGATACCAATTGATAGTCCCTAATCAATGCTAGAAACCCTAATCTTAACTAATCAACACAAGGTATTACTTTTCAAACGTAATCTTATTATTGTATAATAAAGAATTACAAGTGTTATGGATAACACCGTTTGATGACAATGTGTTGTGCACACTTTGAACAACTATAAATCCTAACTTATGAATACAGTCGCAGTTGTTTGATTCTATAAGTTCTATGCAATAATGTTATGAATATCTCAAAGTGTTAAACATTAATGCATGGATACACATCCTATTTATAGTGTTACGAGATTGACCTAAATAGTACTTGATGGTGACTACACAAGCTTTCACAAGTTCCCACATCAGTTACATGATGTTCTTCTATTCTTGGTAGTCTTCCACTATGCTTTAAGGAAACAGTTGTCAAAACAGTTTCCTTTTTCTTCATAGTCTCGAACACACAAATGGCATGTCCAAAGTGTGCTGAGTGTTAACAAGGTATTGCCACCCCTGTTAACTCTCAACCCCTCAGAGTCCCTGATACATCTTGGCTGTTATCCATCACAGCCAATGAGTATGTCTTCAAGTAATCTTTGACTTCCTTGACAATGTCTCTGACATTGACTCCTCTGAGGTTGCTCACAGAGACTTGAATCTCTGTAAGTCTTGCGATACTTGCCTGCCTCCTAGGCACAGGCAAGGGCTATCTAACAGCCTAATTATGTTTAAATCTATGATCAGGGAATCTAACAAGTTTAGATTCCCAACAGTTTAAGTTTTGATTAATGATGATTCGAATATCAAAGGTGTTTTCACATTACGAAGATCGATGATGATTTGTTTTGCTTATTTGTTTACTGAATCGAAACAAGGAAAATATTCTAACATGATTGTTATACATATTTTCTTAAAATTCGTAAATCAAACGAGAGATAATACTCTTGTCAGATCGATGAGGATAGATGTTCTAATACTCACGATCTTTAGGGATCAGTGGTATGTTTGAACTAATCTGAGATCATCAATAATGTTTAGGTTAATTGGTTTTCGAGTCTAGAAGAGACAGGGATAGGAGACCAAGGGCTTAGGTAGATTTGGTGTTGAGGAGATATAAGGGTGGAATGATTTGTTTCATTCGGAATAAGTTCATCCGGAATAGCTTCATCCGGAATAATTTCATCCGGAATAATTTCATCCGGAATAATTTCATCCGGAATAATTTCATCCGGAATAATTTCATCCGGAAAAGAATGGTTGGTTTTGTGATGTCTGTTTTGGTTTAGGACAATCTCATCGAGTCGACTGAGTCAACTCGGTAATTACCGAGTTGACTCAGAATCCATGATCTTTTTAACTCTTGTTGTTCTACACGGATAAATCCGTACGGATAAATCCATACGGATAAGTAGAAACCCATTTGCTCTCATAAATTAAGATTCATGAAGGTGTACCTTTATCTGGATTTGTGGATCTGATTTTTCAAGATCTAGTTTCTTTTTTTCTTTTTTTTTTCTTGTTCTTCATATGCCATATTACCAGAAAAAAAATCAAATACACAAGATCTTAACAGTTTGAATCACGAACACCGACAGATCTAAAAAAATTAAAGTGATAGAACTTTGACCAGATTTGACCTTTGGACTGAGACTCATGAACACCAGATTTGGGACAGAGATGTTGAGACCATGGACAGATGAACATGACGAACATGACCTAAGGACAGAAACATGAACAATCGTGACAAAAGATAAAAAAAATATCAGATCTGACCAAATAAAAATTTTTGACCACCAAAATCGATAACAAAAAACAAGACTATCCAAGGATTGAACCGTAGCTCTGATGCCAAATGTGGATTTGCTATACATGGTCCGGTGGTCTAACATGGTGGAATATGGTGGTGGTAGCCATTGTTGAAAGAGAGAGAGAAGAGAGGTTGTGTAAAAAAAGAAAAATATATTAAATGAGAAAATGACACAAGCAACAACCCCTCCTTGGAAGCCTAGGAGGGGTATTTATAGTCACACACGAATAAACTATACAAAGTTGCCTAATCTAGTCCCTGCGTGTGTGACTATGATAACTAATGGGAATTCTTAAATGTCGTCACATAAAGTGAATTTCCAACATTAAACCATATCCTTTATTATATATTTTTTATATATTTTTGATGAAAAGTAAAAGAAGAAATATATACAATGCAAATGTGTTATGCAAATGAAAATGATTTATGCAAAAATTATGAATGCATATTTTTGGTGGCCAAAGTAGATAAAAAAATTTGAAAAATGTTTGAAAAATTAATTTTCAAGTTATCATGAAGTCAATGACAAAGTTCTAGGTAAGGTCACTTCGATAAAAGACCCCCCTACACTTAAGATAAACATTTTCCTCAATGTTTAAGAGTATTGGAGTGAACTCCCCTGCACTTATGGAATTGACAACTTTGCTTAACCCAAGCTAAGGAAAGGTCTACTATAGTGAATTCATTTTTAGCATAATGTGGTTATGAAAAATCACAATAGTAACGAAGTGAATCCGATACAAAGGCCTCCTCCATAAGCTCCAATGCATGTGATGAGAGAGAGCAACCCTACAAACAACATGAAGTCAAAAGGAAGGCATCCCCCTAGACTTATCCTCAACTCTATAACCTTATTTCTATCCTACCACACTCTAGTCTAAAAACTTTAAGCCTAGTTATTCAAGCTTGATTTATAGATTCTCTAGCTCGACTCTTCCTACAATGAATTAATTCATGGGGAAAATGGGGATCTCTTGGACCATTTCCACAGAAATTTTCTCCCCAAAGTAATGCTTAACACGGTGACCATTCACTTTGAAATTTGGGCCATTTGGTTGTGACAACTCAATAGTCCCATATGGAAATACTTGAGCAACGGTGAATGGACCGGACCATCTTGACTTAAGATTGCCCGCAAAGAGTTTCAACCTTGAGTTAAAGAGGGGAACCGGCTCTCCAACTTTGAACTCACGGTTCTTGATCTTAGCATCATGCAATTGCTTAGTCTTTTCCTTATAAAGCAATGAGTTTTCATAGGCATTGGCTCTCAGTTCATCCATCTCATTGAGTTGGTTTTTTCTATGTGAACCGGCTTGGTTTAAATTAAAGTTTGCCCATTAGAGAGCCTATGATGCCTTATACTCTAACTCGAATGGGAGGTGGCATTCTTTTCCATAAACAAGCCTATATGGAGTACAACCAATTGGTGTCTTAAAAGCCGTCCTAAAAGCCCACAAAGCATCATCAAGCTTATCCGACCAAGAAGCTCGATGCTCTCCCACCGTTCTCTCTAAAATCCTCTTTAAACCACGATTTGTGACCTCGGTTTGCCCATTGGTTTGAGGGTGATACGCGGTAAAAAGTCTATGGTTAACACAATACTTCTTCATGACTCTTGTAAATTGATTATTACAAAAATGAGTCCCACGATCACTTATGATAGCCCGAGGTACACCAAATCTAGCAAATAATTGCTTCAAGAATTACACTACAACTCTAGCATCATTAGTAGGTAAGTCTTTGGCCTCAACCCACTTTGAAACATAGTCCACGGCTACGAGTATGTACTTATTGCCCTTTGATGATGGAAAAGGTCCCATGAAATCTATGCCCCATACATTAAAAATCTCACACTCTTGTATGAATTTTTGTGGCATCTCATCTCGTTGATTAATATTTCCTTGTGTTTGACATACATCACAAAATTTCACCATTTCTTGGGTCTTTGTATATGGAAGTCCAATAGAAACCCGAATCAAAGACTTTCTTGGCTGTGTAGTTGGGCCCAAAATGGCCTCCTGTAGGTCCCTTATGACAAGCTTCTATCATTTTAAATGCTTCGGGCCCATCTACACACCGTCTTATGATTTGGTCCGCACATTGCCTAAAGAGGTAAGGGTCATCCAAAAGTAGTATTTTTCTTCTGTAAGAAACTTTTTCTTTTGTTGGGAAGTGAGACCCTCTATAAGCACATACCACACAAGATAGTTTCCAATATCTGCAAACCAAGGGGTATGGCATCCTCTTGTGAAGATATAGACATGATCTCCTCTAATGGAATGGATTCATTAATTTCCTTATGAGGCAATTCACCTTGAAAAGGATGCTCAAGTCTACTCAAGTGATCCGCCGCTAAATTCTCGGCTCCTTTCTTATCTCGTATCTCAATGGAAAACTCTTGTAGCAATAAAACCCATCTCAAAAGCCTAGGCTTAGCATCTTTCTTTGGCATGAGGTACTTGAGAGTGGAATGATCCGTATACACTATGGTCTTAGAAAGCACAAGATAGGGTCTAAATTTCTTAAAGGCATAGACTATAGCAAGCAACTCTTTTTCCGTGGTGGTATAATGAAGTTGAGCACCCGTCATTGTCTTACTCGCATAGTGTATAGGTTGAAAATGCTTATTAACTCTTTGTCCTAGCACGGCCCCCACGGTATAATCACTAGCGTCACACATGAGCTCAAAAGGCAAATCCCAATTTGGAGAAACCAAAACGGGAGCCTTAGTTAACTTTTCCTTAAGAATCTCAAAAGAGTCTAAACACTCTTGTGTGAAAATGAAAGGAGCCTCTTTTTCCAAGAGGCGGGTCATGGGTCTTGCTATCTTAGAAAAATCTTGTATAAAACGTATATAGAAACCCGCATGACACAAAAACTCCTAACTCCTTTCACCGTGGTAGGTGGGGGAAGTTTGACAATAATATCAATTTTCGCTTGATCTACTTCTAAACCCTTATTGGATATCTTATGTCCCAAAACTATCCCCTCTTTGACCATGAAATGGCACTTCTCCCAATTAAGAACAAGACGTGTTTCTTCATACCTCTTAAGCATACGTTCTAAATGGGAGAGACAAGAAGTAAATGAATCTCCAAAGACCGAGAAATCATCCATTAAAACTTCCATAGTGTGTTCAATCATGTCATGAAAAATTGCCGTCATACACCGTTGGAATGTACCTGGTGCATTACACAAGCCAAAAGGCATTCTCCTATAAGCAAATGTACCATAGGGACAAGTGAATGCGGTATTTCTTAATCCTTTGGATCAATGGGTATTTGGAAATAACTCGAGAATCCATCTAGAAAGCAATAGTACTCATTTCCCGCCAAGCGTTCAAGCATTTGGT
The DNA here is from genome assembly GCA_025667525.1 of Glebionis coronaria. Taxonomy (NCBI): domain Eukaryota; kingdom Viridiplantae; phylum Streptophyta; class Magnoliopsida; order Asterales; family Asteraceae; genus Glebionis; species Glebionis coronaria. The sequence goes on along the minus strand of CM046879.1, from coordinate 317,889,026 downwards.
CCATAAAAGGCAATGGGAAATGATCTTTCCTAGTAGCACCATTGAGCTTCCTATAATGAATACAAACTCTCCAACCCGTGATAAGTCTAGTGGGTATAAGCTCATTGTTCTCATTAGGCACTACGGTGATTCCACCCTTCTTAGGAACACAGTGCACCGGGCTAACCCATGGAGAGTCAGAAATGGGATAAATCATACCCGCATCAAAGAGTTTGATAACTTCCTTTTTGATGACCTCATGTATTTTTGGGTTAACCCTTCTTTGGCTTTGAATTGCGGGTTTGTAATCATCCTTCATAAGGATTTTGTGTGTACAAAAATTTGGATCAATTCCCCTTTTGTTGGATATTTTCCATGCTATGGATTTCTTATGTTTCTTAAGCACCTCTATGTGTTTTTCCTTCTCATCATCTTTCAAGTCTTTTGATATGATCACGGGTAATTGGTATTTTCCCTCTAAGAAGGCATATTCAAGGTGTGATGGAAGATCCTTAAGCTCTAGGGAAGGTGGACTCTCAATGGAAGGTTTCACTATAGATGGATCATCAATGGTGACTTCTTGTGGAGTAGGTGAAGGAATGGGATCCTCATTGAGCAACTTTTGGATAGTTAGAATGTTTTCTTCCCAATTAATGGGAGAATCATCATTACCAAGGAATTTAGACTCAAATTCCTCCAAGAGGAAATCACTCTCTCCAAATGGTGTTAAGGAGGGAGCAATTGAGGCAACGGTCTCTACATGAGGCATGTTCTCACTATCATTCTTACAAGCTTCATGAAAATGCTAATCACACACCTCATCAAGAACATCCATTATGTTAATTGTTTCACAACTTTGAGATTTCTTGGTAACTTTCCCGAGCTTAAACACCACTTTCTCATCCTCAACTCTCATAATTAATTCTCCTTTCGCCACATCTATAAGAGTACGACCCGTCCTCAAGAATGGTCTACCAACCATAAAAGGAACTCTCGGGTCTATATCATAATCAACCACTACAGAATCCGCAGGAAAGGTGAATTTATCAAACCCTACAAACACATCCTCCCCAATGCCTACCGATAAGCTATGGAACGGTTAGCTAACTCAAGGGTCATCCTAGTAGGAGTGAGCTCGGGAAGAGAGAGTTTTTGCCAAACCGATAAAGGCATGAGATTAATGCTTGCCCCAAGATCCGCTAGTGCCATGTAATTTTCCACCCCAAGAAAATTGCAAGGGATCAAAAATCGGCCCGGATCTCCAAGCTTTGTAGGTAAGGTTTTGAGCAACACGGCGGAGCAATTCTCATTAAGTGATGTGTTAGGCAAATCTACCAACTTTTCCTTGTTTGAGATGAGATCTTTGAACATTTTAGCAAACTTTGGCATATAGGCAAGAGCTTCCGTAAAGGATATGTTTATGTTTAGTTGCTTGAACATTCTCAAAAATTTTGACACTTGAATATCATCCTTGTTTTTAAGTTTCTCCTTTCTCAATCTTGATGGATATGGAAGGCTTGGTTTTGGTGTGGGTTGAGTAGTTGTTGTTGGAGGTTTCTCTTTGTTGGTTTCTTCATTTGTAGATGTGGAAGTTAAAGGAGTAGTGGGTGTAGGATGAGAAGGTGTAGGTGTTGAAGTTGTAGAGCTTGAAGGTGTTGTGTTGGATGTTGAAGGCTTATCACAAGGTGGAACCATAGTAGGCTTAACCAAAGGAGGTGTAGGTGTTGAAGGATCATTAGTTGTCTTTCCACTCCTTGTTGTGATTGCATTGACATTAGCCCTTGGATTTGTTTGTGTGTTTGAAGGTAGAGCCCCTTGTGGCCTTTGATTAAGAATCATCATAATCCTCTTGTTAGTCTCCTCATGCATGGCTCTTATTTGATCTTGTGTTCTCTTTTCACTTTCACGAATTCTTATTTCGGTTTCTTGGTTCATCTTTTGAAGTAGCTCAAAGGTATCATTTTGCCCATATACTTGATTGTAACCTTGATTATGTCCTTGATTTTGAAAAGGTGGGAGAGGTGGTGGATTAAATCCTTGATTGTTTGCATGAAAGTTATTTCCTTGATTGTAAAAGTTATTGGGTGCTCTATAGTTGTTTCCTTGGTAGTTTGGCCTAGGTCCTTGATTTCTTTGAAGCAATTGAGGAGGATTGGTTTAATTTTGGGTGGGTGGTTGGGGTGGAAAGCTGGGTGGAGAAAGGTAGTTATTTGACTTGTAAGAGAGATTATTGGGGTTAATGTTAGGTTTGAAGTGCTCTCTATGTTCATCTTGATAAGCATAACATTCACCTTGGTAATTTTTGAACCTTATCACATTGTAGGTAAGAATGAGGACCTCTACAAGTTTCACATGATGAAATAATAGCATTCACATCATTGGAAGATTTGTTTAAGGAAAGGTTCTTAAGGGCTTAGGCTATCTCTTGATTTGTCTTTTGATTCTTTTCTATTGCTTGAAGTATCTCATTGTGACTCTTGAGGAATATATTATCAATGGATGTGCGAGAACCTTCTTGCACAACATGGACCCTCTCATCAATTTGGTTATTTGTGTGCATCATGGATTTAGTCTCAATAATGTCCCATGCCTCTTGTATGGATTTGGCAAGAATGTTCACACCCGTGGGGGAGTTGAGGGAATCTTGATGATGTGGTCTTAATCCATTGTAAAAGGTGTTGATTTGGTGAACTTCATTGAATCCATGATTGGGGCATTTTCTCAATAACTCCTTGAACTCTTCCCAAGCATCACTAAAGGTATTTAACTTCTTGAACTTCTTGGTAAAGTCATCCCAAGTGGTAATGCTCTTAGGTGGTAGTCTATACAGCCAATACCTAGCACTTCCCTCTAGGGAGAATTGAATCAAGATCAACTTAATGGCATCATGAGGAACTCCATTGTACTTAATGGTATTTCAAATGGATAGAAACTTCTTGATATGATCATGTGGATCATCATTAGGTCTCCTGAAAACGAGTGTATTAGAAACCAAGGTAATCATAGATGTCTTAAGCTCAAAGGTGTTCGAGGGAATCTCGGGTATAACAATAGCATCAGCATATCCTTGCACATTTGATTGGAGGTGCTCCATCAATGGTCTAGTGTCAATGGCGGCCATGGCTTCTTGTGTGTTGTTCAAAGCACGATTCTCGGGATCGGCTTGATGGACGTTGTTTTTCTTACTCTTTCTCTTGTTCTTCCTTTTAGGAGAAAGGGGTTGTACACCAAAAGGTATTTGTGCACGCCCTCGGGTGAGCATGCAACTCAAATCAAGGAGTGAGAGAGAATCTCTCGTTCGACTTTGGAAAACAAGGGATTATCCTTTCCGAGGTTCAATAATTAATATCCACAAGAAAGTATAGTATATGTAAGTAATACTTTGGGTGGCAAAACCCCTAATCAAGCTTTCCTTCTTAGAATACTCACTAGTGAACGAGGGTTAGGTGGCGCGAAGCACTTAGGTTCCTATTAACCCTTAGACGGCATTTTATAGCTCGTCACCTATCTATTCACTTTGTAGTTTGTATTCTTCGAATTCTTGCCTATTGGAAGTATTTATCTATTTTTGCCTTAATTAAATTTGATCGATACACGTGTCAAGGACCGGAACGCTTCCGAACACGATGTATTGCAAAAGCAATACTTATGGAAGTATGTGTATTGAGTGTTCGTATATGTATATGTATCTACATATAATAATATATCAAAAATATTTTTGTATTTATTGGGGTTTTAAAAAAATACTATATGTACGTAAAAAACGATGAAAACCGATATATACAATATATTTTTTGGTGTAATATTTTAGGAAAGATTACTTTTTGAATTTTTACTTTTTTTTTGGTTCAATTCTTTAGGAAAAGAATTGATTTTGTGGTTTTTTAGTTTTTATATTTTTGATTTTTTTTATCTTTTGGATTTATGATACGTAAAAGGAACACTCACAAGGTGAACAGATCCTAAAATCCAATCGAAACTGTCAATCAATAGTCTCTCATAATGTCATGAACCGGCAGCGGCGCCATTTAATATTGAGTATTTTGTAAGTTCGTTTTTCTCGACTCAAGACAAATTGAAAGTCCCACCAATATCAAGTCATAATTGTTTTTGGTTTTTACAAGGTTATTTGGATTCTATGTTTATTTCAAACAAACACGTAAAAATGAAAAATATTATAGCTCTATATAACCGTAAACAAATTGCAAATACCACAAAAATAGCACAAAGTACAAGTCTCTAATACACAAGAATAGAATTGCTTGAAATGTAAATGAAAATATAAGGGCCAAAAGTGTAAAAATCAGAAAGTATAGGAACTAGTTATGAAGATTGTAACAAACTATTCCAACAAACTAACAAAATCCCAAACTGACTAACTAAAAATGTAACAAACTCAAATATAAGGACTTGTATATGCAAACCCTAAAAACTATTTCAAAGCTGATTAGAATGTTTATGAAATGCTAAGGACCAAAATGCAATTTTACCAAACTTTTTAACAAAAAAGGGCACAAGTGTATCAATAAGCTCGTTTGAGATTATTTCTCAATCAAATTTGTAAAAGGATTTTAACTAAGATTCAGTAAAACTCAAAGTAGCTTATTTCAATAAGCTCAAGTTAAGCTAAAACCTTATTCAGACATCCACAAAATGATATTCTTGTTAAAACTGATTAAACAAGTTATAAGAAGCTTGGAATGTCAATTGGTTTTGAAAATGGTTAAGAGAAAAATGCAACTTGGTTATACCGTTGTAAATTTGGCTATACCGTTGAATTAAGTATATGTAGGTCAGATTGTCTTTTGTTATTGTTCATATGATCATATTATTGATCTGTTGTAACTATGTGGATTGGCATTTAATCTTGCGATGAAAAATAGACTTATTGAGGTAATATCTACATGGCTAAACCCGCTCAGTCAATTAATGACCTGCAGGTGTAAACCTTGGTATGGTACCATGATCTGTTGCAGTGGTAATTGTATTTTCAGGTGCTTAAAATGCATTTTCTCGTGTGGGTTCATTGTTGCGTGTTATGTTAATTGTTAGTATGCGACAATGAACCCACAAGAGAATAAATGTTCTTGGTTAAGTTATCAATGTTTTCGTGAAGATGTTTTCATGAGTTTATCTGTGACATCGGGTTGATCTTGAGTCTAAAACGTTGTCGAGTCGTTTCGCAAATTTCCTATCATCATATGTTTTATGTTTAATGATATGTTAAACGAATTTTGTTACGATCCATATCGGGCTTGTTTCAAAGCTTTGAGGCAGACTTGTTCCGTCTAAAAACAACACTGTAAAGTATTTAGACTAAACTCATATCTTTTTTACCACTATCCACTGGTCTGGTCTAGTATTTACTACTGTCGTGTTAGTATGTTACTTATGTATTTTGATAAATTTTAACATTAAAAGCTTTGAAACACAAAAGACTTGTGAAAGTTTGTGTTTCGGTTTATGCCAAACGTGCAACTAGGCATACAAATCAGAATCTAAGATGACCCAAACAAACAGTCCTCACAAACATTTCTTTTGAACTAGTTTTTTTTCTTGGCACGCATTGTGCCAGGGGTTGTCCTCACAAACATTAAAAACCATACATTTACAAGTTATATATCCAGTACAAACATTAGACAAAAATTTAAAACCATAAATTTACTAGTTATAAGGAAATAGCACCGAGTATTATTAAAACTAAACCAACCCATTTATCAACATCTACTTGTATTGTGTGAATAATACGGGTGACAACCCTTAGCCAAAACACCTAAGCAAACCCCAACAAGTGCTCCGAGCTCACCCGCTTGTCGCAACTCTAGTTGACAAATCTAGACTCGAAGTTACGCACACTGCACTTGTACCAACTATCATCAACCTTACTCAACTGCACTTTTTTCCTGCCAGAGCTCCCGCAAGGAACATCCTGAACTGAAGCCATTCCTGATTCACATATACACCAATCCTAACGTGACATAAAAAAACATAAAAGCATATCATAACAAACAAGCAACATATTCCACTATTTAAGTAAAAAAACTAACAGTATTTTTTACACAATTAAGCTCCCACTAGGGGGAAATACCGTAGTTGTAAATATAATTGCAAACTCATCATCTATTAGCGGTTCTTTGCAAGCCAGCTGGAGCATATTTTTGGTTGTTGCTAGCCACGTTATTATGAAAGTAGTTTAGCCCTCGTTGTGAACCAAAAACTAAAAAAACATAAACAAAAAAAAGAGTTAAAGAAAACAGAAAACTTGAATAAAATGATAAATGTAAAACGAAATAGTTTAGATCAACTACCTCTATTACATCGCCATGCTACCACCATTTCCAAACAGCCCCAGACAAAGAAAAGAAACACCGTCTTGGGACTGACTGCGGAATCATGCTAATTGCATAAGATTATATATTGCTGAGATGCATCCTATAAATATGAAAGAAACTGAATCGGCAAGACCAAAGTCTTCATAAGATTTAGCATAACGAGTTTCACAAGCGAGGACACCATCTAAGATCAAAGGACAAACGATCAATAACAAGTTCACAGAAGCCATAAAGTCGACATAAGCATAAAGCAGGAAATAACAAGTCAACATAAGCATAAAGCAGGAAACAAGTCATTATTTCATATGTTTTCAACGCAGTCATAAAATTGTAAACTACATGACTCATGAGTCGTAAGTTGTGACCTCAGAGGTCGATGCAGAATATGAATCAAGTCATGTCTGTGATGGGATTAAGGCTGAGCACCATGAGTCGGTATCGACTACTTACATTGTGTACTTAACACATAATTTTCAAAATGACAAAGTTCAGCACCCAAGAGTCGTCATCCAAATACTGTATCCAAAATGCGGTTTGTTTACAACTACAGAAAGTTGTTTGATCTCACTCAAACATCCTGGAGGAAAGTTGGTGTTTACATTATGAAAGTTTGCTAAGGTATCGAATCCACATGACGTACATTGCTTGTGGCGGTTGATAAATGTTATCTAAGAACATGTATACTTTTTCCTAGTAACTATAGTAGGAACTAAAAGAATCAACTTTTGGATCATTAACAAGAAAAGAAAAACCTTAAACACGACCACACAAATATACTCTACCATCGCTGCTCAACTGCTCCAGCGCCATGCTCAACTGCTCCACCGCCACGGCGCAACTTCTCCACCGCCATGGCGCAACTGCTCCACCGCCACGGCGCAACTGCTCCACCACCACGACGCAACTACTCCACCGCTACTGCTCAACTGCTCCACTGCCACTGCTCAACTACTCCACAAACATGTTAAAATTTTCCGTGCAACCTTACGTAAACTAGAAGTACCATAAATTTTAGCTATTAAAACCCTTCTAGCCCTTGATTACTACAAATAATATTAAAACTTGTGGTTTAAAATATGGAAGTGCGGGGAATCGAACCCCGTGCCTCTCACATGCAAAGCGGGCGCTCTACCATATGAGCTACACTCCCAATTTACAGTCAGTATAGTTAACAAAAACAGGGGGACTGATGTAATTTGATGTGTATAGTGATTTATTTGATATACGTTATAGGGTAAATTAGAAAATTACCTTTAGGAAAAAGTAATAGTCTAATAATACCAATGACGAATTCAATTAAACACGTGAGTGAGTCGAGTTCGTTGTACACGAAGATCTTATGAATTTGAGACGTTTTGCTTTGATTTGGACAATCGATTTGAATTTGTTTTCGGTTTTTAAACTACAATTAAAATCTATAAATTTTAAGCTATTTAAATTAAACCTAAAGTGCATGAATCGTACACCCCGCTAAAAATTAAAATCTAAAAGCACAATTAAATACTTAAAAATTAACACTATTAAAAATTTAATCTATTTTAAAAATCTATATAAAAAAACTATTTAATACCTTTTAATCTTTTTAAAAATGTAATTAAACTATTTTTAAAACAATTTAGACTTTATCTAAAAATTACTCTAAAACAATTCTAATTAAACACTATTTTAAATCTACTTTTATAAAAATCTAATTATTAAACTAATTAAACTTTTAAAATAAAAACATTTTTTTTATTATTTATCTAAAACTTATTTTAATAAAAAAATTAATTAAACTTTAATTGAAAACAAAAAAAATATTTAAAAACGAATGTAGAGTAATAAAACCTTACTAAATGAAAATCTGATAAAATCTAAATACACTATATTAATTTAACAAAGGAGAACAAAATCAAAAAGGCCTATAGCCCAGCTGGTTATCACTCTATACCTGTGACCAGGAGGTCACAGGTTCGAACCCCACACGATACATATTTTTTTGGAATTAAAACTTTTTGGCAGATTACTAAATGCAGTCTTAGGAAAGACTTTTGACAAGCTGATTGGCTTAAGCTGAGAGGACAACAGCTTATTGAGCTAATCAGTCAATTGGACTGATCAGCTTATAAACGATATATATGTATCAGCAAGATAAGAGCAATCAGAACCAAGCAGTAACAAGATCTATTTAAGCAGCATTCAAATTAGTAACCTAAATCATCTCCAAAATCATCACGCAAACTTAATAACCCAGATTTACAAAAAACAGAAAATATGATATCTCCATTTAGTTAAGACTACTTATTGAATTATATCAATCAAAATAACCATATCAGATATATTTAACTTTACCATTTTCATCAGATTAGTATGACGGAAAAGCAATATTTAGATACCAAAGATTATATCAGTGAAACCAATTTAAAAAAAGCTGCTGAAATTCCCAATCCTTAAAGTTAAATTAAAACTGATTATTTCAATTACTCAACTGAACATTTGAGATTAAATACACAACATCTTATATAAACTAAACCCATTACTCAGCAAATCGGGTTAAAATGAATCTCAGCAGGCCAATGTTATATGACAAAAAACTATCCAGATTCTCAATCAAGTTAAATCCAAAATAAGCAGTTATAAAAATCCGTTACCCAATTCTGACTGAATCCTAACAAATCATTCAAACAAATTAAAAGTAAACTAACTTCAAATTAAACAGCTATAATTCGTACAGTTATAAACCCTCAAACAGTTTAAACAGTTACATCAAATAACCTAAACAAACTTTACCTATATCAATCATATTCAGATTCACAAACAACAACAATATAACCTCAATCAAGCAAAATCAATTACACACTTAAACAAAATTTATTCTATGAACATGTAAATAAAAGAAGATGAGCACCTTTTGACGTTAACCTCTGAGACGTAGGAGTGCGCTGAGCATCCTATGAACTTAAACCGAAACCACCATACTTCTTTTAACGAACCACCATCTATCATTCATCTGAACCTCCATACGAATCGAACTCGAACAGAAACTTGATCGAATCCGATCAAATTGATTTTTACACTTATCCAGTGGGAATAAGATGGATCCAAACTTCACTTTAAATATTAATCATAAACTATGATTTAGTTTATAACTAACATCTTAACATTATTATTGTGAACAATTAATAGAAACTAAACCATATATCAATTTAAACAAAAGGTAATAACGTGACACGATTCAAGATTAAAACAAAATAACTTTCATTAATTTCAAGAATATTACAAAACTTTAATAAAGAAATACAAGATTAATTCCTACAATTATTTCTACATAATAACTTTAAAAGAAAAGTAAGGGATGATTACAAGGAAAATAATGGGGGTTTTTATAGCCTCCCAAGGGCTTGCTGAGGAGCGGTATCTTCGAATATTCTTGGGATATTCCTTTTCAATTTGAGCCTTTGATCTTCGCTTTCCTTCTCTCTCTTTAATCTGATGGCTGAGATGGTTCACAATAGCACACGGATCGCCAACGTGGCATCCGTGTGCTAGTTGTGCTTCTTTTGAAGCCTGTGATTGGTGGATATAGGATGATGAGGTGTAGAAACCAATAAGGATTAGCCACGTAGCTCCTTCAATCCATCTACTCTCTTCCTTAAAATGGGGGGTTTTATTTCTTTTTATGTGAATTAAAAGAATAATTGAAAAGCCCCAAATTAAAGTGATTTATTTACCCATCTAGGGTTTGGAACAGTGGTAGAATTTACAGGTTTTGGGAGAAAAGTGGAATGAGGAAGATGAAAACATAGGAATTATCGAAGGTTTTTATTTAATGTGTGTGGGGAAACGAGTGGAGGATAAAGATGTGGGGGTGAGTGCGTTTAATTTATTAAATAAATGGGAGTGAATATAAAACGGTGTGAGTGGGAATAATGTGAATGGGATGAAAACAAGTTTAATTCGTTTATATAAACTTTTACTGTAACCATAACCCTAAGGCCCAAATTTGTATGTGTTTATTACAACTTTTGGGCTTGGCCCAAGGTAATTAGTTTCATCCGTGTGATATGTTGGGCCCAATGGATTTTCAAAAGCCTTGTTCCATTAACTTGAATTAATAATGGGCTTTTGAGCCCATTTTCCCCATTGTGGGACCCACTTGGCCCGTTTATTCGACAAATGATTAAATCCACTCATGTCGAGCTCGATTTTGGCTTCCTCGATCTTTTTCATCAATCTCGTGTCGGTTTTCATCAGTTTTCGTGAACTTGGTACCTACACACATGAAAACAAGAAACAAGCATATCCAAGGCATATTTGATACATTATGTGCAATATTTCATTGTTTTAAGCTACAAATGATATGAGTAATTAAGCTCATATCAAATTCCCCCATGCTAAGCAATTGTCGTGTCCTCACGCAATGATAAAATTAAACTCTAACTACACCACTATTCAACTTTTGACTTTTTATTTTACAAAGACATAAAATAACTTTAAGGATCATAAAAACTCAAATAGATTCATCGTCCTCGACTTTTCACTTTTCCATGCCAAGTGCAAAAACAAGATCATTGTTATTATAAGTTGGTAGACTAACACGAACTCATGTGGGCCAATTATTCACTTAAACTCCCTTATTCCTAAGTGTATCTCTTATATTTTATTGTTGTCTTGAATGATCACGAAGATGCATTGTTGACTTATTTCGATAATTTATTAGGCCAAAAATAAAGTGAACGATTTAATCAATAGTTAGCTAAAGGACAAAATCTTTTAAAACAGCTTCTCGGGACTTCATAAAGTTCATATCTTAGCATTACTTGCTTCGCGATTTGAGACCTTTCTCGGACCGATCTTTGGCAGTGACTTTATAATTCCAACCTTGAGAGACGTTCATGAAATAATGGTCTTCTCTTCATAATATTTCTTCACTTGAAGTTTTGAGAGATTCAATACTTGGACCACGACTTCTTCATTTTTCTCCAATCTTTATTTGGGATTTTGATTTACAACGATCCGCCTCCTTTTTGGACTTGGCTTCATTTATCCTCATACCTTATTATGGTCTTTTTGGATAGACTTCTCCATGACTTTTGGGGAGTATTTTGCTTTTCGTCGTGTGTCTCGATCCTTCATATTGATTTTTGATAAATGAACCTTCACATCACTTGAGATCTTTAGCAATAAAACATAGCCCTCATGTCTTGTTAGGACCTTTTTGGACTCGCCAATCTTCGCATCCCGCTTCAATAAGTTATGCCTTGGCTATGAACTCTAATCCATACCGAGCAACTTTTAAACGATCTTGGGCTTGAAGCTAAGTAAATTTTTAAATCGTTCAACCTTATTTATTGCAATTAAATTTATTAACAAGCGATGGGAGAATAGGCTCATAATTAACTCACATAAATTCCCGAAAGAATACCGAACTTATAATTGGCTCTATCATCTCTTGTTCTCCATATTGTAAAATTCCAAGAATGTGAAATCAATGGATACTTAGCCTATTAAATCAAAGTTTTGGGTTTTCAAGTCATCTATAGGATCTTGCATCTTCTTATACTCTTGCAAGTTTTAGAATTTACGTTTTAAAGTTCCCTTGATAGACGACTTTCTAGGATCAATTATAGGAGCTTGCGAAAAGTTCTTGTTCTTAACTCGTATGAATTAAGACCTTCGCGTTTTAAAGCTCCCTATATAATAGCCTAGCAAAACTTAATTCAAATACGTTAAGGAAAAGCTAAGGTTAAAAACCGAGTCGAGTCAAACACTATTCTTATTGAAAGCTTACATACGTGTCAAAAACACTTATTTTATTTATTAAAACTTAAAAATAACACTAAAAATTTAAAATTTATTGAAAAATGAGAAAAACAATACGTTTGGACACGACAAAAGCAATAACAAGCGATTATATCGATTGACTCCCCCATGCTAAAACCAAACATTGTCCTCAATGTTTCTTAGCTCAAGAGTAACACCCCCTTGCTAAAATACGAAGAGTCTAATGCAAATTCCTAGCATGGAAAGAGCACGCAAATCTATAAGCCGTTTATTAATTATGCCTCAAGAAAAACGTTAGTCGATAAAAACCAAGGGTAAAGAAAGTGTGCCCCTTTTTGGCATTCAAAGAATGGAAGATCAAGTGGACCGGCAAAAACCGAACACGAGAGTCTTCAAATATAAGGGTCATACCTAAGATCACAACACAACAAAAACACGAGCACGAGCTTGAAAGATCAAGCCTTATTAGTGTTAGAAAATAGAAAGAAGATAGAATGTATGGGACTCCCCCACAAGGCACCTCGTTTTTGTTAACCGAGTCATGAGCTCGACTGGATCCCCGCATTCATTGGTCCTTAGGGAAAATGGTGAAAACCGGCAGATTGGAATAGAATCCAACAATAAGCACGATGTCGGGGTCAAAGATCTCATCATCGTTGTCGGATGACAAACGAAAGGATAAAACTCCAACACAAATCTCTAAAAAGAGATGGTAGTCACAAATAATGGAATGGAAATAGCATGCTCCCCGAGATAAACTCGCACCAAGATGATCGAAAAATCTTTCAATTTTTACATCGGTGAAAGGCCGAGATTTCCCTAAATCAATGATTCCGGGGTCGAATACCTCGTCCTCGGTGGAGAAAGGAAAAGATAACACGGTGTCATCCCCCCATGCTAATCCAAGATCATATAAAGCATATGGTAATGGTGGGATAAAAGTTTCATCCATAGTGGAATCAACATTCTTAGCTTTAACGACCATTTCACCCTTAGAAATGTGATCAATTGGGTCATGGTACTCAATATGAGATACATGGAAAACCCGCACATTAAGGTCAAAGTGGGTGGGAGGAGGACTAGGGACGAAATCATCATCAAGTAGGTTCTCTAAAAAGGGAGCGTCCCCCTCCGGGTCGATATCATCAACACCCGGTGGTATCGAATCATGAGAAGCAAGAAAAGTATCAATCTCCTCCATAAGCGGATCACTATTCTCAACGGGAATAGGAGATGGAGAGAAAGACTTCCTAATAGGCTTAGAATTCAAAGCCTCGATCCTAGAAATGAGAAGATAGACGTTGGATAACTTCTCACGAAGAACCACGTCCTTCACATCTAAATGAGTAAGTTCATCGGAGAACTTCTCAAGGATCGGAATAGTCAAATCAACCTCATTTCCCGGTGGAAATGGGTCTAAAGGAGCAAGTTCAAAAGTGAATCTCTCAAAAATCGGATCACGATCATCCTCATTTACTGATGGAAATGGGTGAAGAAGAGTAGGTTCATCGGTGAACCCCTCAAAATCCGAATCGTGAATATCATCTTTATAAGAAAGTTCATCGGAGAACTCCTCATTAGAAAATTCACTAGTAGTAGAATCATCCTCAAAATCTTCATTTCCATCACAATTTTCATCCTTAGAATTGGAGAAAATATCAAAGTGAATGGAAGAAGTCGAGTCATCATAATGTGGCAAATCACACATCTCATTGGAAATACCGTCAAACTCTCTTGGGTTTTGGACAAGAATAGTGCTAATATGTTCATCCCCCTTGCTTAGAGAATTTTCGAGTTCCACAGTGGAAGAATCATGAATAGGAGTGGTGATGTCATGAGAGATTTCCTCATCATCTAGGATGGGAGAATCCTCGGGCTCAATAGCCGGCAAGATACGAATAGGAAACACGATAGCACTAGATGAAGGATGAAGAGCCATAATATCTCGCAAAGAAATAGTACTATCCTCATCATCATCCAAAAGAAAAGAACGCTCGATTTCACGATTAGCAAGATATCTTTCTTCCTCTTGAATTTTTTCTTTCTTTCGAATCTCAATGCTTAAACCATTATAATCTTGCGAAAGTTGTCTAATCTTAAGTTCACAATCTCGTCTAAATCCCTCATCAATCATTTATCCATGAAATCGTCGACTTCCTAATTCATTTGTTATATCATTAATCTCTTGATTAATTTGTCTCTTTTCAAGCAACAAATCTTCAATACTTTTTTCAACAACTTCAACATTTCTTTGATTCATCGTTTCACATCGTTCAATATCGAAAGAATATTGTGGAGATTGGTCAAAACCGGAAGGAATCGAATTATAGCAAGGATTAGGCTCATAAAAATTTTGATCTCTCGGTTGACAACAAAAACTCTCGTGAGGACCTCCACAATACTCACAACAAAGATATTGTTGTGATAAACTCGGTAAATCTTGTGGATAACAATTATTATTAAAGTTTTGATTGTAGCTCGGTTCTTGCTCGTAATTAAGCGAGAATCGATGCGAACAATCATTACCAAAATGAGAATTGTTTCCACAAAACTCACTCGAGGGTGTCTCGTATGTGGGGTGTGGAGGTGGATTGAAACCGAGAGAATTATTAGAAAAATTTGGATTTCCACATGAAGTAATCTCATTACAATAAGAACAAAATCCAACACGTACATCGTTTCGTAAGTCATTTCCACAACGCTCACACGTGCACCACCGACATGGTGAAAAACCATATAACGGTTCTCCACACCCTTCACAATTGACGAAAGAAGAATTAAAATTTAGAGGGTGAGGAGAAAAAGAATTAAACATGATAGAGGATTAAGAAAATTATTTTTGGTATTTTTCATAAAAACGAGAATTTAGAGGATTGAAGAAAAGAAATTAGACAAGAAGAAGATTATTTTTGGTATTTTATTTGGTATTGCTCAATCAATAATGATCGATAAAAACTAGGAATAAGGATAATTACTATGGAAGTAAATTACCCTCGGTCGACTTTAAAACGATAGGTGAAAACCTAAACGTCTCGAGGTTCAGTAAGTAAACAACAAAAATAAGATTTATTACTACTTGAGTCGGCAAACCAATAATAGGTTGTCCCTCTCAATATACGCACAAGCAAGCGGGGAAACGAGGTGGCACAAAGCACTTAAAAACCTTTTTCCTTAGACGGCCTTTTATAGCACGTCGCCTTATACCCACCTTATAGTTTGTATAAATCGAGTTCAAACTTCTTATTAGTATTTATCTATTTTGCCTTTATTTTTGTTTTGGATTCGAATACAATAGCTAGGTGATGAAATCCCAACTAAGGCTTATTTGAAAGATATGTAAAATTATTGTGCTACGTAATACAATATATTATTCACAAAAAACGAGAAAAACGATACATACTATATAATAGAAAAATAACAAAACTTTCCGAGGACGGAAAGGGTCTTCAAATCCACGATCAACAAATCTCCACAAAAGCGAATCGTACACAAGATCCCCGGCAGCGGCGCCAAAATTTTTGATGTATCGTGGATAGTGTAGTGATAATTAGATACGTTATAGGGTAAATTAGAAAATTACCTTTAGGAAAAAGTAATAGTTTAATAATACCAATGACGAATTCAATTAAACACGTGAGTGAGTCGAGTTCGTTGTACACGAAGATCTTATGAATTTGAGACGTTTTTCTTTGATTTGGACAATCGATTTGAATTTGTTTTCGGTTTTTAAACTACAATTAAAATCTATAAATTTTAAGCTATTTAAATTAAACCTAAAGTGCATGAATCGTAAACCCCGCTAAAAATTAAAATCTAAAAGCACAATTAAATACTTAAAAATTAACACTATTAAAAATTTAATCTATTTTAAAAATCTATATAAAAAAAACTATTTAATACCTTTTAATCTTTTTAAAAATCTAATTAAACTATTTTTAAAACAATTTAGACTTTATCTAAAAATTACTCTAAAACAATTCTAATTAAACACTATTTTAAATCTACTTTTATAAAAATCTAATTATTAAACTAATTAAACTTTTAAAATAAAAACTTTTTTTTTATTATTTATCTAAAACTTATTTTAATAAAAAATTTAATTAAACTTTAATTGAAAACAAAAAAAATATATTTAGAAACAAATGTAGAGTAATAAAACCTTACTAAATGCAAATCTGATAAAATCTAAATACACTATATTAATTTAACAAAGGAGAATAAAATCAAAAAGGCCTATAGCCCAGCTGGTTATCACTCTATACCTGTGACCAGGAGGTCACAGGTTCGAACCCCACACGAGACATATTTTTTTGGAATTAAAACTTTTTGGCAGATTACTAAAAGCAGTCTTAGGAAAGACTTTTGACAAGCTTATTGGCTTAAGCTGAGAGGACAACAGCTTATTGAGCTAATCAGTCAATTGGACTGATCAGCTTATAAACGATATATATGTATCAGCAAGATAAGAGCAATCAGAACCAAGCAGTAATAAGATCTATTTAAGCAGCATTCAAATTAGTAACCTAAATCATCTCCAAAATCATCACGCAAACTTAATAACCCAGATTTACACAAAACAGAAAATATGATATCTCCATTTAGTTAAGACTACTTATTGAATTATATCAATCAAAATAACCATATCAGAGATATTTAACTTTACCATTTTCATCAAATTAGTATGACAGAAAAGCAATATTTAGATACCAAAGATTATATCAGTGAAACCAATTTAAAAAAAGCTGCTGAAATTCCCAATCCTTAAAGTTAAATTAAAACTGATTATTTCAATTACTCAACTGAACATTTGAGATTAAATACACAACATCTTATATAAACTAAACCCATTACTCAGCAAATCGGGTTAAAATGAATCTCAGCAGGCCAATGTTATACGACAAAAAACTATCCAGATTCTCAGTCAAGTTAAATTCGAAAACAAGCAGTTATAAAAATCCGATTACCCAATTCTGACTGAATCCTAACAAATCATTCAAACAAATTAAAAGTAAACTAACTTCAAATTAAATAGCTATAATTCGTACAGTTATAACAGTTACATCAAATAACCTAAACAAACTTTACCTATATCAATCATATTCAGATTCACAAACAACAACAATATAACCTCAATCAAGCAAAATCAATTACACACTTAAACAAAATTTATTCTATGAACATGTAAATAAAAGAAGATGAGCACCTTTTGACGTTAACCTCTGAGACGTAGGAGTGCGCTGAGCATCCTATGAACTTAAACTGAAACCACCATACTTCTTTAAACGAACCACCATCTATCATTCATCTGAACCTTCATACGAATCGAACACGAACAGAAACTTGATCGAATCCGATCAAATTGATTTTTACACTTATCCAGTGGGAATAAGATGGATCCAAACTTCACTTTAAATATTAATCATAAACTATGATTTAGTTTATAACTAACATCTTAACATTATTATTATGAACAACTAATAGAAACTAAACCATATATCAATTTAAACCGAAGGTAATAACGTGACACGATTCAAGATTAAAACAAAATAACTTTCATTAATTTCAAGAATATTACAAAACTTTAATAAAGAAATACAAGATTAATTCCTACAATTATTTCTACATAATAACTTTAAAAGAAAAGTAAGGGATGATTACAAGGAAAATAATGGGGGTTTTTATAGCCTCCCAAGGGCTTGCTGAGGAGCGGTATCTTCGAATATTCTTGGGATATTCCTTTTCAATTTGAGCCTTTGATCTTCGCTTTCCTTCTCTCTCTTTAATCTGATGGCTGAGATGGTTCACAATAGCACACGGATCGCCTACATGGCATCCGTGTGCTAGTTGTGCTTCTTTTGAAGCCTGTGATTGGTGGATATGGGATGATGAGGTGTAGAAACCAATAAGGATTAGCCACGTAGCTCCTTCAATCCATCTACTCTCTTCCTTAAAATGGGGGGTTTTATTTCTTTTTATGTGAATTAAAAGAATAATTGAAAAGCCCCAAATTAAAGTGATTTATTTACCCATCTAGGGTTTGGAACAGTGGTAGAATTTACAGCTTTTGGGAGAAAAGTGGAATAAGGAAGATGAAAACATAGGAATTATCGAAGGTTTTTATTTAATGTGTGTGGGGAAACGAGTGGAGGATAAAGATGTGGGGGTGAGTGCGTTTAATTTATTGAATAAATAGGAGTGAATATAAAACGGTGTGAGTGGGAATAATGTGAATGGGATGAAAACAAGTTTAATTCGTTTATATAAACTTTTACTGTAACCACAACCCTAAGGCCCAAATTTGTATGTGTTTATTACAACTTTTGGGCTTGGCCCAAGGTAATTATTTTCATCCGTGTGATATGTTGGGCCCAATGGATTTTCAAAAGCCTTGTTCCATTAACTTGAATTAATAATGGGCTTTTGAGCCCATTTTCCCCATTGTGGGACCCACTTGGCCCGTTTATTCGACAAATGATTAAATCCACTCATGTCGAGCTCGATTTTAGCTTCCTCGATCTTTTTCATCAATCTCGTGTCGGTTTTCATCGGTTTTCGTGAACTTGGTACCTACACACATGAAAACAAGAAACAAGCATATCCAAGGCATATTTGATACATTATGTGCAATATTTCATTGTTTTAAGCTACAAATGATATGAGTAATTAAGCTCATATCAGGGACAATCAGGGGAACCACAATAATAAGTTGCAATTGACATAAACGAACCTGAGGTCCTCCCTCTGCCCGCTGGCGTATAACCAGTTAACTTTAATAGCTTGTCCAAACATGTGAATAAAACATAAAGACTTAAAGTTCAAGCACGTCCAAATATCTACAACACGACATGTTAACACAGCCTAATATTCCAATAGAAGTAAAAGTTGGTAATAGATTGGCTAAGACAACAATGGTACCTACATAACATCAAGCATACCCATATCTCGCCATCCAACAACCTTTGCATCATTCAATTGAGTCCCCTGTGCCAAGGTAGTATGTTAGTCAATGAGCAAATAACAAAATGCAAAATACTATACCATAACGAATAAAAACTCTAAAACACGATTGCACCAGAAGATCTTAGTAATTAATTGTAAGCGTTCATTATATTATTATAGAACTAATTGGGTGAAATGGTT
Organism: Glebionis coronaria; assembly: GCA_025667525.1. Lineage (NCBI taxonomy): Eukaryota > Viridiplantae > Streptophyta > Magnoliopsida > Asterales > Asteraceae > Glebionis > Glebionis coronaria. The sequence goes on along the minus strand of CM046879.1, from coordinate 317,869,812 downwards.
AATATAAGTTTGTATTTAAATGTCACGGTAAACTGTAATGTCTTTAACAAAGGTGAATTTCACTCCATATATGCAAACTTCAACACGTTAAAAATTGATGTGTCTGTAAAAGAAAATCATCCGGTGAGTTTTATGATTACACAAGGATATGTGTGAATTTGGAATACGAATTCCCAAATACTATCATGGTCATAGCTCGCCACAAGTGATAGCTAGATCATATTTAAAATAAACACCCCTGCTATATGTAAGCAAGAAAAACTGATGAACACTGCATTAATTAGTAAAAAAATAAACACATACAAACAAATATACAAGTATCCACAATTTAACAACCTTAATCACAACACTATGTGCAGGTATATTTACTCCACATGCCAAAGTTGCAGTACAAACAAGAACCTGAAAAAGAAAATGATGACTTGGTATGGGGCTACATACCTTACATGAATTTCTATTAACAAAACTATATAAGCAAGTAAAGAGAAAGAACTACATACCTTCAATAATCCATTAGATAAAAGTTTCTTAGTCAAAATTCTATTAGGACGTGACATCCCTGCATGATGAATTCCAACTCCAAAGTCAGATAGTTGAGCAAGCTGTCTGTCCTAGGATTTTTCAACCTCTTTCTGAAAGACAACAAAAAAGGTGATGGTGAGATAGCTAGATAGACCATGATGGACTGATGTTAGAAAGTAGAGTAATACAATGTCTATACCTTCACCAATTGATACCAAGGATGTTCATCATTCCTAAATAGCTCTAGTTCCTTCCTCATACTGTCGGGCAAGCTCAATCTGTATGACATGCAGCAAAACAAATCATAAATGGGGCTAACAGTGTTTGAAATGACTTAGTACCAGTGTGATTGAGTCATAAATTCAAACTGAACTCTGGATATCTTTACTGAATAGTGCAGCAAAGTTATATGGAGTATTCTTACAACACTTAGCTAGATAATCAATTACAAGTAGGTGTATATACTAGACAAGTAGGGTGTTCTTAAATCACATACAATTGCACTAGGAGATGTCTCCCTTATGGAATTTACCCTATTACAAAAGGAGTGATGGCACAAGAAAGCTCAGAAACGAGTTTTTTGCATGTCAATTACTACCAACTTGGCCAATCAAGTCACAAGGGATTCAGGATTGGATAAATGTTAACCAAATAAGATGGACATGCACAGAAGGACTATAATGGGCCAAGCTCGCACAACTCTCTTTTTGGGGCTTTTAGTAGCTGCTATACAACGAATGACACCTTTAATTGATTGTTGTCCTCGACCAGTAACACACTATTAGACTTGGTCTAAGTATTTGGGTTTTTAATCAAGACTCTTTGTGACCTTTGTAGCTATCAGTTTATCACTATGCTTAGAACCCCCTTTTGACAACTCATCCCCCTCCCGTTCTGTCTTAAAAAAAGAAGGTGAAGAACGGGATTTACTTTCCCCTTCTTTTTCCTTTCCAACAAAATAGAGCTCAAAGAATAAGAGTTTGAAACTTTTATACATTTTAGCAATAAACTAATGCAGCCAAATATCAACTGTAATCATTGAGAACTTTCAAGTGCTTTTAAATTCACACATTTTCTTTTAGCAATAGCTTCTCAAAGGGTGAATTAACCATCACATCTTAAATTATAAGCCGTGTAAAATTATTAGGAAGTGGTTTACTAATAAGCTTTCGCAATGTGTTTGATTTTTGGAGGTTTTATCATATAAACTGTAAGCCACAATTTCTGGGGTTATGCCACATTAGATTTGAATTACAAAACGCCAAATATAACAACATAATGCTTTTAGCAGATAATCAACAAGTATAAAAATCGTACCAGAACATAAAGCAGAACTAGACCTCAGCAAAAGATGTAATGCATTGAAAACCGTCAAAATTAGAAACCACGAAAGGAGAGCCTATCGATTCCACATCAACAATAGCGTGGACAATCTTTAAGACGGTGTTGTATTGTACCACCTTACTCAATGAGTCAATTATCATAAAAGCATCCTCTTCTCTTTCTCCCAAAACAATAGACCAAACATACGGACGAATCTTCCATGTCCTAGGCAATGGAATCATAATGTCATCAAGATTAACAATATACTTCACCGACCATTCTGAATAACCAACGCTCATCTAGTAAACATTCAATTGGAAAGAATGAGCACAGTCCTTACCAATAAGAAGCAAAGAACCACTAGATTCAAACAGTTTGGATTGCATATGTGACTTATCATCAAAGGTTACAGGGAGTTCTAATTCAGTTAAAACCGACTTCTCATTCTGTATATCCAACTTAAAATGCATAAGATTCTTCCTAAACACACTAGTTAGCCAATGAATGGCATCGTTCCAATATGCCCCTTCTTTAAAACCCTCAAAACTAACTTCGGGAAACCCATCACCGCAAACACTCCAAACACTTGTTTCTGAAGAGTACGTGTGTACTTGAATGGTAGAATCATCCTCATCATCATAATGATGATCATCATCATAATCCTCATCATCATTCAGTAAGCACACAGGCTGAATGACTTTGTAGTGGGCTGATTTTGTGGGATCAAAAGCCATTCTCGCACTACTAACACGTGATTTTCCAGGTAGCATCTAAAACAGTTTAGAGCTTGGATTGTACACATAATACTTATATGGGTAGACGCAACATATAAACAACCCATTGCATGAATGCATTATCTCAACACGCCCAAGTGGTGCGTCCGAGCCTAGAGTAAACCCAATTGACTTTTTAGATGGAATCCGGCTATCAAACGACTCAAAATAATATTGAATCCTTTTGGGGTATTAATTCTCCGAATAAGGAGACCGAAAGGAGCATTGAGGTTAGGGTTTTGAGTACGATGGCGTAAAATGAAATCAGGGGATTTGATAATTGTTACTCATTCAATAGAGTAAATTACACGATTCGTCTTTATGGTTTGCGTTGACCGACGTTGTTCGTCCTTTGACCAAAAAAGTTGCACCGTTCGGCCTTAACTTTGAAACCTTTATCGCTGTTTGTCCCTCGGTTTAACTGACCCCACAATTGATCATTAAGTTATTAAACCACAAGGGAAATCTCGTCTTTTCCCATCTTGCCTTTATCCTCATTTACATTTTCTTTACTTCCTATGAGATGTTTTAAGACAAAAAAAATGTGAACCACTGACACCATTAATATAAGCTGCCATCATCTCTCCGGCCGCCACACCTCCAGCCAAACACCATTACTACAAACACCATTTTAGTTCTGGGAAGCACCTTTGTGATGAAGATGATCTCTTCTGGAACTCTGTCCGTCGCTTCACAGAAACCGACGGCGATGTTACCACTACAAGATCTTATCAACCAGCGGCGATGTCACGCCGCTGCCTACAACAAAACTGCCACCAACACCGACCAAACTCTTTCACATATATCCACCGCCGCTGGATCTAGTGCCTCCAATCGTTTTAACCAAATAATTGTTGCCGTTTCTCAGATCTGGAAACAACATGTTTATATATGATAGTAGTAAACAGTTTCTTTATAGTTAAAAAAACAGTTTCTTTAAGATGTGGATTAGTTTTTTTAATCTCAGATCTTAGATTATTGATGGTGATAGTAGATCAAAAAAAACCAAAGGTGTGTGAGAGAGAAATATAATATGTGAAAATACAAATATGAAAAAACAAAAAATGTGTCACAAGTATATTTTGTGGTTGCTTTCTGATTGGTTGTAAATAAGTCTAAGCATTAAAACTTGCTTAAAACCACATGTGATAGACATGAAAGCAAATAACTCTAGGAGACGCAAGAATTAAGCCCCATCAGATGCCAAAAAGCATAAAAGAAGCAACAATCAATGTCATCTTTAAAGGTGTTAAAGACGTATAAATGAAGGGAAACAAGAATAATAAAGCACTGTTTTAACTCAAGTATTAGGATATGAGCTGTAAAAACTATCTCGAGAGATGATGTATCAAAATTGATTATCAAGATTTAAAAAAAACAAGAGATTGTGTAAATTTTAGTTGGGGTATATGTTTATTTTAAGTTGAGGTTTGATTTTAACTTTTTAAATTATTTGTGATTTACGATATTAAATTAGGTGTTTTGATTTAGTGATGCCTTTAAGAAAATGATAAAGAAGATTGTAGTGATGAAAATGAAGATGTTTGTGGTTGGGAATGGTGGGTTTGAGATAGGTAAAGACATAATTACCCTTGTGGTTAAACAACTTAATGATCAATTGTGGGGTCAGTTAAATCGAAGGACAAATGGCGGAAAAGGTTTCAAAGTTAAGGCCGAACGGTGCAACTTTTTTGGTCAAAGGACGAACGACGTCGGTCAACGCAAACCATAAGGACGAACCGTGTAATTTACTCCATTCAATAATAGAAAACTCATTCAATAATAGAAAACTCATGTTACTCCTATTACAACAATCCATTGAAGTTAAACCAAAGTCAAATTCAGTTTCACAATAGTAATAATTCAGTTTCAGACTAGTAATAATTCAATTTCAATTTATTGTTGCATAACAAATACAAATCACTAATAAAAGTTTAATAAATTCATAAAATTAAGAAATTTCTCTAAAATGATTTACAATTCAAAATCATTTCAATACTTACTAGTGGTGACGGGACTGGTGGGTCTGCATTAAAGGGGTCGACTCGGATCTTGTTGAGTCTCATTGGGTAAAAGCTTAAAAAGGAAACAAATTTGTTGAAAATGGGATTAAAAGCAGAAGAAAAAAGAAATAAGAAAGCAGAAAGAGAAAGAGAAAGAGAAATGGTGTTTTTATAATTTCACTATTCTGATAATATTGTGTTAGTGGACACATGGCAACCATTTGGTGGAGTTGTGCATTTGTGCAATTGTGAATGACCAAATCTGTCAAATTCTTTCCACTTGACTTACCTTTAACTAGATGTGGCAAAATGGGCGGGCGGGCGGGCACGGGCGGCGGGCTAAACGGGCGGGCGAAACGGGCGCAAGCTAAAATGAGAAAAATACATATAAAAACGTAGAATTAATAAATAAAAATACTTGTTTAAAAGCCGGGATAAAAAACTAAATATTTAAATATCCGCCGGGTAGCCTAATTAGTGTTTTACATGTGCGCTCATTAAGCCCATAAGTTTCTTACATATGTGCCCGTTTAACTCATTAATAATAAATAATAGGCAAAAATGCCCGCAAAAAAATGCTCATATTTATCAAAATAGGCAAGATTTGCCACTACATTTAACTATAGATGTATGATTTTGACTAAGAGGTGAGATCCTTATAGAATATGCATAAAAAAAAGAAGGAATGAAACAATCTCAACCATCCATTCAAGTTCCATCTAATGGTCTATATTAATCTTTTTAAATTTAATTTAAAAACCCATTTTCATCCTATTTCTTAAAAATTAAATATCTCTCAAACCGTTAATCGTTACGAAAAACTAATTATACCATCGCGACGGGAATTAAGTTATCTTTCTATAGATAGGCACTTCTATACACTTTCGGCAAATTTTTTTTAAAAATTTACGCATAAAAAATTACATGTGATTCTCGAAAAATTACATGTAATTTTCGAAAATTACGTGTAATTTTTTTTGCGAGAATTTTTAACACTGTAAATCGTTAACTTTTGTGTGAATTACATGTAATTATGTGTGAATTACATGTAATTTTTGTAATAAAATAGTTTATTAGTGTTAAATGCAAATCACATGTAATTATGTGTGAATTACATGTGATTTTTGTAATAAAGTGGTTAGTTAGTGTTGAATGAAAATTACATGTAATTTTGTGTGAATTACATGTAATTTTGCTCAAATCACATGTGATTTTATAAATAATTACATGTAATTTTGCTCAAATTACATGTGATTTTATACAAAATTACATGTAATTTTGCTTTAAATCACATGTGATTTTATAAATAATTACATGTAATTTTGCTTTAAATCACATGTGATTCATGTAGACTCACATAACTTTACATCTAACTTTCGTCCCATTTGACGCGTTAGTCTTTTTTTTAAGTTACATGTTTTCATAGATTTTTATTTTCAACTTTAATACCAATAATCTAGAAACCAAGTAAATCACATGCGATTCGTGATAAATCACATGTAATTCGTGGTAAATCACATGTGATTCGTGGTAAATAACATTTTCTCTCCATTCCTCACATCATCCATCCTTCCGAAGTGGTCTTGTGATCCATGTATGCTATCTAAAGTGGTCTTGTGATCCATGTATGCTATCTTGTGATCCATGTATGATAATTACATGTGAATTTGCTTGCATTACATGTAATTCGTGGTAAATTACATGTGATTCAAACAAAAGTACATGTGATTCATCTAAAGTGGGTTTGTTAGAAGAAGTTAAAGTTTTGAAATGTTTGAATCACATGTAATGCAAGCAAATTCACATGTAATTATCATCGAATTACATGTGATCCAATGCAAGCAAAATCACATGTAATTATCATCGAATTACATGTAATTCAAGCAGACAATTTAATATATTAACAAGATTACATGTGATTAAAAAAATCACATGTGATTCATCTAAAGTGGGTTTGTTAGAAAAAGTTAAGGTTTCGGAATGCTTGAATCACATGTAATGCAAGAAAAATCATATGCAATTATCACCGAATCACATGCAATTCAAGCAGAATTACATGTGATTCAAACAAAATCACATGTAATTTAGAAGCCAATTTGTTTTATATATTTTACATAAATGAAAACATAATACGTGATTAAAAAAATCACATGTGATTCATCTAATGTGGGTTTGTTAGAAAAAGTTACGGTTTCGGTATGCTTAAATCATATGTAATGCAAGCAAAATCACATGTAATTATCACCGAATCACATGTAATTCAGAAGCCAATTTGTTTTACATATATTTTTTTTGGGTAAAGGGGACTCCACCCCGGTAAAATGAACATATTTTATATTAATGGCAACAAACATTTTAATATATTAACAAAATTACATGTGATTCAAACGTTTTAATGTAATTCACATAAATCACGTGTGGTTTTAAAATAATAACGAAAATATTTTTGTCATTTAATAGACGGTTATTTTCATATACTTTTAACGATTTTACAATGTTGAAATTCTCGTCAAAAAAATACACGTGATTTCACAAATCGCATGTGACGTTACAAATTCAAATGTGATTTTTAAAATAATTAATCAAACATGAGTTTTCGAGAATTACATGTAATTTTTCGAGAATTACATGTGATTTTTTTACGAAATTTTTTAAAAAAAGTTCGCCGAAAGTATATAGAAGTGCATATCTATGGAAAGATAATTTAATTCCCGTCGTGACGGTATAATTATGTTTTCATAACGATTAACGGTTTAAAAGATATTTAATTTTTAAGAAATAGGATGAAAATGTGTTTTTTTAATTAAATTTAAAAAGATTAATATTGGATGGTGGAGATTGCTTCCTTTGTTCTTTTCTTTTGACTAAATCTATCTTTTTCCCTACTTATAAGCCCAAAAACAATCCAATATCTCATCTTATAAGCCCATATAACTCGAGTCATAAACAATCATCACGGGTGAATAAACCAAACTGGTACATTACCAAAAATTCGCCGTTAAAATCATAATATTCCAATGACAACCGAAATCGCAGAAGAACAAGAAGAATCTCCGCAACTTGTTAAAGAAAACCCAACACCCATTAACGGAGATGACAGTGCAAAGCAGCTACATGAGCTTTTATTACCAAACGTTAATGATTTACCAATTATTCCAACTTCTGCAATTGAATTCAATTTTGTTACTTATTTTGCTCCTGGTAATTCATTTGCATTCACCTTTTTTCTTTATTTTTATTAAATTTGTGTAATTTTTCTTAAACTATGTTGTTTATTATTTTATTTGAATTAAGCCTATGTTTGGAAAAATTAGTATTAGTTGTTTAGCGGTTAGTACTAGCTGTTTGTTTTATGAAAATGTTTAGTCACAACAAGTGGTATCAGAGATAGATAGTAGACATATAGTACTTTGTACTATATTTAGTAATTAACTTTTGGGATCTAATCAATGTCAGTTGGTTACTTTGTTTAGTATCGGAGTTCGTCTGTTTTTTATAAGTTCAAGGGTTCGATTGCAATTTTGAGTTAGTAGAGTTTCTTTGAAGTATTCGTTTTAGGTTTGTTTTGTTTAAAAAGTTCTAAAGATAATTGATTTCGGTGGAGTAAACGTTTGGAATTTGTTTGATCGTTCGGAAAAGTTGGGATCTTCTTTCTTCGGGTTTTTGGGTTTGATTGCTCGAATATGATAGTCTTCGGTGAAAATCGTTTGGGACGATTTATTTGTTTGGTTGACCCTTTTTAGGTTCGGTCGTTTGTTTGGTTGATCGTTTTCATATTCGATCGTTTGTTTGTTTGGGTCGTTTTCAGGTTCGATCATTTGTTTGTTTGTTTGGGTAGTTTATTCGATCATTTGTTTGTTTGTTTGGACCGTAAATCTTATTTCATAAGTGGGTCATTCGTATTATCCGGATCATATTTGGGGCATTTGAATTTGTGCCCGTCCGTCAAATTATTTATTAATTTGAATTGTTTGATACGGATAATACATTTGTTCGATTGTTGAATAACATATTAAGAGTTATTCATTCGTTCGTTTGGAATTCCGAATTAAGACGGAGTGTTCGTTTGGTTTGAAGTTTCGAATAGAGTTGAAGTCACGGTGGAGATTTTTAGAAAAGTGACTTAAACTCTCAAGGGGCGTTTGGAATTTGGTATTCGGATATTTGAATTTGAAGACCAAGATTCGTTTGTTTTAAAGTTTCGTATGAAGTTGAACTCACGGTGGAGATTGTTGGAAAGTGAGTTAAACTTTGGGGTTTGTTTAGTATATTTGTTTTAGGTAATTTGTTTTTGTTTACAAGCTTTGTTATTTTTAGTATGTTTTTTGTTTGGTAAGTTTTAGGTCATTGGTTCCCTATAAATAGAGGCCAATGTCATTAGTTTTTTTTTTAGCTTTCGAATTGTAACTTTGGGTATTGAATAAAAGCTTCCGCTTCGTTTGTTCGTTATTGTTTGTTTGTTATATTCGTTTGAATTATTCAACAAAAATGTTTAGTCACATAGTTGTGTCTTTAGTTATAAAGTGTAAAATGACCAAAAAGCTAAACGATTCTCCAAGTAGCATTTGAAAACTAGCGTACTGAAAACTTGAAAGATCATTGGCATATGAGCTTTAAGTTCTAAACCCTAAACGCTGCTTGCCAAAATTACCCTAAACGTGATTTATATCAAATTTGAGGTTTAACTAGAACTAGTTTAACTTTATTTTGTGATTACTTTTAAACTAGTAAAACTGATTTAAATTTGAAATCTTAGAATAAGTTTAGGCTATCGGGAACGACCTTAGGAAAGTGTATTCTATTATAAATATGTTTGTTAAGTACTAGGTTTGTTATTAGAATCATGTAATTCAACTATGTGACGATCGGGGCATCTTTGTGTTATCAATTTTCTAATATGTGGATATTGTGTTTGGATGATTTTAGATTTTATGAAGCCGGAGCATGATCAGTATATCTATCGCCATGCAAATGGGTATGAATTTTGTAAATCGTAACTATCTTTGTGTTGGCACTCCTCTTTTCCCAAGGAACGTTAGCTCCTGTTATTGAGCTTACTAATTACTAGAGTTATTCTCAGTAGCGATAATCTTATTACAAAATAATAAAAATGATATTTGATCAGAACCAATGATGTATGTATGTATTTACTGAAAGATTATTAAATCGTGAGATTGGTGATTGGACGACAAATGATGAAATCCACATTTATTTTTGAGATTTGTCACCTTTTTATCAAAACTTGAAATAGTTTTGTAGTCAGATGATTTATAGCTAGGGTTTAAGGATATTAACTGATTTATACTGGACTACGATTGATAATGTTAATTAATGCCCTTTCCTGATTTTTGAATGAAGCTTGTGCGTAATTGGAATGGCTTCTGGTCATGTGGCCTTTAAGGATGAAGGAGGCGTCACTTCTGTGGACTTCAATGTTGGAAAGTCTAACCGGAGTGAGATCAAGGTCACTGGGAAGCGCAAAAGGGTATGTTGCTTCTTGAATCTGTTTCTTAATCTTTTTCAACTATAGTTTTTAGTGGTTAGTAAATATGATGAAATATGGCAGTCATGTGAAACAGGGCCAATGTATTCGGTAGTGAACTTATCTTCCTGATAAATACTACTTGTTAGAATGTTTTGTCATATGAAATACCTCACAAATCATTTCGTGGGCGCCCGAATCCGTTGTTACACTTTCGTGTAACAAAATATTCTTGAACGCGAGACACACTTGACTTTACTGTACAACTTAATGGTATAAAGCAGCTTCATAGGAGCCTTGCTAAATAATCACTGTCATTTTTCTGTTCTTTTTGCATTTGTTACAAGGTTTTATGTACACATAATGTTTCTTCTCCCTCTATTTGGTGCATATGAATTTATAATTGAATGTTAGCTAAGTTGATCCCATAATTCAAAGCTTATCTATCTTATAGATGAGATTCCTTGCATTTATCGATCTCTTCTTTCAAGAAGAGAATTTTCTCACGTTAACTAATTTAGCGATACTGGTGGCTTTCATGTTTTATAACTTAACATATCAATCTCTTTTTTTGCAGAATGCACAACATTTTGAGTCCAACACAGCTTTATGTAAAGTATGCACCAACAACACTTTCTATATAGTGAGGTAGGTTCTTATTTCTAACTTTATTTTGTGCGTTATAGATGTAATCCTGTGTTGTATCAAGATATTCTTCACCAATATTTCACGAAATTATTTTGTCGATTTAAGAGTGGTAAGTATATCAATGCATATGTTCTTCGTGGAAAGTCTACTTCTTCCATTGTGGCACATTTAACATTTCAACTAAACATATGATATCTTGTACAATTCTAGCACCAACTTCTTCTCAACGAGTCAAAATACTCATATATGCTTTCAAACTTTGCCAAAGAATTGAGTAATTCTTATTGTATCTTATTGTTGAAAGATGTCCATTCAGTTTTTGAACATTCGCTTGGAATTCAGGGAGCATATCTGTTTCTTTCAGTTTATAGTCTTTTTTTGCTATATCCGAGATAAAAATATTCTCCAAAATCATGATAATTGCTTACTTTGAATATCATATTACTGTATTACATATGTAATTTGACTGTAAATTGGTTTTGACAGATGTTGTGTAAAAGGCTCTTTGCTGGAAGTAAATGAGCGATTAATAAAGCAGCCAGAGTTGCTGAATTCAGCGGTATGTATACAGCTGTAATACGCAAATTTTCAGCGTGACATGGGCGGGTTAGGTAGCGGGTTAAAAGTGGTTGGGCTGGACTGACCCGCAACACCTAATAACGTATCTTTTTTAACTTTTACACATCTTTAATGTGCTTTTTTTTTTTTAAATCTTTAATGTGCTTAATACAAAAACATGAAAGACAACCTCACACACCCCAGTATAATATATACATTTTCACACAACCGTGACGAAGTTTGTCTCTGACGGGGCTTGAACCAGCAACTTTCTTTTATAAACCGGTTTAAGAGTTAATTGTGTTTATATTGTGTGCAGATGACTTGTAGGATCTGACCCAGTTGGCTACTTACCTTATTAGTCATATGTATTATCTTTACCTGTTTTATTAGATATATACATAATCCAAATCGACCTATTTATGGATAAATTAGTCTAAACTGCCACCTCTATGCCAATCTTTCAAACCAAAGCGATTTTAGGATTCTTATTCAGTTACCTGGATTGTTTGTCAATTGCAGGCAGACAGAGAAGGGTACGTCGCTATTATCATGCCCAGACCATCTGACTGGCTGAAGGCCAAAGATTCCTTCATGACGCTTGACGAGTACAAGAAACTTAGACAGCAATAACCTTGCCAAACCTTCAACCGCCTTGTTGTGCATGCATGCTTGTTCTGCATTCTGCCCATTATTCTTTTATAAAAAGATGATAAAACACAAGCTGTATTACAATGATGACGCTCACATACACAATTCACTGCATTATTGTATCAATTTTCTATACAATGCAAACACAGTTAGAATTATTTTTATCTATTGCAATCTTAATTGCTTGACCTGGGCACTATTTCATCTACCAGTAGTCTTCTTGATCTATTAACATTAAGCAAACACAAATAAATATGATTTTCAAGTTCTTCCAATTGCTCCAAGAAGCAAGTCTCGTGTACTCTAAACTCCCTCATAACTTCATCTAAAACATCGGGGGTCCGACTTACAACACATTTGTGAGCCATCTTCTTCCCAAATTCAACTTCATTCTGTAATCTTTCCACAAGCCAACCCATTGTGTCGAGATCTTTGATCATCGTGTAAACCCCTTTTGCTGCTACATCTAGTTGGGCACCAATCCGCTTGAGCTCACTTGTCTTGACCCCTTTCTTGATTAACTTCCTCTTCTTAATAAGCCCAAATGAACATGCCAACAAACCTGGAGATGCTGCTGCTACAACTAAGCCATGACACGCGAGAACTAGTAGTGCAATGGCTAATATTGTATACAAAGCTACAAGAGCACAACCACCAGATTTTTTGAAAACTTTATGGAGTTTTTGCTTCCTTTTGTTCCTCGTGTGCTTTGTGGTTAATTTCTTGAGCAACAGCTTGTGGCTACCGTGTAATATGGGAAACTTTATTGGACCGAAACTGGATAAAGGGTTCACTAAGGATGAATACGAGTCGAGTTCTTGGTATATTTGTGTACCACATGGAAACCTTTCGGATAATTTAATGATTTGTTTGATCTTATGATGGTTGGCATTGGCTTGGTGGACAGACTCAAGAAGCTCTTCACATATTTTCCATGCTTCTAAGCCGGCTTCAAAAAAGCTGAGTAGTAGATGATGGACTTCGAAGCTCTTGATTAGGTGGGCTATGGTTTCACTTTGTGTCTCCAGAAGGAGGTCACAAAGATGAACATACTGATCATGTATGGATGATAAAGAGGCATTAGAATCGAACCGGATGTGTGTCTGGACTTTGTTGCATATATCTGTGTAAGAATGCGTCCTAAATGCCTTCTTATATTCTTCACTAACATCGGTATCTTGAATAAAGCTACTTGTAGACTCTGCATCGTACTTACCTGTATGCACATAAAACATGTATCAGTTACTAAATTCTAAGCTACTCCACACAAGAACGAGAATGATGCTGATAATGATAACGATTGCGAAGATAGAAACATACCACTGGATCTAACCGAAAGAAACTTGATCTTGGAACAATTTATTTTCATTGTATTAGATTTGAACATAGAAACATATTTTAAGAAAGAAAGTAAGAAATGTTACATATGAAAGCCATCATGTGTATTTATAAGTTTCCAAGAAGAAACCGACTAGTTGTTTGGTTTTATCACACGTTTGCTTCCTTCCCACGTTATCTCACCAACAAATTAAAGATAGAGATTAGAGATTGCATGTGTGTGTTTTGTAAACAAACCTTAAACATCATCATTTATGAGTGCAAAAAACAAATTCTTTCAAGTTGGCTAACTCATATTGAAAGAAGAATATAGTGTTATAAGAGGATTATATCCATAATAACAATAGTCTTAATAATAAGAGGTCAAAAAAAGGAAAATATCCAAGCGACAACAAGTAATGTGTGCAAGGAAATAACTACGTAAGCCACTGCCACGTTACCCTGTTTTTATTGCTTCTGTTTCGATGCTTATACCATAAGTTGTTTAAAATACGAAGGGTTGTTGTTAGTATAATGAAACTAAAGGATGAGAGAGCAAATATCCCTCAAAATTTTGCCTCGTCACCTGTCAACTCAGCGCCACATCATACAAACACAACTAACAAAAATACCCCTTCACTCACAACACACCCAACCCCTCTTCATTTGAACTCCACCACTATCGTTTTTTTTTCATTTTCACACAAACTAAAATTTATTTCACCCAAAAAAAACATTACAAATACATATTAAAAAAAATTACGATACGAAAAAAAAATATGACACGAAAAAAAATACGAAAATTTAAAAACACAATAATTAAAATAAACTACTCCTGTATTAATAACAGGGGTTTTGTATATAAAAAGTTATCGTCTCGTCTCGATTCGAATTGATTACTGGTTTAAGTGCGACCCAGTCGTCTTTTGGTGAAAACAAATAGATTGGTCGTTGTAGTAAATTAAATGTGCCAAACGTTAAAGTAAATGACGGTAATTAAAGCTAAAACTAATTAAAACGCAAATGGTGCAATATTAAAACTTTTAAAAGTAAATTAATTAAATGACTTAAAATTAAAGCTTGACGAAAAGTAAATTTGACAATTAAATAAAAATGAAAATTAAAATTAAAATTGACAATTTAATAAAAGTGCAAACTTAAAAATTTAACTAAGACAAAATATTAAACAAAACCTACCGTCGGAATACACTCCATTGGAATCCCATCGGAATGTAAACTTACCTCCCCTATCGACATCGAGATCGGAATGTGTTTCTGTCGGAAACTGGTCGGAATCCCTTATCGGAATATCCAAAAACACACCCGTCCGAATCCCCAATCGGAATCACTTGTCGGAATGTGAGAAACCAATACCTATCGGAATGTCACAAAGAAGACCTTCGTCGGAATCCAAAAAGGAATCCGTGTCGGAATAACTGAAACCCTTTTCTGATCCACTGATCGGAATGTGGGTCGAAATATCAAAACCCCTTTCCGACGTGGCGATCGGAATACAGTAGGAAAAAGGCAAGATAAGCGAAATCAAAAATAAGCTGTTAACCAAATAAGCACACAACTAAAAACTTAACTAAAACACGTATAAGAAAAAGCTAATAAGCTAAAATTTAAAGACTTTTGAAAATACTTAAATGAAAAAGAAATTCGAAAACAACTTTTTTATAAAATAACTTTTATAAAAACTTAAGTAAATATAAGAAAAACACAAATAAGCTATAAAAATCAATAATCCAAAACAATCAAAAGCATAAAAACATAACACTTAATCAAATAAGCATAACAATAAGCACATAAACATAAAGATTAAACAAAACAAGAAAGGAAGAATGAGTGATTTATAAAAACTTGATTAAAAATAAGATTCAATAACAAAATTAAAAGACTTACTTGAAATTAAAGACAAGAAATTAAAGGTGCAATTAAGTAAATGACAATAAGAAAGTGCAAGTAATTAAAGGTGGAAGACTAGTTTGTCAAATTAGCCAACACCTCCTAATGTGACATTAGGAGGGTATTTATAGGAGATTAGGGAGGTTAGCATGTGTTGCTCATTTCTTCTTCTTCTTCACGTCTTTTCGTCTTCTAAATTCTTCGACTTTTTCGACTTTGTCTCGGAATAAATGAACTCGTCTTATAATTTCTTCATTAATTAGACTTGAGTTCTTCGACTTCATTAAACTTCCGTCTTTTGACTTTTTCTTCGATAAATCTTCAGAATAGGCCTTGGACTTCCGTTCTTTTTGCACTCTTGATCTTTCGACTTCGTCTTTTGTCTTTTTCTTCGATAAAAGCCCGTGAAAGACCGCGTTTTCTTCCCTTTTCATATTTTGGTCCTAAATCACAACAAAAACACAAACCACGTATAATTCCGACATTTACGACATAAAATACACGTTTTGGCTTGGTTATTATTATAATTAAGTGGTAAAAGGATAAGTGTTTTCACACTTATTAAATCGCCTACACTTGACCATTCCAATGTCCTCAAGCAATGCATTAATTACAAAGCAAGTATTACATTTTCCATCATAATCAATCCACATGACCTTTATTAAAGAGACAAAATATTTAAAGGAAGAAAACAAGTAAAAAGATCAAGAACTTACCTTAGGGTTTTTGGAAATGTCATGAATGTTTATCACCCTCAAGTTTCACGTTCCCCATACCAAGCTTAAAAACGAGATCATTGTTATTATAAGTTAGCAAACTAAGACGAATTCATGTGGGCCAATTATTTACTTAGACTCCCTTATTCCTAGGTGTATCTCTTATATTTTATTGTTGTCTTGAATGATCACGAAGATGTATTGTTGACTTATTTCGATAGTTATTTAGGCTGAAAAAAAAGTAGGACGATTTAATCAATAGTTAGCTAAAGGACAAAATCTTTTAAAACTGCTTCTCGGGACCTCATAAAGTTCATATCTTGGCATAACTCGCTTCACGATTTGAGACCTTTCTCGGACCGATATTTGGCAGCGACTTCATACTTCAAATCTTGAGAGACGTTCATGAAATAATGGTCTTCTCTTTATATTAGGAATTTCTTCACTTGAACTTTTTTAGAGATTCTTCATACTTGGACCACGACTTCTTCATTTTTCTCCAATCTTTATTTGGGATTTTGATATACAACGATCCGCCTCCTTTTAGGACTTGGATCTATTTATCCTCATACCTTGTTAGTGCCTTTTTGGAAAGACTTCTCCATGATCTTTAGGGGAGTAATTGCTTTTCGTCGTGTGTCTCGATCCTTCATTTTGATTTTTGATAAATGATTCTTCATATCACTTGGGATCTTTAGCAACAAAATGTAGCCCTCATGCCTTGTTAGGCCTTTTCGGACTCGCCAATCTTCGCATCCCGCTTCAATAAGTTATGCCTTGGCTATGAACTCTAATTAATACCGAGCAACTTTTAAACGATCTTGTGTTAGAAGCTAAGTAACTTTTCAAATCGTACAACCTTACTTATTGCAATTAAATTTATTAACAAGCGATGGGAGAAAAAGCTCATAATCAACTCACATAAAATCATGAAAGAATAACAAACTTATAATTGACTCTATCATCTCTCGTTATCCACAATTTAAAATCTCAAGGAATGAGACTCGTGGATGCTTAGCCTATTAAATCAAAGTTTTGGGTTTACAAGTCATCTATAGGATCTTGCAACTTCTTAGACTTTTTCAAGTTTAGAATTCGCATTTTAAAGTTCCCTTGATAAACGACTTTCTAGGATCAATTATAGGAACTTGCGAAAAGTTCTTATTCTTAACCCGTGAGAGTTAAGACTTCCGCGTTTTAAAGTTCCCTATATAAAAAGGCTAGCAAATCTTGACTTAAACACGTTAAGGATACTAGCTAGAGTAAACTTGGATAAGTAAACTCGGATTGAGTCAAAAGATTCACAACGATAAAAAATTAAAACCACTTTATTAAAATTTATTCTAGCAAAGAAAGAAAATAACTATACAAAGGTAAATACTAATAGGCCAAAATAGATCAAAATTTTTAAAAAATGTCGAAAAATCAACTTTCCGGTTAAAATGAGGACAAATACATGGAAAAGCCCACTTAACTTCGATAGAAGTCCCCCTACACTTAATATAAACATTGTCCTCAATGTTTAAGCATGTGGGAGTAAACTCTCCTACACTTAGGACATTGTGCACTTTGTTTAAATCTTGCTAAGGAAGAGACAACTAAAGTGATTCCTATTTTAATGTTGAATAAATATAAAATAGAGAATCAAAAGAGTTTAGGATAGAACCGGGAAGACGGGAACAGGGAATCACGGGTTGTCAAAAATCATCAAGAATGGATCTTTGAAAGCTCGAATCCCTGCACATGATAAGAAAGAAAACAACAAACACATACGAGGGTATCACCCTACACTTATTATAAAAACAGAGAAAAAGGATAGATACTGCGGGTTGCCTCCCGAGAAGCGCTTGTTTTTGTTAACCGAGTCGTGAGCCTGACTCGACCTTGATTATCATGGAAAGAAACATGAAGAACATCCACCAGGATCAAATACATGGTTTTCGTCCATCAAGTAACACTAGCTTAAGGCGAACAAGGCAAGCCAAAGAAGAGTAGGCAAGGTTTCCTTAAGCAGTGATTGAGCACGGTGGTAGACAGTATGATGCAGCACAAGCATATCTCCATAAGTTCCAAAAAAATTTCCTTTTATTTCATCAGATGGATACTGAGATGGCTTAAAAATTGCAATACCGGGATCGAACACCTTTTCTATTGGGGAAAATAACACTCAGGCTCAGTAGTCCTTGAAGAAGATCCGCTCATAAATCTCACAATCTCATCCTCAGAAGGTGGATAGAGAGGTGTCAAGACATAGGTACTGCGGATATCGGTGTCGGCCGGCTTCTTCTCCTTTGAAATAGGTTTCTTCATATCCAAAGGAGGATAAAGACCAAAATCAAAGTCCAAAGGAGGAGAATCATTCTCATTGGGGAAGTAGGTGTTGAGAAAAGTAGCAAAGTCTTCCTCAAATGAGTAGTCATCCAAAGTAGGATCAAGCATTGTTACTGGAGGATCTTCATCAAAAGTCGGAGCAAGGTCATCATGTGAAGAATCACTCGAAAGAGTATCGACATCGTCAAAATCAAAATCATCATATTTTGGCTTGTCTTTATACCCAGAAGAAAAATCATCAGAATCATCCATGTCAGAACTAGAATCATCATCATAGTCATCATAAATTGGAGGAGATTCATGAATTGGTGGGGGATCTAAATTGGAGAGAGAATCATCCACATCATCTTGGAACAGTGGATTATCATAGCAAGAATCGAAAAGAGGATTGTTGTAGATGACAAAATCATCAAGCACATTAATCATATTCGTTGATTCTCTTCCATTGGGTTTGTTTGGGATCTTCCCCATTTTAAATACTTGTGCATCATTCCCGACCCTTAAGATTAGTTCACCTTCGGCAACATCGACTAAAGCTTTTCCGGTTCTCAATAATGGCCGACCAAGTATTAACGGAATACGAGGGTCCATTTCATAATCAACAACAACAAAGTCGACCGAAAAAGTGAAGGTACCAACTTTAACAAACACATCTTCGGTAATACCAACAGGGTAAGCGAGAGTGTGATTTTCTAGCTCAAGAGTCATCTTTGTTGGTGTAAGATCGGGTAATGATAACTTTTTCCAAACACTTAAAGGCATCAGATTTATACTTGCCCCGAAATCGGCTAAGGCAGTAAATTCTTCGGTTTGGTTAAAAGTACATGGTAGCACAAAACGACCGGGATCTCCAAGTTTTTCCGGAAGTTATTTAAGAAGGATTGCAGAGCAATTTTCATTCAATCGAGGTTAACAAACTCGGCCATCTTCTCCTTCTTATTGAGCAATTCCTTAAACATCTTAACAAATTTAGGCATTAGGGCTAGAGCTTCAACAAGGCTAAGGGTGATGGTCACTCCCGAAATCTTCTTCAAAAAGTTTGACACTTGAATGTCATCCTTGGTGAGCAATTTGTCCTTGTCTAAGCGAGAAGGATAAGGGATATTGGGTTTATAGGTGGAAGGTGGGGTTGGTGAAGGGTGTTTCTTGGGAACTTCTTCAGTACGAGGTGGAGACGGTAATGGAGAACTAATACTAGGCGTGGGAGTAGGAGGGATAAATGGTGGTGGAGGAGGTGTAGATGGAGTAACTGGGGGAGGGATAGATGGTCCTACTAGAGTTGCTCCACTGTGTGTAGTAATAGCACTCACATTCGCTCTCGGTTTGGTGACGGTATTTGAAGGAAGAGAGCCCGAAGTAGAGGATTGAGTAGTTGGTAAGAAACTAGCCATCATATTCTTCAAATCATTTATTTGAGTGTTAAAAGAGGTTTGTATATCATGTCGAAGATCGGATCTAATATCATTCCCTTGCGTAGTGATATCCCCTTTCAAGTTGATAATTTGGCTTTGCAGATTCTTAATTTGCTCTCCTTGGGTCCTCATGAAAGTTTCCATATCTTGATTAATGGGTGGTGCTTGTTGAGCGGGTGGGTGATAAGGATTAGAAGCTCGAGGTGGGTTTGGGTTGCTTCTATTGTAGTTGTTGGGGTTGTGGTTTTGAGGAGAAAAACCGGGTGAAAGAAAGTTGTTAGAACGGTAACTTAACAAGTTATGATCAGCTTGAGGTCGAGCTTGATGGCTGTCCGTTGAATAGTTACCATAAGTAGCATACATGTTTTCCGGATTGTCATGAGTAGAAGGACAATCAGTGTATGAACGAGGACCCCCGCAAATCTCACAAGAAGTTGCAACAGCTTTAACTTGTTGTTGTTGATTTGTAGCCAAAAGTTGCATGTTCTTGCTCATTTCGACCATTGCGCGGGTCAATTCGGTGATATCAGGGTTTGAAGAAGTATAAGAAACATTGACTCTCGGGTTATTCCTTGAAGATGCGGACGAATCCCAATTTTTGTGATGAGTAGTCATGTTCTCGATAAGCTCTCTACACTCCTCAGGTCTTCTTTTCATAAATGTGCCACCGGCGGCTGCATTAATCATATCACGATCACGAAAAGTTAATCCATTGTAGAAAGTATCAATTAAGGTGACGGGGAGCATGTTGTGGTATGGACATCGATCGATCAAAACATTATATCGTTCCCAAGCATCAAATAGTGATTCATCAGGTTCTTGTGTAAATCCACTGATTTGATTCCGAAGGCTCGTGACCATGGATGGTGGAAAGTAGCGCGATAAAAAGCGTTGAGTCATCTCATCCCAAGTATGAATTAAATTCTTCGGAAGACGATCAAACCATTTTTCGGCATGGTGGGATAAGGTGTGTGGAAATAGGTGAAGGCGAAGAAAATCCATAGTAACACCGGGCAACTTCATGCTTTGAGTAACGGTAATGAACTTGTCGAGGTGTTTGTTGGCATCATCATCCGATAATCCGCGAAATGGACAAGTATTTTGGACTTGTTGGATCATATGATGCTTCAACGAAAACTCTGGAGCCGTGATTTGCATCGGCGCAATCGGTCCTCCGCGTCTGTTCATGGTTGGTTGACAAAGCTCCTCCATCGTTCGAAGTTCGGGTGGGGGAACATTGTTGTTGTTATTCATGTTGGGGTGGGGTGGATTATTGTTGTTGTGCACACCAGCCATATCTAAATTTTCACGAGTCTCGGGCTCTGGATAAGTTGAAGATCTAGTACGCATGCACCTGCAAAAGCAAAAGAAAAAGATACCAAAGAAATAGAGAATATATATGTACGTGCAAAAATAAAAATAAAAATCTTTTTGGATTTTTGGAAATTTTTAATTTTTATGGATTTTTAACAATTTTTAATTTTTATGGATTTTTTGAAAATTTTTGAGCAAGAAAAATAACGTTCACGAGTGAACGGATCCCAAAATTCAACGCGTCTCTCACATAAAACCGTTAATCTTTACGAAAAGAGCCGGCAGCGGCGCCATTTAATAACATGGATTTTGTATATAAAAAGTTATCGTCTCGTCTCGATTCGAATTGATTACTGGTTTAAGTGCGACTCAGTCGTCTTTTAGTGAAAACAAATAGATTGGTCGTTGTAGTAAATTAAATGTGCCAAACGTTAAAGTAAATGACGGTAATTAAAGCTAAAACTAATTAAAAGGTAAATGGTGCAATATTAAAACTTTTAAAAGTGAATTAATTAAATGACTTAAAATTAAAGCTTGACGAAAAGTAAATTTGACAATTAAATAAAAATGAAAATTAAAATTGACAATTTAATAAAAGTGCAAACTTAAAAATTAAACTAAGACAAAATATTAAACAAAACCTACCGTCGGAATACACTCCATCGGAATCCGATCGGAATGTAAACTTACCTCCCCTATCGGAATCGAGATCGGAATGTGTTTCTGTCAGAAACTGGTCGGAATCCCTTATCGGAATATCCAAAATCACACCCGTCGGAATCCCCAATCGGAATCACTTGTCGGAATGTGAGAAACCAACACCTATCGGAATGCCACAAAGAAGACCTTCGTTGGAATCCAAAAAGGAATCCGTGTCGGAATAACCGAAACCCTTTTCCGATCCACTGATCGGAATGTGGGTCGGAATATCAAAACCCTTTTCCGACGTGGCGATCGGAATACAGTAGGAAAAAGGCAAGATAAGCGAAATCAAAAGTAAGCTATTAACCAAATAAGCACACAAATAAAAACTTAACTAAAACACGTATAAGAAAAAGCTAATAAGCTAAAATTTAAAGACTTTTGAAAATACTTAAATGAAAAAGAAATTTGAAAACAACTTTTTTATAAAATAACTTTTATAAAAACTTAAGTAAATATAAGAAAAACACAAATAAGCTATAAAAATCAATAGTCCAAAACAATCAAAAGCCTAAAAACATAACACTTAATCAAATAAGCATAACAATAAGCACATAAACATAAAGATTAAGCAAAACAAGAAAGGAAGAATGAGATTTATAAAAACTTGATTAAAAATAAGATTCAATAACAAAATTAAAAGACTTACTTGAAATTAAAGACAAGAAATTAAAGGTGCAATTAAGTAAATGACAATAAGAAAGTGCAAGTAATTAAAGGTGGAAGACTAGTTTGTCAAATTAGCCAACACCTCCTAATGTGACATTAGGAGGGTATTTATAGGATATTAGGGAGGTTAGCATGTGTTGCTCCTTTCTTCTTCTTCACGTCTTTTCGTCTTCTAAATTCTTCGAATTTTTCGACTTTGTCTCGGGATAAATTGAACTCGTCTTATAATTTATTCATTAATTAGACTTGAGTTCTTCGACTTCATTAAACTTCCGTCTTTAGACTTTTTCTTCGATAAATCTTCAGAATAGGCCTTGGACTTCCGTTCTTTTTACACTCTTGATCTTTCGACTTCGTCTTTTGTCGTTTTCTTCGATAAAAGCCCGTGAAAGACCGCGTTTCTTCCCTTTTCATATTTTGGTCCTAAATCACAACAAAAACACAAACCACGCATAATTCCGACATTTACGACATAAAATACACGTTTTGGCTTGGTTATTATTATAATTAAGTGGTAAAAGGATAAGTGTTTTCACACTTATTAGTATCGGGCCATGATTTGCTCTTGTTTTCGACGCATGTACGTCCTCTTCGGTTCCGACATTGTCTCGTAATCAAGTGCGAGAAAATTGAAGTCGGTCAACTCGATCTGCCTGTCTGCGAGTGTCTGTTGCTTGATAAATTTTTGATGCATTGCATTAGACAGTTCTGCATTCGATGACCCCGACGATCCTCCGGTGCCCTCACTTGACTAAGATTTTGACTTCTTAGAGGGTCGAGATTTTCCCGTGGGATATGTGTGTTAACTCGTGGGGTCGGAGTACATATGCTCGGGCGCTCGTTGAGGTTTCAGCTGAAATGGAGTTATTGGATTCGATGGTAATTGCAGTCCCTAAAGGTAGTGGAAAAGGGCATTCATTGGTTACTGTTGATATTGAGTACGAATGGAGACCTCCAAGATGTGCTAC
The DNA here is from genome assembly GCA_025667525.1 of Glebionis coronaria. Classification (NCBI taxonomy): domain Eukaryota; kingdom Viridiplantae; phylum Streptophyta; class Magnoliopsida; order Asterales; family Asteraceae; genus Glebionis; species Glebionis coronaria. Next base: position 317,846,515 of record CM046879.1, on the reverse strand, counting down.
ATGCTTGATCTTTGATCATAATAGTGATATGTGTCCGAAAGTGCATAAGGAAGTGGTTACTCATGTTACTAAAGATTTGGTGAATGATGGATTTGAGGTGGTCAAAAACAAGAAGAATAAAGGAAAGAAGAAGCAACCTCAAGTTGCAGGTATTAAGTTAACAAAACCAGCCCTTAATCTTCAGTTCCGTAATGTTGAGAGAGGTGAATCCTCTAAAACAAATGTAACGGGTCAGAATCCTAAGAAGGCAGATTCTTTGCTTAAGAAGGGTTTCCTGAATAACAGAACCTCGAGTTTTGTAGCTAAGACTAATGATAAGGATAAGAGGTCTCATAATTCTTTTGGTGCTCTTTGGGATAAGATGGATGATGGTACAGATTGGGAGGATGGTCTTAAGACCAAGGAAGGTGTAGTCAATGAGAGTGATAGTGAGGTTGAAGAAGTCATATCGATTGATGATCGGCATGGTTCTCATCAGCCTGGTCCATGATGATGTTTTACGTTCATTGTTCATGCACCTTTAGGTGGTTTTTTCCTATTGGTGTTATTTGTTTTGTAATCGTTTAGTAGGTCATATGGCATGTCATATGATGTAGTGGTTGTTCAGGCATTTGCTTGAGGTTAATGTAGCATTGCAGCTACATTCCATTGTACTTCAATGTTTTTGGGAATATATTTTACCGGGGTTAGGATTCCCCTTTACCCAAAAAAAAAAGATTTTCCCGTGGGTCGAGGACGTTCATCAGGACCGAATATTTCGGTGTGATCATCCGCATGAACAGCTTTTGCACCTGCAAACTTCGGGTGTTCTTTGAGGATCTTCCACGCGTGACTGTAAATAAATCTTTTTCCATTAAAAGCTGCTTGAAATTCATCTTTTGCAGCTTTGTAAACATCCTCATCATTTCATCCCACTCCTACAGTCTACTCCTGCGTACATCGCTTAAAACTTTTGGCAATCCGGATGCATCCGACCCCATTTTCTGGTAATCATTTTTTTTGTACGGTACATACCGGTTGTTTGACTGTTGAAATCGCGAACAATATTATTCCAGAAACAATCCTCATTTTGGTCGCTCCCAATATCGTCATTTTCAGAAATAGCAAACCAACATCTGGCTAGTAATTCTTCTTCTTCTTTATTCCAACGTACCGGTGCCTGAGTCGGAGCTTCAACAAATTCGATGTCATCCTTATCGACATCTAAATCAACAGCTTGTGATCTTTTTGCTTTGGTTTTTTTGGTTGGTGCTCGTGAGGCTGGAACTTTGAATTGTGTTTCGGGGACATTTTGTTGGCTCTGAAACTGGCTTTGAAACTGTGATTGTTGAAGCTAGTACTGTTGTTGGTGGTAAATTTGTTCGGGGGTCATTTGAGGGAAATAGTTTGGAGGAATAGGAGGGTACGAGAATTGGGAGTCGGATGGAAATTGAGACCCGGATGGAAGTTGAGAGCTGGATGGAAATTGAGAGCTGGATGGAAATTTAGAGCCGGATGAAAATTGAGAGAAGCCGGATTGAAATTGTGGGGTGCCGGATTGAAATTGTGCGAAGCCGGGAGACGTTGATACGGATGTTTGTGAGTTTGGTGTAGACGGGGTTGACGATGGTGTCGAAGGGTTGCTAGTGTTGAGAAGCCCGGTGAAGTTGAGTTGTGGGTATTGATCATTAGGTAAGTTAGACATTTTTTTGTTAGTGATTTAGAGAAATTTTTGAAGAAATTGTGTGTTAAAATGGGGAAGAAGATGTGATATATATATATATATATATATATATATATATATATATATATATATATATATATATATATATATATATATATATATATATATATATATATATATATATATTAGTTGTATATAAAAAAATATATTTATTAGAAATATTACCGTTACATGGGTAACGGTTAGTTTTTTTGACTTTATCTCGTCGTCAAAATTTCGCAAATGCGAAATCTTCTCGGCGAAATGGAGTGGACGTGACAACTAGGCTCGACGAGGGGCCACGTCGACGCGACGAAGTACCCCACAACTCGTTGTGACATCTTCCTCTCTTACATCCACTAATTCTTGGCGTCTTTAAGAATACATGAAAATGAACTAATACAAAAAAAAAGAAGAGGTTAACGTGGCTTAATTTGCTAGTTTCTTGGAGACATATGTAAGTCATAGTCCCTTGTAGATTTCCTTTTCTAGATTAATTTTTTAAGGATAATCTTCTTACAATAAGACATTGTTTAAGATTAAAATGTTTCCTTTTTCGAAAAAAGCACGAGTAATGATTCATGATGATGTTAAGGTTTGGTAAAAAGCAAAACAATTTAACTAAGTTTGTCCCTAAGTAAACCTACCTCTTGGAATGTTGCAAAAAACATCAATAGATTGTAAACTATAATGATTAACGTACCTATAGATTTAGGATCCAAATCGAGACGTTTCTTAAGAACTATTTCAAACCAATTCTTTCATAACCGAATAATATCAAATTGAACACTTCCCCACATGAAAAATTTCTAGTAACGATAAAATTAGTTGTGTTATCGATTAAATTTTTCATTCTAGATGTCCATGTGTACATGCACACGTGTATCGATCGTTACATACGTGTATAATTGTATGTAGGTATGTATATCCCTTGTCTCTATATCTTACTGAGGTTAACGTAAGATGAAAGAAAACGTGTAAGAGAAACAAACTTTCCAACTGTTTATGCTTGGCAGCCTATAAAAATACACATGATGGCTTTCAAGCGTGTGCTTTCTAAAGTTTCTTTGAATATGTTTTCATCTTCATGTTCCATGGCAAAGAAGACGAATTTCTGCATATTCAAAAATCCCTTTAGTTTGACAGGTAAGTTTCTACATGGTTTAGATGAACTCAGTGACGAAGCCAGGATTTAACGCATGGGTTGGCCGAAAATCAAATTACAGTATTTAAGTTCTAATTTTTTTTATTTTAAACGTATGTCTCGTACACAAGAACGCTACTCAATACTGAAAATAAGTGAGAAAAAAAGTAACAGTAAGTTTATAAACAAAAAATCAATATTATTCGTTCATTTTCAAACAAATTATTATTTTAAGTGCAAGTAAAACTTTTAAGTCAATAAACCAAAAATGAATGATAAAAGGTGTTACTCATTCTTAAAAATTAATTAAAGATGAAAGAATAAAACACTTACACTAATTTGTAGTGTTTTAGATATATTGATGCCTTTACAGTTTATATAAATGGAAATATCTAAAAATATTTTATATAATAAGCATTTGAAATTTTTAGTTAATGGAAAGGTAATAATTATAACAGTGTGAGTGTATGATATACACGAAAGACAGTTTGTCCAAGCCCTTATCTCAACAATAGATTAGCTTGTTATTGGCTTTTGAATTTGGGTGGGCCAAATAATCATTTAGCATATCAATTTACATGTAGCAATAGTAGTAGAATCAATAGTTACTAAAATAACTTTTGGGTGGGCCTTTGCCAACCCAAAGAAATACCTCCGTCCCTGGATGAACTCACTAATTTCTAAGTTTAGTATTATATTTTAGTTATTAATTCTTTTAGAAAATTTGGTTATTACAGGTAGAGACAACAAACAAGCTACGAGTAGGTTTGTGGATCAGGAGACGGATGTTAGCCAAGAGTATCACCAGGAATTTAGGACCAATTCTTACATGGAGATTTCCAACAAAGTACAAAACCTCATTTGCTTGGATAATGAATAATCTATACCCTCTTCGTCCATTCGTGATCATTACATTCATAAATGTGACATACTACTCGAACCACAAAACAATGAAACCATGGCTAACCTAGCCAAGACCTTTGATATTCACTTCCTAATCCTTGATTTTCTCGGCGCTGGCTTACAAGCATGGAAGCTAAATGAAAAACTACTTCACTCCGTCCATCAAGCAAATGTAAATCAACATAGAATCAAACGTGTCATTAAGACTGCCGAAAGGGTTTCAAAAAGCGATCAACGAGCAACAACATACAACGAATTGACCTTCTATTCATTATTGTCAAACCCTCTCATGGATTTCAGCCCGGAGACGTTCCAAAACTTGCACAACCACCTTAGCCTTTTGCTAAAGAGATTAACCACTATTCACACAAGGATAAAAAGAAAGCGGAAACGTATCATATTTATGAAAAACACCATGGGTTGTGCTCTTGTAGCTTCATATACTGTGTTAGCCATTGCACTCGTAGATCTAGCTTTTCATGGATTGGTTGGAATTGTAGCATCTCCGGCGTTAATCACTTGTTTATTTGGTTTAACCAAGAAGGCTAACAAAGCCATCAAACGTCTCAAGACGGACGAGCTTAAGAGGGTTAGCATGTTATTAGATGTGGCTTCAAAAGGGATATATACATTGATCAAAGACTTTGATACAATAGCTTCACTTACAAGCAGATTACACAATGAAGTTGAATTTGGGAGGATAGTGGCTCGTAATTGTGTAGGAAAGCGAAAGCATGATGTGTCGGAGGGAGTAATGAGAGACTTTAGGGTTCATGACGGTCGCTTCACGGAACAAGTAGAATGTTATATCTAGTCTTATATTTTCGCCTAAGTCATGTCTAGGGATTAAGAGTCGAGTAGCGTAAGAGCTAAGAATAAAGGTCGGTTGGCAATGTCTAAGCCCAACCCGACCCGTAGGACTTGTATAGTCGGTTCCCCCTCATCTCTATAAAAGTAGGTGAGGGGGAACGAACCAAACACGTAATTCTTTCAATAACTAATCAAGATTCGATTAGGGATATTACCTTGTGGGGCGTCGCTTTTCTTTTCTGTCGATTGCTGTGTGTGTTCTTCGATCGATATTCCGCATCTAGATAACCAGGATTGTAGGGATTAAACCCTACAAGTGGTATCAGAGCTCAGGTTAGCGAGGTCGGTGGTTACTAGGAATCGATCGTTGGGTGTTCTTGTTGATCGGGTTAGATTAATAAGGTTTGAGCAACAGGACAATCGATTTTAAAGGGTTCTTATTCTTCAAATCGCCAAGTTCAGTGGGTGGTTTTTTTTTCTCTTGTTTCTGTCGCAGGAGTGAGGAAAAAGAAGACGGTGGTGTTTGTTTTGTTTTGTTTAGCAAAATTCAAACACAGGACTTGTAACTACAAAGGAATTGGGCCAGAGTAATTTGGGCCTAAGGTTTTAATATAAGCCTATTTTAATTTGGACTCTATTAGGGTCAGATTCATATAGGTTTATTATATTCATTTTTTGTTTTGTTTTTATAAAACAAAAAGGTTAATACTTTGTAGGGTTTTGACACAAGGGGACTTTGTAATTCGTGATTGTGAGGTTTAACGTATCACAAGGTTTAGCGAGTTATCGAAGGGGCTTTGTCGGTTTGTGATTGTGAGGGTTTATCACAAGGTTTAGCAAATCAACAAAGGGATTAAAGAATGACGGGAGCCAAGTTTGACATCGAAAAATTCGATGGAGCTGGTGATTTCGGGTTATGGAGAATCAAGATGTGTGCTTTATTAATCCAGAACGGATGTGAAGCAGCTCTGGAGGTTTTACCCGCGAATATGGAAGCTGAAGAGAAATCTAAGCTTGACAAGAAAGCTCACAGTGCCATGATTTTGTGTTTAGGTAACAAGGTCCTGAGAGAGGTTACCGGAGAGACGACTGCAGCGGGGGTTTGGTCAAAGCTCGAGTCTTTATATATGATTAAGTCATTGGCCAACAAGTTGTACCTAAAGAAGAAATTGTATACATTCTACATGCCGACTGGACGAAAGATTTCCGAGCATATAGATGAGTTCAACAAAATTGTTCTTGATTTAGAAAATATTGAGGTAAAATTCGAAGATGAAGATCTTGCTTTATTGTTACTCACATATTTACCAGCATCATACGAACACTATGTGGATACCTTGCTTTATGGACGGGAAGATTTGACTTTGGAGGACGTGATGGCCACACTAAATTCAAAGGAAATCAAAGAAAGGTTCAAGGCGAAGGGGGATGATGGTGAAGGGTTATATGTGAGGGGAAGAACTGATCGCAGGAATTCGCATCAGTCAAAGGGAAAGTCAAGATCGAAGTCTCGAGGTGGAAGACTCAAATGCTTTATTTGTCAATCTGAGGAGCACTTGAGAAGAGACTGTCCGAAGAACAATCGCAAGAAGTCAAAAGGTTACGTCAAGAAAGATGATCAACCAAGCTCCAGTGGTTCGATTTACCACGATTCTAAGGTGATGATGGTGATGAGTGCAGAAAGACTGCAAGATTGGATCATGGATTCAGGAGGTTCATATCACATGTCACCCAGGTTAGATGTATTTTTTGATTTTCTGGAATGCGATGGGGGCAGCGTACTGTTGGGAGACAACAGGGAGTGCAAGATCAGCGGTATTGGCAAGGTAAAGGTACAACTGAAAGATGGGTCAAGTTTTGCGTTACACAATGTCAAGTATATTCCTGAATTGAAAAGAAACTTGATATCGCTGGGAACTCTTGAAAAAGAGGGATATACCGTAAAATTGTAGTCGGGCAAAGTCAAGGTGATTAATGGTTCTAGGGTTATTATATCTGGAACCAGAAGGGAGAACTGTGCGTACTCTTTGGATGGCCATGCAGTGGCCGGTGAGCTTAATGCTAGTGTTGAAGAAAAAGACAGTCTTGTGCAAGTTTGGCATAAAAGACTGGGACATATCAGTGAGGCGGGACTACAAGTGCTAGAAAAGCGGGGTTTGTTTGGCAAGAAGAGTCTAGGTAAGCTTGATTTTTGTGAGAATTATGTTCTGGGAAAGTCACATCAAGTCTGTTTCGGTGTAGGAAGGCACACTACTCAAGGAGTGATAGACTATGTTCATTCAGACTTATGGGGTACGTCTTAGGTGGAATCATTGGGAGGTAAGAGGTATTTCTTATCTATAGTTGATGATTATTCCAGGAGGGTATGGGTTTATGTTCTCAGGTTCAAACACGAAGCATTTGAGAAGTTCAAAGAGTGGAAGCAGTTAGTAGAGAATCAGACTGGGAGGACGGTTAAGAAGCTTAGGACGGATAATGGTCTTGAGTTCTGTAACTGGGAGTTTAATCACCTATGCACTGAGAGTGGGATTGCTAGACATTTTACGGTTGCCGGGACGCCGCAACAGAATGGGTTAGTAGAACGGATGAACAGAACTCTCATGGAAAAGGTACGCTGTTTATTAATACAGTCTGGATTGCCCAAGACCTTATGGGCGGAAGCGACATGTACGACCACATATCTTATAAATAGGTCACCATCGACAGCGATTGAGAAGAAGACACCTATGGAGATGTGGTCGGGACATCCTAGTGATTATGGGATGTTGAGAGTTTTCGGCTGTGTCGCTGATAGTTGTGAAAACACCCATCCTTTTACCACTTAATTCTGGCTAAAACAAGACCAAAACACGTATTTAATATCATTTGTTTGGAATTATGCGTGGTTTTTGTGTTTATTGTGTTTTCAGAGTCAACCGGATGAATAATGAAGAAAACATGGGATTGCACGGGTTTTATCAAGGAAAAAGACTCAAGACGAAGTCTATTGTCCAAGAGATGCAAAAGATTTGAAGTCATTGTGCCTATTTGAAGATTTATCGAAGAATAGAGCCAAAGATGGAAGATTCATATATGTCGAAGAACTCGAGTCTATTAAATAAAAGATTATAAGACGAGTTGGAATTATTCACCGACACTTCTCAAATCCAAGTCGGAAACGTTTATTTAAAGATGCGTGAAGACTTAAGAAGAAAGAAGAAAAAGAAGCCCAAATCAAAGCCCAATCAAAAGCCCATCACCACCATACACACGCCTATATAAAGCCCTTACTTCACAAATTTTCACACACTTAGTCCTTTAGGTAGTTTCTAGTTTTAGAGAGAGAAAGTTCTAAACTTTCTCTCACTACTTTTCATCTTTTTCTCTTTCAAGATCAACATTTGTATTACTTTTTCATTAATCAAGTTCAAGTTTTAATCTTTAATCTCATCCTTCCTTTCTTTTACTTTTATTGATTTTGGTACAAATATCGTATGATCCGTGTTGTTCATCTATGATTTGTGCTTAAAAAGTTGTTAATTTTTTATGTTTCCCTAAATTTATACATAAATAAGCTTTGAGATCCTTATTCTTATTGGCTTATTTGTTGTTTTGCTTATTTACTTTTTAAAGTTTTTATAAAAAAGTTCATTTCTTTATTGAGTAGATTAATGAGTTTGCTTATTACAAGTTAGAAAAGTTGTTTTTATTGCTTATTTGATCAGCTTATTGTTAGATTCGAGTTTGTTTTGGGGAGTTAGCTTATTTCAATAGCTCATTTCCTTTGTTTTTCACTCGGCTTGCACCATTTTCGGAAAGGGCAAACCCCTTTCCGATTGCTTATTCCGACCAACAGCTTCCAACCCTTTCCGATTGAGTCCAATCGGAAAAGGGTTTTGTTTTCCGATTGGTTCCATTTTGAACATTCCGACGGTGAGCATTTCTAGTATTCCGATTGTTGTTTGTGTCCCACATTCCGATTGTGTGTTCTTAACGTATATTCCGATTGTGACCTACTTCTCATGTATTCCGATTGACTTCATATTTACTACATTCCGATTGTTAGCTTTTCGTTTCATTCCGATCACCCCCAATCGGAATACATTCTGATTGGTGCACTTTCTCCCCTTATTCCGATTTAGCCTATTTGCTTTGTTACGATCTTACTTTCTTTTAGTCTTTTCAAACTAAGTTTTTATTTTTCACAAAGTTTTCCAAGTGTTAGTTTTTATGAAGTGTTCATTTATTTTCCTCGCATAATCTTTAAAAGTTTTCAAACATTTATTTTTTTAAACTCGTTTCTTACTTTAATCTTTCAAGTCTTTAATTTTACTCTTCGACACTTAATTTCTTGTCATTAGTTTAAAATAGATAAACAAACCAACCACCTTTTTGTTAACCAAGAACAAATCATTCCACTTAAGACCGAGATCAATTCGAGAGGATATCGAGAGAACTTTAATTGAACCCATAGAAAAAGCATGTATCAAATGGCGCCGCTGCCGGCTCTTCTCGTTAAGATCAAAAGTTTTTGTGAGAACTTGGATTTTGGGATCCGTTCCCCGTGAACGTTACTTTTTCATCAAAAATTTTAAAAAATCCAAAAAAATTAAAAAACATAAAAACCAAAAATATTTTTGCTTTGTTTTTCTTTGTTCGTTCTTTTGCAGGTGTATGCGCACTCGATCCACGTCATATCAAGAGCCCGAGCCTCTCGATCACTTAGACATGGCCGGTGTACCACCTCCAAACAATAATAACAACAACAACCCGCCTTTCAACAACATGAACAATAACAACAACAATGAGCCTCTTCCGGATAATCGCCCGATGATTGAATTGCTGCAAGCTCATGTAGATGGCAACACGGACCCAATTGTCATACCTCCAATTGCCGCCAAAAACTTTGAGCTAAAATCAGGTTTTATCCAGATGGTCTCCGCTCAACCATTCTTGGGACGAACCATTGATGATCCACACGACCATATCAAGAGATTCTTGCAACTCACCAACACGGTCAAGTTCAATGGTGTTCCACAAGAGGTTATAAGGTTACAACTTTTTCCCTTTTTTTTAGAGGGAAAAGCCCGACATTGGCTTGCTAAGGAACCGCCACAGAGTATTCTCTCGTGGACGGATTTGGAAACAAAGTTTATCAATTACTTTTTTCCACCCTCTCGTACTACCGCTTTGCGGAATGAAATCATAAATTTTGAACAAAAGTACGATGAATCATTCAGTGAATCTTGGGATCGTTTTAAAGATCTATTAAGAAAATGCCCACAGCATGGTTTTACCAAAGTACATCAAATTAATACTTTTTACAATGGTTTAAGCATGAGTGACCAAGATTCACTGAACAGTGCCTCGGGGGGTAATCTATTGGCTAAGAATTCCAATGCTGCTTGGGACATCATTGAGAATAAATCTCGTGTGCAAACCAAGAGTGTTAGGACCAATGTTGCTAGTGCTAGCACTAATGACAGCGACAAGCGATTGGACAAAATCACTACGCTTCTTGAATCGCTTGTCACCCACACCGTCAGCAACAACAACAGCAACAACGCCAAAAACGCTCAAGTGAACGCTGTCAGCCAACCTTGTGAAATATGCGGTGGTCCTCATTCTTACACAACTTGTACCGCCACCCAAGACTACCCTGCTGAGAATGTTAATGCAGCATATGGCACCTATACTCAACCTGCTTATCAAGCAAAACCTCAAGGTGACCGCAACTTGCTTAGCTACCGTTCCAACAACTATCTCTCACCACCTGGTTTTAACCCTAACAACCAAAACCAACAACAAAACCTCAACCGCCCTCCTCAACAACAACAAACTCGTACACCATACATCCCTCCTCACAAGCAGCAACAACCACCTCAACGAAACACCCAAGTTTACCAGCAACCTGCTTATCAACCACCCGCATACACTGCTCCTTCCAACCAAACCCCCGCATCGCATCAAGACATTGGAACCTACATGAGGACTAACGATGTGATCGTGGATAATCTCCAACAGGAAGTGCGCAACTTGAAAGCAGATCTGATGAAACAAGAGAATGATCTAAGAGCTGATATGAAGAACACTATGGATAGTCAAACGAATGACTTGAGGAACATGATGGCTAGTTTCTTCCACGGTAATCAACCCTCTTCTTCGGGTACTCTTCCGAGTAACACCGTTGCGAACCCAAGAGGGGAGATGAAAGCAATCACCACTCGAAGTGGTAAAGGTACCAAGGAACCCGAGCTTCCTATACCTCCACCGGTGGTTGTGACTAAGGAGAACGAGTCACCTGCTCCTATTCCTCATCCTTCTCTTTCCCCAATTTCTCCACCTCTTCCTTCCACCCCTCCTTCACCCAAGGATGTGAGTGATCCTATTCTACCAAAGCCTTCCTCTTCTTCCAATATACCTTATCCATCTAGGTTGAGGAAAGAGAAGCTCAAAAGCAAGGACGATATTCAGGTTTCGAACTTCCTTAAAATGTTCAAACAATTGAATTTCAATATCTCCTTCGCTGAGGCTCTCGCTCACATGCCTAAATATGCGAAAATGTTTAAAGATCTTCTGAGCGACAAGGAAAAGCTCCTCGATATTGCCAACACCCAACTTAATGAGAACTGCTCTGCAGTGCTCTTAAGGAAATTGCCAACCAAGCTTGGTGATCCGGGTCGTTTTCTTATCCCTTGCAATTTCCCGGGAGTAGAGAATTGCATGGCCCTAGCCGATCTAGGTGCCAGTATTAATCTCATGCCTCTAAGTGTTTGGAAGCAATTATCTCTCCTAGAGCTAGTCCCCACCAAAATGACTTTGGAATTAGCTAACCGTACGGTTGCTTATCCAGTGGGGATAGCCGAAGACGTCATTGTAGGAGTCGACAAATTCACCTTCCCTGCTGATTTTGTTGTCGTCGACTACGAGATGGACCCACGTGTGCCACTAATTGTTGGACGTCCATTCTTGCGGACCGGTCACACTCTTATTGATGTTGAAGCCGGTGAGCTTATCATGAGAGTGGGTGACGATAAAGTAGTCTTCAACATGGGAAAGTTGTCTAAATAGCCTTATTCACATGAGAGTGTTAATTGTATTGACGTTCTTGATGAGGCTTGTGAAGAACACTTTAATGATGCTTGCAAAAGTATTCCTACCTCTCTTCCCAATGTTGAGACCGTGTCCTCTATTGATTCATCGTTGTCTCTATTTGGAGATAGTGATTTATTTTGGAACAATCTTGAAGACACCATGGGAGATGTGAATTTAGCCACTAATGATTCTCCTAACGATGGGGATGAAAACATGAATTTCTTTGACAATCTTCTCACCGAAGACAATCCTTCTTCTCCATCTCCCACGGTCATTGCTATCGATACTCCGACTTCGAATACGCCTCCCGTCGAAAATCCTCCGGATTTAGAGCTTAAGGAGTTGCCGCCCCATCTTGAGTATGTATTCCTTGATGAAGAGAAGAAGTCGCCAGTTATCATTGCTAAGGATTTGAAGGATGATGAGAAAGCCCGACTTGTCGCTGTGTTGAAAGATCATAAGAAGGCTATTGCTTGGAAAATTTCGGATATTCGTGAAATTGATCCTCACTTCTGCACACACAAAATTCTCATGGAGGACGACTTTAAGCCCACTATTCAAAGCCAACGAAGGGTGAATCCAAAAATCCATGAAGTCATCAAAACAAAGGTTATCAAACTTCTTGATGCGGGTATGATTTACCCTATTTTGGATTCACCATGGGTTAGTCCAATCCATTGTGTGCCCAAGAAGGGCGGAATAACCGTTGTTCCCAATGAACACAACGAGTTAATTTCCACTCGTCTCGTTACTGGGTGGAGAGTTTGTATAGACTACCGCAAACTCAATGATGCCACGAGAAAGGATCATTTCCCTCTACCTTTTATGGACCAAATGCTTGAACGATTAGCGGGTAATGAATATTACTGCTTTCTTGATGGTTTCTCGGGTTATTTTCAAATACCCATCGATCCCCAAGATCAAGAAAACACAACATTCACTTGTCCCTATGGCACATTCGCTTACAAAAGAATGCCTTTTGGCTTATGTAATGCGCCCGGGACTTTCTAAAGGTGCATGTTAGCTATCTTCCATGACATGGTTGAACAAACCATGGAAGTCTTCATGGATGATTTCTCAGTCTTCGGGGATTCTTTCTCTTCCTGCCTTGCCAATTTGGAACGTATGCTCAAGCGGTGCGAAGACACTCGCCTAGTTCTGAATTGGGAAAAATGCCATTTTATGGTAAAAGAAGGCGTCGTGCTTGGACATAAGATCTCGAAAGCCGGTCTTGAAGTAGACCGTGCTAAAGTCGATATTATCGCAAAGTTTCCTCCACCTTCAACCGTGAAGGGTGTGAGAAGTTTCCTGGGTCATGCGGGCTTCTACCGTCGATTCATCAAAGATTTTTCTCAAATCGCTCGCCCGATGACCCACCTCTTGGAAAAAGATACTCCTTTTATCTTCTCCAACGAGTGTCTTGAAGCCTTCAACTCGCTTAACGATAAGCTAACTAAGGCACCCGTCTTGGTTACCCCTAATTGGGAGCTACCTTTTGAGTTGATGTGCGATGCTAGTGATTTTGCTATTGGAGCGGTTCTTGGACAAAGAGTGAACAAACACTTCCAACCGATCCATTACGCTAGCAAGACAATGACTGGGGCACAATTGCATTACACAACAACAGAAAAAGAGCTTTTAGCTGTTGTCTATGCTTTTGAAAAATTTCGCCCCTATCTTGTCCTTTCCACCACAATCGTTTACACCGATCATTCCGCGCTGAAGTACTTGTTGACAAAGCAAGATTCCAAACCAAGACTTCTTCGCTGGGTTTTGCTGCTCCAGGAATTTAAAATCGAAATTCGCGATAAAAAAGGAGCAGAAAACCTAGCCGCGGATCATCTCAGTAGACTTGAGGATCCTTACCAGGGGGATCATCCGAACAAAGAAATCAATGATTCTTTTCCCCTGGAGACCTTAATGTCTATAAATTCGACTGCTGATGAAACCCCGTGGTTTGCGGACATTGCAAACTATTTGGCGGGTGGAATTCTCGTTGACGGGTTAACATCCCAGCAAAAGAAGAAGTTCTTCAAAGACATAAAGACTTACTTCTGGGATGACCCGTATCTTTTCAAACAATGTGCTGACTTGATTATTCGCCGATGTGTTGATGGACCGGCAGCTTTTGAAATCCTTGATGCTTGCCATAAAGGACCCACCGGTGGTCACTTTGGTCCCAACTACACCGCCAAAAAGTGTTTGATTCGGGATTTTATTGGCCCACCATCTACCGTGATGCTCACGAGATGGTTAAACGATGTGATGCTTGCCAAAAACAAGGCACGATCACACATAAAGACGAGATGCCTCAGAATTTCATTCAAGAATGTGAAATCTTCGATGTTTGGGGTATCGACTTTATGGGGCCATTCCCTTCTTCTAAAGGAAACAAATACATCCTTGTAGCCGTTGACTACGTTTCAAAGTGGGTTGAAGCCAAAGCTTTACCTACTAATGATGCAAGGGTGGTTTGTAACTTTTTGAAATCGCTGTTCGCTCGATTCGGCGTTCCTCGTGCTATTATCAGTGACCGCGGGACTCATTTTTGCAACGATCAATTTGCAAGAGTCATGGCTAAGTATGGTGTCAATCACCGTCTTTCCACCGCTTATCATCCCCAAACCAATGGGCAAGCCGAGATATCCAACCGTGGATTGAAGCGAATTTTGGAGCGTACTGTGGGAGAGCATCGTGCCGCGTGGGCCGATAAGTTAGATGATGCTCTGTGGGCTTTCCGTACTGCTTACAAGACCCCGATCGGTTGTACACCTTATCGTCTTGTGTACGGGAAAGCATGCCACCTTCCCATCGAGCTGGAGCATAAGGCGCACTGGGCCTTAAAGTGGGCTAACTTCGACATCAACAAAGCCGGTGATCATCGCAAGATTCAACTCAACGAGCTCAACGAACTGAGGAATGAAGCTTATGAGAACTCGCTGATCTACAAAGAGAAGACGAAGATCCTTCATGACGCAAAAATCAAGAACCGAGAGTTCCATGTTGGTGATCAAGTCTTACTTTTCAACTCTCGGTTGAAGATCTTCTCTGGCAAGTTGAAGAGCCGCTGGTCTGGTCCATTCACCGTCGCCAACGTCTTCCCGTATGGGACCATTGAGCTTTCTCAGCCAAATGGGCCCAATTTCAAAGTGAATGGCCAGCGTCTGAAGTTGTACTTTGGTGAGGACATCTCTGAGGAGGTGATTCCATCCCTCACCACGTTCCCCATGAACTGAATTTGGGTCGAGTCAGGCTCGTGACTCGGTTATCAAAAACAAGCGCTCCTCGGGAGGCAGCCCGAGTTTCTATCCTTTTATGTTTTAACCTCCTAAGTGTAGGGGGACCTACATAGGTGTTTGTATTTGTGTGGTGATGTGATTACAGGGATAAGTGCACTCTTGGAAACTTTGAAGAACCGTGCTCCCGTGTTATCCGAAATCCAGTTCTATCTCTCAACTATCGTGATTCAATTTTCTTCATTGTCACATTTGAAATTGATCACTTTAGTCGTCTCTTCCTTAACTCGAGTTAACCAACGTGCACAATGTCATAAGTGTAGGGGAAACTTTTCCCACATGCTTAAACATTGAGGACAATGTTTATCTTAAGTGTAGGGGGGACTTCTATCGAAGTTTTAAGTGGACTTTTCCATGAAAATGCCTTCATTTAACCGGAAAATCATATTTTTCAACATTTTTCAAATTTTTTATTAACTTTGGCCATTTAGTTGTAACTTTTAAATTTTTATCGTTGCTTTCATATGTATATATCCCGCAATAAAGTCAAAAATATTAATAAGTGGTGTAGCTAGTTTAGAAATCTTTGACATATTAGGCCCGTTGCGTTTATTTTGACTCGACCCGAATAGACTTATTCAAGTTTATTCTAGCTAGTATCCTTAACCATATAGACCTTAATTGGTTTATTAGGCTAAGTGTCCACGAGTCTCATTACTTGAGATTTTAAATTGTGGAGGACGAGAAATGATAGAGTCAATTATAAGTCGGTATTCTTGCACAAACTCACTTGGTGTAATTATTTGCCTATTCTCCCATCACTTGCTAATAATTTATCTGCAATAAGTAAGGTCGTACGATTTGAAAAGTTACTTAGCTTCTAGCCCAAGATCGTTTAAAAGTTGCTCGGTAATGACGAGAGTTCATAGCCAAGGCATAACTTATGAAGCGGGGCGCGAAGATTGGCGAGTCCGAAAAGGCCCTAACAAGGCATGAGGATTCAATTTTATTGAAGATCCAAAGTGATGTGAAAAGCATTATTCCTAAAGTCAATATGAAGGATCAAGACTCACGACGAAAAGCAATCAACTCCCATAAGATCATGGAGAAGTCTATCCGAAAAGACCCTAACAAGGTATGAGGATAAATAGATCCAAGTCCGAAAAGGAGGAGGATCGTTGTATCTCAAAATCCCAATTAGAGATTGAAGAAATAATCATGAAGTCGTGGTCAACAAAGTTGGAGTACCCCTCAAAAGTCTCCAAGTGAAGAAACTCTATTACGATGAGAAGACCATTATCTCAAGAACGTCTCTCAAGATATGAAGAGTGAAGTACATGCCAAATATCGGCCCGAGAAAGGTCTCAAATCGCGAACCAAGTTATGCCAAGATATGAACTTTTTGATATCCCGAGAAGCAGTTTTAAGAGATTTTGTCCTTTAGCTAACTATTGATCAAATCGTCCTACTTTGCTTTCAGCCTAATTAACTATCGAAATAAGTCCAAAAATGCATCTTCATGATCATTCTAAGACAAGAATAAAATATAAGAGATACACCTAGGAATAAGGGAGTCTAAGCATTTAATTAAGCCATGTGTGTAAGTGTTTGAATTGCTAACTTATAATAACAATGATCTCGTTTTTAAGCTTAGTTTGGGGAACGTGAAACTTGAGGGTGATAAATCTTCGCAGCACCGAAGCCCTAATGTAAGTCCTCGATCTCTTTGCAAGTTATTTCCATCCTTCTGTTTATTCTAAAAGTTTTAATTTCTCTTAGTATTTTCATTTTTGTTTAGTAGTATATTAATAAGGCCAAGGTTGATTGATTATGAGGAAAATGTAAAAATTGCTTTATCACTAAGCATTGCATGAGGGCATGGCAATGGTTAAGTGTAGGGGATTTGATAGGTGTGAAAACACCCATCCTTTTACCACTTAATTCTGGCTAAAACAAGACCAAAACACGTATGTAATATCATTTGTTTGGAATTATGCGTGGTTTTTGTGTTTATTGTGTTTTCAGAGTCAACCGGATGAATAATGAAGAAAACATGGGATTGCACGGGTTTTATCAAGGAAAAAGACTCAAGACGAAGTCTATTGTCCAAGAGATGCAAAAGATTTGAAGTCATTGTGCCTATTTGAAGATTTATTGAAGAATAGAGCCAAAGATGGAAGATTCATATATGTCGAAGAACTCGAGTCTATTAAATAAAAGATTATAAGACGAGTTGGAATTATTCACCGACACTTCTCAAATCCAAGTCGGAAACGTTTATTTAAAGATGCGTGAAGACTTAAGAAGAAAGAAGAAAAAGAAGCCCAAATCAAAGCCCAATCAAAAGCCCATCACCACCATACACACGCCTATATAAAGCCCTTACTTCACAAATTTTCACACACTTAGTCTTTTAGGTAGTTTCTAGTTTTAGAGAGAGAAAGTTCTAAACTTTCTCTCACTACTTTTCATCTTTTTCTCTTTCAAGATCAACATTTGTATTACTTTTTCATTAATCAAGTTCAAGTTTTAATCTTTAATCTCATCCTTCCTTTCTTTTACTTTTATTGATTTTGGTACAAATCTCGTATGATCCGTGTTGTTCATCTATGATTTGTGCTTAAAAAGTTGTTAATTTTTTATGTTTCCCTAAATTTATACATAAATAAGCTTTGAGATCCTTATTCTTATTGGCTTATTTGTTGTTTTGCTTATTTACTTTTTAAAGTTTTTATAAAAAAGTTCATTTCTTTATTGAGTAGATTAATGAGTTTGCTTATTACAAGTTAGAAAAGTTGTTTTTATTGCTTATTTGATCAGCTTATTGTTAGATTCGAGTTTGTTTTGGGGAGTTAGCTTATTTCAATAGCTCATTTCCTTTGTTTTTCACTCGGCTTGCACCATTTTCGGAAAGGGCAAACCCCTTTCCGATTGCTTATTCCGACCAACAGCTTCCAACCCTTTCCGATTGAGTCCAATCGGAAAAGGGTTTTGTTTTCCGATTGGTTCCATTTTGAACATTCTGACGGTGAGCATTTCTAGTATTCCGATTGTTGTTTGTGTCCCACATTCCGATTCTGTGTTCTTAACGTATATTCCGATTGTGACCTACTTCTCATGTATTCCGATTGACTTCATATTTACTACATTCCGATTGTTAGCTTTTCGTTTCATTCCGATCACCCCCAATCGGAATACATTCCGATTGGTGCACTTTCTCCCCTTATTCCGATTTAGCCTATTTGCTTTGTTACGATCTTACTTTCTTTTAGTCTTTTCAAACTAAGTTTTTATTTTTCACAAAGTTTTCCAAGTGTTAGTTTTTATGAAGTGTTCATTTATTTTCCTCGCATAATCTTTAAAAGTTTTCAAACATTTATTTTTTTAAACTCGTTTCTTACTTTAATCTTTCAAGTCTTTAATTTTACTCTTCGACACTTAATTTCTTGTCATTAGTTTAAAATAGATAAACAAACCAATCACCTTTTTGTTAACCAAGAACAAATCATTCCACTTAAGACCGAGATCAATTCGAGAGGATATCGAGAGAACTTTAATTGAACCCATAGAAAAAGCATGTATCAGTCGCATATTCACACGTTAAACAAGGTAAGCTCAAGCCGAGAGCTGCAAAATGCGTTCTTTTGGGGTATCCTGAAGGTGTGAAGGGGTACAGACTATATAGGCTTGATAATGAATCGCCTAAAATAGTCACAAGCAGGAACGTAGTCTTCAATGAAAGTGTCATGTACAAAGACACGTTGAAGGATTCTGGTGCAGGAAAAGATAAGTCTGTTGAGGAATTACATGTTGAGGTGGAACTGCAGAGGTTAAATAATCATACGCCTAAGGAAGACCATCCAGGTCAGGAAGATCAAACAGGTCAGGAAGATCAGACAGATCAAGAAGACCAGACAGATCAGGAAGATGGCTATGATAAAGATGCGGGGGTTCAAGAAATTGATCATCCACCGGATCTCACAGATTATCTATTGGTTCGGGATAGAGAGCCAAGGACAAAAACGAAACCGACAAGGTTTCGGGATGAGAGTAATATGGTTGCTTACGCGTTTGCTGCAGCAGAGGAAGAAGATACTCATGAACCATTGACATACCAGGAAGTAGTTTCTTGTGAAGACAATTCTAAGTGGAAAGCTGCTATGAAAGAAGAGATGGATTCTCTGAAGAAGAACAAGACCTGGGTGTTAGTAGATCATCCAGCTGGGCAAAAGCTGGTGAGCTGCAAATGGCTGTACAAAATAAAGGAAGGGATTGAAGGTGTTCAAAAGCCTAGGTACAAGGCAAGGTTGGTGGCTCGTGGATTCACACAAAGAGCAGGTATTGATTACAATGAAGTATTTTCGCCGGTAGTTCGACACACATCTATTCGGGTTATACTTGCATTGACTGCGTGTAAAGATTATGAGCTGGAGCAGCTTGATGTAAAAACGACGTTTTTACATGGGAATCTTGAAGAAGTGATCTACATGAGGCAACCACCAGGATTTGAACAAGGTAACAAGGTATGTTTGTTAAAGAAATCTCTTTATGGTTTGAAGCAGTCGCCTAGGAAATGGTACAAGAGGTTCGATGAGTATATGCTGAGCAATGGGTTTAAGCATAGCAGTTACGACAGCTGCGTATATTATAGGAGTTATGCACCA
The DNA here is from genome assembly GCA_025667525.1 of Glebionis coronaria. Classification (NCBI taxonomy): domain Eukaryota; kingdom Viridiplantae; phylum Streptophyta; class Magnoliopsida; order Asterales; family Asteraceae; genus Glebionis; species Glebionis coronaria. The sequence goes on along the minus strand of CM046879.1, from coordinate 317,826,982 downwards.
GGGGAGTATATCTATCTACTGTTATATGTAGACGATATGCTGATTGCTTGTAAAAGCAAGGCTGAGATCGCGGCTACCAAGTCTTTGCTTAAAAGGGAGTTCGACATGAAAGAGCTCGGGGAAGCAAAGAAGATTCTTGGTATGGAGATCGTCAGGGATCGGAGTCGCAAGATTCTGAGGGTGTCACAATCCGGGTACGTTTCTAAAGTTTTAAACAGGTTTAGAATAAACAATGGGAAATTGGTAGAGATTCCATTGGGTGGGCACTTCAAGCTATCGTTGAAGGATTGCCCGGTTAGGGATTGTGATGTTGAAAGAATGAGTATGGTGCCGTATGCAAATGCGGTTGTGAGCTTAATGTACTTGATGGTGTGCACGAGGCCAGACATAGCGTATGTAGTAAGTGTAGTTAGTAGATATTTGGCGAATCCGGGTAAACTCCATTGGCAAGCAGTGAAGTGGATTATGAAATATTTGCAGGGCACTATAAACGTGGGTTTGGTGTATGGGGAAAATCGTGGCAACCATGTAGACGTAACAGGTTTTTGTTGATTCAGACTACAATAAGGATCCGGATAAGGGTAGGTCTCTCACTAGTTACGCATTTTTAGTACAGGGATGTGTTGTAAGCTGGAAGGCAACGCTACAACACGTGATGGCTCTTTCAACTACAGAGGCAGAGTATATGGCCCTTACGGAGGCTGTGAAGGAAGCTATTTGGCTAAGGGGACTCTTGGAAGAGTTGGGCGTGAAGCTCAACACTGTTGCAGTTAATTGTGATAATCAGGGCGCGATTCACTTATCGCGGAATCATGTTTTTCATGAAAGGACAAAGCACATCAATGTGCGTTATCACTTTATCAGAGAAGTCTTGGAAGCGAAGACGGTTGAAGTTCTGAAGGTGGGTACTGAACACAATGCTGCGGATGCCTTGACGAAGGTGGTACCAGGACGCAAGTTACAACACTACTTAGAGTTGGTGAGTGTTGGGATAGGCTAATATAAGCCTAAGGTGGAAATTGTTATATCTAGTCTTATATTTTCGCCTAAGTCATGTCTAGGGATTAAGAGTCGAGTAGCCTAAGAGCTAAGAATAAAGGTCGGTTGGCAATGTCTAAGCCCAACCCGACCCGTAGGACTTGTATAGTCGGTTCTCCCTCATCTCTATAAATGGAGGTGAGGAGGAACGAACCAAACACGTCATTCTTTCAATAATTAATCAAGATTCGATTAGGGATATTACCTTGTGGGGCGTCGCTTTTCTTTTCTGTCGATTGCTGTGTGTGTTCTTCGATCGATATTCCGCATCTAGATAACCAGGATTGTAGGGATTAAACCCTACATAGAAGAACTTAAAAATCATATATAGTGTTTGCTAAATATTAACAGATCAAGAAGGCTCCTAGTGGAAGAGATTATGCCTTTGTAGTTGTAAAGATTTTTAATATCTTTATGATGGTAGTTGACAATCATTATATATATTTGTGACTATGTTATAATTCATTTGAACAAATTCATAGTAAAACTTATAAATGATCTTGAATCTCAATTCATAAACAACACACACAAATCACCATTTGATGTCAATCAACTAAAAAAATCAAACAACCAAGATTACCCAGCTAATCTGTTATAATCTTATTATCTAATCTTAATAATATTCTATTACAAATAAAAAACATAACAATATTATTTTACCGAGGTTTTGTCCCCTTTACCCCAAAAAAACCCCATAACAATAAAAAAGATCAAGTCTTAAGAGAGAGAATCGTGTGCTTAGATAGGAAGTGAGATTATGGTTTTGAACCCTAAGCCCCAATTAGTCTCGTTTATATAGCCCAACTGAGAATAAAAAATTGACAACTAGTCCTTCAACTTTAACGCTCTAAGTTGCTTTCCAAGAATAACTCACATCAAAATATATATGAAACAACAAATGATACAATGATCTCCTGTAATATTATGTTCCAGAATATGATTAATCTTAACACCGTCCCTTAATCTTATTCTGGAACAAGTCAATAAGCTCAAGTTTAGAACACAAAAATTGTGTTGTTTAATGTCTAACCCTTTTCTTAGAATATATGTAATTTGATCTGAAGTATCTATTTTCTCAGTTTTATATAGGTTAATCTCCAAATATTTAGTTCTTCCATGAAAATGAGGTTAGTAGCAATCTAATTGCTGAGTTGCTGTCACAAAATACTTTAACTATCAACAAATTGTTTCTGTTTAAATCTTCTAGTATTTTGAGAATCAAAATAACTTCTGAAGTAACTAAAGTTAGAGCTCTATACTCATCTTCTGTAGAAGATTTACAAATATTATTTTGCTTCATAGTTTTCCAAGAGACAAGATAACCATTCACAAAAATACAATAACCATTAACTAACGTTCTAGTATCAATACATCTATCAGTCTACATCTGAGTAACCTTTTAAGCCAATATTAGATGCATAATGTTTAAACACATTCAATGATTTACTTAGAGATCCTTTAAAGTAGTTTTCAAGTGACTCCCATAAGGACAGTACACAAACTGACTAAAATACAATATAAGCAATATGATGTCTAGTGGTGGTTAAGTATATTAGCTTCCCAATTAACTTTTGATAATCCGTAACATTCTTAAGTAAAAGGTCGTCATCCTTAGGCTCAATAGACAAAGGAGTATTAGGCTGCATAGAATAAAAAATGGTTTACCAACAAGTAGACCAAATTCATCAATCAATTCAAAACAATACTTTCTTTGCTTCAAGCAAACACCATGATGCATTTCTTTAAAGATTATTACAAAAAGTTTTAAGTTTATAAACTTGAATACCGTCCATGCACTAGTGACCAGAGCACCCAGTCGTAAGTAGTGTAAGTTTGGTAAATCCGAGATCGCTTCAAGAACAACGATTAGTGAATTAAGATTATAATTAAAACAAGTGACAAAGATTGAGGAATTAAGATAGAACGCAAGAATAATAACAAAAACAACTCAGATGAAGGCATATAATCCTAGATATGATTCTATAGACCCTTAATGTTCTTTAGCGTACAATGTTACTACGCGAAGCATTTTAGATAAAAGTTCCAAGTTTGAATATTAATTTTTACAAGGCATATGATTACTAGGTGGAATGGAACCTAGGAGGGAATTAACATTATCTAAGTTTTTAATAGTATAATCATATAATTAATAAGCTAGATTAATTTCTCAAGAAAATCCATACTTTACTCTTAGGTCAAGTCTCAAAACTAGAGTCCTAAGCCCCTGAAGCCGTGGTTCTAACCTTTTCTTGTAAAAAAATAAGAATCGAGGGTATTAATTCTAATCATAGATATGGTCATGATAATTAGTTAAGTACTCAAATACAAGCGGTAATAGTAAAGGAAGGTCTGATGATCAATGTCACTCCCACAAAAAAATATCATATTATAACAGTAACCGAGGGCATGTGACTTCATGAATCATAACACTCAATAATAAAGAACGACATCTAAATGAGTCGTTTTGAAAATTGATCATTTACCATACACGAAAAATAAATTGTTTTATCAAATTTATGATACATCAACTGGTCACAGGAAAATAAATGTTTAAAAATCTCTAAAATCGCCAACTGTTGCTTTGTCTGATTTTAATTTGTGAGATGCTATGTGTGATGAAGATAATGCATTGATTAGAAATAGTACTTGGTTTCTTGTTCCAAAACCACCTAATGCAAATGTGGTTAGGTCAATGTGGTTGTTTCGACACAAATATGACGCTGATGGTTCATTGAGTATGTATAAGGGTCGTCTTGTTGCTAATGGACGTAGCCATCAGTATGGTGTTGATTGTGATGATACATTTAGCCCGATTGTTAAACCAGCCATTATTCGTACTGTTCTTAGTCTTGTGTTATCTCGAATTCATAACCTTGATGTTAAGATCACATTTTTAATGAGGATCTTTCTGAGACTGTTTGGTAAAAACTAGAAGGGGGAGAGGGGGGGGGGGGGGGGTTGGATAGTTTCTTAAAATTTACTTGTCAAAAGATGGTTTTTAAAAATCCTTTTCAAAAACTTAGACTTAAGAGATTATGTGAAACCTTCTTATACACAATATGAACAAGGTATAGTGCAACTAAACTAATAATCAGAAGTATAAAGAATAATGAATGTAAAGAGATAAGGGAAAGAAATATCAAACCAAACACCAAGGATTTATAGTGGTTCGGCAGCGAAGATCACTCCTCGAGTACTCCTTACTCGAGAGTTCACTAATCAACAAGCTCTTTAAGGTGGAGAAACCGTACACAACTTTGCTTATCCAATTTCCGACTCTAAGCTAAAAGTCGAGCCCTAATCTTAGCTAGGACCAATCTACACTAGTATACTTTAAGGACCAAGTATAAACCTTAGTACATACACAACTTCCAAATACACACAACTACTTGGATCTTCACAACTATGACACAACAATGACACAACAATGACTAAATAAGATTTGATCTTCAATGGATCTTTGATGTAGACACAACACTTCAAGGATGAAAGTGTTCTTCTCTTCGCACTTGAAGAGGAAGAGATGAGAGAAGAAAGATTCACTTATAAACAAGTATTAATCAACCAAAAAGACCAAGGATTTGAGTTATTTTAGAAGTATGAAAGAATCTGGAATTATATGTGTGTGACAAATCTAACATTTTCAGGTAGTGAAATATTTTCTCGTATAATATTTTGAAACTTATTTTTGTGTTGGTTGACGAACTCACAATTTACGGATTTAAATTTGGGCTTACGTGCATAATTTGGCGTCTTTTACGACTAAACCGGAAACCTTAGGATTACGTATTTACGTTTTTAACTCCGTTTTTGATGAGACAATTTTTATTGGATTCGTTTTGTGACGGTGATTCATAATTTATAAAAACGATTTTCGTAAAACGACCCGAAGGCACGCAAATCGAGAAAACTAGAATCGAGAAATACCCGTAAACTAGTGAGATGGGACAAAACACTTTGTCCCACCCCACTAGCAATATGGGACAGCTACACTTGACACCACAACACTAATGTGGCATCAAGTTAGCTAATACTTACACAAGTGTAAGCAAATGCTTACACATTAAGCAACTTTACCACTATTACCACAAAACTAGCAAGTTGTTTCATTCCTACCATTTCTTCCATGCAAACCACTCTAAAATCCTCTCAACTCTCCCTCTCTTGCCGTCCCAAATAAGCCAACAAACACCATCATTGATCTTTTCTAGCCATAAACCACATGTTTACTAGTCCTATTAAGGTGTTCTCTTGAAGCCTTGATAATTTGGTGGCCATATTAACAACTTTGGAGGTGATTTGCTTGTGTCCTAGGGCTGATTTTCCAACTTATGTTCTTGATATTTGATGGTCTTAGAGATACTTGTTGTGTTCATCAAGTTCTTGCCTTCCTAAAACAAGAAATCCACTTGGATTGGTAAAGAAGATCATCCTCTACATTTTTCTCTTAGTATATTGTAAAGAACAAATGTATTTTCTTTCATTTTGTATATGTATATGATGTATATATGATGATAAAAATGTTGTGTGGGGATCAAGTGTTGATAAATATGCTTAAAAATGATGATAACTATAAGAAATGAAGCTAAAATCTTGACTAATTAGTTGGCTGTATAAAAACAGTAGATAACTAAAAGATGAACTGATAAAATTGCATGGTTTGATCTATTTACAGTAAGTAGATGATGTTATACACATGTGAGAGTTGGCCATGCAATGGAATCAAAATAATGAGTGAGATATGATCAAAACAAGTTAGGTGGTGTAATCTGAATGAGCAGTTTTGTAGGGACTGTTAAGGCAACTTAGACTCAAAATGGGCAGTAGCTATAACTAAGTTATATGTAGCACATATTATGAAGAACTTGTCATCCAAAAATGAGCTTCTAAGTCATTGTAGAACTCTAGATATGATAAAAATGGTGAATATGAAGTTAAAAATCAGATTTTGGAAATAATGTTTATTATTATTATTATATAAGCACTCACATTATAATTTATAAAATGTAAAATATAAACCCACTAACTTATAGAACTTATTTATATAAATGTATAAAAGGTTAATTAAATGGGTAAATTAGATAAATGGTGGTAAAAATAATATTTATAAGTAATAAAAATTATAAACTTGATTTTTACGACTTTTTCGGCTATCGCCGTAAAATTAACGTTTTTCGCCAAATAAAACTTAGACGACAAAACCCGTCTAATGTAAAGTTTATAAAAGTCATATACTGATGTATAAGTAACTAATACAAGTAAAAACCGATAAAACCCGAACTATAAGAATTACGGACATTTACGAGCTAACTAAACACACTGGACTAATAATTGGACTTAATAAGATAAATACTTGTAAAAAGAGCTTATTGGGCTTAACCCATTTGGGCCCAACATGAAAAGTATATATACTGATAATATAGGTATAAAATGGGTAAAAACAAGTAAAAGAACTTATAAAAGAATTAATGGACTTAAAATAGGTAAAATCGATAAAACTAGTGAACTAGTAAGACGTTACCAAAACGTAAACACTAAAATGAGTAAACGAGGATTTATAAACCCACTTGATCATCATCATATGTACAAAATCATCATATGTATATTGTTATTTTGATAAAAGTCATTGGACCGAGTCTAAGACCGATTATTATTTATATAGGTTTCCGTGACCGAAGCACGCCCGTAGCCGATAATCCGCCTTTCATTAACAACGTGAGTTCATAGCCTCGCACTCTTTTAAATGTTTTATAAAATGATTTGTAAACCCGCGAGGGAGATAACATGCTAGATTTTTATAAAAATAGAACACAAGTAGTCCCGATTGTATGCTAAATGATATGGACCCGAATGATGCTATGACCCTATATTCGAGACTAAAAGGATTATTAGTAGTTAGGTTATGTCACTTAAAGTCCCATTAGCATGAATTGTGAACTACCGGGATTTGGTAGACGCTTATGCATTTGATAGTACTATTTGGGGACGATCACCCCAGTTCGCGCCTTGACGGTTGATCCCCGTCGTACCACATTGATTGGTAAGCGAATTTATGTATGAGAAGATTCCATAGCGTGATTTTTGTGACGACACGCTAACTTAGATGGGCAAATTGTTTGTCGGGTTCGCGGCCCGCTGTTTTCACAGTAAGGTAACAATGTCATGCGGCTAATAATAATCCTACAACCTAATACAATATAAGACATAAATAATAAACGATAATGACGCTATTACGATGAATATATTACCTATCATGGTAATATAGAGACTACGGTCTCATGGACGATTTCAGATGTATGCTTGATTTATATATTGCCTGACTAGCAATATGTGGACTTACTTCCGATATTATACTTGTGTTCTGATTTTAAATGAATGTAAATGATTGTTTTATATAACGGTTTTCATTAAACTCTATGAATTCACTCGGCATTCGCTGATATGATTTTTGCATGTTTTCTATCTCAGGTGCTTGAAGGTAATCCGGATGGAGATCGACTCTGATGGCCCACACTTAATATTAAAAATGTTCATTCGATCTATGTTTTGTAAACTTAATGACCTGTATAATTTGGGACCTGTTGTACACTTTGAAACTTTTTATCGAATGAATGTTTGTTAAACCTTGTACAACCATTTTTATGTGTTGTCTATGATTGGAGTTATTGTGCTATCCCGTAACACTCTGAAAGACCCTTCCGCTGTACCGATAAGAAAAATGAGAGTGTTACAGTTTGGTACCAGAGCTCTCGTTGTAGAGAACAAAAGATTTTAAAAACGAAGGTTTTGAACAAAACTTTTCAAAATCTTTTGACAATGAACATTTGAGAAAATATTTGAAAAATCTTTTGACTATAACGGTGCCAGAGATCTCCGACGTTACCAACAAGCCCTATTGAGAAGATATATATTTTGATATATATAATTTAATTTATATATATGTATATATCGTGATTTCATTATGTAATTGTTTAACTAGTATGTTATCCTAATACGAGATAAATATATATAAATGCAGATTGTCATGGCTGACCCTAATATTCCTGTAGAAAACCATGCTATTCCCGAACCTAATTTAGAAGATGATCCTTATTTAGACTTAGTAGATTTTGATATTGATGATGAGGAGGAACCATTTGAGGATCCCGAGCCCGAGTTAGGACTAGGAGATCAGATTGCCCCTCAGGTTGACTTAGTAGAGAATGAGATTGAGAATGTGGGTAATGAGAATGTGGATATTGAGAATGTGGGTAATGAGAATGTGGAGATTGAGAATGTGGATATTGAGGACGTGGATATTGAGAATGCTGATATTGAGAACGATGATGAGATTGGGATAGATGATTTAGATGACGAGATTGACGACGAGGATGTCGAGGAGGATGTAGGTATAGATGTTGAGGTTGATGACGATGAGGAAGCTGAGCTTATTTATCCGTATGATGTTCCAGAGGGCGAGCCTTTTCCCCCACCAGTTTGTTTGTCTGATTTTGAGGATGAGTTACCTAGGGATGAAATGTCTGAATCGTCTGAATCTGATTCTGAATCAGAGGAGGATGAGGATGACGATGCACCTGACGGTACTGATGGTATTGCTACTCGTAGACGTGAGATAGGAGAGTCGTCTAGTACTCGAGAGGCTACTCATATTGATGGTCTTGCACCATGGGCCTTGAGACGTGATCTAGATGCTTCCCGTGTTAAGAGTTGTGTGATAGAGGTTGGATTAGGTGTTGTTCAGACTCAGGTTGCTTATTTGGAGTCGAAGACAAAGGTTGGCGAGAAAGAGCGAGAATTGCTTAGTTTGGATTTGAGTGATGTAGAGCGTGGTTTGAATGAGGCTTTTAGGAGGTTATCGGTGTTGGAAAGTGGTGAGTATGCTGCCATGAAGAGAAAGGTGAATTCTATGGAGATTCAGTTAAGTGTGGCTCGTGCGATGCGTGAGAAAGCTGAAAAGGAGTTGAATATATCTGTGGGTTGGAACATTAGATTTTATGCCGACATGGTTGAAAGAGGAGTAATCCGTAAGCGCCCAGCTGAAGATGTGTCTAGTGATCGTCCGGCGAAGATCCAGAAGACGATGGATGATGGACCATCTGGCGGTTCTCAGTAGACCAGTCTGTATTTAGTAGTGACCTTTATATCTTTTGTGCTTTTGTAGCTTTGACTGAACCGACTTGTTAGTAGTAGACTTGGCACGAATTTTGAGTATATATAGTGTTAGAACTATGATATGGATGTACTAAGACAATACTTTTGTTTCAGATCGAATGAAATATGTATCTTGTCTTGAATTCCATATTGTGCCTTATTTGTATCTTGATTATGAATTTGATCCGTATTATATGAATCCTTTGTTGGATGAATGCTTAATACTTTGAAATTGTGGAATTATAGAACTATGCCGCCCAAGAAGGCTGTGACTGAGGATGATGTACGTAGGATTATTACGGAGCAAGTTACCGCATCTATGACTGAATTTATGGCAAATGCTAGAAATGAAGCTGGCGGTAGTGGAGCTGGCGGTAGTGGAGCTGGCGGTAGTGGAGCTGGCGGTAGTGGAATTGGCGGTACTAATGTGAATGTGAATGCTAATAATGTGAATGCTAATGCTGGAGGAAATGTAGGAGGACTTGGAACGAATGCACCTGAAGTTGGTGGCTGTACTTATGTGACGTTCATGAAGTGTGAACCTCTACCTTTTAATGGAACTGAAGGTGCTGTAGGATTAAGCCAGTGGATTGAAAAGATTGAATCGGTGTTTAGGATTAGTAAGTGTAAGGAGGAAGATAAGGTGACTTTTGCTATGGCTACTCTTAAAGGTCATGCGTTGACTTGGTGGAACGGGAGAATTGCTTTCATGGGTCTTGATGCTGCTAATGCTACTCCTTGGGCTGAAATTAAGAAGTGGATGGCGTTGGAGTTTTGTCCTCGTAGTGTGATTATTAGGTTAGAGCAAGAGTTGATTCATTTGAGAATGAAAGGTGTGGATATTGATAGTTACACGAATCGATTCCATGAGTTGGCCTTGCTATGTCCTCGATTGGTTGAACCCGAAGAGATCCGAATTGAGCAATATGTGAAAGGGTTGACCAGGAATATCCGGGGGGACGTGACATCATCTAAACCACTGACCATTGATGATGCTGTTCGAATGGCTTACCAACTCATTGGACAGATAATTCAGGATAAGGAAGATGAAGCCCGTGTTGGTGAGAAAAGAAAGGGAGACGGTGATCGTGTAGATAGAGGTGATAATAGGAAGAATTTCAATCGCCGTCAGAACAAGAGAAAGGGGAATGCAAATGCTCTTACCAACAACAATGCACCGCGCAACGATGATAGATGTCCTAAGTGTGGCAACAAGAGGCATGCTGGCGACTGCTGGAAGTGCCGAAATTGCGGAAAGCTTGGACACAAGGTTGAAAGGTGTAAGAAGGGAACCATTTGCTTCAACTGTAATGAAGAAGGTCATAGGAAATCGGAATGCCCCAAGTTGAAAGCGATTGTACCTGGAAGAAACCCCCAGGGTGGTATCTACCAACTTGGAACAATTGAGGTGAAGAAAGAGGATCCGAATGTCGTTACCGGTACGTTTTTACTCAACAATCATTACGCTGTTGCTTTATTCGATTCGGGTGCCGATAGGAGCTTTGTATCCACTAAATTTAGTGCCCTTATTGATATTGAACCTGTTGAGATAAGTACCAATTACGAGGTGGAATTGGCTGATGGTAAATTAGTGAAAACTAATAAGCTATTAGAAGGATGCTCTCTAAATCTCTTGAACCATTCCTTTCCGATTGATTTGATGTTGATAGAATTAGGTAGTTTTGATATTATTATTGGTATGGATTGGTTGTCGTTGAATAAAGCTACTATTTTATGTGGAGAGAAGAAGGTTAAGATTCCTCTTAGGAATAGGACGTTAATAATTGATGGTAGTCGAGGTGAATCCCGTTTGAAAATCGTTTCATGTATTAAAGTCCAAAAGTACATCAGGAACGGTTGTGAGTTATTTTTAGCTCAAGTGACCGGGAATGAGTCTAGGGAGAAACGATTGGAAGATGTACCTATTATTTGTGAATTTCCTGAGGTATTTCCTAAGGATTTACCCGGACTTCCACCGATAAGGCAAGTAGAGTTTCGAATCAATTTAATTCCTGGTGTTGCACCGGTGGCACGTGCGCCTTACCGATTAGCCCCTTCTGAATTAAAGGAGTTATCTGAGCAACTTAAGGAGTTGTCTGATAAAGGTTTTATTCGACCGAGCTCGTCGCCTTGGGGAGCTCTAGTCTTGTTCGTTAAGAAGAAGGATGGATCTTTTCGTATGTGCATTGATTATAGGGAACTGAATAAGTTGACAATTAAGAATTGATATCCTTTACCTAGGATTGATGATTTGTTTGATCAACTGCAAGGATCTAGTGTGTATTCTAAGATAGATTTGCGGTCAGGATATCACCAACTTCGCGTCCGTGAAGAAGATATTCCTATTACTGCATTTAGAACTCGTTATGGACACTATGAATTTCAAGTAATGCCATTTGAGTTAACTAACGCACCTGCGGTTTTCATGGATTTAATGAATCGAGTGTGCAAGCCCTACTTGGATAAATTTGTGATTGTGTTTATTGACGATATTCTAATCTATTCTAAGAATGAAGATGAGCATAGAGAACATTTGAGGATTGTTTTGAAGTTGTTGAAGGATGAAAGGTTGTATGCTAAGTTTTCGAAGTGTGATTCTGGTTAGATTCTGTGCAATTTCTTGGTCATGTGATTAACAGAGATGGAATTCATGTTGATCCTGTAAAGGTTGAAGCTATTAAGAATTGGTCTGCACCAACAACGCCAACGGAAGTGCGACAATTCTTAGGATTAGCTGGCTATTATAGGCGATTCATTAAAGAATTTTCTTTGATAGCTAAACCCTTGACTAAGCTTACTCAGAAGAATAAACCTTTCGTTTGGGGAAGTGATGAAGATGGAGCATTTCAGATATTGAAGCAAAAATTATGTAGTGCGCCAATCTTATCATTACCCGACGGGAGTGAAGATTTTGTAGTGTATTGTGATGCATCTCTTAGAGGTTATGGAGCTGTTTTGATGCAGAGAGAGAAAGTGATAGCTTATGCTTCTAGGCAATTAAGGAAGAATCAGGAGAATTATGCTACTCATGATCTTGAGCTAGGAGCGGTGGTCTTTGCTATTAGGTTATAGAGACATTATCTGTATGGCACCAAGTGTACGGTATTCACCGATCACAAAAGCCTACAGTATATTCTCGACCAGAAGGAATTGAACATGAGGCAACGAAGATGGATAGAGTTGTTAAGTGATTATGATTGTGATATAAAATATCACCCAGGAAAAGCCAATGTTGTTGCTGATGCGTTAAGTAGGAAAGATAGAGAGCCTATCAGGGTGCGTTCTCTAGTCTTGACCATGCACAATAATTTGCCTGAGCAAATTAGAAATGCGCAAATAGAAGCTTGTAAGAAGGAGAATTTTGTTAATGAAGGGTTCCAAGGAGAAGGAGATCCTTTAGAGGTTAGAGCTGATGGAGTGAAATGTTTAAGAGGTCGTATGTGGATACCTAAGTTTGGAGGATTAAGAGACTTGATTATGTTAGAATCCCATAAATCTAAGTATTCCATTCATCCGGGATCTGATAAGATGTACCATGATTTGAAGAAGTTGTACTGGTGGCCGAATATGAAAGCTGACATAGCTATGTATGTTCTTCAATGCTTGACTTGTGCTAGAGTTAAAGCTGAACATCAAAAGCCATCAGGACTACTTCAACAACCAAAGATTCCTGAATGGAAGTTGGAGCGAATTACGATGGACTTTATCACCAAGCTTCCTAGAACATCATCTGGAAACAATTCGATTTGGGTTATTGTCGACAGACTGACCAAATCAGCACACTTCATTCCGGTTAAGGAGCAGTTCTCACTGGAGAAGCTGACTCGAATATACCTTGAGAATGTTGTATGCAAGCATGGAGTGCCTGTATCGATCATTTCAGATCGAGATCCTAGATTCGCATCGAATTTTTGGAAATCTCTCCAAAGATCTTTGGGAACGAATCTCGACATGAGCACTGCTTATCACCCCCAGACTGATGGGCAGAGTGAAAGGACGATACAAACACTGGAAGATATGTTGAGAGCTTGTGTGTTAGACTTTGGTAAGAATTGGGATAAACATTTGTCGTTAGCAGAGTTTTCGTATAACAATACTTACCATTCTAGTATTAAGGCTGCACCGTTTGAAGCTTTGTATGGTAGGAAGTGTAGATCTCCTGTATGTTGGAGTGAAGTTGGGGATACCCAGCTCACGGGACCGGAATTGATCCGGGAGACTACGGAGATGATAGTTCAGATTAAGAAGAGGTTGTTGACTGCCCGAAGTAGACAGAAAAGTTACGCGGATGTGTGGCGGAAGCCAATGGAGTTTGAAGTGGGTGACCGAGTAATGTTGAAGGTATCGCCAAGGAAAGGCGTTATAAGATTTGGAAAACGAGGAAAATTGAATCCCCGTTATATTGGACCCTTTAAGATTTTATCTAGAGTAGGTCCGGTGGCTTACAAACTAGAGTTACCCCCAGAACTTCATGGTGTTCACAACACATTCCATGTATCTAATCTGAAGAAATGTCTAGCAGTGAGTGATGAGAAAATTCCGTTAGGTAAGGTTCGAATAGATGGGAAGTTGCATTTTATCGAAGAGCCCATAGAAGTTATGGACCGTGAGGTAAAGCAACTGAAACAAAGTCGGATACCTATTGTCAAGATCCGATGGAATTCAAAGCATGGACCGGAGTATACTTGGGAACGAGAGGATGAAATGTGGAAGAAATATCCGCACCTCTTCGATTTCAATAAGAAACGGACATCCAAATGAAATGGATCACGAGGACGTTGATCCCTTTTAGGAGGAAAAGGTGTGACAAATCTAACATTTTCAGGTAGTGAAATATTTTCTCGTATAATATTTTGAAACTTATTTTTGTGTTGGTTGACGAACTCACAATTTACGGATTTAAATTTGGGCTTACGTGCATAATTTGGCGTCTTTTATGACTAAACCGGAAACCTTAGGATTACGTATTTACGTTTTTGAACTCCGTTTTTGATGAAACAATTTTTATTGGATTCGTTTTGTGACGGTGATTCATAATTTATAAAAACGTTTTTCGTAAAACGACCCGAAGGCACGCAAATCGAGAAAACTAGAATCGAGAAATACCCGTAAACTAGTGAGATGGGACAAAACACTTTGTCCCACCCCACTAGCAATATGGGATGGCTACACTTGACACTACAACACTAATGTGGTATCAAGTTAGCTAATACTTACACAAGTGTAAGCAAATGCTTACACATTAAGCAACTTTACCACTATTACCACAAAACTAGCAAGTTGCTTCATTCCTACCATTTCTTCCATGCAAACCACTATAAAATCCTCTCAACTCTCCCTCTCTTGCCGTCCCAAATAAGCCAACAAACACCATAATTGATCTTTTCTAGCCATAAACCACATGTTTACTAGTCCTATTAAGGTGTTCTCTTAAAGCCTTGATCATTTGGTGGCCGTATTAACAACTTTGGAGGTGATTTGCTTGTGTCCTAGGGCTGATTTTCCAACTTATGTTCTTGATATTTGATGGTCTTGGAGATACTTGTTGTGTTCATCAAGTTCTTGCCTTCCTAAAACAAGAAATCCACTTGGATTGGTAAAGAAGATCATCCTCTACATTTTTCTCTTATTATTTTGTAAAGAACAAATGTATTTTCTTTCATTTTTATATGTATATGATGTATATATGATTATAAAAATGTTGTGTGGGGATCAAGTGTTGATAAATATGCTTAAAAATGATGATAACTATAAGAAATGAAGCTAAAATCTTGACTAATTAGTTGGCTGTATAAAAACAGTAGATAACTAAAAGATGAACTGATAAAATTGCATGGTTTGATCTATTTACAGTAAGTAGATGATGTTATACACATGTGAGAGTTGGCCATGCAATGGAATCAAAATAATGAGTGAGATATGATCAAAACAAGTTAGGTGGTGTAATCTGAATGAGCAGTTTTGTAGAGACTGTTAAGGCAACTTAGACTCAAAATGGGCAGTAGCTATAGCTAAGTTATATGTAGCACATATTATGAAGAACTTGTCATCCAAAAATGAGCTTCTAAGTCATTGTAGAACTCTAGATATGATAAAAATGGTGAATATGAAGTTAAAACTCAGATTTTGGAAATAATGTTTATTATTATTATATAAGCACTCACATTATAATTTATAAAATGTAAAATATAAACCCACTAACTTATAGAACTTATTTATATAAATGTATAAAAGGTTAATTAAATGGGTAAATTAGATAAATGGTGGTAAAAATAATATTTATAAGTAATAAAAACTATAAACTTGATTTTTACGACTTTTTCGGCTATCGCCGTAAAATTAACGTTTTTCGCCAAATAAAACTTAGACGACCAAACCCGTCTAATGTAAAGTTTATAAAAGTCATATACTGATGTATAAGTAACTAATACAAGTAAAAACCGATAAAACCCGAACTATAAGAATTACGGACATTTACGAGCTAACTAAACACATTGGACTAATAATTGGACTTAATAAGATAAATACTTGTAAAAAGAGCTTATTGGGCTTAACCCATTTGGGCCCAACATGAAAAGTATATATACTGATAATATAGGTATAAAATGGGTAAAAACAAGTAAAAGAACTTATAAAAGAATTAATGGACTTAAAATAGGTAAAATCGATAAAACTAGTGAACTAGTAAGACGTTACCAAAACGTAAACACTAAAATGAGTAAACGAGGATTTATAAACCCACTTGATCATCATCATATGTACAAAATCATCATATGTATATTGTTATTTTGATAAAAGTCATTGGACCGAGTCTAAGACCGATTATTATTTATATAGGTTTCCGTGACCGAAGCACGCCCGTAGCCGATAATCCGCCTTTCATTAACAACGTGAGTTCATAGCCTCGCACTCTTTTAAATGTTTTATAAAATGATTTGTAAACCCGCGAGGGAGATAACATGCTAGATTTTTATAAAAATAGAACACAAGTAGTCCCGATTGTATGCTAAATGATATGGACCCGAATGATGCTATGACCCTATATTCGAGACTAAAAGGATTATTAGTAGTTAGGTTATGTCACTTAAAGTCCCATTAGCATGAATTGTGAACTACCGGGATTTGGTAGGCGCTTATGCATTTGATAGTACTATTTGGGGACGATCACCCCAGTTCGTGCCTTGACGGTTGATCCCCGTCGTACCACATTGATTGGTAAGCGAATTTATGTATGAGAAGATTCCATAGCGTGATTTTTGTGACGACACGCTAACTTAGATGGGCAAATTGTTTGTCGGGTTCGCGGCCCGCTGTTTTCACAGTAAGGTAACAATGTCATGCGGCTAATAACAATCCTACAACCTAATACAATATAAGACATAAATTAGAAACGATAATGACGCTATTACGATGAATATATTACCTATCATGGTAATATAGAGACTACGGTCTCATGGACGGTTTCAGATGTATGCTTGATTTATATATTGCCTGACTAGCAATATGTGGACTTACTTCCGATATTATACTTGTGTTCTGATTTTAAATGAATGTAAATGATTGTTTTATATAACGGTTTTCATTAAACTCTATGAATTCACTCGGCATTCGCTGATATGATTTTTGCATGTTTTCTATCTCAGGTGCTTGAAGGTAATCCGGATGGAGATCGACTCTGATGGCCCACACTTAATATTAAAAATGTTCATTCGATCTATGTTTTGTAAACTTAATGACCTGTATAATTTGGGACCTGTTGTACACTTTGAAACTTTTTATCGAATGACTGTTTGTTAAACCTTGTACAACCATTTTTATGTGTTGTCTATGATTGGAGTTATTGTGCTATCCCGTAACACTCTGAAAGACCCTTCCGCTGTACCGATAAGAAAAATGAGAGTGTTACAATGTGCAAAAGAGGTAAAGAGAAAATATGAGAATGGTCCACTATTTATAAGACAAGGCTCCAACGACTATATCTGCCCTCGGTTCTTTATTGCAGCCCGTGGTTCCTTATCGATAAGGAACCGCATAGCCACTTAAGGAACCGCCAGAGTAGACTCCGCTCTTTTTTGTCTTTCAGTGGTATGGTTCGAATCTGGTGATTAAAATATCCTGAAAGGATATTACAAACCAAGATAGAATATGCCATTTTCAAAATTTCAAAATTTCAAATAATTAATTTAACAAAACATTTTCTTAAAAAGAAAGTTTAATAAAAACTTGTCACACTTAATAAAAAGTGAGTTTTAAAAAAAGATTAAATCCTTGATCACTTAATTAGGATGAGTACTTGTTTGTACACACCTTAAGTAATAATGGTAGAAATGAAAAATACTTGAACTCAAGAATTCGTTTTTCGTTGTTTTCGTAAATGCTTGTTTTTACATATTGTCGTAATCAAAACAAAGCAAGACCGAAAAATGAAAGTAACATTTTTAAGAATCATTGCCTTAACAATCTCCCCCTTTTTGATTTCGACAATACATAAACTCAATAACAAGAAAAACAAGATTTTCGAAGACGAGTTTATTTCACTTCTCCCCCTTTGTCGAAGAAAAAAGGTTGCAAAAGTCTTTGTAGAAGAGAAGAACCGGACTTTGCAAATGCTCCCCTTGGTGCTTACTCCCCCTTGCTTGGGGCACCAAGGAGTCGAGATATGGTGACAAGCTACATATAAGGGTTAGTAGAAGAGAAGAAACACCCAACAAGATATAGCAAAGGTCACAAAAAAATAAAAAAAAATAAAAGAGAAGAAACTAAGATCGAAGATAAGTCATGTTTAAATGGAAAACATGAATAAAAGATACAAGAAACAAAACATACAAAGATGTATGTAAAATAAAACAAGCCAAAAGCATAAATCTAATCCTAGTTAAACTAGAACTCTAAGATTTGCTTGAACTAGATGTATTAAATATAAGCAACCAATGCTTAGATAAAAGACAAGGTAGTGGTGGAAGGAGGTGGTGGTGGCTTGGTAGTAATCTCATAGTCATAGTGAAGAGAAGATTTGACTAAGATATTTTTGATATAATTCAACTCCTCATAGATATGAGCCATAGCAGGATGTTGATATTGAAAACAATGATAATATGTTCCATGATGCATGACATTATCATGTGAAGGAGGAAGAACACTAAAGGGTGGAGGTGGAAGAAAAGAAGTTCTACAATCAAAATTCTTAGAAGGAGAAGAGATGTGATTTTGAGTGTTCTTGGGTGAATAGGGATTGAAAGCAATTGGAGAAAATGGAGGATAATCAAGGCTTTCATTTGGAGAATAAGACATTTTTATTTGAGAAAGGATACAAAATGGTTAGGGTTAAATAGAGAAAGCTCAAGTTATTTTGAGGGTGGTCAAATGGTTGAAAAAAAGATTCCAAAAAGTGTTGGAACAAAATTAGAGTTTCAGAAATACCCGAAATAGGAAGCACTGTGCGTGGTTCCTTTTCTCCACTGGCGGTTCCATATTGATATGGAGCCGCGGTTTCTATAAAGAACCACCCACAATGAGGAAGGATTTTCTACTTCAGCAAATCCTATTTTTCTAGTCTAAATAATCATAGAGATATGCTAAAAAGAAAAGATAGACAAAGAAAACACACAAGAGCTCACCAAACAAGGTTTTGACCAAAATACATGAATTTTAAAGAAAATCGATGTTGGAGGTGTGTAGAGCTAGACAATAAGTCATGACACAATGATCCTCCATAGATCTCTTTTGTTCTTGCTATATTTGAGAGACACATGCATATGAATTATGTAAGCTCATGGTTAATAGCAAGAAGCTATGAAAAACGTTTTTAGATTGAATTAACAATGCAAAAAACATTTCTCCACCTTTTTCGAAAGAACTTTGAGAATTTTGAAAAAGAGAAGAGAGGTTTTCCAAAAAGAGTTCACAAGACTCAGTGACTCAAAGAAAGAAAAGACTCAAAAGAGAAAAAGACTCGATTAATAAAATGCGCAATTAAGGAATATGTTCCATCAAACCTAGACCTAGACACAAATAATTAGAAGGTTCCCTCTTAAGTGGCTTAGTGAAGATATCGGCTAAGTTTTCTACAAAGGCACCTTCTCAATCGTAATGTTCCCCTTTTGAACATTATCCCTAAGGAAATGGTGGTGAATCTCTATGTGCTTGGTTCGCGAATGTTGCACGGGATTATTGCTAAGGTCTATTGCCCCCTTATTGTCGCACATGATAGGAACATCATCAAGAGAAATCCCGTAATCAACAAGCGCTTGCTTCATCCGTAGAGCTTGTTGACAAGCTTTACCGGCACTCACATACTCGGCTTCTGTGGTGGATATAGTAAGAGAGGTTTGTTTCTTGGAGAACCAAGAAGTTAAACAAGAACCCATGAAGGTAAAAAATCCACTAGTGCTTTTCCAGTCCACATAGTCTCCCGCATGATCCGAGTCCACGTAGACAATGGCTTCTACGCCGGTCCCTTTAAGATACCATAATCCTAAATGTATAGTGCCTTTAATGTATCGAAATATACGCTTAACCGCTTCAAGATGAAAGGTTTTGGGAGCCTCTTGGAAGCGAGCACAAAGGCAAACACTAAACATGATATCCGGTCGACTTGCCGTTAGGTATAACAAACTACCAATCATACCTCTATATTTGGTGTTGTCTACCGACTCACAATCATCATCTACGATGAGTTTAGTATCCGAGGCCATAGGGGTCTTCATTGGTCCAGAGTCTTCTAATCCAAATTTCTTTTGCATTTCTTTAACATACTTGGATTGATTAAATAAAATACCATCATCCGTTTGTTTAATTTGGAGTCTTAAAAAGAAGTTAAGTTCTCCCATCATACTCATTTCAAACTCGTCATGCATGATTTTGGAAAAGTCATCACACAATGATTGACAAGTTGAACCGAATATAATGTCATCAACATATATTTGTACGATAATGAGGTGAGAACCTTTCTTCTTTGTAAAGAGCGTATTGTCTACCATCCCCAAGGTATACTCATGTTTTACAAGAAACGCTTTAAGTCTATCATACCAAGCTTTGGGTGCTTGTTTAAGACCGTAAAGAGATTTCTTAAGCTTGTAAACATGATCCGGTTTCTCAAAATCAATGAAGCCGGGAGGTTGAGCCACATATACCTCCTCATTGATCAACCCTTAAGAAACGCACTCTTTACATCCATTTGTTGAAGCTTAAAGTCTAAGGCACAAGCGTAGGCTAAAAGGATTCTTATAGATTCTAATCTTGCTACGGGTGCGTATGTCTCGTCATAATCAATACCTTCTTGTTGATTATAGCCTTGAGTAACAAGTCTAGCCTTGATACGTAATACAGGGGATTGCCTCGTATGAAAAAGATTCGTTTTTCCAGTCTTTTCGAGTTGAAAGTGCGACTCAGTCGTTCTTGGTGGAAAATAAAATGGTTTGGTTATCTATTTTAAACAAAAAGTGAAAATGTCGTTGAGTAATTAAGTAAAATTGAAAGCTTGAAAATTTAAACTAAAAATAAAGACTTTAAAAATTAAAAAATAAATGATGAAAACTTATAAAAATGTAAACTTAAAAAATTAAACTAAAACAAAACAAGTTAAAATAATACTAAGTGAAAAGGCGGGAAAAAAAGTGCTTAAAACTATCTAAAAAAAACTAAGTCGAAAACTAAAACAAATAAACCTAATCCAGAATACAAATTCCGGATACTTATCCGGAATCCGTAACTATCTATTATCCCGAATCTAACTTCTACACGTTATCCGGAATCGATCTTTAAGACCTTATCCGGAATTCGTGATCTGTGGCTAATCCGGAATCTAAGTTTTTTTTTTGGGTAAAGGGGTCACTCCCCGGTAAAATATATTAGAACCCAAAAACCAATAGAGTACAATGGAATGTGACTGAATGTCACATTAACCTCAAGCTAACAAGAGCTCGAACAACCTAGCATGAATGACATACCATTCAAACTTATCTAGAAATTACATAACCAAGGACACCAATAGGGAAAAACCACCTAATGGTGCACAAACAACAAGAACACTTCATGGATTATTAAATACAGTCTCCGGTAACTCCCAAAGATGAGCATATCTCTCACCATCTTTGGACTTCTTAAACTTGCATGAGAGTAGCTTTAAACGGACAGCAGAAGTAATACACTCAACCACTTGGACCACAATCCGGAATCTAAGTTATGGGTCTTATCCGGAATAACGTCTCTAAAGCTAATCCGGAATCACTATTCTAAAGCTTATCCGGAATCCACGTCCTAGGCTTATCCGGAAAACATATCTAGGTCCTTATCCGGAAGTGAAGATTTATAACCCTTATCCGGAATATGATAATTTGAACCCTTATCCGGAATTTGGAGTTTGGGAGGTTATCCGGAAAACGAGGGTTTGCTAATCCGAAAATTGAAGGAAAATTGTGCTATTCGGAATATAGGGGTTTTAAAACTCGGATAACTTCAAAAATGGAAATAAGCAAAAATTCAAATAACCACTTACCAAAACTTTAATCAAAATGATTTTTAGAAAAAGTAAATAAGCCACAATTTAAAAACACTAAATAAGCAAAATCTAAAAATCAACTTTTTATAAAAATATTAAACTTATCAAAATCAACTTATTTTAAAAACTATTAAACATAAAAATTAAGCAAAATAAGCGCCTTAATCTAAAAAACTCTAAACACACCAACTTAATAAGCACAATCAAATAATCAAAACAATCACACCATTAACAAAATTAACCAACTACATGATCAATTAAGCAAAAACAATAGATTATCAAGAAAGGTAGAATGAGAATTAAGAAATAAGCTTGATTAAATTGAAGATTAAGATCAAAAGATTACAAGATTAATGTTTGATAAGCTTGAAAAACTAGAGAGAAGAAAATTAAAAACACACTTAAAAATAAAACTTGAAAAATTAACTAATTAACTAACTAACACCCTCCTAATGACACATTAGGAGGGTATAAATAGGATGTGGGAAGTGCATGTGTTACTTCCATGTTTCTTTATTCTCGTCTTGACTCGATTTAAATTCTTTGTCTTTCTCGACGTCGTCTCGGGATTTGTAGATATAAGTTGAACTCGTCTTATAATTTTCATCTATAGTTAGACTTGAGTTCTTCGACTTCATTAAACTTCCGTCTTTAGACTTTTTCTTCGATAAATCTTCAGAATAGGCCTTGGACTTCGGTTCTTTTTGCACTCTTGATCTTTCGACTTCGTCTTTTGTCTTTTTCTTCGATAAAAACCCGTGATAGCCCATGTTTTCTTCCTCTTTCATATTTTTATCCTGAAACACAATAAAAACACAAACCACGCATAATTCCGACTTTTACGACATAAAATACACGTTTTGGTCTTGTTATTATTAGAAATAAGTGGTAAAAGTATTAGTGTTTTCACACTTATTAAATCCCCTACACTTGACCATTGCAATGCCCTCATGCAATGCATTAATTTCAAAGCACAAATTACATTTCTCATCATAAATAACCCACCTTGGCCTTTATTAAATACTAAACACTAAGGAAACTAAAAGATAGAAATATATTCAAAACAAGTAAAGAAATCAAAGACTTACATTAGGGTTTTGGCTGTCATGAATGTTAATCATCCTCAAGTTTCACGTTCCCCACACTAAGCTTAAAAACGATATCATTGTTATTATAAGTTAGCAATCTAACACGCACTCATGTGGCCTAATTATTTACTTAGACTCCCTTATTCTTAGGTGTATCTCTTATATTTTATGATTGTCTTGAATGATCACGAGGATGCATTATTTGACTTATTTTGATAGTTTATTTAGGCAGAAAATAAAGTGGGACGATTTAATCAATAGTTAGCTAAAAGACAAAATCTTTTAAAACTGCTTCTCGGGACCTCTTAAAGTTCATATCTTGGCATAACTCGCTTCACGATTTGAGACCTTTCTCGGACCGTTATTTGGCAGCGACTTCATACTTCGAATCTTGAGAGACGTTCTTGAAATTATGGTCTTCTCTTCATAATAGGAGTTTCTTCACTTGAAGTTTTTTAGAGACTCTTCATATTTGGGCCACGAATTCTTCATTTTTCTCCAATCTTTATTTTGGACTTTGATATACAACAATCCCGCCTCCTTTTAGGACTTGGATCTATTTATCCTCATACCTTGTTAGGGCCTTTTTGGATAGACTTCTCCACGATCTTTAGGGGAGTATTTGCTTTTCGTCGTGTGTCTCGATCCTTCATATTGATTTTTGATAAATGATTCTTCACATCACGATCTTGTTAGGGCCTTTTCGGACTCGCCAATCTTCGCATCCCGCTTCAAAAAGTTATGCCTTGGCTACGAACTCAAATTAATACCGAGCAACTTTTAAACGATCTTGTGCTAGAAGCTAAGTAATTTTTTAAATCGTACAACCTTATTTATTGAAATTAAATTTATTAGCAAGCGATGGGAGAAAAAGCTTATAATCAGCTCACATAAACTCATGAAAGAATACCAAACTTATAATTTACTCTATCATCTCTCGTTCTCCATAATTTAAAATCTCAAGGAATGAGACTCGCGGATGCTTAGCCAATTAAATCAAAGTTTTGGGTTTTCAAGTCATCTATAGGATCTTGCCACTTCTTAGACTTTTTCAAGTTTAGAATTCGCATTTTGAAGTTCCCTTGATAAACGACTTTCTAGGATCAATTATAGGAACTTGCGAAAAGTTCTTGTTCTTAACCCGTAAGGGTTAAGACTTTCACGTTTTAAAGTTCCCTATATAAAAGCCTAGCAAAACTTGACTTAAACACGTTAAGGATACTAGCTAGAGTAAACTTGGATAAGTAAACTCGGGTTGAGTCAAAAGATTCATGACGTTGAAAAATTTAAAATCACTTTATTAAAAATTTATTCTAACACAGAAAGTAAATAACGATAACAAGGGAAAATACTACTAGAATAATAGGCCAAAATAGATTAAAAATTTTGAAAAATGTCGAAAAATCAAAATTTCCGGTTAAAATGAGGACAAATTAATGGAAAAGCCCACTTACTTCGATAGAAGTCCCCCTACACTTGATGTAAACATTGGCCTCAATGTTTAAGCATGTGGGAGTAAACTCTCCTACACTTAGGACATTGTGCACTTTGATTAAATCTTGCTAAGGAAAGGACAACTAGAGTGATTTCAATGTGAACATATGAGATATGAAATATTGAATCATGGTAGTTTAGGATAGAACCGGGAAGACGGGTACACGGAATCACGGTTCGTCAAAAGTCATCGAGAATGGATCTTTGAAGCTTTAATCCCTGCACACCATAAGAAACAAGACAAAAAAAACATACGGGGCTCCCCTACACTTATTATGAAAATGGTAAAGGATAGAGCAACGGGTTGCCTCCCGAAAAGCGCTTGTTTTTGTTAACCGAGTCACAAGCCTGACTCGACCCTGAGCTAATTCAAGGGAAATGTGGTGAGGGATGGAATCATCTCATGAGAGATGTCCTCACCAAAGTACAGCTTCACACGCTGGCCATTCACATTAAAATTAGTCCCATTTGGTTGAGAAAGCTTAGTGGTGCCATATGGGAAGACTTTGGCGACGGTGAATGGACCAGACCAACGGCTCTTCAACTTGCCCGAGAAAATCTTCAACCGAGAGTTAAAGAATAAAACTTGATCACCAACGTGAAACTCTCGGTTCTTAATCCTTGCATCATGGATGATCTTGGTTTTCTCCTTGTAGATCAACGAATTCTCATAAGCTTCATTCCTCAGTTCATTTAGCTCGTTGAGTTGAATCTTCTGAAGATCACCGGATTTGTTGATGTCAAAATTGGCCCATTTCAAGGCCCAATATGCCTTATGTTCTAGCTCAATAGGGAGGTGGCATGCCTTCCCGTACACAAGACGATATGGAGTGCAACCAATAGGTGTCTTATATGCGGTGCAGAAATCCCACAAAGCATCATCTAACTTATCGGCCCACGACGCACGATGCTCTCCCACAGTACGCTCTAATATTCTCTTCAATCTACGGTTAGAAATCTCGGCTTGACCATTTGTTTGGGGATGATAAGCGGCGGAAAGACGGTGATTGACACCATACTTAGCCATGACTCTAGCAAATTGATCATTGCAAAAATGAGTCCCACGGTCACTGATGATAGCACGAGGAACACCGAATCGAGCGAATAACTGCTTCAAAAAGTTCACAACCACCCTCGCATCATTCGTAGGGAGAGCCTTTGCTTCAACCCATTTAGATACGTAGTTGATAACTAGAGATTTTGCTATGGGTTAAATTAAGTTCTCGGTATCTTCTCGAATTGATCACGGTTCAAAGTGCGACTCAGTCGTTCTTGGTATAAAAATAAGAAAGGTTTGGTTGTCTAAAACTAATTAAAAATAAAGACTAGGAAAGATAAAAATTAAAACTTTTAAAAAGTAAAGGAAAAGTAAATAAAATGTAAATAAAGCGAGAAATTAAAGCAATAAAAGTAAATAACGTAAACTTAAAATGCAACTAAAAATAAACTAAGGCAAGGCTTAAAATGTAAACTAAAAGTGCGACTAAGTAAAAAGGCGGGAAAAATAAAGCTTAAAACTAAAGGTATAAAGTTACAGAAACTAGAAAAACACTCATTCGGAATCAACCCTTCATTCGGAATAAACATATTCATCCGGAATAATCCTTTATTTGGAATAAAATGCTTCATCCGGAATAATCCTTCATCCAGAATGAATGGCTTCATCCGGAATATTGATTCATCCGGAATAAATCATTCGTTCGGAATAACGGTTCATCCAGAACAAATTGTTCATCCGGAATAATATGACTGATCCGGAATGTGTGCTTGGTTCGGAACATTTTGTTTCATTCGGAATAAAAAGTTGACTCGGAATAATTTAAACGAAAAGCTTCATTCGGAATAACAAAAAAATCTGACTCGGAATATTTTTAAAAAACCTTGATTCGGAATTTAGTTATTCATCCGGAATATTGATTATTCCGGATGAACACTCTGATTCGGAATATCAAATGAAAACTGCTGTTAGAATAACATTCACTGATTCGGAATAATAAAAATCAAAAGCTTCGTTCGGAATACAAAACTCATGCGGAATAACTAATAAAAACCTTCATCCGGAACATCTTGTTTCATTCGGAATCTGGGCTGTTGAAGAACTCGAAGAACAGTAAAGAAGAAAAGGGTGCGAATTAAATCAAATCTAACCAAAATCAACCAAACGATTAAACCAAAACAACCACTAATGATCTAATAACAATCACCAATTAAAACAAATCAACAAAACTAACAATAATAAGCAAATCAATCAAAAACCACTTGATTAAAAATATGAAAACTCAAGAACACAACCATGAATCATAAGGAAAGATTAAGCAAGAAAGGTAGAAGAAGATTAATTAAAAGCTTGAATAAAATGAAAAGATTCAACAATTAAAAACATGGAAATTAAATCTTACCTATTAAATCTTGAGAGAGAAAGCATAAGTTTAGAGAGAGAAAGCATAAACATTAAACTAATCCTAATCTACTTCTAAAACTAACCAACCCTCTCCTAACAAATGAGGGTGGTATATTAGGAGAGGGGAGTGGTTGGTGGCTTCTCCCTTCTTTCTTTTCTTCTGTCTCGTCTTTAAAGTCTCGACTTTTGGCTCGAGATTTCTTTAAACTCGTCTTGAAATTTCTTCATAAATAAGACTTGAGTTCTTTGGCTTTATTAAACTTCCGTCTTTGGACTTTTTCTTTGATAAATCTTCAGAATAGGTATTGGACTTCCGTTCTTTTTGCACTTTTGATTTCTTGACTTCGTCTTTTGTCTTTTTCTTTGATAAAAGCCCGTGAAAGCCCTTGTTTTCCTTCCTTTTCACATTTTGGTCCTAAAACACAACAAAAATACAAACCACGCATAATTCTGACATTTACGACATAAAATACACGTTATGTTCTCGTTTTCATTGCAATTAAGTGGTAAAAGGATGGGTGTTTTCACACCTATCAAATCCCCTACACTTGACCATTACAATGTCCTCATGCAATGCATTAGTTACAAAGCACGATTACACTTTTCATCATAATCAATCCACATTGGCCTTTATTGAAGAGATAGAAAATAACAAAACAAGTAAAGAAATTAAAAACTTACCTTAGGGTTTTGGAAATGTCATGAATGATCATCATCCTCAAGTTTTCTCCTTCTCCAAACCAATGCTTAAAAACGAGATCATTGTTATTATAAGTTAGCAAACTAACACGAACTTATGTGGGCCAATTATTTACTTAGACTCCCTTATTCCTAGGTGTATCTCTTATATTTTATTATTGTCTTGAATGATCACGAGGATGCGTTGTTGACTTATTTCGATAGTTATTAA
This sequence comes from Glebionis coronaria, assembly GCA_025667525.1. NCBI lineage: Eukaryota > Viridiplantae > Streptophyta > Magnoliopsida > Asterales > Asteraceae > Glebionis > Glebionis coronaria. The sequence continues at coordinate 317,799,401 of CM046879.1, read as the reverse complement.
GGCAGAAAATAAAGTGGGACGATTTAATCAATAGTTAGCTAAAGGACAAAATCTTTAAAACTGCTTCTCGGGACCTCATAAAGTTCATATCTTGGCATAACTCGCTTCGCGATTTGAGACCTTTCTCGGACCGATATTTGGCAGCGACTTCATACCTCGAATCTTTGAGAGACTTTCTTGAAATTATGGTCTTCTCTTCATAATAGGAATTTCTTCACTTTAAGTTTTGAGAGATTCTTCATCATTGGACCACGACTTCTTCATTTTTCTCCAATCTTTATTTTGGACTTTGATATACAACGATCCGCCTCCTTTTAAGACTTGGATCTATTTATCCTCATACCTTGTTAGGGCCTTTTTGGATAGACTTCTCCATGATCTTTTGGGGAGTACTTGCTTTTCGTCGTGTGTTTCGATCCTTCATATTGATTTTCGATAAATGATTCTTCACATCACTTTGGATCTTTAGCAACAAAATATAGCCCTCATGCCTTGTTAGGGCCTTTTCGGACTCGCCAATCTTCGCATCCCGCTTCAATAAGTTATGCCTTGGCTATGAACTCTAATCCATACCGAGCAACTTTTAAACGATCTTGGGCTAGAAGCTAAGTAACTTTTCAAATCGTACAACCTTATTTATTGCAGATAAATTTATTAGCAGGCGATGGGAGAATAGGCTTATAATTAACTCACATAAATTCACGAAAGAATACCAAAGTTATAATTGACTCTATCATCTCTCGTTCTCCACAATTTAAAAATCTCAAGGAATGAGACTCGTGGATGCTTAGCCAATTAAATCAAAGTTTTGGGTTTTCGAGTCATCTATAGGATCTTGCAAACTCTTAGACTTTTTCAAGTTTAGAATTCGCATTTGAAAGTTCCCTTGATAAACGTCTCTCTAGGAGCAATTATAGGAACTTGCGAAAAGTTCTTGTTCTTAGCCCGTGAGAGTTAAGACTTTCGCGTTTTAAAGCTCCCTATATAAAAGCCTAGCAAAACTTGACTTAAACACGTTAAGGATACTAGCTAGAGTAGACTTAGATAAGTAAACTCGAGTTGAGTCAAAAGATTCACAACGTTTGAAAACTAAAACCAATTTATTAAAATTTTATTCTAGTAAAGAAAGAAAATAACTATACAAAATTAAAACTAATAGGCCAAAATAGATCAAATATTTTGAAAAATGTCGAAAAATTGATTTTCCGGTTAAAATGAGGACAAATATAAGGAAAAGTCCACTTAACTTCGATAGAAGTCCCCCCTACACTTAATATAAACATTGTCCTCAAAGTTTAAGCATGTGGGAGTAAACTCCCCTACACTTAGGACATTGTGCACTTTGTTTAAATCTTGCTAAGGAAAGGACAACTAAAGTGATTCCTATTTTACTATTGAAGAATATAAAATAGAGAATCAAAAGAGTTTAGGATAGAACCGGGAAGACGGGAATACGGAATCACGGGTCGTCAAAAGTCATCAAGAGTGTGTCGTTGAAGCTCTAATCCCTGCACATGATAAGAAAGAAAACAAGAAACACCAACAGGGCTCCCCCTACACTTATGGGGAAAACAGGTAAAGATAGATAGATAATTGGGTTGCCTCCCAAAAAGCGCTTGTTTATATTAACCGAGTCACGAGCCTGACTCGTCCTCGAATTAAATGATCCATGGGGAAGCCTCGAATGTAATACCGGGATCAAAGACCTTGTCCTTGTTCCCGGAAGAAAATAATAAAGGAGAGGCCGGAGGATAAGTCTTGAATGGTAGGAAGGTCCTTTCAACATACGAGAAGTATGTGAAATCCTGATCCACGGGAGGTGGGGTGGGTAAAGGAGACAAATTTTCATCCCCCAAAGACAATGGATGGTCAGTATTCGGTAAAGCCGTAAAGGTATCAATCATAGAATGGTCATTGTCACCTCCCGGGTCAAAGCACTCATCCTCATTTCCCGGTATGAAACGAGGAGAGTAAAAGCGATACATCACCCGCTTGGGTGTGCACGCGGTAGGATGAGGTGGCAATATAATATGAGAAGTATGAGAACAATTAACTTCCACCTGCGTCCCTTTTTCAGTAGAGTCAAGTCTTTCCACCTCTGCGATAGAAGGAGGCATGGCTAACAAAGGATGCTCATTAATAGCAAGAGAATCAGAGCTATCAATGTCCTCAATCCCTTCGTCAAAGAGGGGATTCACCTCACTAGATATGTAGGCGTCATCAAAATCAAATAAAGGGTTCGAATAAATCTTGAAAGTTTCATTTGGAACGTCTTCATCGGATAGTGACTCGTCATTACTAGAAGTAAAATCATCATCTTGATCAAAAAGAGGATTAGATAAAACCAAAGAATCATCTCCCAAAGTGTTGGTGGAAGGAACATCATCATTAAGAGCAAACTCATCCGTAAGCTCCTCAAAAGTTAGCACATCACAAACCTCATCAAAGAATTTATCAAGACCAAAATTACTAATCTCACTCGAAGTATCACAATCCTTAGAGGCATTGGGGATATTAAGAGAAGGAAGTACAATTGCGCTGGGACATTGAGCAGCTAGATCATTCCAAGAAATAGTATTCTCATCGTCATCATCATCATAATAGTGTTGACGCACAAGAGGAGGGGTATAATCACTAAGATTAGATACTTGCTTTTGTTGCTGTCGCTCTTGTTGCTGTCGCTTTTGTTCCTTCAATGCCTCGGTCAGTTGAATTAAGCCGTCACGAAGTTTCCAAAGAATGGCTTGTCTTTCTTCATTCAGAGTAGTGACTTGTTGGTTAATACGAGTTCTCTGAGAGGATTGATGATTGAGGTTGGGGTGTGGGGGCTCACAGTTATGAAAACCAGAATTATAGCACGGTTGTGGCTCATAGTAAGTCATCGGTTGAGAAGAATTATAACACGGATTTGGTTCATAATAATCCATCGGTGAAGAAAAATGAGGACACGGATTTGGCTCATAATAATTCATTGGCTGACAATAAGAAGTATCGTGAGGGCCCCCACAATTTTGGCAACATGGGTATGGAGAAAAACCCGGTGCTTCTTGCAGATAGCTATTACCATTGTCATAATTGTAACCCAATTCTTGCTCGCCATGAGGCGGGTATCGAATTGGACACGAAACATGCCAATGAGAATCGCTTCCACAATATATGCAAGGGGGAATAGGAGGTGGATTAGAAAAGGACGAATTAGTCAAGTTGCACGATGGACAAAATCCGGATTGTGACTCGATTGAAATAGGAGGAAGGTCTTTTCCGCATTGATCGCATGTACACCATTGACATGAGTCGTTCCCGTATAATCGTCTCCCACACCCGACGCAATGGACATAAGAATCCATAAAGAAAAATAGATAAGCAAGAATATTTTTGGTGCAAAACTTTGAAAAAGAAATGCTTTTTATGATTTTTCAAATGTTTTTGGGATTTTTGAAAATTTTTGACACAAAAAATAAAGTTCACGAGTGAACGGATCCCAAAAGCCAACGCTAGGGGTGTTCAAAAAAACCGAGAAACCGACGAACCGAGCTGAATCGCTCAATCCGAAACCGAAGAAACCGAAACCAAAAAAAACCGAAACCGAAAAAACCCGCTTATAACGGTTCGGTTACGGCTTTCATTTTTAGATATCCGTGGTTAACCGAACCGAACCGCACATATTATACATGAAATTTTTTAACTAAATATTCAAATTATAGTACATGTATTAATTGTATTAGTACCATACTTTTATTGTACAACGATTTTTCTACTCTTAATGTCAACTATTTTAAACATGTATGTGTAAATTTAACTAATGTGATCGTAGTTTATAAACATCGAATAAATATTTTTTAGTTAATATGTTACTTATGAATATTCTAATGCACTTTTTGGAACGAAATAATTTTTATATGATTTTTATCTATTCAATGTCATTGAATTATACGAAACAACATTCTATCTTTTAAACCATGTTATTATTTATAAACTAAAACTTGATTAAACTTATAAAATGGTTAACCGTGACCCAAACCGTGGGTAACCGCTCATTTCGGGTAACCGCATGTCCGGTTAACCGCCTTTTATGGTTCGGTCACGGATAGTAAATTTAACTACCCGAACCGCGATGGATAGTCAAAATCGTCTAATTAACCGAACCGAACCGACCCGTGAACACCCCTAGCCAACGCGTCTCTCACAAAAAAACGTTAATCTTCACGAAAAGAGCCGGCAGCGGCGCCATTTGATAACTAGAGATTTTGCTATGGGTTAAATTAAGTTCTCGGTATTTTCTCGAATTGATCACGGTTCAAAGTGCGACTCAGTCGTTCTTGGTATAAAAATAAGAAAGGTTTGGTTGTCTAAAACTAATTAAAAATAAAGACTAGGAAAGATAAAAATTAAAACTTTTAAAAAGTAAAGGAAAAGTAAATAAAACGTAAATAAAGCGAGAAATTAAAGCAATAAAAGTAAATAACGTAAACTTAAAATGCAACTAAAAATAAACTAAGGCAAGGCTTAAAATGTAAACTAAAAGTGCGACTAAGTAAAAAGGCGGGAAAAATAAAGCTTAAAACTAAAGGTATAAAATTACAGAAACTAGAAAAACACTCATTCGGAATCAACCCTTCATTCGGAATAAACATATTCATCCGGAATAATCCTTTATTCGGAATAAAATGCTTCATCAGGAATAATCCTTCATCCGGAATGAATGGCTTCATCTGGAATATTGATTCATCCGGAATAAATCATTCGTTCGGAATAACGGTTCATCCAGAACAAATTGTTCATCCGGAATAATATGACTGATCCGGAATGTGTGCTTGGTTCGGAACATTTTGTTTCATTCGGAATAAAAAATTGACTCGGAATAATTTAAACGAAAAGCTTCATTCGGAATAACAAAAAAAACTGACTCGGAATATTTTTAAAAAACCTTGATTCGGAATTTAGTTATTCATCCGGAATATTGATTATTCCGGATGAACACTCTGATTCGGAATATCAAATGAAAACTGCTGTCAGAATAACATTCACTGATTCGGAATAATAAAAATCAAAAGCTTCGTTCAGAATACAAAACTCATGCGGAATAACTAATAAAAACCTTCATTTGGAACATCTTGTTTCATTCGGAATCTGGGCTGTTGAAGAACTCGAAGAACAGTAAAAAACAAAAGGGTGCGAATTAAATCAAATCTAACCAAAATCAACCAAACGATTAAACCAAAACAACCACTAATGATCTAATAACAATCACCAATCAAAATAAATCAACAAAACTAACAATAATAAGCAAATCAATCAAAAACCACTTGATTAAAAATATGAAAACTCAAGAACACAACCATGAATCATAAGGAAAGATTAAGCAAGAAAGGTAGAAGAAGATTAATTAAAAGCTTGATTAAAATGAAAAGATTCAACAATTAAAAACATGGAAATTAAATCTTACCTATTAAATCTTGAGAGAGAAAGCATAAGTTTAGAGAGAGAAAGCATAAAAATTAAACTAATCCTAATCTACTCCTAAAACTAACCAACCCTCTCCTAACAAATGAGGGTGGTATATATAGGAGAGGGGAGTGGTTGGTGGCTTCTCCCTTCTTTCTTTTCTTCCGTCTCGTCTTTAAAGTCTCGAATTTTGGCTCGGGATTACTTTAAACTCGTCTTGAAATTTCTTCATAAATAAGACTTGAGTTCTTCGGCTTTATTAAACTTCCGTCTTTGGACTTTTTCTTTGATAAATCTTCAGAATAGGTCTTGGACTTCCATTCTTTTTGCACTTTTGATTTCTTGACTTCGTCTTTTGTCTTTTTCTTTGATAAAAGCCCGTGAAAGCCTGTGTTTTCCTTCCTTTTCACATTTTGGTCCTAAAATACAACAAAAACACAAACCACGCATAATTCCGACATTTACGACATAAAATACACGTTATGGTCTCGTTTTCATTGCAATTAAGTGGTAAAAGGATGGGTGTTTTCACACCTATCAATAGTCAACGACTACGAGGATGTACTTGTTCCTTTTAGATGATGGAAATGGCCCCATAAAGTCGATGCCCCATACGTCAAAGATTTCACATTCTTGTATGAAATTTTGAGGCATCTCATCTTTATGTGTGATCTTGCCTTGTCTTTGGAAAGCATCACAATGTTTAACCATTTCATGAGCATCATGATAAATGGAGGGCCAATAGAATCCAGAATCAAAAACTTTCTTCGCGGTGTAATTAGGACCAAAGTGACCACCGGTGGGTCCTTTATGGCAAGCTTCAAGGATTAGTAAAGCTGCCAGCCCATCAACACACCGACGAATAACAAGATCCACACATTGTTTGAAAAGGTAAGGGTCGTCCCAAAAATAGTGTTCAATGTCTTTAAAGAACTTTTTCTTTTGTTGGGACGTTAACCCTTCCTTGAGAATTCCACCCGCTAAGTAGTTTGCAATGTTCGCAAACTACGGGGTGTCATCAAGATTGGAATTGATAGACATTAAGGCCTCAAGGGGAAAAGAGTCATTGATCTCTTGATTCGGATGATCCCCTAGATAAGGATCCTCAAGTCTACTTAGATGATCTGCGGCTAGGTTTTTCGCTCCCTTTTTGTCACGAATTTCGATTTTAAATTCTTGAAGGAGCAAAACCCAACGAAGAAGTCTTGGCTTCGAATCTTGCTTTGTTAACAAGTACTTCAATGCGGAATGGTCGTTATAGACAATGGTGGTGGAAAGGACAAGATAGGGGCGAAATTTTTCAAAAGCATACACTACAGCTAAAAGCTCTTTTTCGGTAGTGGTATAATGCAATTGAGCCCCCGTCATTATCTTGCTAGCATAATGGATTGGTTGGAAGTGTTTGTTCACTCTTTGGCCCAAAACCGCTCCAATGGCAAAGTCGCTAGCATCGCACATCAATTCAAAAGATAGCTCCCAATTAGGGGTAACCAAGACCGGTGCCTTAGTTAGCTTGTCCTTAAGAAGATTGAAGGAGTCGATACACTCTTTAGAAAAGATAAAAGGAGTATCTTTTTCTAAGAGGTGGGTCATCGGGTGAGCGATTTTAGAAAAATCATGAATGAATCAACGATAGAAGCCCGCATGACCAAGGAAACTTCTCACACCCTTCACGGTTGAAGGTGGAGGTAATTTAGCAATCACTTCAACTTTAGCACGGTCGACTTTAAGACCGGCTTTGGAGATTTTATGACCAAGCACAATACCTTCTTTTACCATGAAATGACATTTTTCCCAATTAAGAACGAGACGAGTATCTTCACACCGTTTGAGCATACGTTCTAAATTGGCAAGGCAAGTAGAGAAAGAATCACCATAGACCGAGAAATCATCCATGAAGACTTCCATAGTTTCTTCAACCATGTAATGGAAGATAGCCATCATACACATTTGGAAAGTCCCAGGAGCATTGCATAAGCCGAAAGGCATTCTTTTGTAAGCAAATGTTCCATAAGGATAAGTGAATGTGGTTTTCTCTTGGTCTTCATGATCGATGGGAATTTGAAAATACCCGGAGAAACCGTCTAAGAAGCAATAATAATCATTACCTGCTAGACGCTCGAGCATTTGATCCATGAAAGGAAGAGGAAAATGATCCTTACGAGTGGCATCATTGAGCTTGCTATAGTCTATGCAAACTCGCCAACCCGTGACAAGTCGAATAGGAATCAACTCGTTGTTTTCATTGGGAACAACGGTTATTCCGCCCTTGTATTCCGACAAGTAAAACTCTTATATTTCGTATAAGAAAATTTTTGAACTTTTAAGTTTTACCCAAAAATCAAGCTAAAAATTCCAACTTTTTATGAAAAATCACCAATATGAATAACACAAATTCCTACCACAACTATGTAGGCAATTTGTAGCAAAGATTTTGTGGTGAAAAACACAAAAAAATGAAAACACGGATATAACTTGATTAAAAGAGTATGAAAACTAAAAACTAACACAACAAAAAAACCTTAGATCATCCCATGGCTCTTGAGACCAATTGTAGAATCGTGATAATCTTATAACTAATCAAGAGGGTTGTTGTTATTCTAGAGAGAGACTAGAGAGAGAAACAAAGAAACTTTTATGAATGTGTGAAATAAGTAAAACAACCAACACCCCTTTCCATGGTGGAAAGGGGTTTATATACCCAAGTCCTTAATGGACTTGGGCCTCCAACCCATGACAAGCCCATGGGCCGGGTTAAACATTAATATAACTTAACCTTTAACTACGAGCTACAAAACGTATTACAATATTGTTGGAGTGACAGATACTTCTAATATACGTTAAAAACGTATTTCCAACATGATGTTTTTCTAGAGAGAGAAACTAGAGAGAGAAGTGAGAGAAAACTATGTGTATTCCTTGAGAAAATAAAACAACCAACACCCTTTCCTTCAAAGGAAAGGGTTTATATACCCAAGCCTTGGTGGGCTTGGGCCTTCCAACCCATGGACATTTCCATGGGATAGGCTTTTACATAATACAAAGTAAATAACTAACTACGAGCCTACAACGTTTAATAATATTGTTGGAGTGACCGATACTTCTAATATGCGTTAAAAACGTATTTCCAACATTTTTAATTCGTGGCTTATTTAGTTTTTCTTAAAATATATTTAGTTAAAGTTTTGGTCAAGTGCTTATTTGGATTTTGCTTATTTTTAGCTTATTTTGATTTGAACTCTTACTGTCATATCCGTATTAGCTATCTTCAGAAAAGGGTTTTGTATTCCGAAGATACTACTTTATCCGAAAATTGTTATTTATCCGAAATATCTTTTAACCAAATTTGCATCTTATTCCGAAAAAGCCGTTATTTCGAAGATTCATATTCCGAAGAAAATCCTTGTATTCCGAATATCATTTATCCGAAGAAAGTCATTATTCCGAAAATATACTTTATTCCGAAAAACTTGTTATTCCGAAGAAGTGATTCATTCCGAAGCCATATTCCGAAAATTGTAGTTTTATCCGAAGAAAGTGTTTATTCCGAAAATCATTGATTATTCCGAAAACCCCTCTTTTATCCGAATTTCTTGTTTATCCGAAAAACACAGTTTTATCCGAAAACCTTTATTATTCCGAAAATTATTGATTATTCCGAAAATATTAGCTTTATCCGAATTAGGGCATTTATCCAAAATAGGGCTTTATTCCGAAAAGGTAGGTTTATCTGAAGATAAGTTCGTTCTGAATTTGTTGATTTTTCCAAAGATCAGTTTACACAGCTACAAGGTTAGATTTCTTGTTTATTTTTTTATATATTTAGCTTTTATATTTACGTTTAATAACTTTAGCTTTTATTTTTCTAGTAGAGATAGATAATCTAAAGCACCCCCTTTTAGTTACCAAAAACGAAAATTCCACTTTAAACCGTGATCAATTTGAATTGAATCGAGTACGAACAACACTTAAACTCCACACATCACAAGTTGTCATATTAAAATGGAGATTACTCATTCATTCCTAGAAGGTGGTGTAAATGATGATGAAGAAGGGTTGTTTGGGACAAGACCAGAGCTAATGTTCCTGGGTCCCATTTCATGAAGTACGGGTTCAAAGCTGCATTGCTCAGAAGCCATTACCGTCAGCTCATCAAAATCAACATTCATAGTTTCGAGGATCTTACGAGAATTATGATTGTAGATTCAGTATGCCTTCTTTATGGGTGCATAACCAATGAAAATACCAATGCCAGCCTTGGGTTGAAGTTTTCCTAAATTGTCACCATCATTATTTGGATAGCAAAGAGAACCAAATACATGAAGATATGATAAATTTGGTACTTTTCCATGTAGAAGCTCATAAGGTGTTTTACCATGGCGTTTACGAATTAGTGACCGGTTTTGGGTGAAAACTGCTGAAGATAATGCTTCTGCCCATAAAAACAATGGAGCCTTTGCGTAAATTAACATCGTTCGAGTAGCTTCCATAATTGTGCGATTTCGCCTTTCAACGACACCGTTTTGTTGTGGAGTGAGAGCAACGGATGTTTCATGAGATATGCCAACTTCTTCATAATAATCACGCAAGATTTGATTCACAAATTAGGTTCCATTATCTGTGCGAATGTGCCAGACAGTAGTGTTGAGACGCACTTGAATCATCTTGAGAAATCCGATGATGAATTTAGGTGCCTCATTTTTTGTTGTAAGAAATTTCACCCATGTAAACCGAGAGTAATCATCGACAATGACGAAGATGTGCTTTTTACCACTAAGACTTTCAACACGCATTGCCCACAAAGATCCATATGCAACAAATAAAGTTTCTCTTGGTTGGTGTCTTCAGTCTTGGGTTTGTATGATTTCTTAGTGTTTTTCCCCATTGTACACGGGGAACACAAATGGTCATTGTGAAATGTAAGTTTAGGAAGACCACAAACAAATTTGTTTTTCGCCAAATGATTAATAGCGTCAAAGTTAAGATGAGATAACCGTCGATGCCATAACCATGACTTAGTCTTTGATGCTTTGGAGAGAAGACATACGGGAGAAGCGGCCATCATTTCTTGTAGAGACAAAGTGTACAAATTTTTCCCTCGAGTACCTTTCAATAAATCAACCCCTTCTAAATTACGAATGAAGCAGGTATGCTCTCGAAAAGAAACTTCTAGGTTTGCATCACAAAATTTTCCCACAGAAAATAAGTTGTGACCGAGACCTTCCACATAATACACTCTTGAAATTATAACATTCCCAATATTATATTCACCGTAACCCATTATCTTTGCAATATGATCATTTCCAAATCGAACCGTAACAAGAAACTTGCTGACGAAATTTCTGAGCTGAGAGCGATCTCCGGTCATATGCTTGGAGCAACCAGAGTCCAAATACGAGAGAACAATTTGGACCACCTGTTTTCAGCAACAACAGTAGACAATGCATTGGAAACTATTGGTTTCGTAGAGTTAGCAAATACAGATATAATATTATCAGAATTGCTAACATTTGTGTTATCCTTAGTTTTCCGGCATTTTCTAATGTGAGTTTTACCATTAACAGGTTTTATTGTTCGGAATCAATGGGAGAATGGAAAATTGCTCTAGAGACAGGGGCGGAGACTAGACTAGCTTTCCAGGATAAAGAATGCGCGAGCACTGAATGAATGAAATGAGTGTAAACGTACTTCAGCTCCCGGAACTTCCCCGAGAGGTTCCTTTCCTTAAATCACCTCATATCGAAAGAAAGAAAAAAAACAGTGCCTCCTATTTCTCAGCTCAGATTAGAGCCTACGGGAGAAGATCATTTTGAGATCAGCTGACAATCTCTAAAACCCGAGTCTTAGAAATGGCAATTCCAGAGATTCTTATCTCATTCCATTCCAGTGTCCACCTGAGTTGTTTACTTCATTTTCCCGCCACAAAGCGATTCAAATCTCTTTTCCATTGTTTTATTCGAGGAGGATCAACAACAAGAAATCCAGTCGTCCGCCTACCTTTCTGATCACCTTTCCATAAACAGAAGTTTTTCCATTGCATCTTGGTCAAACCATGTTTACACTCAATTTTCACGGCGGATTCAAAAAATGTGGGAATAAAGAGTAGGTTTGAATAATTGAAGAAAAATCTGAGGCTCACTCGCTGGTTAGAATTTGTTCTTTCTTTTTTTACTTTTGCTTTTTTGAATCGATAATCGTTTGTTCCTTAAAGAACTATGCCATAAATTCATAAGAACTACTATTTATAGAGCTTATATTCAATTTCGATCATTACACCAGATTCCATAGCGATCGTACTCCTCCCTGGGAGAGGTTTTGGAGTATTAGCGGGCACTACAGTGGGAGTAGACCTATTTAAAGGGCACTTGGTTCATATAGTAGTGTCGGTGTTCCTAGTTAAAGGACACGCTTGTATTTTGGTAGCCTTGATACTCCTAATTAAAGGGAACACTTTCTTCGCTTTAGTAGGAGTGATCCTAGTTAAAGGGCATGCATTTACTACTATAGTGAAAGTTCTACCTATGGGACGCCACATCCAACCAACTTGGGTTAACACTTTCCCAGTCGGTTTCCATTCTAAACAATTTTTACGGGCATTCATCTCATTCACATGGTCAATAAGGCAAGAATCATGACGACTAGAAAACATACTTTCATTGAAATTCCAACATTTCAAATTAGAATTCACAGTAGGCTTAGAACGCTGCCCAACCGAGAGCCTTTAGATTTATCTACATGATTCTTTTTATTCAAAACAAAAATAGCATTCCTAGGATGGGCTTCTACTTTCTTCTTCACTTGACTACTAGATGGGGGTAAGATCCTAACATTCTTCTTGTTTCTTTTAAGCTTAGATCTTTGAGCCTTATTAGTGGTGCTTACTCCTGTAAAAGGCAACACGGGAATATTAGAAGCAGGTTTTGATTTTGCTTTATCTTTAGTGACCAATGTTTGAGATGGTTTAGTCCTAGGGCCCTTGTTATGTGGTGTGACGGCGATGAGGTTCTTTTTATTGCACTAGAGGACGATGTTGAGATAATGGCTGCGTTATCCACAACATTCTTACCTTTTAGGGTACGAAGTGTTTCCTTTAACTCAGCCAAAGCCAAATTTTTATCACAGATTTGTTTCTCAAATCAGATATTTCCACCGACTTTCGATTCAATCTTTCAATCAATGATTGATTATGTGTAGTGGTATTAACACATGCGGGCTTTACTGAATCGAAGAGTTGTGTATTTTTCTGTTTTAAGTTATCAACTTTGGACAAAATCTTGGAAACTCGATTATCTAGATCAAGTTTAAAAGTCTCAGCAGCCTCAAGTACGTTCACATAGTTAATCTCCTTAGATTTATCTATGTCTATCAGCAACGATTTAGTAACCTTGTCACTTGGCTGACGCTGTTTTGATTGTAAATTCAATCGAAAATTCTTTTGAAAATTGGAATCATCTATATTAACACCTTCAAATGATGTTTCAAAAAGCTCTTGAATAAATTGTTGTGAACATTCAAGCGAAATACAGTGTTTTTGAATCTCATCAAAATGTTTTGAAAGCGAAGAATAAGAATCTTGAAGCTTAAAAATTCAGCGTCAGATTTGTGACAAGTACTATCTACCACATTATCCACAGATTCAACATTATCCTCCGTAGAATCATTATCAACACTATTATTGACACAGACGGAGTCAATATCATGCGACATCACTTGCTTCAGAAGCTGATTATTTTTGCGTGAAATTTGTTCAATTTCAAGTAAACTGTTTTCATAAGCATCATCCATTTCATTGAAAACACGTCTAACTTCTTCTATTTCCTAAAGCGAATCTTGATAAATATTGCTACGACAAGCGAATCTTGATAAATATTCCTACACTTAGGACATTGTGCACTTTGATTAAATCTTGCTAAGGAAAGGACAACTAGAGTGATTTCAATGTGAACATATGAGATATGAAATATTGAATCATGGTAGTTTAGGATAGAACCGGGAAGACGGGTACACGGAATCACGGTTCGTCAAAAGTCATCGAGAATGGATCTTTGAAGCTTTAATCCCTGCACACCATAAGAAACAAGACAAAAAAAACATACGGGGCTCCCCTACACTTATTATGAAAATGGTAAAGGATAGAGCAACGGGTTGCCTCCCGAAAAGCGCTTGTTTTTGTTAACCGAGTCACAAGCCTGACTCGACCCTGAGCTAATTCAAGGGAAATGTGGTGAGGGATGGAATCATCTCATGAGAGATGTCCTCACCAAAGTACAGCTTCACACGCTGGCCATTCACATTAAAATTAGTCCCATTTGGTTGAGAAAGCTTAGTGGTGCCATATGGGAAGACTTTGGCGACGGTGAATGGACCAGACCAACGGCTCTTCAACTTGCCCGAGAAAATCTTCAACCGAGAGTTAAAGAATAAAACTTGATCACCAACGTGAAACTCTCGGTTCTTAATCCTTGCATCATGGATGATCTTGGTTTTCTCCTTGTAGATCAACGAATTCTCATAAGCTTCATTCCTCAGTTCATTTAGCTCGTTGAGTTGAATCTTCTGAAGATCACCGGATTTGTTGATGTCAAAATTGGCCCATTTCAAGGCCCAATATGCCTTATGTTCTAGCTCAATAGGGAGGTGGCATGCCTTCCCGTACACAAGACGATATGGAGTGCAACCAATAGGTGTCTTATATGCGGTGCAGAAATCCCACAAAGCATCATCTAACTTATCGGCCCACGACGCACGATGCTCTCCCACAGTACGCTCTAATATTCTCTTCAATCTACGGTTAGAAATCTCGGCTTGACCATTTGTTTGGGGATGATAAGCGGCGGAAAGACGGTGATTGACACCATACTTAGCCATGACTCTAGCAAATTGATCATTGCAAAAATGAGTCCCACGGTCACTGATGATAGCACGAGGAACACCGAATCGAGCGAATAACTGCTTCAAAAAGTTCACAACCACCCTCGCATCATTCGTAGGGAGAGCCTTTGCTTCAACCCATTTAGATACGTAGTTGATAACTAGAGATTTTGCTATGGGTTAAATTAAGTTCTCGGTATCTTCTCGAATTGATCAAGGTTCAAAGTGCGACTCAGTCGTTCTTGGTATAAAAATAAGAAAGGTTTGGTTGTCTAAAACTAATTAAAAATAAAGACTAGGAAAGATAAAAATTAAAACTTTTAAAAAGTAAAGGAAAAGTAAATAAAATGTAAATAAAGCGAGAAATTAAAGCAATAAAAGTAAATAACGTAAACTTAAAATGCAACTAAAAATAAACTAAGGCAAGGCTTAAAATGTAAACTAAAAGTGCGACTAAGTAAAAAGGCGGGAAAAATAAAGCTTAAAACTAAAGGTATAAAGTTACAGAAACTAGAAAAACACTCATTCGGAATCAACCCTTCATTCGGAATAAACATATTCATCCGGAATAATCCTTTATTTGGAATAAAATGCTTCATCCGGAATAATCCTTCATCCAGAATGAATGGCTTCATCCGGAATATTGATTCATCCGGAATAAATCATTCGTTCGGAATAACGGTTCATCCAGAACAAATTGTTCATCCGGAATAATATGACTGATCCGGAATGTGTGCTTGGTTCGGAACATTTTGTTTCATTCGGAATAAAAAGTTGACTCGGAATAATTTAAACGAAAAGCTTCATTCGGAATAACAAAAAAATCTGACTCGGAATATTTTTAAAAAACCTTGATTCGGAATTTAGTTATTCATCCGGAATATTGATTATTCCGGATGAACACTCTGATTCGGAATATCAAATGAAAACTGCTGTTAGAATAACATTCACTGATTCGGAATAATAAAAATCAAAAGCTTCGTTCGGAATACAAAACTCATGCGGAATAACTAATAAAAACCTTCATCCGGAACATCTTGTTTCATTCGGAATCTGGGCTGTTGAAGAACTCGAAGAACAGTAAAGAAGAAAAGGGTGCGAATTAAATCAAATCTAACCAAAATCAACCAAACGATTAAACCAAAACAACCACTAATGATCTAATAACAATCACCAATTAAAACAAATCAACAAAACTAACAATAATAAGCAAATCAATCAAAAACCACTTGATTAAAAATATGAAAACTCAAGAACACAACCATGAATCATAAGGAAAGATTAAGCAAGAAAGGTAGAAGAAGATTAATTAAAAGCTTGAATAAAATGAAAAGATTCAACAATTAAAAACATGGAAATTAAATCTTACCTATTAAATCTTGAGAGAGAAAGCATAAGTTTAGAGAGAGAAAGCATAAACATTAAACTAATCCTAATCTACTTCTAAAACTAACCAACCCTCTCCTAACAAATGAGGGTGGTATATTAGGAGAGGGGAGTGGTTGGTGGCTTCTCCCTTCTTTCTTTTCTTCTGTCTCGTCTTTAAAGTCTCGACTTTTGGCTCGAGATTTCTTTAAACTCGTCTTGAAATTTCTTCATAAATAAGACTTGAGTTCTTTGGCTTTATTAAACTTCCGTCTTTGGACTTTTTCTTTGATAAATCTTCAGAATAGGTATTGGACTTCCGTTCTTTTTGCACTTTTGATTTCTTGACTTCGTCTTTTGTCTTTTTCTTTGATAAAAGCCCGTGAAAGCCCTTGTTTTCCTTCCTTTTCACATTTTGGTCCTAAAACACAACAAAAATACAAACCACGCATAATTCTGACATTTACGACATAAAATACACGTTATGTTCTCGTTTTCATTGCAATTAAGTGGTAAAAGGATGGGTGTTTTCACACCTATCAAATCCCCTACACTTGACCATTACAATGTCCTCATGCAATGCATTAGTTACAAAGCACGATTACACTTTTCATCATAATCAATCCACATTGGCCTTTATTGAAGAGATAGAAAATAACAAAACAAGTAAAGAAATTAAAAACTTACCTTAGGGTTTTGGAAATGTCATGAATGATCATCATCCTCAAGTTTTCTCCTTCTCCAAACCAATGCTTAAAAACGAGATCATTGTTATTATAAGTTAGCAAACTAACACGAACTTATGTGGGCCAATTATTTACTTAGACTCCCTTATTCCTAGGTGTATCTCTTATATTTTATTATTGTCTTGAATGATCACGAGGATGCGTTGTTGACTTATTTCGATAGTTATTAAGGCAGAAAATAAAGTGGGACGATTTAATCAATAGTTAGCTAAAGGACAAAATCTTTAAAACTGCTTCTCGGGACCTCATAAAGTTCATATCTTGGCATAACTCGCTTCGCGATTTGAGACCTTTCTCGGACCGATATTTGGCAGCGACTTCATACCTCGAATCTTTGAGAGACTTTCTTGAAATTATGGTCTTCTCTTCATAATAGGAATTTCTTCACTTTAAGTTTTGAGAGATTCTTCATCATTGGACCACGACTTCTTCATTTTTCTCCAATCTTTATTTTGGACTTTGATATACAACGATCCGCCTCCTTTTAAGACTTGGATCTATTTATCCTCATACCTTGTTAGGGCCTTTTTGGATAGACTTCTCCATGATCTTTTGGGGAGTACTTGCTTTTCGTCGTGTGTTTCGATCCTTCATATTGATTTTCGATAAATGATTCTTCACATCACTTTGGATCTTTAGCAACAAAATATAGCCCTCATGCCTTGTTAGGGCCTTTTCGGACTCGCCAATCTTCGCATCCCGCTTCAATAAGTTATGCCTTGGCTATGAACTCTAATCCATACCGAGCAACTTTTAAACGATCTTGGGCTAGAAGCTAAGTAACTTTTCAAATCGTACAACCTTATTTATTGCAGATAAATTTATTAGCAGGCGATGGGAGAATAGGCTTATAATTAACTCACATAAATTCACGAAAGAATACCAAAGTTATAATTGACTCTATCATCTCTCGTTCTCCACAATTTAAAAATCTCAAGGAATGAGACTCGTGGATGCTTAGCCAATTAAATCAAAGTTTTGGGTTTTCGAGTCATCTATAGGATCTTGCAAACTCTTAGACTTTTTCAAGTTTAGAATTCGCATTTGAAAGTTCCCTTGATAAACGTCTCTCTAGGAGCAATTATAGGAACTTGCGAAAAGTTCTTGTTCTTAGCCCGTGAGAGTTAAGACTTTCGCGTTTTAAAGCTCCCTATATAAAAGCCTAGCAAAACTTGACTTAAACACGTTAAGGATACTAGCTAGAGTAGACTTAGATAAGTAAACTCGAGTTGAGTCAAAAGATTCACAACGTTTGAAAACTAAAACCAATTTATTAAAATTTTATTCTAGTAAAGAAAGAAAATAACTATACAAAATTAAAACTAATAGGCCAAAATAGATCAAATATTTTGAAAAATGTCGAAAAATTGATTTTCCGGTTAAAATGAGGACAAATATAAGGAAAAGTCCACTTAACTTCGATAGAAGTCCCCCCTACACTTAATATAAACATTGTCCTCAAAGTTTAAGCATGTGGGAGTAAACTCCCCTACACTTAGGACATTGTGCACTTTGTTTAAATCTTGCTAAGGAAAGGACAACTAAAGTGATTCCTATTTTACTATTGAAGAATATAAAATAGAGAATCAAAAGAGTTTAGGATAGAACCGGGAAGACGGGAATACGGAATCACGGGTCGTCAAAAGTCATCAAGAGTGTGTCGTTGAAGCTCTAATCCCTGCACATGATAAGAAAGAAAACAAGAAACACCAACAGGGCTCCCCCTACACTTATGGGGAAAACAGGTAAAGATAGATAGATAATTGGGTTGCCTCCCAAAAAGCGCTTGTTTATATTAACCGAGTCACGAGCCTGACTCGTCCTCGAATTAAATGATCCATGGGGAAGCCTCGAATGTAATACCGGGATCAAAGACCTTGTCCTTGTTCCCGGAAGAAAATAATAAAGGAGAGGCCGGAGGATAAGTCTTGAATGGTAGGAAGGTCCTTTCAACATACGAGAAGTATGTGAAATCCTGATCCACGGGAGGTGGGGTGGGTAAAGGAGACAAATTTTCATCCCCCAAAGACAATGGATGGTCAGTATTCGGTAAAGCCGTAAAGGTATCAATCATAGAATGGTCATTGTCACCTCCCGGGTCAAAGCACTCATCCTCATTTCCCGGTATGAAACGAGGAGAGTAAAAGCGATACATCACCCGCTTGGGTGTGCACGCGGTAGGATGAGGTGGCAATATAATATGAGAAGTATGAGAACAATTAACTTCCACCTGCGTCCCTTTTTCAGTAGAGTCAAGTCTTTCCACCTCTGCGATAGAAGGAGGCATGGCTAACAAAGGATGCTCATTAATAGCAAGAGAATCAGAGCTATCAATGTCCTCAATCCCTTCGTCAAAGAGGGGATTCACCTCACTAGATATGTAGGCGTCATCAAAATCAAATAAAGGGTTCGAATAAATCTTGAAAGTTTCATTTGGAACGTCTTCATCGGATAGTGACTCGTCATTACTAGAAGTAAAATCATCATCTTGATCAAAAAGAGGATTAGATAAAACCAAAGAATCATCTCCCAAAGTGTTGGTGGAAGGAACATCATCATTAAGAGCAAACTCATCCGTAAGCTCCTCAAAAGTTAGCACATCACAAACCTCATCAAAGAATTTATCAAGACCAAAATTACTAATCTCACTCGAAGTATCACAATCCTTAGAGGCATTGGGGATATTAAGAGAAGGAAGTACAATTGCGCTGGGACATTGAGCAGCTAGATCATTCCAAGAAATAGTATTCTCATCGTCATCATCATCATAATAGTGTTGACGCACAAGAGGAGGGGTATAATCACTAAGATTAGATACTTGCTTTTGTTGCTGTCGCTCTTGTTGCTGTCGCTTTTGTTCCTTCAATGCCTCGGTCAGTTGAATTAAGCCGTCACGAAGTTTCCAAAGAATGGCTTGTCTTTCTTCATTCAGAGTAGTGACTTGTTGGTTAATACGAGTTCTCTGAGAGGATTGATGATTGAGGTTGGGGTGTGGGGGCTCACAGTTATGAAAACCAGAATTATAGCACGGTTGTGGCTCATAGTAAGTCATCGGTTGAGAAGAATTATAACACGGATTTGGTTCATAATAATCCATCGGTGAAGAAAAATGAGGACACGGATTTGGCTCATAATAATTCATTGGCTGACAATAAGAAGTATCGTGAGGGCCCCCACAATTTTGGCAACATGGGTATGGAGAAAAACCCGGTGCTTCTTGCAGATAGCTATTACCATTGTCATAATTGTAACCCAATTCTTGCTCGCCATGAGGCGGGTATCGAATTGGACACGAAACATGCCAATGAGAATCGCTTCCACAATATATGCAAGGGGGAATAGGAGGTGGATTAGAAAAGGACGAATTAGTCAAGTTGCACGATGGACAAAATCCGGATTGTGACTCGATTGAAATAGGAGGAAGGTCTTTTCCGCATTGATCGCATGTACACCATTGACATGAGTCGTTCCCGTATAATCGTCTCCCACACCCGACGCAATGGACATAAGAATCCATAAAGAAAAATAGATAAGCAAGAATATTTTTGGTGCAAAACTTTGAAAAAGAAATGCTTTTTATGATTTTTCAAATGTTTTTGGGATTTTTGAAAATTTTTGACACAAAAAATAAAGTTCACGAGTGAACGGATCCCAAAAGCCAACGCTAGGGGTGTTCAAAAAAACCGAGAAACCGACGAACCGAGCTGAATCGCTCAATCCGAAACCGAAGAAACCGAAACCAAAAAAAACCGAAACCGAAAAAACCCGCTTATAACGGTTCGGTTACGGCTTTCATTTTTAGATATCCGTGGTTAACCGAACCGAACCGCACATATTATACATGAAATTTTTTAACTAAATATTCAAATTATAGTACATGTATTAATTGTATTAGTACCATACTTTTATTGTACAACGATTTTTCTACTCTTAATGTCAACTATTTTAAACATGTATGTGTAAATTTAACTAATGTGATCGTAGTTTATAAACATCGAATAAATATTTTTTAGTTAATATGTTACTTATGAATATTCTAATGCACTTTTTGGAACGAAATAATTTTTATATGATTTTTATCTATTCAATGTCATTGAATTATACGAAACAACATTCTATCTTTTAAACCATGTTATTATTTATAAACTAAAACTTGATTAAACTTATAAAATGGTTAACCGTGACCCAAACCGTGGGTAACCGCTCATTTCGGGTAACCGCATGTCCGGTTAACCGCCTTTTATGGTTCGGTCACGGATAGTAAATTTAACTACCCGAACCGCGATGGATAGTCAAAATCGTCTAATTAACCGAACCGAACCGACCCGTGAACACCCCTAGCCAACGCGTCTCTCACAAAAAAACGTTAATCTTCACGAAAAGAGCCGGCAGCGGCGCCATTTGATAACTAGAGATTTTGCTATGGGTTAAATTAAGTTCTCGGTATTTTCTCGAATTGATCACGGTTCAAAGTGCGACTCAGTCGTTCTTGGTATAAAAATAAGAAAGGTTTGGTTGTCTAAAACTAATTAAAAATAAAGACTAGGAAAGATAAAAATTAAAACTTTTAAAAAGTAAAGGAAAAGTAAATAAAACGTAAATAAAGCGAGAAATTAAAGCAATAAAAGTAAATAACGTAAACTTAAAATGCAACTAAAAATAAACTAAGGCAAGGCTTAAAATGTAAACTAAAAGTGCGACTAAGTAAAAAGGCGGGAAAAATAAAGCTTAAAACTAAAGGTATAAAATTACAGAAACTAGAAAAACACTCATTCGGAATCAACCCTTCATTCGGAATAAACATATTCATCCGGAATAATCCTTTATTCGGAATAAAATGCTTCATCAGGAATAATCCTTCATCCGGAATGAATGGCTTCATCTGGAATATTGATTCATCCGGAATAAATCATTCGTTCGGAATAACGGTTCATCCAGAACAAATTGTTCATCCGGAATAATATGACTGATCCGGAATGTGTGCTTGGTTCGGAACATTTTGTTTCATTCGGAATAAAAAATTGACTCGGAATAATTTAAACGAAAAGCTTCATTCGGAATAACAAAAAAAACTGACTCGGAATATTTTTAAAAAACCTTGATTCGGAATTTAGTTATTCATCCGGAATATTGATTATTCCGGATGAACACTCTGATTCGGAATATCAAATGAAAACTGCTGTCAGAATAACATTCACTGATTCGGAATAATAAAAATCAAAAGCTTCGTTCAGAATACAAAACTCATGCGGAATAACTAATAAAAACCTTCATTTGGAACATCTTGTTTCATTCGGAATCTGGGCTGTTGAAGAACTCGAAGAACAGTAAAAAACAAAAGGGTGCGAATTAAATCAAATCTAACCAAAATCAACCAAACGATTAAACCAAAACAACCACTAATGATCTAATAACAATCACCAATCAAAATAAATCAACAAAACTAACAATAATAAGCAAATCAATCAAAAACCACTTGATTAAAAATATGAAAACTCAAGAACACAACCATGAATCATAAGGAAAGATTAAGCAAGAAAGGTAGAAGAAGATTAATTAAAAGCTTGATTAAAATGAAAAGATTCAACAATTAAAAACATGGAAATTAAATCTTACCTATTAAATCTTGAGAGAGAAAGCATAAGTTTAGAGAGAGAAAGCATAAAAATTAAACTAATCCTAATCTACTCCTAAAACTAACCAACCCTCTCCTAACAAATGAGGGTGGTATATATAGGAGAGGGGAGTGGTTGGTGGCTTCTCCCTTCTTTCTTTTCTTCCGTCTCGTCTTTAAAGTCTCGAATTTTGGCTCGGGATTACTTTAAACTCGTCTTGAAATTTCTTCATAAATAAGACTTGAGTTCTTCGGCTTTATTAAACTTCCGTCTTTGGACTTTTTCTTTGATAAATCTTCAGAATAGGTCTTGGACTTCCATTCTTTTTGCACTTTTGATTTCTTGACTTCGTCTTTTGTCTTTTTCTTTGATAAAAGCCCGTGAAAGCCTGTGTTTTCCTTCCTTTTCACATTTTGGTCCTAAAATACAACAAAAACACAAACCACGCATAATTCCGACATTTACGACATAAAATACACGTTATGGTCTCGTTTTCATTGCAATTAAGTGGTAAAAGGATGGGTGTTTTCACACCTATCAATAGTCAACGACTACGAGGATGTACTTGTTCCTTTTAGATGATGGAAATGGCCCCATAAAGTCGATGCCCCATACGTCAAAGATTTCACATTCTTGTATGAAATTTTGAGGCATCTCATCTTTATGTGTGATCTTGCCTTGTCTTTGGAAAGCATCACAATGTTTAACCATTTCATGAGCATCATGATAAATGGAGGGCCAATAGAATCCAGAATCAAAAACTTTCTTCGCGGTGTAATTAGGACCAAAGTGACCACCGGTGGGTCCTTTATGGCAAGCTTCAAGGATTAGTAAAGCTGCCAGCCCATCAACACACCGACGAATAACAAGATCCACACATTGTTTGAAAAGGTAAGGGTCGTCCCAAAAATAGTGTTCAATGTCTTTAAAGAACTTTTTCTTTTGTTGGGACGTTAACCCTTCCTTGAGAATTCCACCCGCTAAGTAGTTTGCAATGTTCGCAAACTACGGGGTGTCATCAAGATTGGAATTGATAGACATTAAGGCCTCAAGGGGAAAAGAGTCATTGATCTCTTGATTCGGATGATCCCCTAGATAAGGATCCTCAAGTCTACTTAGATGATCTGCGGCTAGGTTTTTCGCTCCCTTTTTGTCACGAATTTCGATTTTAAATTCTTGAAGGAGCAAAACCCAACGAAGAAGTCTTGGCTTCGAATCTTGCTTTGTTAACAAGTACTTCAATGCGGAATGGTCGTTATAGACAATGGTGGTGGAAAGGACAAGATAGGGGCGAAATTTTTCAAAAGCATACACTACAGCTAAAAGCTCTTTTTCGGTAGTGGTATAATGCAATTGAGCCCCCGTCATTATCTTGCTAGCATAATGGATTGGTTGGAAGTGTTTGTTCACTCTTTGGCCCAAAACCGCTCCAATGGCAAAGTCGCTAGCATCGCACATCAATTCAAAAGATAGCTCCCAATTAGGGGTAACCAAGACCGGTGCCTTAGTTAGCTTGTCCTTAAGAAGATTGAAGGAGTCGATACACTCTTTAGAAAAGATAAAAGGAGTATCTTTTTCTAAGAGGTGGGTCATCGGGTGAGCGATTTTAGAAAAATCATGAATGAATCAACGATAGAAGCCCGCATGACCAAGGAAACTTCTCACACCCTTCACGGTTGAAGGTGGAGGTAATTTAGCAATCACTTCAACTTTAGCACGGTCGACTTTAAGACCGGCTTTGGAGATTTTATGACCAAGCACAATACCTTCTTTTACCATGAAATGACATTTTTCCCAATTAAGAACGAGACGAGTATCTTCACACCGTTTGAGCATACGTTCTAAATTGGCAAGGCAAGTAGAGAAAGAATCACCATAGACCGAGAAATCATCCATGAAGACTTCCATAGTTTCTTCAACCATGTAATGGAAGATAGCCATCATACACATTTGGAAAGTCCCAGGAGCATTGCATAAGCCGAAAGGCATTCTTTTGTAAGCAAATGTTCCATAAGGATAAGTGAATGTGGTTTTCTCTTGGTCTTCATGATCGATGGGAATTTGAAAATACCCGGAGAAACCGTCTAAGAAGCAATAATAATCATTACCTGCTAGACGCTCGAGCATTTGATCCATGAAAGGAAGAGGAAAATGATCCTTACGAGTGGCATCATTGAGCTTGCTATAGTCTATGCAAACTCGCCAACCCGTGACAAGTCGAATAGGAATCAACTCGTTGTTTTCATTGGGAACAACGGTTATTCCGCCCTTGTATTCCGACAAGTAAAACTCTTATATTTCGTATAAGAAAATTTTTGAACTTTTAAGTTTTACCCAAAAATCAAGCTAAAAATTCCAACTTTTTATGAAAAATCACCAATATGAATAACACAAATTCCTACCACAACTATGTAGGCAATTTGTAGCAAAGATTTTGTGGTGAAAAACACAAAAAAATGAAAACACGGATATAACTTGATTAAAAGAGTATGAAAACTAAAAACTAACACAACAAAAAAACCTTAGATCATCCCATGGCTCTTGAGACCAATTGTAGAATCGTGATAATCTTATAACTAATCAAGAGGGTTGTTGTTATTCTAGAGAGAGACTAGAGAGAGAAACAAAGAAACTTTTATGAATGTGTGAAATAAGTAAAACAACCAACACCCCTTTCCATGGTGGAAAGGGGTTTATATACCCAAGTCCTTAATGGACTTGGGCCTCCAACCCATGACAAGCCCATGGGCCGGGTTAAACATTAATATAACTTAACCTTTAACTACGAGCTACAAAACGTATTACAATATTGTTGGAGTGACAGATACTTCTAATATACGTTAAAAACGTATTTCCAACATGATGTTTTTCTAGAGAGAGAAACTAGAGAGAGAAGTGAGAGAAAACTATGTGTATTCCTTGAGAAAATAAAACAACCAACACCCTTTCCTTCAAAGGAAAGGGTTTATATACCCAAGCCTTGGTGGGCTTGGGCCTTCCAACCCATGGACATTTCCATGGGATAGGCTTTTACATAATACAAAGTAAATAACTAACTACGAGCCTACAACGTTTAATAATATTGTTGGAGTGACCGATACTTCTAATATGCGTTAAAAACGTATTTCCAACATTTTTAATTCGTGGCTTATTTAGTTTTTCTTAAAATATATTTAGTTAAAGTTTTGGTCAAGTGCTTATTTGGATTTTGCTTATTTTTAGCTTATTTTGATTTGAACTCTTACTGTCATATCCGTATTAGCTATCTTCAGAAAAGGGTTTTGTATTCCGAAGATACTACTTTATCCGAAAATTGTTATTTATCCGAAATATCTTTTAACCAAATTTGCATCTTATTCCGAAAAAGCCGTTATTTCGAAGATTCATATTCCGAAGAAAATCCTTGTATTCCGAATATCATTTATCCGAAGAAAGTCATTATTCCGAAAATATACTTTATTCCGAAAAACTTGTTATTCCGAAGAAGTGATTCATTCCGAAGCCATATTCCGAAAATTGTAGTTTTATCCGAAGAAAGTGTTTATTCCGAAAATCATTGATTATTCCGAAAACCCCTCTTTTATCCGAATTTCTTGTTTATCCGAAAAACACAGTTTTATCCGAAAACCTTTATTATTCCGAAAATTATTGATTATTCCGAAAATATTAGCTTTATCCGAATTAGGGCATTTATCCAAAATAGGGCTTTATTCCGAAAAGGTAGGTTTATCTGAAGATAAGTTCGTTCTGAATTTGTTGATTTTTCCAAAGATCAGTTTACACAGCTACAAGGTTAGATTTCTTGTTTATTTTTTTATATATTTAGCTTTTATATTTACGTTTAATAACTTTAGCTTTTATTTTTCTAGTAGAGATAGATAATCTAAAGCACCCCCTTTTAGTTACCAAAAACGAAAATTCCACTTTAAACCATGATCAATTTGAATTGAATCGAGTACGAACAACACTTAAACTCCACACATCACAAGTTGTCATATTAAAATGGAGATTACTCATTCATTCCTAGAAGGTGGTGTAAATGATGATGAAGAAGGGTTGTTTGGGACAAGACCAGAGCTAATGTTCCTGGGTCCCATTTCATGAAGTACGGGTTCAAAGCTGCATTGCTCAGAAGCCATTACCGTCAGCTCATCAAAATCAACATTCATAGTTTCGAGGATCTTACGAGAATTATGATTGTAGATTCAGTATGCCTTCTTTATGGGTGCATAACCAATGAAAATACCAATGCCAGCCTTGGGTTGAAGTTTTCCTAAATTGTCACCATCATTATTTGGATAGCAAAGAGAACCAAATACATGAAGATATGATAAATTTGGTACTTTTCCATGTAGAAGCTCATAAGGTGTTTTACCATGGCGTTTACGAATTAGTGACCGGTTTTGGGTGAAAACTGCTGAAGATAATGCTTCTGCCCATAAAAACAATGGAGCCTTTGCGTAAATTAACATCGTTCGAGTAGCTTCCATAATTGTGCGATTTCGCCTTTCAACGACACCGTTTTGTTGTGGAGTGAGAGCAACGGATGTTTCATGAGATATGCCAACTTCTTCATAATAATCACGCAAGATTTGATTCACAAATTAGGTTCCATTATCTGTGCGAATGTGCCAGACAGTAGTGTTGAGACGCACTTGAATCATCTTGAGAAATCCGATGATGAATTTAGGTGCCTCATTTTTTGTTGTAAGAAATTTCACCCATGTAAACCGAGAGTAATCATCGACAATGACGAAGATGTGCTTTTTACCACTAAGACTTTCAACACGCATTGCCCACAAAGATCCATATGCAACAAATAAAGTTTCTCTTGGTTGGTGTCTTCAGTCTTGGGTTTGTATGATTTCTTAGTGTTTTTCCCCATTGTACACGGGGAACACAAATGGTCATTGTGAAATGTAAGTTTAGGAAGACCACAAACAAATTTGTTTTTCGCCAAATGATTAATAGCGTCAAAGTTAAGATGAGATAACCGTCGATGCCATAACCATGACTTAGTCTTTGATGCTTTGGAGAGAAGACATACGGGAGAAGCGGCCATCATTTCTTGTAGAGACAAAGTGTACAAATTTTTCCCTCGAGTACCTTTCAATAAATCAACCCCTTCTAAATTACGAATGAAGCAGGTATGCTCTCGAAAAGAAACTTCTAGGTTTGCATCACAAAATTTTCCCACAGAAAATAAGTTGTGACCGAGACCTTCCACATAATACACTCTTGAAATTATAACATTCCCAATATTATATTCACCGTAACCCATTATCTTTGCAATATGATCATTTCCAAATCGAACCGTAACAAGAAACTTGCTGACGAAATTTCTGAGCTGAGAGCGATCTCCGGTCATATGCTTGGAGCAACCAGAGTCCAAATACGAGAGAACAATTTGGACCACCTGTTTTCAGCAACAACAGTAGACAATGCATTGGAAACTATTGGTTTCGTAGAGTTAGCAAATACAGATATAATATTATCAGAATTGCTAACATTTGTGTTATCCTTAGTTTTCCGGCATTTTCTAATGTGAGTTTTACCATTAACAGGTTTTATTGTTCGGAATCAATGGGAGAATGGAAAATTGCTCTAGAGACAGGGGCGGAGACTAGACTAGCTTTCCAGGATAAAGAATGCGCGAGCACTGAATGAATGAAATGAGTGTAAACGTACTTCAGCTCCCGGAACTTCCCCGAGAGGTTCCTTTCCTTAAATCACCTCATATCGAAAGAAAGAAAAAAAACAGTGCCTCCTATTTCTCAGCTCAGATTAGAGCCTACGGGAGAAGATCATTTTGAGATCAGCTGACAATCTCTAAAACCCGAGTCTTAGAAATGGCAATTCCAGAGATTCTTATCTCATTCCATTCCAGTGTCCACCTGAGTTGTTTACTTCATTTTCCCGCCACAAAGCGATTCAAATCTCTTTTCCATTGTTTTATTCGAGGAGGATCAACAACAAGAAATCCAGTCGTCCGCCTACCTTTCTGATCACCTTTCCATAAACAGAAGTTTTTCCATTGCATCTTGGTCAAACCATGTTTACACTCAATTTTCACGGCGGATTCAAAAAATGTGGGAATAAAGAGTAGGTTTGAATAATTGAAGAAAAATCTGAGGCTCACTCGCTGGTTAGAATTTGTTCTTTCTTTTTTTACTTTTGCTTTTTTGAATCGATAATCGTTTGTTCCTTAAAGAACTATGCCATAAATTCATAAGAACTACTATTTATAGAGCTTATATTCAATTTCGATCATTACACCAGATTCCATAGCGATCGTACTCCTCCCTGGGAGAGGTTTTGGAGTATTAGCGGGCACTACAGTGGGAGTAGACCTATTTAAAGGGCACTTGGTTCATATAGTAGTGTCGGTGTTCCTAGTTAAAGGACACGCTTGTATTTTGGTAGCCTTGATACTCCTAATTAAAGGGAACACTTTCTTCGCTTTAGTAGGAGTGATCCTAGTTAAAGGGCATGCATTTACTACTATAGTGAAAGTTCTACCTATGGGACGCCACATCCAACCAACTTGGGTTAACACTTTCCCAGTCGGTTTCCATTCTAAACAATTTTTACGGGCATTCATCTCATTCACATGGTCAATAAGGCAAGAATCATGACGACTAGAAAACATACTTTCATTGAAATTCCAACATTTCAAATTAGAATTCACAGTAGGCTTAGAACGCTGCCCAACCGAGAGCCTTTAGATTTATCTACATGATTCTTTTTATTCAAAACAAAAATAGCATTCCTAGGATGGGCTTCTACTTTCTTCTTCACTTGACTACTAGATGGGGGTAAGATCCTAACATTCTTCTTGTTTCTTTTAAGCTTAGATCTTTGAGCCTTATTAGTGGTGCTTACTCCTGTAAAAGGCAACACGGGAATATTAGAAGCAGGTTTTGATTTTGCTTTATCTTTAGTGACCAATGTTTGAGATGGTTTAGTCCTAGGGCCCTTGTTATGTGGTGTGACGGCGATGAGGTTCTTTTTATTGCACTAGAGGACGATGTTGAGATAATGGCTGCGTTATCCACAACATTCTTACCTTTTAGGGTACGAAGTGTTTCCTTTAACTCAGCCAAAGCCAAATTTTTATCACAGATTTGTTTCTCAAATCAGATATTTCCACCGACTTTCGATTCAATCTTTCAATCAATGATTGATTATGTGTAGTGGTATTAACACATGCGGGCTTTACTGAATCGAAGAGTTGTGTATTTTTCTGTTTTAAGTTATCAACTTTGGACAAAATCTTGGAAACTCGATTATCTAGATCAAGTTTAAAAGTCTCAGCAGCCTCAAGTACGTTCACATAGTTAATCTCCTTAGATTTATCTATGTCTATCAGCAACGATTTAGTAACCTTGTCACTTGGCTGACGCTGTTTTGATTGTAAATTCAATCGAAAATTCTTTTGAAAATTGGAATCATCTATATTAACACCTTCAAATGATGTTTCAAAAAGCTCTTGAATAAATTGTTGTGAACATTCAAGCGAAATACAGTGTTTTTGAATCTCATCAAAATGTTTTGAAAGCGAAGAATAAGAATCTTGAAGCTTAAAAATTCAGCGTCAGATTTGTGACAAGTACTATCTACCACATTATCCACAGATTCAACATTATCCTCCGTAGAATCATTATCAACACTATTATTGACACAGACGGAGTCAATATCATGCGACATCACTTGCTTCAGAAGCTGATTATTTTTGCGTGAAATTTGTTCAATTTCAAGTAAACTGTTTTCATAAGCATCATCCATTTCATTGAAAACACGTCTAACTTCTTCTATTTCCTAAAGCGAATCTTGATAAATATTGCTACGACAAGCTTTAATATTGTTTACAAATGGAACAATTTCGTCTCGAAACGCAGCTCTAGTATGCTCAAAAATCCATTCACCTTCCATTATGGCTGAAGCCGTCATACGTTCCGTAATGACCTTTTCAAAATCAGCAAAGTGTTGGTGCACCGCGTTTAAGCTATCTAACACCTTACTTACCGGTGAAATTAACTTAGTTTAATCCTTTTTGACATGTGTAGGAGACGTATTAGGAAGGTTTTCCTTTGACAAACTTTAGGGCACAAAAGTTGATAATTGAGCTAATTCCTTTAATAAGCGAATACGGGTCGTTTTAGTAAATTGATCTTTATTATGCTTATCCTAATCAAGCTTATGTAATTTTGAAAGCATTTTAGATCGACTTTCTTCCGCAAGTGACATAGTCTCCTCAGTACTACGAACATAAGGTGCTTCTTTCGATTTGCCAATTAGGGTCACATCATAAAGACAAGGAATGTATTCCTGAGCTTGTTTTGGATAAACGGGATTAAGTGGTAAATCTTGAAGACGCTTAAGTTCGAGTTCTTTAAACGATTTAGTTAAAAGATGAAGCTTTTCTGTGGAAGCGTATTGTTTTAAAAGCTGTTGTTCCTTGAATTTAAGAAGTTTGGTAGCATTAATTTCCGATTCAAACTTTTTAGACTCGAGAGTTTCGAAATCCATTTTAAGTTTCTGAAAATCATTTAGAATCGACTCTTTTTCTTTTAGTTAATTGGAAATATTAGCTTTTAATGATTCTATTTCTTTAAAGGGTGTTCAATCTTTTCAAAACGAAATTGGTCAAATTCAGAATAAGTTATTTTTTCTGCTTGAGGGAGCATTTCAAAAGTTTTGACCTTTTCCTTATACAACGCAAGCTCAGCGGTTAGATTGGCATTCGTATCTACGGTTTGTAGGACGGCCACATTCATGTTATCAATAATATGTTTAGGCACCATTACTAAATCACGTTGATCATAAGATTCCATACTTTTCGTAGCATTTGGTTGAGGTTCACTCAAATGTGTTGGATTGGATACCACATCATTTGAGTTACTAGTTCCTGAATGCTGTTCGAGGTTGTCATTATCATGCTCAACTTGATGTGGATTATCATGAACAATATTAGATGTGGTTGGTACCTCATTGACGATATCAGAACCGTAGTGAGAGAGATTAGCAACAAGAGCATCTTGGGCTAAGTGAATGTCATCACAATCCGAATCATATGCATCAAGATCATCTGCTTGATATGCTGCATTAGAAGTAGAGACGAATGTAATGCCTTCATTATCTGCTTCCCCTGGGTCTATAAGAAATGCTAATTCCTCTGAATCCAAAATATTTCCCTTAGATTAAGCATCGACCAAATACATCTTCTCATGAAACCACGTGGCATCCCTTCTCCTCTTCGACTGAGTTCATTCCCTAGCCATATGACCTTGTCCTTGACAATTGTAGCAAGTCACAACCTTTTGAGGACCAATAGTACTTCCATTTCTGCTAGCTTCAGAATTCACAGCTTGAGCGTTCACGATCATTGCAGTAGATCCATATGAAAATTTTCCTTCCATGAATGGATTGCACCGTCACTTGACCATCTTGAATAGTGGCTTGTTGTCGAGGATTTGAAGAAGTGCGGAGCTGATGGTTCGTTGGTGGAAAACCTCTAGTTGCAACAAGTTTTGACAAGTAGGTAGTGAGATGGTTTAAGACATCAGTAGGTGTATCATTTGGAGTAAAGACCGGTGCTTGAATTAATTGAAGTTCATTTGAGTAGAAGGCTTGTGCTTGTGGTGCTTCAATTGGAAAATATCATTGCTGAGGAGTATAGCCCATAGGAGAAGTGATAGCTTGTGATGGTTATGCCTGATGTGTTGGTTGTTGTGGAAGAACACTTTCTTGATATGCTTGATGTGGCATCATGAGTGGTTGATAAGATGGTTGATGTGGTTGCTGATATGTGTGTTGTTGTGGCTGCTGCAAGTATGATGGTTGTTGATAAGTGAAAGCCATGTTTTTTTGGGGAGTCATTTGTAGAGAAGCATACATGGCAAGTGGATCATGAACTTGAGGTGAAGACAACCGAGCCTCGATCACGTGGCATTCGTGTTGTTGAACAAAAGCTTGAAGTTGATCCACGTTGGTTTGATGCAAATCCTTAGCTAATTTAACAGCCGTCACGTACTTGCTCCATTCAGAAGGGAGAGTGTTCAAATACTTGGTGTTTAATTGAAACGTAGGAATTTCCAGGCCATAGATGTTAAGATCATTCATCAATAGAGTAAATCTCAAATAGTAATCATTGAGAGTCTCCCCGGGGACATAAGCAAACTTATCAAACGTATCATATAGCTTACACTCTCGTTATTGTTTAGTTAACGAGGTACCTTGCACTAGAACACGAATTATATCCCATAACTCTTTGGCAACTTTATGTTTACTCACAAGTTTGTAGACATCTGGAGGAAGGGCTTGGAGAATGATGTTTGTAGCTTGTTTATCACACTTGTCTTGAATCTTAGCATCTCCATTTAATTCACCCGTTGTGCGAGTACGAGTAACAGTACCTTCTGTCACAGTACCATATACCAATGGTCCATTGAGCACCGATGCCCAAATAAGATGTCCGTTCTCTTTGTTTAATATATAAAGTTCCATTCGGGAAGCCTAATCCTCGTACATAGTCTTCACCAACATTGGTGGACGATTATCCGTACACGAGAGGATGGACTTATCCGTAAGAGATGTGTACTCCATTTCGATAAGTTAAGATTTACAAAAGTTTATCGAACAATGAAAGAAAGCAAATGTGTTTGTTGTTGTGTGTAGAAGTCGAGAAACAATGTGAAAATCCCCTAAAATATGTTCTCGATAAACCAAAAATTCTAAGGCAAACAAAAACTCACGAATGTTAAAAATTTCAAAAACATGTTTTTGAAACATCTTGGAATACTTGTCGCAATGAATAGGAGTCTATCGCAATGTCAACAGCTGTCGCAATATCAAAAGCTGTCGCAATGTCAAAAGCTGTCGCAATGTCAAAAGTTGTCGCAATGTCAAAGGCTGTCGCAATGTCAAAAGCTGTCGTAATGTCAAAGGCTGTCGCAATGTCAAGAGCTGTTGCAATATCACAACCTGTCTCAATAAAACCTATCGCAATATCCCGATCGCAATAACCTATCGCAATGCACCTATCGCAATACCCTTATCTCAATATAGCTATCGCAATAACCTATCGCAATACACCGATCGCAATAACCTATCGCGATATTGATCGCAATAGTGGTCGCAATATGAAAACCCTATCGCAATGCTCGATCGCAATAATGGTCGCAATAACAAAACCCTTAAGCTTTTACGATGGAAATCACTGCTATCTTGTTGCAATAGTACCACAGTGATCAAAATTTCCACTTTTCTCAGACAAAACCAACCAATTCGAGATTTTTTGCCAAAAAATGATCAAAAGACCCAAATTTTTTGAGTTTTTAGCCAAAGTAAATATACCAAATCTCTACCGCAACTATGTAGAAGATTTGTATCAAGAAAAAACCATAAACACACAAAAAATTATTGGACGTGGGTTTATTCGATCAAAAGCTACTAAAATCAAGAACACAAACACATAAACAATACAATCATCCCATTGCTCTTGATACCATTTGTAGGATATTTTAAATCTATGCTTATTTTAGAGAGAGAGAGAGAGAGATGGTAGATTTCACACACACTTGAGAGAGAATAAATGTTTACACCTTTTACTATGTGTAAAGTATAAGAAAAACCACACCCTCTCCAACTAAGGAAAGGGTTTATATACCCAAGCCTTGTGATGGGCTTGGGCTTACATAATGGGCCACTGGCCTCATACATTCCATGGGCTTGGCATGGCCTTGTTTACTTAACTTAATAATACTAGACTACGAGCTATCACTTATTCTA
Source organism: Glebionis coronaria (assembly GCA_025667525.1). NCBI lineage: Eukaryota > Viridiplantae > Streptophyta > Magnoliopsida > Asterales > Asteraceae > Glebionis > Glebionis coronaria. Next base: position 317,765,569 of record CM046879.1, on the reverse strand, counting down.
TTGTTGGAGTGATCGATCCTTTCTAATAAATAAAACGTATTTCCAACACTAGGGATACTTGAAATATCTGATTTTAAAACTTAGAATGGGAGGGAAAGTGTTTAATAAAAATTTTAGAGGGAAAAAGTAAAACTAGGTTTTAATCTAGGGCTTGTAACTTTATGGTTTGTAACTTTAGTGATTAGGGACTTTGGAATGTGATTAGTGAATGATTATTGTTTCATTAGGGTATATACATTGTAATTATGAAGTTTGGGTCCTTGGTTTGAAGCATAACAAAGGTTTGAGGTTAAAATGGGAAGAAAACTTAGGCGGGTTAGGGTTTCTAATGATTTATGGTTAAGTATTAGTAAAAGGATATATCCTTCAATTAGCTACTGATTTAAACTCAATTTAAGTCCTAGACATTGTGTTTAAAGTGTCCAATGAGTTTCCACACTTGGTTTGATAACTTAATTTAAGTAAACCTCTCTAAAGAGTGAAAATACCTATTTTGACCTAGTTTACAAGTCATGCATTGAAATCTTGTACCTTGTTCTTTAGGATACTTGTACATTATGTTATGGTAATATTATAATCCTAACTAAATGCTATAAGTGTTTATAGACTTGTCCTAAAAGACTAGGTAATGATTGTATGTAGATTTCTGAATATGAGGGTTTCTAGGTTACTAATCCTAATGATTTTCTATTTTGGGTAATTAGGGTTTATATCCTTATGTACACTTATTCTCGGGCTTATATGATATTTTTATGACTTCTACGGTTTCTACATTCTTATTTTAAGGGTTTATATAGGGTAATCATAATCTAGGTATAATTATGGAAGCTTAAGATCCTATGCTTTGATAACTTTTACTTTGTGCTTTGTGATCTTGTAACTTGGCTTGAGACAAATGTATTACCTTAATATAATACTTAGTTGAGTTTTATAATTGGTTGCAAAAGATTAGACTCAAATTCAATGTAAAATGGTTTTTATATGCAAATCTTGGCTATTAGGTCTTAATTTGTAACTAGCTTTGGATTATTGAATATTAGTACTTTGTGATTGCTTATCTCTTCTTTATATAGTAGATTAGAACTGATATATTGTATTGGTTATAGATACATAGTTGTTGTATTATTACATGGCTTGAAGTATTGTTTATCAAAGGTTTCTTGGTGATGATCTAGACTATTATGTACACTTATTTGTACTTTAGCTTTGTATGGTTTATAGTTACTTATTCTTGGATAACCTTATACTTTCTATATGATAGTATAATCCTTGTTCTCATTACTTGTTCACTTGTTCATATGTATTATGTATTCATGCTTTTACAATACTTGATTTCATCATTCATTTATAGGGATTCTAAGGTTTCTAAGGGAATTTAGGGTATCATCATATTTCTTGAAATGTTCTTATTCATAAATGTACTTGCTAAATCACTTTTAAACTTATACTTGTTATATACGTTGTATTTAAAACATATAGGAATATGTTGATATGGTAGTTTAGGTTTTGAGAAGTAGTTCATCTTACCAAGTAATTGTAACACCCCACTTGGATAAGTGGACCGTTACGTGTATTTATAGCATGTCATCAAAGCATAAGGTAAATGTCCTAAAACATTAAATGACCATAACGGAAATACCGGAATCAAACATCGGTAATCCAACCAAGCTCAAAATATGAAAAATAAAATACAAAAGGAAAGGACTAAACAATGTCCAAATAAGCAGAATAATGTAAGTACATAAAGTAAGAAGTCTGGATATCTTCCATCCAAATGCACATGCTCTCAGAATCCTAAGGGCGTCCTGGTGTACCTGCCGTTAGATCATGAAAGGAACTACGGCTGAGCTTAACGCTCAGTGAATGGATATAAAGCATGATAAGGAATTACTGAAATGAAACAGATGATAAAATACTGGAGTTGTAAGACTGATAAGTAAAGTTGCTGCAAAAATCTGTGTATAGTCTATAAAGTCTGATTTATAAATAATAAAGCTGAACTATTATCTGTTAAATCTGAAAACATGCATTTACTGTATTTTAATTGCCAGAGCTTATATAGGTCATGTGCTGTAACAACGGTGCATGAATAACTGGAGGGGTGACCTCGTCATGCTGTAGAGGGGTGACCTCTAAATAACTGTAGAGGGGTGACCTCTAAATACTGTGCTGGGTGGAGGGATCAGCTCCAATGTGAAGGATGTAGAGCACACACCACATTCACCCTGATAACTTGTAAACTGATAAGCCTAGGATGCATCCATACGCCCCACTAAACATACATATAAAAATGGCCAAACTGAACATGAGTGGGACGATGCAGGATATCACTCTCCTGCATGTGAGTCACGACACCGGTGCCTCTAGTGCCGTGGTTACGGTACCTCCGTAACTAGTACATAAACTGGTCATGCTTGTATATAATGCTTAGGCAATATATTTAGTTATTAACATGATTACTGATAAGCTTAAACATATACTGGGGAAAATATTTGGCTGAAGACGGGGAATCCTAATCATGCATAGAAAAGAAGTCTTACTGAAAGGATGGAAACTCCGTACCTCGTGTCGAGTAATGAAATAAGAATGAAAGTTGAAAGATATACTCCGACTTTACGGATACTACATAAATAAGGGACGTGAATGAGTTGTCTGAATACTGTCTCTGATTACCGTTTATTATTGTTCTTAATTCATTTTCGCGTGTTCTCATATTATTTTACTGGTTGGGTATAAACTGATTAATCTGACTTTACTTTAATGTTTACTGATTAGTATATATCATGTACTTCTGATTACTTGTATAATATATTGATTCTAATATTATAATACTATTATTAGTAACCTGCTAAATATAACAAGTCTCTTGAATTAGAGTGTTTCCTAAAATAGAAAGGTTTCCAAATATAGTTTCCTTGAAAGTAAACCTTTAAATAAATCACACGTTTTAAGTAATTTTAAAAAGAATTAAAATTAATGTTACTAATTAATTAATAACGCAAAACAATATAATTAAATTCATTTATAAACTTATTTATAATAATGATTTAATCATAAATTAATTAACTTCGTATTTTTATTATTTCCCGAAATCCCAAGTCGAAATTATCCCCGAGACACCCACGCCTCGGCTAAACCGTGAACCGAAAAGTCACCACAGCCGGTTGGCCGTGGCCTTGCTGCCCAACACCCACAGCAGCCACCGACTCTTGTCGGTTAGCCACTGTTACCACAGGGTACCCACTGACCTTGCGTCAGTTCCCCCTGTTTGTTGTTCGTTCCCACTTTTAGCCCTAATGTTCCCACTACTTTTGGTTTATTCACTGTTTACAAACCCAAACGCACCCTTACTGCTTATATCCACTGCATGTAACCCAAACACCCCCTGTTCTACTCCAACCGCCCCCTGGTCATGTTTGGCAGTGGTTGATTGAACAAAACGCACCACCGAGACTTGAAGTCTCGGCTGGCCAGTCTACTAACACCACTACGTACCCTTTTTTTTACACGACATCCCCTGCTTGTGGGTTTGTTCGTGGCTGCACACCAAAAAAAAGACCATAGGGTCTGGTGGCCGTGGCTATTCACCACCAAAAACAGCACTGAGAGTTTACAACTCTCGTTTTTTGTGTCCATAAACAAAACCCCGCCTAATCTTTACTGATTGTTACATGTTTATACTATTTAGCATCATTCGTTCAAGACTACCCACATATTAAAGAAAAAAAACGAAAGGAAGGATGAGGAAATTACTCATTCACGTGATTAGGGATGAACACCTAAATCAAAACGATTGAAGGATCAAATTGTTTCTTTCCTTGTTGTTTGATTCACAGCCGGCGGCCCCCATTATAACCCTAATATGTTTCTTTTATATTTTTTTTTGTTGTCTGATTGTAACAAAAAGGGAAATTAGTTCCCGTATATATTTTTTTTCTTGCAAAAATGGGCTGGGCTCACAAGCCCTTGGTCTTTTATTTCTCTTTTCTTTTGAAACCGCCGGTCCAAATCTATATAAATACTTGTTTCGTTTCGCGCTAATTTCTAAGACTTTCGTGATGCGGTTTCTGTATTATTTATTTCAGAATAAATAATAATTAATATTCGTTTCGTAATACTTGTAAAGCCATAATTTATTATCATTTTATATTCTAAAATAACTGGAATAATTTACTGCGTACACTTTAAATTTAATCTGAGACTGCGCATATTTAATGTTCATGGATTTTTTTTCTGAACAATTAATTACATCACGTTTAAATAAAACCCAGATGGTGTCTAATTAATGTTCTTGGATTTTAAATGCGGGTTTTACAATTCTTCCCCTCTAAAAAGAATAATTCGTCCCCGAATTAAGGATACGACCACAGTGGGTTTTACAATTCTCCCTCTCTAAAAAGAAAATTCGTCCTCGAATTATGGGTAATAAGCTGATGAAGTTATAAAAGCTGAAAGGCATAAATACTAAAAGAGCATGAAGACTGAAAAGACATATAAGCTGAAGGATTATTCGTACTTGATTTAGAACATGATGCTGCTGAAAGGGTATAAACATGACATTACTGAAGTGAACATGAAACGTGACATGGCTGAAGAGAACATGGAATGTGACATGACTGAAAGAACTTAACTAAATTTATTGAAGGAAAGGATGAGAAGTCCGGATGGACTCATTTGTTTCAAGTGGTTTCCCACTCGAACTGGTTCCTACAAATGTCTTGATACAATGCAATTCTTGGTCTTAATGACCCTGTCTTGACAATGCTGAGGAGTTTCTGGTTCCATTCATAAAATGGATTTTCTGAATCTAATATAATGAATAAGCTATAGTATGTAGGGTACATGAAATGGTACGTACGATTATCCTGAAAGATAATATTTATCTCTCTACGTAAGCTGCTGAGAATATAAAGGAACGAACTACGTGAACAATTGTGAACGTTCAACGTGAGCAATGGTGAACGTGGTTCGCAATTATAAAGGAACGCTGGGCCTGAAATATATCATGGATGTGATACGCGAAACATACTGTGAACTTGATACTAGGACATATCACGAATGTATGTTGCCTGAGGAAAGAATGTCGATGATACGGCCTGAGACGTGAAACGTCTGTCTGGTTATGCAGAAACCATGCTAAACTTGAGTCTGGTTTTCTCAAGTTTTCGGAAGTCAAATCCGGTACAAGTCTTAGAACGTATCCCCGGAGATGGGACATGAACCTGAACATGAACAACGTCATGAATGCGAATCTTGAATTTAAATCATGAGATATCATAAACATGACATACTGTGAATGAGGCATAATCGTGAAAGTGAAATTAAACGTGAACGTAAAGTGATCGTAACATACACGTGATCGTGAACATGAATTCCGACTAATATGATGGTCGATGGAATGCCTTGAAATCGTACGATTTACTGCTGAATTTTTCTGCAGGTTTGCTACTGCGTAATCCTTCCGGATAAAAGAAAATGTGTAGACTGATTACATGGTCGACAATGACTTATATAGTATCATACTTTTTCTGAGTCTGTGGTAACTGATAAAATTTTCGTGGAATTTCGTCTCATTTCTACTCAGAAATTTCAAAGAATTGTAGTAACTCACTGACATGACGGTGTTCTATCTTGAACCTGTGGTATGTCACGCATCTAGGTATGAACATAGCTGCATCAATGTGTGATACTGCTTCTATCGAAATTATGCCTGGGATTTTGGAACATCCTGGTAGAAATCTGGTTGAATAGTCATGGAAGAATTTTTAGTGAGAATTGTCAGCAATTTCTGCGGTAGCAGTTAACTGAGTTCTAGAAAATCCTGTAGTTCGTTCATGGCATCAGTCGGGACCATCAGGTGATGGCCTTCACCTTCGCAGGATTGTCTGAAATTTCTTTCTACTAAAATAGGGTGGCTCAGAAATGCCACTTTGTTCAAGTGAAATTTATATCTAGAAAGTTGTGTATAAAAATTACTCCTATTGAAGATTCTATATAACTGTGAGAAGATGAGTCTCGTGTTCTTCTCTAGTATTAGGCAGATCAGAATGTGATCAATGAATATACTGACGATTTTGGTCTGAGAGTCATGGAAATTTTTTTTTATTCATAATTTCATAATATAGCTGGAGCATTAGGGAGCTCATAAGTATAAAATCAAAATTCTTAGAGAGACTGTAATATGTGAAACAGCAGCCTGGAAACGTCATTTTTTTTCTCACCACTGATGGTAGCATGATCGGAAATTTTTTTTTTCTGGAAAATGTTTAAGACATCGTAGCAGATCAAATAAACCTGCTATTTATGGGATGAACATTGATTAAGAATGGTGATCTTGTAATTTTTTTTATGGTCGGTACATGATCTCATGATACCGACCTTCTTCCTGATGGACATAAACGGTGTACTTTCTGGTGGTGCGCTAGGGTGAATTAGCCTCATTCTGTAATTCTTGCAGAAACTGTTGAAACTCTTTTAGACTCAGCTGAAGCCCTGCGATAAGGAGTGCTGAAAACATGTTCTGTACTTGAGACAAGCCCTATTTTAACCCTGTCTTGTGGTTAGGAAGGAATTTCTAGAAATACAGAATACAACCTGCTGATCATAAATTTAAGAAACTTCAGAAGTGGATTATAACTGGTGGCTAGAAAGTCTTCGTAGCTATGGACTGATAAGTCACGCGCTTGTAAGGCAGAAACAATTTGTACTGATTTTTCTGGCAAAATATAATGATTATATTTAGGATTTAGTAAGACGGATCTCGTCGTTAACTAAAAGGAGAACTTTAATAAACATGGGTGGTACTGTGGCGACTTTCAATGAATGTGTTCTTCTGTAACCTCACCGAATGAATACTGCGTGTCTAACCTGAATAATACTCCAGTGGTAGTAGTTAAATTTTTAATGGTCTGATTTATGCATGGCATGACAAAACGGGTATACTCCCTTGGAGGATACCCTGAATTTCTGAGGGCCTGGTTTAGCAAACATACGGAGTTATGAATTCTGACTCGTACTTTGAGAAGATATTCGTATGACGTGTACCATGACTGGTGTCATGATGCGTGTCTTCCGAAATGATACATGAGACCCATGTCTTGACTGGTGTCTTGATATGGGTTCTAGTGGGTGAATCTGGACAGGCTGGAAATTTTGGTAACTGCTAGGATTGGCGGACCGGTTAGACTACATACCTCTTGTATTTCTGGTCACGTCCGTTCCGGAGTTCCGATGGTTACTGACTAATTAATTATAATCACGGTGGTTGTCACTACTGCTTGTCTGTCAATTTATGACGATCATTATCATGACCGTGATTCATGTAACTATTCTTCTGAGTGGCCGGCTGGGTTCCGGTTCCCACTCTTCTGAATAAACCGTTAGTTGAGTGAAGTGTGACATTTAGCTGAGAAAGTAAAAGCCTAGAATAGAATGGTAGTGTCAGATGGTAGAAGTTTATTCTCGTTAGAAATTTCAAATTTATAGTTTTCGTCCTTGTTCTGCAGAGTCTTCATAGTATAAACAACATCAGCATCTTGAGAAATCTCCAAAGTATCAGCAACATCAGCATTTGTGAGGTCTTCAAAGTGTTAGTGGCATCAGCATCTAGCAAAATCTTCAACTCACGAGCAACATCAGCACCTGGTAGAATATCGACAAGAGGAAACGCCTGAGATGATTAAGGATCGATTAGCAATATCCATGGAGTGGGGTACCTGGAGTACACCTGGACAACTATACATGAAGTACAAAATGACTACTGCACATGGAGCATATCTAAGACACTGTACGTGGAGTACACGTGAAATACTTTACATGGAGTATAACTGAGACATTATACATAGGGTACATATGGAATACTGTACATGGAGCTGGTGGAAATTTTATGGGATGATCGATCTTGGTGTCGCTTGTCTGACATTATCAAAGAAATAAATTGATTTAAACGGTAGTAAACTGAACTGAAACGGTTAACATGATAGGCTGATAATTTCTGCGTAGACTTAATGCTGGTTGTATAGAGGCTAAAAAGTATGATTAAACGGAGTTTCATCAACGTTCAGTATAAACACATGATTTATAAAGACCAGAACATGATTTATCATGAAATAGTATTTTACTATAATCCTTCTGTATCTTAGCATGAAACATTATCATTCTGTTGAAAACATAATCCTTGTAAGGAAACATGAAACTGAATCCGCATGAAGGCGACATCAGCTTGAATTTGTGAAACTGGATTGATTCAAAGAACATAAGAGTATGATCAACTGAGTTTTAACAACAACTGGCGTGGATGGCTATAGTTCAATCCACAACATTCAAGGAAGAAAACATGTGACCAAGTACAGGCGATTCTGGTTCGATCCATACTTGTCAAAATTTCATTGGAACTGTCATGTATAGAAATTTACAATCTGGGACTAAACATGGTTGGTTTTAGTCCAATTCATACTTGCCAAACTTTATAAAACATCATGATATGTGCAAAGGTGAACATCTATGGTTCAGTTCACAAAACATCATTTGACTGAAAAGCATGAAATTTGACTTGAGAAGTGGTGAACGTTTATGGCTGGTTCACCAAGTAATATTTGACTGAAAACATGAATCCATCATGAGTAAGGGTAAACGCCTATGGTCGGTTTACCATTACAAAATTCGTAGAAAAGCACATGCGACTAAATATGGCCAGTCCTGCACCAACCTTTTACTTAGTCAAAACTTTAAGAAAACTGACTGATAACGGAAGAAAACTGACTGATAAATGCATGAGAAACATGAAAGATAACAACGCCAAAATCTGGGAAGTTCTTGGTGACTACCCACTAGTCACAGGTCACGTTTTAGAGCCTACAGGTCGAACCTTGCGCTCTGATACCATAATTGTAACACCCCACTTGGATAAGTGGACTGTTACGTGTATTTATGGCGTGTCATAAAAGCATAAGGTAAATGTCCTAAAACATTAAATGACCATAACGGAAATACCGGAATCAAACATCGGTAATCCAACCAAGCTCAAAACATGAAAAATAAAATACAAAAGGAAAGGACTAAACAATGTCCAAATAAGCAGAATAATGTAAGTACATAAAGTAAGAAGTCTGGATAGCTTCCATCCAAATGCACATGCTCTCAGAATCCTAAGGGCGTCCTGGTGTACCTGCCGTTAGATCATGAAAGGAACTACGACTGAGCTTAACGCTCAATGAAAGGATATAAAGCATGATAAGGAATTACTGAAATGAAACATATGATAAAATACTGGAGCTGTAAGACTGATAAGTAAAGTTGCAGCAGAAATCTGTGTATAGTCTGTAAAGTCTGATTTATAAATAATAAAGCTGAACTATTATCTGTTAAATCCGAAAACATGCATTTACTGTATTTTAATTGCCAGAGCTTATATAGGTCATGTGCTGTAACAACGGTGCATGAATAACTGGAGGGGTGACCTCGTCACGCTGTAGAGGGGTGACCTCTAAATAACTGTAGAGGGGTGACCTCTAAATACTGTGCTGGGTGGAGGGATCAGCTCCAATGTGAAGGATGTAGAGCACACACCACATTCACCCTGATAACTTGTAAACTGATAAGCCTAGGATGCATCCATACGCCCCACTAAACATACATATAAAAATGGCCAAACTGAACATGAGTGGGACGATGCAGGATATCACTCTCCTGCATGTGAGTCACGACACCGGTGCCTCTAGTGCCGTGGTTACGGTACCTCCGTAACTAGTACATAAACTGGTCATGCTTGTATATAATGCTCAGGCAATATATTTAGTTATTAACATGATTACTGATAAGCTTAAACATATACTGGGGAAAATATTTAGCTGAAGACGGGGAATTCTAATCATGCATAGAAAAGAAGTCCTTACTGAAAGGATGGAAACTCCGTACCTCGTGTCCAGTAATGAAATAAGAATGAAAGTTGAAAGATCTACTCCGACTACACGGATACTACATAAATAAGGGACGTGAATGAGTTGTCTGATTACTGTCTCTGATTACTGTTTATTATTGTTCTTAATTCATTTTTGCGTGTTCTCTTATTATTTTACTGGTTGGGTATAAACTGATTAATCTAACTTTACTTTAATGTTTACTGATTAGTATATATCATGTACTTCTGATTACTTGTATAATGTATTGATTCTAATATTATAATACTATTATTAGTAACCTGCTAAATATAACAAGTCTCTTGAATTAGAAAGTTTCCTAAAATAGAAAGATTTCTAAATATAGTTTCCTTGAAAGTAAACCTTTAAATAAATCACACGTTTTAAGTAATTTAAAAAAGAATTAAAATTAATGTTACTAATTAATTAATAACGCAAAACAATATAATTAAATTCATTTATAAACTTATTTATAATAATGATTTAATCATAAATTAAATAACTTCGTATTTTTATTATTTCCCGAAATCCCAAGTCGAAATTATCCCCGAGACACCCACGCCTCGGCTAAACCATGAACCGAAAAGTCACCACAGCCGGTTGGCCGTGGCCTTGCTACCCAACACCCACAGTAGCCACCGACTCTTGTCGGTTAGCCACTGTTACCACAGGGTACCCACTCACCTTGCGTCAGTTCCCCCTGTTTGTTGTTCGTTCCCACTGTTAGCCCTAATGTTCCCACTGCTTTTGTTTTATTCACTGTTTACAAACCCAAACGCACCCTTACTGCTTATATCCACTGTATGTAACCCAAACACCCCCTGTTCTACTCCAACCGCCCCCTGGTCATGTTTGGCTGTGGTTGATTGAACAAAACGCACCACCGAGACTTGAAGTCTCGGCTGGCCAGTCTACTAACACCACTACGCACCCTTTTTTTTACACGGCATCCCCTGTTTGTGGGTTTGTTCGTGGCTGCACACCAAAAAAAGACCATAGGGTCTGGTGGCCGTGGCTATTCACCACCAAAAACACCACCGAGAGTTTACAACTCTCGGTTTTTGTGTCCACAAACAAAATCCCGCCTAATCTTTACTGATTGTTACATGTTTATACTATTTAGCATCATTCGTTCAAGACTACCCACATATTAAAGAAAAAAAAACGAAAGGAAGGATGAGGAAATTACTCATTCACGTGATTAGGGATGAACACCTAAATCAGAATGATTGAAGGATCAAATTGTTTCTTTCCTTGTTGTTTGATTCACAGCCGGCGACCCCCATTATAACCCTAATCTATTTCTTTTATATTTTTTTTGTTGTCTGATTGTAACAAAAAGGGAAATTAGTTCCCGTATATATTTTTTTTTCTTGCAAAAATGGGCTGGGCTCACAAGCCGTTGGTCTTTTCTTTCTCTTTTCTTTTGAAACCGCCGGTCCAAATCTATATAAATACTTGTTTCGTTTCGCGCTAATTTCTAAGACTTTCGTGATGCGGTATCTGTATTATTTATTTCAGAATAAATAATAATTAATATTCGTTTCGTAATACTTGTAAAGCCAGAATTTATTATCATTTTATATTCTAAAATAACTGGAATAATTTACTGCGCACACTTTAAATTTAATCTAAGACTGCGCATTTTAATGTTGATGGATTTTTTTTCTTCTGAACAATTAATTACATCACATTTAAATAAAACCCAGACGGTGTCTAATTAATGTTCTTGGATTTTAAATGCGGGTTTTACAATAATACATAAAAAAGAAAAAATTTCTAATGGATTTTCCACTTCCATTCAAACATAGCATATATCATAATTGTGTGAAATATATGGGTTGTCATAGCCTCTTCCCCTTAAAGAAATCTCGTCCCGAGATTATAATAGTAAGATAGTGTATCAAAGGCAGAGATAGTTCTCGTGTTCTAAAATTCATTCTAATATTCCATTCATATACCAATGAACCCAATTTTTACTGTTGTTATTTTTTCTTCAGTTAGTCCCTTCTACTAGAGTTACTATAAAATGAACATTTATGAAGCGTCAATTTATATACTAACCATTAAGATCGTAATGTAATCTATAAATATTATTAAGATAAATATAAATCGTACCACTTAATAAGATAAGTGCTTTTTAGATTTCAAAGTACGAAAGGAAGTGTGATTATTTCTGAGTTCTTTGGGAAAAACTCAAGTCAATAAGTCACAGTTTAATTTAAAGTATTGAATTGATTATCGCTTTTTTCAAAATCAACTTGGGTTATAAGGAAAAGATCCTTCTAAAGTCGATACTAAGAAAAGAATTGTGATTATTCTTGATAAATTTCTCACAATTCACCATTTTAATCCAGTAGATAACTAATGTCACTACTTATTGTATTACGAAGTTTTATTCTAACACTACCTTTATAGGGTAAGTGTCATTCCAGGTAATATAATGCATACATGGATTATGAAGTTCTAATATCTGGATAATTCTCTCACTTTAACCACAGGTATAAGAGATAATATTCTTATTTATGTATTAAAAACTATAGATATTGGTACTCTATGTCAACAAATTATTTTAGGTATAACCTTGTCAGAGTTTCTATATCATTAGTAAAATACAATTAATAATAATCCGGATGGCGTCATGTCTTATCTTAAGAAATGTTGAAAAATCTTATTACTTGTTCTTGCCTATCTTCATAAAGATAATTCAAGTTTGAACATTTATAAGTTTAGATATCATAATCTCGTTTAAGATACGAGTTGAGTATTTAGTCATAAAGGTCAAGTACATATTATTCTAAGTATATATAGTACAAATGAGTTGTACTACCAGATAATGAAGTAAAATTGCAAAATAATACTTATAAGAGATGGAAGTCAAAACTCATAGATTTTATTGATAAAACTTACATATGTTTATAAAATTTATTTATTTACAAGATACGGAGTAAAAGAAAACATAGAAATTAGCCTTGCTCCAACAGTATCGTGTTTGATGACCTATCTTTAAGCAATTCTGACACTTAACTTGGTAGGGTCCTTTATGATGCAGTAGACACTTCACACAAAGAGGAAGCTTTCTAACATAATTTTTGTATCCTAGTGTTTTGGGAAGGTTAACCAAGTTGGGATTTGGGTAATATAAATAGCGAAAATAGGGATCATAGGAAAAAATCAAGGGATTAGGTTTCGTTTCAGTAGAATCTTCTTCTTCTTTACTAAATTTACGTTTAAGGGTATTTGATTCTTGCACAGGATTGTGTTTGATTACGTAAGCCATCAATTTCTAAGAAATATTAATGGCTTCTTCTAAACTTTGGGCTTTATAAATGATAATCATTTTCTTGAATCCTTGGGGAAATCCTCTGATAAAAGCTTTCATCATCCTTTGTGAATTAGTGATAGAACATAATTCTGCTAACTTTTGAAATTTTCTCAAATAGGCATTGAGATCATTTCCTTGCGTCACTAGATAGCTAAATTCCTTTTTCACTTTCTCGATCTCTATTGAGGAATAATATTGTGTTATTAGAAGGCACTTAAAATCCAACCACTTCATCTTTTGAGCTTCTTCTATTCCAACAAGTTGAGAATAGTAATTTCACCACGATAATGCTTCGGTAGTTAAAGTACTGACAACAAGCTTCACTATACAATCCTCGGCACAACCATTTTATGAGAAAGTCATCTCAGTTCTTTCGATCCATTGTGTGATACTAATTCTTCGGTTCCTTGGAATTTATATAACTGACTAGTTATAAAATTTTCCGTCGAAGTAGTATTCTTCACAATTTTAGAAGTTGGTATTTTCAAAGCTGCAGCAACTCCACCGTTAATTATTCGTTGAAGTCCTTCGTGAGTTAGGGTAGAAGATATTGATGTCATTAAATGTGTCATTCTGGATTTAGAAGACAACATTTTTTAAGTTTAGATATACTTGTCTTATTAAGCATTTTTCATATGTGTGTACATACAACGCTCTACGAGTATATATTTTTTTTCCAAAATTTAAAGACACATCATATAATGTTAGATAATAGGTTTATAGGGCTACATAACTATTAACTCGTCTTAAGATTCCTATGTTATTTATCCTTTATTTAGATTAATACTTTCGTTTAAACAAATCGACTTGAGAAGTTCTTTTTAGTTTAAGATAATATCTTTCTTTTGCTATAATTCTTTTAAAGACTTATACTTTGTCAAGTATTTCTCTTTTCTAGAATGATATGCAGATAAAGGAAAGAAAAGGAAAGTTTTATTTATTAACAATCCGCTTTGCTGATGGACAAGCAAGCTTCTTTGTTACATAGAAGTAAAAACCAAAAGCTAAAATATTTACAAGGCTTTTAGGGAAGCTGAAATATTTTTGAGCTGGTTTACTCCTTCTTTTTGAGATTCTTGATTTTTGCTAAGAGTTCTTTGATGTTGTCTTGGTGTTGTACTTGAATATCTTCAATAAGTTTCTCCATTGTTGCCATTCTTACTCGAGCTAAGGTAATTTCCTCATAATGCAACCTCTGCTTATCACATAATTCATAGTTCTCATTACTTACTTTTATTAGATCCTTCTCCATATTTTTCATTTCTTTTTGCATCATCGTCTTTCCATACTCAAATCCTTCAATTTCATATTCTAAATCTTCAATATGTTGGGAATAAATTATGGGTCAGTTCACTAGACGCTGATAAGAAGAATGTCAACGCTGATAGGATGACATTGGACGCTGACAGCCAAGCGTTGACATTGAAGAAGTCAACGCTGACAGCCTTGAAGATTAGCACTGATGGAATATATCTTCATACGAATCTTTTTGTTTATTTGTTTCTTTATTTATGTATGGTAAAGGTAAGCACGACATTGTATTTTCCATTATTATCTTTACCTAGAATAGTTGATTCGTAGCTTATTGTACAAGACTTCTTAATCTATAAAAGAAGATCTTTTAGGTTAAAGTTAGATATCAGTTTTCATAAGTATTCGCAAGTTAAACCTCTTTCATTGTAATCAAGTTCGATTATTCTAATACAAGTGAAAGTTTGTTTAACATCTTTGTGTTTTAGATCAAGTGTTAATTCCGCATAACACTTTGTTACTTTATTCATAAGCAAAGGTTTCTCTACGTGTAGTACTTGATCTAATCTCGTATACACAAAGCTTAATCGATCTAAGTTTGGGATCAACAAGTGGTATCAGAGCTTGTTGAGAAACTTTTGATCTTTAAGTAACGCAAGAACCCTAAAACACCAAACCCTAAAAACACTAAATCTCTCAAAACCCTAAAAACATCATGTCTGGCACAAATCAGCCTTCTGCTTTGCTACAAAACAACTCCACAAACCCTAGTATCAAAATTCCCATGTTTGATGCCAGGAACTTTGAACTTTGGAAATCCAATTTTGAGCAGTATATAGCTATTCATGACTACATTCTTTGGGAGATTGTTGAATATGGGAACACATTCGACAAAGCACAAAAGATTGCTGCTGCTATTGCCACAAGGACAGCTGTTCCAAATTGTCCTGAAGCTGATAAGAAGGAAAAGCCTGGAGATGGAAGAGCTGTATCTGTTGAAGATATAGCCAAGAAAAGGGTGGACATGAAAATCTTGAACATCATGAAACACGCCCTAGGTCATGAGAATCAGCACAAGTACAAACGCTTTGAGTCTGCTAAAGAGCTTTGGGAAGCTCTTGAAGTAGCACATGGTGGCAATGCTGACACAAAAGAAGAAAAGAAGAAGCAACTCTTGCATGAGTATGCTGTCTTTAAAGCTCAACCCAATGAGAATCTCAGCAGTGTGAGAAGTAGACTTCTTGACATCACAAGTCAACTTTCCTTCATGGGAACACAGATTGATGACCCTGAATTGAATGCTACTTTTCTCAAAAGCCTTGGTGATGTATGGAAGATTGAGACAAGATCCATTCTTGTCAATAACACCCACAAGACCTCCAGGTTTGATGACATCTTCAACAAACTAAGACTGTTGGAGAATGAATGGCTTTTGGATAGTGATAATAAATCTTCCAGTAGTAACATGGCCTTCTTCTCACAAAGTGAAGGCCAATTTGATTCCATGAACTTCTATGGACATCCAGCCACTGGATCTCAATGTGTCAATGCTGGATCTCAGTCTGTCAGCGCTGGATCATATCCTGTCAACGCTTTATACTCAAGCGCTGACACACACAACTTTGGCGCTGATAGAATTAAGCCTGCTGGTTTAGATCTAGATACTGTGTGTGCATTCATTGCTTCTTTGCCCAGTGATTCAAGGATTACATATGAAGATCTTGAGCAGATAAGTGATGAGCAATTGGAAGAGATGGATATCAAGTGGACTATGGCTCTTGTAAGTTTAAGAGCAAACAGGTTTAATAAAAGGTTCAAGAAGAAAATGACCTTTAATGCTAAGGATGTTGCTGGATTTGACAAATCAAAGGTTGAGTGCTACAATTGTCATCGGATGGGGAACTTTATGAGGGAATGTAGATCTCCAAGAAGATCTGATGCTGGTAAGCCTTCAAGCCAAATGGTTAAGAGCCAAGATCCCAAGGCCATGGTTGCTGTTCAACAAATTGATGGTGTTGGAGGATGGGACTGGAGCTGGAACTTTATGGCTAAGGATGAGGAAGAGGACAGAGCTTTGGTTGCTGAAGTTAAAGAAGAGCATGTTGAATATGCTCTCATGGCACACTCCTCCTCTTCATCAGATAATGAGGTATATGATGATGCTTTCTGTTCTAAGGGTTGTCGTTTAGATACTGAAAAACTAAATCAAGAGATAGTAAAATTATTAGATGAGGCAAGTACTGAAAGATGCAAAGTATCTAATTATCAAATTGCTCTTACCCAAACAGAAAAGACAGTAGCTGAGTATAAGAAAATGGAGTTTGATTTAAAGGATCAAATAAATATCTTAAAACATGAGTTACATCAAAGTAAAGATATTCAAGATATAGTAAACAGGGTTAATCTTGATTTGATAGCTCAGTTAGAGGAGGCTAACAAAAATAAAGATAATGTGAGTCTTAAAATCCAGAGATTTGATAAGGCCACACAATCCCTAGGAGAGTGTGTTAGTAAACAAAGAGACTCTAAGGACATGAGTGGAATTGGGATGAAAGATTACACTGGTGTTCCACCACCAGCTGGGATTTCTATGGTGTCCAATCAAAGGACTTATCTTGGACTGGCTTGCCAGAACTTCAAGAGAAGGAATTTATTCCTCCACCTAGAGTGACTTCCCCAGTTGAAGAATACAAGCAAAAACTGACTGACCTAGATGAGTGGAAGAAAGCTAACCACACCTTGTTTGTTAAGGGAGGGTTGTTGTGTGAAAGTCCAAATGAGCCCACACCAAACATGAGCCATAATATTGTGGAGTCCAATGATCCTAAACCTATTAAGATCACACACCCTACCACTGGCAAAGCTGTTGACCTTGGCCCACAAACTGTTAGAAAACCTAGTGTTAAGTATGCAGAGATGTATAGGAATACTAGGTCACCAAAAAGCCAAGTTAGTAATCATGGAACAGGCTTCTTTGCTTCTAGACCTAAGACTATGTATAGAAAAGCTTGTTACACATGTGGTAGCTTCTCACATTTGGCATACAAATGTGTCAACGCTTCCATTGTCAACGCTGATAGGAACCATTTCAGCGCTGACAAAAGTCAACATAGGTCAAACACTGTCAGACCCAATACCTTTGTGAACAAAAGTTCACAAGTTGTTAGACCAGCCCCATTCTTTTCTAGAGGGTCTAACACACAAGGCCTAAGACCTTTTCAAAAGTCAAACACTTGGTCCAATAGGCAATGGGTTCCTGTAGCAAACCCTAGGTTCAACGCTGATAAAGGCAATCGGGGCGCTGACAAGAACAATTTCAGCGCTGACAGACACACTGCCAAACCTAGGTATTTGCAACCACAGGGAAATAGGTCTAAAGCTTCTACTAGCTTAACATGGAGACCAAAACAAGACCAAAACTCTAATTCTACTGGTGTTTCTATGACATGCAACAGGTTTCATTATATTTCAAAAGCCATGTCAACACCAATTGGGGTTAACTGGGAATTTCATTCAAGAAGGGATGAAAATAGGGTTGTTATGAGAACCAAGTCTGTTCTTGTTGAACAACCAGATGAATCCAAGTCTTCCAAGGCTTGGGTTCCCAAAGAAAACTAATGTGTTTTCTTTATGTGCAGGGCATTCAGAAGAAGATCAATGATTATGGATATTGGATAGTGGATGCTCAAGGCACATGACAGGAAAGGAAGACTATCTGACAAATTTCTCTCCTATTCAAGATGGTGATAAGGTATATTTTGGAGGGGGCTATGGAACCATCACAGGAAAAGGAACCCTTGTCACCAACAATCTACGGTTTGAGAATGTCTTCCTGGTAAAAGATCTGGATTATAATTTGTTTAGTGTATCACAAGTGTGTGATAACAAAAATAAGGTTCTTTTCACTGATACTGAGTGTTTGGTGTTGAGCAAAGATTACAAGCTCCCTGAGGAGAAATACATAGATTTTAGAACACCAAGGCATAAAGACATATATAATGTGAATCTTAATGGAATTAAGATAAATAATAAAATGTCATGTCTTTATGCTAAAGCCTCAGTAGATGAAAGTAATCTTTGGCACAGGAGATTAGGGCACATAAACTTTAAGAATATCAATAGACTTGTGAGGCTTGGTTTAGTTGATGGTTTGCCTGAAAAGGCTTTCCACAATGACCACACTTGTGTTGCATGTCTTAAGGGCAAGCAGCACAAGGTCTCATTCAGGTCTAAACAGGTGCACTCTAGTTCTAAACCACTTCACTTATTGCATATGGACCTCTTTGGTCCAACTAATATAGAAAGTTTGAAGGGTAAATCATATTGTTTTGTTATCACTGATGATTTTTCCAGGTTTACATGGACTTTCTTTTTAGCCAAGAAAAGTGAAACTGCCCAAAGTCTGATTAATTTCATTACCCAAATTGAAAAGAAAAATGGTAATGAGGTCAAAATTATTAGAGGTGACAATGGGGGTGAGTTTAGAAATCAGTTGTTAGATGATTTTTGTGCCAAGAAAGGGATTACTAGACAGTTTAGCATAGCTAGAACCCCACAGCAAAATGGGGTTGCTGAAAGGAAGATAGAACCCTTATTGAAGCAGCCAGAACCATGTTGGCTGATGCCCACTTTCCTATAGCCTTTTGGGCTGAAGTTGTCAACACAGCTTGTTATGTTCAAAATAGGGCATTGGTCAACAAAATACATAATAAGACACCTTATGAGTTACTTTGGGGAAGGAAGCCAAATATTGGCTTTCTCAAGCCTTTTTTTTTTTGGGTAAAAGGGCATCATCCCCGGTAAAATATATTCCCAAAAAGCGTTGAAGTACAATGGAATGTAGCGGAAAAGCTACATTAACCTCAAGCTAACTAGCTTGAACAACCACTAAATCATATGACATGCCATATGATCTCTTAACAAACAGTTACAAAACAAATTACACCAATAGGAAAAAACCACCTAAAAGTGCATAAACATTGAAAAAATGAAATCATCATAATGCATGAGAAGTGCGAATATCCGGCTGACGAGTTCCATGGCGATCATCAATCACTATATCTTCGTCAGTCTCACTATCAGCATTTACCACCTCATCTGTTGGGCCACCACCATCCTCCCAATCAGTGCCATCTTCCATCATACCACTCAAAGCACCAAAGGAATTCTTGTTGCTTGTCCCCGTTTGACTAGAATCAGGAGCCAAAACCTTATTATTAAGGAAACCCCTCTTAAGAATAGATCCATCCTTCTTTGGAGCATCCGGAACTGAAGTACCTAACGACTCCTTTGGTTTAGTCGTCTTAGAACTACCCCCTTTCTCAACAACACGATAAGCAAGATTAAGAGCCGGTTTAGTTAATTTAATCCCAGCAACCTGATGTTGCTTGTTCTTACCCTTCTTCTTCTTATTATTATTCACTACCACAAAACCATCATTATCATTATCCATACGAGCTTCATCTACATCAACAACCTGTGTAGCAACCTTACTATTGACAACCAAAGACAACTTAGGACATTTAGAATCAATGTGATCAAAAATGAGACAAGTAGAGCATCTAGGAGGAGTCCACTCATACTCAATATCAATAGTCACCAAATTATGCCCTTTATCTTTCTCAATCGGGATAGCAACAACCATGGATTTTTTAAGAACATTCGCAGCAGAAACCTCAATAAGAGCACGAGCAAACGTGCTCCGACCCCATGGATTGATACACATACTACTAGTATAAGAATCTAACATAATCGGACGACCAATCTGAGATGTAATCAAGCTTAGACCAATTTCAGAATACGCAACTATAGGAACACGGTGCAATTTGACCCAAACCGGAGCCTTCCTAATCTCTGCCTTATGCAAATCAGTAACAGACGACCATACATTAAGAATTAATGGAACTTGACGAATCAGCCACGGCCCATTCTCCAAAACACTTTCCATACCATTTTTAGTCTCAAATTGGAATAGAAAAAACTCGTCCTGAAGTTTCACTCTTTTCAATCCATACTTGGACCAAACGTTCTTCACATAATTTTCGACTAGCGGAAACGCTAAACGTTTTCCGATAAAATACCCAAATAATGTATTACTAAGGCGTGATCTTACCTCCTCAACAGCATCAAATGGAAGGGCCACAGTAGCCCCTATTACGTTCTCATCATTATGCAACTCTTGGATATGAATCGTCTTATTGGATGCAGGTTGCATTATTGACGCAAATGTTTTTCCATTTTGATTAGATGAGCTCTCCTCACCTCTAGGCTGAACCGAAGGGTGCAAGTAATTGCCTTGGCTAACAGGCAAAGTTTGCCCACTTTGAGTTGTTCCAGCAGCAACATTTAACATGTTTCCATGCCCTATAGGATCCCAAACCGAAGTTGTAGCAGCAGCACTGGTACGTACCCCAACAGGCCCTAGTTCTTGAGCCGGCTTATCCCGAGCAGCATTCCAACGATCATGAGAAAGAGATCTCCCACAATTGTTGTCATTACCAGCAACAGACTGCACCTCATCCGCATTACTAGTCCTAGTCAAATCCTCAATGGGATTCACTCCCGGTGACGAATCCTGAGAATCACCCTTAAGTCTTTTCATTCGATCTCTAAGCGCATCAAGGTCAACAGAAAACGGATCTGTGTTAACCATTCAAACGAAGAACAATCTCTCTCAAAACAATCATGAAACGACACAACAACAGCAATAACCAAAACCCTAGCCGTCACTAGAAGACAAACAGCCGCCACACTCAAACAAAGCCCTAATCAAATAATAATAAAATAATAACTTGAACAGACACAAAAACCTATTAAACTTAATCAAAAAACGAAACCCTAATCATCTCCAAGATTACTGGAACCCGGATCACAACGATAACGCAGGATTAAAGTAACCAGATTGATAACCAATCAATGAATCAATAAACAAATGAAGAATTATTTTATGTAAACAATAAACACATCAAGAGATGAAACGTTTAAAGTAAACAAAAAACAAATTAATCAGAAGATTACTGAAGCAGGGAGATCGGAAATCAAAAGGAAAAGAAAAAAGGAGACACCATTGATAAAGCTAGAGAGAAAATAGGTTTGCCCTGGCTTTCTCAAGCCTTTTGGTTGTCATGTAGTTGTTTTAGAAACTAGTGAAGCCCTAGGTAAATTTGATTCAAAAGGTGATGAAGGCTACTTCATGGGTTATTCAGTGCAGAGCAAAGGATATAGGGTTTACATTAAAAAGGAAAAACGTATACTTGAAAAAGTACATGTTAGGTTTTTAGAAAGTAAACCTAGTGATCCTGAAAGTGGTCCAAATTGGTTATTTGACTTAGAACCTTTATCTAGAGCTTTAAATTATATGCCTGTTACTGATCCAGACATTGTGAAGGTAACTTCAAGTGTTTTGGAAAAGAGAATTGGTAATGTTTCAGGTATACAGGTTGCTAAGGAGGATGGACCACCAGCAGTTGAATCATCTCCCACACAAGAATATGTTACACTTCCTATATGGACAGATGAGTATTATGCTGCTGCTGCTGCTGCTAGAAAGGATAATGGTGGTTTTCAAATACCACCAAATACAAACATGCATGGTTCTTCAGGCGCTGACAAAGGGAAATCAAGCGCTGACAAGAGCAATTCAGACGCTGATGGATCAGACGCTGACACTAACAGTTCAAGCGTTGTTAGCCCAAGCGCTGACAAACAAGGATCATACTTTGACAACACCTTTGCACATCTTTTCTCTTCCCATTTTGAACAAGGTGGACCTTCCAATGTCCATGAAGAGATTTCTGTTGATCAAGGAGAGTCTGATGAAGAAGATATTGGCAACATGGAGCGTGAAGTTGAGGACACCAGACTTTTTGAAGGAGGAGTTCTCACTTCCACAGCAAAGGATCACCCCTCATCTCAGATTATTGGTGATGTTATGGCTCCAGTTCAGACAAGAAGATCCCATCAAAGTCTTGGTGGATTTATTGCCAATATACACAAGAAGGATGATACCCCTCTTGTACAAGCATGTTTGTTTGCATGTTTTCTGTCACAAGAAGAACCCAAGAAGATTTTTGATGCTCTCAAAGAACCTAGTTGGGTGGAAGCAATGCAGGATGAGCTTCATCAATTTGCTATACAGGATGTTTGGGAGCTGGTTGATTGTCCTAGATATGTGAGACCAATTAGGACACGATGGGTTCTAAGGAACAAGAAGGATGAAAGAGGTATTGTGGTCAGAAACAAGGCACGTTTGGTAGCTCAAGGATATACACAAGAGGAAGGTATAGATTATGAAGAAGTTTTTGCTCATGTTGCAAGAATTGAAGCTATAAGAATTTTCTTAGCTTATGCCTCTTGTATGAATTTTACTGTTTACCAAATGGATGTGAAGAGTGCTTTCCTCTATGGGACAATTGTTGAGGAGGTATACGTTATGCAACCTCCTGGTTTTGAAGATCCTGAAAATCCAGACAAGGTCTATAGAGTGAAGAAAGCAATGTATGGACTTCATCAGGCCCCAAGAGCATGGTATGGTACCTTGTCTACATATTTGGTGGACAATGGATTCAAGAGGGGCACCATAGATCAGACACTATTTACAAAGAAGAAAGGAAAACATGTGTTGCTTGTGCAGGTCTATGTTGATGACATCATTTTTGGGTCTACTGATCCAAAAATAAGTGAGGACTTTTCCAAGCTCATGACAGATAAATTCAAGATGAGTGCAATGGGTGAGATGAAATTCTTTCTAGGGTTACAAGTTCAGCAGAAAGAAGATGGTATCTTCATCTCCCAAGACAAGTATGTAGCTGAAATCTTGAAGAAATATTGTTTTTCTCCACATGAAAAGGATGCTTCCACTCCTATGGATAGGGAACATCCTTGGGGAAAAATTGGAGCTGGAAAGGATGTGGATGTTAGGCACTATAGATCAATGATTGGGTCATTGATGTATCTTACAGCCTCAAGACCTGACATCATGTTTGCTGTGTGTGCTTGTGCATGCCATCAAGTGACTCCCAAAGAATGTCACCTTTTTGCTGTGAAAAGAATTTTTAGGTACCTAAGATGCTATCCAGATCTTGGCTTGTGGTACCCAAAAGATTCTCCATTGGAGCTTATTGCATATTCAGACAGTGACTATGGTGGTGACAAGTTTGATAGAAAATCCACAACTGGTGGATGCCAATTTCTTGGGAGTAGATTGATATCTTGGCAATGCAAGAAACAAACAGTGGTGGCAAACTCTACAACTGAAGCAGAATATGTGGCTGCAGCTGCTTGTTGTGGACAAGTCTTATGGATTCAGAACCAGCTGTTGGATTATGGGTATAATTTTATGCATACCAAGATTTTTGTAGACAATAACAGTACTTTATGCATTATTAAAAATCCTGTACATCATTCTAAAACCAAACACATAGAAATTAGACATCATTTTATAAGAGATTGCTTTGAGAAAGGTTTAATACAACCAGATAGGGTAGCCACAGAAGATAATGTGGCTGATTTATTAACTAAACCTTTTGATGCTGGAAGATTTCAATATTTGGTAACAAATATTGGAATGGTTAATCTCACTTAATATGTGTTTTGGAACCTTTTTGTAAAAGTATGTACAGGATAATGCATTGTTATTGGTCTTTGTGATGATTTAGATTTTCCACTTTATTTTTCTAACACTGACAAAGGTACATGTAACGCTGATAAGTGTTATTTTGCCGTTGTTAGAGATATTATTGTCTAACGCTGACAAGAGTTCCTTCAACGCTGATACGTGTTGTCGGGACGCTGTCAGCAACAAATGTTAGTTTTGTGGTTTTCAATCTAAATGTGTAGGTGGTGGTAGCTTTCTGCCATTGGATACAGAGTTGCTTATGGATCTTTGAAGAGCTATTTGGACATGTTTTTGTTTATGGATGATGGTTGGAATATTTATATTCCTATCTTGACATAAATTTTTAATGTTCATATATCTTTTGAGAAACTCATGTATCATAGTTTGAGGGGAGGTTTAAGGAACCTTTAGGACTCTTGGGTATTCTTATAATACTCTCATCACAATTCTAGATTGTGTCCACAGGTGAGTATGGGTTAGTTTTACTAAACCATGAGGCACTGTAGCATGCAAAGTTGACAAACTATGCATGCTGCCAAGACATTTTTGGCCTAGAATTGGTTGTGGTCTGATGGGAGACTTGGGAATAGTTTGGTTATGGGTTTACCTGAGAGTTACAAAGAATTTTGTGAAATAACTTTGTTGGTAAGTATTTTGGTTAGCAAGGGACTCTAGAGGACATTTGTGTCTATCTTGCTTAAGCAAGTGTGCATAAATGGACAGTGCTTGCCGCCCAGTAATTATTATCAACTTGTAAGATATTTCCCTTAGGATAAATTACTTTGTTAAGGTCTTTTTCTTTTTAAATACTTTGATTTTTATTTTTAGACGCTGACAAGTTTTTCTCCAAACGCTGTTACGTCCAATCATGACGCTGACAAGGCTTTAGGCAAACGCTGACAAGAAAATATAGCCGTTGGGCGCTGATGGGCTATTTTTGACCGTTGACACCTAGTGGGCCCTACCCAGTTGTTATTTTTGACTAATCTTTGGCCGTAATTTTGGGGAGTTGTTACTTTTAATTAATGCATGAGATAAGTTATATTTGATTCAATATTTTCATCATTGCTCTTTGAATATAACTGCCTCATTTTTGACCAATCAAAATCATGCATCTCTCCTATAAATTTGGCTAATCTTTTTATTCTGGGTATTCATATTTTCTTGTCTAACATTTTTCTCCTAGATTTTTCCCATCTCACATAACCTAAACAACTTTCATCATGGCACCCAAGTTCAACTCAAAGAATTTAACATTGGAGTTCAAGAGCCAACATAATATGGTAGCTTACTTGACTGCTGATAATGATTTGTTCCCTCAGTATTCACAAATGGTGGCATTTTTAAATGCATCCTCATTAAGGTATGCACTTTCTCATACACCATTAGTCCCTGTCGCACACATTAGACAGTTTTGGAATAATGTTAGTTCCACAACAGCTAATGGAGTGACCACATTAACATCTACTGTTCATGGAAGAACATGGGTGGTCACTGAAGCCTTGGTTCGCCAAGCTTTGCGTCTTGATGACGCTGATGGTGTGACTACCCTTGCCATTGCAACAATAGAACAAGGTCTTAGGGAATTGGGTTATCCTATTCCTGCTGATGTCACTTTAAATAAATATCATAAGCAGGAATTTCCCTCTGACTGGAAATATTTGATACATGTCCTTCTCCAATGCTTAAGTCCAAAATGTACTTCTTTTAATGAAATAAACAGGTCAATTGCAAGTGCTTTTGTTTGTATAACACGTGGGCTTAAGTATAATTTTTCAAAAATGATTTTTGAAGGGATGTGTAAAAATAAGGGGAGTAAAATGACTTTGGCTTACCCAAGATTTTTGCAAATGGTCTTTGATTTACAAGAATATTGTTCTAGGGATCATGACACTTTTTATGAGATCCCTAAACAACAGAAAACCATTTTTGCTAAAATGAGCTCCACAAACAGATCCATACCTCTCACCCAAGCCATGCTTGAAGTAATTCAGGCTGCTCAACCACAACCACAACCAGACCCTGAACCCCAACTTGAGCCTATCCATGAACCTTTACCTTCACCAGACCACATGGACATTGACCAACCCAACGCTGACACTCAAAATGTTGGCGCTGACACAGCCACTCCTGACGCTGATACCATCCCTGAACAATCCCAAACACCCCTTAACCAACCAACACCCACACAATCTACCTCATCTTCCACCCCATTACAATCTAGGTTGAATAAACGCCAAAGGACTACTGGAGTGTTCTCCTCTAGTGGTCCTAGCCTTGTAGCAGAGAGAACCACCTCCACAAGTGTGGCTGGTGCCATGGATGAGGCTGGGGCTATTGACACAGGCTTAGATGCTGGTCAAGACAGTCCCAACATCATTAAGACCTCATCCATGCCCTATGATTCTATTTTGGGAGGTCAAATCCCCATTCTAGCTGAGGGTAGATTGGAACCTATGACATTGACTGAATTGACGGCTGCTGTCATTAGCTTGCAAAAGCAAAATGTCAGCCTTGTACAAATTGTCAACAACCAGGGCCGTGAACTCCAAGTATTGAGGGAGCGGGTAACTGTTTTGGAGAATCCAAGTAGCAGGAGTCTAATGGAGGAATCTTCCAAAGGGGAGGATGAAGAGGATGAAGAGGATGAGCTGATTCATACAGCTAGTGAGAAGAGTTCAGAGAAGAGTTCACAATTTAGTGAATCTTTACAGGTTGCTGAAGCACTCACCAACTTGAAGAAGCACCCAGTTATTGATACATCCAAGGTGACACCATTAAACTTGGAAGGATCTTTCAAAGAAACAATGGGCGCTGATACAGGTTTGAACGCTGACACATCCAGCGCTGACAAAGGTAATCGTGGCGCTGATAGAGGTAACTTGAACGCTGACAAAGTTGCAGGTGGTGTTGATGTATTCCAGTCATCAGCAATCATCAAAGATGTGTCCACACAGGTTTCTTCTTCTACTTTACCTATTATTGATCCAAAAGACAAAGGTAAAGGGATTCTGATTGAAGAAGATGTTCCAAAGAAAGATGCAGCACAAATTGCATTTGATGAACAGTTGGCTGCACAACTTTTGGAAAGAGATTTGAAGAGGAGTGGTAGATCACCATTTGTTGCTTCTGAAAGTGAAGAAGAAAGTGGTGATGTAAAAGAAGCTGATAGCTCAGATTCAAGTGTTCAAATTATTGAAGATCCAGAAAGACTTGAATATGGGGATGAGTTGGCAAAGGAAAGGTTGAGTGATTTGAAGAATCAGATTGATTGGGACCTACCAGAAATCACCAGAATGTACCATGCTTGGGAAGACAAGGTTATGGACAACCCAGGGATGAGTTTGTCAGATCAAATTTGGGGGTTGGAAGTTCTTCTTAGGGTACAAGATGACATAAAGGTGATTTTGAGGTTTAATGCACAAGAGGTCAAGACTTGGCTCAAAAGAGATAGAAGGCAGTTGTACTATAAGTTGCTTAGATGCCATCAACCTAGATGGACATACAAGAAGCTGCTGGCTTTATCTTTTGAGGAGTTAGAGTATAGGGCACATCCTATTTGGAGGAATGTGCAAGAAAATAATGTCTATCAGTTTCTTTCAGAAGAAAGGAAACAAGAGCTTGCTGAGGAAATGCAGATTCAAAAGGAGATGAGGATTGCTCAAAGACCAGTGAAGAAAGGAGATCCTCTCCAATTTCCCAAAGATATGGATGTGTATTATCCAACTGAAGGTGTCATAAGGAAGCATCTCAAGCTTTCTCCATTGGAAGCTTCAGATTTGGTTAATGTAGTACCTCTAGATGACAGAAATCCAATCATCAGTTTTGATGAAGATGAGTGTGGATTTTGGAAGGTTGGCAGATTTGGAAAGGAGGTACATACTTTCATTTCAGTTATTTCTATCTTTGCAAGCATAGACAGAGAAGACTTGGTGCATCTATGGAGATTAATAGAGGCCAAGTATACAGCTGAAGCACCTACTTCAGCAAATGGAATAAGACTTTGGAACACATTTTTGACTTTGTGTGGTCCAAGAGAAGCAGATCCTGCCATATGGAAGGATCTTGAAGATGATCTCAGTAATCTTCATTGGAGGCTTTATTCTACTTGTGGTGTATTTCATTTGAGCTCTACAAAGTTTTCAGAGTATCTACTTGTGGATGCTGACTATTTCTTGTCCAAAGAAGTGTTGGAGAAGATGCTAGAGACACCCTTGGAGATTGATTATACTAGTGACGTGGCCAAAGACTTGATTAGATATGTTTATCACCAACATAAGAAGTTTTTGCAAGATTCCTCCTAAGCCTTAAGTTTTTATTCAGAAACTTGATCATTGGAATAGATATCAAGTTTAGGGGAGGATTGTTGGGAATAAATTATGGGTCAGTTCACTAGACGCTGATAAGAAGAATGTCAACGCTGATAGGATGACATTGGACGCTGACAGCCAAGCGTTGACATTGAAGAAGTCAACGCTGACAGCCTTGAAGATTAGCACTGATGGAATATATCTTCATACGAATCTTTTTGTTTATTTGTTTCTTTATTTATGTATGGTAAAGATAAGCACGACATTGTATTTTCCATTATTATCTTTACCTAGAATAGTTGATTCGTAGCTTATTGTACAAGACTTCTTAATCTATAAAAGAAGATCTTTTAGGTTAAAGTTAGATATCAGTTTTCATAAGTATTCGCAAGTTAAACCTCTTTCATTGTAATCAAGTTCGATTATTCTAATACAAGTGAAAGTTTGTTTAACATCTTTGTGTTTTAGATCAAGTGTTAATTCCGCATAACACTTTGTTACTTTATTCATAAGCAAAGGTTTCTCTACGTGTAGTACTTGATCTAATCTCGTATACACAAAGCTTAATCGATCTAAGTTTGGGATCAACACAATACGCTTGGGAGGCACTTCACTAAAATAGTTGAACATATTCTCCATTTGTTCTACAAATATATTTTAGGTATTTGGGATATTATTGGATGCTTGGGATGAAGAAGTTTGACACTACGGAATAGGTAATTTTCATTATTTGGTTGAGGATTATTTTCTGGAGATAAAGGATTAGGATAATTATTAGCAGAAAGGGCTATTACTAAAGGTTTAGGAAAATCAATAAGGTAAATATTTTCTGAATCCAAATCCGAATCTGATATGATGATAGGAAGAATATAGGAAGACATATTTCTAATACGTCGATAAAATAAATTACTTATATTAGTATTTAGTACATTACTTTCACATACTATTATACTATCACATAATATTACCATTTAAAATCATAACTTGTAATTATCACTTACAACCATTGTAGTAGCATGGTTTTGGTGTGGAGATTTTCACTTGGAATTTATTTATGAAAATTAGTTATAGTCAAGATTTTAATCTCTTGTTCTCTATAACTTTAGCTCTGATGCCACTCTATAACACCCCCATTTTTATCTTGATGCAACAAAATAATATTTTTGGGGAATTATTTCATGATATGAAATTACAGTAATAGAAAACAACTCGAAAGAGCATTTAAATAAACTTTATTTATTCATTATAAATTATCATCCAAAATAAGTGATTTTCAATAAAATAATTTGTACGTACTATGTACATCAGAGGTTCCTGAGATCTAGAAAATAGGTTTGAATGATAAAAATACCTAAGTCTATATCTCTCCACATCATCATTATGTTGCTCTATGCTATCAATTATCAACACCTGAAATATATGCTTAATGTAACATCCCACTTTGATAAGTAGACCGTTACATGATAATTATGGCGTGGCATCAAAGCATGCAAGATAATATGTCCTAATTCATACATGACCAAAGGAAAAACTGGAATCAAACATCAGCTCCCAAACATAAGCTCAAAACATGCATAAAGTAAAAGAAGTAGAAGGACTAAAATAAGTGTCCAAGCAAGCATACATATATGAAGTGCAAAAGGAAGAGAAGTCTAAGGTAGCTACCATCCTAAGCACGTACTCTCAATAGCTTATGTCTGTCCTTAGGTACCTGTCGTATGGTACATGGAAACAAAATACAGTTGAGCAATACACTCAGTGAATGGATATAATGACATGATATGAATAACTAAACATAAATAAAAGATCTGAAATGCAGCGGAATATGAGTAAGTCCTGAAAACCTGGAACATGTTTTATAATCTGGTTTATAATTCAAAAGTCTTATGTTTATTCATGAAAATGTAATTCAAATGCCAAAGAGCTCATATAGTTCATGAAAGGTATCAACGTGCATGAATACATAGAGGGGTGACCTCGTCATGAAATTAGAGGGGTGGCCTCTAATTATAATAGTCTGGGTGGAGGGATCAACTCCAATGTGACGGATGTAGAGCACACATCACAGTTACTGTGTAAATCTACAAAACATGTACTAGGATGCACCCATTCGCCCCACATGATAATAATGGCCAATAACTGAAAGGGACACTGCGATAAATCGCTCTCGTCGCGGAAGAGTCATAACACCGGTGCCTCATGTGTTTTGGTTATGGTACCTCCATAACTAGGTGAACATGGCATGCGTGTATATAGCTCAAGCAATTTAAAATCATATCATGGTGATTACTGAAAAGTTTAGTGACATGTAAATTACTGGGGAAACAGATGGCAGCAAACGGGGAATCCTAATCATACATAGAAAAGGAATGTCCTTATTGTATGACGGAATATCCGTACCTTATGTCCAGTAATGATGAAAGATGAAAGGCGGAAAGTAATCTACTCCGACTTCACGAGTAATACATAACAAAGGACGTGAATGAGTTGTATGTTCATGTAATACTTGCTAAGTATTAATTTACTTTACTTGTTCTTGATTGGTTTTACTTGTTCTAGACTTGTTTTACATGTTCTTGACTTGTTTCACTTGTTCTTGACTTGTTTTACATGTTCTTGACTTGCTTTACTGTTTCTTGTTTAATCATGTATTTCTTAGTGTTTCATGTGTTCTTGATTAATGGATTTCATGTTTCATGTGTTATTATACTTGATGTTTCATAATGAGTAACTTTCTAAAAATAGCAGGTTTCTATATATGGAAACTTTCCAAAAATAGCATGTTTCCATAAATAGTAAGTTTCCAAAAATAGTATGTTTTCATAAATAGCATGTTTCCATAATTAGTATATTTCCATAAATAGCATGTTTCCATAATTAGTATGTTTCCATAAATAGCATGTTTCCATAATTAGTATGTTTCCATAAATAATAATAAGCTTGTTTAATAAGCATATGATATAAGATAAAACTTAATATATATATTTTACAAGTCATGGTTTATTAAATGTCATAATATAGTAATGTTTATAATTAAATAAATACTTTAGTTTAACATGATAGTTACTAAATAATAATATAATACATGATTTATAAGTGAATATTAATTAATAACATAACTTAACTTTATGTTAATAAACTTTACCATAACGTGACTATTGTAAAATTAAACTAAGTGTTATAATTAATTTAATTATACCATGAATAAAATGTAATTAAATAATTAAGCTAAGTCCTTAATTAAATTGATTAAATGTAACATGTAATTTATCATGAATAATTATATACATAATATTAAAAGTGTATGGTTAAATAATTAAATGTACCATGTATGTATATTTCATGAATCACCAAATTAATTATATCCTAAAGTTAATTTAATTAAATGTCCATGGTTTATTAATAATAAATAAATAATCAAATTAACCTAAGTCTTGAAATTTAATTAGCAAAATGTAAACCAAACACACCCTTGTGTGTAATGCGTGTACTCGAGCACAAACCAAGCTCCACCGAAACCCCCGTCTTGGCTTGCTCAAACCACCAAACAACACAACCTTGTGGTTGTGGCTTCCTGCTGATGTCGTCCAACAGCCACTAGCTTCAGCCGAATTGCCGCTGGTGGTTCAATCTTCCCACTGGTAGTAGCCGCTGCCCCCCTGCCGTGCCATAATATCTACCGAGAGCTAATGGTTGCCCCTACCCAGTCAAACACCCCACTGTTGAGGTTTGTTTATGTTGCGGCTACCCAAAGGAAAACAACCCCTGATTGAAAACAAACTGAGAGCACCCCCTTGGAAAAAGGGTTTTCGGTTCTTGGTTTTCATGTTAAATCCAAACATACCCGATTCCAATCTTAGATTAATTTTTCTTAACATGGTCATGCATTTGTTTTAAAGAGATTCATGATTTAGAACTAAAGAGAGAAATAATGATTACTGAATCCACGTGAATTACGAATAAACAAACACGAACACAACCTAAATCAAGATAAAAAAAATTCTTTTTCCTTCTCCCTATTTTGGTGTTTCTGCCGGCAGCCACAAACCAACACAACCCTATCTTCTTTATTTTTTTAACTTAAAAATGAGAATGAAAGTATTTTTTTGGGTGTTGATAAAATGATCCATTGGGTCGGGCCTTTGGGTCATTTTCTTGTTTATTTTTAAACACCGGCCAAACAACCCCTTTAATATACTTATTCGCTTTTCGTGTTTTATTTAATCTCGTGGAATAATATTCGTGACGTGTGTTCGTTTTAAACTTGTGTTAATTCTTTTCGTGCATTATTTATTATACGAAGATACTTGTGAATAATAAAAAATTATATACGTAATACTTGTATTTAAACATTAAATATTCATGATACTTCTCGTGTATTAATCAATTATAATGTTTTAATTAATCCGTGTTTTCGTGTATTTAATGTCTTCTTGTATTTTATGCAGGTTTTACAACTCTTCCCCTCTAAAAAGAATAATTTGTCCTCGAATTTGAGACATGATATGGCTGAAAGAACATGGACGTGACGTGGCTAAAGAGAAGATGGAACGTGACGTGGCTGAAAAGAATATACTTGGATCGTGGAAAGAAATGAGGATACGAAGTCCTTATTAACTCCACCGCTTCCCAAGTGGCTTCCCGCTCGGGATGGTTCCTCAAAGGGATCTTGAGAAAAAGAATAATCTTGGTCTTTTAGACCCTGTCTTGACGATACCGAAAAATTTATGGCCCCTCAACGTAAGATAGATCCTCGTGAATTTGATCGAGTGGATAAGAAATAATGTGAAAAGGATACATGAAATGATACGATATAAAATAACATGAAAAGAATGATATTAGTAATCTTTGAGCAATGATACGGGAGACATATTGTGTACGTAGTACGTGAACAATTATGAACGTGATACGTGAACAATTGTGAACGTGATACGTGGACAAATGGTGAATGTGATACATGGAACATATGGTGAATGTGATATGAGAAACGTAGGGTGAACGTGATACGTGAACACACCATGATCGTGATACGTGAAACATATCATGAATGATAAATGAACGTGTGATAACGGAGGAGTTAACTCCCAATGATACAAGATGAGACGTGAAATATGACGTGAAACGTCTGCTTGAGGATGGAAAGTTGTGCTAAACTTGAGTCTAGTCTCCCAAGTCTTCCGCAACCCTTTCTAGAACGAAATGTGAAACATAAATCGTGAGATAGAATACGATCATAAACATGAACATTGTCATGAACGTGAATGCGAAAAGCAAATCGTGAAATAGGCAATGACGTGAACGCGTATAAGGTCGTGATCGCGAACGTGAGACGTAATTGTGAGCGTCAGCGTAAACGTGAACGTAAACGTAAATTTCTGTCTGATATGATTGTTCACGGAACACTATGAAATCGTACCATCTCATGTTGAAATATCTCTGTCAACTGGTTGACTGCATAATTCTTACGGATAAGGAGGAAATGTGCAGGCTTGTCAACGATCAGCAGTAACTATGATAGCATCATGCCTCCTCTGAGTCTAGTGTAGTATGGTAATAAAATCCATGGAGATCTTGTCCACTTCCATTCGGAAATTTATAATGGTTGAAATAAACTACTAGCATGTTGGCGTTCTATTTCAACCTGCTGATATGTCAGGCATTTAGATATGAACGTAACTGCATCCTGTTTCACCACTCCACCAAAATGTGGTTTTGAGATCATGATACATCCTTGTAGAACCTAGGTGTATAGACGTTGGAAAAACTATGAATCTCGGTAAATTAGACCTTTATTAGCATAAGATCATGTGGAACACATAATTTAGTGTAGGATTCTCTCCTTTACGCGTAAGTGTAGTCATGGTAAACTAACCGTGAGAAGTAATGTGATTCAGCGTGTCACTGTAATCAACCAAAATTCGTTCTTGAAAAGAATTCAATGTACAGTTTCTTCTGTCGTAGAATTTGTAACATAGTGCGAAGATGATCTTCGTGCTCCTCTCTAGACTTGGAGAAGATCGGAATGTTATCAATGAACATAATTGTTGGGAATTATTGTAAAGTACCAAGTACCGTCAGTACAAGTACAAGTACCGTTAGTGTTAGCAATACAGTTAGTGTTAACGCGGTATATGTCAAGTACCGTTAGAGTTAATGTAAGTACTGCTAAGTTGATAAAGACGAATATATGTTTAGTAAAGATATATTATAGTGATAGTTAGAGTATATCTTATGTGATATACTTAATAGTTTAGAATATTGATAATATATCGTGTGTGGTATACTTATCATAATAGAATATTCTGGGGTTCCTTACACTATTAAAGGAACATAGGTATGATGAGTTTCTTGTACCTATTGCAAAAGTAGATTAATAGAAGATCGAATAGTTAAAGTAATTCTTTTCTTCTTTGCTTTATAAGTTAGATTCCGCATAACTTACTTAGTTGAGTAAGAGTTCTCAAGTGCTCTATTTGATTACAAGCTATTGTATAAATCCTTAACAGGATATAGATCCATTCAAAGGGATCAACAAGTGGTATCAGAGCTTGTTGAGAAATTATGAATAAGAAGAACAATGCCCCAAATTCCTCAATCACAAAAAGACTCAATCTGGTGAACACCCTCTGATGGAAAAAATTCCAATCCCTGATCTAGCACCAAAGGCACAACCTCAGATTGTGCAACCTGCACCAGTGGTTCCACAACCACCAGTTGCACAAACTGCACAAGGTGTAGCCACACAAACTACATCTTCTCCCCATACTCTATCTGCTGTAAAACTACCTATTCTCAAAAGTGATAACTATGAGACTTGGTGCAACACCCCCATTTTACTTATACGTCGAAGAACATTGATCTAGGGTATTACTTCATAGAACACAAGTCATAATAATAGAAAACAACTCAAAAGAGTGACAAAATCAACTTTATTTATATATCATTGAAAAATTAGAGTTTTACAATATAAGTTCCCAAAATCTAGAATAATAATTTCAGTCTTGTGCCTCTTCATGCCATGCTCATGCTGCTCCATTCTAACAATCTTTAACACCTGAGATATATGCTTAAAGTCAACACAATGGTTAAGTGAATTCATAGGTTTAAAATCATTTTGAATACAAGGTCCTTTTCCTGAGCTACGTTATTATTCGCCCGTAAAATTTATAAATTAATGCACTAAGCTTATGATACTGCGACTAGACATATCAGAAACCCACAACTGCCCTTATGAGGAAGTCTGCCAAACTATCCTTTTTAGCAAAATAAAGTATGCATGTTTGACCATTGAGGTGCTAGCAAGTGCGACTTGCCCAGAAAGGGGATGTCAGTCCCCAAATATTACTATTTACGATATTAGCGCTCATTTCCAAGAAAATGGTTAACGGTTCATAATTAAAAAGGGACTTTCAAGGCAAGAGTAAACATAGTGTCAACAATTATATCTCAGAAGCATACAAAACACTTGTATTCTAGTTTTAGCGTATATCCCATCACGGGTTTTCAAATCATTTAATAATCAGCGCTGGTGAGGCTATGAACTCATCTGGGATCCATAGAGTCTGAGCTATAACAAATTTATTTCTTTCACAGATAAACAGCTTGATCACATAAACCACAACTTGGTCTTATAAACAACATTTTGTATAGTATCAAGTCTTTAATCTTTTATTAAATCTTTCTAAGTATTTGGATATATATTCTTTAATTATTATTTGGTGGTATTTCTAGCACCATTGTTCGGGCTATCATACTCAGAAACCATTCTATAAACGTTTGAGGAGCGAGGGCACTTTAAATCGTAAACCCAACCACTAAAGCAGAACGTAATATCGAGATGGAACATCTTTGTACAAATATCCCTACTAACATGATAATTTCATTACTTCCTTATATTTATAATTAATATTCTTTAGTTTCAAAATTGGCAAAAATAGCCCTTTTAGTTAACTTTGGTATAATTATACTTTTAATCCCTAAAGTATATAGTTTTAGTATTTGCATTTTAAACCCTCAATATTTAACCTTAGGGTCTCAAACTTTTCAACATTTATGCTTATAGTTTATTCTTTCATAAAATGACACTTTTGGCACAAAATGTTAAATAGTTTCAAAAATGACAGTTTTAGTCCCTATACTTGTAAAAATAACATAACAACATCAAAAATGGACCAAATGATCTATAATTTTAAAACAACTTTTCAAAAAACATTTATAATCATAATAACAACATTTCTTCTGAACTATTGCTTTTGAAATGGTTTTTTGTCTATTATTTCATGTAAATTACAAAACAAGGGTTTTAAGACATCTTTAACTTATAACTTTTATTTAAATTGATGAAATGACTTAGTTTCTTTTAGATTATCTTTCTAACATATTCTGGGCATTATAAAAATTCTAATAATTCATTATAGCAAGATCAAAGCATAGATAACATAGAAATTACCTAGGTAGCTCCAAAATGGCTCCTAATGGCTACTTATGAGCACTACTTGCTATCAAAGCTTCAAGAGCTTCAATGGCTTCCTTCTAGACCTGTTTTCTGGTCTTGGGGGATGTCCTAAGACGTTTATAGAAGTGGAAATGGAGAATGGGTAGGAGATTATAAAAAAACGGGGTGCAAGTTCTAACTATGTACATTCAGCCTTATATATAGCTTTTCCAAGCCTTAGGCTCCAAGATCTGGATATGGACGTGTAGGATAGATAGCTTAGTGACTAAGGGAGGCTAGTTAAGGTCTATGCACGTTTGTAGGAGCTAGATTCATGTCAATCTTGGTTTTGTGGCTAAAAATACCTCACGGAAACATATAGATATGATCAATGATGTGTAGCATACAAGGAGCTTCCCACCTACGTAGAAATATCCTAAAATATCCCAGGATACTTAAAATATCTGGATTTGAAATTTAGAATGGAGGGAAATGGTATAAAAATGGGTTTTGGAGAGAAAATACAAAATCGGGTTTCAAATTAGGGCTTGTAACTTGTAACATTGTAATTTTGGTGATTAAGGGGTTAGGAATGTGATTACTGAGGGATTAGGGTTTAATTATGGTATATACATTGTAATTAAGAAGTTTGCGTCTTTGGTTTGAAGTTTAACAAAGGTTTGATGTGAAAATGGGAAGAAAACTTAGGCGGGTTAGGGTTTCTAATGATTTATGGTTAAGTCTTAGTAAAAGTGATTATCCTTCAATAAGCTACTGATGTAAACTCATTTTATACATCTTAAATTGTCCTTGATGTGTTCATGAAGTCCCTACATTGGTTTTAATAAGTTATTCTAAGTAAACATGTCTAAAGGGTGAAAATACCCATTTTGACCTAATTTACAAGTCATGCATTGAAGTATTGTACCTTGCGCATTAGGGTACTTGTACATTGTCTTAATATAATCTTATAACCTTAATGAAGTGCTATGGGTGTTTGTATACTTTTCCTAATAGACTAGGTAGTGATTCCATGTAGATTTCTTAATATAAGGGTTTTTAGGTCACTAATCCCAGTGACTTTCTATCTTGGGTAATTAGGGTTTATATGCTTATGTACACTTATTCTAGGGCTTATTTCATATTTTTATGACCTCTGTGGTTTCTACATTCTTGGTTTAAGGGTTTATATAGGTTTACCATATTCTAGGGATGATTATGGGAACTTATGATCCTATGCTTTGATAATTTGTAACTTATGCTTTATTAACTTGTAAATTAACTTGAAATAAATGTATAACCTTAATATGATACATAGTTGAGTTTTATAATTAGTGGAAAAAGATTAGACGCTAATTCATTATAGAATGGATTTTATATGCTAATCTTGGTTATAGGTCATTTACTTGTACTTAGCTTGAGATTAGTGAATATTAGTGTTTTGCGATTATTTAACTTTCCTTTATATGATGGATTATAATTATTATAGTGTATTTGATACTTGTACATAGATATTATGTAGTTATATTGCTTGAAACATTGTTTACTAAGGGTTTCTAGGTGATGATCTAGACTATAATGTGCATTCACTTGTATTTAGCTTTGTATGGTTTGTTCTTACTATTCGTAGGCTTTATTATCTCTTTAAAGTATAGTTTATAACTTGTTTATAATCCTTAATTACTTATTCATATGTACTTTCCATTCATAGTTTATCATTTTTAAGTTTATAACTCATTTATTGGGATTCTAGGGTTTCTAAGGGAATTTAGGGCATCATAGTTATCTTTGAGATGTTATTAACAATATTGAACTTATAAGATTACTTTTAGATCTTAAACTTGACATATACATTATGTTTACAACATATATAATATGTTATAGTGGCAATTCAGGTTGTGAGAAACAATTCATCTTACCAAGTAAAGTACAAAAAGCAAAAATTTCTAGCCAAATATTCATATTGAGATAATTATAGCTTATAACACATATGTGAAATTTGAGGTTTGTCATAGTCTCTCCACCTTAAAGAAATCTCGTCCCGAGATTTAAATAAAGAGCGATGTCATAAGACAAAGAAGAGCATAATCCTCGTGTTTCTAAACATATTCATACCCCTTTCTGTGACAATCCTCAAAATTCACATATGTATTATGTTCTATAATTGTCTCAATATGAATATTTGGCTAGAAATTTTTGCTTTTTATGCCTTACATGGTAAGATAAACTGCTTCTCACAGCCTGAACTGCCACTACAACATATTCCTATATGTTGTAAACACAATGTATATGTCAAGTCTAAGATCTAAAAGTAATCTTATAAGTTCAATATTAATAATAACATCTCAAATATAACTATGATGCTCTAAATTCCCTTAGAAACCCTAGAATCCCAAAAAATGAGTTATAAACTCAAGAATGTTAAACTATGAATGGAAAGTACACATGAATATGTTATTAAGGATTATAAACAAGTTATAAACTATACATTAAAGACATAATAATACATAAGAATAGTAAGAACAAACCATACAAAGCTAAGTACATGTAAATGTACATTATAGTCTAGATCATCATCTAGAAACCTTTGGTAAACAATGTTTCAAGCAATATAACTACATAATATCTATGTACAATTATCATATACACTATACTAATTATAATCTATCATATAAAGGAAAGGTAAATAATCATAAAACACTAATATTCACTAATCATAAGCTAATTACAAGAAAATGACCTTAACCAAGATTAGCATATAAAATCCATTCTATATAGAATTAGAGTCTAATCTTTTGCCACTAATTATAAAACTCAACTAATATCATATTAAGGTTATACATTTATTTCAAGTTAAGTTACAAGTTAATAAAGTATAAGGTACAAGTTATCAAAGCATATGATCTTAAGCTCCCGTAATCACCCCTAGAATATGATTAACCTATATAACCCCTTAAACCAAGAATGTAGAAACCATATAAGTCATAAAATACTATATAAGCCCTAGTATAAGTGTATAAAAAGATATAAACTCTAATTACCCAAGATAGAAAGTCATTAGGATTAATGACCTAAAAACCCTTATATTAAGACTTGCATAGACCTCCATATAATTCCTTAGTTAGTACCCTAGTTGTGTTACACGTTTCAAGGCATTTCTTGGAGCCTAAGGGTTCGAATTTCTATAAATAGGGCCGAATACTTCACATTAGAACTTGCACCCCGTTTCCTTTGTATCTCCTACCTATTCTCCATTTCCACTTCTATAAACGTAATAGGAAATCCCCCAAGACCAGAAACCAGGTCTAGAAGGAAGCCATTGAAGCTC
The DNA here is from genome assembly GCA_025667525.1 of Glebionis coronaria. Lineage (NCBI taxonomy): Eukaryota > Viridiplantae > Streptophyta > Magnoliopsida > Asterales > Asteraceae > Glebionis > Glebionis coronaria. The sequence goes on along the minus strand of CM046879.1, from coordinate 317,725,388 downwards.
TTGAAGCTTTGATATTAAGTTGTGCTCATAGGAAGCCATTAGGAGCCATTTTGGAGCTACCTAGGTACTTTTTATGTTAGCTATTCTTTGATCTTGTTATAATGATCTATTAGACTTGTTATAATGCCAAAATTACGTTAGAAAGATAATCTAAAAGAAACTAAGTCATTTCATCAATATAAATGAAAGTTATAAGTTAAAGATGTCTTAAAACCCTAGTTTTGTAATTTACATGAAATAATAAGCAAAAACTCATTTCAAAAGCTATAAATCTGAAGAAATGTTGTTATTATTATTATAAACATGTTTTGAAACTTCTTTTTTCATCCTAGATCATTTGGTCCATTTTTGAGGTTGCTATGTGATTTTTACAAGTATAGGGACTAAATCTGTCATTTTTGAAACTATCAAACATTTTAGGCCAAAACTGTCATTTTATGAAAGTATAAGCTATAATAATAAATGTTGAAAATATTGAAACCTTAAGGTTAAATATTAAGTGTTTAAAATGCAAATACTAAAACTATATACTTTAGGGGTTAAAAGTGCAATTATACCAAAGTATAACTAAAAGGCTATTTTTGCCAATTTTGAAACTAAAGAAGATTAATTATAAATATGAAGAAGTAATGAAAGTATCATGTTAATAGGGAGCTTTGTACAAAGATGTTCCATCTCGATATTACGTTCTGACTGAGTGGTTGGGTTTACGACTTAAAGTGCCCTTGCTCCTCAAACATTTATATAATGGCTTCTGAGTATGATGGCCCGAACAATGATGTTAGAATTACCACCGAATAATAATTAAAGAATATATAACCAAATAATTAGAAATATTAACAAAAGATTAAAGACTTAATACTATACAAAATGTGTTAATCCAGGTTTGTGTGAGATCAAGCTGTTGTTTATAAGACCAAGTTGTGGTTTATGTGATCAAGATGTTTATCTGTGAAAGAAATAAATATGTTATAGCTCAGACTCTATGGATCCCAGGTGAGTTCATAGCCTCACTAAAGTTAACTACTTTCAAATGATTTGAAAAACCCGTGAGGGGGATATATGTTAAACTGGAATACAAGTATTTTGGTATGCTTCTCAGATATAATTATTGACACTATGTCTACTATATGGGGACTGACATCCCCTGTCTGGGCAAGTCGCACTTACTAGCACCTCAGTGGTCAGACATGCATACTTTATTTTGCTAATAAGGATAGTTTGGCAGACTTCCTCATACAGGCAATTGTGGGTTTCAGATATGTCTAGTCGCAGTATCATAAGCTTAGTGCATTAATTTATAAATTTTACGGGCGAATAATAACGTAGCTCAGGAAAAGGATCTTGTATTCAAAATGATTTTAAACCTATGAATTCACTCAATCATTATGTTGATTTTGAGCATATATCTCAGGTTTTAAAGATTGCTAGTATGGAGCAACATGAGGATGGCATGAAGAGGCACAATACTGAAATTATTATTCTAGATTTTGGGAACCTTATATTTTAAAACTCTAATTTTTCAATGATATATAAAGAAAGTTGATTTTGTTACTCTTTTGAGATGTTTTATATTATTATAACTTGTGAACTATGAAGTAATACCCAAATCAATGTTCCGCTGCGTAAAGGTAAAAATGGGGGTGTTACAGATTGGTACTCAGAGCCATGGGGGTGTTACAGATTATGTGGTATAATGTTATATTTTTAATTATTGAATTATTAAAACCCTGAGAGAGGGTATGGATATGTTTGGAAACGCGAGGGGATTATGTTCTTCTTTATCTTATGACATCGCTCTTTATTTTAATCTCGGGACGAGATTTCTTTAAGGGTGAGAGACTGTGACAATCCTCAAAATTCACATATGTATTATGTGCTATAGTTGTCTTAATATGAATATTTGGCTAGAAATTTTTGCTTTTTATGCCTTACTTGGTAAGATAAACTGCTTCTCACAACCTAGACTGCCACTACAACATATTCCTATATGTTGTAAACACAATGTATATGTCATGTCTAAGATCTAAAAGTAATCTTATAAGTTCAATAATAATAATAGCATCTCAAATAAAAATATGATGCCCTAAATTCCCTTAGAAACCATAGAATCCCTAAAAATGAGTTCTAAACTCAAGAATGTTAAACTATGAATGAAAAGTACACATGAATAAGTCATTAAGGATTATAAACAACTTATAAACTATACATTAAAGACATAATAATACCTAAGAATAGTAAGAACAAACCATACAAAGCTAAGTACAAGTAAATGTACATAATCGTCTAGATCATCATCTAGAAACCTTTGGTAAACAATGTTTCAAGCAATATAACTACATAATATCTATGTACAATTATAAAATACACTATACAAATTATAATCTATCATATAAAGGAAAGGTAAATAATCACAAAACACTAATATTCACTAATCATAAGCTAATTACAAGAAAATGACCTATAACCAAGATTAGCATATAAAATCCATTCTATAATAAATTAGAGTCTAATATTTTGCCACTAATTAAAACTAAACTAATTATCATATTAAGGTTATACATTTAGTTCAAGTTAAGTTACAAGTTAATAAAGCATAAGGTACAAGTTATCAGAGCATAGGATCTTAAGCTCCCATAATCACCCCTAGAATATGATAAACCTATATAACCCCTTAAACCAAGAATGTAGAAACCATATAAGTCATAAAACATACTATATAAGCCCTAGAATAAGTGTAATAAAATATATAAACCCTAATTACCCAAGATAGAAAGTCATTAGGATTAATGACCTAAAAACCCTTATATTAAGAAATCTACATAGAATCACTGCCTAGTCTTTTAGGAAAATGTCTACAAACACCCATAGAACTTCATTAGGATTATATTAAGAAAATTTAAAGTTACCTTAATGTACAAGGTACAAGATTTCAATGCATGACTTGTAAATTAGGTCAAAATGAGTATTTTCACCCTTTAGACATGTTTACTTAGAATAACTTAGTAAAACTGATGTAGGGATTTCATGAACACATCAAGGACAATGTAAGATGTATAAATTGAGTTTACATCAGTAGCTAATTGAAGGATAATCATTTTTAGATCGAATGAAAAGACTTAAGGGTGATTCTCAGGATTCGTCACCGGGAGTGAATCCCATTGAGGATTTGACTAGGACTAGTAATGCGGATGAGGTGCAGTCTGTTGCTGGTAATGACAACAATTGTGGGAGATCTCTTTCTCATGATCGTTGGAATGCTGCTCGGGATAAGCCGGCTCAAGAACTAGGGCCTGTTGGGGTACGTACCAGTGCTGCTGCTACAACTTCGGTTTGGGATCCTATAGGGCATGGAAACATGTTAAATGTTGCTGCTGGAACAACTCAAAGTGGGCAAACTTTGCCTGTTAGCCAAGGCACTTACTTGCACCCTTCGGTTCAGCCTAGAGGTGAGGAGAGCTCATCTAATCAAAATGGAAAAACATTTGCGTCAATAATGCAACCTGCATCCAATAAGACGATTCATATCCAAGAGTTGCATAATGATGAGAACGTAATAGGGGCTACTGTGGCCCTTCCATTTGATGCTGTTGAGGAGGTAAGATCACGCCTTAGTAATACATTATTTGGGTATTTTATCGGAAAACGTTTAGCGTTTCCGCTAGTCGAAAATTATGTGAAGAACGTTTGGTCCAAGTATGGATTGAAAAGAGTGAAACTTCAGGACGAGTTTTTTCTATTCCAATTTGAGACTAAAAATGGTATGGAAAGTGTTTTGGAGAATGGGCCGTGGCTGATTCGTCAAGTTCCATTAATTCTTAATGTATGGTCGTCTGTTACTGATTTGCATAAGGCAGAGATTAGGAAGGCTCCGGTTTGGGTCAAATTGCACCGTGTTCCTATAGTTGCGTATTCTGAAGTTGGTCTAAGCTTGATTACATCTCAGATTGGTCGTCCGATTATGTTAGATTCTTATACTAGTAGTATGTGTATCAATCCATGGGGTCGGAGCACGTTTGCTCGTGCTCTTATTGAGGTTTCTGCTGCGGATGTTCTTAAAAAATCCATGGTTGTTGCTATCCCGATTGAGAAAGATAAAGGGCATAATTTGGTGACTATTGATATTGAGTATGAGTGGACTCCTCCTAGATGCTCTACTTGTCTCATTTTTGATCACATTGATTCTAAATGTCCTAAGTTGTCTTTGGTTGTCAATAGTAAGGTTGCTACACAGGTTGTTGATGTAGATGAAGCTCGTATGGATAATGATAATGATGGTTTTGTGGTAGTGAATAATAATAAGAAGAAGAAGGGTAAGAACAAGCAACATCAGGTTGCTGGGATTAAATTAACTAAACCGGCTCTTAATCTTGCTTATCGTGTTGTTGAGAAAGGGGGTAGTTCTAAGACGACTAAACCAAAGGAGTCGTTAGGTACTTCAGTTCCGGATGCTCCAAAGAAGGATGGATCTATTCTTAAGAGGGGTTTCCTTAATAATAAGGTTTTGGCTCCTGATTCTAGTCAAACGGGGACAAGCAACAAGAATTCCTTTGGTGCTTTGAGTGGTATGATGGAAGATGGCACTGATTGGGAGGATGGTGGTGGCCCAACAGATGAGGTGGTAAATGCTGATAGTGAGACTGACGAAGATATAGTGATTGATGATCGCCATGGAACTCGTCAGCCGGATATTCGCACTTCTCATGCATTATGATGATTTCATTTTTTCAATGTTTATGCACTTTTAGGTGGTTTTTTCCTATTGGTGTAATTTGTTTTGTAACTGTTTGTTAAGAGATCATATGGCATGTCATATGATTTAGTGGTTGTTCAAGCTAGTTAGCTTGAGGTTAATGTAGCTTTTCCGCTACATTCCATTGTACTTCAACGCTTTTTGGGAATATATTTTACCGGGGATGATGCCCTTTTACCCAAAAAAAAAAAACCCTAACCCGCCTAAGGTTTCTTCCCATTTTCACATCAAACCTTTATTAAACTTCAAACCAAAGACCCAAACTTATTAAAAACAATTTATATACCCTAATCCATCACTAATCACATTACTAATCCCTTAATCACCAAAATCACAAAGTATAAAGTTACAAGCCCTAATTAGTACCCGGTTTTACTATTTCCCTCATTTAAACTTCTTCCCTCCCAAATTTAAACCTTAATTCAGATATTTTACATGTTCCTAAATATTTTGGAGTGCCAACAAGCAGGTTCATAAGCTACTAGTGTGCTAAACATCACCATTCCTATCCTATCTTTGCCGAAAACCATTTCTAGCCATATGTTGAAGATTGGTTTGAATCTAGCTTGTATAGTCAGCTCCTACACTTTCATAGACCTCCCTAGCATTCCTTAGTCAGTACCCTAGTCGTGTTACACGTTTCAAGGCCTTGCTTGGAGCCTAAGGGTTCGAATTGCTATAAATAGGGCCGAATACTTCACATTAGAACTTGCACCCTGTTTCCTTTGTACACATATTCTCCATTTACACTTCTATAAATGTCACACCCCGCTGTGGCGGAAACACGAGGCGAGACGTATGAATATCATCACAACAAACGGTGTGTCTATATAAAAAACTAAATGCAAAAGAAATGTCATAAATGGCGACACAATGTCGTGACAATATCTCAACCAAATGCAGGAGTCTAGGTATGTAGGTAACAGGCCTACCTCTTACCAATGACAAACAAATATACAAACATCAAACATATAGGTGTCTGAAATGTACCACTTATTCAAACAACAAAAGTAAATCTAATAGGAAATGGATTCCTCCTAATGCAGTTTTAGTAATCTCTAAACTCTAGCCACTTCTAACACCATCCTTCGTAACTACCTCACCTGAAAATGACACTAAAATCTGTCAACATAAAGTTGGTGAGAACATAGGTTTAAGTTATCTAGAACATCATAAGAAACCTTGACATCCGCTGTAAATAAGTTGAAGAAAAACAATTTATAGTAATGGACCATAATGTGATAATCATGTTACATGCATCCACAACAAAACTTAAACCAAGTACCGATCACATCTACAATTCACAAAGCACACTATAGCAATGAAGAAGTATCCCGTCACACACACAAGAACAAACACCACACTATCCAGATCTTTCCCACACCACATGTGGAAGATGAACTATATCCTCGTCGAGATATCTTGCCTCCGAAGAGACGATGCACAAGTACTCAGGACGGATCATGCCCCACGAACCAAGAACTCAGGACGGATCGTACCTCACGAACCAAGAACTCAGAACCAAGAACTCAGGACGGATCGTGCCCCACGCTCCACACACATCACAACTGGTCCCATAGACGCGCATACATCTATGTACCAATCCCAATCATAACACAATCAAGATTCACATATCCGAACACATATCAAAGCACATATGAGAACACATAAGCACGTAAGTCACACAATAACACATCTATGTCCAAACATTTATAAAAAATATAATACCAAAACATTTTAAGAACACAACAAGTGTCATCTCCATCCCATACTAGAAGAAAACATTTAAAAACTCAGTGAAAATGGGACTATAAACTCACCTGATAGCACAGCAAGCTAGCACTCCTGCAAACCTATAAAATCATACACAACACACTTAGATCAGGTCCTAACACCTAAGTTAAGTAACAATCAAGGAGATGAATCTAATCCCCAATCCCCACTATCTAGTTCTCCCACTACAAGCTATTATATACGTAAAAATCCAGTTTTTCCCCGGTACAGTTTACTAGTCACTAAACGATCACATGAAGTGAACTTAACACCACACTTGGCTCCTACCCTACTAAAGTTATGTTTTTATATGATCTAAGAAATCCAAAAACCAATTTTACTTTCTACTTACACGTTTAACCCTTTCGTTTAGTCTATACGCCAAAAGTCGTTTTCACCAAAACTAATTTTCTGTACATGCTAAATGTTTGTCACCAAAAGCCCAACCTAAACACCATAACTTTTATTGAAAACCTCCAGTACTTTCATATATATTATAAAGAGTTCCCAAATCAAAAATCTTTGGCTATCTCATTCGTTTGGTTAGGTTTTTACTCAAATTTCCGAAATCCAAATTTATTCCTGAACAGCGCACTGTTTTTGTAAAAATTGTTTGACGACCTTCCCCAACTCTATTTTCGACAAACCTTACATTTTTGAAAAATTAGACTCTCTGAAATTAATTTAAAAAAAAGAAACTCGACCAAAGGTGCTACCTACTGCTCGGAACAGTGGACACAAGACAGTCCTAAAAATTAGACTGTTTTACGCCTTTATGCACTAACCCTCTAAACATCATTAATTACCCCTAAATTATTAAACAAGAACCCTAAAATAATTAGTGGATATTAATTACTATATTTTCTAGAAAATTAATAAAACCCTAATCATCTCAATGATGGTTACTTAACATTACAATCATGATTAATTAATAAAAACATGAATTAAGTTAAGGTTTTAATTGATCACTTACCTTGAATAAAAAAAAAAGTTATGAAACCCTAAAAACTTCCATTGTTGATCGACGTATAATTTTTCTCCAGGGATTTATGGAGTGATTTTGGTTTATAAAAGACTTTTTATTATTTAGTTTAACCAAATCCCAGCCCAACACAAAAAGCCTAGTTACCAAAATTAGTTTTCTTTTTTTTCTCCTTCTTTGCATCACATAACCGACCAAACACCTTTAGTTTCGTTTTATTTTATTTTATTTTATTTATAATTAATATCTTATTAATATTACCTTAATTTTCTTTAATTTATTTCAGCTCCTAAAGCCTCCAAAACCTCAAAAGTGTAAAACTAGTCAGTTTTTAGGCGTATACCGCAAAAGACACAAAAATATACAGTTTTATAAAAACTCTTGGAATTTGAAATAAATTTTATATTTAAGTCCTAAATGAATTAAAACCATCCCGAAAAGTATTCCCGTGACTAAATACCTCATCCGAGACCTCAAATGCTAAACCCTAAATCGTAAAAATTACGATTTACTATAATATATATACCTACACATAAAATCCTAAAATAACATTGCACTCTATCATAGTTACATCCAAGTGAACTATTGAGCACGAACTAACCCCATCATAATATTATATAATATAGCACATAATACACGAACGATGACTAACATCCATCCAAGGCTCAAATATAAACAGAATGCACGTAAACACACACTAAGCACATCGTCAAAGTCAAGCAGGCAAAAGTGACAAATACAAGATCTAGGGTTGTCACATCACTCCCTCCTAATAGAAATCTCGTCCCAAGATTTACTCCCAAACTCAAAATTATTCTCAGCAAACAAACAAGGATACATATCCCTGATAAAACCTTACGTTCAAACGTGAATTCAGTTTAAACTAAAATAATTTCAACCAACAACACATGAGCCTTAACCGTCTGCGAGGAAACTTATTAAAGCCATAAAGTTATGTAACCAACCTAACTAAATCTCGTAACTCATCAAACAAGAACTGTCTTGAAACCAAGTTAGGGGCCATCACATAACTCGACCGGTTTAAAACTGCCACCCCGATTTCAGTCATACTCATAAATACGATAAATCAAAACTCATCAAATATAACCACGTATTCTAAGGTCTAACGAACTCTCAAATTCCATCCCAACTCATCTCTATGTTAACCCTCCAAGTGTTCATTACCCCAAAATATCCAAAACACGAACTTAAACCATGTTGTCTGAAAATTAACCTTGAACTCGACACTTGTACAATTAATTAGACTTAGCTACTGACCTCCATTTGCTAAACATGCTGAATATTTGAAAAGTACGTTCCGAGTAAATAATTTTAGGCTTTTGAATCACCCAAAAAGATTTTAAAACGAACAAGTTATGACCAAAACGATTTTTACCTAAAACCTACCTAGGCATTAGCAACAGTTTCTGACAGTTTAGCGACAGAATTTGACAGTTTAGTGACAGTTTCTGCCTACTCCGATTTATACAAAAAAAACGATTTTAAACCCAAAAACCCCTTATTAATTACCAAATTCAAGCCCTAATATTTTTAATTACATAAAATTAAAACTCTCACCCATCATATGATTAAATACATGATTTTAATATATTTAATTTAATAAGAAAAAAATTCTAACTAAAGAACAATAACTTTAGGTGATCAAAACCAAAATATTTTAAAGTAAACAGTCCATGCTTATATGGTTAAAATTTTATATTCCACCTTATTTCAAACTCGTTTTCGATACTTTACCCTCATTTTATCGACTACCAACAACTATTTTTATTTTACTATTTGCAAGTTTTATTTTTTTTACCATGTAAGACTCAAAACAAAAAATCGTTATCCCAGAAAGAAATCTCTACCCTCTCAATAGCTTCTACACCAACAGTACCGTACAAACAAACACGTGAATTGAGGACTCGATAAATGCGATACTACATAAGTTGAACACCCCAAAGGGAAACGAGCTAGCAAACCATCCTAAGAATACAATCGATAAGTAGAAGGGAAATATACATATATAGGCATAGGCGTACATTCACTCAAATCCATCCAACTTATAATATACATGCATGTATTAACCCTCTTTCATACAACCATACTTAGGAATCCATTGATGTCGTGGTACTTGTATAACTATGTTGGCCACCATACTTATACCAGTCCCCTTTCACTAATGCACTCCCTTCTATGGTGACACTTATAAGAATTAATACTACACATAACACATCAGTCTACCAACTCAAATAAGCACATAGATCCTACAACTCACATAAGCACATAATCTACAACATAACATAAGGTCCAAAATTCCACGTATCAAAATAACGTAGCCAATGCATGAAACACATAAACTCGTAATCCAGCTGAACCAGCGTAGACAAAATTCAAAATGTATAGCGATCATGAAAAAGTAATCAAACAAAATCCAACAATGACTAGTGTATACGACTATGGTTCAACCCGCACTAGTCAAAACCCATAAAGAAAATCACATGTAGCTAAGTATGAACTTACAATGGTTCAATTCAAACTAGTCAAAACATCGCAATAAATAACACCAAAACACATCAATTATTATAAAATGCACACATACCCCTATGACGCCTATATGCAGGGACCCTTAAGCTATAGACTAGGCTACGCGACTAGGCAACCTAATTCTCTATAACCATTGTCTCTGATACCATTCTGTCACAACCCGCTGTGGCAGAAACACGAGGCGAGACGTATGGATATCATCACAACAAACGGTGTCTCTATAGAGAAAACTAAATGCAAAAGAAATGTCATAAATAGCGACACAGTGTCGTGACAATATCTCAACCAAATGCAGAAGTCTAGGTATGTAGGTAACAGGCCTACCTCTTACCAAAGACAAACAAATAAACAAACATCAAACATATAGGTGTCTGAAATGTACCACTTATTCAAACAAAAAAAGTAAATCTAAGAGGAAATGGATTCCTCCTAATGCAGTTTTAGCAATCTCTAAACTCTAGTCACTTCTAACACCATCCTTCGTAACTACCTCACCTGAAAATGACACTAAAATCTGTCAACATAAATTTGGTGAGAACATAGGTTTAAGTTATCTAGAACATCAAAAGAAACCTTGACATCCGATGTAAATAAGTTGAAGAAAAACAATTTATTATAATGGACCATAATGTGATAATCATGTTACATGCATCCAAAACAAAACTTAAACCAAGTACCGATCACATCTACAATTCACAAAGCACACTATAACAATCAAGAAGTATCCCGTCACACACACAAGAACACACACCACACTATCCGGATCTTTCCCATACCACCTGTGGAAGATGAACTATATCCCCGTCGAGATATCTTGCCTCCGAAGAGACGATGAACAAGTACTCAGGACGGATCGTGCCCCACGAACCAAGAACTAAGAACCAAGAACTCAGGACGGATCGTGCCCTACGCTCCACACACATCACAACTGGTCCCATAGACGCCCATACATCTATGTACCAATCCCAATCATAACACAATCAAGATTCATATATCAGAACACATATGAGAACACATAAGCACGCAAGTCACACAATAACACATCTATGTCCAAACATTCATAAAAAATATAGTACCAAAACATTTTAAGAACACAACAAGTGTCATCTCCATCCCATACTAGAAGAAAACATTTAAAAACTCAGTAAAAATGGGACTATGAACTCACCTGATAGCACAGCAAGCTAGCACTTCTGCAAACCTATAAAATCATACACAACACACTTAGCTCAGGTCCTAACACCCAAGTTAAGTAACAATCAAGGAGATGAATCTAATCCCCCAATCCCCACTATCTAGTTCTCCCACTACAAGCTATTCTATACGTAAAAATCCTGTTTTTCCCCGGTACGGTTTACTAGTCACTAAACGATCACATGAAGTGAACTTAACACCACACTTGGCTCCTACCCTACTGGAGTTATGTTTTTATATGATCTAAGAACTCCAAAAACCAATTTTACTTTCTACTTACACGGTTAACCCTTTCGTTTAGTCTATACGCCAAAAGTCGTTTTCACCAAAATTGATTTTCTGTACATGCTAAATGTTTATCACCAAAAGCCCGACCTAAACACCGTAACTTTTATTGAAAACCTCCAGTACTTTCATATATATTATAAAGAGTTCCCAAAATCAAAAATCTTTGGCTATCTCATTCGTTTGGTTAGGTTTTGACTCAAATTCCCGAAATCCAAATTTATTCCTGAACAGCGCACTGTTTTTGTAAAAATTGTTTGACGACCTTCCCAAACTCCATTTTCGACAAACTTTACATTTTTGAAAAGTAGACTCTCTGAAATTAATTTAAAAAAAACGAAACTTGACCAAAGGTGCTACCTACTTCCCGGAACTGTCGACACAAGACAGCCCTAAAAATCAGACTGTTTTACCCCTTTATGCACTAACCCTCTAAACATCCTTAATTACCCTTAAATTATTAAACAAGAACCCTAAAATCATTAGTGGATCTTAATTACTATATTTTACAGAAAATTAATAAAACCCTAATCATCTCAATGATGGTTAATTAACATTACAATCATGATTAATTAATAAAAACATGAATTAAGTTAAGGTTTTAATTGATCACTTACCTTGAATTAAAAAAAAGTTATGAAACCCTAAAAACTTCCATTGTTGATCGAAGTATAATTTGTCTCTAGGGATTTATGGAGTGGTTTTGGTTAATAAAAGACTTTTTATTATTTAGTTTAACCAAATCCCAGCCCAACACAAAAAACCTAGTTACCAAAATTATTTTTCTTTTTTTTTTCTCCTTCTTTGCATCACATAACCGACCAAACACCCTAAATTTCGTTATTTTATTTTATTTTATTATTAATTAATATCTTATTAATATTACCTTAATTTTCCTTAATTTATTTCAGCTCTTTAAATCCTCCGAAACCTCAAAACCGTAAAACTAGTCAGTTTTTACGTGTATACCGCAAAAGACACAAAAATATACAGTTTTATAAAAACTCTTGTAATTTGAAATAAACTTTATATTTAAGTCCTAAATGACTTAAAACCATCCCCAAAAGAATTCCCGTGACTAAATACCTCATCCGAGACCTCAAAATGCTAAACCCTAAATCGTAAAAATTACGATTTACTATAATACATATACGTACACATAAAATCCTAAAATAACATCGCACTCCATCATAGTTACATACAAGTGAACTAATGAGCATAAACTAACCCCATCATAACAGTATATAATGTACCACGCAATACACGAATGATGACTAACATCAAATCCAAGGCTCAAATATAAACAGAATGCACGTAAACACACACTAAGCACATCATCAAAGTCAAGCAGTCAAAAGTGACAAATCCAAAATCTAGGATTGTCACAATAAACATCTTAGGAATCCCCCAAGACCATAAACCAGGTCTAGAAGGAAGCCATTGAAACTCTTGAAGCTTTGATAGCAAGTTGTGCTCATAGGAAGCCATTAGGAGCCATTTTGGAGCTACCTAGCTAATTTCTATGTTAGCTATGCTTTTATATGGTAATAAGGAATTATTAGACTTTTTATAATGGAAAAAAAAATTAGAAAGATAATCTAAAAGAAAATAAGTCATTTCATCAATTTAAATGGAAGTTATAAGTTATAGATGTCTTAAAACCCTAGTTTTGTAATTTACATGAAATAATATGCAAAAACCCATTTCAAAAGCTATAATTCTGAATAAATGTTGTTATTATCATCATAAACATGTTTTATAACTTTGTTTTAAAATCCTAGATCATTTGGTCCATTTTCGAGGTTGTTATGTGATTTTTATAAGTATAGGGACTAAAACTATCATTTTTGAAACTATTTAACATTTTGGGCCAAAAGTGTCATATTATGAAAGTATAAGATATAATAATAAATGTTGAAAAGTTTGAAACCCTAAGTATAATCTTAAGGGTTTAAAATGCAAATACTAAAACTATATACTTTAGGGGTTAAAAGTGAAATTATACCAAAGTATAACTAAAAGAGTTATTTTTGCCTATTTTGAAACTAAAGAAGATTAATTATAAATATGAAGAAGTAATGAAAGTATCATGTTAGTAGGGAGCTTTGTATAAAGATGTTCCATCTTGATATTACGTTCTGACTAAGTGGTTGGGTTTACGATTTAAAGTGCCCTCGCTCGTTTATAGAATGGCGTTTGAGTACGATGGCCCGAACAATGGTGCTAGAATTACCCCCAGATAATAATTAAAGAATATATAGCCAAATCCTTAGAAAGATTAACAAAATATTAAAGACTTGATACTGTACAAAATGTGTTAATCCAGGTTTGTGTGAGATCAAGCTGTTGTTTAGAAGACCAAGTTGTGGTTTATGTGATCAAGCTGTTTATCTGTGAAAAAAATAAATCTGTTATAGCTCGGACTCTATGGATCCTAGGTAAGTTCATACCCTCACTAAAGTTAACTACTTTCAAATGATTTGAAAACCCGTGAGGGGGATATATGTTAAACTGGAATAACAGTATTTTGGTATGCTTCTCAAATATAATTATTGATACTATGTTTACTACTGCCTTAAAAGTCTCTTTTTAATTATGAACCGTTAATCATTTTCCCGGAAATGAGCGCTAATATTGTAAATAGTACTATTTGGGGACTGACATTCCCTGTCTGCGCAAGTCGCACTTGCTAGCACCTAAGTGGTCAAACAGGCATACTTTATTTTGCTAATAATGAGAGTTTGGCAGACTTCCACATAAGGGCAATTGTGGGTTTCTGATATGTCTAGTCACGGTATCATAAGCTTAGTGCATTAATATTTAAATTTTATGGGCGAATAATAACGTAGCTCAGGAAAAGGATCTTGTATTCAAAATGATTTTAAACATATGAATTCACTCAACCATTGTGTTGATTTTAAGCATATATCTCAGGTTTTAAAGATTGCTAGTATGGAGCAGCGTGAGGATATCATGTAGAGGCAAAAGACTGAAATTATTATTCTATATTTTGGGAACCTTATATTGTAAAACTCTGATTTTTCATTGATATATAAAGAAAGTTGATTTTGTCACTCTTTTGAGTTGTTTTCTATTATTATGACTTTTGAACTATGAAGTAATACCCTAGATCAGTGTTCCGCTGCGTAAAGGTAAAAATGGGGGTGTTATACTTTCTCAGGGTTTTAATAATTCAATAATTAGAAATATAACATTATACCACATAATTTTAGTTTATCACTGGAAACTCTTTCATTGGGATGATAAGAGATTCATCAGATAAACATTTCTTCAGATTTGCAATGCGAAAAGTATTATGAATTTTACTGAGTTCGTTAGGAAACTCAAATCAATATGTCACTGCTCAATTCAAAATCTTGAATTGATTATCGCATTTTTCAAAATCTATTTATGTAATTAATAGAGAAAACATCATTCTCACGAAGATACTGTTTAATACGGTGTAATTTCTCATTCAAAGTGAGAAATTTTTATCAAACTAATCTCTTCGATTATCTTAATCACCATTTAATCCAGTAGATACTTAACATAATTCAGCGTTCTACGAAGGTTTTTTTTCCAACAGTCTCATGAATTATCTTGGGTCTCTTTTTTTTTTTTTTTTTTTTTTTTTGGGTAAAGGGGAATCCTAACCCCGGTAAAATATATTCCCAAAAACATTGAAGTACAATGGAATGTAGCTGCAATGCTACATTAACCTCAAGCAAATGCCTGAACAACCACTACATCATATGACATGCCATATGACCTACTAAACGATTACAAAACAAATAACACCAATAGGAAAAAACCACCTAAAGGTGCATGAACAATGAAAGTAAAACATCATCATGGACCAGGCTGATGAGAACCATGCCGATCATCAATCGATATGACTTCTTCAACCTCACTATCACTCTCATTGACTACACCTTCCTTGGTCTTAAGACCATCCTCCCAATCTGTACCATCATCCATCTTATCCCAAAGAGCACCAAAAGAATTATGAGACCTCTTATCCTTATCATTAGTCTCTGCCTTCTTAGGATTCTGACCCGTCACATTTGTTTTAGAGGATTCACCTCTCTCAACATTACGAAACTGAAGATTAAGGGCTGGTTTTGTTAATTTAATACCTTCAACTTGAGGTTGCTTCTGCTTACCTTTATTCTTCTTGTTTTTGACCACCTCAAATCCATCATTCACCAAATCTTTAGTAACATGAGTAACCACTTCCTTATGCACTTTCGGACACATATCACTATTATGATCAAAGATCAAGCATGTAGCACATCTTGGAGGTCTCCATTCGTACTCAATATCAACAGTAACCAATGAATGCCCTTTTTCACGACCTTTAGGGACTGCAATTACCATCGAATCCAATAACTCCATTTCAGCTGAAACCTCAACGAGCGCCCGAGCATATGTACTCCGACCCCACGAGTTAATACACATATTACTCGTGTAAGAATCCAACATAATAGGAGTGCCAATTTGGGTCGTGATAAGACTAAGACCAACCTCCGAATAAGCAACAATCGGCACATGATGAATCTTAACCCAAACTGGTGCTTTCTTAATCTCTGCCTTTTTCAGATCAGTAGTAGGCGACCAAATATTCAAGATCATGGGAACCATCCTAATCAACCACGGGCCATTTTCAAGGACTCCTTCCATTCCTTCCTTCGTCTTGAATTGAAAAAGGAAAAAATCCTCATGTAATTGAACGCGTATCAAACCAAATCGTGCCCACGTATTTTTAACATAATTTTCCACCAATGGAAAAGCTAAACGTTTACCAATAAACTGCCCGTATAACGTGTGCTTAAATCTGGATTCAACCTCTTCAACAGCAGCATACGGAAGTGCAACTCGTGCTCCTTCAACATGCTCATCACACCGTAATTCTGATATCTTCACCATCTTAGGAATTGTTTGGTTCATACCACCCTCGTTTTGAAGTAACGAGGCAAACGAACCCTTCTGTGGACTAATGACATTAGTATACAAGTTAGCACACCCCTGAAGCAGTGAACCCCTCTCCTTACCCGCATTAACAGCAGGTGTCGAATCAGCAAGTATTGAATCAGCAGGTACAGCATCTTGTGTCGAATCAGCAAGTGTCGCATGCGACTCAGAACCCTCTTGTGTCGACTGAAGTCCTGCTGCATGCACCACAGCAGGTGAGCTATCCGTATCACAAGGAGATGAAACTCCCATCTGTTCTCTCAATCTGAGCATCCTAGCTGCCAACGCATCCATGTCAACCGGAACAAAACTGTTATCCATCTCTCTAATCATGAAACCAATCAACCACAATATCACAAAAACCCTAATTAACAAATTAGGGTTTTATACCAGTACCCAAATAAACCTACCCAATCTCCATACCGATTAAAATAATAACAAAAGAAAACCCTAAAAGATGCAGCGGCGCACAGCACAAAACCGAAACCCTAAAAACCAGTCACCACCTTAGCCGTTCTATTCAATGAATCTGTATATCAATATTAATTAAAAGAGCTGATAAGAAAGTTTCGTATACAACCCTAAAAAGTAAATAACGAAACCCTAATTTCTATCAACGCTAGAATCAATAATAGATATACAGCCACCAAGATAGAACGAGGAGAAGGCAATAGATCAGATTAAAGGGGAACGGAAAATCATACGGCGGCCGGAATACACCTAGAGAGAATTAGGGTTGTGATTTTTTTTTATCTTGGGTCTCGTAAGTTGAAAATCTCCAACTTTAGCCCAGCAGATATATAAATGGCACTTCTTTCGATAGAGTGATTTAAATAATACTGCTTTAATATTAGCATGAGAACTATCGTTATAGGGGAAACTTTACTAATGTTAAATGTCCTTTTAAAATTTATAATACATACATGGAGTATGTAGTTTAGCATTTGGATAGTTCTTCCACTTAGTACATTAGTATACCTATGTTTTTATTTATATATGGACTAAGTATAAGATATTACCATCGGGTATTTTGTATATATTCTTAGGATTAAGATGTGAAACACTCGTCAAGATTTTAGATGATTGATATTAATTCTCTATGTTGACAGATTATTTCTGGTATAACCTTGTCAGAGTTTCTATATCATTAATTTTCTTAATAGGGATAAATCCTATAGATTTAGTAAAACAATTGACAATAACCCATGTAAAATCCGCATGCTTTTACCATGAATAGTACCCTTTAGATCGTACGTACAAGATTAGAACTTGCCTTTTATAGCATGTTTACGTTCACGTATAAGAATTTTAAGTATTACGTACGTGTTAGAACACTATAAGTATTTATTACGTATGAACACACGATAATTATTCAAATAATAATTATAATCACGAACATGCGATCATGAAATCATGAACGTAAATTAATCACGAGAGAATATTAACTACGTATATATATATATATTGCGAACACGAATAAATATATTAAGTCACGATCAATAATTAATACGAACACATAAAACACGAACACGATAAAACACGAACACACTATAATATTTAGACTCGGAAAAGGAATGGGTTACCCCATGTGGGGCCCCTACCCGCGGCTACACCAAGAAGAATGGGCCAAGCCCATTTTAATTTTTACTAAAACAAAGGAATTAGGAAAACATGTTTATTATTTCCAAAACAAGAAAAATAACAAAACCCTAATTCTTTCTTCTTTTCTCTTTGGCCGCCGGATTCAAGACACCAAAAAGGGGTGTTCGGTTGTTTTCTGATCTTGGAAATTTTGTAAGCATTCGTGTGTGTTCATCCTTGATTGATCTACGTAATCGATAACCTTTTTAACCCTTTTCTTTTATGTTTTGATTTAATAAATCACATAAAATCATGATGTTTTTAAAAACTAATTAAAAACAATGATGTAAACATGTTAAGGATCATGGGTAAATCAAAACAAGGGTTTTGGGGGTGTGGTGTTTGTAGCCGACGCCTAACCGAGCCCCAAAGGGGGTCTCGGCTTGGCTTATTAACCACCACCGAGACCATATGGTCTCGGTATGGTGATGGTGGTCCCATGGCAGCAACAAACAAGGGAAACCCCAACCTTGGTTCGGGGTATGGTGTTGATTACGGGTCCGGTTCATGGTTTCTAGTCACAGGTCCGGTTCATAGATTATCTTTTAGGTTTATGATTTTAATAGTTATGTGTTAAGAGTTCAATTAATAAAACATGACATGATTAATTTAATTCACATCACTTAGGTTATAAATTTAATTATTAAATCATGAATTTTAACCTAAGTATTTATATTTAACTAGACTTATAATTAATTAATTATTAAAAACCATGACTATAATTAATTAATTAACATGACTTAGGTTATATTATTAATAATTAATAGTACATGTTTTAACCTAAGTATTTTTCCTCAATTAATTAAAATCATGATATATTTAATTAAATACTTTTAACCTATAGTTTATTTAATTTACATGTAATAACTAATAAACTATACTTTATAACTACATGACTTAGAATAATAATCAGAAAAAAATTAAGCTTATATAATTAGCTTATTTAACCAGCTTATATCTATTTATGGAAACTTTCTATTTTTAGAAACTTATTTAATTAAGGCAGCTAATCTACTTATGGAAACTTTCTATTTTTAGAAACTTATCTATTTTAAGCAGTAATTCTATTTTTGGAAACTTTCTAGTTTTAGGAACTTTCTATTTTTGAAAACTTTCTATTTTTGGAAACTTTCTATTTTTGGAAACTTTCTATTTTCGGAAACTTTCTTTTTTTAGCAACTTTCTATTTTTGGAAACTTTCTATTTTAGGAAACCTGCTATTTTTAGAAAGTTACTTATTATTACACAGCAAGTATAATAATACATGAAATACAAGTAATACTTAATCAAAATAGACAGAATATAAGATAAATACAGTATAAAGCTTAAAACAGTAAAACATGACATGAACGTATAAAATAAGCTAAGACATGACATAAAACCAGTTACGTATTTAGTAATCAGATACTTATACTTGTATGTATTTATGTAGCATTAGTGATACCGAAGTAGGACTCTCTTCCGTTCGTCTTCTTCGTTCACTGGACATAAGGTACGGATTCCCGTCCTTTCAGTATGGACATTCTTTCCTTTTAGGATTCCCCATACGCAGCCAATTGTTTTCACATAGTATAAGTTTATATGTTTGATTGCTTATGTTTAAGTAGAATACCTAAAGCCATATACATGCATGACCAGTTTCACCTAGTTATGGAGGTACCATAACCATAACACTAGAGGCACTGGTGTTATGACTTCCCCACGGCAGAGTGATTGCTAGTGGCGTCCCTTCAGCTTTTGGCCATATTATTATATTTATCATGTGGGGCGTATGGGTGCATCCTGGTTACATGTTTTCAGCAGATTACTCAGTGTGAATGTGGTGTATGCCTTGCATCCTTCCCAAGGAGCTGATCCCTCCTACCCAAAAACCAGTATATTAAATTAGAGGCAGCCCCTCTAATTTGCATGATGAGGTCACCCCTCCAAGTATTCATGCACGGTGGATTTTCATGACCTATATTGGCTAATGGTAAAATATGTTAAACAATATTTACAAGATAAACATAAGGCTTTTCAAACAATAAAACCAGTTTTACTAAGACTTAACCGGGTTATTCGGGACTTAAGTTTCTTCCGCTGTTATATGCTTATATGCTTATATTATTCATGCTTTATTGTACATCTGTGCACTGAGCGTATTGCTCAGCCGTTTTCCTTTTCATGTTCCCAAAACGGCTGGTACTCAGGGACGCTCGTAGACTTTAAACGTACGTGCATATGGACTAGAAGCTTTCTAGGCTTTCTTTACTTTATGCATTATCTATACTTTGATACTCTTTCCATGGACATTGTTTAGTCCTTTCAATTACAGTACTTATGTTTGTGTGTGATGAGCTTTACTTTTGGACTATTGATGTTTGATTCCGGTATTTCCTTTTTATGGTCATGTAATGTTTAGACATTTATCCTTGTATGTTTTGATGACACGCCATAATTACGCGTAACATTCCATTATCAAAATGGGGTGTTACAATTATGGTATCAGAGCCAAGGCTTCGACCTGTAGGCTCTTAAAACATGACCTGTGATTAGTGGGTAGTCACTATGGTATTCCTAGAACTGACAGTCGTTTTCATGCATTCATCTATTTTATGCATACATATATATGTCATTGTCGCAGGTTTATGACTAAGTAATGGTTGGTACAGGACTGGCCCTATTTAGTCGCATGTGTTTTATCGAAACTTTTAAATTTGGGACCGACCCATAGGCGTCCCCTCGCCATGTCTTTTATTTTGGGTGAACTGACCATAGGCGTTCACTCTCGAGCATACAAAAGTGTTCATAAAACTGCATCATGCATTCATATACAATTTTTCTTGCATAAAATTTTTTTCTCTTGATTTATGGGTATAAATTTTTTTTCATGTATATATGTTTTATGTTTTGATCTGTTTAATCATATGTTTTATGTTATACTGTCAGATGGTTCTCACACGCGAGCAGGAACAACTCAATGCATCAATCCAAGCTGCAATGCAAGCTTTGCTTCCTCAACTGAGGAATGACATTAGGGCTGAGGTTCAGGCTGCCAACAATCAGCAGCAAAACCAAGCACCTCCTCCTCCGGTGACATTGGCAATATGGCTGGAGAGATTCAACAAGCTCCGTCCTCGAGCTTTCGAGAGAACAGATAGCCCTAGTGAAGCTGAAAGGTGGTTGGCTCACATCGAGAAGATCTTCAATGGTATGGGTTGTGACCCCGTATTCAAGGCGAGGTTGGCATGCTACCGGTTCGAAAGCGATGTGTTAAATTGGTGGTTAGCATTGAAGCAGTCTGAGGGAGGTGATAATTGGGTGGCTGGTTTGACATGGGCTCAGTTCAGAGATAGGGTGATGGAGCAGTTCTTTCCCCAGGCTGAGCAAGACAAGCTTAAGAGGGAGTACCATGGGATCCGACAGAGAGCTGGGGAGAATAGCAATGAGTTTATGCAGCGCTTTCTTCGCTTAGCTGGTTTCCTTGGTGCAGCGACAGGTACTCCTGAAGAGAAGGCACACCATTTTAGGTGGGCTCTTCGCACATCGGTCGCAAACAACTTGGTGTATGCTACGTTCAACACAGTAGCACAAGTGGCCGATGCGACACGTAAGCTGGAGATGCTGCATGAGAGAGATGAGTTCGGGGAAGCTGAGAAACCCGACAAGAGGTAAACATTCGTATTCAAGCGGTGACCAATCTGTATTCTTTCTATATATGTCAATTATTCATCTCTTTAAATTGTATCTTCCAGGCAGAAAATTGGGGACCGGTCTCAGCCGGCTACTCAGCAGCAGCCTAATCAGCCCAAGGGAAACGGTCAGACTAACGACCGTTCTGCTACGGATAGGCGTGGTGGTAATGATAATTACCGTAACAACGTTGGACACTCCAACGGCAGCAGGTCCTAATACTTGCGCATTTCTTATGATTTCATGTTATAACTCATAATTCTGAGACTTTAGCAAATCTTCTACCAGGAACCATGGAAACGGTAGGGACCAGAACCAAAGAGGTTCATAGCTTAGCCGTCCAGCTATCACTGGTATTCAACCTTACGATTCTTCACATTGTCTTTTGTACTCTATTATCATGTCTCATGTAAAATGTTTTATCAGGTCCTCAGCCAGCCAGAGCACCTGCTGGAGGATATACTCATCCTCTTTGCTCTACTTGCCACCGTAGGCACCCAGGGCCATGTCGTCGTGAGACTGACGCATGCTTCAAGTGTGGTCTTCCTGGCCATCGCATGAAGGACTGCCGTAAGGGCGAGATGGAGGGCACATCGGGACATGCTGATACCAAGCCGCCTCCTACCACTGGACGTGTCTACACGACATCTCGAGATCAGGCCAACAAGTCTACAGGTACCATCATTGGAATCTTGTATATGTATGGTCAAGCTGCATGTGTTCTGTTCGATACGTGTGCTACTCACTCGGTCATTTCTACTGCTTATGCCAAAAACATTAGGATGATCCCCATGCCACTAGATAATATATTGAGTATTTCCACCCCTTTGAGAGACTCTGTACGCATCACCCATGTATACAAGAGTCTTCCCCTAGAGTTTGATGATAAGGTTCGTCTTGTTCACGCACTTCCGCTGGACATGAATGACTTTGACTTGATTTTAGGCATGGATTGGCTATCCAAGCATCATGCTACTATAGACTGCCATTCATATCGAGTCATCTTCGGTGATGTTAATGCACCAGAGTACATTCACAACGGGTTCGTACCCGGAAGGTCTGTACAAATCATATCTACCCTGCAAGCACGTGCACTACTGTCACATGGCTGTGAGGGTTATCTAGCTACGGTTCACCACATGGATGCTGAATCTCCATTAATTCAGGATCAGCCTATAGTGTCGGAATTCCAAGATGTGTTTCCAGAAGAACTTCCGGGCATACCACCTGCACGGGAAGTGGAATTCAATATCGAGCTTATTCCAGGAGCTGAATCGATTTCCAAAGCTCCTTATCGCATGGATCCCATAGAGTTAAAGGAGCTGAAGGATCAACTATAAGACCTTCTTGAACGAGGTTTTATTCGACCGAGCGCATCTCTATGGGGCGCACCGGTCTTATTTGTTAAGAAGAAGGACGGCAGTATGCGTCTTTGCATAGACTATAGCGAGCTCAACAAGATTACTATCATGAATAGGTATCCACTGCCGCGTATAGACGATCTGTTTGACCAACTCCAAGGGGCCAAACACTTCTCCAAGATTGATCTTAGGTCAGGCTACCATCAACTATGGGTTAAGGAGCAGGACATCTCCAAGATTGCTTTTCGTACCCGTTATGGCCACTACGAATTTGTAGTCATGCCATTCGGCCTGACAAATGCTCCAGAAGTGTTCATGGATTTGATGAACAGAATCTTCCATGAATTTCTGGACAAGTTCGTCATTGTCTTCATCGATGACATCCTGATTTTCTCAAAGTCCAAGGAGGAACACGAAGACCATCTTCGTACAGTACTACAGATTCTTCGCCAGAAGCAGCTGTATGCTAAATTCTCCAAGTGTGAGTTCTGGTTAGACAAGGTGGCATTCCTAGGCCACATTGTATCAGCAGAAGGAATCACTATGGATCCAGCGAAGGTTGAGGATATTACTAAGTGGCCGAGGCCGACATCAGCGACTGAAGTCCGCAGTTTCTTAGGCTTAGCTGGCTATTATCGTAGGTTCGTGGAGAACTTTTCCCGCTTAGCACTACCATTGACCAAACTGATGCGGAAAGGGGAGAAATTCATCTGGACTGAAGAACGAGAGAAGAGCTTTAAAGACCTGAAGGAAAAGCTAGTATCTGCACCTATTCTTACTCTCCCATCTGGTACGGGTGGATTTCAAATCTACAGTGATGCATCGGGGAAGGGACTTGGCTGTGTTCTCATGCAACATGGCAAAGTGATCGCGTACGCTTCACGACAGCTTAAGCCTTATGAAGAAAATTACCCTACGCATGACTTGGAACTTGCTGCAGTCGTGTTTGCATTGAATATATGGAGGCACTACTTAGACGGAGAATCATGTGATATTTTCACGGACCACAAGAGCTTGAAGTATATCTTCACTCAGCGTGAATTTAACATGAGGCAGAGGAGATGGTGAGAGCTGTTGAAGGATTATGACATTAATACGCAGTATTATCCCGGAAAGGCAAATGTAGTAGCAGATGCACTTAACAGGAAGTACGGAATGATCAACGGCATTAAGATTGAGGAGGAAATCATAAGAGACTTCATGGTACGTGGATAGCACGGTTACTGGGCTAATCTTAGAGTAGAACCCGAGTTACTCTCTAGGATCAAGGAAGCTTAGAAAGATGATTGAGAAATCTGGGCGATAGTTCAGAATTTGGAGAAGCAAACGGAATTCAGAGTAGATGCAGATGGTATCGTATGGCAGGGCACGAGACTTTATGTTCCTGATGATCAAGAACTCCGGGAAGCATTGTTAGCTGAAGCTCATAGCTCCCCATTCTCTATACATCCTGGTTCGACTAAGATGTACCATGACATCAAGCAGTACTTTTGGTGGAGTGGTATGAAACAGGATGTTGCCACTTACGTCTCCAAATGTCTTACCTGCCAGCTGGTTAAGATCGAGCATCAGCGATCTGGCGGTCTCCTTCAACCGTTAGATATTCCAGAGTAGAAGTGGGACAAAATCACCATGGATTTTGTTACTCGTCTTCCGCCAACCAAGAGGAAGCACGATGCAATTTGGGTTATCGTAGATCGACTTACAAAATCAGCTCATTTCTTACCGATCCGCAAGGAGGATTCGGTCAGTAAACTCGCCGATACATATAGAAGAGAGATCATGAGACTCCATGGTGCTCCATCCAGCATTGTCTCAGACAAAGATCCTCGTTTCACTTCGCGATTCTAGAAGAGTCTGCAGAAAGCTTGGGGTACACAACTTAAGCTTAGCACGGCTTTTCATCCTCAAACAGACATGCAGTCGGAGCGAACGATTCAGACATTGGAAGACATGTTAAGGTCATGTGCGTTGGAATGGACGGTTGATTGGGACGATTATATCTGTTTGGTAGAGTTTGCATACAACAACAGTTGGCACGCAAGTATCAAGTGTGCTCCTTTCGAAATGTTGTATGGCAGAAAGTGTCGCGCCCCAATCTGCTGGGATCAGGTTGGTGAGCGAACAATTGAAGGACCAGAGATCATAGAGATGACTAATGAGAGGGTCGCAGTATCTAAGCAGAAACTTCAAGAAGCACGGTCACGTCAGAAGAGTTACACCGATAATCATCGTAAGGACATAAATTTTAACGTAGGAGATCACGTCTTTCTTAAGGTTTCGCCGGCACGTGGTGTTAGACGCTTCGGGATTAAAGGGAAGCCCAATCCTCGTTTCATCGGAC
Organism: Glebionis coronaria; assembly: GCA_025667525.1. Lineage (NCBI taxonomy): Eukaryota > Viridiplantae > Streptophyta > Magnoliopsida > Asterales > Asteraceae > Glebionis > Glebionis coronaria. Next base: position 317,699,865 of record CM046879.1, on the reverse strand, counting down.
CGTTTGATATCATTGAACGAGTCGGTGAAGTATCTTACCGGTTAGCGTTACCTCCGTAGCTTTCACATGTACATAATGTGTTTCATGTGTCCTTACTCAGAGGGTACCAGTATCATACCCTTCACATGGTTCAATATCCACTGGAACAGATACGTGAAGATCTCACTTTCATAGAAGAACCCGAACGAGTTCTTGACAGACAAGAATGAGTCATGAGAAGGAAGGCGATTCCATTCGTCAAAATCCTTTGGAGGGATCATACCGAGCGGGAAGCCACTTGGGAAACAGAGGAGTCTATCCGGGCTTCTTACCCTCATTTCATATTTTGAATTCGGGTATGTTCTTCTTTTCCAGTTTACTTTATCGATAATTCGGGGACGAATTATTCTTTTTAGGGGGGAAGAGTTGTAAAACCCGCATGCTTTTACCATGAATAGTACCCTTTACACCGTACGTACAAGATTAGAACTTTCCTTTTATAGCATGTTTACGTTCACGTATAATAATTTTAAGTATTACGTACGTGTTAGAACACGATAAGTATTTATTACGTATGAACACACGATAATTATTCAAATAATAATTATAATCACGAACATGCGATCATGAAATCATGAACGTAAATTAATCACGAGAGAATATTGACTACGTATATATATTTATTACGAACACGAATAAATATATTAAGTCACGATCAATAATTAATTAGAACACATAAAACACGAACACGATAAAACACGAACACACTATAATATTTAGACTCGGAAAAGGTACGGGTTACCCCATGTGGGGCCCCCTACCCGCGGCTACACCAAGAAGAATGGGCCAAGCCCATTTTAATTTTTACTAAAACAAAGGAATTAGGAAAACATGTTTATTATTTACAAAACAAGAAAAATAACAAAACCCTAATTCTTTCTTCTTCTCTCTTTGGCCGCCGGATTCAAGACACCAAAAAGGGGTGTTCGGTTGATTTTTGATCTTGGAAATTTTGCAAGCATTCGTGTGTGTTCATCTTTGATTGATCCACGTAATCGGTATAACCTTTTTAACCCTATTCTTTTATGTTTTGATTTAATAAATCACATAAAATCATGATGTTTTTTAAAAACTAATTAAAAACAATGATGTAAACATGTTAAGGATCATGGGTAAATCAAACAAGGGTTTTGGAGGTGTGGTGTTTGTAGCCGACGCCTAACCGAGCCCCAAAGGGGGTCTCGGCTTGGCTTATTAACCACCACCGAGACCATATGGTCTCGGTATGGTGATGGTGGTCCCACGGCAGCAGCAAACAAGGGAAACCCCGACTTTGGTTTGGGGTATGGTGTTGATTACGGGTCCGGTTCATGGTTTCTAGTCACGGGTCCGGTTCATAGATTATTTTTGAGGTTTATGATTTTAATAGTTATTTGTTAAAAATGAAATTAATAAAACATGACATGATTAATTTAATTCACATGACTTAGGTTATATATTTAATTATTAGATCATGAATTTTAACCTAAGTATTTATATTTAACTAGACCTATAATTAATTAATTATTAAAAACCATGACTATAATTAATTAATAAACATGACTTAGGTTATATTATTAATAATTAATAATACATGTTTTAACCTAAGTATTATACCTTATTTAATTAAAATCATGATATATTTAATTAAATACTTTTAACCTATAGTTTATTTAATTTACATGTAATAATTAATACTATACTTTATAACTACATGACTTAGAATAATAATTAGAAAACACTTAAGCTTATATAACTAGCTTATTTAACCAGCTTATATCTATTTATGGAAGCTTTCTATTTTTAGAAACTTATTTAATTAAGGCAGCTAATCTATTTATAGAAACTTTCTATTTTTAGAAACTTATCTATTTTAAGCAGTAATTCTATTTTTGGAAACTTTCTATTTTTGGGAACTTTCTATTTTTGGAAACTTTCTATTTTGGAAACTTTCTATTTTTGGAAACTTTCTATTTTCGGAAACTTTCTATTTTTGGTAACTTTATATTTTTGGAGACTTTCTATTTTAGGAAACCTGCTATTTTTAGAAAGTTACTTATTATTACACAGCAAGTATAATAATACATGAAATACAAGTAATACTTAAACAGAATAGACAGAATATAAGATAAATACAGTATAAAGCTTAAAACAGTAAAACATGACATGAACGTATAAAATAAGCTAAGACATGACATAAAACCAGTTACGTATTTAGTAATCAGATACTTATACATGTATGTATTTATGTAGCATTAGTGATACCGAAGTAGGACTCTCTTCCGTTCGTCTTCTTCGTTCACTAGACATAAGGTACGGATTCCCGTCCTTTCAGTATGGACATTATTTCCTTATTAGGATTCCCCGTATGCATCCAACTGTTTTCCTATAGTATAAGTTTATATGTTTGATTGCTTATGTTTAAGTAGAATACCTAAAGCCATATAGATGCATGACCAGTTTCACCTAGTTATGGAGGTACCATAACCATAACACTAGAGGCACTGGTGTTATGACTTCCTACGGCGGAGTGATTGCTCGTGGCATCCCTTCATCTTTTGGCCATATTATTATATTTATCATGTGGGGCGTATGGGTGCGTCCTAGTAACATGTTTTCAGCAGATTACTTAGTGTGAATGTGATGTGTGCCTTGTATCCTTCACAAGGAGCTGATCCCTCCTACCCAAAAACCAGTATATTAAATGAGAGGCAGCCCCTCTAATTTGCATGATGAGGTCACCCCTCCAAGTATTCATGCACGGTGGATTTTCATGACCTATATTGGCTAATGGTAAAATATGTTAAATAGTATTTACAAGATAAACATAAGGCTTTTCAAACAATAAAACTAGTTTTACTAAGACTTAACCGGGTAATTCGGGACTTAAGTTTCTTCCGCTGTTATATGCTTATATGCTTATATTATTCATGCTTTATTGTACATCTGTGCACTGAGCGTATTGCTCAGCCCTTTTCCTTTTCATGTTCCCAAAACGGAAGGTACTCAGGGACGCTCGTAGACTTTAAGCGTACGTGCATATGGACTGGAAGCTTTCTAGCCTTTCTTTACTTTATGCATTATCTATACTTTGATACTCTTTCCATGGACATTGTTTAGTCCTTTCATTTACATTACTTATGTTTGTGTGTGATGAGCTTTACTTTTGGACTACCAATGTTTGATTCCGGTATTTCCTTTTTATGGTCATGTAATGTTTAGACATTTATCCTTGTATGCTCTGATGACACGCCATAATTACGTGTGACATTCCATTATCAAAATGGGGTGTTACAACCCAGATGGCGTCATGTCTATTTGAAGTAACAAAATCCTCGTTTGTTCTTTCCTATTCCCATGGAGGAAATTCAGGTTGAAATAGTAAGTCGGATGACTTCCAATATTCTATTTCTTTTCTTAGAGCATAATGTATAACCCGCATCTAAATGCCATGAACATTACACTACGTAGACTTACATACCTATTAAAACTTTCCTTTTATATCATGAACACGTGTCACGAACATTAAATGCAGAAACTACGTACGTGTTAGTGCACGATAATTATTAAGTACGTATTAATACACGATAATTATTAATCATAATAATTAAAATCACGAGCATGTAATCACGAACATTAAAACACGAACATGTGAAGTACGCATATTTATTATTTCACGATAAATATTACGTACAAGTATTAATAATAACACGGATAATTAACCACGAACTAACACGAACACATTAGTAAACGAACACGTAGATTATTAAACATGAACAAAGCCCGGGAAACCCCCCCCCCATGGGCTTATGTAGCCGCGGACACAAAAAGGAAGAGGGCCCAACGCAACTGATTTTAACTAAATTAACAAAAGGGAAAACACAGACTTTATTCTATATAGATAAAAATTAAAATGCTAGCTTCTTCCTCCTTCCCTTTTGCCGCCAGCTTCAAGACGCCACCAAGGGTGTGTTTGTGGTTTTTGATATTTGATATTGGATAGATCGTTTTCATGTTTGTTAACTAAATTCATCTACGCATTCGGTAACCTCATAACCCTTTTCTTTTTATTCTTTTATTTGAAATCATGAACACATATTATATAAACGTTAAAACAAGTAAGAACACATGTTAGTAAATCATGAAAACGTGAAAAGGAATTGGTTTGGGTTTGGTTTTGGTTTGGCCGACACTCAATCGAGAGCCCCAGGCTCTCGGCTTGTCTTGTTCGCACCACCACCGAGACATCAAGTCTTGGCGTGGCCTTGTGGCTCGTCCTGGGTCTCGGCGCAACACGGAAGCACCACCGGCTCAAGCCGATGGCTGCTTTGGTTTAACAGTGGGAACACACAGCGCAGCAGGGGGTAACCACCGGCCTACTGCCGGTGGGAACTTTGTTACGTGCAATGCGTAGCCGAGACAAACCAGGGGGAACCACCGGCTACAGCCAGTGGTTATATTGTTCGAGCACTGGCAACCGGCTAGGCTGGGTAGCCACTGCTAAGGGGTGTTTGGTTTGGTCCAGTTCAAGGGGTCTGGTCCGGACCATGGTACGGTCTAAATTAAAACACGGGTTCGGTCACATGATTAATTTTTACAAGTTATTTTATTTTTTCAAGAAAGTTAAATTAATTAAAACCATGACTAGTAATTAATTTAATTTAACATGGACTTAGGTTATAATTATTTTAGAAATAATACATGTTTTTAACCTAAGTATTTTACCAAATTTAGACTATAGTATTAATTAATTATTAAAAACATGGACTATAATTAATTAATAAATCATGACTTAGGTTATAGTTAATAAATTATTAATACATTTATAACTTAAGTATTTTCTATGCCTTAATTTAATTAAATCATGCTTATATTTAAGTAAATCGTATAACCTATAGTTTATGTAATTAACATGATATTATTAATAAACTATACTATTGATTACATGACTTTTGATATTTAACCAGTAACTTAAGCTTATATTATTAGCTTCTTAATCCAACTTATTTCTAAATATGGAAACTTTCTATTTTTGGAAACTTTCTATTTTAGGAAACCTGCTATTTTTAGAAAGTTACTTATTATTACACAACAAGTATAATAATAAAAGAATACAAGTTAATACTTAATCAGAATACATGAAATACATGATAAACACAGTAAAACATTTAAATCAGTAAAACAAGACAAGAACATATAAAACAAGCTAAGACATGTTATAATCAGTTATGTACTCAGTAATCAGAATACTTATACATGTCCCCTATTTATGTAGCATTAGTGAGGCCGGAGTAGGACTTTCATCCTTTCGTCTTTCCTCGTTCACTAGACACAAGGTACGGATTTTCCGTCCTTCGGTATGGACATTCTTTCCTTATTAGGATTCCCCGTTTGCAGCTAACTATTTTCCCAGTATTGTTTTATATGTTTATTACTTATGTTAGACTAAATGCCTAAGCCATATACATGCATGACCAGTGTCACCTAGTTATGGAGGTACCATAACCATAACACTAGAGGCACCAGTGTTACGACTTCATCACGGTGGAGTGATTGCTCGTGGCATCCCTTTTCAGTTTTAACCTATATTTATTATCATGTAGGGCGTATGGGTGCATCCAAGTTACATGTTTTACAAGATTTTCATGGTGAATGCGATGTGTGCCTTGCATCCTTCATAAAGAGTTGATCCCTCCTACCCAGACTATTTAATTAGAGGCAACCCCTCTAATTGCATGACGAGGTCTCCCCTCCAAGTATTCATGCACGGTGAAACCTCATGACCTATATGGGCTAGTGGCTAATTAATACAGATTTTACATAAAAACATAAGTCTTTTCAAACTATAAAACCAGTTTTGTGAGCATGTTTCTAGGTTATCTAGGACTTATACATTTCCGCTGCTATTAGTCTTTTATGCTTATGTTATTTCATCCTACACATGTATATCCGTTCACTAGGCGTTATGGTCAGTCGTTTTCCTTTCATGTTCCCAAACGGTAGGTACTCAAGGGCGCTCGTAGACTTTAAGAGTACGTGCATATGGATTGGAAGCTATCTAGCCTTCACTACTTTATGCATTTTTCCATACATTATGCTACTTATTTCTTTGGACATTGTTTAGTCCTTTTCCATTTCAGTACTTATGTTTATGTGTGATGAGCTTATACTTGGACTACCGATGTTTGTTTCCGATATTTCCATTCATGGTCAATTAATGGTTTTATAGATTTACCTTGCATGCTTTAATGACACGCCATAATCACGCGTGACATTCCATTTACCAAAATGGCGTGTTACAATTATGGTATCAGAGCCAAGGCTTCCACATGTGATTAATGGGTAATCACCATGGTCTTCCTAGAACTGACAGTTGTTTTCATGCATTTATTCATGTATCATTGTTGCAGGAATTTTGACTAAGGGTTGGTACCGGACTGGCCATATTTTGTCGCATGTGTTTTTAATCGAATCATTTTTGTTTTGATGAACCGAACCCGTAGGCGTTCATCCTCGTCATGCCATTTTTTTAGGTGAACCGACCCACAGGCGTTCACCCGAACCCATATTATTTCATCATCATGCATACATACACTATTTTTCATGCATTATTTTTTTCCATGTTTATATGCATACTTTTTTTTCATGTATATATATTATGTATAATCATTTTAATCATGCATTTTGTTTATAGTGTCAAATGGTTCTCACACGTGAACAAGAGGAACTGAATGCAGCAATTCAAGCTGTGATGCAGGCCATGCTTCCTCAAATGAGGAATGAAATCAGGGTCGAGGTGCAAGCTGCCAACAATCAGAACCATCACCACCATCAAAATCCTCCTCCTCCTCTTCTAGCTACACTGATCACATGGCTAGAGCGATTCAACAAGCAGTGGCCGCGAACCTTCAAGAAGACTGACAGCCCCAATGAGGCTGAGAGCTAGCGAGCTCATATTGAGAAGATCTTTGATACGATGGGATGCGACCCTGTCTTTAAGGAAAGATTAGCTTGTTACAAGTTTGAAGGAGACGTGCTTGGATGGCAGAAGTCAGGGAAACAATCTGAGGGAGGCGATAATTGGGTGGCTGGCTTGACTTGGGCACAATTCAGGGAGTTGGTTATGGGATAGTTCTTCCCAAACGCTGAGCAGGATAAGCTTAAGAGGGAGTATCACGGGATTAGGCAGAGAGCTGGGGAGAACAACAATGAGTTCATGCAGAGGTTTCTTCGTTTGGTTGGATTCCTTGGCGCAGCAGCATGGACTGTAGAGGAACAAGCGTACCACTTTCGCTGGGCTCTTCGTACACCGGTCACCAATAACTTGGTGTGTGCTACCTTTAACACGGTGGCACAAGTAGCTAATGTAGCACATAACTTGGAGATTTTGCAAGAGAGGGATGAGTTTGGAGAGGCAGAGAGACCCGAAAAGAGGTATATCTCGTCATTCAGTGATGATCATTTCAATTCATTCAGTACTATCCAAATATTTATCTTTCTCTGTAAATTGCATCTTTCAGGAGAAGACTGGGGACCGGTCCCAACCGGCCACTCAGCAGCAGCCTAGTCAGCACAAGGGTAACGATCAGACCCAAGAACGTTCTGCTTCGGATAGGCGTGGCGGTAATGACAATCACCGTAACAATGCTAGCAACTCCAACAGCAGCAGGTCCCTAACTTACTCATTTTCTGTGTTACATGCTTATGAATCATAATTCTGACACTTCAGCATCTTCTACCAGGAATCATGGTAACAGAAGGGAGCAGGACCACAGAGGTTCACAGCCCAAGCGTGCAACTATAGCTGGTATTACCTCTTACGATTTTCTGCATTGTCCTGTTTGTATCTTTAACCATGTATCACATATACTTTTCTGAACAGGCTCTTAGCCAGCAAGGGCACCTGTTGGAGGGTATACTCACCCTCTCTACATTACGTGCAACTGCAGGCACCCAGGGTCGTGTCGCCGTGATAGCGATGCTTGCTTCAAGTGTGGCAAGCAAGGCCATCACATGAAGGACTGCCGTAAGGGTGAGATAGAGGGCACATCTGGACATGCCGACTCTAAGCCACCTCCTACTACTGGACGTGTGTACACGACCTCGTGTGATCAGGACAACAAGTCAATAGGTACCATCACCGGAATCTTGTATATGTATGGTCAAGCTGCATGCGTATTATTTGACACGGTTGCTACTCATTCGGTCATCTCTACTGTTTATGCCAAGAATGTTAGGATATCCCCTATGCCATTAGAAAATGTCTTAAACATTTCCACGCCCCTAAGAGACTCTATACGCATAACACATGGGCACAAGGGTCTTGACGACAAGATTCGTCCAGTTGACGCACTTCCATTGGACATGTGCGATTTTGACATGATATTAGGCATGGACTGGTATCCAAACATCACGCCACCATTGACTGTCATTCATATCGGGTAATCTTCGATGATGTAAACGCACCAGAGTACATTCACAACAGTTTTATACCCGGAAGGTCTGTACAAATAATTTTGATCTTACAAGCACGTGCGTTACTGTCACATGGTTGCGAGTGATACTTAGCTACTGTTCATGATATGGAGGCTGAATCTCCATCTATCCAGAATAAGCCGATCGTGTAAGAATTTCCAAACGTGTTTCTAGAAGAACTTCCGAGCATACCACCTGCTCGTAAAGTGGAGTTTAATATTGAGCTCATCCTAGGAGTTGAGACAATTTCCAAGGCCCCTCATCGCATGGCTCCTATAGAGCTGAAGGAGTTAAAGAAAACAAATTTAGGAACTTTTGGAACGAGGTTTCATCCGACCTAATGCATCTCCATGGGGCGCACCAGTCTTATTAATAAAGAAGGACGACAATATGCATCTCTGCATTGATTAGCGTGAGCTTAATAAGATCACCATCAGGAATAGATATCCGATGCCACGCATTGATGATCTATTTGACCAACTCCAAAGGGCCAAACATTTCTTCACGATTGATCTAAGGTCGGGATATCATCAATTACGGGTGAAAGAGCAGGACATCGCCAATACTGCTTTCCGTACATGTTATGGGCACTACGAATTTGTAGTCATGCCATTTGGCCTTACCAATGCTCTAGCTGTTTTCATGGAATTGATGAACCGTATATTCCATAAGTTTTTGGACAAGTTCTTCATTGTCTTCATTGACGATATTCTGATTTTCTCTAAGTCAAAGGAGGAACACGAAGACCATCTTCGTACAGTATTACAGATACTTCACCAGAAGAAACTGTATGCCAAGTTCTCCAAATGTGAATTCTAGTTAGACAAGGTGGCGTTCCTAGGCCACATAGTATCCGCTGAGGGAATAACCATGGATCCAGAAAAGGTTGAGGCTATTACCAAGTGGCCAAGACCGAAATCAGTGACTGAAGTTCGCAGTTTTCTAGGCTTAGCTGGTACTACCGTAGATTCGTAGAGAACTTTTCCCGATTAGCAATGCCATTGACCAAACTGATGCAGAAAGAGGAGAAATTCGCCTGGACTGAAGAAAGAGAGAAGATATTTTAAGACCTAAAGAAGAGGCTGGTATCTGCAACGATTCTTACTCTCCCATCTGGTACAGGTGGATTTCAAATATACAGTGATGCTTCAGAGAAGGGACTTGGCTGTGTTCTCATGCAAGATGGGAAAGTGATTGCTTACGCTTCACGGCAACTTAAGCCCTATGAGGAGAACTACCTTAGGCATGACTTGGAACTTGCAGCAGTCGTGTTTGCATTGAAGATTGGATACACTACTTGTATGGCGAATCATGTGATGTCTTCACAGATCACAAGAGCCTGAAATACATCTTCACTCAGCCTGAACTGAACATGAGGCAGAGAAGGTGGTTAGAGTTGTTGAAGGATTATGACATTAATCTGCAATATCATCCTGGCAAGGCGAATGTAGTGGCAGATGCTCTTAGTAGGAAGTCAGGTATGATCAACGACATTAAAATAAAGGAAGAAATTATACGAGACTTGGAGAGACTAGACAATAAGATCATGGTACGTGGACAACATGGGTACTTGGCTAATCTTAGAGTGGAACCTGAATTACTCTCTAGAATCAAGGAAGCTCAGAAGGATGATGGTGAAATTTGGGCAATCATTCAGAAATTAGAGCAACAGACGAAGTTTCAGTTGGATGACGACGGCATCATATGGCAGGGCACTAGACTTTGTGTTCTTGACGATCTTACACTCAGGGAGGCATTATTAGTTGAAGCTCATAGCTCCCCATTCTCCATTCATCCTGATTCAACCAAGATGTACCATGACATCAAGCAGTACTTTTAGTGGAGTGGTATGAAACATGATGTTGCTACATATGTCTCCAAATCTCTTACCTGCCAGCAGGTTAAGATCGAGCATCAGTGGTCTAGTGGTCTACTAAAACCATTAGATATTCCTGAGTGGAAGTGGGACAAGATCACCTTGGATGTTGTTATCGATCTTCCATAGACAAGAGGAAGCATGGTTCAATTTGGGTTATCGTTGATCGACTTACCAAGTCAGCTCATTTCTTACCGACCCGCAAGGATGATCCGGTTAGCAAACTTGCAGACACTTATAAGAAAGAGATTACGAGACTTCATGGTGCTCCATCCAGCATCATCTCGGACAGAGATCCTCGGTTTACTTCGTGATTTTGGAGGAGTCTTCAGAAAGCTTGGTGTACCAAACTTAAGCTAAGAACGGCTTTTCATCCTCAAACAGATTGACAGTTGGAGCGAACCATTCAGACATTAGAAGACATGCTTCGAGCATGTGTATTAGAATGGACAAGATATTGGGACGATTATATCTTCTTTGTAGAGTTTGCATACACCAACAGTTGGCACGCTAGCATCAAGTGTGCACCATTTGAGATGTTGAATGGCAGAAAGTGTCGCGCCCGAATCTGCTAAGATCAGGTTGGTGAGCGAACACTTGAAGGACCAGATATGATAGAGTTGACCAACGAGAAGGTCGCTGTAGCTAAGGCGAAATTACAAGAAGCTCTTGCACGTCAGAAGAGTTATGCCGACAAGCATCGTAGGGATTTGCATTTCAACGTGGGAGATAATGTTTTTCTTAAGGTATCACCAGCACATGGTGTTAGACGTTTTGGAATCAAAGGAAAACCCAGTCCTCGATTCATCGGACCGTTTGATATCATCGAGCGAGTCGGTGAAGTATAGTATCGTTTAGCGTTACCGCCGCAACTTTCTCACGTTCATGACATTTTCCATGTGTCCTTACTCAAAGGATATAAGTATCATCCCATTCACATGGTTTAGTATCCACTTGAACAGATTCGTGAAGATCTAACCTTCATTGAGGAACCCGAACAAGTTCTTGACAAACCAGAACGAGTCATGAGGAAGAAGACGATCCCATTCGTCAAAATCCTTTGGAGTGATCATACCGAGCGGGAAGCCACTTGGGAAACAGAGGAGTCTATCTGGGCTTCTTACCCTTATTTCAAGTTTTGAATTCGGGTATGTTCCTCTTTAAGTTTACTTTATCTATAATTCGGGGACGAATTATTCTTTTAGGGGGAAGAGTCGTAAAAACCGCATCTAAATGACATGAACAGTACACTGTTAGACTTACGTACCTATTTAAATTTTCTTTTTATATCATGAACACGTGTCACGAAAATTAAATGCAAAAACTATGTACGTGTTAGTGCATGATAATTATTAGGTATGTATTAATACACGATAATTATTGATTATAATAATTATAATCACGAGAATGTAATCGCGAACATTAAAACACGAACATGTGAACTACATATATTTATTATTTCACGATAAATATTGATTATGTTCAAGTATTAATTATAACACGGATAATTAACCACGAACTAACACGAACACATTAGTAAACGAACACGTAGATTATTAAACATAAACAATGGCTGAGAAACCCCCCATGGGCTTATGTAGCCATGGACACAAGAAAGGAAGAGGGCTCAGCCCAACTAATTTTAACTAAATTAACAAAAGGGAAAACAAAGACTTTATTCTACTGAGTTTTATTAAAAAAAATAAAAACCCTAGCTTTTTCCTCCTTCCTTTTTGTCGCTGGCTTCAAGACACCACCAAGGGTGTGTTTGTGGTTTTTGATCTTTGATATTGGATAGATTGTGTTCGTGTTTGTTAACTAAATTCATCTACGCATTCGGTAACCTCATAACCCTTTTCTTTTTATTCTTTTATTTGAAATCATGAACACATGTTATATAAACATTATAAACAAGTAAGAACACATGTTCGTAAATCATGAAAACGTGAAAAGGAATTGGTTTGGGTTTGGTTTTGGTTTGGCCAACACTCAACTGAGAGCCCCAGGCTCTCGGCATGTTTTGTTTGCACCACCACTGAGACATCAAGTCTCAGCGTGGCCTTGTGGCTCGTCGTGGGTCTCGGCGTATCGCAGCAGCACCACCGGCTCAAGCTGGTAGTTGTTTTGGTTTAACAGTGGGAACACGCAGCGCAATAAGGGGGTAACCAGTGGCGTACTGCCAGTCAGAACTTTGTTGCGTGCAGTGGGTAGCCGAGACAAACCAGGGGGAACCACCGGCTGCAGCCGGTGGTGATATTGTTCGAGCAGTGGCAACCGACTAGTCCAGGTAGCCACTTCTAAGGGGTGTTTGGTTCGGTCCAGTTCAAGGGGTCCGGTCTGGTTTATGGTACAGTCTAAATTAAAACACGGGTTCGTTCACATGATTAAAGGGTGAAAATACCTATTTTGACCTAATTTATAAGTCATGCATATATTGTACCTTGTGCATTAGGGGTACTTGTACATTGTCTTAATATAATCTTATAACCTTAATGAAGTGCTATGGGTGTTTGTAGACTTCTCCTAAAATACTACGTAGTGATTCTATGTAGATTTCTTAATATATGGGTTTTTAAGTCACTAATCCTAATGACTTTCTATCTTGGGTAATTAGGGTTTATATGCATCTGTACACTTACTCTAGGGCTTATATAATATGTTTATGACTTCTATGGTTTCTACATTCTTGGTTTAAGGGTTTATATAGGTTTACCATATTCTAGGGATGATTATGGGAACTTAAGATCCTATGCTTTGATAACTTGTACCTTATGCGTTATTAACTTGTAACTTAACTTGAAATAAATGTAAACCTTAATATGATACTTAGTTGAGTTTTATAATTAGTGGCAAAAGATGACTCTAATTTATCATAGAATAGAATTTATATGCTAATCTTGGTTATAGGTCATTTACTTGTAATTAGCTTGAGATTAGTAAATATTAGTGTTTTGTGATTATTTATCTTTCCTTTATATGATAGATTATAATTAGTATAGTGTATTTGATACTTGTACATAGATATTATATAGTTATATTGCTTGAAACATTGTTTACTAAGGGTTTCTAGGGATGATCTAGACTATTATGTACATTTACATGTATTTAGCTTTGTATGGTTTGTTCTTACTATTCTTAGGCTTTATTATGTCTTTAAAGTATAGTTTATAAATTTTTTATATTCCTTAATGACTTATTCATATGTACTTTCCATTCATAGTTTATCATTCTTGAGTTTATAACTCATTTAATGGGGTTCTAGGGTCTCTAAAGTAATTTAGGGCATCATAGTTATGTTTGAGATGTTATTATCAATATTGAACTTATAAGATTACTTTTAGATCTTAGACTTGACATATACATTGTGTTTACAACATATAAGAATATGTTGTAGTGGTAGTTCAGGTTGTGAGAAGCAGTTCATCTTACCAAGTAAGGTACAAAAAGCAAAATTTTCTAGCGAAATATTCATATTGAGATAATTATAGCCTATAACACATATGTGAAATTTGAGGTTTGTCACACTTGGGCTATGCAGTTGGAACACTACACGAACCACACAAATCATACTTTGTGGCAAGTTATCAAGAATGGGAATACTCCTAAGAAGTTACATTGGCTGCCTGATGGTACATGCTATGCTTTGCCTGCTGTCACTGCTAAAGAGGTACAATCAGAGATCAGAGAAAGAAAGGCCAGGACTGCCTTACCTATGGCACTCTCAGAAGACATACTACCTAGCTTTCATCATTACAAAGATGCAAAAGCTATGTGGGAGGCTGTCAAACTTAAATTTGGAGGCAATGACAAATCTAAGAAGATGAAGAAGTTAGTTCTAAAACAAGAGTTTGATAACTTCTCTATCTCCTGTAGAGAAGGAATCCATAGCGGTTATGGAAGGTTCAGTAAATTGTTTGGTCAATTAGCAGTTCATGGAGAGGTAATTCCTCATTAAGAAGCTAATCTAAAGTTCTTGTGAGGAGTTCCACAAGAGTGGAAGGTGATGGCTATGCACTTCATCACAAGAGATCACTTAGATATTACCCCCTTTGAACATCTCTACAACAATCTTAGAGTGTATGATATGGATGTTAAAGGAATTGAGCCACCAAAAGCATCTATGCCAAAGTCTAACTTAGCTTTTGTGTTAGAAGGAAGCAGTGGTACATACTCTCAAGGTACCACTGGTGGATCAAGTAGAGGTACTTACTTCCAAATCCCTTCTGATGGATCAATAAGTAGTATGTATCCTCAAAGTACTGGAAACAGACCATTAATGACTCAGAACTCACAAGGAAGATCCTCATCATTATTCAATGAGAATGATGCCTTTTTATTCTTTGCTGGACAAGATAACAGACCAAGATTAACTCTTAATAATATGTTCCAAATGGATGATGCTGATATTGAAGAGATGGATCTCAAATGGCAAGCTGCAATGGTCTCAGTTAGATCCAACAGATTCTATAACAAGACTGGAAGGAAGATAAATGTTAATTCTAACGAACCATTAAGATATGACAAACCAAAGGTTGAATGCTACAACTGTAGAAAGCTTGGACACTTTTCCAGGTAGTGCAAGAGAGAAAAAGCTGAAGGTAGCAACCAGAAGTTTAAAATAGCAATAGAACCAGCCTAAGAGTCATTGAAAGTCTTCTAAAGGGAGACAACAGATATCCATGGAGTCCTAAAACAACTAAGGCATTGGTGACAGTGGATGGAGTGGTTGACTGGACTGATACTCATGAAGAAGAAGAAGAGCATGGTATAATGGCTCTTTCTCATGAAGACACTGAGGTACATCCCTGTTCTAAAGATTGTGTTCTTAAGTTTAATAGTATTAAAATAGAACCTAAGGAACAATATCAAAAGGTAAACACATGTATTGTAGAAGTAAATGCTTTTAAACAAGGTGTTGCTAAGTTAGAAGATAATATAGTTTTGTATCAAAAGGTTCAACAAAATTATGAAGAGAAAATTAGGATTTTTGACTCTTCAAATGAGAGAAAAGGATATGTCTATTAAAGCTTTTGAAAAACAACTTATGAAAGTTACAACAGAAAATGAATTTTTAAAAGCCAGTCTGTTTAATGAAAGAGAAGTGATTAATCAATGGCAAAAATCTTCAAAAGGAATGGGTAAGTTGATTAATTTACAAATGGGGTATTATTATAAAACATGCCTAGGTTATTTAGAGGACCAACCTGGGATAACTCTAACTAACAAGGATTTATCCAAGGGGATTTTGGATAGTTCATGTGATTCAGAAGACACACTTAAAAATGATAGGTGTGCTGATGGAATGAAGGCAGTTCCTCCAACTTTATCAGGAATTTATATTCCCCCTAATAATGATAAGAGTTTAGAGTTAGATGAGTCAAAAGCTTTTTATGGTAAAAATACTGATGATTCCGAATCAAACTCTAGTACTTTGACCCAGGATGAACCAGTTGTGACCAAAAAGGTTGTCTATTCACCTTTGATGAGCACATTTATGCCTGAAGGACATGTGCCTACAACTAGTTTCGCTCCCAAGCAAGTTAAATCTTCTAGTAAGGCAATGGATGGCAATGCAAAACATCATGGTAGTATCAAAAGGGATGGGCTAGGTTTTGAAAACACTAGGTCAAAATCACCTTTTGGATCTTCTTTGAAAAGAAGAGGATGTTATGAGTGTGGTAGTTTAAGTCATTTTATCAAAGATTATACTGCGCATGAAGGTAATATTGCTAAACAAAAGGCTGCAAATAGGGTCACAATGAAAGGGCATGAGAAAATTGCACAAAGAAAAAGGCAATTGGGACCAAGAGATGACAAACCTAAGTTTTTTTTGGGTAAAAGGGAACAAGGTTCCCCGGTAAAATATATTAATCACCTAAATCATTAAGTAAACTGGAATACGGCTGAAGTACCGTATTAACCTCAAGACAATGCTTGATCTACAAGATTATATGACAGGCCATATAATGACAGCTACAAAAACAAGAACACCAATAGGAAAGAACCACCTAAAGGTACACAAGCACACCAAAGAGTCCATCATCTTATTATGAGTAACGAATCAGCCAGCTTCCATCTTTGAAACAGCTGAAGAACGTTGGTAGATTGCTTCCAGCGACACGACATAAGTTTTAGGCAAACAGTAGACTTGATAAAACCTAAGTTGGGTCATGCTCAGAAGGTAAATAAGCAAAATAAGTTAAATAAGATAAGTCACCCTCACACCAATAAGGACTTTGTACGTAGAGCAGTACTTATGTTACAAGGTGTAGTACCTTTAAATCTCTTCAAGTACTGGCGATCAAAATCTTCAAGTACTGCTAGAATTAATTCAAGTACAGCTGGTATTCCACCTAGAAAATCAAAGTCTAACAAAACTTCTAGGAATTTATTTGAGATTGTTAAGTCACTAAAAGTAAACCTTATGAAAAACGAGTGAAAATGTGGTCCCACAAGATCTGAGCCAAATGTGTTCCACCAAGTACTACCAAAACAGTACTTAAGCCTAGAAAGTCTAAAAACATAGAATCTTCCTATGTTTTTGATTACATACCTGGAACAATGAAATATAAGAGTGTTAGTAGTCTTACTGGTAAAACTTCTTATAAAACACTTTAGGCCCCACAAGATCGGAGTAAAATGTGGCTTGGGTCCCTGTTAAACACCAATGTGTTTTGTGTATGCGTAGGAGCATCTGATTAATGAATTGAAGGATAAAAGAATAGTTGATAGTGGATGCTCAAGGCAAATGACAGGGAACAAGGATTTCCTTAGAATTTGAATAATTCAGAGGTGGACCAGGAGCCTTTGGTGGAAGTAAAGGCAGAATTACTGGCAAAGGAAAAATCAACACAGGAAGATTGGAGTTTGAAGATGTGTTATTTGTTAAAGAATTGAATGAGTTCAATCTCTTCTTTGTATGACAGATGTGTGATAAGAAGAACATGGTACTTTTTACTGATACAGACTGCTTGGTACTCTCCAAAGACTTTGAGATGCCAAAAGAATCTCAAGTATTGCTTAATGTACTCAGGAAACAAAATATGTATACCTTTAATCTTCAAACTATTACTCCAACATGTGCTTTTAAATTCTTGTTAACTAAAGCTTCTAATGATGAGTCTAATTTATGGCATAGGAGGTTAGGTCATGTGAATTTTAAGAACCTAAACAAACTTGTTAAGGGAAATTTGGTTAGAGGGTTACCTACCAAATCTTTTCAAAATGATCTCACATGTATTTCTTGTCAAAAAGGAAAACAACATAGAACCTCTTGTAAGACCAAGACAGTCAATTCTGTGACTAAGCCTTTGCAACTCTTACATATGGATGTGTTTTGTCCAGTGTCTGTTAGGAGTATTTGTCACAACACCTTTTGCCTAGTTATTACTGATGATTATAGTAGATTTAGTTGGTTTTTATTTTTAAAGCTTAAAAGTGAAACCAATGAATTACTTAAATACTTTGTCACCTTAGTTGAAAAACAGTTCACTAAACAAGTCTTAGTCATTAGGATAGATAATTGGACAAAATTTAAGAACACTGAATTTGATGAAATCTGAAGGTCTAAAAGGATCAAGAGACAATTTAGTAGCTGAAAGGAAAAATAGGACATTAATTGATGCTACTAGAACTATGCTGGCTAATTCTCTTTTGCCAAACACTTTTTGGGCAAAAGCAATCAATACTTCATGTTATGTGCTAAATAGAGTTTTAGTGACCAAGCCTCAGAATAACACCTTATGAACTTTTGACTGGTGTCAAGCCTACCATAAGTCATTTAAAACCTTTTGGGTGTCCTTTGTCTATTTTAAATACTCTTGATCATTTGGGTAAGTTTGATGGAAAGTCTGATCCAGGATATCTAGTAGGATATTCTTTGCAAAGCAGGGCATATTGAGTCTTTAATTTGACATCAGGGGAAGTTGAGAAAATGTCCATGTCAATTTCTTAGAAAATAAGCCCAATGTCCCAGGAATAGGTTATGTTTGGTTGTTTGATTTGGATTATCTAACTAACTCCATGAATTACTATTCTATGCAACAAGACTGTCAAACTAACAATGCAGGTAAAGAGACTAGCATAACTAGCTCAGGTACTCAGAAGGAATGTCCTTCTTCACTAGACTCTCAAGATGATGATAATGTTCATATCCATGTACCACACTTGCCTATTGTCTCACAAACAATTGTTAGCCCACAACAGAAGCAACCAGTGATACCAAATGATGCTCAAGCCTCACAGGATGAACTTCAGAGGCTTATGGATCAAGAAAAGAATGCTAGAGCAAGTGCGAAGCATTCAAGAGAAGAAACCTTGGAATCACAAAGCTCAGCAGTACATTTGCAACCTAGCGGTACTTCATCTACAAGTACTGCTAAGATAAGTTGTGCAAAATCTATTGATTCACTAGAAGACATTCTTCAAGAAATGGATAATGATGGTTTTAACAGTCCCAAGGAAGGAATCTTCTCAAATGCTTCATATGATGAGCAGGGTGCAGTGACAATAACTTGGAAACTGAAATACCAGTCAGTCCTATTCCTACTCATACAATCAACAACAACCATCATATAACTCATATTATTGGAAACTCAAAGGCTGTTGTGCAAACCAGAAGACTAATTCAAGCTAGTGCTGAAACTCATGCACTCATGAGCTATGTCAAACAACAGCAGAGAACAAATCATAAAGATACTCAACATTGTTTGTTTGGCTGTTTCTTATCACAAGTAGAGCCTAAGAATATTTATCCACCTCTTGATGAAGAAAGTTGGGTTGATGCCATGCAAGAAGAGCTAATGCAATCTGAGCTACAAAAGGTTTGGATTCTTGTGGATCTCCCTTCTAGAAAGAGAGTAATTGGTACTGGGTGGGTCTTCAAGAACAAAAAGGATGAAAGAGGTGTTGTTGTGAGAAACACGGCTAGGCTTGTTGCTCAACGCTATAGACGGGAAAAAGGGATAGACTATGATGAGGTTTTTGCACTAGTGGCAAGAATAAAAGCCATTAGGTTATTTTTTTCCTTTACATCATATATGGGATTTATAGTCTATCAAATGGATGTGAAAAGTGATTTTCTTTATGGCACTATCTCAGAGGATGTATATGTCTCACAACCTTCAGGTTTTGTAGATCCTAAGTTCCCCAACAGAGTCTACAAAGTTATTAAAGTTCTTTATGGTCTACATCAAGCTCCTAGAGCTTGGTATGAAACTCTGTCCAATTTTCTCTTGGAACATGGATATAGGAAAGGGACCATTGACAAGATTCTTTTCATCAAGAATGCTAAGGATATGATCTTAGTTAGGTATATGTTGATGACATTATTTTTGGTTCAACCAAAAAGTCATGGTGTGACGAGTTTGAAGCTTTAATGAAAGGAAGATTTCAAATGAGTTCTGTGGGAGAACTTACTTTCTTTTTAGGACTTCAAGTCAAACAAAGGAAAGATGGAATATTTATCAGCCAAGATAAGTATGTTGCTTAAATCTTGAAGAAATTTTCAAGTATGGATAAAAGAAGTGCAAATACACCTTTTAAAGCCAAGAAGTCTCTGTCAAAAGATGAACATGGTGAAAATGTTGATCTTCATTTGTATAGATCAATGATTGGTTCATTGATGTATCTTACTGCTTCAAGGCCAGATATTATGTTTGCTGTGTGTGCTTGTTCAAGGTTTCAAGTCAATCTAAAGGTTTCACATCTACATGCTATGAAAAGGATTTTCAAGTATCTTAAAGGTCAACCTAATTTAGGATTATGGTATCCTAAGGATTCTACATTTAACTTAGAAGCTTACCCAGACTGTGATTATGATGGAGCTAATCATGATAGGAAATCCATAAAAGGAGGCTGTCAATTCCTAGGCAGAAGACTCATATCATGGCAGTGTAAGAAGCAAACTATTGGTGCTACTTCTACAACTGAAGCTGAATATGTAGCTGCTGCTCATTGATGTAGACAAGTACTTTGGATTCAAAACCAGTTGTTAGATTATGGTTTCAACTTCATGAACACCAAAATCTACATTGATAATGAAAGTACTATCTACATTATCAAGAATCCAGTCTTTCACTCCAAAACCAAGCATATTGAAATAAGACATCACTTTATAAGAGATGCTTATGACAAAAAGCTTATTCAGGTTCTAAAAATCCATACAGATAACAATGTAGCTCATTTATTAACCAAGGCATTTGAAACTAAGAGATTTGAGTTCTTGGTAACACATATTGGTATGATTAACCAATAACGGCTGCATATGTTAAGGAGGTAACAAATGTACAATTCTTATACTAATTTTTATTGTATAGTGTTTGTTTTTGTTTTTGATGTGATTACATGTTATTAGATTAAGATAAAAGAGGTTAAAATGATAGAAGAATGCATGTACCGGTCTTATCTTTTAGGTACCGTTTTGGAACCAAGTACCGCTAGACAAATTTGAAGTACCGTGTATGTTCTATGTACCACTACATAACCGTTGTATCATTGAGGGTCTCTTTTGTAAAATTGGCAGTTTCTTCGCGCTTAGGTTTGTTATTCATATAAATACTAACCCCAATTACAAAATTGATTCACCTAATCTTTTATTTTTATACCTCAATTCTATAACCTTCTCTCTAAGTTTCGA
This sequence comes from Glebionis coronaria, assembly GCA_025667525.1. Classification (NCBI taxonomy): domain Eukaryota; kingdom Viridiplantae; phylum Streptophyta; class Magnoliopsida; order Asterales; family Asteraceae; genus Glebionis; species Glebionis coronaria. Next base: position 317,678,860 of record CM046879.1, on the reverse strand, counting down.
TCATCAAAATACTAATGGCTGCTCCACAAGTGATCTCTAAACACAATCAGGTTGCAAAACTCACTCAAAATGATGATTCACTTAGTTTTCATGAGATTCTTGACTTTTTATCTCGAAGTCACATACATTTTGCGCTTACTGTAAGTACCGTTGTCTCTATTCCTCTTGTTACACAATTTTGCAATGCTGTTGTAGTATGTACACGTCATAATCAACCATGTATAAGGGCTAGGGTTAATCATAGGAATATCTATGTGACTGAAGTACTGCTTAGGGCAAGTTTAAGGCTTAATGATCCAAATGGGACTAGTATGTTGACCAATAATGAGATACATGATAGCCTTGCAGCCATGGGATATGAGGGTGGTAGGGAGAGTCTTACTTTCTTTAAAGGTTTATTTTCACAACCATGGAAATTACTTTTACAGCGCATAGAAAATACAAATGAGTTAATAAAAAAACCCTTGAATCAACTATGGCGGCTGAAAATTGTCTATGATTCATCTTTTATGGTTTGTATAATCATGAGAGCATTTAATATCCATGTTTTGTTTATCTAGACACGTTTGTTATTTGCTCAATTGGTTTACAAATTTTTTCTTGATTCGTTCTTTCTTTTTTCTTGTCGGCAATAGTTTAGGATTTCTTATTTAATTCTTAGTCAGTGCTTTTCAAATATAAATATCGGGGTGAGAGTGACTTTAGTACTCATTGTGTTCTTTGTCCTATTGATCGCTTGCATTATTCGTTTTTTTTACTTGGGTTTTTTTTTAGGGTTTCGTTATTTTGGGGCTGTTATTAGTTTCTTTGGTTAGGGTTCTTCATGGAGTCGATGAATAAAACAAAAGATGAACTGGTTGCTACGGCCGCCATTATTAATGGTATGCAACATGGTAATCTGTCTGAGGTTTTGAAATTACTTGGTGTTACGTTAAACACGGTTCAGGAGATTGGTGGGTTTGCGTAAGAGGTTAAGATGAAAACTAATTGCTGGGCGTGGGTGTCTGATAAGAGGGCTAAGGAAATTATTAACTGGTTATGTGATTTTGAGGCTGAGATTATTGCTAATGAAAAACGATTGCAGACAACTATGACTAGGGTTTCATCTCCTCCTGTTGACACGTTTGTTACTAAAAGGCAACCTAGAGAAGACCCATTGGTGAGTACGATTAGTGTGTCAACTCCGATGGTATCTAAGTTACTTGATGATGAGTTTGAAGGGGTTGAACCTAATGCGAATAAGGGAATCAATGATGCTGAAGTCTGGTCTAACCCTTCGAATTCTGCCAGCACGTATGCAGGTGTTATGGCTCCTAAACCTAATGGGAGTTCGGATTTTGGACATCGTGTGGCTGAGAAGGTGTATGATGGTGTCGACATTTCAATACCGCGAAAGTTTGTGGCTAAAATGAATACTAGGTATGATAATATGTTGTATGGTTATTTTATTGGGAAAAGGCTTGCATTCCCGGTGGTGGAGTACTTTGTTACTAGTAATTGGGCTAAGCATGGGTTGCGTAAGATTATGATGAATGAAAAAGGGTTTTTCTTTTTCAAATTTGATACTCTGGCTGGTATGGAAGCGGTCCTAGAGGGAGGTCCATGGATGATTAAAAATTCTCCTATCATACTTAAGAAGTGGTCGGTGACAACAAGCCCTAAGAAGGAGGAATTAACTACGGTGCCGGTCTGGGTTAAATTTCATGATGTTCTTTTACAAGTATTTGATGAGGAGGGGTTGAGTTTCATTGCTAGTTATATTGGTAAACCAGTTATGCTGGATTCTTATACGAGTGCAATGTGTAAGGATTCGTGGGGTCGTTGTAGCTTCTCTAAATGCCTCATTGAGGTTGATGCAAAAACTGATTTTTTGGAGACAGTTACTGTTGGCCTTCCAGCTCTTGAAAGGGATGATTATACTAAAGAAGTTATTCAGATTGAGTATGAATGGAAGCCCTCATGTTGTGAAACGTGTAAGTGTTTTGGTCATACGTTGAGTACATTCTCTAAAAGGGTTGTAGTAGAGCCTCCTACGAGTTCTACAAATGCTGGAGCTAGTGGCTCTAAGGTGGATAAAGATGGATTTCAACAGGTGGTGAACAGAAAACGAAACAACAAAAAGGTTAATAATACTATTCCAAGAGGTGTTTCTGTAGCTAAGGGGTTTAATGTTGCAAAAGAGTTTAATTATAAACCGAAAGCCTCGACTTCTGGTTCGAATAATGGAGGACGTCTTAGTACAAAGACGCAGTTGCATACGGGGAACACTAATATTACGAGTCCACAAACAATGACTGATAAAGGTAAATCCACTAGTGATGTCTCTACTTCAAATGCTTTTTCGGCTTTATCTGGTTTGGCAGGTGAGTAGGATGCAGATGATGATGAATCTGTAGAAAACATTTACGATGAGTCGATTAATATCATGAATCCAATAACAGGGGCAAGCACTCCTGATTCTAATGTTTTTAATGTTTAGTATCGCCTCATGGAATATAAGGGGCTTGAACCAATCCCTTAAACAAAAGGAGGTTCGTCAGGTTGTGCGTGATAATAACTTGAGTGTGTGTGCTGTGTTAGAATCTCATGTTGATGCTACTTGTGTTTTTGATGTTTGTAAGAAAATTTTTCGTCGTTGGAAGTGGACGTCGAATGGGGGTATATGTTCTAAAGGTACGCGTATTATTCTTGGTTGGAATGATGATAATGTGGATGTTATGGTTATGTCTCTTACAAATCAGGTTATGCACTGTCAAATCAATACTCGCTTGGATAATAGAACATTGTTTTGTTCTTTTGTTTATGCGGATAATGCTTATCAAGATAGACGTGTTCTGTGGAGTAATCTTGTTGCGCATGCTTCTTTTATGAGGGATAAACCTTGGGTTGTTCTTGGTGATTTTAATGCTGCGCTTAATCTTGAAGACCATTCATGTGGTGGGTATCGTCCCAACATTGCTATGCGTGAATTTAAAGATTGTGTTAGGAGTATGGAGGTCACTGATGTTAATGCTACAGGCTTTCATTTCACTTGGAATGAGAAGCCTAATGGTGATGATGGTATTCTTAAAAAATTGATAGAATTATGTCTAACTCGAAGTTTATGGATGATTTTCCTGGTTTTCTTGCTATATTTCAGCCTTATAGGATTTTGGATCAATCCCCATGTGTGCTTCAGTTACCTACTGTGTCTAAACCTAAACCTAAGCCATTTAAATTCTTTAATTTTCTTGTGCATAAGGACAGTTTTAAGGAGATTGTTGCCAATGGCTGGAATTTGGAGGTTCATGGATGTGCGATGTTCCAAATGGTTAAAAGACTTAAGGGTCTTAAAACTCCGATGCGTAAGTTGTTGCATGAACAAGGTAATTTGCATATGCGTGTTAATTTGCTTCGTGATGAACTGGATGAGATTCAACGAGCAATTGATTTAAATCCATCTAATGCGTCAATTCGGGAAGATCATGCTCACTTATTACTTGCGTTCAAGGAAGTTATTATTGATGAGGAACGATTTTTGAGACAGAAAGCGAGGATTCAGTGGTTGGAAGCGGGCGACTCTAATACAGCTTATTTTCATAATATAGTTAAAAGTAAAAATGCTCGATACAAGATTGATATGGTTAAGGATATGTCTAATGCTATTCACGAAGGTGATGCGGTTTCGGATGCGTTTGTTTCTCATTATGAGAATTTTCTTGGAGTTGAAGGTATTACTATTCCTATTGATTCTCATAATTTGTTTACTAATATTCTTGATGGTTCCAAGGTTTTATCCATGGTTCGTATGGTTTCTGATGAAGAGATAAAGAGTGCCTTGTTCTCTATGTCTGATGATAAAGCCCCGGGTCCGGATGGTTAAACAGCTGCATTTTTCAAAAAGGCGTGGGATACGGTGGGGGATACCTTCACCTGTGCTATTAAGGATTTTTTTCGTAATGGTAAATTGCTTCGGGAAGTCAATCATACAATTATTTCTCTAATTCCTAAGGTTTTTACTCCGATTGCTATTAATGACTACCGTCCAATATCATGTTGTAATGTTAGTTTTAAATGCATTAGCAAGATTATTGCTAATCGTATTAAAGGTGATCTTGGTGATTTGGTGAGCATTAATCAGTCTGTGTTTGTTCCGGGCAGAAGAATTTCAGATATTATTCTCCTTAAGCAAGAGTTAATGAGAAGTTACCATCGTAACTTTGGTCCTCCTAGATGCTCGTTTAAAATTGATATCCAAAAAGCATATGATACGGTGGATTGGAGTTTTCTTAGAGATGTTCTTGTTAAGCTTGGTTTTCATCCTACTATGATCCATTGGATTATGGTTTGTGTTTCTACCACATCTTATTCGGTATGCATTAATTGTAATCTTTATGGTTGGTTTAATGGTAAACGGGGGCTGCGACAAGGGGATCCTCTATCTCCTTATTTGTTCACCCTTGTTAGGGAAGTATTAACACTTATGTTACAACGAAGGGTTGTTGCAGCTGAGGATTTTCGATACCATCATCAGTGTGAGAAGCAGCGGTTAGTAAATCTTTGTTTTGCTTATGATTTGTTCCTTTTCTCAAGGGGTCATTTGGATTCTGTTTCTGTTCTTATAGATACGTTGGAGGAGTTCAAGAATGCTTCAGGTCTGGTGCCTAGTATCCCTAAGAGTACAACTTATTTTTGTAATGTTCCTAGTGGAATTAAATCTGGCATCCTTAATCTCACGCCTTTTGCTGAAGGAATGTTATCTGTTAGATACCTTAGAGTTCCCCTTATCTCTTCAAGGCTTAGGTATCGTGATTGAAAAATTTTGGTTGAGAAGCTTGAGAACAGGGTTAATGACTGGCGTAATAAGTTTCTTTCTCTTGTAGGGAGAGTGCAACTTATTCGTTCTGTTCTTTCATCTATGCATATTTATAGGGCGTCTGTTTTTATACTTCCTGTTAGAATTATTAATGATCTTGAACAGATTATGCGTGGTTTTTTATGGTGTCAAGGAGAGATGAATCGGGGTAAAGCTAAAGTTGCCTGGAATACTATTTGTAAGCCTCTAAATGAAGGTGGACTTGGTATACGTAGGCTTGATGAGTTTAATGCTGCATTAATGACGTCGCATGTATGGAGTATTCTTGCTAAAAGAGATTCCTTATGAGTTCGTTGGATTTATGACTATAAGTTGAAAGGTAGAAGTTTTTGGGACGTTCCGTGCATCGGTGATGTGAGTTAGTGTTGGCGAAAGTTACTCCAGTTAAGAATAATGATTCGTCCGTTTATTTGGCACCAAATCCATGATGGTAGAGATACTTCTATGTGGTTTGATAAATGGGCTGTTGTATGCCCGATTCGGGATACTATTTCGGTTCGACATATTAATCGTTCAGGTTTTGCGTTATCGGACAAGGTAAAGGACTTAATACTGAATGGAGCTTGGAGATGGCCGTAGGATTGGTATGATAGATTCCCGAATATTGTGTCTATTCTTGTTCCTATGCTTTGTGATAACCGTAGAGATAGTATGGTTTGGCGGGACCATAATGGTATTAATCGACCGTTTTCTGTGGCTATTGTGTGGGAGTCTATAAGAGTAAGGGCTAATACTGTTGATTGGTTTAATGTTGTTTGGTTTCCACATTGTATTCCTAGACATGCGATTCATTTGTGGTTAGTAATGAAGCAAAAATTGAAGACGCAAAATCGCCTTAAGCAATGGGATGTTGGCCCTAATGTTGATCTATCTTCACTTATGTGTCCCATGTGTAAGCAGGTTCCTGACTTGCATAATCCTATTTTCTTTGAATGTCCTTATTCTACTCAGGTATGGTTACAATTGCGAGATTGGTGTGGTATGCAAAATATTCCTCCTCGGATGAGTAACATTGTGGCGGTTCTTACACCCTTGGCTAAGGGATGTTCGGTTGTTAGTATTATTGCTCGTGTTGTGCTAGCGGCTTCGGCTTACTTTCTTTGGCAGGAGCGAAATAATAGACTTTTTAACAAGAAGAGTTTGACGGTAGTTAAGCTTGTGAGCTCTATATGTGACACGGTTTGGCTTAAGCTTATTACTTTTAAATTTAAGAGGATTTCTTCGGTGTCGCTAGTGATTCTTGAAGATTGGAAGATCCCTAAGATGTGTATTGATCATGATGGGAGTGTCGGGTAAGGTTCGTACTCTTTTTTCCTTTGTGGGGTTTTCCGTTGGGTTTTTCTCGTAAAGGTTTTTTAAGGAGGCGGCCTTACTTGGATCCTTTGCTCCCATTTTGTTGCTGCTGGAATGAAGAATTGGTCGCGTGGTTTCAAGATTTTTTCTTGATGGTCTTTGCTAATGTTGCATTTATGTCTTATAGTAGATGTATAAATTAGTATTAGTTTTTGGTGTTTTATGACCAATTGTTAACGAGCTGCCTGTAGCTTGTGGTTAATGTGGTACTTCAGCCACATTTCTTTGTACGTTCAACGCTTTTTTGGTTAATATATTTACCGGGGCAACCCTTTACCAAAAAAAAAGGAAATTACTTTTACATGCCATAATTCACTGTTTAAGCTCCAAGAGTACATCTTATGATCAAATTCCTACTGCTTTGGCATCACCTGGTATTTGTCTAGAAAATAATAGAGTATTTAACTTTTCTAAGTTAATTTTTGAAGGTATGACTAGAAATTTAGAAGCCTCTAAAAAGTTTTTAATGTATCCATGATTCATTCAGGCTTTAGTCCAAGACTAAATACCTAACCTACCAGACTTGACAGATTCCTGGGATGTTCCCTCTTTCACCAATGGAACCTTTTCTTTCTTGACAAAGAATGGTAGCTCTTTTTCTGGGACTGTAACACCATTATTTGCTAACATGTTAGCACACCCAGCTAACCAAGAGGGTGAGGATCCTAGCTCAGCTAGTGCTTCTCAGCAAACTCCCTCTAACCAAAGTCCCGAACCCTCTGAAGATTCTCAATCTTCTTCTCATCATGATGGTGATCAACCTCACTCTGATGAGATGATCCATACACCTATTGCTTTAATTGCTACTAGTGGTTCTACACAAGCAAGAGCAACAGAGGTGGTGGATGGTGCACATGTAACTGTATTGTGTACAAGTTTGTACAAAAAGGTACATGTTTTGCAGAAAGAGAAGCTTGAGCAAGATAAGGGAATTGCAGATTTGGAGGCCAATTTGATTAAGCTAATTCCGGGGTTAGGATTCCCCTTTACCCAAAAAAAAATTTGATTAAGCTAAGGAATAAAGTTACTCCTTGGATGAGGTAGCATAGGGCAATTCAGAAACCTAACCTTAAGAAGCAAAGGCTTAAATTTTCAAGAAGAAGCAACTGAATGCAACCAAACAGGGGAAGAATAATGAAGAACCAGGTTCTTCTTCTGATATTTAAACAAATATTTATGGGGATGACATTAATTTTAAAGATGATGATGGCATTGAAAACTCTTTGGATGACACAAACATGGAGCATCAACATGAACCATCAACTGCTGAAGAAGAAATAGTGGTAACTCAAACACAACCTCAATCACCTCAACTACAAGCCAATTGGAGTAGTTTTTATGAGAAGCTAGAGAAAATAAACCTTACATTTCCTATGTCTACAACTCTACCACAAAGACAATTTTGGTTTTATAAGAAACAGTCAATCCAAGTACTACCAAGTTCAAAGATGAATGTTAGATCAGACAAGACTGAGGAGTTAGAAATTGAGAAGACAACTTCCAAAGGAGATAAAGTGTCTGGAAATACTTTGGTGATTGGAGAAAGAAGTGTCTCTACAACTGATGAAGTGAATGCTACTGAAGAACCAAGTACTGCTCATCCAACTGCAAGTACTGTTGGTGAAATATCTTCACTACCATCTTCTGAAGAAAGCTAAACTCCATCTTTTGTAGAAGATGAGACATTAGCACAAGTGTTGCTTGACCTTAGAGAGAAGAGTTCAGCTGAAAAGGCTAGGCTAGCAAAAGAAGAAAAGAAGACACAACAAGCAAATCTTGCCAGCCAAGGTTAAGACAAAGGCAAGAAAGTGTAAGATTCAAAGCCCAATACAAAAGGTATTGTGATCCAACAGCAACCTAATGACGATAAAGAAAGAAGATTTCAAGGTTATTGAAGAAATTACCTAAGATTGATCCAAAGGATAATGGAAAAAAGCAATTGCAATCTGAGTCAAAAGGTGAAAGTGATTCAGATGATGATATCAACAGAGTCATGATCAAATTTCATCAAATGGAGCATGATGAAGATGTAGCTCTTAGAACACAGCAAGAATGGAAAATAGAAGTGTATGATAGAATTCAAGCTGAACTAAAAGCAAGTGAACTCCTAGCTGAATCCTTAATAGCTGAAGAGGGAGATGCATATAATGAGGAAGAAAAAGATAGATTGATTGATGATTTAGTATGGGAGCAACAGAGATTCTTTACTGAAAAGAGAAGAAAAGAAATAGTTAAGCCTCCAACAACTACTCAAATTAGGAATCAAATGATGTCCTACCTCAAAAAGGTTAAATATTTCACTCACGCACAGCTAGTCAGGAAGAGCTTTGATGAGATCAAGACTTTGTAAGAATAACACAAAAGGAGCAAGTTGAACTTTTTTTAGATTGGATATGAGAAAGATAAAAAGGATATTGAAGATGTCAAGAAACATCTACAACAACAAAGGCAATTTAGAAGTACCCCCAGACTTGATGCAAGTACTGCTGGACAAGAAGGAACATCTCTACCTATCAAGACTACTTATGCTAGGAAAAATAAAAAGGTGAAAGAGATATCAAAGGAAGCAAAGATTGATCAAGAGTTAGATGAGGGAAGTAAAGCTCAAAGTGTTGAAGGAACTGAAAATGTACAAGCAGTACATACTCAGTCAACAGTAAATGAAGAAACGGTACATACTAACTTGGAGGAAGGATCCATTGAAATTGAAGGAACCTCCATAAGTATTAAGAGAAAAAGATCAACCAAGGGAAAGCAAGAAGCACAAAAAGGCAAAATCTACAAATCAAGATAGTAATAATTATAAGAGCTGTAGAAAGCACTTTTTTAATGCAATGATGCCTAAAAACGTTACTTGCATTTTTCGATCTCACTTTGTTTTGATTATGACAATATGTAAAAACAAGCATTTACGAAAACAATGAAAAACGAATTCTTGAGTTTAAGTATTTTTCATTTCAACCATTATCGCTTAAGGTATGAACAAACAAGTAATTATCCTCATTAAGTGATTAAGGATTTAATATTTTCTTAAAACTCACTTTTTATTAAGTGTGACAAAGTTTTATTACTAAACTTTCTTCTTAAGAAAATGTTTTATTAAATTAATTATTTGAAAAATTGAAATTTGAAAATGGCATATTCTATCTTGGTTTGGAATATCCTTTCGGGATATTTTAATCCCCAGATTCGAACCAATCCACTAAAAGACAAAAGGGAGCATACTCTACGCCGGCGGTTCCTTATTGATAAGGAACCGCCGGCTCCAATAAGGAACCGCAGGCAGATATAGCCGTTGGATGTTTTTCTTATAAATAGTGGACCATTCTCAGACTTTCAATCCACCTCTTTTGCACATACATTTCCAGATTCTTTCATACTTCTTAAATCACTCAAATCCTTGATCATTTGTTTGATTACTACTTGTTTAGAAGTGAATCTTTCTCCTCTCATCTTTTCCTCTGAAAGTGCAAAGAGAAGAACACTATCATTCTTGAAGTGTTGTGTCTACCTCAAAGATCCATTGAAGATCCAAACTTATTTATTCATTGTTGTGTCATTATTGTGAAGATCCAAGTAGTTGTGTATGTATTAAGGTTAATACTTAGTCCTCAAAGAATATTGGTATAGATTGGTTGTAAAGCCCGCATGCTTTTACCATGAATAGTGACATTAAGATCGTATGTATATGATTAGAACTTTCCTTTTATAGCACGTTACGTTTAACGTATAAGAATTTTAAGTATTACGTACGTGTTAGAACACGATAAGTATTTATTACGTATAAACACACGATAATTATTCAAATAATAATTATAATCACGAACATGCGATCATGAAATCATGAACGTAATTTAATCACGAGATAATATTAATTACGTATATATATTTATTACGAACACGAATAAATATATTAAGTTACGATTAATTATTAATTAGAACACGTAAATCACGAACACGATAAAACACGAGAACACACTATAATATTTAGACTCGAGAAAAGTACGGGTCACCCCATGTGGGGCCCCCTACCCGCGGCATACACAAGGACATGGGCTTAGCCCATGCAAAATTAACTAACAAGGGGGTTAAGGTAAAAACTTGTTTTGTTATTTACAAATCTAGAAAATAACTAAAACCCTAAAAGTTTTCTTCCTACTTCCTTGTCCTCTTTGGCCGTCGGATATACAACACCACAAGGGTGTTTCGGGTTGATTTTTATCTTGGATATTTTGCAAGGATTCGCGTGTGTTCATCCTCATTTGTAATCGGTATAACCTTTTTAACATTTTCTTTTATGTTTTGATTTAATGAATCACATAAAATCATGATCTTTTTAAAAAATAATTAAAAACAATTATTAAAACATGTTAATGATCATGGGGTAAATCAAATCAATGGTTTAGAGGTGTTTGTAGTCTAGCCGACGCCTAACCGAGCCCCATAGGGGTCTCGGCTTGGCTTATGTAACACCACCGAGACCATATGGTCTCGGTATGGTGGTGGTGGTCCCACGGAAGCAGCAAAACAAAGGGGAAACCCGACGTGGTTCGGGTTATAATGTTAGTTACGGGTCCGGTTCATGGATTTTAGTCACGGGTCCGGTTCATAAATTATTTTTAAGGTTTATGATTTTTATGTTTTAGACTTAAATTAAATTAATAAAAACATGACATGATTATATTAATGTACATGACTTAGGTTATAAATTTAATTATTAGTTCATGAATTTTAACCTAAGTATTTATATTTAACTAGACTTTATAATTAATTAATTATTTAAAACTAAGACTATAATTAATTAATTAACATGACTTAGGTTTTATTATTAATAGTTAACACATGTTTTAACCTAAGTATTTTACCTTTATTTAATTAAAATCATGATATATTTAATTAAATACTTTTAACCCATAGTTTATTTTATTTACATGTAATAACTAATAAACTATACTTTATAATTACATGACTTAGAATAATAATCAGAAAACACTTAAGCTTATAATTAGCTTATTTAACCAGCTTATATCTATTTATGGAAACTTTCTATTTTTAGAAACTTATTTAATTAAGGCAGCTAATCTATTTATAGAAACTTTCTATTTTTAGAAACTTATCTATTTTAAGCAGTAATTCTATTTTTGGAAACTTTCTATTTTTGGAAACTTTCATTTTTTGGAAACTTTCTATTTATGGAAACTTTCTATTTTTGGAAACTTTCTATTTTTGGTAACTTTCTATTTTTGGAAACTTTCTATTTTAGGAAACCTGATATTTTTAGAAAGTTACTTATTATTACACAACAAGTATAATAATACATGAAATACAAGTAATACTTAATCAGAATACACAGAATATAAGACAAACACAGTATAAAGCTTAAAACAATAGAACATGACTTGAACATATAAAACAAGCTAAGACATGATATAAAACCAGTTACGTATTTAGTAATCAGATACTTATACACGTATGTATTTATGTAGCGTTAGTGATACCGAAGTAGGACTCTCTTCCGTTCGTCTTCTTTGTTCACTGGACATAAGGTACGGATTCCCGTCCTTTCAGTATGGACATTCTTTCCTTATTAGGATTTCCCGTATGCAGCCAACTATTTTCCCATAGTATAAGTTTATATGTTTGATTGCTTATGTTTAATTTAGAATACCTGAAGCCATATACATGCATGACCAGTTTCACCTAGTTATGGAGGTACCATAACCATAACACTAGAGGCATTGGTGTTATGACTTACCCACGACGGAGTGATTGCTTGTGGCGTCCTTTCATCTTTTGGCCATATAATTATATTTATCATGTGGGGCGTATGGGTGCATCCTAGTTACATGTTTTTCAGCAGATTACTCAGTGTGAATGTGGTGTGTGCCTTGCATCATTCACAAGGAGTTGATCCCACCTACCCAAAACCAGTATATTAAATTAGAGGCAGCCCCTCTAATTTGCATGACGAGGTCACCCCTCCAAGTATTCATGCAACGTTAATTTTAACCTATATTGGCTAATGGTAAAATAGGTTAAACTGTTTTTACAAGATAAACATAAGGCTTTTTAAACTATAAAACCAGTTTTATTAAGACTTAACCGGGTTATTCGGGACTTATTTCTAACGCTGTCATATGCTTATATGCTTATATTATTCATGCTTTATTGTACATCGTTGCACTGAGCGTATTGCTCAGCCGTTTTCATTTTCATGTTCCCAAAATGGCAGGTACTCAGGGACGCTCGTAGACTTTAAGCGTACGTGCATATGGACTGGAAGCTTTCTAGCCTTTCTTTACTTTATGCATTACCTATACTTTGATACTCTTTCCATGGACATTATTTAGTCCTTTCATTTACAGTACTTATGTTTGTGTTTGATGAGCTTTACTTTTGGTCTACCGATGTTTGATTCTGGTATTTCCTTTTTATGGTCATGTAATGTTTTAGACATTTATCCTTGTATGCTTTGATGACACGCCATAATTACGCGTGACATTCCATTTCTCAAAATGGGGTGTTACAATTATGGTATCAGAGCCAAGGCTTCAACCTGTAGGCTCTCAAAACATGACCTGTGATTAGTGGGTAGTCACTATGGTCTTCCTAGAACTGACAGTCGGTTTTCATGCATTCATCATTTTCATCCATACATATATATGTCATTGTCGCAGGTTTATGACTAAGTAACGGTTGGTACAGGACTGGCCCTATATAGTCGCATGTGTTTTATCGAAACTTTTAAATTTGGGACCGACCCATAGGCGTCCCCTCGCCATGTCTTTTATTTTGGGTGAACTGACCATAGGCGTTCACTCTCGAGCATACAAAAGTTTTCATAAAACTACATCATGTATTCATGTACAAATTTTCTTGCATAAAATTTTTCTCTTGATTTATTGGTATAAATTTTTTTCCATGTATATATTTTATGTTTGATCAGTTTAAGCATGTGTTTTATGTTATACTGTTAGATGGTTCTCACACGTGAGCAGGAACAACTCAATGCAGCAATCCAAGCTGTAATGCAAGTTTTGCTTCCTCAACTGAGGAATGACATCAGGGCTGAGGTTCAGGCTGCCAACAATCAGCAGCAAAACCAAGCACCTCCTCCTCCTCCTCCAGTGACATTGGCAATATGGCTGGAGAGATTCAACAAGCTCCGTCCTCGAGCTTTCGAGAGAACAGATAGCCCCAGTGAAGCTGAAAGCTGGTTGGCTCACATCGAGAAGATCTTCGATGCTATGGGTTGTGACCCCGTGTTCAAGGCGAGGTTAGCATGTTACCGGTTCAAAGGCGATGTGTTAAATTGGTGGTTAGCATTGAAGCAGTCCGAGGGAGGTGATAATTGGGTGGCTGGTTTGACATGGGCTCAGTTCAGAGATAGGGTGATGGAGCAGTTCTTTCCCAAGGATGAGCAAGACAAGCTTAAGAGGGAGTACCATGGGATCCGACAGAGAGCTGGGGAGAATAGCAACGAGTTCATGTAGCGCTTTCTTCACTTATCTGGTTTCCTTGGTGCAGCGGCAGGTACTCCTAAAGAGCAGGTACACCATTTTAGGTGGGCTCTTCGCACATCGGTCGCAAAAAACTTGGTGTGTGTTACGTTCAACACAGTAGCACAAGTGGCCGATGCGACACGTAAGCTAGAGATGCTGCATGAGAGAGATGAGTTCGGGGAAGCTGAGAAACCCGACAAGAGGTAAACATTCGTATTCAAGCGGTGACCAATCCGTATTCTTTCTATATATGTCAATTATTCATCTCTTTAAATTGTATCTTCCAGGCAGAAAACTGGGGACCGGTCTCAGCCGGCTACTTAGCAGCAGCCTAATCAGCCCAAGGGAAACGGTCAGACTAACGACCGTTCTGCTACAGATAGGCGTGGCGGTAATGATAATTACCGTAACAACGCTGGACACTCCAACGACAGCAGGTCCTAATACTTATGTATTTTTCTTATGATTTCATGTTAAAACTCATAATTCTGACACTTCAGCAAATCTTCTACCAGGAACCATGGAAACGGTAGTGACCAGAAGCATAGAGGTTCACAGCCTAGCCGTCCAGCTATCACTGGTATTCAATCTTACGATTATTCACATTGTCCTTTGTACCCTATTATCATGTCTCATGTAAAATGTTTTATCAGGTCCTCAGCCAGCCAGAGCACCTGCTGGAGGATATATGATAGGTGTGAAAACACCCATCCTTTTTACCACTTAATTACAATAATAACCGAGCCAAAACGTGTATTTTATGTCATTTATGTCGGAATTATGCGTAGGTTTGTGTTTTTGTTGTAATTTAGGACGAAAAGGTGAAAAGTGGAGAAAACACGACATTCATGGGCTTTAATCGAAGAAAAAGACAAAAGACGAAGTCAAAAGATAAAGAGTGCAAAAAGAATGGAAGTCCAAGGCCTATTCTAAAGATTTATCGAAGACCAAGTCTAAAGACGGAAGTTTAATTAAGCCAAAGAACTCAAGTCTAATAAATGAAGAAATTATAAGACGAGTTTAAATAAATCCCGAGACAAAGTCGAAAAAGTCGAAGAACTTAAAAGACGAAAAGACGTGAAGAAAGAAAGAAAGAAAAGAGGAAACCACCAACCACTCCCCTTTCCTATAAATACCCTTCATTTCACCACATGAAGGGGTGTTAGTCTTTTGGGTTAGTTTTAGTTTTAGGAGTAGGTGTAGTTTAGTTTTAGTGAGAGAAAGTGACAGTTTCTCTCACTAGAAGTTTAATCTTTCATCTTTTATCTTTCTTGTTTTTAATCAAACCTTTACTTTTTTAAGTTTAATCTTGTCTTATTCTTCATGTTATTAATCTTTCTTTTTAATCTCAATCTTGTTTTCATCATCTTTTTCATCAAGTTCTTATTTAAAGTTGTGATCTTTTAATCTTTTGTCTTTAAGTTAATCTTTTTATGTTTTGATTTTAAAGTTTGTTTATTTAAAGTTTTGACAAGTTGTTATTCAAGCTTATTTTATCCGATCCATATTAGATTCGAGCTAGTTTTGAGTTCAAGCTTATTACCATAGCTTATTGGTATTGCTTATTTTTCGGATCTAGAACCCAATCGGAAAGGAAAACCCCTTTCCGATCTGTTATTCCGACCAGCATACCATTTTTCCGATCACCCAATCGGAAAAGGGTTTTGCTCATTCCGATGTGCCTCTTTTTCCATTATTCCGATTAGTGTAAATTTGATTATTCCGATTTGGCATTTTTTCTATATTCCGATTGGATTCGTTTGGTAACATTCTGATTTGGTTTCATCTCTCGACATTCCGATTATGTCCACTTTGCACATTCCGATTGCAGGGCAATTCCAACTTTCCAATCATCCGATCGGAATACATTCCGATCGGGACACCTTTTTAGGTGTATTCCGATTGGGTGGTTTTGGTTTGTTTTAATACTTTGTTCTAGTTAAAGTGTTAATTTTTCTCGTTTTATTTTTAGTTCATTTTAACTTTGTTTTGTATTTTTATTTAATTGTCAATTTACTTTTTGTTAAGTTTTAATTTTACGGCATTTAATTTCACGTCATTTACTTTTAACCTTTTAAATATTGCACCGTTACGTTTCGACTAGTTTTAGTTTTAATTTCCCGTCCTTTATTATTAAGTCTTGCACATTTATTTTACCAAAACCAAACATATTATTTTCACCAAGAACAGCTAATCTCACACAATTAACCAGAGATCAATTCGATTAGACACCGAGAAACGAACTTTCAACTAGTAAAACCTTAGTATTAAAATGGCGCCGCTGCCGGCTCTTTTCGTGAGGATTAAAGGTTTTTTGTGAGAGACGCGTTGGCTTTTGGGACCCGTTCACTTGTGAACGTTATTTTTCGTGTCAAGAAATTTTTCAAAAAAAAAAAAAAATCCAAAAACATTTGAAAAATCATAAAAGCATTTCTTTTTCAAAAGTTATGCACCAAAAATATTCTTCTTGCTTTTCTATCTTTCTTTATGGATTTTTATGTCCATTGTGTCGGGTGTGGGAGACGATTGTACGAGAACGACTCTTGTCCATGGTGTACATGTGAGCGGTGCGGTAACGATATCGACAACACACAAAACGGATTTTGTCCCTTGTGCAACTCGACTAATTCATTATTTTTGAACCCACCTCCTGTTCCCCCGTGCATCTATTGTGGAAGCGATTCTCATTGGCATGTTTCATGCCCGGTTCGATACCCGTATGGTCACGGGCAAGAACCGGGGTACAATTATGACAATGATAATAGCTATCCACAAGACGCACTCACTCTTTCTCCTTACCCATTTTGCAACAACTGTGGGGGTCCTCACGATACCTATTATTGTCAACCAATTAATTGTTATGAGCAAAATCTATGTCCTCAGTTTTCTTCACCAATGGATTATTATGAACCAAACCCGGTTTATGATTCTTCTCAACCGATGAACTACTATGAACCATAACCATGCTATAATTCAGGTTTTCAACATTTTGAGCCCCCACAACACCCCATCGATCATCAACCCTCCTTCGAACATTTGAGCTCCCACGAACAATGGGCCACTCTTGCTAAGCAAGGTCAACAACTTCAAGAAGCTTTCAACAAGATCATCGAAAAATATCAAGAGGATAAACGACAGGAGCAAATATCGAATATCGAGACTTATACTCCTCCCCCGGTGTATCCATACTATTATGATGATGATGACGATGAGCCTACTATTTCTTGGAATGACCTTACTGCTCAATGTCCTAGTGCAATTGTCATCCCTCCTCTCAATATCCCAAACGTGTCTAAGGAGTGTGATACATTGCATGAGCTTAGTGATGTTGGTCTTGATAAAGTGTTTGATGATGAGGTTTGTGACTTACCTGCTATGGAGCCTGAGGACGACGTTGCTCTTATGGAAGAGGTCGATCCTAATGATGACGATTTTTCTCCAAGCTATGACAATTTCACTTTTGAAATTTCTCAATCTCCACCGGGAGATGCGGGTGACGACGATTTATTCTCTCCGGTTTACGAGAAGTTCACCGATGAACATGATCTTGTGGATGAGGTGGAAGACATGCTTCTTCGCGATAGATTACGGAAAGTGCACCTTCTTATTGCTCAAATCGAAGCATTGACTTCTCCTCCTCTTTCCGAGTCTTTGCCTCCATCTATTCCTCCCGTTGAAGATAATGACCCTATGCTGGAAGAAATCGACATTCACTCCATACCACCAGGTAATGATGACAATGACATGGAGGGGGATATTATTTTTGATAATTTGCTACTTGAAAGTATTGACCCAAGTCCCCCTCCCGAGCACCTTTCATCCTCCCCTTTAGCCACTATCTCGAAGGATGAGTGCTTTGACCCGGGAGGTGACATTAATTATGCTATGATTGATAACAATACGGCTTTGCCGCTTGCTCAGCATCCATTGTCTTTGGGGGATGACAATGTGCTTACTTTACCTACCCCACCTCCCGTGGATCTTGAATTCACATACTTTTCGTATGTTGAAAGGGTTTTTCTCCCATTCAAGACTTATCCTCCCGCCTCTCCTTTGTTGATGTCAACCGGGAACGAGGACAAGGTCTTTGATCCCGGTATTACATACGAGGCTTCCCCATGGACCATTTAATTCAGGGACGAGTCAGGCTCGTGACTCGGTTAATATAAACAAGCACTTTTTGGGAGGCAACCCAATTATCTATCTATCTTTTCTATTTTCACTATAAGTGTAGGGGGAGCCCCGTGGTGTTTCTTGCTTTCTTTCTTATCATGTGCAGGGATTAGAGCTTCAAAGACACACTCTTGATGACTTTTGACGAACCGTGATTCCGTGTTCCCTTCTTCCCGGTTCTATCCTAAACTCTTTTCGTTTCACTATTTTATATTTTCCAATATTAAAATAGGAATCTCTTTAGTTGTCTCTTCCTTAGCGAGATTTAAACAAAGGGCACAATGTCCTAAGTTTAGGGGAGTTTACTTCCACATGCTTAAACATTGAGGACAACGTTTATATTAAGTGTAGGGGGACTTCTATCGAAGTTAAGTGGCCTTTTCCTTGTATTTGTCCTCATTTTAACCGGAAAATCGATTTTTCGACATTTTTCAAAATTTTTAATCTATTTTGGCCTAGTTGTAGTTCCCTTTATTTTTGCTATTTTTCTCTTATTTTAATAAAATGGTTTTAACAAGTTTAGTTATCTTAGATATATTAGGCCCGTTGTGAATTTTTTGACTCAACCCGAGTTTACTTATCCAAGTTCACTCTAGCTAGTATCCTTAACCGTGTAGACCTTAATTGGTTTATTGGGCTAAGCATCCACGAGTCTCATTCCTTGAGATTTTAAATTGTGGAGAACGAGAAATGATAGAGTTGGTTACAAGTTTGGTATTCTTTCATTAACTTATGTGAGTTAATTATGATCTTTTTCTCCCCTCGCTTGTAAATAAATAAATGCAATAAGTAAGGTCGTACGATTTGAAAAGTTACTTAGCTTCTAGCACAAGATCGTTTAAAAGTTGCTCGGTAATGATAAGAGTTCATAGCCAAGGAATAACTTATGAAGCGGGGCGCGAAGATTGGCGAGTCCGAAAAGGCCCTAACAAGGCACGAGGATTCCATTTTATTGCTGAAGATCCAAAGTGATGTGAAAAGCATTATTCCCAAAATCAATATGAAGGATCAAGACTCACGACGAAAAGCAATAAACTCCCATAAAGATCATGGAGAAGTCTATCCGAAAAGACCCTAACAAGGTATGAGGATAAATAGATCCAAGTCCGAAAAGGAGGCGGATCGTTGTATCTCAAAATCCCAATTAGAGATTGAAGAATAATCATGAAGTCGTGGTCAACAAAGCTGGAGTACTCCTCAAAAGTCTCCAAGTGAAGAAACTCTATAACGAAGAGAAGACCATTATCTCAAAAATGTCTCTCGAAGATATGAAGTATGAAGTACATGCCAAATATCGGCCCGAGAAAGGTCTCAAATCGTGAACCAAGTTATGCCAAGATATGAACTTTTTGATATCCCGAGAAGCAGTTTTAAGAGATTTTGTCCTTTAGCTAACTATTGATCAAATCGTCCTACTTTGCTTTCAGCCTAAATAAATTATCGAAATAAGTCAACAATACATCCTCGTGATCATTTAAGACATCAATAAAATATAAGAGATACTCGTAGGAATAAGGGAGTTTAAGTGATTAATTGAACCACATGAGTAAATGTTTGTTATGCTAACTTGTACTAACAATGATCTTGTTTTTAAGCTTGGCATGGGGAACGTGAAACTTGAGGGTGATGAACATTCATGACACACAAGCCCTAATGTAAGTCTTAGATTTCTTTACAAGTTTCTTCCTTTTTGCATCTTGTTATTTTCTATCTTTTTGATTTTCCTTAGTTGTTTAATAAAGGCCAAGGTAGATTGATTATGATGGAAAGTGTAAAACGTGCTTTATAATTAATGCATTGCATGAGGACATTGCAATGGTTAAGTGTAGGGGATTTGATAGGTGTGAAAACACCCATCCTTTTTACCACTTAATTACAATAATAACCGAGCCAAAACGTGTATTTTATGTCATTTATGTCGGAATTATGCGTAGCTTTGTGTTTTTGTTGTAATTTAGGACGAAAAGGTGAAAAATGGAGAAAACACGACATTCACGGGCTTTTATCGAAGAAAAAGACAAAAGACGAAGTCAAAAGATCAAGAGTGCAAAAAGAACGGAAGTCCAAGGCCTATTCTAAAGATTTATCGAAGAACAAGTCTAAAGACGGAAGTTTAATTAAGCCAAAGAACTCAAGTCTAATAAATGAAGAAATTATAAGACGAGTTTAAATAAATCCCGAGACAAAGTCGAAAAAGTCGAAGAACTTAAAAGACGAAAACACGTGAAGAAAGAAAAGAGGAAACCACCAACCACTCCCCTTTCCTATAAATACCCTTCATTTCACCACATGAAGGGGTGTTAGTCTTTTGGGTTAGTTTTAGTTTTAGGAGTAGGTGTAGTTTAGTTTTAGTGAGAGAAAGTGACAGTTTCTCTCACTAGAAGTTTAATCTTTCATCTTTTATCTTTCTTGTTTTTAATCAAACCTTTACTTTTTTAAGTTTAATCTTGTCTTAGTCTTCATGTTATTAATCTTTCTTGTTAATCTCAATCTTGTTTTCATCATCTTTTTCATCAAGTTCTTATTTAAAGTTGTGATCTTTTAATCTTTTCGTGTCTTTAAGTTAATCTTTTTATGTTTTGATTTTAAAGTTTGTTTATTTAAAGTTTTGTCAAGTTGTTATTCAAGCTTATTTGATCCGATCCATATTAGATTCGAGCTAGTTTTGAGTTCAAGCTTATTACCATAGCTTATTGGTATTGCTTATTTTTCGGATCTAGAACCCAATCGGAAAGGAAAACCCCTTTCCGATCTGTTATTCCGACCAGCATACCCTTTTTCCGATCACCCAATCGGAAAAGGGTTTTGCTCATTCCGATGTGCCTCTTTTTCCATTATTCCGATTAGTGTAAATTTGATTATTCCGATTTGGCATTTTCTCTATATTCCGATTGGATTCGTTTGGTAACATTCCGATTTGGTTTCATCTCTCGACATTCCGATTATGTCCACTTTGCACATTCCGATTGCAGGGCAATTCCAACTTTCCAATCATCCGATCGGAATACATTCCGATCGGGACACCTTTTTGGGTGTATTCCGATTGGGTGGTTTTGGTTTGTTTTAATACTTTGTTCTAGTTAAAGTGTTAATTTTTCTCGTTTTATTTTTAGTTCATTTTAACTTTGTTTTGTATTTTTATTTAATTGTCAATTTACTTTTTGTTAAGTTTTAATTTTACGTCATTTAATTTCACGTCATTTACTTTTAACGTTTTAAATATTGCACCGTTACGTTTCGACTAGTTTTAGTTTTAATTTCCCGTCCTTTATTATTAAGTCTTGCACATTTATTTTACCAAAACCAAACATATTATTTTCACCAAGAACAACTAATCTCACACAATTAACCAGAGATCAATTCGATTAGACACCGAGAAACGAACTTTCAACTAGTAAAACCTTAGTATTAATATACTCATACCCTTTGCTCTACTTGCCACCGTAGGCACCCAGGGCCATGTCGTCGCGACACCGACGCATGCTTCAAGTGTGGTCTTCCTGGCCATCGCATGAAGGACTGCCGTAAGGGCGAGATGGAGGGCACATCAGGACATGCTAATACCAAGCCGCCTCCTACCACTGGACGCGTCTACACGACATCTCGAGATCAGGCCAACAAGTCTACAGGTACCATCACTGGAATCTTGTATATGTATGGTCAGGCTGCGTGTGTTCTATTTGATATGGGAGCTACTCACTCGGTCATTTCTACTTCTTTTGCCAAGAACATTAGGATGCTCCCCATGCCACTAGGTAATAGACTCAGTATTTCCACGCCCTTGAGGGACTCTGTATTAATCACCCATGTATACAAGAGTCTTCCCCTAGAGTTTGATGATAAGGTTCGTCCTGTTGACGCACTTCCGCTGGACATGAATATCTTTGACATGATTTTGGGCATGGATTGGCTATCCAAGCATCATTCTACCATAGACTGCCACTCATATCGAGTCATCTTCGGTGATGTTAATGCACCAGAGTACATTCACAACGGGTTCATACCCAGAAGGTCTGTACAAATTATATCTACACTGCAAGCACGTGCACTACTGTCACATGGTTGCGAGGGTTATCTAGCTACGGTTCATGACATGGATGCTGAATCCCCATCAATTCAGGATCAGCGAATAGTGTCGGAATTCCAAGATGTATTTCCAGAAGAACTTCCGGGCATACCACCTGCACGAGAAGTGGAATTCAATATCGAGCTCATCCCAGGAGCTGAACCGATTTCCAAGGCTCCTTATCGCATGGCTCCCATAGAGTTAAAGGAGCTGAAGGATCAACTGCAAGAACTTATAGAACGAGGTTTCATTTGACCGAGCACATCTCTATGGGGCGCACCGGTATTATTTGTTAAGAAGAAGGACGGCAGTATGCGTCTTTGCATAGACTATCGCGAGCTCAACAAGATTACTATCAGGAATAGGTATCCACTGCCATGTATAGACGATCTGTTTGACCAACTCCAAGGGGCCAAACACTTCTCCAAGATTTATCTTAGGTCAGGCTATCATCAACTACGGGTTAAGGAGCAGGACATCGCCAAGACTGCTTTCCGTACACGCTATAGCCACTACGAATTTGTAGTCATGCCATTCGGCCTGACCAACGCTCCAGCAGTGTTCATGGATTTGATGAACAGAATCTTCCATGAATTTCTGGACAAGTTCTTCACTGTCTTCATCGATGACATCCTGATTTTCTCAAGGTCCAAGGAGGAACACGAAGACCATCTTCGTACAGTACTACAGATTCTTCGCCAGAAGCAGCTGTATGCTAAATTCTCTAAGTGTGAGTTCTGGTTAGACAAGGTGGCATTCTTAGGCCACATTGTGTCAGCAGAAGGAATCATTATGGATACAGCGAAGGTTGAGGCTATTACTAAGTGGCCGAGGCCGACATCAGCGACTGAAGTCCGCAGTTTCTTAGGCTTAGCTGGCTATTACCGTAGGTTCGTGGAGAAATTTTCCCGCTTAGCACTACCATTGACCAAACTGATGCGGAGAGGGGAGAAATTCGTCTGGACTGAAGAACGAGAGAAGAGCTTTGAAGACCTGAAGCAAAAGCTAGTATCTGCACCTATTCTTACTCTCCCATCTGGTACCGGTGGATTTCAAATCTATAGTGATGCATCGGGGAAGGGACTTGGCTGTGTTCTCATGCAACATGGGAAAGTGATCGCGTACGCTTCACGGCAGCTTAAGCCTTATGAAGAAAATTACCCTATGCATGACTTGGAACTTGCTGCAGTCGTGTTTGCATTGAAGATATGGAGGCACTACTTATATGGAGAATCATGTGACATTTTCACGGACCACAAGAGCTTGAAGTATATCTTCACTTAGCGTGAATTGAACATGAGGCAGAGGAGATGGTTATCGTTGTTGAAGGATTATGACATTAATCTACAATATCATCCCGGAAAGGCGAATGTAGTAGCAGATGCACTTAGCAGGAAGTCCGGAATGATCAACGGCATTAAGATTGAGGAGGAAATCATAAGAGACTTGGAGTGACTAGACATAGAGATCATGGTACGTGGACAGCATGGTTAGTGGGCTAATCTTAGAGTAGAACCCGAGTTACTCTCTAAGATCAAGGAAGCTCAGAAAGATGATGGAGAAATATAGGTGATAATTCAGAATTTGGAGAAGCAGATGGAATTCAGAGTAGATGCAGATGGTATCGTATGGCAGGGCACGAGACTTTGTGTTCCTGATGATCAAGAACTCCGGGAACCATTGTTAGCTAAAGCTCATAGCTCCCTATTCTCTATACATCCTGGTTCGACTAAGATGTACCATGACATCAAGCAGTACTTTTGGTGGAGTGGTATGAAACAGGATGTTGCCACTTACGTCTCCAAATGTCTTACCTGCCAGCAGGTTAAGATCGAGCATCAGCGATCTGGCGGTCTCCTTCAACCGTTAGATATTCCAGAGTGGAAGTGGGACAAAATCACCATGGATTTTGTTACTGGTCATTCGCCAACCAAGAGGAAGCACGATGCAATTTGGGTTATCGTAGATCGACTTACCAAATCAGCTCATAACTTACCTATCCGCAAGGAAGATTCGGTCAGTAAACTCGCCGATACGTATAGAAGAGAGATCATGAGACTCCACGGTGCTCCATCCAGCATCTTCTCAGATAGAGATCCTCGTTTCACTTCACGATTTTGGAAGAGTCTGCAGAAAGCTTGGGGTACACAACTTAAGCTTAGCACGGCTTTTCATCCTCAAACAGACGGGCAGTCGGAGCGAACGATTCAGATACTGGAGGACATGTTGAGGTCATGTGCGTTGGAATGGACGGGTGATTGGGACGATTATATCTGTTTGGTGGAGTTTTCATACAACCACAGTTGGCACGCAAGTATCAAGTGTGCTCCTTTCGAGATGTTGTATGGCAGAAAGTGTCGCGCCCCAATCTGCTAGGATCAGGTTGGCGAGCGAACACTTGAAGGACCAGAGATCATAGAGATGACTAATGAGAGGGTCGCAGTAGCTAAGCAGAAACTTCAAGAACCACGGTCAAGTCAGAAGAGTTACGCCGATAAGCATCGTAGGGACATACATTTTAACGTAGGAGATCACGTCTTTCTTAAGGTTTCGCCGGCACGTGGTGTTAGACGCTTCGGGGTTAAAGGGAAGCTCAGTCCCCGTTTCATCGGACCGTTTGATACCATTGAACGAGTCGGTGAAGTATCTTACCGTTTAGCGTTACCTCCACAGCTTTCGCATGTACACAATGTGTTCCATGTGTCCTTACTCAGAGGGTACCAGTATCATCCCCTTCACATGGTCCAGTATCCACTGGAACAGATACGTGAAGATCTCACTTTCATAGAAGAACCCGAACGAGTTCTTGACAGACAAGAACGAGTCATGAGAAGGAAGACGATTCCATTCGTCAAAATCCTTTGGAGGGATTATACCGAGCGGGAAGCCACTTGGGAAACAGAGGAGTCTATCCGGGCTTCTTACCCTCATTTCATATTTTGAATTCGGGTATTTTCTTCTTTTCCAGTTTACTTTATCTATAATTCGGGGACGAATTATTCTTTTTAGGGGGGAAGAGTTCTAAAACCCGCATGCTTTTACCATGAATAGTGCCCTTAAGATCGTATGTATATGATTATAACTTTCCTTTTATAGCACGTTATGTTTCACGTATAAGAATTTTAAGTATTACGTACGCGTTAGAACACGATAAGTATTTATTACGTATGAACGCACGATAATTATTCAAATAATAATTATAATCACGAACATGCGATCATGAAATCATGAACGTAATTTAATCACGAGATAATATTATTTAAGTATATATATTTATTACGAACACGAATAAATATATTAAGTCACGATTAATAATTAATCAGAACACATAAATCACGAACACGATAAAACACGAGAACACACTATAATATTTAGACTCGAGAAAAGTACGGGTTACCCCATGTGGGGCCCCCTACCCGCGTCATACACAAGGACATGGGCTTAGCCCATGCAAAATTAACTAACAAGGGGATTAAGGTAAAAACTTGTTTTATTATTTACAAATCTAGAAAATAACTAAAACCCTAAAAGTTTTCTTCCTTCTTCCTTGTCCTCTTTGGCCGCCGGATATACAACACCACAAGGGTGTTTCGGGTTGATTTTGATCTTGGATATTTTGCAAGGATTCGCGTGTGTTCATCCTCATTTGTTTCACGTAATCGGTATAACCTTTTTAACCTTTTCTTTTATGTTTTGATTTAATGAATCACATAAAATCATGATGTTTTTAAAAACTAATTAAAAACAATTATTAAAACATGTTAATGATCATGGGGTAAATCAAATCAATGGTTTAAGGGTGTTTGTGGTCTAGCCGACGCCTAACCGAGCCCCATAGGGGTCTCTGCTTGGCTTATGTAACACCACCGAGACCATATGGTCTCGGTATGGTGGTGGTGGTCCCACGGCAGCAGCAAAACCAAGGGGAAACCCGACGTGGTTCGGATTAGTGTGTTAGTTACGGGTCCGGTTCATGGTTTTTAGTCACGGGTCCGGTTTATAAATTATTTTTAAGGTTTATGATTTTTATGTTTTAGACTTAAATTAAATTAATAAAAACATGACATGATTAATTTAATGTACATGACTTAGGTTATAAATTTAATTATTAGTTCATGAATTTTAACCTAAGTATTTTTATTTAATTAGACTTTATAATTAATTAATTATTTAAAACTAAGACTATAATTAATTAATTAACATGACTTAGGTTATATTATTAATAGTTAATAATACATGTTTTAACCTAAGTATTTTACCTTTATTTAATTAAAATCACGATATATTTAATTAAATACTTTTAACCTATAGTTTATTTAATTTACATGTAATAATTAATAAACTATACTCTATAACTACATGACTTAGAATAATAATTAGAAAACACTTAAGCTTATAATTAGCTTATTTAACCAGCTTATATCTATTTATGGAAACTTTCTATTTTAAGAAACTTATTTAATTAAGGCAGCTAATCTAATTATGGAAACTTTCTATTTTTAGAAACTTATCTATTTTAAGCAGTAATTCTATTTTTGTAAACATTCTATTTTTGGAAACTTTCTATTTTTGGAAACTCTCTATTTTTGTAAACTTTCTATTTTTAGAAACTTTCTATTTTTGGAAACTTTCTATTTTTGGTGACTTTCTATTTTTGGAAACTTTCTATTTTAGGAAACCTGCTATTTTTAGAAAGTTACTTATTATTACAGAACAAGTATAATAATACATGAAATACAAGTAATACTTAATCAGAATAGACAGAATATAAGACAAACACAGTATAAAGCTTAAAACAGTAGAACATGACATGAACATATAAAACAAGCTAAGACATGATATAAAACCAGTTACGTATTTAGTAATCAGATACTTATACACGAATGTATTTATGTAGCGTTAGTGATACCGAAGTAGGACTCTCTTCCGTTCGTCTTCTTCGTTCACTGTACATAAGGTACGGATTCCCGTCCTTTTAGTATGGACATTCTTTCCTTATTAGGATTCCCCGTATGCAGCCAACTATTTTCCCATAGTATAAGTTTATATGTTTGATTGCTTATGTTTAATTTAGAATACCTGAAGCGATGTACATGCATGACCGGTTTCACCTAGTTATGGAGGTACCATAACCATAACACTAGAGGCACTGGTGTTATGACTTCCCCATGGCGGAGTGATTGCTCGTAGCGTCCCTTCAGCTTTTGGCCATATTATTATATTTATCATGTGGGGCGTATGGGTGCATCCTAGTTACATGTTTTTCAGCAGATAACTCAGTGTGAATGTGGTGTGTGCCTTGCATCCTTCACAAGGAGCTGATCCCTCCTACCTAAAAACCAGTATATTAAATTAGAGGCAGCCCCTCTAATTTGCATGACGAGGTCACCCCTCCAAGTTTTCATGCAAGGTTGATTTTCATGACCTATATTGGCTAATGGTAAAATATGTTAAACAGTTTTTACAAGATAAACATAAGGCTTTTCAAACTATAAAACCAGTGTTATTAAGACTTAACCGGGTTATTCGGGACTTAGTTTCTTCCGCTGTCATATGCTTATATGCTTATATTATTCATGCTTTATTGTACATCCGTGCACTGAGCGTATTGCTCAGTCGTTTTGCTTTTCATGTTCCCAAAACGGCAGGTACTCAGGGATGCTCGTAGACTTTAAGTATACGTGTATATGGACTGGAAGCTTTCTAGCCTTTCTTTACTTTATGCATTATCTATACTTTGATACTCTATCCATGGACATTGTTTAGTCCTTTCATTTACAGTATTTATATTTTTGTGTGATGAGCTTTACTTTTGGACTACCGATGTTTGATTTCGGTATTTCCTTTTTATGGTCATGTAATGTTTTAGACATTTCTCCTTGTATGCTTTGATGACACGCCATAATTACGCGTGACATTCCATTTATCAAAATGGGGTGTTACATTGGTCCTAGCTAAGATTAGGGCTCGACTTTTAGCTTAGAGTCAGAAATTGGTTAAGCGATGTTGTGTACGGTTTCTCCACCTTAAGGAGCTTTTTGATTAGTGAACTCTCTAGTAAGGAGTACTCGAGGAGTGGAGTAGGAATGAGGAGTGAGCTTCTTTGCCGAACCACTATAAATCCTTGGTGTTTGGTTTGATCTTTCCTTCCCTTATCTCTTTACATTCATTATTCTTTATACTTGTGATTATTAGTTTAGTTGCATTATACATTCATTATTCTTTATACTTGTGATTATTAGTTTAGTTGTGATGAGACTGCTTTTATACATAGTCTCATCTTCCAAATAGGGCTTAAAATGCATTAAATATCATCAAAATACCCATATATATGCTTGTGTTTGCTACTTGTGTATTTTAGGTACGGATATTGAGAAAATGACAAAAGATCACAAGAATCATGCAAAAACGAACACGGGAAACGAAGCCGCACAATGAACCAAGCCCCAATGAAGACTATCCCAAGATCAACCCTTGAAGATTTGAAAATTATGAAGAAGGGTCCTCCAATATAGAAGAATTGACACTTTATACCCTTGTATCCTCATAATTACAAGTTTGGTCCCTAAAGTTTGTCAAAATTACAAAAAGGGCCCTCCACTGTGAAGATTTGGCAAGTTTAGCCCCTCAACAAAGCTAAATTGTCAACCAATATCATCCACAAAGTCAAATACATCATGAAGTCCTTCAAAGTACAAGAAATGACAAGTTTGGTCCTTTGAAAATTCCAAAATTACAAAAAGGACCCTCAACTTTTAACATTTGGCAAAAATGGTCCCTCATCAAACATGACTTGGAAATTTCAGTCCTCCAAAACATCAATTATACAATTCAAGACCATTATCCATTATCAAAATGTCAAATCAGCCCTTGAAGAATTCAAATATGGCAAGAAATACCCCTGAAATCATTTTGTAAAAGTTTTTGGGCCAAAAATGCAAAAGGGCAAAAGTTGATAAGGCTAGTTGTGGCGTTGATAGCTTTTATAACTGAAAAGACAAGAATAAAGAAGACAAGGGACTAAAAGGAGCCAGACATAATACTTACCTTAACCAACCAAAGGCTGCCACCTCACCCCACTCACCACCTCCACCAATCACAACACTCCCTTCCTCCATGTCACACTCCACTCACCTGTTTATTAATTTTAAATCTTTGGCGCCTTAACAACTTTTTAAAAGTTAATCACTTCTTAATCCGGATCAAACAAGACACTATTTACCAAGAACACAATTAGGGATTTTTGATTTACCCAAAATTAAACCCCAAAATTGTGCAGATTAGTGATTAAGGTGACCCTAATCACATCCTAACTCTCAAAAGAACTGCCACCTCACTCTCTTAGTCACATGAAACAACCTTGTCCCACCTCTTGGAGAAGAAGACAAAACAGTAAAAAGGATCCAACGTCCCACAACAAAGCTTCAAACTTAAGCTTATTTGAGACCATTGATCAACTTTTCAACAGCTATCTACTCCACAAACGTCCAAGAATTTGTCACATGAAGCCAAGAAGTTCAAACCCTCAAGGGCATTTTGGGACTTCCACAAGCTAAGGTTTTTAGTTTTTTCAGCTTTCTTAGACAACATGTATGCCTATATAAAGGCTTAGGGGTTCAACATTTGTAGTTTCTTTTGATTTTTCCTTGTTCAAGTTTCTGTAAATCCCATTTCAAAGTTTAATGAAATTGAGTTTGAAACATTGAAGAAAAGTCATTGACCAATCTTTGTTACTGCTTTCTATTGTTATATGCTTGTTAGTTTTAGAAGTAAACACCTGTTTTCACTTGGAGGTTGCAAAATTTTGCAATTTTCCTCATTCTTGATATTTTGCTAAGTCTTGTTCCAATCTTGGAATTCTTAGGCTATAGGGCTGATCATAGCATCCTAACTGAGTTAGTTAAGGTGTGGTGAGGCTTATAACTTGGGGATAATCAAGTGTGGGGTAACAAGTTTGCATCAATCAAGATTTTCAAAGTTTCTGATTTTTATGTTATTGTGCTTTAACCTTGTTCAATCTTAGCAGGCTTATTGTGGAAGCTTGTGCTTGTTCTTGCTAGCACATAAGCTCAAAATTCGTGGGTGTGGATGTACATCCATGAGGTTTGCATACTCAATCTCAAAATCTGCTTAATTTGTGATTTTTGGTGATATTTGTATGAAGCTTGTGTTTTGTGAATTTTGTGGCTTAAATCTGCTTGAATCTGTTTATCTTACTTGTTTTAGTGTTAATTGATGCTTGGTTGGCCTGAAATCTCACTTTGCCTTTGAAAAATTTGATTTGGAAAAGATAAAGGGGTGTTTGGGACTAACTGTTTATGCTTGTAACTTGTTATTGTGTTAAGGGAAGTTGTTGTTTATGCTTTGTATCTGATAAATACCTTGTTGAGAGTATTTTGCTGCAAGTTTTTGGGTTTGAACACTTGAATCAAACAATCTGCTATATAGACCTTGTTTCTGCTTGTTTTGACCTAGGATTTTGGGAACACTTAGTGTGTATGCATGCTTAGGGATAAAAGTGGTTTAAACAAAGTTAATATAACCTGTTTGAAAGATTTGAGGTGTTGAATCTGGCTTAAGTGTCAAATACATCAGGAAAGTAGAAAAACTGCATGTGTTAGTGTTCATCAGTAACTTTCATTGCTTGAATCTTGCTTAATTCTTTGAACCATTGCATGAAACCTGTTTAGACTTGCTTATTGGAGTTTATAATAGCTTGTGTATGCATTTGGTTGAATTTGGCTGGCTGATTATTGCTAAAACTGCTTATTTGTGCTCAACTGCTTATTGTTCATGTCTATGCAATGTCTGATGATTAATTGATTAAACTGTATCAATTGGGTGTTAGTGATTGTGTTATTTTGATTGTGATTTACTCCTTTTGATCCAAAGATCATTTGGGTGCCTTTGTGTAATCTGAATCTCCAAAAAAGTCACTAAAGACAAAAAGTCAAACAAGTCAAGCAGTGGAAAAAGTTTCCACTGCTCAACATTTAAAACTAGCCCCTGCTAGTGCAATTTTGTCATCAGCTTATCAATAAGCTATTCTAGCTTATCCAGACTTGCAACAACTTATTTTTTGTAATAGGTCTTCATTATTTGACCCATTTAAGTAGACTGGAGCTTATTGGACTTTGACTTTGACTTTTTACTAGAAAACCAACTACTTTGACTTTTAACATAAGTGCTTATTTGACTTTCCAGCTTATTGAGTGTGCTTATCTGAAAACTCTTTGTTGATTTTGCTTAATTAAGTCATTTAAAAGCTTTTGGAACTTGAATCAGCACTTGGGGTGGCCTAGAACTCAAAAACGACTATTTTGTTGTTTTGTGTAGATTGCTTATTGCATTTTCAGGCTTTTTCCTTGGGCTTATTTCAAATTTCTTTTTGCAGAAGTCTTTGTTAGGTCAAAAGAAGCTTGTGTGTCAAATTTTAGCTTATGGCATCAGCTTATAGCTTAATGGGCTTAAAAGCCCATTAAGAATAAGCTGCTTATTATAAGTTAGCTTATTTCACATTTTCAGCTTTTGGGCCTTTGGAAAAAGTTGTTTAAAATCAAATTTTGAGTCAACCTGTGCTTTTTGGGCTTATTTTGAACAATTTTTGTTATTGGGCCCAAATTTGGCCCAATAGTGTGCAGTTTTGGGTTTGGCCCATTTTTTAGGCCCAATAGGGGTATTTAGGTAATTTCACTTTCGTTTCTGAGTTATTTAGGTTGAATTAAGCTAGTTTGCAAGTTTTTAGAATTTTTTATAATTTTTGGATTTTTAATATTATTTTAATATTATTTTATTATTAAAAATTAAAATTCTGATTTTCTAAGTTTTTATATTTTTCCTAGGTTCTAAACACTTAATTAGGAATTTTGCAAATTTCCAAATATTTTTAGGGTCTTTTAATTATTTTCTAGATTTAATTTAAGTTTTAATTGATTTTAGGAGTTTTTAATTGTTTAAAAATAATTTTTATTGGTTTTAAAATTTTGAAAAATAGTTTTTAGCTTAATTAGAGTATTTTTGAGGTTTACAAACTTTAAAATCTTGTTTAGGGCTTTTTAATAATTAATTTGATTTTTAGGGCTTTAATTAGCATTAAAAAGTCATTATCTAATTAATTAAAAGGTTTTTGCAAGTTTTGATTTTTTGTAAACTCTTAGAATATTATTAGGGATTTTTGGTAATTTTTAGGAATTTTAAGGTTAAAATTTTAATTTTGGTACTTTTTACGACTTTACGTGTACACCTTTTTAGACTTAGTTTAATCCGTCTTCATAACCGTCATTCTCTTCTAATCCCTTTTCTATTTTTCTTTCTGAAATATAATCACCAATTAATCCATATCATTATACACATAACACACTAGCCTCCTTGAGAACGAACTCATTGTAGGGTCATTTACACACGGTTTTCCTAAATCGTCGTGCTTACTTGCCCTACTTACCTTCCTTTTCCTAAAGGGGTAATTTTACTCAACATCATTTTGGCGCCGCTTCCGGGGAGGTGTGTTGTGTTTTGATTTGGCATTGTTGTTTTTATACTAACCATAATTAGTATTTGTATTAGTAGCACTCTACTAATACGTATTATCGGGTTTCGGTTTTTGTGTGAATACTATTACTATATTGTATACGTAGAACAATAAATTCACTAGTACTCCAAATACGTGAGAAATCACAACCTTGACTTGGGAGGTCATTACCCAATCATTGTATTCGAATCTCAAACCAAAGAAAAAAGGCAAAAATAGATAAATACTTTCGTGAACCTTAATCTTGAAAATACTAACTATAAGGTGGGTATAAGGCGGATATTATAAAATATATCCTAAGGAAAAAGGCTCTTAAGTGCTTCGCGCCGCCTCGTTTCCCCGCTTGCTTGTGAGTATTTGATTTTGAGAGCTAATCGAGGGTTTTGCCGCCCAAAGTATTACTTAAGTATCATATATATTTTTTGGGTTTCTATTGATTAAACCCTCTTGAACGATTTGGTGTTCCACCATCGTTCTAAAGTCATCGAAGGCGTTCACTCCACGTGATCGTTTTCATTCCTTGAGGCTTCTTTAATCGAGAGATTTGATTAAGGAGGAGATTTGTAGATTTGTGTCTACTTAATACATTCACCAATTTCCAAAAAGGTTAATACAATCAAAAACCACAAAAAAATTGAAAAATACAAAACACCAAAAAGAATCTTCTTTGCTCGTCCCCTCGTTGTACGTGACGTTTATGCTAACTCGAAATCAAGCAAGACGTGCACGTAAACGAAAGAACAAAACTCCCACTCCCAACAATTCTAGTGAGGAGTCTCCTATTGACGAACCCATTTTAAGAAAAGCACCAACCATGGCGAATCGAACTATGATGGAGTTACTTCAAGCACCCACCGAGGGTTATGGAGAGGCTATTGTGATTCCCGCTATCCTTGCGGAGAATTTTGAGGTGAAAACGGGTTTGTTGTCGATGATCCAAAACAACAAATTCCGTGGTGAGGAGAAGGACAATCCACACAACCATATCCGCCAATTCAATCGTCTTACCGCTACTTGCAAGTTTAAGGATGTCTCGAATGACTCAATTAAGATGATGCTTTTTACGTATTCCTTAGCGGGGCCCGCTAAAATTTGGTTAGAGAAAGAGCCACCCAATTCTATATTGACGTGGAAGGATCTCGTTTCAAAATTTGTGAACCAATTTTTTCCGCCCTCTAAGACTATGCATTTGAAAAACGAGATTTCAAAGTTTTCACAAGAATTTAATGAAAGTTTTTCAACGGCTTGGGATAGGTTTAAGGAAATGTTACATGAATGTCCTCATCACGGTTTTTCCGATTTGCATAAAATTGACACGTTTTACAATGGACTTAATGATCATGAAAGGGATTATTTGAATGCCGCCGCGGGTGGTAATGTTTTGTGTAAAACGGTTGAGGAAGCTTTGGTGATAATTGAAAATAGATCTAAGGTGTATAGTCCTCGTAGCACGTCTAGTGTTCGTAAGGCTTCGTCTTCGGCTTCACCTTCTTTGTCTACTACCATCGATGCATGCCAAATTGAGGCAAACTTGGAAAACAAGTTGAAAGGACTTTTGATTGAGTTTAAAGTTGGTGAACAAAGTGCTCCCGCTACGGCTAAAGCGGTTGAGGTTTCTTGCATGTATTGTGGTGGAGGTCATGATTTCTCCGAGTGCATTACCAACGGTGGTAACACTTCGAGTGCCTTCGCGGCCACGGGAAATTACAACCAAAACGGTCAAGTTTCCCGCTCTAATCAAATGACTCCACCGGGTTTTGGTTCAAATCAAAATTCTAACAACAACTATCGCAACAATCAAGTTGGTTTCAAAAACAATTACAACAAGGGAAACTATGGGAATCAAGGGGCTAATAATCAAGTTTCAAACAAAAGTGATTTTCAAAATAACAACAAAAGTTTGCAAACATTGAAAGATCTTCCAAGTGAGTTTGTTGAATATGCTAGTGGGAATGATGCTAGGTTTGACAATATTCAAAGAGAAATCATTAGCCTAAGATCCGAGTTTAAGAACGACTTGAAGAAAGAGTTGAAAAATGAGTTAGCTAATGAACTTAAAATCCACACCAACAAGATGGAAGGAAATGTCACTAGGTTGCAACAAAACCAACAAAAGATGGAACAAGGGAAACATGAGATTAAACAAGAGATGATTAAGGCCGAGAAAAGGCAAACCGAGGCCGTATTGAGGCAATCTAATTTTGAAGATAAGATCTCGTCTATGTTTGAGGCAATAATGTGTAAACCGTCTTCAAGTGGTCTTCCTAGCAACACCATATGCAACCCTAAGGGTGAGATGAAAGTGATTACCACACTTAGTGGT
Organism: Glebionis coronaria; assembly: GCA_025667525.1. Taxonomy (NCBI): domain Eukaryota; kingdom Viridiplantae; phylum Streptophyta; class Magnoliopsida; order Asterales; family Asteraceae; genus Glebionis; species Glebionis coronaria. The sequence continues at coordinate 317,644,060 of CM046879.1, read as the reverse complement.
AAGACACTTAAGGAACCGACTCCTCAACCAACTGCTCCTACGGAGGAAGCAATTGAGGAAGAACCCGAGGTGGTGGTCCAAAAGGAGCATGTCCCAATCCCACGAAGTACCGCTCATGCCACACCTACGGTTGACCCATTACCATCATTGGAACCCGAGATTCCAAAGGCTATGCCTACTATGCCTCAACCAACACCACCTTTGCCATATCCATCGAGACTTAGGAAGGAGAAACGTCAAGAGCGCGACAATTACCAATTTGAGCTTTTTATGAAAATGTTTCGTGATTTGCACCTTAATGTGAGTTTCGCCGATGCTTTGGTCATGATGCCTTGATTTGCCGCTAACTTTAAGAGTATGTTGAACAACAAGGAGAAATTGCACCAATTGTCTAGTTGTTCGTCGGTTTATCTTAATCGCATACCTCAAAAAGTCGGTGATCCCGGTAAATTTTTGATCCCTTGTGCAATCCAAGATATGGAGGAATGCTTCGCCTTGGCCGATCTTGGTGCTAGCATTAACTTGATGCCACTTGCAATCTTCAAGTCGCTCAATCTTCCTAATCTTACTCCTTCACTAAAGTCTATCGAGTTGGCCGACCATTCCATGATTCCCGCATGTGGTTTGGCGGAAGACGTTTTTGTGAAAGTGGGGAAGTTCTACTATCCCGTAGACTTTATCGTTGTTGATATCCCCACGGATCCTCAAGTTCCTCTCATTTTAGGTCGTTCGTTTTTAGATACGTCTATGGCTTTGATTGATGTGCATGCTAGAAAGATCACCTTACGTTTCAACGACGAGGAACTTGTTATAAACGCAACTCAAAACTCTCAAATTTCTCATGTTTATTCCGTTTCAACCATAAACCTCGTTGATATGATTGACGTGGTTTGCGAGGAATTTTCACAAGAAGTTCTAGGTTTTGGTGATGAAGAAACTAGTGGCAATCCCACTATGTTAGATCCAATTCTTGATAATTCGACACCAACCTTCACTCCTTTTGAAAGTGGTGGTTTTACGTTGGAAGAATGCAATGTTCCACGTACTTGTGACGAAGACCTCGACAACGATGAGGACTTCTCGATTATCAAGGATTTTCTTAACGATTTCCCATTTCCTCCACCCGAGGAGGTTATGAGTATCGAGCCCAAATCTTCACTTGAGGAACCACCTATCATTGAGTTGAAAGATTTACCTCCTCACCTCGAATATGTCTATTTGGAGGAGGACGACAAGTTGCCGGTTATTATTGCGAAGGATCTTTCGAATGATGAAAAAACCGCACTTGTCGATGTTCTAAAGGACCACAAGAGGGCAATTGCGTGGAAGTTATCCGACATTAAGGGAATCGATAACAAGTTTTGTACCCACAAAATTTTAATGGAGGAGGATTTCAAGCCCACAATCCAAAGTCAAAGGAGGGTGAACCCCAAAATTCACGACGTCATCAAAAAGGAGGTCCTTAAACTCCTTGACGCGGGAATAATTTACCCTATTTCCGATAGTCCTTGGGTGAGTCCTATTCATTGTGTCCCTAAAAAGGGAGGGGTTACCGTTGTGCCAAACGATGCCAACGAGTTGATTCCCACTAGACTCGTGACCGGATGGAGAGTGTGCATTGACTATCGTAAGTTGAATGAAGCCACTCGAAAAGACCATTTTCCCTTGCCCTTCATGGACCAAATGTTGGAGCGTCTTGCGGGAAACGATTTCTATTGCTTTTTAGATGGTTTTTCCGGTTACTTCCAAATTCCCATCGATCCTCGTGATCAAGAAAAAACTACGTTTACGTGTCCATATGGAAAGTTTGCTTATCATAGAATGCCATTCGGACTTTGCAATGCACCGGGAACCTTTCAAAGGTGCATGATGGCTATTTTTCATGACATGATCGAGAAGACGATGGAAGTCTTCATGGATGACTTTTCTGTGTTTGGTGATTCTTTCACTTCGTGTTTGTCGAACCTTGAGAAAATGTTAAAACGTTGTGAGGAAACCAACCTTGTGCTCAATTGGGAAAAATGTCATTTTATGGTTAAGAGTGGAATCGTCTTAGGGCACAAGGTCTCGAAAGCGGGGATTGAGGTAGATCAAGCTAAGGTAGACGTCATCGCCAAATTACCTCATCCCAAAACCATTAAGGGAGTTAGGAGTTTCCTAGGCCACGTGGGCTTTTATCGTCGATTCATCAAGGATTTTTCAAAGATTTCTCGACCCATTACACATCTTCTTGAAAAAGAGGCACGTTTTGTCTTTGACGAAGATTGTGTACGAGCCTTTGAAATCCTTAAGAGGAAACTTACCGAAGCTCCCATTCTTGTTGCTCCCAATTGGAACCTCCCCTTTGAACTAATGTGTGATGCTAGTGATTACGCTATTGGGGCCGTTTTGGGGCAACGTCATGATAAGCACTTCTTGCCTATTCACTATGCTAGCAAGACGATGACCGAGGCTCAACTAAAATACACTACAACGGAAAAGGAGTTCCTTGCCGTGGTGTATGCATTTGAGAAGTTCCGACCTTATCTCGTCTTAGCTAAATGCATAGTGTATACGGACCATTCGGCTATCAAGTATCTCATGGCAAAACAAGATGCAAAGCCGAGATTACTTCGTTGGATTCTCCTTCAAGAATTTGATCACACCATCATTGACAAAAAAGGAGCCGAGAATCTAGCGGCCGATCATCTTTCTCGTTTGGAAGATCCTCACCAAAGTGTTTACAAGCCCAAGGAAATCACCGAAACATTTCCGCTTGAGACACTTGGTGTAGTGAATTCTAAGCTTGATCCTTCCACCCCATGGTTTGCGGACTTTGCAAATTACCATGCGGGTAACTTCATGTTAAGGGTATGACGACTCAAGAAAAACGAAAATTCTTTCGTGACGTCAAGTTCTACTTATGGAACGACCCTTACTTGTTTCGAACTTGTGCGGATCAAATCATCTGACGTTGTGTATTTGGCACCGAAGCTTCTAACATCCTTAGAGCTTGCCATGAGGGACCCACGGGTGGTCACCACGGTGCTAATCTCACGGCTAAGAAGGTGTTTGATGCCGGCTTCTTTTGGCCTACTATTTACCGAGATGCACAAGATCTTGTGAAGTCATGTGATTCATGCCAACGACAAGGAAAAGCCTCACAAAAAGATGAAATGCCACAAAACATCATCCAAGTGTGTGAGATCTTTGACGTTTGGGGTATAGACTTTATGGGGCCGTTCCCATCATCTCGCGGTAATAAGTACATCCTTGTTGCGGTTGACTACCTATCTAAGTGGGTGGAGGCCAAGGCCTTGCCCACCAATGATGCTCGTGTGGTAGTCAAGTTTTTGAAAAGCTTGTTTTCTCGGTTTAGAACACCTCGTGCTATCATAAGCGATCGTGGAACCCATTTTTGTAACGACCATTTCGAAAGGGTCCTAAGGAAATATGGGGTTACACATCGGCTTTCTACGGCTTATCACCCACAAACGAGTGGGCAAGTCGAGGTTTCAAACCGAGCGTTGAAGAGGATTTTGGAGAGATCCGTTGGGGAAAACCGACAATTGTGGTCGGATAAGTTGGACGATGCTTTATGGGCCTTTAGAACCGCTCATAAGACGCCCATTGGGTGCACTCCCTATAAGCTTGTGTATGGAAAGAATTGTCATTTGCCTATCGAATTAGAACACAAGGCTTATTGGGCCCTAAAGCATTGTAATGATGATATGGAGACCACGGGAAAACACCGGAAAATACAATTGAATGAATTAGATGAATTGAGGGACATTGCTTATGAAAATTCATTGATTTACAAAGAAAAGACTAAAAAGTTGCATGATTCTAAAATTAAAAACCGGGTTTTTAACATTGGGGATCAAGTTTTGCTTTTTAATTCAAGATTAAAAATCTTTTCCGGTAAGTTGAAATCCCGTTGGTCCGGTCCATTCACCGTGACTCAAGTGTTTCCGTATGGGACCATCGAGCTAGCTCAAGATGATGGTCCTAAATTCAAGGTGAATGGACATAGGTTGAAGCACTACTTTGGCGGGGAAGTTCCATCCTTGAACTACCTCGACCAAGTCACCTTCCCCAATGATAATTAGTATTGAGGGGATCGAGTCGAGCTCATGACTCGGTAATCAAAAACGAGGAGCCTCGTGGGGGAGTCCCATGCTTATCCTATGTACATATTATCGCTTTCTAATGTAGTTAACGTGAGGGGATTTGTGCCCTTCCAACCTTTGTTCCGTGGTTGTTTGTGCATTGTGGTTTTTAGATCATGATCTTCACGATTGGAGCCTCTCGTGTTCATTTTATGGGAGCACTCGATCGTTTGCTTTGAAGACTTTCTCAATATCCAAATGATATATCCTTTTGATGTTCTAACCTTAGGTTTTTAGCACACTTCATAAACGGCTATTAATTTATTGGTTACACCCTTTCCATGCTAGATTAGGCATTCGACTACGTCTCTAGTATGGGGGTGTTTTGCACCCCTAGACTCGAAACATTGAGGACAATGTTTAACTTTAGTATGGGGGGTGAATAGATACTTGCCTTGCCAAACCTTCACGCTTTCCAAAGTTCATCTTTTTGTTATCGTTTTTGTTGCAAAATAAGGCTAAAAATGGCCAAATTTTAAAATTTTCTCATCTTTTATAAGTGTTTAAAGACACGAATGTAGGTTTTCCGATGGCGAGAATAAGAGTAATTTTTGACTCGACCGTGCGTGTTGAGCACTTAGCTTTGGTTCCTTAACTACACATTAGGCTAAGTCTCTTAAATGAGGACGAGAAATGATAGAGTTAATTATAAGTTACTATGCTAAACGTAGAGTACTCGTATTCTTTCAAAAACTCATGTGTTCTCGTTGTTTGCTTATTCTCCCTTCGCATGTAAATATTTTTTGCTTAATAAATATTGACTTGGCGGTTTAGCTAGGATTGTTGGGTTTCTAGTCTTTTCTAGTAGCATCCGTGTAATTAAATTGGGAAGACATTAAGGTATCGCCAGCGTCACGGTTTTGAAGTATTGGCACCCCAATAATCAAAAGCTTCACCCAATAATAAGATTTCAAGTGCTCACCTAAATCAAGCAAACAATTTGAAGCCCCACAAGGCCGAAAAATCTATGAAAAATTGAAAGTGAATCAAGCCTTAATCTTCGAAGCTTTAAAGATCCAAAATTCGCCTTAGCGTAAGGATATACGTCTTTGGCTAATAAAACCACCGATGAGGCGGATAATAAAAGGCAAGGCAAGACCGAAGTCATAATAAAAGCTTCATGGCGAAGTTGAATAAAAGATGGAGGTAAACCAAAGATAATAAGGCCCTTCCGTTAGGGGGCGTATAAAAGTCTTGGTAATAAGTCTCATGTTCAAAACCGTTATAAAACCGTGTATATCGATTCTTCTTGTCAACTTAATTTTTTAACATCGTTGTCTATTGGGAGGGGTTATTGATTTGATGGTCTTAGTTACACCGTTAGGACTCTATTTTTAGACCTAAATCTCTATTATCGCATAAGTCAAACAATGTATCCTCGTGAAACATTCAAGACAAAATAAAATATAAGAGATACAACTTAGGAATAATGGGAGGATAAGTACGTGATTAGGGCATATGAGTAGTGTTAGCATTACTAACTTATAATGACAATGATCTCGTTGCACGCTTGGCATGGAATTGGGGTGAAAATCGAGGACGATGAAATTATTTCTAACGAAGCATTCACGTGTTCTTATTCTATGAACCTAAACGTCCCGTTTTGCGATGAAAATCATACATTATGTCTAAAACGCAAGTATTAGTAGTAGCAATAGTAGTAGTGTAGCTAGTTTATCGATCAATAAAGAGAATAAAAATGATTTTTGGAGATGCTACGATACTTTATTCTAGCATTGCGTGAGGGCACGACAATGGTCTAGTATGGGGGAGTGATGAGACTGCTTTTATACATAGTCTCATCTTCCAAATAGGGCTTAAAATGCATTAAATATAATCAAAATACCCATATATATGCTTGTGTTTGCTACTTGTGTATTTTAGGTACGGATATTGAGAAAATGACAAAAGATCACAAGAATCATGCAAAAACGAACACGGGAAACGAAGCCGCACAATGAACCAAGCCCCAATGAAGACTATCCCAAGATCAACCCTTGAAGATTTGACGAATTATGAAGAAGGGTCCTCCAATATAGAAGAATTGACACCTTATACCCTTGTATCCTCATAATTACAAGTTTGGTCCCTAAAGTTTGTCAAAATTACAAAAAGGGCCCTCCACTTTGAAGATTTGGCAAGTTTAGCCCCTCAACAAAGCTAAAGTGTCAACCAATATCATCCACAAAGTCAAATACATCATGAAGTCCTTCAAAGTACAAGAAATGACAAGTTTGGTCCTTTGAAAATTCCAAAAGTACAAAAAGGACCCTCAACTTTCAACATTTGGCAAAAATGGTCCCTCATCAAACATGACTTGGCAATTTCAGTCCTCCAAAATATCAATTATACAAGTCAAGACCATTATCCATATCAAAATGTCAAATCAGCCCTTGAAGAATTCAAATATGGCAAGAAATACCCCTGAAATCATTTTGTAAAAGTTTTTGGGCCAAAAATGCAAAAGGGCAAAAGTTGATAAGGCTAGTTGTGGCGTTGATAGCTTTTATAACTGAAAAGACAAGAAGAAAGAAGACAAGGGACTAAAAGGAGCCAGGCATAATACTTACCTTAACCAACCAAAGGCTGCCACCTCACCCCACTCACCACCTCCACCAATCACAACACTCCCTTCCTCCATGTCACACTCCACTCACCTGTTTATTAATTTTAAATCTTTGGCGCCTTAACAACTTTTTAAAAGTTAATCACTTCTTAATCCGGATCAAACAAGACACTATTTACCAAGAACACAATTAGGGATTTTTGATTTAGCCAAAATTAAACCCCAAAATTGTGCAGATTAGTGATTAAGGTGACCCTAATCACATCCCAACTCTCAAAAGAACTGCCACCTCACTCTCTTAGTCACATGAAACAACCTTGTCCCACCTCTTTGAGAAGAAGACAAAACAGTAAAAAGGATCCAACGTCCCACAACAAAGCTTCAAACTTAAGCTTATTTGAGACCATTGATCAACTTTTCAACAGCTATCTACTCCACAAACGTCCAAGAATTTGTCACATGAAGCCAAGAAGTTCAAACCCTCAAGGGCATTTTGGGACTTCCACAAGCTAGGGTTTTTAGTTTTTTCAGCTTTCTTAGACAACATGTATGCCTATACAAAGGCTTAGGGGTTCAACATTTGTAGTTGCTTTTGATTTTTCCTTGTTCAAGTTTCTGTAAATCCCATTTCAAAGTTTAATGAAATTGAGTTTGAAACATTGAAGAAAAGTCATTGGCCAATCTTTGTTACTGCTTTCTATTGTTATATGCTTGTTAGTTTTAGAAGTAAAAACCTGTTTTCACTTGGAGGTTGCAAAAGTTTGCAATTTTCCTCATTCTTGATATTTTGCTAAGTCTTGTTCCAATCTTGGAATTCTTGGGCTATAGGGCTGATCATAGCATCCTAACTGAGTTAGTTAAGGTGTGGTGAGGCTAATAACTTGGGGATAATCAAGTGTGGGGTAACAAGTTTGCATCAATCAAGATTTTCAAAGTTTCTGATTTTTATGTTATTGTGCTTTAACCTTTTTCAATCTTAGCAGGCTTATTGTGGAAGCTTGTGCTTGTTCTTGTTAGCACATAAGCTCAAAATTCGTGGGTGTGGATGTACATCCATGAGGTTTGCATACTCAATCTCAAAATCTGCTTAATTTGTGATTTTTGGTGATATTTGTATGAAACTTGTGTTCTTGTGAATTTTGTGGCTTAAATCTGCTTGAATCTGTTTATCTTACTTGTTTTAGTGTTAATTGATGCTTGGTTGGCCTGAAATCTCACTTTGCCTTTGAAAAATTTGATTTGGAAAAGATAAAGGTGTGTTTAGGACTAACTGTTTATGCTTGTAACTTGTTATTGTGTTAAGGGAAGTTGTTCTTTATGCTTTGTGTCTGATAAATACCTTGTTGAGAGTATTTTGCTGCAAGTTTTTGGGTTTGAACACTTGAATCAAACAATCTGCTATATAGACCTTGTTTCTGCTTGTTTTGACCTAGGATTTTGGGAACACTTAGTGTGTATGCATGCTTAGGGATAAAAGTGGTTTAAACAAAGTTAATATAACCTGTTTGAAAGATTTGAGGTGTTGAATCTGGCTTAAGTGTCAAATACATCAGGAAAGTAGAAAAACTGCATGTGTTAGTGTTCATCAGTAACTTTCATTGCTTGAATCTTGCTTAATTCTTTGAACCATTGCATGAAACCTGTTTAGACTTGCTTATTGGAGTTTATAATAGCTTGTGTATGCATTTGGTTGAATTTGGCTGGCTGATTATTGCTAAAACTGCTTATTTGTGCTCAACTGCTTATTGTTCATGTCTGTGCAATGTCTGATGATTAATTGATTAAACTGTATCAATTGGGTGTTAGTGATTGTGTTATTTTGATTGTGATTGACTCTTTTTGATCCAAAGATCATTTGGGTGCCTTTGTGTAATCTGAATCTCCAAAAAAGTCACTAAAGACAAAAAGTCAAACAAGTCAAGCAGTGGAAAAAGTTTCCACTGCTCAACATCCAAAACTAGCCCCTGCTAGTGCAATTTTGTCATCAGCTTATCAATAAGCTATTCTAGCTTATCCAGACTTGCAACAACTTATTTTTTGTAATAGGTCTACATTATTTGACCCATTTAAGTAGACTGGAGCTTATTGGACTTTGACTTTGACTTTTTACTAGAAAACCAACTACTTTGACTTTTAACATAAGTGCTTATTTGACTTTCCAGCTTATTGAGTGTGCTTATCTGAAAACTCTTTGTTGATTTTTCTTAATTAAGTCATTTAAAAGCTTTTGGAACTTGAATCAGCACTTGGGGTGGCCTAGAACTCAAAAACGACTATTTTGTCGTTTTGTGTAGATTGCTTATTGCATTTTCAGGCTTATTCCTTGGGCTTATTTCAAATTTCTTTTTGCAGAAGTCTTTGCTAGGTCAAAAGAAGCTTGTGTGTCAAATTTTAGCTTATGGCATCAGCTTATAGCTTAATGGGCTTAAAAGCCCATTAAGAATAAGCTGCTTATTATAAGTTAGCTTATTTCACATTTTCAGCTTTTGGGCCTTTGGAAAAAGTTGTTTAAAATCAAATTTTGAGTCAACTTGTGCTTTTTGGGCTTATTTTGAACAATTTTTGTTATTGGGCCCAAATTTGGCCCAATAGTGTACTGTTTTGGGTTTGGCCCATTTTTAGGCCCAATAGGGGTATTTAGGTAATTTCACTTTCATTTTTGAGTTATTTAGGTTGAATTAAGCTAGTTTGCAAGTTTTTAGAATTTTTTATAATTTTTGGATTTTTAATATTATTTTAATATTATTTTATTATTAAAAATTAAAAGTCTGATTTTCTAAGTTTTTATATTTTTCCTAGGTTCTAAACACTTAATTATGATTTTTGCAACTTTCCAAATATTTTTAGGGTCTTTTAATTATTTTCTAGATTTAATTTAAGTTTTAATTGATTTTAGGAGTTTTTAATTGTTTAAAAATAGTTTTTATTGGTTTTAAAATTTTGAAAAATAGTTTTTAGCTTAATTAGAGTATTTTTGAGGTTTACAAACTTTAAAATCTTGTTTAGGGCTTTTTAATAATTAATTTTGATTTTTAGGGCTTTAATTAGCATTAAAAAGTCATTATCTAATTAATTAAAAGGTTTTTGCAAGTTTTGATTTTTTGTAAACTCTTAGAATATTATTAGGGATTTTTGGTAATTTTTAGGAATTTTAAGGTTAAAATTTTAATTTTGGTACTTTTTACGACTTTACGTGTACGCCTTTTTAGACTTAGTTTAATCCGTCTTCATAACCGCCATTCTCTTCTAATCCCTTTTCTATTTTTCTTTCTCAAATATAATCACAAATTAATCCATATCATTACACACATAACACACTAGCCTCCTTGAGAACGAACTCATTGTAGGGTCATTTACACACGGTTTTCCTAAATCGTCGTGCTTACTTGCCCTAATTACCTTCCATTTCCTAAAGGGGTAATTTTACTCAACATCATTTTAGCACACTTCATAAACGGCTATTAATTTATTGGTTACACCCTTTCCATGCTAGATTAGGCATTCGACTACGTCTCTAGTATGGGGGTGTTTTGCACCCCTAGATTCGAAACATTGAGGACAATGTTTAACTTTAGTATGGGGGGGGGGTGAATAGATACTTGCCTTGCCAAACCTTCACGCTTTCCAAAGTTCATCTTTTTGTTATCGTTTTTGTTGCAAAATAAGGCTAAAAATGGCCAAATTTTAAAATTTTCTCATGTTTTATAAGTGTTTGAAGACACGAATGTAGGTTTTCCGATGGCGAGAATAAGAGTAATTTTTGACTCGACCGTGCGTGTTGAGCACTTAGCTTTGGTTCCTTAACTACACATTAGGCTAAGTCTCTTAAATGAGGACGAGAAATGATAGAGTTAATTATAAGTTACTATGCTAAACGTAGAGTACTCGTATTCTTTCAAAAACTCATGTGTTCCCGTTGTTTGCTTATTCTCCCTTCGCATGTAAATATTTTTTGCTTAATAAATATTGACTTAGCGGTTTAGTTAGGATTGTTGGGTTTCTAGTCTTTTCTAGTAGCTTCCGTGTAATTAAATTGGAAAGACATTAAGGTATTGCCAGCGTCACGGTTTTGAAGTATTGACACCCCAATAATCAAAAGCTTCACCCAATAATAAGATTTCAAGTGCTCACCTAAATCAAGCAAACAATTTGAAGCCCCACAAGGCCGAAAAATCTATGCAAAATTGAAAGTGAATCAAGCCTTAATCTTCGAAGCTTTAAAGATCCAAAATTCGCCTTAGTGTAAGGATATACGTCTTTGGCTAATAAAACCAGCGATGAGGCGGATAATAAAAGGCAAGGCAAGACCGAAGTCATAATAAAAGCTTCATGGCGAAGTTGAATAAAAGATGGAGGTAAACCAAAGATAATAAGTCCCTTCCGTTAGGGGGCGTATAAAAGTCTTGGTAATAAGTCTCATGTTCAAAACCGTTATAAAACCGTGTTTATCGATTCTTCTTGTCAACTTAATTTTTTTAACATCGTTGTCTATTGGGAGGGGTTATTGATTTGATGGTCTTAGTTACACCGTTAGGACTCTATTTTTAGACCTAAATCTCTATTATCGCATAAGTCAAACAATGTATCCTCGTGAAACATTCAAGACAAAATAAAATATAAGAGATACAACTTAGGAATAATGGGAGGATAAGTACGTGATTAGGGCATATGAGTAGTGTTAGCATTACTAACTTATAATGACAATGATCTCGTTGCACGCTTGGCATGGAATTGGGGTGAAAATCGAGGACGATGAAATTATTTCTAACGAAGCATTCACGTGTTCTTATTCTATGAACCTAAACGTCCCATTTTGTGATGAAAATCATACATTATGTCTAAAACGCAAGTATTAGTAGTAGCAATAGTAGTAGTGTAGCTAGTTTATCGATCAATAAAGAGAATAAAAATGATTTTTGGAGATGCTACGATACTTTATTCTAGCATTGCGTGAGGGCACGACAATGGTCTAGTATGGGGGAGTGATGAGACTGCTTTTATACATAGTCTCATCTTCCAAATAGGGCTTAAAATGCATTAAATATCATCAAAATACCCATATATATGCTTGTGTTTGCTACTTGTGTATTTTAGGTACGGATATTGAGAAAATGACAAAAGATCACAAGAATCATGCAAAAACGAACACGGGAAACGAAGCCGCACAATGAACCAAGCCCCAATGAAGACTATCCCAAGATCAACCCTTGAAGATTTGAAGAATTATGAAGAAGGGTCCTCCAATATAGAAGAATTGACACTTTATACCCTTGTATCCTCATAATTACAAGTTTGGTCCCTAAAGTTTGTCAAAATTACAAAAAGGGCCCTCCACTTTGAAGATTTGGTAAGTTTAGCCCCTCAACAAAGCTAAATTGTCAACCAATATCATCCACAAAGTCAAATACATCATGAAGTCCTTCAAAGTACAAGAAATGACAAGTTTGGTCCTTTGAAAATTCCAAAATTACAAAAAGGACCCTCAACTTTCAACATTTGGCAAAAATGGTCCCTCATCAAACATGACTTGGCAATTTCAGTCCTCCAAAACATCAATTATACAAGTCAAGACCATTATCCATCATCAAAATGTCAAATCAGCCCTTGAAGAATTCAAATATGGCAAGAAATACCCCTGAAATCATTTTGTAAAAGTTTTTGGGCCAAAAATGCAAAAGGGCAAAAGTTGATAAGGCTAGTTGTGGCGTTGATAGCTTTTATAACTGAAAAGACAAGAAGAAAGAAGACAAGGGACTAAAAGGAGCCAGACATAATACTTACCTTAACCAACCAAAGGCTGCCACCTCACCCACTCACCACCTCCACCAATCACAACACTCCCTTCCTCCATGTCACACTCCACTCACCTGTTTATTAATTTTAAATCTTTGGTGCCTTAACAACTTTTTAAAAGTTAATCACTTCTTAATCCGGATTAAACAAGACACTATTTACCAAGAACACAATTAGGGATTTTTGATTTAGCCAAAATTAAACCCCAAAATTGTGCAGATTAGTGATTAAGGTGACCCTAATCACATCCCAACTCTCAAAAGAACTGCCACCTCACTCTCTTAGTCACATGAAACAATCTTGTCCCACCTCTTGGAGAAGAAGACAAAACAGTAAAAAGGATCCAACGTCCCACAACAAAGCTTCAAACTTAAGCTTATTTGAGACCATTGATCAACTTTTCAACAGCTATCTACTCCATAAATGTCCAAGAATTTGTCACATGAAGCCAAGAAGTTCAAACCCTCAAGGGCATTTTGGGACTTCCACAAGCTAGGGTTTTTAGTTTTTTCAGCTTTCTTAGACAACATGTATGCATATATAAAGGCTTAGGGGTTCAACATTTGTAGTTGCTTTTGATTTTTCCTTGTTCAAGTTTCTGTAAATCCCATTTCAAAGTTTAATGAAATTAAGTTTGAAACATTGAAGAAAAGTCATTGGCCAATCTTTGTTACTGCTTTCTATTGTTATATGCTTGTTAGTTTTAGAAGTAAAAACCTGTTTTCACTTGGAGGTTGCAAAAGTTTGCAATTTTCCTCATTCTTGATATTTTGCTAAGTCTTGTTCCAATCTTGGAATTCTTGGGCTATAGGGCTGATCATAGCATCCTAACTGAGTTAGTTAAGGTGTGGTGAGGCTTATAACTTGGGGATAATCAAGTGTGGGGTAACAAGTTTGCATCAATCAAGATTTTCAAAGTTTCTGATTTTTATGTTATTGTGCTTTAACCTTGTTCAATCTTAGCAAGCTTATTGTGGAAGCTTGTGCTTGTTCTTTCTAGCACATAAGCTCAAAATTCGTGGGTGTGGATGTACATCCATGAGGTTTGCATACTCAATCTCAAAATCTGCTTAATTTGTGATTTTTGGTGATATTTGTATGAAACTTGTGTTCTTGTGAATTTTGTGGCTTAAATATGCTTGAATCTGTTTATCTTACTTGTTTTAGTGTTAATTGATGCTTGGTTGGCCTGAAATCTCACTTTGCCTTTGAAAAATTTGATTTGGAAAAGATAAAGGGGTGTTTGGGACTAACTGTTTATGCTTGTAACTTGTTATTGTGTTAAGGGAAGTTGTTGTTTATGCTTTGTATCTGATAAATACCTTATTGAGAGTATTTTGCTGCAAGTTTTTGGGTTTGAACACTTCAATCAAACAATCTGCTATATAGACCTTGTTTCTGCTTGTTTTGACCTAGGATTTTGGGAACACTTAGTGTGTATGCATGCTTAGGGATAAAAGTGGTTTAAACAAAGTTAATATAACCTGTTTGAAAGATTTGAGGTGTTGAATCTGGCTTAAGTGTCAAATACATCAACAAAGTAGAAAAATTGCATGTGTTAGTGTTCATCAGTAACTTTCATTGCTTGAATCTTGCTTAATTCTTTGAACCATTGCATGAAACCTGTTTAGACTTGCTTATTGGAGTTTATAATAGCTTGTGTATGCATTTGGTTGAATTTGGCTGGCTGATTATTGCTAAAACTGCTTATTTGTGCTCAACTGCTTATTGTTCATGTTTGTGCAATGTCTGATGATTAATTGATTAAACTGTATCAATTGGGTGTTAGTGATTGTGTTATTTTGATTGTGATTGACTCCTTTTGATCCAAAGATCATTTGGGTGCCTTTGTGTAATCTGAATCTCCAAAAAAGTCACTAAAGACAAAAAGTCAAACAAGTCAAGCAGTGGAAAAAGTTTCCACTGCTCAACATCCAAAACTAGCCCCTGGTAGTGCAATTTTGTCATCAGCTTATCAATAAGCTATTCTAGCTTATCCAGACTTTCAACAACTTATTTTTTGTAATAGGTCTTCATTATTTGACCCATTTAAGTAGACTGGAGCTTATTGGACTTTGACTTTGACTTTTTACTAGAAAACCAACTACTTTGACTTTTAACATAAGTGCTTATTTGACTTTCCAGCTTATTGAGTGTGCTTATCTGAAAACTCTTTGTTGATTTTGCTTAATTAACTCATTTAAAAGCTTTTGGAACTTGAATCAGCACTTGGGGTGGCCTAGAACTCAAAAACGACTATTTTGTCGTTTTGTGTAGATTGCTTATTGCATTTTCAGGCTTATTCCTTGGGCTTATTTCAAATTTCTTTTTGCAGAAGTCTTTGTTCGGTCAAAAGAAGCTTGTGTGTCAAATTTTAGCTTATGGCATCAGCTTATAGCTTAATGGGCTTAAAAGCCCATTAAGAATAAGCTGCTTATTATAAGTTAGCTTATTTCACATTTTCAGCTTTTGGGCCTTTGGAAAAAGTTGTTTAAAATCAAATTTTGAGTCAACCTGTGCTTTTTGGGCTTATTTTGAAAATTTTTTGTTATTGGGCCCAAATTTGGCCCAATAGTGTACTATTTCGGGTTTGGCCCATTTTTTAGGCCCAATAGGGGTATTTAGGTAATTTCACTTTCATTTCTGAGTTATTTAGGTTGAATTAAGCTAGTTTGCAAGTTTTTAGAATTTTTTATAATTTTTGGATTTTTAATATTATTTTAATATTATTTTATTATTAAAAATTAAAAGTCTGATTTTCTAAGTTTTTATATTTTTCCTAGGTTCTAAACACTTAGTTAGGATTTTTGCAACTTTCCAAATATTTTTAGGGTCTTTTAATTATTTTCTAGATTTAATTTAAGTTTTAATTGATTTTAGGAGTTTTTAATTGTTTAAAAATAGTTTTTATTGGTTTTAATATTTTGAAAAATAGTTTTTAGCTTAATTAGAGTATTTTTGAGGTTTACAAACTTTAAAATCTTGTTTAAGGCTTTTTAATAATTAATTTTGATTTTTAGGGCTTTAATTAGCATTAAGAGGTCATTATCTAATTAATTAAAAGGTTTTTGCAAGTTTTGATTTTTTGTAAACTCTTATAATATTATTAGGGATTTTTGGTAATTTTTAGGAATTTTAAGGTTAAAATTTTAATTTTGGTACTTTTTATGACTTTACGTGTACGTCTTTTTAGACTTAGTTTAATCCGTCTTCATAACCGTCATTCTCTTCTAATCCCTTTTCTATTTTTCTTTCTCAAATATAATCGCAAATTAATCCATATCATTACACACATAACACACTAGCCTCCTTGAGAACGAACTCATTGTAGGGTCATTTACACACGGTTTTCCTAAATCGTCGTGCTTACTTGCCCTAATTACCTTCCTTTTCCTAAAGGGGTAATTTTACTCAACATCAAGTTGCAATATACCTTGTTCATATTGTGTATAAGAAGGTTTCACATAAATACTCATGCTTAAGTTTTTGAAAAAGGATTTTTTAAAGCCATCTTTTAACAAGTAAATTTAAGAAACTATTCAACCCCCCTTCTAGTTTCTACAATTGGTATCAGAGAGTGGTTGCTCAATACTTTTTAAAATATATTGTATTTTAAAACTTGAATCGATCTATGGATTCCAACAAGTATCTAGAAGGGCAATCCATGCAAAGACCACCTCTTTTCGAAACCGATAGTTTTATTTATTGTAAAAATAGGTTTGAGACTTATGTGAAATCAAAAGATTTAGATCTTTGGCATGTTATTACCAATGGTGATTGTTTGCCGTTTCAATATAATAAAGTTTCTAAAAGTAAAGAGAGAGTCACTTCTGACAAAGCTAATGATGATACTAAAAGGAAACTTGCTAAAAATAATGAGGCTAAAATGGTGATTTATAATGCTTTACCAAAGAAAGAGTATAAAAGGATTTTTAAGTGTGAAACCGCTAAAGATATTTGGAATACTCTTTTAGTAACCTAGCAAGGTAATAACCAAGTCAAAGAAAGTAAAATCGATCTTCTTGTTCAACAATATGAACAATTTGTCATCTTAGAAGATGAAACCATATCCATTAGAATCCTCTTAGCTTACGCTTGTGCTTTAGACATTAAGCTTCAACAAATAGATGTAAAGAGTGCATTTCTTAACGGTTTGATCAATGAGGAGGTATATGTGGCTCAACCTCCCGGCTTCATTGATTTTGAGAAACCGGATCATGTTTACAAGCTTAAGAAAGCTCTTTATGGTCTCAAACAAGCACCCAAAGCTTGGTATGATAGACTTAAAGCGTTTTTTGTAAAACATGAGTATACCATGGGAATGGTAGACAATACATTCTTTACAAAGAAGAAAGGTTCTCACCTCATTATCGTACAAATATATGTTGATGACATTATATTTGGTTCAACTTGTCAATCATAGTGTGATGACTTTGCCAAAATCATGCATGACGAGTTTGAAATGAGTATGATGGGAGAACTTAACTTCTTTTTAGGACACCAAATTAAACAAATGGACGATGGTATTTTCTTTAATCAATTCAAGTATGTTAAGGAAATGTTAAAGAAATTTGGATTAGAAGACTCTAGACCAATGAAGACCCCTATGGCCTCAGATACTAAACTCACCGTAGATGATGATTGTGAGTCGGTAGACAACACCAAATATAAACGTATGATTGGTAGTTTGTTGTACCTAACGGCAAGTCGACCTGATATCATGTTTAGTGTTTGCCTTTGTGCTCGCTTCCAAGAGGCTCCCAAAACCTCTCACCTTGAAGCGGTTAAGAGTATCTTCCGATTCATTAAGGGCACTATACATTTAGGATAACGGTATGCTAAAGGGACCGGCGTAGAAACCATTGTCTACGCGGACTCGGATCATGCGGGAGACTATGTGGACCGGAAAAGCAATGTGAGTGCCGGTAAAGCTTGTCAATAAGCTCTATGGTTGAAGCAAGCGCTTGTTGATTACGGGATTTCTCTTGATGATGTTCCCATCATGTGCGACAACAAGGGTGCAATAGACCTTAGCAAGAATCCCGTACAACATGCGCGAACTAAGCACATAGAGATTCACCACCATTTTCTTAGGGATAATGTTCAAAAGGGGAACATTTCGATAGAGAAGGTACCCTCGGTAGAAAACTTAGCCGATATCTTCACAAAGCCACTTAAGAGGTAACCTTTAAATTACTTGTGTTGATCCCAAACTTAGATCGATTTAGCTTGTGTAAACGAGATTAAATAAAGTTAAACACGTAGAGAAACTTTGTTGTATATGAAACAATTCAAGTATTATGCGGAATTAATACTCAAACAAGAACACACAAACAAGATAAACCAAACTTTCACTTTGATTGATAAATCAAACTTGCGTACAATGAAAGTGTAAAAACGTACATTAAACTAAAACCTAAAGGCCTCATTTTATAGATGAAGGAACCTTGTACAAGAGTCTACGTATCAGTTATTCTTGGTGAAGATAAACATAGAAAATACATTGTCGAACATATCTTTACTAGAAACATACTAGAAACATAAAACGTGTAGACTAAGTCTTCTATCAGTGCTTGACATCTTCTTATCAACGCTTGACTTCTTCCTATCAACGCTTGTCCTGTCAACGCTTGATTTCTTCTTATCAACGTCTAGATTGCTCTTGTCAGCGTCCAAGTGTATTGGCTACATTTTATTCCCAACAATCCTCCCCTAAACTTGATATCTACTCTAATAATTAAGTTTCTGAATAAAAACTAAGAACTAGGAGGATTCTTACAAATATTATCAAATTGGAAATATATATATCTAATCAAATCTTTGGCCACGTCACTTGAGTAGTCTATCTCCAGCTGTGTTGTCATCATTTTCTTCAAAACTTCTTTGGACATAGGATACTCAGCATCCATAAGAAGATACTCAGAAAAATTTGTAGAACTCAAATGATAAACACCAGCTGCTGAGTACAGACGCCATTGAAGTCCACTGATATCCTCATCAAGATCCTTCCAAATAGGGTCTTCTTCATCTGGTGCACACATCCTTCTGAATGTTGACCAAATCTTTATTCCATTAACTGAAGTAGGTGCTTCAGTCTCATACTTGGCCTGCAGTAACCTCCAAAGGTCTGCCAAGTCTTCCCTATCCAAGCTTGCAAACAAAGACATAAGAGTAGTAAAAGTATGTACCTCTTTCCCATATCTGCCAATCATCCAGAACCCACTGGCATCTTCTTCATAGCTAACTATAGGGTTTCTGGAATCATGAGGTAATACTTCCACCATATGTGAAACTTCCAAGGATGATAGCTTAATGCTCCTTTTAATAATAGCTTCACTAGGATTCAATCTATACATATTTTCTGGGAACTCAAGTGGAACTCCCTTCTTCTTAGGTCTTGGTACAAGTAAAGCCTGTTGAATCTGCATCTCTTCTGCAAGCTCTTCCTTTTTTTCATCTGAAAGAAGTCTGATAGTGTTCATCTCTTGCACTCTTTCCCAAATAGGATAAGCTTTATACTCCAATTCATCAAAGGACAATCCCTACAACTTCTGAAAAGTCCAACCTCCTTGATGACATCTAAGCAACATAAAATAAAGCTCCCTTCTATCCCTCTTAGGTTGTGAGAAAACTTTGCTGACCTTATACTTTAGCATTACCTGACAAACCCTTTGAATCCTGAGAAGAATCTCCAATCCCCAATCCTGATCTGATAAAGACATATCTGGATTCTCCATGATCTTATTCTCCCATGCAAAGTACATCTGGGTAACTTCTGGCATATCATAATCCACGTTCATCTTCAATTCTGCAAGTTTCTCCCTTGCCAACACATCACCATATTCAAGTCTTTCTGGTTCTTCAATAATCATGACACTTAAATCTGTGCTCTCATAATTACTTCCTTCTTGTTCCTTAGAAGTAACCATAAATAGTGACTCAACAACCTTCTTCTTTTCTTGTTCCATAAGTTGTGCAGCCAACATTGAATCAAATTTTACTTGAGCTGCATCCTTGGGAACTACTGTTTCTACCATATTCCCTTTACTCTTCTCTAATGTATCAATGATGGGTAAAGATGATGATGGTACCTGTGAAGACACTTCTTTGATGATGACTGATGACTGAAATACATCAACCATACATGCAGGTCTATCAACATCCAAAACCTGTGTGTCAACGCCTAACTTACTCCTATCAGTGCCTGGCTTATCAACGTCAAAAATCTGCTTGTCAACGCTTACCTTACTCTTGTCAGCGCTTCTTGTGAACTGCTCCATCATCTTAGTAAAGGATAAATTCAAATTTGTAGGGGTAACCAATGAAACATCAAAACCTGGTTTCCTCTTCAAATCTGTTAGACCTTCAGCTATACCCAAAGATTCTCCTTTATTTGAGCCTTTATCACTCAAATGTATCTTCTCATCCACCCCTTTGGAAGAATCCTCCATTCCACACCTAGGGTTAACACCTTCTAAAATAACAATCCTCTCCCTCTATTTCTTGAGTTCAAGGCCTTGTGTAGTGACAGTATGTACCAGGTCTGCATTTTGCTTTTGCAAGCTAATGCAGACAGCCGTCAATTCCAACATTGTATAGGGTTCCAATATTCCCTCCTCTAGAATGGGTATTTAACCTCCCAAAATAGAGTCATGGGGCATGTATGGGGTCTTAATGATGTTAGGACTGGCTTGGCCTGCATCTAAGCTAGTACCAATAGTCC
Source organism: Glebionis coronaria (assembly GCA_025667525.1). NCBI lineage: Eukaryota > Viridiplantae > Streptophyta > Magnoliopsida > Asterales > Asteraceae > Glebionis > Glebionis coronaria. Next base: position 317,623,830 of record CM046879.1, on the reverse strand, counting down.
TAGCCCCACCCATGTCACCAACCACACTGGTGGTGGTGGTTCTCTCTACAACATGGCTAGGACCACCAGAGGAGAATACTCCAATGATCCTTTGTCGATTTTCCATCCTAAAGTATGGGGGTGAAGAGGATGATGTGGATTGGGTTGTAGTTTGAAGGTTAAGGGGTGTTTGGGTCTGTTGTACAAAGGTGTCAACGTTTGGATTTGAAGTATCACCGCCAACATTTAATGTGTCAGCGTTGAAGGGATCTTGGTCAAGTTCCATATGTTGAGGTGAAGGTGATGGTTCAGGTAATGGGTTTGTTTGTGGTTGTGGGTCAAGTTGAGGTTGTGCTACTGTAATAATAGCAAGCATGGCTTAGGTAAGAGGTAAGTCTCTGTGAGGGGGTGAATTCAACTTACTAAAAGTAGCTTTCTTTTGCACAGGGATCGCATAAAAATCATCATGATCCCTGGTGCAATACCTTTGTTCATCAAAAACCATTTGTAAAAATATTGGGTAAGCCAGAGTCATCTTGCTACCCTTGTTTTTGCACATGCCATCAAAAATCATTTAAGAAAAATTATATTGTTTCCCTGTAGCAACACACACAATAGCACTACCAATGGATCTGTTAATTTCATTATGTGCAGTACATTTAGGACTTAAACATTGAAGGATGACATGTATTAAGTACTTTCAAGCTCGGGGAAATTCCTGTTTATTATATTTGTTTAAAGTACCCTCTTCAGGGAAAGGATAACCCAAAGCTTGAATTCCCTGTTCTATCTCACCAATGGGTAGAGTGGTTAAACCTTCTGCATCATTAAGATGAAAAGCCTGGCGAACCAAGGCTTCAGTAACCACCCATGGACGCCCATGGATAATAGCAGTTAATGTAGTCACATTATTAAGCGTTGAGGAACTAACAGTGTTCCAAAACTGTTTAATATGAGTGACAGGGATAAGAGGACCATGAGAAAGTGCATACCGTAGTGGAGATGCATTCAAATACGCCACCATCTGAGTATATTGAGGAAACAGAGCATCATCAGCCTCCAAATAGGGAACCATGTTATGTTGACTTCTGAATCCGAATATCAAGTCACTCGGTTTAAACTTAGGCGCCATTGATGTAGAAAGCTGTTTAAAAGGTTATGAAAGATGAATATGTGTGAAATATTAGTTAGAAAAGAATAAGTAGTTACCCTTTTACAAAATAATGAGCCAAATATATAGGAGAAGTAGGCACATGTGATTGGTCAAAAATTAGGCAGTTATTTGCAAAATATAATGATGAAAATCTTGAAAAGAAAATAAGTTATCTTGTGCATTAATAAAAAGTTACCAACTTCCAAAATTACGGCCCAAATTTTCGTCAAAAATAACAACTGGGTAGGACCCAATGAGTGTCAACGGTCAAAAATAACCTATCAACGCCCAACGGCTATATTCTTGTCAACTTTGGAAAAATCCATGTCAACGTCTAAATTGGTCCTAACAACATTTGGAAATAAATCTGTCAACGTCCAAAAGTAAAAATTCTAAAAATGAAAAAGGACCTTAACAAAGTGATTTATCCTAGTGAAGATAACCTATGAACTGAAAATTACTATAGGGTGGCAAACACTGTCCAATCATGCACACTTGCTTAAGCAAGATAGACATAACAGTCCTCTAGTGTCCCTTGCTAACCAAAGTTCTTAACAGTGAAGTTATCTCATAAAATCCTTTGTAACTTCCCATGTAAGTCCAATAAAAGTAATACCCAAGTCTCCCAACAGACCACATCCAATTCTAGGCCAAAGAGTCTTGGTAGCGTGCATAGTATATCAACTTTACATGCTACAGTGCCTCATGAGTTAGAAAACTAATTCATACTAACCAGTGGACACAATCTAGAATTGTGATAAGAGTATTATATGAATACCCAAAAAGTCCTAAGGGGTTCCTAAACCTCCCCTTAAACTATGATACATAAGTTGCCATATAAAATGCATGTAATAAAAATTTATGTCAAGATAGGAATATAAATATTCCAACCATCATCCATAAACTGAAACATGTTCCAATAATTCTCCAAGAATCCATAAGCAACTTTGTATCCAATTGTACAATGCTAACAACGCCTGCATAATTAGATCAAAAACCACGACACTAACATGTTGCTGACAACGTCAATTTAACACTTGTCAGCGTTAAAATAACCTTTGTCAGCGTTAGACCAATAAAGTGGAAAATCTAATTTTGTATAAAGACCAATAACTAATTTTGCATATCCTGTACATACTTTTACAATAAGTTCCCAAAACACATATTAAGTAAGATTGATCATTCCAATACTTGTTATCAAGTATTGAGATCTTCCAGTATCAAAAGGTTTAGTTAATAAATCAGCCACATTTTCCTCTGTGTCAACCCTATCTGGTTGTATTAAACCTTTTTCAAAACAATCTCTTATAAAATGATATCTAATTTCTATGTGTTTTGTTTTAGAGTGATGTACAGGATTTTTAATAATGCATAAAGTACTGTTATTGTCTACAAAAATCTTGGTATGCATGAAATTATACCCATAATCCAACAGTTGGTTCTGAATCCATAAGACTTGTCCACAACAAGCAGCTTCAGCAACATACTATGCTTCAGTTGTAGAATTGGCCACCACTGTTAGTTTCTTGCATTGCCAAGATATCAACCTACTCCCAAGAAATTGGCATCCACCAGTTGTGGATTTTCTGTCAAACTTGTCACCACCATAATCACTGTCTGAATATGTAATAAGCTCTAATGGAGAATCTTTTGGATATCATAATCCCAAGTCTGGATAACACCTAAGATACCTAAAAATTCTCTTGACAGCATGAAGATGGCACTCTTTGGGAGTCACTTGATGGCATGCACAAGCACACACAACAAACATAATGTCAGGTCTTGAAGTTGTGAGATACATCAATGAACCAATCATTGACCTATAATGCCTGACATCCACCTGTTTTCCATCTCTAACTTTTCCCCAGGGGTGTTCCCTATCCATGGGTGTGCTAGCCCGTTTCTCATGTGGAGAAAAGACAAACTTCTTCAAGATTTCTACCACATATTTGTCTTGAGAGATGAAGATACCATCTTCTTTCTACTTTACTTGTAACCCTAGAAATAAGTTCATCTCCCCCATTGCACTCATCTTGAACTTGTCTGTCATGAGTTTGGAAAAGTCTTCACTCATCTAGAAGAGCCAAAGATGATATCATCCACATAGACCTGTACAAGTAAGAAATCCTTACCAGTCTTCTTTGTAAACAAGGTCTGGTCTATGGTGCCCCTCTTGAATCCATTTTCCACCAGATAGGTGGACAATGTGCCATACCATGCTCTTGGGGCTTGATGAAGTCCATACATAGCTTTCTTCACTCGATACACCTTGTCTGGATGTTCTGAATCTTCAATACCAGGAGGCTGCATTACATAAACCTCCTCTGCAATTGTGCCATAAAGAAAAGCACTCTTCACATCCATTTGATAGACTGTAAATCCCATGCAGGAAGCATAGGCTAGAAAAATCCTTATAGCCTCAATCCTTGCAACAGGTGCAAATACCTCCTCATAGTCTATCCCTTCCTCTTGTGTATATCCTTGTGTCACTAAACGTGCCTTGTTTCTGACTATAATGCCTCTCTCATCCTTTTGTTCCTAAGAACCCATCTTGTCCCAATAGGTCTGACATGTCTGGGACAATCAACTAACTCCCAAACATCCTGAATAGCAACTTGGTGAAGCTCATCCTGCATTACTTCTGTGAGACCCCCAAAATCTGACATGGAACAACTAGGCAACGAGGGGGTAACACGTCATAGTACAAGAAACAATGAATTACAGTTCATACAAAGCTGACAAAATAAAAACATGTTCATTACATCATAAAAGGTCTGAGTTTTTAAACATAGGTCCCAGAGTTTTAAAAGCGGAAAATTATATTTTTTTGTCTCGATTTATAACAATAAGTTGCCCAAAAGATTGAATAAACTTCTAATAGTTTATATAAAACAAATCTTTCAAAAGCATCACAGAATTCTCCAATCTGTGATAATATCCTGCGGGCTCCCATCCAAGCAAAGCTAAGTAATAATACCTGAAATTAAACATGTAAAATCGTCAACCTAAAGTTGAGTGACATTCATAGGTTTAGTAATAAGGATGTGGAACACAAGCATTCATTTGTAAAACAATTAGTATGGAGTATGGTTATGATCATTAACCATAGTCCAAAACATTACTATTGCTGTTTAGTTCATGAACCGAAGCTTAACTCAGTGTAAGTTCCTCTAGTCAGTATTCAGCCTAAATACTCAAGTGAAATAAACAAATATTAGTGCGTCAAGGTAATCGGGACGGGGATAGTCAATCCCGATGGATCCACCCACAACATTCGCGCTTGGTAGCAGGATTAATTAACGGTTCATGATCAATGAGAGGTAACTTAAGGCTAGACTAAAAAGCAATAATATCAATGAAAATAAGTTAGAAATCCTCAAGTTCTGGAAAGCATACAATTTTCTAGATAGCATACAAGTTGAGGATAGCACACAATTGTTAAATGGTTGTGTTCCACCATGTAAAATCTCACCCCGTGCTTAGAAACCATGTACAAGTAAAAAGGGGATATGAACTCACCTTAGCCACGTGGTAAGTGAATCACGGTACTCAGCAACTAAGTAGAAACAATGTAGTGAGACGATCACCGACGATATGGATGCCCGGGGAAACATGAAAACCGCAACCTATCACAATAAGGCGCGCGTTAAGACTCGAACTCAATATCGATATATATACCAAATATAACATGACTCAAATATTTTCAAAGTATTCATGTTTCAAAACCTCGGACACGAACCAAATGAATTCATACTAACCATTTATTTTAACACTACACGTTAAAACACTTGAACACTTGAGAATGACCCGTCATACGACGCCAAGTCAACGCAAATCAAACTATCCTTTACCCCTACTTGGACCAGTATCTAAGTCATTTATATAATGACTAAGCACTTGAATAAGTCATCATGTCTGATGATGAATACTCAAACTCACGCAACACAAACATTGAACTAAGTGTCCAAAATTAAAATCAGCAAGTACACCCCGAATGTACACATCGATCCACCCTATCTAGACTTGTCCGTTTTACATGAAAATTGGTGTCAAGGTCACCTATAACCTGTATAAGACCTCACCAAAATTTGATCCAAAGTTCACACTTTAAAATCCATCAGCTCGACACTTTACTCGACTCCAAAATTTAGGACAGATTTGTGCACTTGTTTTGTAAAACCGTTTGGACCACTTTAAAAGTACTAACTCGACAATCCGTCTTTTGAAACCACTACTAGAATCATAAAACTCAGTTTGTAAACTTTGAAAACCAGAAGTATCAACTATCTAATCAAGCCTAAAGTCCCCGAGAGTCGACCCAAAATCAGTCACAATTTCGGATTGTGCCGACTTGCGTCTCCCGGTACACGAAAACTAAAACTAGCATAACTTTTAACTCGTAATGACTTAGAAGCTCTATCTTATACCAAAACGACCGTCTCGGAAAACTCTACAACAGTTTCAACTAATTTTAGCCTTTCTCAGAACTTAAACCCACGAAAAATCTGTTAAGGACCTGCTGTCCCAAAATAGCATGTTAGAAAACATGACAAATTCATTTTTCACTCAAAACCAATCATTCCCATACCTCTAGGATCACTATACTATGAAAAACATCAACCAAACACACATAAAAACACTTGCATGTAAAATCTAACAAAATCAGAGATTAAAAACCAGACTTTTAAGGATTAAAATGTGATGATCATACGAAAAACAATGCATGCAAGATGGTTTAAACATCAATCCACCATAGATTTATAAAATCTTCATAACTTGATGCATGTAAGTGATTTTAGTATCATTAGAATCACCATAAAAATCTAGGAAGTGGTCTTGTTTTAGTTTTGAATGAATCAAGGTGGTTGATGGTGTTTTGTGGTGGTGAAGCTCACGGCAAAAGGGAGGGGGAGGGTGTTTGTGTGTTTTTTTTAAATGAATGAGTGTGAGTGGAAGTGTAAGAAAAAAAAAAGGTTTTTATAGTGCTAGGTAAGTGGAGGGACCATTGTTGCCAAGTTGCAAACTTGTGGACTTAAAAACAATTAATAGTTTTAAAGGGTAGAAAATGGTCATTGGTAAATATTGAAAACATTTACGGGGCTCATGTTTCGTAAAAATACTTTTCAAAAGTTGCAATGCATAATAAAAATGATTATATGATTTTCCGACACGACTTAATACGTAATTAAAACGAAATCGTCGAAAATATTAATTATCGAAACAATCGATAAATAAACGTAAAATTTTGAGCATATGTCGGTATCGCGATCACTAGGAATTATCGTTGTATATTTATTTTGAATAAACTCGTTGTAAAACGCACGCGGGTGATTTTAAATCAAAAACTTTGATTCAAATAAATATAGAAAAATAAAATAAAAATTTTATAATTCCCGATAAAGTATTTATCAATGATCCGAAAATACTTGAAAAGTATAATTTATTGAAAATTAATATAATCTCAGGATTTACATATAAAATACAAGAAAACGAAATACGTTGAAAATTCAAAAACACGAATAAAAAGAATAAAATAATGCTGGGAAAAGTACGGGTTCTCACAGTCTTCCCCCCTAAAGGAATTCTGGTCCCCAGAGTTCTCCTGAAAACAGTTGAAGATGCAAACAAGAGGAGGTACAAAGTGTAGAACAAAATTCATTGCTTCCCAGGAAATTTCTATACCACGACGAATCTTAACGGTTAGAATTCACTATGCTTCAGTTTCTTAACTCCTTTTTGTACAACTTCTCAGTCTTGGATTAGTATAACGATCTTTCAATACGGGGCTACATCAAGAGATAGAGTTGTTGGAAATACGTGCGATAAACTAACATGAATGAACACAAGAATCGCTCAAACAAGTAAAGTGCGATAAAATGAATCAAGATTGTAAATCAACAAGGGGTCGCAAATCGTGCAACTGTAAAACGTGACAATCTTAAAATGTAAGAATCTAGTCACAAGCGAAATATAAGGAAAAAAATGAATAACATATGATCATTTAAAATACAAGCTGTCACAATCGGTTGTCTAGGATTTTGGTATAACTGTAAAACTCAGTTTAAATATTTTCTTGATTAAAAGAAAATTTTCCAAGGTGTAGTGATTTAAAAAAATCAAACTCTATATAAAATGAGTGGATAACAATTATCAAATCTTTTTCTTGATCAGGACTTCAAGTAAAAGTAACTCAGTTCAAATAGTTATTTTGATCAGCTTAAGAACATTTGGGTGACTATATGAAATTATTGTTAAAACTCAGGTTTAACGTTACCATTAGGAAAAATCACATTTTCCAAGTTATTTAGAATCATCTTTAGAAATTATAAATTAATTTATTAATTTCATTAGGTTGACAGTAAAGTATGATATAATCAAATACTTTAAAGATACAGTTTCATATCCTTTTTAAATACTAGTTATAAATTTACCAAAGAGGATGTATAGATCATGTACTTAACTTGAAACAGTTATTTTGGCAATTTAAACATTTGATAAAATGTATAAAACGTTCTTAAAAATTAATAATAATTTTTAGAAATTCAAGAAAATGTTCAAGGTATCAAATGATAAACATGTAACATTTCTGGTTTCAAAAGGTGACAAGACAGCAACGAACATGAATCATATAAAGGTCAATAATTTGTATGTGAGCGATAACACAAGGGAATAAAACAAAAAATTGTATCAATTCTTAACAAACGTGATAGAATAGACGCGTCAATGATAAAAATAATAAGAAACAAAGGATTCAGCAGGATTAATTCACGAGTGCAGTTGACGTCACCAATAATGGCTTATTAAGTTCTCATTGGTCGATACACGATCGAAAGAGAAAAGCCACACAATAAATTTTCGAATTACAGAAAATTCTTAAGAAGTCACTTGAGAGGAATTCTAGTAAAATGAACAACATTAGAAATGAGAGGCGAAATCAATACGTGGTTCACACGAATGAATTTCAAGACGGTGAAGTCTAACACACATCACGACAAATACACGTAATCATCGTTCACGTCCAGTTATAAATCATTAATCGCGTCCAGAGACATTTCGAAGATCTACCAAAATAGATAGAGATGGTCAATCATAGAAGCATAACAAAGTTGAAACTTTTAAATCTGGTATCCATGGTAAGAATTTAGGCAAATGGTAACAAAGATTATATCATGAGGATGATGAGGTAACAAGTAAAGTAGAGATTGTTGAGTAGTGAAATATGTGCTTGAGGCATGTACTTTGTTCAAGAAAAGATAAGGGTTCATATGTGTAAGTCACGAATTGTTGTTACTCGCATAAGATGTAAAAGTTTTCAAAACTTTATTTATCGAACTTTTTAAGGAACATATTAAAAAAGTTGATTGTTGGTCAAATATTTAGGGCGACTACTATTTGGCCTTGCATGCTCCTTCTAAATTAGGCATAAGTGATCAGGCCATGCATAATTTAGGACTAGCAATGCGATGCTCATCTTCGTCAAACCAGTATTATAGGTCATATTATTTAAAACATGTATATAATGCCATTTGTAAAAACAGAAATCAAAATAGTTTATGAACCTATTCGCCAATAAGTTACTGGCTAACTGTTTAAATCAACAATTTGTGAAAATACTTTGTAAAATTAATATAAATTAATTTTATAAGATAACATTCAATTATTTAAGAAAGCCCAAATGAAACCTTTTGTAAAATGATTCGCAAACAAGACCAGTTTGATTTTATATGGCAACACGACAATAGTTTATAAAGTAGCGAGTGGGTTACAAGAGGGAAATAAGGAGGAGTCCAATGTCAGTCAACGAAATGGTTACAAGGTGATAAGGTTTCAAGAGGTTTAGCCGAAATTATCAGGAGACACGTGTCAAAATGATAACGAACAATACGAAAACAAGATCTTCAATTATCGGTCCAAATAAGTGGTACGATAGAAGCAAAGAAAGAAAATGGAATGACAAATAAGTCATAAATAAAAAAAATGAATAAGGAATCCGTATGTGCACATCGTGATTAGTTTGACAATAATATACCTTTAAGAAAGTAGGGTATCAGTTAACAAATAGTACAATCACACTGAAAAGTTTCTATATTAGGAAGTTACCAAATTTCAAAAGTTCAAGATCTATGTATATGTATGACCGAACTGAAAGTTACTATTTTTATACTTGTTCCAACGCAATCATTGTTTTTAGTTTGCGAAATATCATTAGTTAAAGTTTTACGAGCTCAAACGAACTCAAAAACGCTTGAAATCATATTTTAAAGTCTATCAGTTTTGACTTTTGGGTTTGACTAGACCAATTAACTCACTAAACTATATTCTAAGACTCAAAGTCTAGAGTAATTTGGTGTAAAACGATGTTTTGAACAACTTTCTAGTTTTACCCGAGACTTGAAACGGAAAAAAATGGACGAAAATGCCCTTGCATTAAATCTGTCAACAAAATGATATTTTTGCATTATTCAGAAAATAACTTCTTAGATTCTTACAATCTCAAATGAGCGTAACTTGCTCGATTTTAATGTTTATTGGCCAAATTTTATGTCCTAAACGGACGTATCAACAAGCAGAAGAATATATATTTTTATGTCTAAAGTTATAAAAATATTTCCTCTACACTGTTAAACTTCCTCTAAAGTTCGTATACAAAGTATATTTTTCGACACAGCTTGAAATTAAATCCAAATTCATAATAATTCCAGATTAATGTACACACAAAATTAGTGGACTCCAAAAAAAACGAAAAAGAATAAACTGTATAGTTAATCATGTAAAGAAAACACAGTATAGAAATGGTTAAAGAATGCCAACAATAATCTGAGAGATAAAAAACAACGCATGACATCCGTGTCTTCGGCTGCAAGATGCAATGCAGGAAAGTCTCCTGGCGGCGTGATTTTCCAAAATCATAAGACATACCGAGAAAGAAACAAAATATTAACAAGTCACACTCCTGAGGCGAGGAGGTTTAATGAAAAAGGGAGGATACAAGTAGGATCGTATTCCAAACAATCGTCACATAATACATGACGATCATGTGTTTAAAGTACAACGGATGTTGTAAGTCGAAGTCGAAACGTAGAACAGTCAATGAAATAAGATGTAATCCATGTACAATTGTCGTGTAAAACGGTGACGTAAAGGTCAATCAAGATTATGAAAACTCACGATATTATTCAAGTACTGATTCAACGAATACTTCGAGATGTGTGACTCACACGGTGTCCTTTAGTCTTTTTCGGAGACACATTGAGCTACACAATGGTCTATAGACTAGACATTCAATTATGAATGGTCGGAAAGAAAATCTGCGTATCTAAATAGATATCTTAAAAGAGTTGAACAATGAAAGCAACACGCACGGTAGTAAAATGAAAATCAGGAGTTTCGTCAAAAACAACACTTCTTCAATTCCGAACAATGGTATCACGAGAGTATGCACAACATGTAGCAGCGAGTCGAGAAAAACAGATGATTCAAAACGAACGAGTATATGAAGTCAGTCATATCACGCATAAATGAAATAGCAATAGTACTCAGAAAAATGAGCATGAAAAGTCGGCAGCATACGCGCTCTGAATACAAGTATGTAACGTCATAACGATATAAAATCATTGCAATAAGATCAATTCACAAGAACAAGAATTCAAGAAATACAGTATAGGCAGATGTAATCACAGTAACATTCAATGATAATTCATGAAGCACTAGGCTTTGTAAAGACATAGTAATTATCGCCATTAAGGTAATGTAATATTTCAACATGAAATTAAGAGATGAAATACTACAAAGATAATTAAAAGTAAATAATAAGGATTAGAGAGTTACCCGCGCAGATATCGAACAACATTGGCATATTCTGTGGTTGACACTTAAAACATGAAATATTTGAACTTTCGGTTATAGACTAAGTTTTTGAAAAATGACTCAGTTCCCTATAACCATCGCTCTGATACCACTCTGTGAGACCCCCAAAATCTGACATGGAACAACTAGGCAACGAGGGGGTAACACGTCATAGTACAAGAAACAATGAATTACAGTTTATACAAAGCTGACGAAATAAAAACATGTTCATTACATCATAAAAGGTCTGAGTTTTTAAACATAGGTCCCAGAGTTTTAAAAGCGGAAAATTATATTATTTCGTCTCGATTTAAAACAATAAGTTGCCCAAAAGATTGAATAAACTTCTGATAGTTTATATAAAACAAATCTTTCAAAAGCATCACAGAATTCTCCACGCTGTGATAATATCCTGCGGGCTCCCATCCAAGCAAAGCTAAGTAATAATACCTGAGATTAAACATATAAAATCGTCAACATAAAGTTGAGTGACATTCATAGGTTTAGTAATAAGGATGTGGAACACAAGCATTCATTTGTAAAACAAGTAGTATGGAGTATGGTTATGATCATTAACCATAGTTCGAAACATTATTATTGCTGTTTAGTTCATGAACCGGAGCTTAACTCAGTGTAAGTTCCTCTAGTCAGTATTCAGCCTAAATACTCAAGTGAAATAAACAAATATTAGTGCGTCAAGGTAATCGGGACGGGGATAGTAAATCCCGATGGATCCACCCACAACATTCGCGCTTGGTAGCAGGATTAATTAACGGTTGATGATCAATGAGAGGTAACTTAAGGCTAGACTAAAAAGCAATAATTTCAATGAAAATCAGTTGGAAATCCTCAAGTTCTGGAAAGCATACAATTTTCTGGATAGCATACAAGTTGAGGATAGCACACAGTTGTTAAATGGTTGTGTTCCACCATGTAAAATCTCACCCTGTGTTTAGAAACCATGTACAAGTAAAAAGGGGCTATGAACTCACCTTAGCCACGTGGTAAGTCAATCACGGTACTCAGCAACTAAGTAGAAACAATGTAGTGAGACGATCACCGACGATATGGATGCCCGGGGAAACACGAAAACCGCAACATATCACAATAAGGCGCGCGTTAAGATTCGAACTCAAAATCGATATATATACCAAATATAACATGAATCAAATGTTTTCAAAGTATTCATATTTCAAAACCATTGACACGAACCAAATGAATTCATACTAACCATTTATTTCAACACTACACGTTAAAACACTTGAACACTTGAGAATGACCCATCATACGACGCCAAGTCAACGCAAGTCAAACTATCCTTTACCCTTACTTGGACCAGTAGCTAAGTCATTTATATAATGACTAAGCACTTGAATAAGTCATCATGTCCGATGATGAATACTCAAACTCACGCAACACAAACATTGAACTAAGTGTCCAAAATTAATATCAGCAAGTACACCCCGAATGTACACACCGATCTACCCTATCTAGACTTGTCCATTTTACATGAAAATTGGTGTCAAGGTCACCTATAACCTGTAGAAGACCTCACCAAAATTTGAGCCAAAGTTCACACTTTAAAATCCATCAGCTCGACACTTTACTCGACTCCAAAATTTAGGACAGATTTGTGCACTTGTTTTGTAAAACCGTATGGACCACTTTAAAGGTACTAACTCGACAATCCGTATTTTGAAACCACTACTAGACTCATAAAACTCAGTTTGTAAACTTTGAAAACCAGAAGTATCAACTATCTAATCAAGTCTAAAGTCCCCAAGAGTCGACCCAAAATCAGCCGCAATTTCGGATTGTGCCGACTTGCGTCTCCCGGTAAACGAAAACTAAAACTAGCATAACTTTTAACTCGTAATGACTTAGAAGCTATATCTTATACCAAAACGACCGTCTCGAAAAACTCTACAACAATTTCAACTAATGTTAGCCTTTCTCGGAACTTAAACCCACGAAAAATCTGTTAAGGACCTGCTGTCCCAAAATAGCATGTTAGAAAACATGACAAATCCATTTTTCACTCAAAACCAATCATTCCCATACCTCTAGGATCACTATACTATGAAACCCATCAACCAAACACACATAAAAACACTTGCATGTAAAATCTAACAAAATCAAAGATTAAAAACAAGATTTTTAAGGATTAAAATGTGATGATCATACCAAAAACAATGCATGCAAGATGGTTTAAACATCAATCCACCATGGATTTATAAAATCTTCATAACTTGATGCATGGAAGTGATTTTAGAATCATTAGAATCACCATAAAAATCTAGGAAGTGGTCTTGTTTTAGTTTTGAATGAATCAAGGTGGTTGATGGTGTTTTGTGGTGGTGAAGCTCACGGCAAAAGGGAGGGGGAGGGTGCTTGTGTGTTTTTTTTAAATGAATGAGTGTGAGTGGAAGTGTAAGAAAAAAAAAGGTTTTTATAGTGCTAGGTAAGTGGAGGGACCATTGTTGCCAAGTTGCAAACTTGTGGACTTAAAAACAATTAATTGTTTTAAAGGGTAAAAAATGGTCATTGGTAAATATTGAAAATATTTGCGGGGCTCATGTTTCGTAAAAATACTTTTCAAAAGTTGCAATGCATCATAAAAATGATTATACGATTTTCCGACACGACTTAATACGTAATTAAAACGAAATCGTCGAAAATATTAATTATCGCAACAATCGATAAATAAACGTAAAATTTTAGGCATCCGTCGGTATCGCGATCACTAGGAATTCTCGTTGTATATTTATTTTGAATAAACTCGTTGTAAAACGCACGCGGGTGATTTTAAATCAAAAACTTTGATTTAAATAAATATGTAAAAATAAAATAAAAAATTTATAATTCCCGATAAAGTATTTATCAATGATCCGAAAATACTTGAAAAAAATAATTTATTGAAAATTAATATAATCTCAGGATTTACATATAAAATACAAGAAAACAAAATACGTTGAAAATTCAAAAACACGAATAAAAAGAATAAAATAATGATGGGAAAAGTACGGGTTCTCACAGCTTCCACCCAACTTGGTTCTTTGAGAGCATCAAAAATCTTCTTGGATTCTTGTTGTGACAAAAAATAGGCAACCAAACATGCTTGAACAAGAGGGACATCAACCTTCTTGTGAATATTGGCAATAAATCCTCCATGAGTCTGATGAGATCTTGTAGTTTGCATAGGGGTCATCACATCACCTATGATCAAAGAAGAAGGATGATTCTTCATGGTAGATGAAAGTACTCCTCCTTCTATGATTGTGTTATCATCAATTTCACTATCCATATTGCCAGTGTCTTCTTCAAATGCTCTTCCATCATCATCTGAATGAACCTCTCCATTTCTATTTGAAGGTTCACCTTGTTCAAAATTATTGGAAGAGAATAAATGGTCAAAAGAGCTGTCAATGCCAGAGTTAGAGTTGTCAACGTTTGATCCATCAACGCCTGAATTTGTATTGTCAGCGCCAGATTTTCCTCTGTCAGCGTTTGAACAATCATGCATCTTTTCAACTGGTGATACTTGTGGACCACCTTTTTCCTTTCTAGCAGCAGCAACAGCAGCAAATACATTTGTTCATATAGGAATGGTAACATACTCAAGTATGGGTGCTGATTTGTCTGCTTGTGATCCAACCTCTTTATCAACCTGTTTACCTGAAATTTCAACAACTGGTTCTTCCACAACATTTGAAGTCACCTTCACAATGTCTGGATTAGTAACAGGCATATAATTCAATGTTCTAGATAGAGGTTCCAAGTCAAATAACCAATTTGGACCACTTTCAGGATCACTAGGTTTACTCTCTAAAAACCTAACATGTACTTTTTCAAGTTTACGTTTTTCTTTCTTATTGTAAACTCTATATCCTCTACTCTGCACAGAATAACCCATAAAGTAGCCTTCATCACCTTTTGCACTAAAGTTACCTAAGGCATCACTAGTGTCCAGAACAACTACATGACATCCAAAAGGTTTAAGAAAACCAATATTAGGTTTCTTTCCCCAAAATAGCTCATAAGGTGTTTTGTTATGGATCTTGTTGATTAATGCCCTATTATGAACATAACAAGCTGTATTCACAGCCTCTGCCCAAAAAGCAATAGGAAAGTGAGCATCATCCAACATAGTCCTAGCTGCTTCTATGAGTGTTCTATTCTTTCTCTCAGCTACCCCATTTTGTTGTGGGGTTCTAGCTACACTAAACTTTCTAGTAATCCCTTTCTTGGCACAAAATTCATCTAACAACTTATTTCTAAACTCACCACCATTATCACTTCTAAGCATCTTAACCTCATTACCAGACTTCTTTTCTATTTGGGTAATAAAGTTAATCAAAGTATCAGCAGTGTCACTTTTCAAGGCTAAAAAGAAAGTCCAAGTAAATCTAGAAAAATCATCAGTGATGACAAAACAGTAGGATTTACCATTTAAGCTTTCTATATTAGTTGGACCAAAGAAGTCCATGTGTAGTAAGTGAAGTGGTTTAGAACTAGAGTGCACATGTTTAGACTTAAATGAGACCTTGTGCTGTTTGCCTTTAAGGCATGCAACACAAGAATGGTCATTGTGGAAGGCCTTCTCAGGCAAACCATCAACTAAACCATGTCTCACAAGTCTATTTATATTCTTAAAATTAATGTGCCCTAGTCTTCTGTGCCAAAGATTACTCTCATCAACTGAAGCCTTAGCATATAGACATGACAGATTATTATTCATCTTAATTCCATTAAGATTCATATTATAAATGTCCTTATGCCTAGGTGTTATATAATCAATGAATTTCTCATCTGGTATTTTAAAATCTTTGCTTAATACCAAGCATTCGGTATCAGTGAAAAGAACCTTATTTTTGTTATCACACACATGTGATACACTAAACATATTATAGTCAAGTTATTTTACCAGAAACACGTTTTCAAAACGTAAATTGTTGGTGAGAAGAGTGCCTTTGCCAGTGATAGTCCCATATCCTCCTCCAATGTACACTTTGTCACCATCTTTAATGGGTATAAAATTTGTCAGATAATCTTCCTTCCCCATCATGTGCCTAGAGCATCCACTATCCCAATAGCCATAATCATTAACCTGCTTTTGAATGCCCTGCACATAAAGAAAACAAATTAGTTTTCTTTGGGAACCCAAGCCTGAGCAGACTTGGATTCATTTGGTTGTTCAACAAGAACAGACTTAGTCCTTACGACAACCCCTTGTTCATCCCTTTTTGGATTAAATACCCAGTTAACCCCAATTGGTTTTGTTATGACCTTTGAAATATAATGAAATCTGTTACAGGTCATAGAAATCCCATCTGAATTAGGGTTTTGGTCTTGTTTAGGTCTCCATGTCAAGCTAGAAGAAGCTTTAGACCCCTTTCCCTTTGGTTGCAAATATTTTCCGTTACTTGGTCTGGCAACGTTCCTGTCAGCGTTTAATTTGTTCTTGTCAACGCTGAAATTACCCTTATCAGCGTTGAACCTAGGGTTTGCTACAGGAACCCATTGTCTGTTAGACCATGTATTGGTCTTCTGAAAAGGTCTTTTTCCATATGTATTAGACCCTTTAGTAAAGAATGGGGCTGGTCTAACAACTTGTGGACTTTGCTGGACAAAGGGTTTGGGTTTGACAGTGTTTGACTTTCTATCAGCGTTGACCTTTGAAGCATTGACACACTTATAAGCTAAATGTGAAAAACTTCCACAAGTATAACCGGCTTTTCTAGACATAGCTCTAGGTATAGAAGAAAAGAAACCTGTCCCATTATCACTAATTTGGCTTTTTGGTTACCTAGGTTTTCTATACATTTCTTCATATTTAATACTAGGTTTTCTATCAACGTTTAAGCCAAGGTAAACAGTCTTGTCAGTGGTAGGGTTAGTCACTTTTATGGGTGTAGACTCATTTGGGTTGTCACTAAGCATGCCACCCTTAACAAACAAAGTAGGGTTGGCTTTCTTCCATAGGTCCAAATCAGTCAATTTCTGCTTGTATTCCTCTACTGGGGTAAGAACTCTTGGTGGAGGAATAAATTCCTCTTCTTGGAGTTCTGGTATACTAGTCCAAGACAAATCCTTTCTAAGGACACCATAAAAGTTCCCAGCAGGTGGTGGAACACCAGCATACTCTTTCATCCCAATCCTAGTCGTATCCCTAGAATCTCTTTGTTCACTAACACATTTTTCTAGGGTTTGTGAAGCTTTATCAAATCTATGGATTTTAAGATCTACATTATCTTTGTTTTTGATAGCCTCATCTAACTTAGCTTGTAGAGTACCATTGGATCTTTCCAAAATGTTTCTAACCTCAACATTAGCATTCAAATCATGAGTTAAAATATTGATTTGATCTTTTAGGTCAAATTCCATTTTCTTATATTCAACCACAGTCTTTTCAGTTTGAGTAAGAGCAAGTTGATAATTAGATAACTTGCATCTTTCATTAACGACATCTGTTGTTAATTTTAAGACTTCTTTGTTTAGCTTTTCAGTATTTAGACGACAACCCTTACTACAAAATGCATCATCATATGCCTCATAGTCTGATGATGATGAAGAGTGTGCCATGAGAGCATAGTGAACATGCTCCTCTTCTTCCTTTTCAGCAACCAAAGCTTTGTTTTCTTCCTCATCCTTGGCCAAATAGCTCCAATCCTAGCCAACACAATCAATGTCTTGCATAGCAACCATAGCTTTGGAATCCTGAGCCTTGATGATTTGGCTTGAGGGTTTTCTAGCATCAGATCTTCTTGGAGATCTGCATTCTCTTATAAAGTGTCCCATTCGATGACAATTATAACACTCAACC
This sequence comes from Glebionis coronaria, assembly GCA_025667525.1. Taxonomy (NCBI): domain Eukaryota; kingdom Viridiplantae; phylum Streptophyta; class Magnoliopsida; order Asterales; family Asteraceae; genus Glebionis; species Glebionis coronaria. Next base: position 317,606,029 of record CM046879.1, on the reverse strand, counting down.
TTGGATTTATCAAATCCAGCAGTGTCCTTAGCATTAAAAGTCATATTCTTCTTAAATCTTCGATTCCATCTATTTGCCGTTATGATTACAAGAGCCATATTCCACTTTATGTCCATCTCCTCCAAATGCTCATCACTTATTTGCTCAAGGTCCTCATATGTAATCACTAAATCATTGGGCAATGAAGCAATGTATGCATACACAGTATCTAGATCAATGCCAGCATGCTTAATTCTTGGTGAGTCAACATTGTATGTGTCAGCGTCTGAATGTGAGGCGCTGACAAAGCTTGATCCAATGTTGACACAAGGTGATCCAGTAACGGGGTGCATGTATGACTCCCTTTGATCAAATTGACCTTCACTATGGGAGAAGAAGACCATATTTCCATTGGTAGACTTGCTTCCTTGATCCAGAAGGATTTCATTTTCTACCAGCCTTAGTTTATTGTAAACATCATCAAAAGTGGAACTTTTGTGAGTATTATTAGCAATCATAGACCTTGCTTTAATCTTCCATGCATCACCAAGACTTTAAAGAAAAGTGATGATATCAACATCACCAAGCACTGTTCCCATAAAGGACAACTTGCTTGTAATGTCAAGAAGTCTGCTTCTCACTCCACTTAGCTTTTCATTGGGTTGAGCTTTGAACACAACATACTCATGCAAGAGTTGCTTCTTTTTCTCTTGTACAGTATCAGCATTACCACCATAAGCAACTTCAAGGGCTGCCCAAAGATCTTTTGCGGACTCATAGCCTCTATATTTGTGCTGATTGGCTTGTCCCAAAGAGAGTTTGAGGATGCTTAGGGTTTTCATGTCGTTCCTTCTCTTTCCAACGTCCTCAGCTGAGATAGCTCTTCCATCTTCATGTTTTTCTTTTTGATCCTCTTCTGAAGAGCCTGGAGTTGATCTTACCAAGATAGCAGCTGCAATCTTTACAGCCTTATTGAATGTGTTTCCATATTCAATAATTTCCCATAGGGCGTGGTCATGGATTTGATGATACTGTTCAAAGTTAAACTTCCACAACTCAAAGTTGTCTGGGTCTAGCATGGGAATCTTGATGTTAGGGGTTGAGGAGGAGGAGGTTAACTCTGGAGTAGACATGGTGTTTTAGTTTTATGGTTTCTTGAAAATTAGGGTTTTTGGCGATTTAGGGTTTTTGTGTTCTTTAGATCAAAGTTTCTCAACAAGCTCTGATACCACTTGTTGATCCCAAACATAGATTGATTTAGCTTGTGTAAACGAGATTAAATCAAGTTAAACACGTAGAGAAACTTTGTTGTATATGAAACAATTCAAGTATTATGCGGAATTAATACTCAAACAAGAACACACAAACAAGATAAACCAAACTTTCACTTTGATTGATAAATCGAACTTGCGTACAATGAAAGTGTAAAAACGTACATTAAACTAAAACCAAAAGGCATCCTTTTATAGATTAAGGAACCTTATACAATAGTCTACGTATCAGCTATTCTTGGTAAAGATAAACATAGAAAATACATTGTCGAACATATCTTTACTAGAAACATACGAGAAACATAAAACGTGTAGACTAAGTCTTCTATCAGTGCTTGACTTCTTCTTATCAACTTCCAGATTGCTCTTGCCAGCGTCCAAGTGTATTGGCTACATTTTATTCCCAACAACTTGCGTCTAGGTCTAGGTTTAATGGAACATATTCCTTAATTATGCATTCTAAATTATCTTTTATCTTTTGAGTCTTTTCTTTCTTTGAGCTTTTAAGTATAATAAACTCTTTTTGGAAAACTTCTCTTCCCTTTTTCAAAATTCTCAAAGTTCTTTCAAAAACGGTCGAGAAATGTTTTTGCATTGTTAATTCAATCTAAAAACGTTTTTCATAGCTTCTTGCTATTCATAATGAGCTTACATAATTCATATGTATGGGTCTCTCGAATATAGCAAGAACAAAAGAGAACTATGGAGGATCATTGTGTCATGACCTTGTGTCTAGTTCTACACACCTCCTACATTGATTTTATTAAAAAATCTATGTATTTTTGTCTAAACCTTGTTTGGTGAGCTCTTGTGTGTTTTCTTTGTCTATCTTTGCTTCTTAGCATATCCCCTTGATTAGTTAGACTAGAACCCATGATGAGACAATTACTATTGGTATTCCTGATTTGAAGGGTGAGGGGTTTACTAAGGAAACTATTAAATTTGAATATGAGTGGAAGCCGCCTAGTGCCCTACATGTAATATCTTTGGTCATACGGCTGAAACTTGTCCTAAACGTGTTATCCCTAAAGTGGCACCTAAAGTTATACATGAACAAGATGATGGATTTCAACAAGTTTGTAGTAGAAAGCATAACAACAAAGGAAAGCAAGGAAGCCAGATTCCGAGAGGTGTCCCGTTAAGCAAAGGCTTCCAGGTTGGTACTCCTTTTACTTTTAGTCCGAAGTCGTCTACTTCTGGTGCTCATATACATGATAACTCATCTAATCATGGTAAGACTTCGAATGTATCTAAACGTGATAGTAGCAAAGTTGATAGTGTTACCAAATCTGGGTTGCATACTAGTAGTTCAAATAAAGGTAAATATGTGGTAAGTGGCGTTTCTACATCGAATTCATTTGGGACTCTTTCAGGGGATATAGGTGACCTAATTGGAGATGATGATGATGAGGAGGTTGAAAACATTTATCATGAATCTGTTAATCTTCTTAATTCTTAATCAGGGGCAAGCACTCCTGCCACGACTGTTTTAAATGTTTAGTATCGCCTCGTGGAATATAAGGGGTCTGAACCAATCCCCTAAAAGAATAGAGGTTCGTCAGGTTATTAATGAAAATAATCTGAGTGTTTGTGCTATCTTGGAGTCTCATGTTGATGCCTCGGGTGTTTATGATATGTGTCGTAAGATTTTTAGCAGATGGAAGTGGACGTCAAATGGTGGTTTGTGTCCTAAAGGGACACGTATAATTCTTGGCTGGAATGATGATAATGTGGATGTTATGGTGTTGTCTCAAACAAGTCAAGTTATGCATTGTCAGGTTAAAACGCGTATGGATAACCGTAGTTTGTTCTGCTCTTTCGTTTATGCTGATAACTACTATATACATCGGCGTGTTCTTTGGAACAATTTGGTTGCTCATGCTACTTTTATGCGAGATAAGGCATGGGCTGTTTTGGGTGATTTTAATGCTGCTCTTAATATTGAGGATCACTCATGCGGCGGCTACACTCCTAATATTGCCATGCGGGAATTCAAGGAGTGTGTTAATCTTATGGAAGTTATGGACGTTAATGCTACAGGTTTACATTTTACTTGGAATGAGAAACCATAGGGTGATGATGGTATTCTCAAAAAGATTGATCGGATTATGTCTAACATTAAGTTTCTTGATGAGTTTCCAGGTTGTTTTGCAATATTCCAACCTTACAGGATTTCTGACCATTCTCCTTGTGTGTTACGAATCCCTACAATTAGCAAATCTAAGCCTAAACCTTTTAAATTCAGTAATTTTCTTGTGCATAAGGAGGGTTTTCATGCAGTGGTAGCTAACGGTTGGTTGGCTAATGTTCATGGTTGTCCTATGTTTAGGCTTGTTAAACGCTTAAAAGGTTTAAAGGCTCCATTTCGTAAACTGCTGTTTGAACAGGGTAATCTTCATGATCGTGTTACTAGACTACGTGTGGAATTAGATGCTGTTCAACAAGCCCTTGATAGAGACCCATCCAATGTGCTGTTGAAAGAAGAGCATGCTCATTATCTACTTGCTTTTAAGGAAGCTTCTCTTGATGAGGAACGCTTTTTACGTCAGAAATCTGAAATTGAATGGCTTGATGCAGGTGATTCAAATACGGCTTATTTTCATAACTCGGTTAAGAGTAGGGCGGCTCGTAATCGTATTGAAATGGTTCGTGATTCTCATAATGTGCTTCATGATGGAGATGCTGTGCCTGGAGCTTTTGTTGCTCATTACGAGCAGTTTCTTGGTCAGGCAAGTGTTTCAGGTTCTTTTAATACGTCTGATTTGTTTGTTCGAAAGCTTGGTGCTCAGAAATCTGCCCATATGGTTAGAGTCATCTCTGATTCTGAAAGTAAGAGTGCGTTATTCTCCATGAGTGATGATAAAGCGCCTGGGCCGGGTGGTTTTACTGCTGCGTTTTTTAAGAAGTCTTGGGATATTGTGGGTGATGAGTTTACATGTGCTATTCGGGAGTTTTTCTCTAATGGAAAACTTCTTAAAGAGGTTAATCATACTATTATTGCTCTTATCCCTAAGGTTTCTGTTCCAAATAAGATTACTGATAATCGCCCCATCTCTTGTTGTAATGTTATTTTCAAATGCATTAGTAAAATAATTGCTAACCGTATTAAAGGGGATTTGGGCGATTTGGTTAATATTAATCAATCTACTTTTGTTCCGGGGCGTAGGATCTCAGATAACATCTTATTGACGCAAGAGCTGATGAGGAATTAGCACAGAAATTTTGATCCTCCAAGATGTGCTTTTAAGGTGGATATTCAGAAAGCTTACGATACGGTGGACTGGCAGTTTCTGCGTAACATTCTGATTGGTTTTGGATTTCATCATTTAATGGTTGATTGGATTATGACGTGTGTTTCTACTACTTCATATTCCATTTGCATAAATAGTAATTTATATGGCTAGTTTCAAGGAAAAAGAGGTCTCAGGCAAGGTGATCCATTATCTCCATATCTTTTCACGTTGGTCATGGAGATCCTTTCACTTATGTTGCAGCGGAGGGTTCTTAATGCAGAGGTTTTTTTATTTTCATCATCGTTGTGAGCAACAGCGTATTATCAACCTCTGTTTTGCAGATGATCTTTTCTTGTTTGCTAGGGGTCACTTGGACTCTGTGTAGGTTATTATGGATGCGTTGGAGGAATTTAATATAGGTTCAAGTTTGGTTCCAAGTATCCCTAAGAGCACAGTGTTCTTTTGTAATGTAGCTACTGCTGTTAAAAGTAGTATATTAAATATCATGCCATTTGCTGAAGGCGAGTTACTTGTTAGATATCTTGGTGTTCCTCTCATTTCGTCTAGGCTTCTATATAGGGATTGTAAAGTCCTTGTTGAAAAACTTTAGAGTAGAGTTAATGATTGGCGCAATAAATTTCTTTCTTTAGCAGGAAGACTCCAGTTAGTTCGTTCAGTTCTTTCATCTATGCATATCTACTGGGCGTCTGATAGGTGTGAAAACACCCATCCTTTTACCACTTAATTATAATGAAAACAAGACCATAACGTGTATTTTATGTCGTAAATGTCAGAATTAGGTGTGGTTTGTGTTTTTGTTGTGATTTTAGGATCAAAATGTAAAAAGGGAAGAAAACACGGCTTTCATGGGCTTTTATCGAAGAAAAAGATAAAAGACAAAGTCAAGAAATCAAGAGTGCAAAAAGAACGGAAGTCCAAGGCCTATTCTGAAGATTTATCGAAGAAAAAGTCCAAAGACGGAAGTTTAATAAAGCCGAAGAACTCAAGTCTAATTTATGAAGAAATCACAAGACGAGTTTAAAGTAATCCCGAGACAAAAGTCGAAAAAGTCGAAGAATTAAGAAGACGAAGGACTAAACGATAAAGAAAGAAAGAAGAAAGAGAGGAGGAAGCTTCCAACCTCTCCTCCTCCCCTATATATAGAACCATAGTTTCATTTTTCATTTTTTTGGCTAGAGTGACAAACTAGTTCTTCCATTTTTAATTATTTGCACCTTTACATTAATTGCACCTTTAATTACCTTGTCTTGCACTTTAATTTTCAAGTAAGTTTACTTTTATGTTTATTGAATCTTTACTTTTATTGTTAATCTCTCATCTACTCTTCTTGTTTGGATTTAATCTTCATCTTTATGTTTATGTTCTTGAGTTTTTATTGATTTAATCAAGTGGGTTTTGATTATTTTGGGTATTATTGTTAGTTTTATTGATTTGGTTTCATTGGTTATTGTTAGTTGATCATTAGTGGTTAGTTTGGTTTAATTTTTAGATTGATTATGGTAGATTTTGATTAAAATTCGTCCCTTTTTATTCCCCTTGTTCTTCGCGAATTCAGTTTTCCCAGGTTATTCTGCATCAGCTTTTTTATTCCGAGTTAGTCATTTATTCTGTATCAAGCATATATTCCGCATGAACATGTTATTCCGAATAAAGTAAATATTCCGTATAAGCCTTTTATTCCGAGTCAGCATATTATTTAAATTATTCTGCATCAAGCATTTTTCTGAATCAGATTTTTATTCCACATGAATACTTTATTCCGCATCAAGCTATTTTTCCGCATGAGTAGTTTATTCCGAGTAAGCAGTTTTTTCCGAATCAGCTTTATATTCTGCATGAACCAAATTTATTCCGAATCAGTCCATTTTCCACATGAGCTATTATTCCGGATGAACAACTTTTTCCGCATAAACACATTATTCCAAATCAAGTAGTTTTTCCGAGTAAGTAGGTTATTCCGAATCAAGGATATTTTTCCGAACGAGGTGAACGTTCCGAGTAAAGAAGAATTATTCCGAACGAAGGTGACATTCCGAACGAGTGATTATTCCGAACGAAGATGTTTTTCCGAATGAGTTATTTTTAGTTTTTCTAATTTTATAACTTAAGTTTTAAAGCTTTATTTTTCCCGCCTTTTTACTTAGTCGCACTTTTAGTTCACTTGCCTTAGATTTATTTTAAGCTTGCCTTTAGGATAGTTTTAAGTTCGCGTTATTTACTTTTCGTCATGCTTTAATTTCTCGTCATTTATTTTTAATCATTTTTAACTTTATTTACCCTGCTTTTTACTTTAAAGTTTTTGCACTTTCCATTTACTACAACGACCAAACTACTGTTTTCCACCAATAGACGACTGAGTCGTACGTTTACCAATAAATCAATTCGAGGAGACCGATTTCAACGAACAATTTTTATAACTAAAATCAAGTTATCAAATGGCGCCGCTGCCGACTCTTTTCGTTAAGATTAACGGTTTTCTGTGAGAGACGCGTTGCTTTTTGGGATCCGTTCCTTCGTGAGCGTTATTTTTCTTGCTTAAAAAGTGTTAAAAATCCATAAAAAATTAAAAAAATTTAAAAAATCCAAAAAGATTTTATTTTTATTTCTATAGTGTCTATATATTGTCTATTTCTTTGGTATCTTTTTCTTTTGCTTTTACAGGTGTATGCGTACTAGATCTTCAACTTATCTAGAGCCCGAGACTCGTGAAGATTTAGCTATGGCAGGTGTGAACAACAACAATAACCCACCGCACCTCAAAAATAACAACAACAATGTTCTTCCACCACCCGACCTTAGAACAATGGAGGAGCTTTGTCAACCCACAATGTTTGGACGAGGAGGACCGATTGCGCCGATGCAAATCACGGCTCCAGAGTTTTCGTTGAAGCATCACATGATCCAAGAAGTGCAAACTAATCCATTTCGTGGAATATCGGATGATGATGCCAACAAGAACCTCGACAAATTCATTACCATCACCCAAAGCATGAAGTTGCCCGGTGTTACTATGGATGTCCTTCGCCTACAGCTCTTTCCACATACTTTATCCCACCACGCCGAAAAATGGTTTGATCATCTCCCGAAGAATTCCATTCATACTTGGGACGACATGACTCAACGATTTTTGTCGCGCTACTTTCCACCATCCATGGTCACGAGCCTTCGAAATCAAATCAGCGGTTTCATGCAAGAACCCGATGAATCTCTCTTTGATGCTTGGGAAAGATATAATGTTTTAATCGATCGATGTCCAAACCACAACATGCTCCCCGTTACGTTGATTGATACTTTCTACAATGGTTTAACTTTTCGTGATCGTGATACGATTAATGCAGCCGCCGGTGGCACATTTATGAAAAGACGACCCGAGGAGTGTAGAGAGCTTATTGAGAACATGACTACTCATCACAAAAATTGGGATTCCTCCGCTTCTTCAAGGAACAACCCGAGAGTCAATGTTTCTTCTACTTAAGCAAACCCCGATATGACCGAATTCACCTTCATGATGGCTGAAATGAACAAAAAGATCTTGCTCATCGCTACAAACCAACAACAACAAGTTAAAGCTGTAGCAATTTCTTGCGAGACATGCGGCGGTCCTCACTCATACACTGATTGTCCTTCTACTCAAGGCAATCCGGGAAACGTGTATGCGGCTTATGGTAACTATTCACCGGAAAATTACCAAGCCCGACCTCAAGGGGATCGAAATTTGCTAAGTTACCGGTTGAACAACTATCTTTCACCCGGTTTTTCTCCTCAAAACCACAACCCCAACAACAATTACAATCGAAGCAACCAAATCCCACCTCGAGCTTCTAATCCTTATCACCCACCCGTTCAACAAGCCCCACCCATTAATCAAGATGTTGAAGCTTTAATGAGAACCCAAGGAGAGCAAATCAAGAATCTACAAAGCCAAATTATCAATTTGAAAGGGGATATCACTAAGCAAGGGAATGACATTAGATCCGAGCTTCGAAATGATATACAAACCTCCTTCAGCACTTAAACGAATGATTTGAAGAATATGCTGGCTAGTTTCTTACCAACCACTCAACCCTCTACTTCGGGCTCTCTACCTTCAAACACCGTCACCAACCCGCGAGCGAGTGTGAGTGCTATTACTACCCGTAGTGGAGCCACCTTAGTAGGACCATCCATCCCTCCCCCAGTTACTCCATCTACACCTCCTCCACCACCATTTATCCCTCCTACTCCCACGCCTAGTATTAGTTCTCCCTTACCATCTCCACTTCTTACTGATGTACCCAAGAAGAAGAACCCTTCACCAACCCCACCTTCCACCTATAAACCCAGCATTCCTTACCCTTCTCGACTCAACAAGGCTAGAATTTTGAGTAAGAATGACGTTCAAGTCTCTAACTTTTTGAACAAGATTGCCGGCATGACCGTCATCTTTACCCTTATTGAAGCTCTTGCCCAAATGCCACAATTTGTCAAGATGTTTAAGGAATTGCTTAATAAGAAGGAGAAGATGGCCGAGTTTGTTAATACTCGCTTGAATGAAAATTGCTCTGCAATCCTTCTTTAGGAACTTCCAGAAAAACTTGGAGATCTCGGTCGTTTTGTGCTACCTTATACTTTTAACCAAACCGACGAATTTACTGCCTTAGCCGATATCGGGGCAAGTATAAATTTGATGCCTTTCAGCGTTTGGAAAAATTTATCATTGCCCGACCATACACCCACCAAGATGCTTCTAGAGCTAGCCAATCGAACTCTTGCGTACCCCCTTGGGTATCGCCGAAGATGTATTTATTAAAGTTGGCACATTCACTTTTCCGGTCGACTTCGTCATTGTTGATTATGAAATGGACCCTCGTATTCCGTTAATACTTGGACGCCCATTTTTGAGAACCGGTAAAGCTTTAGTAGATGTGGATAAAGGTGAACTCATCTTAAGAGTCGGGGATGATGCACAAGTTTTTGAAATGGGGAAGCTTACACGCAAATATAATGGAAGAGAATCGACGAATATGATTAATGTGCTTGATGATTTTGTTGTCTACAACAATCCTCTCTTCGAGCCTCTAAATGATAATCCACTTTTTCAAGATGATGTGGATGATTCTCTCTCCAATTTGGAGCCTCCACCCATATATGATTCTCCACCAATCTATAGATTCTAGTTCTGATGGAGATGATTATGATGATTTTACTTCTGAGTATCCAGACATGCCCACTTATGATGATTTTGATGAGGCTGATACTCTCTCGAGTGATTCTTCACATGATGAAGATCCTCCGCCAACCATGATTGATCCTACTTTGGATAACTACTCATTTGAGGAAGACTTTGCTACTTTTCTCAACACATACTTCCCAAATGAGAGTGATGCTCCTCCTTATACTTTGATGATTATGGTCTTTATCCTACTTTGGATATGAAGAAACTCGCTTCAAAGGAGAAGAAACCGGATGACACCAATATCCGCAGTTCTTATGTTTTGACACCTCTCTATCCACCTTCGTCGAATGAGATTGTGCGATTTATGAGCGGATCCTCTTCAAATTCTGCTGAGCCTGAGTGTTATTTTCCCCTAAAGGAAAAGGTGTTCGATCCCGGTATTGCACTTTTTAAGCCATATCAGTATCCATCTGATGAAATAAAAGGAAAGAGTTTTGGAACTTTTGGAGCTATGCTTGCACCTCACCATACTTGCTTCCACCGTGCTCAATTTTTGCTTAAGGGAACCTTACCTACTCTTCTTTGGCTTGCCTTGTTCGCCTTAAGCTTGTGTTACTTGATGGATGAAAACCATGTATTTGATCCCGGTGGATGCTATTCAAGGTTCTTTCTATGATAATCAAGGTCGAGTCAGGCTCAAGACTCGGTGAACAAAAAAAAAACAAGCGCTTCTTGGGAGGCAACCCAAGTATCTATCTTTTATCTATTTCTATCCTAAGTGTAGGGGAGACCCGTTGGTGTTTTCTATTTCCTCGCTTCTCATATTCAGGGATTCGAGCGTTCAATGATCCACTCTTGATGATTTTTGACGACCCGTGATTCCGTGTTTCCGTATTCCCGGTTCTATCCTAAACTCTTTTTGATTCACTATTTTATATTTCTCAATATTAAAATAGGAATCTCTTTAGTTGTCTCTTTCTTAGCAAGATTTAATCAACGTGCACAATGTCCCAAGTGTAGGGGAGTTTACTCCCACATGCTTAAACATTGAGGACAATGTTTATATCAAGTGTAGGGGGGACTTCTATCGAAGTTAAGTGGCCTTTTCCTTGTATTTGTCCTCATTTTAACCAGAAAATTGATTTCTCGACGTTTTTCAAAATTTTTGATCTATTTTGGCCAAGTAGTTTTACCTTTGTATAGTTATTTTCTTTTTTTTACTAGAATAAATTTTAATAAAGTGGTTTTAATTTTCAACGTTGTGAATCTTTTGACTCAACCCGAGTTTACTTATCTAAGTTTACTCTAGCTAGTATCCTTAACGTGTTTAAGTCAAGTTTTGCTAGGCTTTTATATAGGGAGCTTTAAATCGCGAAAGTCTTAACTCTCACCGGTTAAGAACAAGAACTTTTCGCAAGTTCCTATAATTGATCCTAGAGAGTCGTTTATCAAGGGAACTTTAAAATGCGAATTCTAAACTTGAAAAAGTCTAAGAATTTGCAAGATCCTATAGATGACTCGAAAACCCAAAACATTGATTTAATTGGCTAAGCATCCACGAGTCTCATTCCTTGAGATTTTAAATTGTGGAGAACGAGAGATGATAGAGTCAATTATAAGTTTGGTATTCTTTCGTGAATTTATGTGAGTTGATTATAAGCCTATTCTCCCATCGCTTGTTAATAAATTTATGTGTAATAAGTAAGGTCGTACGATTGGAAAAGTTACTTAGCTTCTAGCCCAAGATCGTTTAAAAGTTGCTCGGTATTAAATAGAGTTCATAGCAAAGGCATAACTTATTGAAGCGGGACGCGAAGATTGTCGAGTCCGAAAAGGCCCTAACAAGGCATGAGGGCTACATTTTGTTGCTAAAGATCCCAAGTGATGTGAAGAATCATTTATCAAGAATCAATATGAAGGATCGAGAAACACGACGAAAAGAAAATACTCCCCTAAAGATCATGGAGAAGTCTATCCAAAAAGACCCTAACAAGGTATGAGGATAAATAGATCCATGTCCTAAAAGGAGGCGGATCGTTGTATATCAAAATCCCAAATAAAGATTGGAGAAAAATGAAGAAGTCGTGGTCCAAGTATGAAGAATCTCTCAAAACTTCAAGTGAAGAAATTCCTATTATGAAGAGAAGACCATTATTTCATGAACGTCTCTCAAGATTTCAAGTATGAATTCACTGCCAAATATCGGTCCGAGAAAGGTCTCAAATCGCAAAGCGAGTTATGCCAAGATATGAACTTTATGAGGTCCCTAGAAGCAGTTTTAAAAGATTTTATCCTTTAGCTAACTATTGATTAAATCGGCCAACTTTATTTACAGCCTTAATAACTATCGAAATAAGTCAACAATGCATTCTCGTGATCATTCAAGACAATAATAAAATATAAGAGATACACCCAGGAATAAGGGAGTCTAAGTAAATAATTGGCCCACATGAGTTCATGTTAGTTTGCTAACTTATAATAACAATGATCTCGTTTTTAAGCTTGGTATGGGGAACGTGAAACTTGAGGATGATAATCATTCATGATATTCCAAAACCCTAAGGTAAGTCTTTGATTTCGTTACTTGTTTTGTTATTTACTATCTCTTTAATAAAGGCCAAAGTGGATTGATTGTGATGAAAAGTGTAATCTTGCTTTGTAATTAATGCATCGCATGAGGACATTGCAATGGTCAAGTGTAGGGGATTTGATAGGTGTGAAAACACCCATCCTTTTACCACTTAATTATAATGAAAACAAGACCATAACGTGTATTTTATGTCGTAAATGTCGGAATTATGCGTGGTTTGTGTTTTTGTTGTGATTTTAGGATCAAAATGTAAAAAGGGAAGAAAACACGGGCTTTCACGGGCTTTTATCGAAGAAAAAGACAAAAGACAAAGTTAAGAAATCAAGAGTGCAAAAAGAACGGAAGTCCAAGGCCTATTCTGAAGATTTATCGAAGAAAAAGTCCAAAGACGGAAGTTTAATAAAGCCGAAGAACTCAAGTCTAATTTATGAAGAAATCACAAGATGAGTTTAAAGTAATCCCGAGACAAAAGTCGAAAATGTCGAAGAATTAAGAAGACGAAGGACTAAACGATGAAGAAAGAAAGAAGACAGAGAGGAGGAAGCTTCCAACCTCTCCTCCTCCCCTATATATAGAACCATAGTTTAATTTTTCATTTTGTTGGCTAGAGTGACAAACTAGTTCTTCCATTTTTAATTATTTGCACCTTTACATTAATTGCACCTTTAATTACCTTGTCTTGCACTTTAATTTTCAAGTAAGTTTACTTTTATGTTTATTGAATCTTTACTTTTATTGTTAATCTCTCATCTACTCTTCTTGTTTGGATTTAATCGTCATCTTTATGTTTATGTTCTTGAGTTTTTATTGATTTGATCAAGTGGGTTTGATTATTTTGGGTATTATTGTTAGTTTTATTGATTTGGTTTGATTGGTTATTGTTAGTTGATCATTAGTGGTTAGTTTGGGTTAATTTTTAGATTGATTATGGTAGATTTTGATTAAAATTCGTCCCTTTTTATTCCCCTTGTTCTTCGCGAATTCAGTTTTCCCAGGTTATTCCGCATCAGTTTTTTTATTCCGAGTCAGTCATGTATTCCGCATCAAGCATATATTCCGCATGAACATGTTATTCCGAATGAAGTAAATATTTCGTATAAGCCTTTTATTCCGAGTCAGCATATTATTTAAATTATTCCGCATCAAGCATTTTTTCGAATCAGTTTTTTATTCCGCAGGAAGACTTTATTCCGCATCAAGCAATTTTTCCGCATGAGTAGTTTATTCCGAGTAAGCAGTTTTTTCCGAATCAGCATTATATTCTGCATGAACCAAATTTATTCCGAATCATTCCATTTTTCCGCATGAGCTATTATTCCGGATGAACAACTTTTTCCGCATAAACACATTATTCCGCATCAAGTAGTTTTTCCGAGTAAGTAGGTTATTCCGAATCAAGGATATTTTTCCGAACGAGGTGAACATTCCGAGTAAAGAAGAATTATTCTGAACGAAGGTGACATTCCGAACGAGTGATTATTCCGAACGAAGATGTTTTTCCGAATGAGTTATTTTTAGTTTTTCTAATTTTATAACTTAAGTTTTAAAGCTTTATTTTTCCTGCCTTTTTACTTAATCGCACTTTTAGTTCACTTGCCTTAGATTTATTTTAATATAGCCTTTAGGATAGTTTTAAGTTCGCGTTATTTACTTTTCATCACGCTTTAATTTCTCGTCATTTATTTTTAATCATTTTTAACTTTATTTACCCTGCTTTTTACTTTAAAGTTTTTGCACTTTCCTTTTACTACAACGACCAAACTATTGTTTTCCACCAAAAGACGATTGAGTCGCACGTTTACGAATAATCATTTCGAGGAGACCGATTTCAACGAATAATTTTTATAACTAAAATCAAGTTATCAGCGTCTATCTTTATTTTACCTGTTCGGATTATTCATGATTTGGAACAACTTATGAGAGGCTTCTTATGGTGTCAAGGTGAAATGAAGAAAGGTAAGGCTAAAGTTGCTTGGGACTCTGTTTGTACTCCATTTTATGAAGGTGGACTTGGTATTCGTAAGCTTTCTGATTTTAATACTACTTTAATGTTTTCTCATATCTGGTGTCTTCTCACTCGTAAAGAGTCTTTATGGGTTAAATGGATTTATTCTTACAAGTTAAAGGATCGAAGTTTCTGGGATGTTCCATGTATAGGTGATATGAGTTGGGGCTGGAGAAAACTTCTACAGATTAGACCACGCATTCGTCAATTTATTTGGTACAAGATTAATAATGGTAGATTGGCTTCTATGTGGTTTGAAAAATGGGCAGATTTATGTCCGTTACGGGACGTTCTTACGTTTCGAAGTATTACAAGATCGGGGCTCTCTCTATCTAATAAGGTAAGGGATCTTATTACTGATGGTATTTGGCAATGGCCAAGGATTGGTATGCTAGATTTCCGAACATTGTCTCTATCCCAGTCCCTGTTATCAATGATGCTCAGGATGATGATTTGATGTGGCGGGATATAAATGGGGTTCTACATCCTTTTTCAGTTTCTTTAGCTTGGGACTCATTTCGGGATAGGGCTTTGATGGTTGATTGGTATCATGTTGTTTGGTTTACTCATTGTATTCCTCGTCACTCTATCCACTTGTGGTTAGTGGTTAAAAGAAAATTAAAGACACAAGATCGGCTTAGGCAATGGGATGTTGGCCCTATGGTGGATCTAAGCCTTCTACGATGTCTGTTGTGTAAATTGGTGCCGGATTCTCATGACCATCTTTTCTTTGAATGTTCTTATTCTATGCAGGTTTGGTCTAAGGTTCGGGGCCTATGTGATATGGATAGCATCCCCCCTCGGATTGATGATATTTTAGCCTATGTTATTCCAATTTCTAAGGGAAAGTCTTGTCCTAGCATCCTTGCCCGTCTTGTGTTGGTTGCTACTGCTTACTTTATATGGATGGAACGTAATTCAAGACTTTTCAAGAAAAAGCTGTTGGCCGTTGATCAGATTGTTCAGCTTATTTGTGATACTATTCGGTTGAAGTTGAGTTCATTTCGTTTTAAGAAGTTGTCTGCCAGGTCGAGTTTGCTGCTTGACAAATGGAGGGTGCCGAGCTCTAGAGTTCTTCATGATGGCAGTGCCAGGTGAGGGTTGTACTCTTTTTTCCTTGTCCAAGGTTTTTCCCACTGGGTTTTCTTTGGCAAGGTTTTTTAAAGAGACAGGCTCATTTGGATATCATTTGCTCCTTTCGTGCTGTTGGTGGAAGCTGAAGACAATGTGTGACTTCATGTTTTCATCTTGGTTTCTTTCTAGTTTACTTGCATTGTAGTTCTAGATTAGTTTGTGTTTATGCCATGACATAATCACGTGTTAACATGCTACCTGTAGCATGCGGTTAATGTGGTATCTTAGCCACATTCCTTTGTACTTCAACGCTTTTTTGGTTAATATATTTACCGGGGAAACCCTTTACCAAAAAAAAGAAAATAGGATTTGATGAATTGGAAAATCCTCCCTCATCACCAAACTCAACCCACTGTGGGCGGTACTCTACTTTTCGGGTATTCATGAAATTCCAAATTTGTTCCAACACTTTTTGGAATCTTTGTTTCAACCCTTTGACTACCCCAAAATTATCTTGGGCTTTCTCTATTTAACCTTAAGCATTTTGCATTCTTTCTCAAATCAAAATGTCTTATTCCCTAAATGAAAGCTTTGATTCTCCTCCATTCTCTCCAATTGCTTTCAACCCCAATTCACCCAAGAACACTCAAAATCACATCTCTTCTCCTTCTAAGAATGTTGATTGTGGAAATTCTTATCTTCCACCACTAGCCTTTAGTGTTCTACCTCTTTCACATGATAATGTCATGCATCATGGAACACATTGTCAATGTTGTCAATATCAACATCTTGCTATGGCTCACATCTATGAAGAGTTGAATCACATCAAGAGTCTCTTAGTCAAACCTCCTCTTTACTATAACTATGAGATCTCTACCAAGCCACCACCACCTCCTTCCGCCACTACCTTGTCTTTTATCTAAGCATTGGTTGCTTATCTTCAAGACATCTAGTTCACGCAAATCTTAGGATTCTTGCATAACTATGATTAGATTTATGCTTTTGTTTGTGTCTCATATATCTTTGTATGATTTATTTCCTTGTATCTTTTATCGTGTTTTCTTTTAACATGACTTATCTTGGATCTTTTGTTTCTTATTTTTGTGATCTTTGCTATATCTTGTTGGGTGTGTCTTCTCTACTACTAACCCTTCTATGTAGCTTGCCATCATAAATCGATTCCTTGGTGCCCTAAGCAAGGGGAGTAAGCACCAAGGGGGAGCATTTGCAAAGTCCAGTTCTTTTCTTCTTCAAAGACTTTTGCAAACTTTTTGCTTCGACAAAGGGGGAGAAATGATAAACTCGTCTTCGAAAATCTTGTTTTATTATATGATTAAGTTTATGGATTGTCGGAATCAAAAAGGGGGTGATTGTTAATGCAATGATGCCTAAAAACGTTACTTGCATTTTTCGATCTCACTTTGTTTTGATTACGACAATATGTAAAAACAAGCATTTACGAAAACAATGAAAAACTAATTCTTGAGTTCAAGTATTTTTCATTTCAACCATTATCACTTAAGGTATGAACAAACAAGTAATTATCCTAATTAAGTGATCAAGGATTTAATCTTTTCTTAAAACTCACTTTTTATTAAGTGTGACAAAGTTTTATTATTAAACTTTCTTTTTAAGAAATTGTTTTATTAAATTACTTATTTGAAAATTTGAAATTTGAAATTGGCATATTCTATCTTGGTTTAGAATATCCTTTCAGGATATTTTTATCCCCAGATTCGAACCAATCCACTAAAAGACAAAAGAGAGCGGACTCTACGCTGGCGGTTCCTTAGCGCCTATGGCGGTTCCTTATCGATAAGGAACCACGGGCTCCAATAAGGAACCGCGGGAAGATATAGCCATTGGATGTTTGTCTTATAAATAGTGGACCATTCTCAGACTTTCAATCCACCTCTTTTGCACATACATTTCCAGATTCTTTCATGCTTCTTAAATCACTCAAATCTTTGATCATTTGTTTGATTACTACTTGTTTAGAAGTGAATCTTTCTCCTCTCATTTTTTCCTCTCAAAGTGCAAAGAGAAGAACACTATCATTCTTGAAGTGTTGTGTCACCTCAAAGATCCATTGAAGATTCAAACTTATTTATTCATTGTTGTGTCATTATTGTGAAGATCCAAGTAGTTGTGTCTATTTGGAAGTTGTGTATGTATTAAGGTTAATACTTAGTCCTCAAAGTATATTGGTGTAGATTGGTCCTAGCTAAGATTAGGGCTCGACTTTTAGCTTAGAGTCGGAAATTGGTTAAACAACGTTGATTAGTGAACTCTCGAGTAAGGAGTACTCGAGGAGTAGAGGAGGAACGAGGAGTGAGCTTCGTTGTCGAACCACTATAAATCCTTGGTGTTTTGTTTGATCTTTCCTTCCCTTATCTCTTTACATTCATTATTCTTTATACTTGTGATTATTAGTTTAGTTTCATTATACATTCATTATTCTTTATACTTGTGATTATTAGTTTAGTTACACTATACCTTGTTCATATTGTGTATAAGAAAGATATCGAGAAGCAGTAGTAAGTTTATGGGAAACTATACTCAAGGTCTTTAGTTCGATTCACAGTTATTACCTTTTAAAAACAAGAAGCTAGCCGAGATGGTAAGTGCGTTTGGCCCATTACCAGGAGGTCATGCGTTCGAGTCCCATGGTGGACATTTTCCATTGTTCTTCAATGCTTTTTGAGAATATATTTTACTGGGGTTTTCCCCTTTACCCAAAAAAAAGTTTTTGAAAAGGGATTTTTTAAAACCAACCTTTAACAAGTAAATTTAAGAAACTATTCAACCCCCCCTTCTAGTTTCTACACACTTGAAGATAATCAAATTTGAAGACAAATGCCTTGATACAGAGATCTTTGGAAAGAGATCATCAATCATAAGGTGGACATGTGCTATAAAACATAGACTAGAAGCTCATGGAATAACTAGACTAGATGGTACATTTAGAACGTTCAGGTTATTAGAAGACATTCTTCATATCCTTGACAAACAAAATATTTTTAAGATCTTAACAGATTTGTTCAAGGAGGAAGTGAAGGTCAAGAAGAAGTATCACTATTGTGTAGAGAATTTAAGTTTATGTATGAACCACATAATTGTGATCAACAAATATTGAAGGAGTTAGAGAATCAGGTTCCTACCTACTGGTCATATTATAGGTCATGTGTTATAGATACACTGGATGTAGATGATGTTACATATTATATGCTTTAAGAGAAAAGATCTCCTTTTGGAAGAAGGTTGTTAGAAAGAATGTTGGAACAACAACCAAAAGTTTCAGAGGAATCAAATGGTGCTTTAGACTTGATTAGGATGATCAAAAAGCAACTCAAGGATTTGGAACATGAAGAAGAAGATGAGAAAGGAGCCTTAAGTGTTTGACTTTTAGTCACACTTCATAAATGGTTCTCAGTTCACCATGTCTAATAAACATAAGAACTGGCTAGTTCATAAGAAAACGGTTTGTGTCAAAGACTTCTCAAATCCGTTGATAGCTGGTAGTTTGCTAAAAACTACATGGTCATTAACTCACCATGCTTAGAAGTAAAGAGTTAGCTAGTCCTAGGGCAAACGGTTCTAGGTAAAGACTCTATCAAATCCTTTAATGGTTGATAGTTTACCAAAAATTGTAGGGTTATCAGTACACCTTATTCTTTATGAATAAAGTATTGGCTATTCCAGAGTGTACAGCTAACTAGTAAAGAATAAATCAAATTCGTTGATAGCTGACGATTTGCTATAAATCATGATGCAATTACAGAATGGTTTGTTGTTAACTGTTTTATTTCAGGTGAGAAGATACAAGCAAAAATGTTGATTCATAAGAAGACTCACATTTGAAGATTACAAAAAAGGGGAAGAAGACATATGTGGTGTATCAGCTCAAGAAAATCCCAAAGAAATTAAGTTATGATCAATCAAGGGGAAGTGATTATATATGAAGATAACATTGTTGCTGCAAAGAATGTTCAAAAGACATTGAAGATCTCATTTTTAAGACAAAGATGAAATTCATGAAGACTTGAAGATTATTATATCAAAAGAAGATCTGCATAGAGTGTTTGGATATATGCAATTGGTATACAAGTACAAGGTTACCAAGTTTAATCCAAGTTTGAAGTAAAGTTTGAAGACATGTAATATTATACATTCAACACACAGAGAAACAAGAAGACAACTATTTATAATTCTTGTTTAGGGGAGGATTGTTGGGAATTATTTTAAAGTTCCAAGTACCGTTAGTACATGTACAAGTACAGTTAGTGTTAGCAAGTACCGTTAGTGTTAACGCGGTTTATGTCAAGTACCGTTAGAGTTAATGTAAGTACTGCTAAGTTGATAAAGACGAATATATCTTTAGTAAAGATATATTATAGTTATAGTTAGAGTATATCTTATGTGATATACTTAATAGTTTAGAATATTGATAAATATCGTGTGTGATATACTTATCATAATAGAATATTCTAGGGTTCCTTACACTATTAAAGGAACATAGGTACGATGAGTTTCTTGTACCTATTGCATAAGTCAATTAAGAGAAGATCGAATAGTTAGAGTAATTCTGTTCTTCTTTGCTTTATAAGTTAGATTCTGCATAGCTTATTTAGATGAGTAAGAGTTCTCAAGTGCTCTAGCTTGGTTACAATCTATTGTACAAATCCTTAACAAGATATAGATCCATTCAAAGGGATCAACAATAACGACGAACTTGTCCAAAATTCATGAAAATGTGATTTATCAAGTCCATAATTATAGCTAGGCATTCGTGAGACCAAAAGGCATGAACAATAATTCATAATGACCATAACGTGTGCGAAGAGTAGTCATGGAAATGTCCTGCTCTTTCACTCGCAACTATTGATATTCTGATCGTATATCAATCTTAGAAAAGTGCTTAGCACCCGGTGGTTGATTAAACATGTTATCAAGACGTGAAAGGGGATAATGATCATGAAAGGTGATCTGGTTCAATTTACAGTAGTTGATACATAATCTTATGTTACCGTACTTCTTCTTGACAAACAGAATCGGTGCAGACCATGGTGATACACTTGGGCGAATAAAATCTTAATCCATCAATTCTTGCAGCTGATTCTTCAACTCTTTTAGCTTAAGGAATCCATGTGATAAAGAGCCTTGGAGACTGTTTATGCTTCCGAAACATGCTTGATGTTAATCTCCACCTTGCAATAGGAAGTATACTCGGAAGTTCTTTTGGAAATACATCTGGAAACTCAAAAACAAAAGGCTGATCATGTATTTTAGAAATTTCAGAAATCGCGTCAAAATGATAGCTAGAAAGTCTTTATAGTCATTGGATAATAAGGCACGTACTTGTAACACAGAAACATTTTGTACAAATTTTTTTCCTGGTAGTAAAACATGACGCATATATTCGGGAGTCTGCAAATCTCCGAATATGACTCCATAAGAATGGAAATCAATCGTAGCGCGATGTGCTGCTAACCAATCCATAATTAGAATCATGTCGAACTCGCATCTGTCCGAGGAAAGTGCGTTTGCAGAATGGATCTTGTCATCAGACTAAAAGGAAAGCCTTTGTACACATGGGTGATACGAACGGCGTCTTTTATGGACATATATATCTGTGATACGTGATCGAGAAATGAAGGTGCCATGTCGATGCATAAAGTAAACATGGAAGATCTTACTGAATGTGTTTCGCCAGTTTCACACAAGACGAACATTGCGTGTCAAACGTGAATAATACCAGTGATGGTACTTGAAATTCTAGTTGTCTGATTCACACATGACACAACAGAATGGATGTACCCCTTGGAGGGTATCCTGAATTACTAAGGGCCTGGTACAAAAGATGTATGTGAGGTATGTGTATTGACTCGTGTCTTGAGAAAATATTCGTACGACATGTGTCTTCAAAAAATATACGTGAGACATGCGTCTTAACTGATGTCCTGACATGTGTCTTTAGAAAATATTCGTGAGACATGTGTCTTGACTAATGTCTTGAAACGAGTCTCAAGATGTGACAATGAATAAAATTGAAACTTTTAGGTTCAAATGCCATAATTGGTGGATCGACTGAACTACGGACACTTTGTATTCTGGTCAGTTCCTTTACCAGATTTTATGTCTTAATTGCTGAAATAGTTGTTGTCATGGTAGTGGTCACTATCGTCTTGTCTGTCAGTTTCATGACGGTCATATCGTGACCGTGATTCATGTAACTATTCTGCTGAGTGGCCGGCTGGGTACCGGTTCCCACTCTTATGCCTGATAGAACAGTTGAGTGATATGTGACATTTAACTGAGAAGGTAAAGACATGGAATGAGATGGTAGCGTCTGGTGGGTGAAGTATATTCTAGTCTGGTATTTCCAATCTATTGTCTTCGTCTTTGTTCCGTAGAATCTTCATATTATGAGCAGCATCAACATCTTGTGGAATCTCCAAATTATGAGCAGCATCAACATCTTGCAGAATTTCCAAGTGACATACATGAAGGGTTGTGCGGCATGCATGCAGGCCCACGATCCGTAGTAGCTAGAGCCTTACGAACAGTTTATTATTGGCCCACCATGCACAGAGACGCGCGCGACATGATTCGCAAGTCCGGCGACCATCATATCAGACAAAATTCATGTTCACGATTTTATACCTATATTATCAGTATATATACTTTCCATGTTGGGCCCAAATGAGTTAAGCCCAATAATAAGTTTATAAGTGTTTTAGTCCATTTTTGTTGTATTATTAACAATAAACATGGAGTACGGTAGATGGGATACACCTGGAATATGGTACATGTAGTGCACATGGAATACAGTATACGGGGTACACATGGAATACAGTACATGGAGTACACATGGAATGCACATGAGACTATCGGTACGGGTGTCAACCATCTGACGTGATTTTTAAAGGAAAAAATTTGTTAGACGTTAGAAAACCGAACTGAAGCGAGCGACATGATAGCCTAGAAATTCATGCGTAGACTTAATTCCAGTTGAATAAGAAGCACAGAAGCATGATTAAACGAAATCGAATAATAGCCAACATGAAAGCATGACTACTGAAAACCAACCATGACTGACATGGAAACATGATTAAATGAAATCTATCGATGTCCAACATGAAAGTAAAATCAACATGAAGAAACATGAAACATAAGAGGGCATGAAGCATAATCAACATGAAAACGTAATCAACATGAGAGTATGAAAACATAGTTTTCATAAGAACATAAAAGCATAACCAACAGAGATTTAACACTGACTGGTGTGGACGGCTATGGTTCAATCCACAAAATTCGAAGAAAAGACACGTGACTAAGTATGGAGGATTATGGTTCAATCCATACTTGTCAAAATTCCAATAAAAACATGATGGATTGAAATTAACAACATGAGGCTACATATGGATGGATTTGGTCCAATCCATACTAGTCAAAACTTTAACAAAAACATCGTGAGTAAGGATCAACCATACTCAGAAATATCATTACATAGAATGAATCAAACGTCATTTTAGGAAGAGCCTGATGGTTACCCACTAGTCACATGTCAAGTTTTTGTTTTTACAGGTTGAAACCTTGGGCTCTGATACCATAATTGTAACACCCCACTTTGATAAGTAGACCGTTACATGATATTTATGGCGTGTCATCAAAGCATGCAAGATAATATGTACTAAAACATACATGACAAAAGGAAAAACCGGAATCAAACATTGACTCCCAAACATAAGCTCAAAACATGCATAAAGTAAAAGAAATATAAGGACTAAAACGAGTGTCCAAGCAAGCATAAATATATGAAGTGCAAAAGGAAGAGAAATCTAAGGTAGCTCCCATCCTATGTACATACTCTCAATAACTTATGTATGTCCTGGGTACATGCCGTATGGGACATGGAAAGAAAATACGGCTGAGCAATACGCTTAGTGAACGAATATAATGACATGATATGAATAACTAAACATAAATAAAAGATCTGAAATGCAACGGAATATGAGTAAGTCCTGGAAAACCTGGAACATGTTTTATAAACTAGTTTATGCCTCAAAAGTCTTATGTTTATTCATTTAAATGTAATTTAAAAGCCAAAGAGCTCATATAGGTCATGAAAGGTATGAACGTGCATGAATACATAGAGGGGTGACCTCGTCATGCAATTAGAGGGGTGACCTCTAATTATAATAGTCTGGGTGGAGGGATCAACTCCAATATGACGGATGTAGAGCACACACCATAGTCACTGTGTAAATATGCAAAACATGTACTAGGATGCATCCATTCGCTCCACATGATAATAATAATAATGGCCAATAACTGAATGGGATGCCACGAGAAATCACTCTCATCGCGGAAGAGTCATAACACCGGTGCCACAAGTGTTATGGTTATGGTACCTCCATAACTAGGTGAACATGTCATGCATGTATATAGCTCAGGCAATTAAAAATCATAGCATGGTAATTACTGAAAAGTTTAATGGCATCTAAACTACTGGGGAAAACAGATGGCAGAAAATGTGGAATCCTAACCATTCAAAGAAAAGGAATGTCCATACTGAAGGACGGAATATCTGTACCTTATGTCTAGTAATGATGAAAGATGAAAGAAGGAAAGTAATCTAATCCGACTTCGCGAGTGCTACATAATAAAGGACGTGAATGAGTTGTACGTTCATGTAATACTTGCTGAGTATTAGTTTACTTTACTTGTTCTTGACTTGTTTTGCTTGTTATAGAGTTGTTTTACATGTTCTTGACTTGTTTCACTTGTTCTTGACTTGTTTTACATGTTCTTGACTTGTTTGATTGTTTCTTGTTTAATCATGTATTTCTTAGTGTTTCATGTGTTCTTGATTAACGTATTTCATGTTTCATGTGTTATTATAATTGATGTTTCATAATGAGTAACTTTTTAAAAATAGCATGTTTCTATATATAGCAACTTTCAAAAAATAGCAAGTTTCCATAAATAGTAAGTTTCCAAAAATAGAATGTTTCCACAAATAGTATGTTTCCATAAATATAAAGTTTCCATAATTAGTATATTTCCATACATAGCATGTTTCGATAATTAGTATGTTTCCATAAATAGCATGTTTCTATAATTAGTATGTTTCCAGAAATAATAATAAGTTTGTTTAATAAGCATGTGATATAAGCTAAAGCTTAATATATATATATTTTATAAGTCATGGTTTATTAGATGTCATAATAAAGTAAAGTTTATAATTAAATAAATACTTCAGTTTAACATGATAGTTGTTAATTAATAATATAATACATGATTTATAAGTGAATATTAATTAATAACATAACTCAACTTTATATAAATAAACTTTACCATAACATGATTATTGTATCATTAAACTAAGTGTTATAATTAATTTAATTATACCATCAATAAAATATAATTAAATAATTAAGCTAAGTCCTTAATTAAATTAATTAAATGTAACATGTAATTTATCATGAATAATTATATACATAATTATTAAAAGTGTATGGTTAATTAATTAAATGTACAATGTATATTTCATGAATAATTCACCAAATTAATTTTATCCTAAAGTTAATTTAATTAAATGTCCATGATTTATTAATAATAAATAAATAATCAAATTAACCTAAGTCTTGAAATTTAATTAGAAAAATGTAAACCAAACACACCCTTGTGTGTTATGCATGTACCCGAGCCCGAACCAAGCTCCACTGAGACCCCCGTCTCGGCTCGCTCGAACCACCAAACACCACAGCCTTGTGTTTGTGGCTTCCTGCTGTTGTCGGCCAACAACCACCGCCTTCAGCCGGTTGCCGCTGGTGCTTCATTTTTCCCTCCGGTAGTAGCTGGTGCCCCCCTATTGTGCCACAATACACACCGAGAGCTAATTGCTCTCGGCTTCTACTGCCCAGTCAAACACCCCACTGTTGGGGTTGTCTATGTTGCGGTTGCCCAAAGGAAAACAACCCCCGGCTGTAAAATCAAACCGAGAGCACCCCCCTTGGAAAAGGGTACTCGGTTCTTGGTTTTCGTGTTAAATCCAAACATGCCCGATTCCAATATTTGATTAATTTTTTTAACACGTTCATGCATTTGTTTTAAAAGAGATTCATGATTTATAATAAAAGAGAGAAATAATTACTACCGAATCCACGTGAATTAAGAATAAACAAACACGAACACAGCCCGAACCAAGATAAAAAATTCTTATTCCTTCTCCCCTTTTTGGTGTTTCTGTCGGCGGCCACAAAATAACACAACCCTAGCTTCTTTATTTTTTGTTACTTGAAAATGAGAATCAAAGTATTTTCCTGTGTTTTGATAAAATGATCTATTGGGCCGGGCCTTTGGGCCCTTTTCTTGTTTTCTTTTAAACACCGGCCAAACAACCCCCTTAATATACTTATTCGCTTTTCGTGTTTTATTTAATCTCGTGGAATAATATTCGTGATGTATGTTTGTGTTTTAAACTTGTGTTAATTCTTGTCGTGCATTATTTATTATACGAAGATACTTGTGAATAATAAATAAATATATACGTAATACTGGTATTTAAACATTGAATATTTATGATACTTGTCGTGTATTAATCAATTATAAAATTTTAATTAATCCGTATTTTCGTGTATTTAATGTCTTCTTGTATTTTATGCGGGTTTTACACTTAAAGTCAACACAAAGGTTGAGTGAATTCATAGGTTTGAAAACAATTTGAATACAATATCCTTTTTCCTAAGCTGCGCTATTACTCGCTCGTAAATTAAATAATCAATGAACGAATGAACTAAGCTTATGATACCGCTGCTAGACATATCAGAAACCAACAATTGCCCTTATGAGGAAGTCTGCCAAACTATCCTGTATAGCAAAATAAAGTATGCATGTTTGACCACTAAGGTGCTAGCAAGTGCGACTTGCCCAGACAGAGGATGTCAGTCCGCAAATAGTACTATTTACAAATATTAGCGCTCATTCTTAGAAATGATTAGTGGTTCATAATTAAAAAGGGACTTTCATAGGCAGCAGTAAACATAGTGTCAATGAGCATATTTGAGAAGCATACCAAAAATACATGTATTCCAGTTTAGCATATACCCCCCTCACGGGTTTCAAATCGTTGAAAGTAGTATACTTTAGTGAGGCTATGAACTCACTTTATGTCTAGTAATCTTGTCAGGTTTATATCACACAGAATAACTTGATCTAACAAACAAGAACTTAGTCTCACACCAACCTGGTTTAACACATTTGGTATAGTATTAAGTCTTTAATTTTGAGTTCAACAATCTTATATATTACTTATGTATTCTTTAATTGTGATAATATTGTATCATTGTTCAGTCCATCATACTTAGAAGCCATTCTATAAACGGTTTGAGGAGCGAGTGCACTTTAAATCATAAACCCAACCACTCAGTTAGAACGTAATATCGAGATGGAACATCCTTGGACAAATTTCCCTACTAACATGACGCATAGTACAATATATATTTTTAGAAATTGTTTCAAAATTTAGTATGTTCTTTTATATTTATATCTTTCATCCTTTTGTTTCATAATTGGCAAAATTAGTCCTTATACTTTATAATAATTTAGAAAATATGTTTCATTATATAGTTTCCATCTATATAGTTTCATAAATGACCAAAATATTCCTTTAAGTTTATAATTTTAGAATAATTACCTTTTTAACACAAATTTTATAAGTTTAACATATTGCACTTTTAACCCATTGAGTATATCGCATGAACGTGATAGTTATCCAGGTCATCAACCAACCACCCCGAACCCGGAAACTAGATAATCAAGTCGTCATTCTAAATATTAAACACGAGCAAGTTATCTTTCGAAGATAAAATAAGTGCATGTCTTCGATAAAGCTGTCTTCAATCTCAAATAATAATACCCGATCAAATTTGTAGCCACTAAAATTCAAAATAAGCCATTTTTCTCGGTCTCGTCGAATAAATTTTTTCTCTTTGTCTTGTTTTTTGTCACTTTTATCATGCCACTTTGTCACTTTGCCATGTTGCCATAATACATTCCAAATCCATCCAATAATACAACATGTTATACCAACATTCCATATTATTGCAAAATGATATACTACATTATGGGAACATGTTACACATTATTACAAAATTACGTTATACAACATTAAATAAAATGTTATACAACATTTGCAAAACGTGTAACATATTCAACATTAGCAAAGGATACTTTGGATTTGGTTATTTTTCTTGGTTCAACACAAATCAAACAACAACAAAAATGGATACAAACCTACACCTAGTAATGATCAGCTGCTCATCAATAATATCTATCATCAAATGGCAGTAGTATGTGTTTAAGCAATATTTTTCCCATAAGTTGTAAAATACTCGGTCCATTTATGAAAAAGCACAATACACGCATGATTTTAACAATTGTCAAAGGAAACCAAGCGAATATTGTTTCACACGTAATGAAAAAAGCTAGCTAGGCATTGTCGGTTAAAGCATTATTAAGACATGTCACGTGGCTTTTACTTCTTTTTCTTAGAAACGTGGCTTGATATACAAAAGGTAGGATCCGACCCAATGAAGTGTATACACAGCCAACCCTAATCTTTAGGGGTATATAAAATGATAATACCCTAACCTCTTCTAAGTTCTCTCCGCCCCCATCCCTGCTTCAACACTTCAGCCACTAATTTTAACACAGCGTCATCTCAATCTCATCTTCATACGCAACAACAAAAATCACAATATCATCTCAATAAACACCACATCACATCACATCTTCAATTTATACAACAACCACATCTCACGAATCAATGCCTAACCCATATAAACCCATAACAATTCGACATAATCAAGTTTAATACAAGGTTATGATTGAGACGAAAGGGCTTCAAGATCAATTAAGGTCTCGGATAGGTATGTTGATGTTTAATAGTTTTAGATATGTGATTAATAAACCGAACCAACAAAAAATCAGAACACACTTGTTCTTGATTGATAATTTGTGTTCGAAAATAAATTGAAGCTTAGCCTTCAACAAGATCAATGTTGATAAGTTTCTTGTGTTTCAAGATCTTTATAAGGTCTTGACATCTAACACAAATACAACGAATCTGAGGTCATGGTTGTTTTGAGTCTGATTAAGAAGGAGGAGATGGTTTGGATTGAATAGGTTAGATGGTTGATGCAAGTGACGCTGGGAAATTAGATTGAGCCGGGTATGAGTTGGTTATACATGTCGATTGATGAAGGCTT
Organism: Glebionis coronaria; assembly: GCA_025667525.1. Taxonomy (NCBI): domain Eukaryota; kingdom Viridiplantae; phylum Streptophyta; class Magnoliopsida; order Asterales; family Asteraceae; genus Glebionis; species Glebionis coronaria. The sequence goes on along the minus strand of CM046879.1, from coordinate 317,577,427 downwards.
ATGTGGGTCTCGGTATTTATGAAAAACAAACACCTTTTTGGAATGCTTAAAAATAACTCATCTCGCAATGTTTGTAAAAAACATTTCTTTTGTGTGATTATATCACAATGTTTTTTTATTAACACAATCTCGCAATCTTTAAACAAGATTTTGGAATACTTTGAGTCATGATTTCACAATATCCAACATGTTCAAATCTCGCAATATCCAACATGATAGTAATCTCGAAATATTGTAGAAATCATAAAGATCTTGCAATAATGCAACCTTATCCATATTGTACTTTTTTCGATATTTGTGGATCTAAGTTTCATGGATCTTAGTTTTCTGGGCAGATCTTCATCTTCAATAAAAATACCAGAAAAACTCATTTGACCTTAAAGTAATTTTGTACAATTGTTTTTGAGACAAGGCACAATCATATGATAATAAAATCAAATCAGATCCAAAAAAAAATTAAGGTGTCAACCTATTGACCGGAGAATAAAGAAGATGACCAAGGACATAAACCACGAAACCAAACTGAGGCAATATTTAGACCAAGAAAAAGTGACAAATAATGATATATTTGACATTATAAAAGACAGACGAGACAAAAAAATTGTGACCAAAACAGTGAGATAAGAACCAAACTCTCGGTATATTATTTCAATACCAGATTCAGACCAAGAAAATTTGACCACCAAAAACAATAAACAAAAAAACATGAACGATCCAAGGATTGAATCGTCGGCTCTGATGCCAATTGAGGGTTTGATATAAACCAAGATCTGGTGGTCTAGATGGGTGGTAGATGGTGGTAGCCATGGTTAGAGAGATAGAGAAATGGAAGTGTGTGTTTCTAGACAGAAGGCAAATTGATAAAATGAAGAAAGAAAAACACAAACTACAACCCCTCCGTGGAAGCCTTAGAGGGGTATTTATAGTCATACAACACCTAAACTATACATAGTTTCCTAATCTACTCTATGCGTGTGTGACTATGATAACTTATGGGAATTTTTAAATGTCGTCACATAAAGTAAACTTCCAATAATGTCGTTCAGCCTTAAGAACTTAGCGGCAACATATCAAGGGTTAGTCGAGAAAGCTTTTGACAATCATATTGGGCGTAACCTGGAAGTCTATGTTGACGACTTGGTTATAAAGAGCCATGTAGAGGACAGGCTTATCAGGGATATTGAGGAAACTTTTGTCACGCTGCGAAAGATCAATATGAAGCTAAACCCAACAAAGTGCACATTCGGAGCTACTGAAGGAATGTTCTTGGGATACATGATTGACCCCAATGGAATCAGACCATGCTCAGACAAGACGGAAGCCGTGATACAACTACCATCTCCAAGAACGCTCAAAGAGATACAGTCTCTTAACGGGAAGCTAGCAGGTCTGAATAGGTTCCTATCCAAGTCCGTAGAGAAATCCTTACCTCTCTTCAAAACATTCAAGAGGTGTATGAAGAAGAGTGACTTCAATTGGACAAAGGAGGCAGAGGAAGCTTTTAATGAACTCAAGAAGCATCTGGCCTCCCTCCCACTACTGGTCGAACCGCGGCCCAAGGAGGAGTTGATTATTTATTTGTCAGCCACCTATGGCACGATTAGTGCAGTCTTGATGACAGATAGGGAAACGGTACAAATGCCCATTTACTTTGTTAGTCGAGCGCTACAAGGACCAGAGCTGAATTACACATCGATGGAAAAGCTGGTTTTGTCACTAGTATATGCCACAAAACGTCTGCGCAGGTACTTCCAAACGCATCCTATCGTGGTAATTACGAACAAGCCAATCAAGCAGGTCATATCAAAGCTGGACACGGCAAGGCGCTTTAAAAAATGGAGTGTTTTGTTGGGGAACACAATATCTCATACAGGCCTCGCACGACAGTCAAAGGCTAAATCTTGGCTGACTTTATAATAGAGAAGTTGGAGGGGGAGAGCATGAAGGCCCCTAAGGAGGAAAAGCTACAAGACCCATGGGTCTTATTCATAGACGGATCTTCATGCACAGATGGATCTGGCACGGGCCTTATACTCACAAAATCCAGAAGGTATGGAGTTTAGTTATGCATTATGCTTCGAATTCACATCGACATATAATGAAGCTGAGTACGAGGCATTAATGGCGGGCTTAAGAATAGCCACGTGAATGGGAGTAGGAAACCTGGAGGCATACGTTGACTCACGTCTAGTCGCGAATCATATCCTCGGAGAGTATAAGGCCAAGGAGGATAATATGATCCAATACCTTGAGAAGGTCAAGTCACTCATTAGAGGATTCACCAGGTTCACCATAAAGCAAGTGCCTACAGGCGAGAACAAGAAGACAGACACCTTGAGCAAAATCACGTCCACTAGCTTTGCTCACTTGTCCAAACAAGTGTTGGTAGAGATACTCAAGGATAAATCAATTTCAAGAGAAGAAGTTCTATCAATAGTCGAGGAGGAGAGAACTACATGGATGACCCGACTCCATCAAATACTTGACAAACGAAACACTCCCGGATGACAAGGCTGAGGCACGCCATATCCGGTGGAAGTCGCAAGGGTTTGAGGTCCGTGATGGGATTTTATACAAGAAGTCATTATTTCAATCACGGGCAAGCAAATAAAAAAGTTTATTTGGGAAAATATTGTATGTCTCTTTGGTCTACCAGGAGAGATAATCTATGATAATGGCAAGCAGTTCGCTGACAATCTGTTCAAAGACTGATACGCGACGTTGAATATCACGCAGCGCTTCGCATCTGTCAAACATCCGCAGACCAACGGTTTAGTGGAATGTGCCAATCGAAGCCTAGGGGAGGGTATTAAGGCACGCCTGGATGGAAAAAGTGCTAAGTGGGTTGATGAAGTACCACATGTGCAGTGGTCGCACCGAACAATGATTAAAACTGCTAATGGAGATGCCCCATTCGCACTGGCGTACAACACTTAAGCAGTAATTGTAAAGCCCGCTTTAAAATACCTTAGATCATTAAATGCATGAAAATACGCTTAAATTAAAACTTTTCAGTTAATTAATATATGACACGAATCATGAACATTTAATACGAATATTATGTATATTAATTAATTACTATAAGTATTACTTATACTAATATTATTATTAATAGATGATGAGTATTTACGTATAATACTTAAAACATACAAGAAATAAAACACGACTCTAAAATATGAAAACACACGATAAATATTTAAGCACGAAAAATAATACGAAAAGTATATGTGTGTGTGTATGTGGCGTCCAAAAGAAGAAAAAAGAGGGCCCATGGCCCAACCCATTAAGCTATCGAATCCTAAAACAATTAAAACTCTAGGAAAATATTTCATATATTACTTTTCAAGAAAATAAACAAACCCTAAAACTCTTTTGGTGCTCCTTTTGGCCGCGTCATACAAACACAAACACACGGACAATTTTTGTCTTTTTGATCTTTGAATATTAACGGTATTGTGTTGTGTTCTAAATCCTCAATCCGTCACGCATACGGTATCATCAATCCTTTAATCTTTTTATTTAATTATGTTATATGTTTTTGAATCATTAAAAACTAGTAAGAAACATGTAATTTAAAACAAGACTAAACATGTGATCGGGTAAAGGCTTGGTTTGTTTCGGGTTCACATAAACCGAGACCAAAGATTGGTCTCGGTGGTGGTTCGAGTCACACAGCCAAACCCACAAGGGGTTCGGTGTTGTCCCATATTTGTGAGGATTAATCAAGGAAGTAAGAAAGAAAATAGATGAAGTAGATGAATTCTAGAGAGAGAAAGTAGTGAGAGAAAGTAGAGAGAAGTGTGTGAAACTATAGGAAGATTAGATTAAGAAAAATGAACAATCAACACCCTTCCTAACATGCTTGGAAGGGTATTTATAGCCTAGCCTACATGTGACATAATGGGCTATATGTTTGATTGGGCCGGGCTTGAATAAAATGCTTAGTACCTTGAAAGAGGCCTTTTAAGCTAGCCATCAAGCCCGTAATGTCACGACTATTTTAACTAACTATTACAACGTTGTATTAAATGTTACAGTATAAACCTATGACCGAACATTCTTGTTTGACTCAACATTTTGAGGCTAACAGTCGGTGTGTGTTTTGGTTTGCGAGCTGCAACCCCAACTGCTCAGCAGTGGGGTGTGTGGCTTGGAAAGTGGGAACCGAGACCTCTAATGGTCTCGGTGGGAACGTAGTGCACGACAGGGGGAATCCCGACTGTAGCCGAGGGTGTTTATAGGCAGCAGTAGCATCGGCTCACTACCGGTGGCTGGTGGTGGTGGTCGACCGCAAGTCACAGCCATACAGTTATGGTGTTGTGTTGTTTTCGAGGCGAAAGCAAGACCTCCCATGGTCTTGGTGGAGTCTTGATGAGGCTCGGTTAGGACCAAACACACCAAGGGGTGTGTTTGGCTAAGTTTTACTAAAACATGTTACGTATTTTTATTAATTTATTTATTTAAATTAATACATGGTTAAATTAAATTACTTAATAACCAAGGCTTATGTTATAATTTTTTTAAATAAAAACCATGGTATAAGTTATGTCCGTTTTATTTAAATAAACTTTTGGATAAAATAATTATTAATATAATTATTCATGTAAACTTAATTAATTAAGAAAACTTAGTTTAATTAATTTATATTCATTTTAAGGTAAAGTTTAATTATTAAATCATGTAATATTATTAATTAATAAATACTTATATTATTATTAATTAATAATCATATGTTAAGACTAAGTAGTAAATATAATTAAACTTTACTATATAATTAATCATGACATATAATATGCTTATTAAAACTATAGCTTATATCATTTTACTTATTTAATAAGCTTATTATTAACTATGGAAATACACTAAATATGGAAACATGTTATTTATATAAATATATTAAATATGGTAACATGCTATTTATGGAAACATACTAAATATTGAAACATGCTATTTATGGAAACATACTGAATATGGAAACATTCAATTTTTAGAAACTTACTAATTATGGAAACTTTCTATTTTTGTAAACTTACTATATAAGGAAACTTGCTATTTTTGGAAAGTTACTATATATGGAAACCTGCTATTTGTGGAAAGTTACTATATATAGAAACCTGCTTTTTTTAGAAAGTTACTCATTATGTTATAACAAGTATAATAACACTTAAAACATGAAATACACTAATCTAAAACACATGAAACATTGAGAATCACATGATAAAACAAGAACAAGTATAATAAGTAATGAACACGCCAAGTGTACTATAATCAGTAAAAATAAGTTAAATATACAACTTATTCATGTCCCTTTTATTATGTAGCTATCGTGAAGTCAGAGTGATCTTCCACTTTCATTTTCATCTTCATTTACTGGACATAAGGTACGTATATTCCATCTTTCAGTAAGGACACTCTCTTCCTATACTTAGGATTTCCCCGTTTGCAGCCATCTGTTTTCCCTAGTAGTGTACTTTAAACTAAATCGTAACTTATGTGATTAATATTTTAAATTTTGCCTGGGCTATATACATGCATGCCACTTCCACCTAGTTATGGAGGTACCATAACCATGACACTAGAGGCATTAGTGTTATGACTCTTCCGCAGTGAGGATGATTGCTCGCGGCGTCCTTTTCAGTTATTTGGCCTATTTTATTATTATCATGTGGGGCGAATGGGTACATCCTAGGATAAGTTTAGCAAGATTACATTGTAACTACAGTGTGTGCCTTGCATCCCTTACATGGAGCTGATCCCTCTAACCCAGACTATTATAATTAGAAGCAACACCTCAAATGGCATGATGAGGTCACCCCTTTAAGTATTCATGCAAGTTGAAACTTCATGACCTATATGGGCTCTGGGAATACAGTTTTCAGTATAAAATAAACATAAGTCTTTTTAGAATATAAACTAATTTATAAACTTACACTAGGTTTTCCAGGACTTACACTTCTTTCGATGTACTTCATTTCATTTCATTTCTTGCTTATGTTTATGCTTTACATTTCATTGTCATATATCTGCACACTGAGCGTATTGCTCAACCGTATTTCTTTCTATTTCCCAATACGGAAGGTACTAAAGGGCAAAGCTAGGATCTTCAAGAGTATGTGCATTTGGATGGAGGATCCCTTGTCTTTACTATTTTAATGCATTTACATACTTTTGCTTTGCTAGACATTGTTTAGTCCTTTTATACATTTCTATACTTATGTATTGTGTGTGGAGCTTATGTTTGGAACCGATGTTTGTTTCCGGTTTCCTTTATTGTCATTTAATGTTTTAGACATTTACCTTGCATGTTTTGATGGAATTTACAAGGCAAGGTTGGCTTGCTATAATCTCAAAGGCGATGCACTAGCTTGGTGGAGAGCATACAAGCTGACAAATGGAGGTGATGTATGGTTGGCTACTTTGACCTGGGTGCAATTCAAGGAATTGTTCTATAATCAGTTCTTCCCAAGGGCTGAACAGGAATGGTTAAAGAGGGACTACCATGCTATTAGTTAGAGAACTGGTTAGAACATCACGGAGTTTATGTAGAGGTTCCTTAGGTTAGCTGGATTTCTTGGCGCTGCTGTAGGTACAGCTGAGTAGCAAGCGAAGCACTTTCCCTGGGCTCTTCAATCCTCGACTGCTGATCGGCTACTTAGTGCCACTTTCACTAATGTGTCACAAGTGGTAGACGCAGCACCTAGCTTGGAGATGCTCCATGAGAGAGATGACTATGAGGAGTCAGCTCGTCTAGAGAAGAGGTATAAATTTTAGTCATCAATCGTTATCATCTTATTCAAATCTATACGTTCATTTTATATCTTGTCCTATCCAATTGTATCTTTTAGGAAGAAGGGTGGAGACCGGTCCCAACCGGCCACTCAGCAGACAAACAACAAGGGGCACGGTCAAACTAATGACTGATACGGATCACACATGCCTAACGATAATGACAATTACTATAACAATGCCATCTATTAATGCAATGATGCCTAATAACATTACTTGCATTTTTCGGTCTCGCTTTCTTTTGATTACGACAATATGTAAAAACAAGCATTTACCAAAACAACGAAAAATGAATTCTTGAGTTCAAGCATTTTTTATATCAATCATTATCAATTAAGGTATATACAAACAAGTACTCATCCTAATTAAGTGATCAAGGATTTAATCTTTTCTTAAAACTCACTTTTTATTAAGTGTGGCAAGTTTTTATTAAACTTTATTTTTAAGAAAATGTTTTATTAAATTAAATATTTGAAAATTTGAAAATGGCATATTTTATCGTGGTTTAGAATATCCTTTCAGGATATTTATTCACCGGATTCGAACCATACCACTATAAGACAAAAAAGGAGCGTAGTCTACTCCGGTGGTTCCTTAAGTGGCTATGCGGTTCCATATTGATAAGGAACCACGGGCTGCTATAAAGAAATGCGGGCATATATAGTCGTTGGAGCCTTGTCTTATAAATAGTGGACCATTCTCAGATTTTCTCTTCATCCCTTTTGCACATATATTTCTAGATTCTTTCATACTTCTAAAATCACTCAAATCCTTAGTCATTTGGTTGATTACTACTTGTTTATAAGTGAAACTATCTTCTCCCATCTCTTCCTCTCCAAGTGTAAAGAGAAGAACACTTTCATCCTTGAAGTGTTGTATCTACCTCAAAGATCCATTGAAGATCAAATCTTATTTATTCATTGTTGTGTCCTTTTTGTGAAAATCCAAGTAGTTGTGTCTATTTGGAAGTTGTGTATGTACAAAGGTTAATAGTTGGTCCTTAAAGTATATTGGTGTAGATTGGTGCTAGCTAAGATTAGGGCTCGACTTGTATCTTAGAGTCGGAAATTGGATAAGCAATGTTGTGTACGATTTCTCCACCTTAAGGAGCTTGTTGATTATTGAACTCTCGGGTAAGGAGTACTCGAGGAGTGGAGTAGGGACGAGGAGTGAGCTTCGTTGTCGAACCACTATAAATCCTTGGTGTTTGGTTTGATCTTTCTTTTCCTTAGCTCTTCACATTCATTATTCTTTATACTTGTGATTATTAGTTTAGTTGCACTATCCCTTGTTCATATTGTGTATAAGAAGGTTTCACATATTTGCTCAAGCCTAAGTTTTTGAAAGGGATTTTTGAAAACCTTCTTTTAACAAGTAAATTTAAGAAACTATTCACCCCCCCCCCCTTCTAGTTTCTACAATTGGTATCAGAGCGTGGTAACTCAAGGCTTTTTAAAATATATTGTATTTTAAAACTTGATTCGATCTATGTATTCCAACAAGTACCTAAAAGGGCAATCTATGCAAAGACCACCTCATTTTGAAACCGATAGGTTTATTTATTGGAAAAATAGATTTGAGACTTATGTGAAATGAAAAGATTTAGATCTTTGGCATGTTATCAATATAATGAAGTTTCTAAAAGCAAAGAGATAGTCACTTTTGAGATAGCTAATGATGACACTAAAAGGAAACTTGCTAAAAATAATGAGGCTAAAATCGTGATTTATAATACCTTACCAAAGAAAGAGTACGAAAGGATTTTTATGTGTGAAACCGCTAAAGATATTTGGAACACTCTTTTAGTAACCCACCAAGGTAGTAGCCAAGTCAAAGAAAGTAAAATCGATCTTCTTGTTCAACAATATGTGTAAAACCTGCATTAAAATACCATGAACAGTAAACATGAACAGTAAATACACGAAAATACGATAAAATTTAAAACTTTCCATTTATAATATATTACACGTGTCGCGACATTATATAACATGTATTTACGTATATTATAAATGTGACGTGTTGACGATACATTAATTCACAACGATTAAAACATGAACGAACACGAATATTTAACTTAACATAAAAAGCTACGGGTTTTCCTTGTAGGCTTCATGTTTGCCGCGGCTAGAGATAAAGAAAGAAAGAGGATGGGCCTTTTGGCCCATGACCCATAATAAACTAATAACAAGAAAATACAGGAAGAGTTTTATCATAATTTTAGGTTACAGAAAAAATCAAGAACCCTTGCCTCCTTTCTCTACTTGCCGCCGGCTACCATCAACACCAAGGGGTGTTCGGGACGTTTTTGCTGTTTGATTTTTGTGTGTACGTGTTCGTGATCATAAACTTTTTCTACCACGCACTCGGTATAAACATAACCCTTTTTTTAATTATTTTATGAATTCATGTAATTAATCTTAATAACAATCAAGAAAAACATGTAAGATTAATTAAAACCAAGTAATTAAGGGTGTTATGGTGTTGGTTTGTTCGGCCGAGACCCAAACCGAGAGCCCCAAGGCTCTCGGTGGTGTTTGTTTTGCCCAGACGAGACCTTAAGGTCTCGGTGTAAGGTTGTTTTGGCTCGGACGCAGGCAAGGGGAACCCCGACCGTGAGTCGGGGTGTGTTTTGATTTGATATTCGTGTCAACTGAGACCAATAGGGTCACGGTGGGACTTAGGGTGAAAACATTGGGAAGCCGACTGAAAACAAGGGGAACCGGCCTCAGCCGGTGTGTACGGGGCTCGGCCGTGGGAACCGAAGGCCACCAGTGGCAACCGGCTAGCCGGTCTAGCCGCTGGTGGGGCTACGATTGATGTACAGCCGCCAGCTGACACCACTAGCCGCCGACTATGTGGTGTCGGCTACGCATTTTCGGGCTCTGGGTAATTTTTAAACACAGGTTCGGCCTCGGGAATTTTTAAAAGCAGTTTAATAGTTTAATTAAATTATTTACCAAGACTATTTAATTTAATTAATTACATAACTTAGGTTAAAATATTAAAATTAATATTTCATGACTAACCTAAGTATTTACTTAGCTTGATTTAATTAAACATGTATTTTAGTTAAATTCTTATAATCTATAGTCTATTAAATTAACCAAGTTCATTATGTAAGAAGGTATAATATTTGAACCATGACTTGTATTTTACTAAATAAACTTTACTTGACATCAATAATCCAGCTTATTTCTAATTATGGAAACTTACTATTTTTGGAAACTTTCTATTTTTAGAATCTTACTATTTTAGGAAACCTGCTATTTTTACAAAGTTACTTAATATTACAATACAAGTATTATAATACCTTATTACATGAATAATAAACAACAGAATACAAGAATAACTACAATTAATACTTAAAAACGTTAAAACATGACAGAGCATGAATAATAAGCTAAGAACACACAGAACCAGTAAAACACATGTATCTCAGACAACTCATACACGTCCGTATTATTATGTAGTATTATCCGTCAAGGCGGAGTAGGTTCTTCAGCGTTTTCGTTAGCTTCTACTGGACACAAGGTACGGATTTCCCGTCCTTCAGTAAGGACAATCTCTTCTTTTTTTCGGATTTACCGTATGCAACGAACTGTTTTCCCAGTAGTTACATATTTAAATACTTATGTTTTATTAGTTACCTTAGCCATATACATGCATGACCAGTTTCACCTAGTTATGGAGGTACCATAACCATAACACCAGAGACACTAGTGTTATGACTTCACCACGGCGGAGTGATAGCTCGTGGTGTCCCTTCAGTTTATTTGACCTTTATTATTATTTATTATCATGTGGGGCGTATGGGTGCATCCTAGTTACAGTTTCAGTCAGGATTTCATGGTGAATGTGGTGTGTTCCTTGCATCCTTCACAAGGAGCTTATCCCTGCTACCCAGACCATATTAATTACAGGCATCCCCTCTAGTTACACGACGGGGTCACCCCTCTATGTATTCATGCACGTTGTTGAACTCATGACCTATATTAGCTTTTGGTACATTTAACTAATACATATTTTCATAAGTAAACATAAGCTATGTTTTCAGAACTAAAACCAGTAAACATGCTATACGCCTAGGGTTTCCCAGAACTTATTCATTTCCGCTGCCATTCATGCTTTATTTTCATTATAGGCTTTCATTATTCTATGTCTTTTGATGCTTTATTGTATATCCGTTCACTAGGCGTTATGCTCAGTCGTTTTCCATTTCTATGTTCCCATACAGCAGGTACCCAAGGTCGTAAGTAGGATCTCAAGTGTATGTGCATTTGGATGGAAGCTATCCAGCCTTCTATTTCTTATGCATTTATCATACTTCATCTTACTTTATTTCATGTTGGACATTGTTTAGTCCTTTTCCTTTCAATATATATATTTGCATGTGTGTGAGTTACTTGGACTACCGATGTTTGATTCTGGTATATCCTTTTTGGTGATAAATGTTTAGACATTACCTTGCATGCTTTGATGACACCCCATATATTATTGTGATATTTCATTTTACCAAATGGGGTGTTACAATTATGGTATCAGAGACAAGGTTTCGACCTATAGCTCTGAAAACATGACTTGTAACTTACGGGTAGTCATCAGCGTCTTCCTAGAACTGACAGTTGGTTTTCATGCATTAATTTCATGTATTTATTTCATGCATTCATCTCATTGTCGCAGGAATTTTGACTAAGTAATGGTTGGTACACGACTGGCCTTATTTAGTCGCATGTGCTTTTATCGAAACATTTTTGTTTGTTTAGTGGACCGACCCATAGGCGTCCACACTTGCCCTTTTGTTTTTGAACCGACCCATAGGCGTTCACTCATGGACATATCATCATATTTAATTAACCATGCATTTAAAACTGTTTTATGCATCATAAATCATGTCATGTTTTATACACTGTTCATGTATTTTTATATTCAGACTCATTATTTATGTTGTATTTGTTTTAAACTGTCAGATGGTGAACACACGCAATGCTCAAGAATTGGCTGTAGTTGTCAATGCAGCTTTACAAGCCCTCCTTCCCCAACTTCGCAATGAAATCATAGATGAAGTTCATGCTGAAGTCCAGGCTCAGGGCGTTCAGTTCGGCCCTCATCAGCAAAACAACAACAATCCTCCACCTCCACCGCCTGTTACTCTCATGACTTGGTTGGAGCGATTCAACAAACAGAGACCCTGTTCATTTGAGCAGACTGACAACCCCAACGAGGCTGAAGCTTGGATTTCTCACATTAAGAAGATATTTGATGTGATGGGCTGTGACGGTGTCTTCAAGGCAAGGTTGGCTTGCAAAAAGTTTGAAGGTGATGTGCTGCAGTGGTGGAAGTCAATCAAGCAGTCCAACGATGGTGGTGATTGAGTTGCACTACTGACATGGGACCAGTTTAAGGAGATCTTCCTTAATCAGTACTTTCCACATGCTAAACAGAAGAAGCTCAAGAGGGATTATCATAATATCCAACAGGTTGTTGGGGAGAACAACAATGATTTTATGTAGAGGTTTCTTCGTTTGGCTGGATTTCTGGGTGCAGCAGATGGTACTACTGAGGAGCAAGCTGAGAAGTTTCGTTGGGCTCATCGCACTTTGGTTCCCAACAGTTTGGTTTGTGCTACGTTCACTACAGTGGCACAGGTAGCCGATGCAGCCCGTAAGCTTGAGTTACTTTAGGAACGAGAGGAGTTTGGTGATGACCGATCAGTGAAGAGGTATCTTCAATCACCAAATGTAAACCATTCATTCTTTCTGTATTTTCCATTTTTATATCATCCTCTATTCAAATTTAAATTTCAGACAGAATACTGACGACCATAAGCCTGCGATCGCTCACCAGCAATCATCTAAGGGAAACGGTCAGACCAATGGTCGTTCTGGTTCAGACAGGCGTGGCGGTAAGGATAATTACCGTAACAATGCCAATAACTAGAACAACAGTAGGTCACTACATTTACCTTCTTTCATGTTAAACTATTTTATTTTATGATATTCTAACACTACAGCGACTCATATTCAGGAACAATGGTAACGGCAGGGATCAGGACCGTAGAGGTCCGCAGCCTAACCGTTCTACTTCAGCTAGTATATTTTTAAACCTTCTATGTAATCAAGCTTATGTCCCATGAACAAGTCTCATGAATCTACTCTTGAAACAGGCTCTCAGCTAGCTAGGACGCCTGTTGAAGAGTTCACGCATCCTATATGCACTACTTGTTCGCGCATGAATTCTGGTGTTTGCCACCGAGGTACTTGTGGTTGTTTCAAGTGTGGCCAGCAAGGCCATCAGCAGAAGGACTGTCACCAGGGTGAGATAGAAGGCACCTCTGGACATGCCGACTCCAAACCACCTCCTACTTCAGGTCGCGTGTTCACTACTACTAGAGATCATACGAACAAGACTTCAGGTACCATCAATGGGAATCTCCTTATGCATGGTTTGGCAGCATTGGTTCTATTTGATACTGGAGCGACTCATTCAATCATATCCTCTACTTTTGCTACACGTGTTAGGATTTCCCCTATGCTATTAGATAATGCCTTATGCATTTCCACACCACTTAGGGACTCTGTGCGAATCACCCAGGTGTACAGAGATCTTCCTTTAGAATTTGATGATAGAATCCGCAGAGTTGACGCACTTCCTTTGGACATGTGCGAATTTGACATGATATTGTGCATCGACTGGTTATCCAAACACCAGGCTACGATAGACTGCCACACTTATCGGGTTATCGTTGGTGATGTTAAATCCCCAGAGTACATACACCATGGTTTTCTGCCAGGGAGGTCTGTACAAATTATTTCGTTCATGGACGCGCGTGGATTACTATCGATTCAAGATCAGCCTATTGTGTAAGAATTTCCTGACGTATTCCTTGATGAATTTCCGGGCATACCACCTGTTTGTGAAGTCGACTTTGGAATTGAGCACATCCCAGGTGCATAGCCATTTTCCAAGGCTCCTTACCGCATCGCTCCCATCGAGATTAAGGAGTTAAAAGATCAGTTGCCGGAACTTCTAGAGCGAGGTTTCATCTGTCCTAGTGCATCGCCATGGGGTGCACCGGTACTATTCGTGAAGAAGAAAGACGGCATCATGTGTTTGTCTATAGACTATCGTGAGCTTAACAAGATCACGATCATGAATCATTATCCTTTTCCGCGTATTGATGACCTTTTCGATCAACTTCAGGGCGCCAAGTATTTCTCAAAGATCGATCTGAGGTCCGGCTACCATCAGTTACGGGTTAAAGAGAAGGATGTTTCTAAAACTACTTTTCGTAGACGTTATGGGCACTATGAGTTCGTAGTCATGCCATTCGGACTCACAAATGCTCCATCAGTGTTCATGGATTTGATGAACCGTGTCTTCCATGAGTTTCTGGATAAGTTCGTAATCATTTTCATTGATGACATCCGGATTTTCTCAAACTCCAAGGAGGAACATGAGGTACACCTTCGTAGAATTTTGCAGATTCTTCGTCAGAAGCAGCTGTATGTCAAGTTCTCCAAGTGTGAGTTCTGGTTAAGCAAGGTGGAATTTATGGGCAATATTGTATCCGCGGAGGGGATCACCATGGATCCTGCAAAGGTTGAAGCTATCCCTAAATGGACGAGACCTACATCTGCAACAGAGGTCAGAAGTTTTCTAGGGTTAGCTGGCTACTACCATAGGTTTGTAGACAACTTTTCACGGTTAGCCTTACCTTTGACTAAGCTGATGAGAAAAGGAGAAAAATTCGTCTAGACTCAGGAACGATAGAAGAGCTTTGAAGACCTAAAGCAGAAGTTAGTGACTGCACCGATTCTTACTCTCCCATCTGGTACAGGTTGATTCGATATCTATAGTGACGCTTCAGGAAAGGGTCTAGGCTATGTTCTCATGCAACATGAGAAGGTTATTGCATACGCATCATGGCGGCTAAAACCTTATGAAGAAAACTATCCTACTCCTGATTTGGAGCTTGCAGCAGTTGTCTTTGCATTGAAGATCTGGAGGCATTATTTGTATGGTGAATCATGTGACATCTTCACCGACCACAAGAGTCTCAAGTACATCTTCACCAAGAAGGAACTAAACATGAGACAGGGGAGATGGTTAGAGCTGCTGAAGGATTACGACACCAACATTCAGTACCATCCTGGTAAGGAGAATATGGTGGCAGATGCTCTAAGCAGAAGGCCGGGTATGATTGCTGACATATGGATTGCAAAGGAGATCATCCGTGACATGAAGATGACAAACATTGAGTTTTGTGTACATGGACAACACGGTTACTGGGCAAATCCTAGAGTGGAACCAGATAGGATCAAGGAAGCTCAGAAAGATGATGGTGAGGGGAGTCCTCGTTGTTCATTTAAAGTGGATATTCAGAAAGCTTATGATACTATGGACTGGAATTTCCTTCGTGAGGTTCTTATTGGTTTTGGTTTCCATAATCGTATGGTGACTTGGATTATGGAATGTGTGACTACGGCATTGTTTTCTATTAGCATCAATGGTTCACTTCATGGTTATTTTAAAGGTAGGAGGGGCCTTCGTCAAGGTGACCCTCTTTCTCCTTATTTGTTCACATTGATTATGGAGGTTTTAACGCTTATGCTCAAACGAAGGGTTCGGGATGCTGAGTCTTTCACGTTTCATAGATACTATTCGAATATGGAATTGATTAACCTTTGTTTTGCTGACGATTTGTTCTTGTTTACGCATGGAGATGTTAGTTCGGCTATGGTTATTAAGGAGGCACTGGATGAGTTTCAACATGCTTCGGGGCTTACGCCTAGTCTTCCAAAGAGTACTGCATTTTTTTTGCAATGTTCTGAATCATGTATAACTCTCTATTCTTCAGGTCTTATCGTTTGAGGAGGGGCATCTTCCAGTGAAGTATTTGGGGGTTCCCCTGGTTTCATCTCGTCTGATTATTAGAGATTGTCGTGAACTAGTGGATAGGGTGCGGACTCGTGTGCAAGATTGGAAGAATAAAGCTTTATCAGCAGTAGGTAGGCTGCAATTGGTCCAATCTGTTATCGGTTCTATGCATGTTTACTGGGCGTCGATCTTTGTGCTTCCTTCTCGTGTCTTTCTTGATATTGAGAAGATTATGCGTGGTTTCTTATGGTGCCATGGAGATATGAAGAAGGGTAAGGTGAAAGTGGCTTGGGATGTGGTTTGTCTTCCTAAAGATGAAGGTGGTTTGGGTATTCGGCGATTGGATATCTTTAATAAGGCTCTCATGGTATCGCATATTTGGAAGCTCTTAATTCTCAAAGAATCTCTTTGGGTGAAGTGGATTCATGAATATAAGCTTAAAGGTAGGAACTTTTGGGAGATTCCATGGCATGGTATCATGACGTGGGGATGGCGTAAAATACTTCAACTGAGGCCTATTATTAAGGAATTTATTTGGTATAAGATTGGTGATGGGTCTAAGGTATCGGTATGGTCGGATATGTGGTGTCCGGAGAGTCCGTTAACTAACACTATTTCATCTAGAGATATTCATCGTGCGGGCTTTAATTTCAATACGACAGTTAATGATGTTATCCGAGATGGTCAGTGGTTATGGCCTGGTTTCTTTAGAGGTAAATATCCCTTTCTTGATAATATTGGTATGCCAATTATTCGTGAACGTGTTTTGGATAGTTTTCTATGGAGGAGTGACGGAAATGCTCTTAAACCATTTTATGTTGCTAATGTGTGGTCTTCAATACGTCCTCGGGATTTAAAGGTGCCATGGTATGATCTTGTGTGGTTTTCTTGTTGTATACCAAGGCATTCGTTTAATTTGTGGTTGGTGATTAAGCAAAAGCTCAAGACGCAGGATAAGGTTTACTTGTGGGACGTTTCGGGCGCTTTGGCTACTTCATGTTCTTTATGTGAAATGCAGCCGGATTCCCATGATCACTTGTTTTTTGAGTGTTCGTTCTCGCAGCAGGTTTGGGATAGAGTTCAAATGGTTGCTAATTTTGGATGCTCTAGTCCGCATTTCAGTCAAATTATGGCGCACATTCTTCCATGGGCAAGGCGGAGGACTACTAGGAGCGTTGTCTCAAAGTTGATTCTGTCTGCAGCGGCATATTTCATTTGACAGGAAAGGAATTGGCGTTTGTTCAAATTGGTGAAGAGGACGGTGGACCAAGTTTGTGAGTCCATTATTTCAACAGTTCGGTTGAAGATGCTTTCTTGTCGTTTTAAACAGTCTAGAGATGGGACTCGGTTTACCCACCTCTTAAGTTTACCTGAGTCTTATCTTATTTGATGTTTGTTTTTAGGTTTGTTGGTGTATGTACCATTAGGTGGTTTTTCCCTATTGGCGTCATTGGTTATGTAGTTCTTTAGATTCATATGGCATGTCATATGAATTAGTGGTTGTTCAAGCGTTTGCTTGAGGTTAATGTGACTCTTCAGTCACATTCCATTGTACTTAACTGATTTTTTGGGATTAATATATTTTACCGGGGTGATGTCCCTTTTACCCAAAAAAAGAAAGATGATGGTGAGATTTGGGCTATCATTCAGAACCTTAATCAACAGACGAAGTTTTGTGTTGATGATGACGGTATCTTATGGCAGGGCACTAGACTAGTGGTTCATGATGACTCTACACTTAGGGAAGCTATGCTGACTGAAGCTCACATCTCTCCATTTACCATACATCCTGGTTCTACCAAGATGAACCAATGACATCAAGCATCATTTCTGGTGGAGTGGTATGAAGCAGGATGTTTCCACATTCGTTTCTAAATGTATGATATACCAACAGGTTAAGATCGAACACCAGAGAGCTAGTGGTTTACTGCAACCATTGGATATTCCAGCATGGAAGTGGGACAAAATCTCCATAGATTTTGTTACTGGTCTTCCTTTGACTCAGAGGAAGAACGATGCCATCTGGGTTATTGTTGATAGTTAACCAAATCTGCTCATTTTCTTCCAATCCGCAAGGAGCATCCGGTCAGCAAATTGGCAGACACTTTTCAGAAGGAGATCATGAGACTACATGGTACTCCATTAGAAATCATCTCTGACAGAGATCCTCGTTTCACATCACGTTTTTGGCACAGTCTGAAGAAAGCTTGGGGCACCATACTTAAGCTCAACACTCCCTTTCATCCTCAGACCGACGGACAGTCGGAACGCACCATTCAGACATTGAAGGACATGATGCGGGCGTGTGCAACAGAATGGACAGGAATCTGGGATGATTATATCTTTCTAGTGGAGTTTGCATACAACAACAGCTAGCACACTAGGATCAAGTGTGCACCTTTTGAGATGTTGTATGGTAGGAAGTGTCGCGCCCCAATCTGCTGGGATCAGGTGGGCGAACGACTTATTGAGGGTCCAGAAATGATTGAGGTGACTAATGAGAAGGTCGCCGTCGCCAAGGCGAAGCTTCAGGAAGCTCGTGCTCGCCAGAAGAGTTATGCTGATAAGTGTCGTAGAGATGTATCTTTCAACGTGTGTGATCACGTTTTCCTCAAGGTATCAACTGCACGGGGATATAAGCGTTTTGGAATCAGAGGGAAGCTCAGTCCTCGCTTTATCGGACCGTTCGACATCATAGAACGTGTTGGTGAAGTCTAATATCATTTAGTGTTACCGCCTCAACTATCACAAGTTCACAACGTGTTCCATGTGTCTTTACTCAGGAGATACAACTATCACCACGTCCATATTGTTTAGTATCCGCTTGATCAGATTCGAGAGGATCTTTCGTATGTCGAAGAACCCAAGAGAGTTCTTAAACGACAAGAGCGTGTCATGCGGAGGAAGATGATCCCTTTCTTCAAAATCCTCTGGAGGGATCATGCTGAGCCGGAAGCCACTTGGGAGACGAAGGAGTCTATACGGACTTCTTACACTCATTTCCACTTCTGACTCGGGTATGTTTTCTTTTAATTTATGTTTTCTCTAATTCGAGGACGAATTGTTCTTTTAGAGGGGAAGAGTTGTAACACCCGCATTAAATTACCATGAACAGTAAACATGAACAGTAAATACATAAAAATACGACAAAATTTAAAACTTTCCATTTATAATATATTACACGTGTCATGACATTATATAACATGTATTTACGTATATTATAAATGTGACGTGTTCACGATACGTTAATTCACGACGATTAAAACACGAACGAACACGAATATTTAACTTAACATAAAAACCTACGGGTTTTCCTTGTGGGATTCATGTTTGCCGCGGATAGAGACAAAGAAAGAAAGAGGATGGGCCTTTTGGCCCATGACCCATAATAAACTAATAACAAGAAAATACAGGAAGGGTTTTATCATAATTTTAGGTTGCAGAAAAAATCAAGAACCCTTGCCTCCTTTCTCTTCTTGTCGCCGACTACCATCAACACTAAGGGGTGTTCGGGACGTTTTTTCTCATTGATTTTTGTGTGTACGTGTTCGTGATAATAAACCTTTTTCTACTACGTACTCGGTATAATCATAACCCTTTTTCTTTTGAATTCCTTTATGAATTCATATAATTAATCTTAATAAAAATCAAGAAAAACATGTAAGATTAATTAAAACCAAGAAATTAAGGGTGTTGTGGTGTTGGTTTGTTCAGCCGAGACCCAAACTGAGAGCCCTAAGGCTCTCGGTGGTGTTTGTTTCGCCTAGCCGAGAACTTAAGGTCTCGGTGTGGGGTTTTTTGGCTCGGACGCAGGAAAGGGGAACCCCGACCATGAGTCGGGGGGTGTTTTGGTTTGACATTTGTGTCAACCGAGACCAATAAGGTCTCGGTGGGACATAGGGTGAAAACAGTGGGAAGCCGACTGAAAACAAGGGGAACCGGCCTTAGTCCGTGTCAACCGGGCTCGGAAGTGGCTAGTTGGGCTCGATAGTTGGAACCGAAGGCCACCAGTGGCAATTGGCTAGCCGGTCTAGCCGTTGGTGGGGCTGCGGTTGATGTTCATCCGCTGACTGACACCACTAGCCGCCGGCTATGTGGTGTCGGCTAGGCATTTTCGGGCCCGGGGTAAATTTTAAACACAGGTTCAGGATTGGGGATTTTTAAAAGCAGTTTAATACTTTAATTAAATTATTTACCAAGACTATTTAATTTAATTAATTACATGACTTAGGTTAAAATTTTAAAATTAATATTTCATGACTTACCTAAGTATTTATTTAGCTTAATTTAATTAAACATGTATTTTAATTAAATTCTTATAATCTATAGTCTATTAAATTAACCAAGTTATTTATTTAATAAGTTATAATACTTGAACCATGACTTGTATTTTACTAAATAAACTTTACTTGACATTAATAATCCAGCTTATTTCTAATTATGGAAACTTACAATTTTCGAAAACTTTCTATTTTTAGAAACTTACTAATTTAGGAAACTTGCTATTTTTAGAAAGTTACTTAGTATTACAATACAAGTATTATAATACCTTTTTACATGAATAATAAACAACATAACTACAGTTAATACTTAAAACAGCTAAAACATGACAAAACATGAATAATAAGCTAAGAACACACAGAACCAGTAAAACACATGTATCTCAGACAACTCATACATGTAGGGCTTAGCATCGGTCCTGGACCGAGGACCGAAATGGTCCGAAACCCCGGACCGTGACCGGACCTAAATAGTCCGGTCCGGTCCGGGTTGGTCCGGTCCGGTTCGGTCCTCGGTCCGGTCTGGTCCTATTAGACATATTTGACGTAATTTTGGTAAGACCGAACCGGACCAAGGACCGAGGACCGAATTCTTCCAAAACCATGGACCGAGGACCGGACCGAAATTGCTCGGTCCGGTTCGGTTCGGTCCGGTCCGATCCGGTTTTCCGGTTCGGGTCGGTTTTAGGTCTGCCGTGCTCAGCCCTACATACATGTCCCTATTCTAATGTAGTATTATCCGTCAAGGCAGAGTAGGTTCTTCGGCGTTTTTGTTAGCTTCTGCTGGACACAAGGTACGGATTTCCCGTCCTTTAGTAAGGACAATCTTTTCCTTTATTAGGATTTCGCGTATGCAGCCAACTGTTTTCCCAATAGTTACAGATTTAAATGCTTATGTTTTATTAGTTACCTTAGCCATATACATGCATGACCAGTTTCACCTAGTTATGGAGGTACCATAACCAAAACACTAGAGGCACCAGTGTTATGACTTCACCACGGCGGAGTGATAGCTCGTGGTGTCCCTTCAGTTTATTTGGCCTTTATTATTATTTATTATCATGTGGGGCGCATGGGTGCATTCTAGTTACAGTTTCAGTCAGGATTTCATGGTGAATGTGGTGTGTGCCTTGCATCCCTCACAAGGAGTTGATCCCTCCTACCTAGACCATATTAATTAGAGGCATCCCCTCTAATTGCATGGCGAGGTTACCTGATAGGTGTGTAAACACACATCCTTTTTACCACTTAATTACAATAATAACCGAGCCAAAACGTGCATTTTATGTCATTTATGTCGGAATTATGAGTGGTTTGTGTTTTTGTTGTGATTTAGGACGAAAAGTTGAAAAATGGAGATAACACGGGCATTCACGGGCTTTTATCGAAGAAAAAGACGAAAGACGAAGTCAAGAAGTCAAGAAGTCAAGAGTGCAAAAAGAACGGAAGTCCAAGACCAATTCTGAAGATTTATCGAAGAAAAAGTCAAAAGACGGAAGTTTACTAAAAGCCGAAGAACTCAAGTCTAATTTATTGAAGAGCGAGTTCAAAGAAATCCCGAGACAAAGTCGTTAAAGTCAAAGAATTGAGAAGATTAACAAAGAATTAAGAAGAGCAAGGACTTAATGACGCAATTAAGGAAAGAAGAAAGAGGGGAGGAAGCTTCCTAAGCACCTCTCTAATCTCCCCTATAAATAGATTAGGATTTCATTCATTTTTCTCTTGTTGGATAAGTGTGACAATTAGTCTTCCACCTTTTAATTACCTTGTCATTTAATTTCATGTCCATTTAAATACTTGTCTTGCACCTTAAATTCATTTAATTTCAAGTAAGTTTCCTTTTAATTCTTGTCAATCTTTATTTTTATTGTTTGATCTCCTATCTACCTTTCTTTAATCTTTAATCTTTATGTTTATGTTCATGTTCATGTTCTTATTTTATTGATTTGATTAAAGTGGGTTTTGAATATTTTGATCATTATTGTTAGTTTTGTTGATTTGGATTGTTTGTTTATGATTAGTAGATGTTATTCGTTTAGTTTGTTTTAATCTTTGGTTTGATTTTGATTGATCTAGATTAGATTCGTGTTATTTTTCTTATTCCGTGTTCTTCGCTGTCTTATTGTTCTCCAGGTTTATTCCGGATCAAAGAAAGTTGTTCCGAATCAAGGTGTGTTTCTTGGTTATTCCGGATCAAAGGTCTTTTATTCGGAATAGTAAAACATTCCGGATCAAGGGTTTAGCCAAAGTGTTCATCCGGAATACCAAACATTCCGGATCAGGCCAGATATTCTGGATCATCAAGTTTTATTCGGAACATTCCGAGTGAAGGCTTTGTGAAGAAACATTCCGGATCAAGGAAAACATTCCGAACCAAGCTTAAGTATTCCGGATCAAGGAGTTTTATTCGGAATAATTAATTATTCCGGATCAAGGTCTTCATCCGGAATCTTCAACATTCCGGATCAAGGGAATTCATTCGGAAAATATTCCGGATCAGCAACATTCCGGATCAAGCTTAAGTATTCCGAATCAAGACTTTATTCCGGATAAGTGACATATTCCGGATAAAGGATTTATTCCGGATCAAGGTTTTTGGTAAATATTCCGAGTGAAGAAGAATCATTCCAAACGAAGGTGACATTCCGGATGAGTGATTATTCCGAACGAAGGTTTATTCTGGATGAGCTATTTTCAGGTTCTTTTTAGTTTCAGTTTTTAACTTTCTGTTTTTAATTTTCAAGCTTTACTTTTCCCGCCTTTTTACTTAGTTGCACTTTAAGTTTATTTGCCTTAGATTTATTTTAGCCTTGCCTTAGTTTTAAGTTTTAGTTGCGTTTTAAGTTTGCGTTAGATAGTTTTAAGTTTACGCTGTTTACTTTAATTGCCCTTTTAATTTTCGTAACGCTTTTAAATACCTGCCATTTATTTTAAATTAGATTTAGATTTAATTTAACGTCATTTTCATTTACGTTTTTGCACTATTAATTACTACAACGACACAACTATTTGTTTCACCAAAGAACGACTGAGTTGCATAGTTAACCAAGATCAATTCGATTAGACGATTTCAACGAACAATTTTCCTAAGTAAAACCTAGTTATCAAATGGCGCCGCTGCCGGCTCTTTTCGTAAAGATTAACGGTTTTCTGTGAGAGACGCGTTGCATTTTGGGATCCGTTCACTTGTGAGCGTTATTTTTCTTGCCTAAAATATTCAAAAAACCAAAAAATAATTAAAAAATTTCAAAAATCCAAAAATATTTTATTTTTATTGTGTATATATATTGTCTTTGTGTTTGGTATTGTTTTCTTTTGCCTTTGTAGGTGTATGCGTACTAGATCTTCTAATTATCAAGAGCCCGAGACTTGAGAAGATTTAGGTATGGCAGGTGTTAACAACAACAATAATCCACCGCACCTCAATAATAACAACAACAATGTTCTTCCACAACCTGATCTTCGGACAATGGAGGAGCTTTGTTGTAACACCCCCAAATTTATACAACTCAGTTCAGCGGAAGACTAGTTGGTGTTACGGGATAGCACATTACTCACATCATAGACAACGCATAAAAATCGCGTCGTTTAATAATAAATCATTTCCATTCATAAACATCAAAGTTACATAGGTCCCAAGTCATTATATTTCATACAAAGTTTTACAAAGTATTTGAATGGAAAAATATAGTTTAGGTGCGGGCCATGAATTCTTGTTGTCTTCCCGAGAATTACCTTCAAGTACCTGAGATAAAACATGTTAAAAGAAAAGGTCAGCGATAACGCCGAGTGAATTCATAGAGTTTAATAAATTCCATCAATATAACTTTGGTATAAAATTAGTACCAAATATCAATTCGTACAAATCATTGTAATAGGCCGTAAAATAGCCAAAATCGTTTTATACAAATCTTTGTAATAGGCCATAAAATAGCCAAAGTCATTTTATATAAATCCTTATCGAAAATCATAATATAGGCCTTTGCCTAAAAAAAATCATTATACGAGCCAATGTCGTAAAAACAATCATACAATACGTCTTCTGACGTTGTATAAAATCAAATAAAAACCGTTATATGAATATGGTTATGAAAACCAAAATACAATCATAATATCAATAGTATGACCCTGTATTGCTAGTCAGGCAATACATCGTAATTCGGAGAGTCTATTAGTATTTCGTTAATTCGGATTATTATAAGCCGCATGACATTGTTACCTTACTAAAACCAAAACGAGTAGCTAACCCGATACCAATTTTGCCCATCTAAAGTAGCGTGTCGTCACAAAGGTCACGCTATTGAAATCTTCTCATACATTAATTCGCTTACCAATCAATGTGGCACGACGGGGATCAACCGTCAAGGCGCGAACTGGGATGATCGTCCCCAAATAGTACTATTAAATGCATAAGCGTCTACCAACTCCCGGTAGTTCACAATTCATGCTAATGGGACTTTTAGTGACATAACCTAACTTTAATAATCCATTTGATTTCATCTATCGGGTCCATTAATCATTTATCGGGTCATACAATCGGGTCATTCAATCATTCGGGTCCAAAATCAATAAACAAACAATCGGGACAAATGGTGTCCAAACTTTTATAAAAACTAACATGTTATCTCCCTCGCGGGTTTATAAAGCATTTATAAAACATTTAAAAGAGTGCGAGGCTATGAACTCACGTTGACGTGGGAAGGCGGGTTATCGGCAATTCGGACGTACGGTACGTGCTTCAATCATGGAAACCTAGACAAATAATACTCGGTCTTAGACGTTTGTCCAATGACTTTATAAAAATACCAATTATGTATACATATGATGATTATATATATATGATGATCAAGTGGGTTTACATATTCTCATTTACTCATTTTTGTGCTATGTGTCGATAACTTTTATACTAGTTTTCTCGTTTTACCTATTTACGTGTTTTAGGTCCAATAGGCCTATTATAAGTTATTTAACTTATTTTAATCCATTTTGTACTTTTATTATCAGTACATACACTTTCAATTTGGGCCCAAATGGGTTAAGCCCAATAAGTTCTTTTTATGGGTGTTTATCTTATTTAGTCAAATTATTAGCCCAAGTATTAGTCCAATATGTTTACTTAGCTCGTTAATGTCCGTATGCCCTATAGTTCGGGTTTTATCGGTTTTTACTTGTTATACATGTCTATATATCAGTATATAAGTTTTATAAAGTTTTCATTAGACGGGTCCAACCATCTAAGTTTTATTTAACAAAAACGTTAATTTTACGGCAATAGCCGAAAAAGTCGTAAAAATCAAGTTTATAGTTTTTATTACTTATAAACATTATTTCACCACCATTTATATAATTTATCCATTTGATTAACCTTTTATATATATTTATAAATAAGTTTTATAAGTTAGTGGGTTTTTATTTTACATTTTATATATTAAAATGTGAGTGCTTATATAATAGTATTATTCTTTAATTTCCAAAAATCTGATTTTTAACTTCATCTTCACCAAAACTGCCATATCTTGAGTTCTACATGGAGATAGAAGCTCAAGTTTTTATCACATAAACTACATGATATGTGCTACATTTAACTCTTCTATAGCTAC
Source organism: Glebionis coronaria (assembly GCA_025667525.1). NCBI lineage: Eukaryota > Viridiplantae > Streptophyta > Magnoliopsida > Asterales > Asteraceae > Glebionis > Glebionis coronaria. The sequence continues at coordinate 317,551,884 of CM046879.1, read as the reverse complement.
TGTTGAATCATCCTTTAAGTATTTTCTAAAAATCGTCCAAAACAGTAACTTCAGATTTATACCCTAAACTTGTTTTGATCATATCTCACTCATTATTTTGATTCCATTGCATGGCCAACTCTCACATGTGTACAAGACTCATAGCTTACTGCAAATAGATTCTACTTCATCATATTATCAGTCCATGACTTGTTTATTTACTATTTTACACAGCCAACATATTTAGACAAGATTTTAGACTTGTTTCTTATAGTTTTTCACCTTTTTATCCATGATTATCAACAACAAATCCCCACATAACATTTTTATCATCATATAATCATCATAAATATATACAATAGGAAATAAAATACATGTTTACATAATCAAAATATTAAGGAGATGAGGAGGACAATCTTTATACCACCAACTTGATGTAGGTTATGAGTTTGACATGGTTTTTGATGGAGAAACTTGTAGACAACCATGACCATCTTCAAGACCACCATGCTCCATGAAAACCTTGTGGAAAATCAGCCCTCCTACTCCATGAAAACTCCTCCTTGGATGTTATAAGCACCACCAATCTTCATCTTTTTGAATGGAGATTAACATATGTTAATCATAACATATGTTTTGTGGTTAAATTTGGATCAATTGGGGTGTTTTGTTGAGAAAATGGGACGGCACAATTGAGAGAGAGGATGAGAGAAATGTGTTGTTTTGCATGTAGTGTGTGTGTGGTAAATGGTTTTGATTGTTGGTTTTGAGGTAAGGCTTGGCTTACTAGCTAAGCTAAGACATGTGTGACTTGTTTTGGTTAAGTTATTGACACCTAAGGTGGTATGTGTTGTTGTAGCCGGTTTTGATGAGTGGGGTGGGACAAGTGTCCCACTTGTCTCATCCCATTTATTTACGGGTACTCCTCGATTCTAGTTTCCTCGATTTGCGTGCCCTCGGGTCGTTTTACGAAAAACGTTTTTATAAATTATGAATCAACGTCACAAAACGAATCCAATAAAAATTGTCTCATCAAAAACGGAGTTCGAAAACGTAAATACGTAATCCTAAGGTTTCCGGTTTAGTCGTAAAGGACGTAAAAATAAAATCGTAAGTCCTAATCTCTTCTCGTAAATTTGTGAGTTTATGAACCAACACAAATTTTAAAACATCAAAATAATATTCACGGATAAATTTATTTTTTGAAATGTCGGACTGTCACCAAGGACGGTGTATGTAAACGTAAGCACGTAACGTTGAATTCTCCGGTTTAGACGTAGTCGATGCTACTTCAAGACGTAAATCCAAATTTCTTCCCAAAAATAAGTGAGTTCATATTGTAACATTAAAATAATATTTTCAAATAATATTTGAGAATAAAATATCAATCGTAAATTAACGGATTGCCACATTTGTCAACCTACCATGTTTGGACGAGGAGGACCGATTGCGCCGATGCAAATCACGCCTCCGGAGTTTTCGTTGAAGCACCACATGATTCAGCAAGTGCAAACTAATCCATTTCGAGGAATGCCTGATGATGATGTCAACAAACACCTCGACAAATTCATTACAATCACTCAAAGCATGAAGTTGCCCGGTGCCACTATGGATGTGCTTCGCCTTCAACTCTCCCCACATACTTTATCACACCATGCCGAGAAATGGTTTGATCGTCTCCCGAAGAATTCAATTCATACTTGGGATGACATGACTCAACGCTTTTTGTCGCGCTACTTTCCAACATCTATGGTCACGAGCCTTCGCAATCAAATCAGCGGTTTCATGCAAGAACCCGATGAATCTCTTTTTGATGCTTGGGAAAGATATAATGTTTTGATCGATCGTTGTCCAAACCACAACATGCTCCCTGTGACCTTAATTGATACTTTCTTCAATGGTTCGACTTTTCGTGATCGTGATACGATTAATGTAGCCGCCGGTGGAACATTTATGAAAAGGAGACCCGAGGAGTGTAGAGAGCTTATTGAGAACATGACTACTCACCACAAAAACTGGGATTCCTCCGCATCTTCAAGGAACAACCCGAGAGTCAATGTTTCTTCTACTTCAGCAAACCCCGAAATGACCGAATTCACCCACATGATGGCCGAAATGAACAAAAATATCTTGCTTCTCGCTACAAACCAACAACAAGTTAAAGCGGTAGCACCTTCTTGTGAGACATGCGGCGGTCCTCACTCATACATTGATTGTCCTTCTACTCAAGGAAATCCGGAAAACGTGTATGCAGCTTATGGTAATTATTCACCGGAAAATTACCAAGCCCGACCTCAAGGGGATCGACATTTGCTGAGTTACCGGTCCAACAACTATCTTTCACCCGGTTTTTCTCCTCAAAACCAAAACCCCAACAACAATTACAATAGAAGCAACCAAATCCCACCTCGAGCTTCTAATCCTTATCACCCACCCGCTGAACAAAACCCACCCAAGAATCAAGATGTTGAAACCTTAATGAGAACCCAAGGAGAGCAAATCAAGAATCTGCAAAGCCAAATTATCAATTTGAAAGGAGATATCACCAAGCAAGGGAATGACATTAGATCCGAGCTTCGAGAAAATATCCAATCATCCTTCAGCAATCAAACGAATGATTTGAAGAATATGCTGGCTAGTTTCTTGCCCACAACTCAACCCTCTACCTCAAATTCTCTACTTTCAAACACCGTCACCAATCCGCGAGCGAATGTGAGTGCTATTACTACCCGTAGTGGAGTTACCATAATAGGACCACCTATTCCACCCCCATCATCTACACCTCCTCCTCCACCATTTATCCCTACTCCTCCCACACCTAGTATTAGTACACCCTTACCGTCTCCGCCTCGTCATGACGATGTACCCAAGAAGAACCCTTCAACATCTCACCCTTCAACATCTCACCCTTCAACATCTCAACCTTCACCTTCTACACCTTCACCACCCAAACCCAATATTCCTTATCCATCTCGTTTAGGCAAGACCAAAATGCACACCAAGGATGACATTCAAGTGTCGAATTATTTGAAGATGATCTCTCAAATGAATTTCAACATTAGCCTTGTTGAAGCACTTGTCCACATACCGAAATTTGTCAAAGCATTCAAGGAATTGCTTAACAAGAAGGAGAAGCTGATTGAGCTTGCCAACATACGCTTAAATGAAAACTGTTCTACAGTTATTCTTAAAGAACTTCCGGAAAAACTTGGAGATCCCGTTCACAATGAGGCGCGCGTTAAGATTCAAACTCAATATCGATATATATACCAAATATAACATGACTCAAATGTTTTCAAAGTATTCATATTTCAAAACCATTGGCACGAACCAAATGAATTCATACTAACCATTTATTTCAACACTACACGTTAAAACACTTGAACACTTGAGAATGACCCATCATACGACGCCAAGTCAACGCAAGTAAAACTATCCTTTACCCTTACTTGGACCAGTAGCTAAGTCATTTATATAATGACTAAGCACTTGAATAAGTCATCATGTCCGATGATGAATACTCAAACTCACGCAACACAAACATTGAACTAAGTGTCCAAAATTAATATCAGCAAGTACACCCCGAATGTACACACCGATCTACCCTATCTAGACTTGTCCGTTTTACATGAAAATTGGTGTCAAGGTCACCTATAACCTGTATAAGACCTCACCAAAATTTGAGCCAAAGTTCACACTTTAAAATCCATCAGCTCGACACTTTACTCGACTCCAAAATTTAGGACAGATTTGTGCACTTGTTTTGTAAAACCGTATGGACCACTTTAAAAGTACTAACTCGACAATTCGTCTTTTGAAACCACTACTAGACTCATAAAACTCAGTTTGTAAACTTTGAAAACCAGAAGTATCAACTATCTAATCAAGTCTAAAGTCCCCAAGAGTCGACCCAAAATCAGCCGCAATTTCGGATTGTGCCGACTTGCGTCTCCCGGTACACGAAAACTAAAACTAGCATAACTTTTAACTCGTAATGACTTAGAAGCTATATCTTATACCAAAACGACCGTCTCGAAAAACTCTACAACAATTTCAACTAATCTTAGCCTTTCTCAGAACTTAAACCCACGAAAAATCTGTTAAGGACCTGCTGTCCCAAAATAGCATGTTAGAAAACATGACAAATCCATTTTTCACTCAAAACCAATCATTCCCATACCTCTAGGATCACTATACTATGAAACCCATCAACCAAACACACATAAAAACACTTGCATGTAAAATCTAACAAAATCAAAGATTAAAAACAAGACTTTTAAGGATTAAAATGTGATGATCATACCAAAAACAATGCATGCAAGATGGTTTAAACATCAATCCACCATGGATTTATAAAATCTTCATAACTTGATGCATGGAAGTGATTTTAGTATCATTAGAATCACCATAAAAATCTAGGAAGTGGTCTTGTTTTAGTTTTGAATGAATCAAGGTGGTTGATGGTGTTTTGTGGTGGTGAAGCTCACGGCAAAAGGGAGGGGGAGGGTGCTTGTGTGTTTTTTTTAAATGAATGAGTGTGAGTGGAAGTGTAAGAAAAAAAAGGTTTTTATAGTGCTAGGTAAGTGGAGGGACCATTGTTGCCAAGTTGCAAACTTGTGGACTTAAAAAACAATTAATAGTTTTAAAGGGTAAAAAATGGTCATTGGTAAATACTGAAAATATTTGCGGGGCTCATGTTTCGTAAAAATACTTTTCAAAAGTTGCAATGCATCATAAAAATGATTATACGATTTTCCGACACGACTTAATACGTAATTAAAACGAAATCGTCGAAAATATTAATTATCGCAACAATCGATAAATAAACGTAAAATTTTAGGCATCCGTCGGTATCGCGATCACTAGGAATTCTCGTTGTATATTTATTTTGAATAAACTCGTTGTAAAACGCACGCGGGTGATTTTAAATCAAAAACTTTGATTTAAATAAATATGTAAAAATAAAATAAAAAATTTATAATTCCCGATAAAGTATTTATCAATGATCCGAAAATACTTGAAAAGAATAATTTATTGAAAATTAATATAATCTCAGGATTTACATATAAAATACAAGAAAACGAAATACGTTGAAAATTCAAAAACACGAATAAAAAGAATAAAATAATGCTGGGAAAAGTACGGGTTCTCACAGCTTCCACCCAACTTGGTTCTTTGAGAGCATCAAAAATCTTCTTGGATTCTTGTTGTGACAGAAAATAGGCAACCAAACATGCTTGAACAAGAGGGGTATCAACCTTCTTGTGAATATTGGCAATAAATCCTCCATGAGTCTGATGAGATCTTCTAGTTTGCATAGGGGTCATCACATCACCTATGATCAAAGAAGAAGGATGATTCTTCATGGTAGATGAAAGTACTCCTCCTTCTATGATTGTGTTATCATTAATTTCACTATCCATATTGCCAGTGTCTTCTTCAAATGCTCTTCCATCATCATCTGAATGAACCTCTCCATTTCTATTTGAAGGTTCACCTTGTTCAAAATTATTGGAAGAGAATAAATGGTCAAAAGAGCTGTCAATGCCAGAGTTAGAGTTGTCAACATTTGATCCATCAACGCCTGAATTTGTATTGTCAGCGCCAGATTTTCCTCTGTCAGCGTTTGAACAATCATGCATCTTTTCAACTGGTGATACTTGTGGACCACCTTTTTCCTTTCCAGCAGCAGCAACAGCAGCAAATACATCTGTTCATATTGGAATGGTAACATACTCAAGTATTGGTGTTGATTTGTCTGCTTGTGATCCAACCTCTTTATCAACCTGTTTACCTGAAATTTCAACAACTGGTTCTTCCACAACATTTGAAGTCACCTTCACAATGTCTGGATTAGTAACAGGCATATAATTCAATGTTCTAGATAGATGTTCCAAGTCAAATAACCAATTTGGACCACTTTCAGGATCACTAGGTTTACTCTCTAAAAACCTAACATGTACTTTTTCAAGTTTACGTTTTTCTTTCTTATTGTAAACTCTATATCCTCTACTCTGCACAGAATAACCCAAAAAGTAGCCTTCATCACCTTTTGCACTAAAGTTACCTAAGGCATCACTAGTGTCCAGAACAACTACATGACATCCAAAAGGTTTAAGAAAACCAATATTAGGTTTCTTTCCCCAAAATAGCTCATAAGGTGTTTTGTTATGGATCTTGTTGATTAATGCCCTATTCTGAATATAGCAAGCTGTATTCACAGCCTCTGCCCAAAAAGCAATAGGAAAGTAAGCATCATCCAACATAGTCCTAGCTGCTTCTATGAGTGTTCTATTCTTTCTCTCAGCTACCCCATTTTGTTGTGGGGTTCTAGCTACACTAAACTGTCTAGTAATCCCTTTCTTGGCACAAAATTCATCTAACAACTTATTTCTAAACTCACCACCATTATCACTTCTAAGCATCTTAACCTCATTACTAGACTTCTTTTCTATTTGGGTAATAAAGTTAATCAAAGTATCAGCAGTGTCACTTTTCAAGGCTAAAAAGAAAGTCCAAGTAAATCTAGAAAAATCGTCAGTGATGACAAAACAGTAGGATTTACCATTTAAGCTTTCTATATTAGTTGGACCAAAGAAGTCCATGAGTAGTAAGTGAAGTGGTTTAGAACTAGAGTGCACATGTTTAGACTTAAATGAGACCTTGTGCTGTTTGCCTTTAAGGCATGCAACACAAGAATGGTCATTGTGGAAGGCCTTCTTAGGCAAACCATCAACTAAACCATGTCTCACAAGTCTATTTATATTCTTAAAATTAATGTGCCCTAGTCTTCTGTGCCAAAGATTACTCTCATCAACTGAAGCCTTAGCATATAGACATGACAGATTATTATTCATCCTAATTCCATTAAGATTCATATTATAAATGTCCTTATGCCTAGGTGTTCTATAATCAATGAATTTCTCATCTGGTATTTTAAAATCTTTGCTTAATACCAAGCATTCTGTATCAGTGAAAAGAACCTTATTTTTGTTATCACACACATGTGATACACTAAACATATTATAGTCAAGTTATTTTACCAGAAACACGTTTTCAAAACGCAAATTGTTGCTGAGAAGAGTGCCTTTGCCAGTGATAGTCCCATATCCTCCTCCAATGTACACTTTGTCACCATCTTTAATGGGTATAAAATTTGTCAGATAATCTTCCTTCCCCATCATGTGCCTAGAGCATCCACTATCCCAATAGCCATAATCATTAACCTGCTTTTGAATGCCCTGTACATAAAGAAAACAATTTAGTTTTCTTTGGGAACCTAAGCCTGAGCAGACTTGGATTCATTTGGATGTTCAACAAGAACAGACTTAGTCCTTATGACAACCCCTTGTTCATCCCTTTTTGGATTAAATACCCAGTTAACCCCAATTGGTTTTGTTATGACCTTTGAAATATAATGAAATCTGTTACAGGTCATAGAAATCCCATCTGAATTAGGGTTTTGGTCTTGTTTAGGTCTCCATGTCAAGCTAGAAGAAGCTTTAGACCCCTTTCCCTTTGGTTGCAAATATTTTCTGTTACTTGGTCTGGCAACGTTCCTGTTAGCGTTTAATTTGTTCTTGTCAACGCTGAAATTACCCTTATCAGCGTTGAACCTAGGGTTTGCTACAGGAACCCATTGTCTGTTAGACCATGTATTGGTCTTCTGAAAAGGTCTTTTTCCATAAGTATTAGACCCTTTAGTAAAGAATGGGGCTGGTCTAACAACTTGTGGACTTTGCTGGACAAAGGGTTTGGGTTTGACAGTGTTTGACTTTCTATCAGCGTTGACCTTTGAAGCATTGACACACTTATAAGCTAAATGTGAAAAACTTCCACAAGTATAACCGGCTTTTCTAGACATAGCTCTAGGTATAGAAGAAAAGAAACCTGTCCTATTATCACTAATTTGGCTTTTTGGTTACCTAGGTTTTCTATACATTTCTTCATATTTAATACTAGGTTTTCTATCAACGTTTAAGCCAAGGTAAACAGTCTTGCCAGTGGTAGAGTTAGTCACTTTTATAGGTGTAGACTCATTTGGGTTGTCACTAAGCATGCCACCCTTACCAAACAAAGTAGGGTTGGCTTTCTTCCATAGGTCCAAATCAGTCAATTTCTGCTTGTATTCCTCTACTGGGGTAAGAACTCTTGGTGGAGGAATAAATTCCTCTTCTTGGAGTTCTGGTATACTAGTCCAAGACAAATCCTTTCTAAGGACACCATAAAAGTTCCCAGCAGGTGGTGGAACACCAGCATACTCTTTCATCCCAATCCTAGTCGTATCCCTAGAATCTCTTTGTTCACTAACACATTTTTCTAGGGTTTGTGAAGCTTTATCAAATCTATGGATTTTAAGATCTACATTATCTTTGTTTTTGATAGCCTCATCTAACTTAGCTTGTAAAGCACCATTGGATCTTTCCAAAATGTTTCTAACCTCAACATTAGCATTCAAATCATGAGTTACAATATTGATTTGATCTTTTAGGTCAAATTCCATTTTCTTATATTCAACCACAGTCTTTTCAGTTTGAGTAAGAGCAAGTTGATAATTAGATAACTTGCATCTTTCATTAACGACATCTGTTGTTAATTTTAAGACTTCTTTGTTTAGCTTTTCAGTATTTAGACGACAACCCTTACTACAAAATGCATCATCATATACCTCATTGTCTGATGAAGATGAAGAGTGTGCCATGAGAGCATAGTGAACATGCTCCTCTTCTTCCTTTTCAGCAACCAAAGCTTTGTTTTCTTCCTCATCCTTGGCCAAATAGCTCCAATCCTAGCCAACACAATCAATGTCTTGCATAGCAACCATAGCTTTGGAATCCTGAGCCTTGATGATTTGGCTTGAGGGTTTTCCAGCATCAGATCTTCTTGGAGATCTGCATTCTCTTATAAAGTGTCCCATTCGATGACAATTATAACACTCAACCTTGGATTTATCAAATCCAGCAGTGTCCTTCGCATTAAAAGTCATATTCTTCTTAAATCTTCGATTCCATCTATTTGCCGTTATGCTTACAAGAGCCATATTCCACTTTATGTCCATCTCCTCCAAATGCTCATCACTTATTTGCTCAAGGTCCTCATATGTAATCACTAAATCATTGGGCAAAGAAGCAATGTATGCACACACAGTATCTAGATCAATGCCAGCATGCTTAATTCTTGGTGAGTCAACATTGTATGTGTCAGCGTCTGAATGTGAGGCGCTGACAAAGCTTGATCCAATGTTGACACAAGGTGATCCAGTAACGGGGTGCATGTATGACTCCCTTTGATCAAATTGACCTTCACTATGGGAGAAGAAGGCCATATTTCCATTGGTAGACTTGCTTCCTTAATCCAGAAGGATTTCATTTTCTACCAGCCTTAGTTTATTGTAAACATCATCAAAAGTGGAACTTTTGTGAGTATTATTAACAATCATAGACCTTGCTTTAATCTTCCATGCATCACCAAGACTTTAAAGAAAAGTGATGATATCAACATCACCAAGCACTGTTCCCATAAAGGACAACTTGCTTGTAATGTCAAGAAGTCTGCTTCTCACTCCACTTAGCTTTTCATTGGGTTGAGCTTTGAACACAACATACTCATGCAAGAGTTGCTTCTTTTTCTCTTGTACAGTATCAGCATTACCACCATAAGCAACTTCAAGGGCTGCCCAAAGATCTTTTGCGGACTCATAGCCTCTATATTTGTGCTGATTGGCTTGTCCCAAAGAGAGTTTGAGGATGCTTAGGGTTTTCATGTCGTTCCTTCTCTTTCCAACGTCCTCAGCTGAGATAGCTCTTCCATCTTCATGTTTTTCTTTTCGATCCTCTTCTGAAGAGCCTGGAGTTGATCTTACCAAGATAGCAGCTGCAATCTTTACAGCCTTATTGAATGTGTTTCCATATTGAATAATTTCCCATAGGGCGTGGTCATGGATTTGATGATACTGTTCAAAGTTAAACTTCCACAACTCAAAGTTGTCTGGGTCTAGCATGGGAATCTTGATGTTAGGGGTTGAGGAGGAGGAGGTTAACTCTGGAGTAGACATGGTGTTTTAGTTTTAGGGTTTCTTGAAAATTAGGGTTTTTGGCGATTTAGGGTTTTTGTGTTCTTTAGATCAAAGTTTCTCAACAAGCTCTGATACCACTTGTTGATCCCAAACATAGATTGATTTAGCTTGTGTAAACGAGATTAAATCAAGTTAAACACGTAGAGAAACTTTGTTGTATATGAAACAATTCAAGTATTATGCGGAATTAATACTCAAACAAGAACACACAAACAAGATAAACCAAACTTTCACTTTGATTGATAAATCGAACTTGCGTACAATGAAAGTGTAAAAATGTACATTAAACTAAAACCAAAAGGCATCCTTTTATAGATTAAGGAACCTTATACAATAGTCTACGTATCAGCTATTCTTGGTAAAGATAAACATAGAAAATACATTGTCGAACATATCTTTATTAGAAACATACGAGAAACATAAAACGTGTAGACTAAGTCTTCTATCAGTGCTTGACTTGTTCTTATCAACTTCCAGATTGCTCTTGTCAGCGTCCAAGTGTATTGGCTACATTTTATTCCCAACAACTAGTGTCTAGGTCTAGGTTTAATGGAACATATTCCTTAATTATGCATTCTAAATTATCTTTTATCTTTTGAGTCTTTTCTTTCTTTGAGCTTTTAAGTATAATAAACTCTTTCTGGAAAACTTCTCTTCCCTTTTTCAAAATTCTCAAAGTTCTTTCGAAAACGGTCGAGAAATGTTTTTGCATTGTTAATTCAATCTAAAAACGTTTTTCATAGCTTCTTGCTATTCATAATGAGCTTACATAATTCATATGTATGGGTCTCTCGAATATAGCAAGAACAAAAGAGAACTATGGAGGATCATTGTGTCATGACCTTGTGTCTAGTTCTACACACCTCCTACATTGATTTTATTAAAAAATCTATGTATTTTTGTCTAAACCTTGTTTGGTGAGCTCTTGTGTGTTTTCTTTGTCTATCTTTGCTTCTTAGCATATCCCCTTGATTAGTTAGACTAGAACCCATGATGAGACAATTACTATTGGTATTCCTGATTTGAAGGGTGAGGGGTTTACTAAGGAAACTATTAAATTTGAATATGAGTGGAAGCCGCCTAGATGCCCTATATGTAATATCTTTGGTCATACGGCTGAAACTTGTCCTAAACGTGTTATCCCTAAAGTGGCACCTAAAGTTATACATGAACAAGATGATGGATTTCAACAAGTTCGTAGTAGAAAGCATAACAACAAAGGAAAGCAAGGAAGCCAGATTCCGAGAGGTGTCCCGTTAAGCAAAGGCTTCCAGGTTGGTACTCCTTTTACTTTTAGTCCGAAGTCGTCTACTTCTGGTGCTCATATACATGATAACTCATCTAATCATGGTAAGACTTTGAATGTATCTAAACGTGATAGTAGCAAAGTTGATAGTGGTACCAAATCTGGGTTGCATACTAGTAGTTCAAATAAAGGTAAGTATGTGGTAAGTGGCGTTTCTACTTCGAATTCATTTGGGACTCTTTCAGGGGATATAGGTGACCTAAGTGGAGATGATGATGATGAGGAGGTTGAAAACATTTATCATGAATCTGTTAATCTTCTTAATTCTTAATCAGGGGCAAGCACTCATGCCACGACTGTTTTAAATGTTTAGTATCGCCTCGTGGAATATAAGGGGTCTGAACCAATCCCCTAAAAGAATAGAGGTTCGTCAGGTTATTAATGAAAATAATCTGAGTGTTTGTGCTATCTTGGAGTCTCATGTTGATGCCTCGGGTGTTTATGATATGTGTCGTAAGATTTTTAGCAGATGGAAGTGGACGTCAAATGGTGGTTTGTGTCCTAAAGGGACACGTATAATTCTTGGCTAGAATGATGATAATGTGGATGTTATGGTGTTGTCTCAAACAAGTCAAGTTATGCATTGTCAGGTTAAAACGCGTATGGATAACCGTACTTTGTTCTGCTCTTTCGTTTATGCTGATAACTACTATATACATCGGCGTGTTCTTTGGAATAATTTGGTTGCTCATGCTACTTTTATGCGAGATAAGGCATGGGCTGTTTTGGGTGATCTTAATGCTGATCTTAATATTGAGGATCACTCATGCGGCGGCTACACTCCTAATATTGCCATGCGGGAATTCAAGGAGTGTGTTAATCTTATGGAAGTTATGGACGTTAATGCTACAGGTTTACATTTTACTTGGAATGAGAAACCATAGGGTGATGATGGTATTCTCAAAAAGATTAATCGGATTATGTCTAACATTAAGTTTCTTGATGAGTTTCCAGGTTGTTTTGCAATATTCCAACCTTACAGGATTTCTGACCATTCTCCTTGTGTGTTACGAATCCCTACAATTAGCAAATCTAAGCCTAAACCTTTTAAATTCAGTAATTTTCTTGTGCATAAGGAGGGTTTTCATGCAGTGGTAGCTAACGGTTGGTTGGCTAATGTTCATGGTTGTCCTATGTTTAGGCTTGTTAAACGCTTAAAAGGTTTAAAGGCTCCGTTTCGTAAACTGCTGTTTGAACAGGGTAATCTTCATGATCGTGTTACTAGACTACGTGTGGAATTAGATGCTGTTCAACAAGCCCTTGATAGAGACCCATCCAATGTGCTGTTGAAAGAAGAGCATGCTCATTATCTAGTTGCTTTTAAGGAAGCTTCTCTTGATGAGGAACGCTTTTTACGTCAGAAATCTGAAATTGAATGGCTTGATGCAGGTGATTCAAATACGGCTTATTTTCATAACTCGGTTAAGAGTAGGGCGGCTCGTAATCGTATTGAAATGGTTCGTGATTCTCATAATGTGCTTCATGATGGAGATGCTGTGCCTGGAGCTTTTGTTTCTCATTACGAGCAGTTTCTTGGTCAGGCAAGTGTTTCAGGTTCTTTTAATACGTCTGATTTGTTTGTTCGAAAGCTTGGTGCTCAGAAATCTGCCCATATGGTTAGAGTCATCTCTGATTCTGAAATTAAGAGTGCGTTATTCTCCATGAGTGATGATAAAGCGCCTGGGTCGGGTGGTTTTACTGCTGCGTTTTTTAAGAAGTCTTGGGATATTGTGGGTGATGAGTTTACATGTGCTATTCGGGAGTTTTTCTCTAATGGAAAACTTCTAAAAGAGGTTAATCATACTATTATTGCTCTTATCCCTAAGGTTTCTGTTCCAAATAAGATTACTGATAATCGCCCCATCTCTTGTTGTAATGTTATTTTCAAATGCATTAGTAAAATAATTGCTAACCGTATTAAAGGGGATTTGGGCGATTTGGTTAATATTAATCAATCTACTTTTGTTCCGGGGCGTAGGATCTCAGATAACATCTTATTGACGCAAGAGCTGATGAGGAATTAGCACAGAAATTTTGATCCTCCAAGATGTGCTTTTAAGGTGGATATTCAGAAAGCTTACGATACGGTGGACTGGCAGTTTCTGCGTAACATTCTGATTGGTTTTGGATTTCATCATTTAATGGTTGATTGGATTATGACGTGTGTTTCTACTACTTCATATTCCATTTGCATAAATAGTAATTTATATGGCTAGTTTCAAGGAAAAAGAGGTATCAGGCAAGGTGATCCGTTATCTACATATCTTTTCACGTTGGTCATGGAGATCCTTTCACTTATGTTGCAGCGGAGGGTTCTTAATGCAGAGGTTTTTTTATTTTCATCATCGTTGTGAGCAACAGCGTATTATCAACCTCTGTTTTGCAGATGATCTTTTCTTGTTTGCTAGGGGTCACTTGGACTCTGTGCAGGTTATTATGGATGTGTTGGAGGAATTTAATATAGGTTCAAGTTTGGTTCCAAGTATCCCTAAGAGCACAGTGTTCTTTTGTAATGTAGCTACTGCTGTTAAAAGTAGTATATTAAATATCATGCCATTTGCTGAAGGCGAGTTACCTGTTAGATATCTTGGTGTTCCTCTCATTTTGTCTAGGCTTCTATATAGGGATTGTAAAGTCCTTGTTGAAAAACTTTAGAGTAGAGTTAATGATTGGCGCAATAAATTTCTTTCTTTAGCAGGAAGACTCCAGTTAGTTCGTTCAGTTCTTTCATCTATGCATATCTACTGGGCGTCTGATAGGTGTGAAAACACCCATCCTTTTACCACTTAATTATAATGAAAACAAGACCATAACGTGTATTTTATGTCGTAAATGTCAGAATTAGGCGTGGTTTGTGTTTTTGTTGTGATTTTAGGATCAAAATGTAAAAAGGGAAGAAAACACGGCTTTCATGGGCTTTTATCGAAGAAAAAGATAAAAGACAAAGTCAAGAAATCAAGAGTGCAAAAAGAACGGAAGTCTAAGGCCTATTCTGAAGATTTATCGAAGAAAAAGTCCAAAGACGGAAGTTTAATAAAGCCGAATAACTCAAGTCTAATTTATGAAGAAATCACAAGACGAGTTTAAAGTAATCCCGAGACAAAAGTCAAAGAATTAAGAAGACGAAGGACTAAACGATAAAGAAAGAAAGAAGAAAGAGAGGAGGAAGCTTCCAACCTCTCCTCCTCCCCTATATATAGAACCATAGTTTCATTTTTCATTTTGTTGGCTAGAGTGACAAACTAGTTCTTCCATTTTTAATTATTTGCACCTTTACATTAATTGCACCTTTAATTACCTTGTCTTGCACTTTAATTTTCAAGTAAGTTTACTTTTATGTTTATTGAATCTTTACTTTTATTGTTAATCTCTCATCTACTCTTCGTGTTTGGATTTAATCTTCATCTTTATGTTTATGTTCTTGAGTTTTTATTGATTTGATCAAGTGGGTTTTGATTATTTTGGGTATTATTGTTAGTTTTATTGATTTGGTTTGATTGGTTATTGTTAGTTGATCATTAGTGGTTAGTTTGGTTTAATTTTTAGATTGATTATGGTAGCTTTTGATTAAAATTCGTCCCTTTTTATTCCCCTTGTTCTTCGCGAATTCAATTTTCCCAGGTTATTCTGCATCAGCTTTTTTATTCCGAGTCAGTCATTTATTCTGTATCAAGCATATATTCCGCATGAACATGTTATTCCGAATGAAGTAAATATTCCGTATAAGCCTTTTATTCCGAGTCAGCATATTATTTAAATTATTCTGCATCAAGCATTTTTCCGAATCAGTTTATTATTCCGCATGAATACTTTATTCCGCATCAAGCTATTTTTCCGCATGAGTAGTTTATTCCGAGTAAGCATTTTTTTTCCGAATCAGCTTTATATTCTGCATGAACCAAATTTATTCCGAATCAGTCCATTTTCCACATGAGCTATTATTCCGGATGAACAACTTTTTCCGCATAAACACATTATTCCGCATCAAGTAGTTTTTCCGAGTAAGTAGGTTATTCCGAATCAAGGATATTTTTCCGAACGAGGTGAACATTCCGAGTAAAGAAGAATTATTCCGAACGAAGGTGACATTCCGAACGAGTGATTATTCCGAACGAAGATGTTTTTCCGAATGAGTTATTTTTAGTTTTTCTAATTTTATAACTTAAGTTTTAAAGCTTTATTTTTCCCGCCTTTTTACTTAGTCGCACTTTTAGTTCACTTGCCTTAGATTTATTTTAAGCTTGCCTTTAGGATAGTTTTAAGTTCGCGTTATTTACTTTTCGTCATGCTTTAATTTCTCGTCATTTATTTTTAATCATTTTTAACTTTATTTACCCTGCTTTTTACTTTAAAGTTTTTGCACTTTCCATTTACTACAACGACCAAACTATTGTTTTCCACCAATAGACGACTGAGTCGTACGTTTACCAATAAATCAATTCGAGGAGACCAATTTCAACGAACAATTTTTATAACTAAAATCAAGTTATCAAATGGCGCAGTTGCCGACTCTTTTCGTTAAGATTAACGGTTTTCTGTGAGAGACGCGTTGCTTTTTAGGATCCGTTCCTTCGTGAGCGTTATTTTTCTTGCTTAAAAATTGTTAAAAATCCATAAAAAATTAAAAAATTTTAAAAAATCCAAAAAGATTTTATTTTTATTTCTATAGTGTCTATATATTGTCTATTTCTTTGGTATCTTTTTCTTTTGCTTTTACAGGTGTATGCGTACTAGATCTTCAACTTATCCAGAGCCCGAGACTCGTGAAGATTTAGCTATGGCAGGTGTGAACAACAACAATAACCCACCGCACCTCAACAATAACAACAACAATGTTCTTCCACCACCCGACCTTAGAACAATGGAGGAGCTTTGTCAACCCACAATGTTTGGACGAGGAGGACCGATTGCGCTGATGCAAATCACGGCTCCAGAGTTTTCGTTGAAGCATCACATGATCCAAGAAGTGCAAACTAATCCATTTCGTGGAATATCGGATGATGATGCCAACAAGAACCTCGACAAATTCATTACCATCACCCAAAGCATGAAGTTTCCCGGTGTTACTATGGATGTCCTTCGCCTACAGCTCTTTCCACATACTTTATCCCACCACGCCGAATAATGGTTTGATCATCTCCCAAAGAATTCCATTCATACTTGGGACGACATGACTCAACGATTTTTGTCGCGCTACTTTCCACCATCAATGGTCACGAGCCTTCGAAATCAAATCAGCGGTTTCATGCAAGAACCCGATGAATCTCTCTTTGATGCTTGGGAAAGATATAATGTTTTAATCGATCGATGTCCAAACCACAACATGCTCCCCGTTACGTTGATTGATACTTTCTACAATGGTTTAACTTTTCGTGATCGTGATACGATTAATGCAGCCGCCGGTGGCACATTTATGAAAAGACGACCCGAGGAGTGTAGAGAGCTTATTGAGAACATGACTACTCATCACAAAAATTGGGATTCCTCCGCTTCTTCAAGGAACAACCCGAGAGTCAATGTTTCTTCTACTTCAGCAAACCCCGATATGACCGAATTCACCTACATGATGGCCGAAATGAACAAAAATATCTTGCTCATCGCTACAAACCAACAACAACAAGTTAAAGCTGTAGCAATTTCTTGCGAGACATGCGGCGGTCCTCACTCATACACTGATTGTCCTTCTACTCAAGGCAATCCGGGAAACGTGTATGCGGCTTATGGTAACTATTCACCGGAAAATTACCAAGCCCGACCTCAAGGGGATCGAAATTTGCTAAGTTACCGGTTGAACAACTATCTTTCACCCGGTTTTTCTCCTCAAAACCACAACCCCAACAACAATTACAATCGAAGCAACTAAATCCCACCTCGAGCTTCTAATCCTTATCACCCACCCGCTCAACAAGCCCCACCCATTAATCAAGATGTTGAAGCTTTAATGAGAACCCAAGGAGAGCAAATTAAGAATCTACAAAGCCAAATTATCAATTTGAAAGGGGATATCACTAAGCAAGGGAATGACATTAGATCCGAGCTTCAAAATGATATACAAACCTCCTTCAGCACTCAAACGAATGATTTGAAGAATATGCTGGCTAGTTTCTTACCAACCACTCAACCCTCTACTTCGGGCTCTCTACCTTCAAACACCGTCACCAACCCGCGAGTGAATGTGAGTGCTATTACTACCCGTAGTGGAGCCACCTTAGTAGGACCATCCATCCCTCCCCCAGTTACTCCATCTACACCTCCTCCACCACCATTTATCCCTCCTACTCCCACGCCTAGTATTAGTTCTCCCTTACCATCTCCACTTCTTACTGACGTACCCAAGAAGAAGAACCCTTCACCAACCCCACATTCCACCTATAAACCCAGCATTCCTTACCCTTCTCGACTCAACAAGGCTAGAATTTTGACTAAGAATGACGTTCAAGTCTCTAACTTTTTGAACAAGATTGCCGGCATGACCGTCACCTTTACCCTTGTTGAAGCTCTTGCCCAAATGCCACAATTTGTCAAGATGTTTAAGGAATTGCTTAATAAAAAGGAGAAGATGGCCGAGTTTGTTAATACTCGCTTGAATGAAAATTGCTCTGCAATCCTTCTTTAGGAACTTCCAGAAAAACTTGGAGATCCCGGTGGTTTTGTGCTACCTTGTACTTTTAACCAAACCGACGAATTTACTGCCTTAGCCGATATCGGGGCAAGTATAAATTTGATGCCTTTCAGCGTTTGGAAAAATTTATCATTGCCCGACCATACACCCACCAAGATGCTTCTGGAGCTAGCCAATCGAACTCTTGCGTACCCCCTTGGGTATCGCCGAAGATGTATTTATTAAAGTTGGCACATTCACTTTTCCGGTCGACTTCGTCATTGTTGATTATGAAATGGACCCTCGTATTCCGTTAATACTTGGACGCCCATTTTTGAGAACCGGTAAAGCTTTAGTAGATGTGGATAAAGGTGAACTCATCGTAAGAGTCGGGGATGATGCACAAGTTTTTGAAATGGGGAAGCTTACACGCAAATATAATGGAAGAGAATCGACGAATATGATTAATGTGCTTGATGATTTTGTTGTCTACAACAATCCACTCTTCGAGCCTCTAAATGATAATCCACTTTTTCAAGATGATGTGGATGATTCTCTCTCCAATTTGGAACCTCTACCCATATATGATTCTCCACCAATCTATGATGATTCTAGTTCCGATGGAGATGATTATGATGATTTTACTTCTGAGTGTCCAGACATGCCCACTTATGATGATTTTGATGAGGCTGATACTCTCTCGAGTGATTCTTCACATGATGAAGATCCTCCGCCAACCATGATTGATCCTACTTTGGATAACTACTCATTTGAGGAAGACTTTGCTACTTTTCTCAACACATACTTCCCAAATGAGAGTGATGCTCCTCCTTATACTTTGATGATTATGGTCTTTATCCTACTTTGGATATGAAGAAACCCGCTTCAAAGGAGAAGAAACCGGATGACACCAATATCCGCAGTTCTTATGTTTTGACACCTCTCTATCCACCTTCGTCGGATGAGATTGTGCGATTTATAAGCGGATCCTCTTCAAATTCTGCTGAGCCTGAGTGTTATTTTCCCCTAAAGGAAAAGGTGTTCGATCCCGGTATTGCACTTTTTAAGCCATATCAGTATCCATCTGATGAAATAAAAGGAAAGAGTTTTGGAACTTTTGGAGCTATGCTTGCACCTCACCATACTTGCTTCCACCGTGCTCAATTTTTGCTTAAGGGAACCTTACCTACTCTTCTTTGGCTTGCCTTGTTCGCCTTAAGCTTGTGTTACTTGATGGATGAAAACCATGTATTTGATCCCGGTGGATGCTATTCAAGGTTCTTTCAATGATAATCAAGGTCGAGTCAGGCTCAAGACTCGGTGAACAAAAAAAAAAACAAGCGCTTCTTGGGAGGCAACCCAAGTATCTATCTTTTATCTATTTCTATCCTAAGTGTAGGGGAGACCCGTTGGTGTTTTCTATTTCCTCTCTTCTCATATTCAGGGATTCGAGCGTTCAATGATCCACTCTTGATGATTTTTGACGACCCGCGATTCCGTGTTTCCGTCTTCCCGGTTCTATCCTAAACTCTTTTTGATTCACTATTTTATATTTCTCAATATTAAAATAGGAATCTCTTTAGTTGTCTCTTTCTTAGCAAGATTTAATCAACGTGCACAATGTCCCAAGTGTAAGGGAGTTTACTCCCACATGCTTAAACATTGAGGACAATGTTTATATCAAGTGTAGGGGGGACTTCTATCGAAGTTAAGTGGCCTTTTCCTTGTATTTGTCCTCATTTTAACCAGAAAATTGATTTCTCGACGTTTTTCAAAATTTTTGATCTATTTTGGCCTAGTAGTTTTACCTTTGTATAGTTATTTTCTTTTTTTTACTAGAATAAATTTTAATAAAGTGGTTTTAATTTTCAACGTTGTGAATCTTTTGACTCAACCCGAGTTTACTTATCTAAGTTTACTCTAGCTAGTATCCTTAACGTGTTTAAGTCAAGTTTTGCTAGGCTTTTATATAGGGAGCTTTAAAACGCGAAAGTCTTAACTCTCACGGGTTAAGAACAAGAACTTTTCGCAAGTTCCTATAATTGATCCTAGAGAGTCGTTTATCAAGGGAACTTTAAAATGAGAATTCTAAACTTGAAAAAGTCTAAGAATTTGCAAGATCCTATAGATGACTCGAAAACCCAAAACATTGATTTAATTGGATAAGCATCCACGAGTCTCATTCCTTGAGATTTTAAATTGTGGAGAATGAGAGATGATAGAGTCAATTATAAGTTTGGTATTCTTTCGTGAATTTATGTGAGTTGATTATAAGCCTATTCTACCATCGCTTGTTAATAAATTTATCTGCAATAAGTAAGGTCGTACGATTGGAAAAGTTACTTAGCTTCTAGCCCAAGATCGTTTAAAAGTTGCTCGGTATTAAATAGAGTTCATAGCAAAGGCATAACTTATTGAAGCGGGACACGAAGATTGTCGAGTCCGAAAAGGCCCTAACAAGGCATGAGGGCTACATTTTGTTGCTAAAGATCCCAAGTGATGTGAAGAATCATTTATCAAGAATCAATATGAAGGATCGAGAAACACGACGAAAAGCAAATACTTCCCTAAAGATCATGGAGAAGTCTATCCAAAAAGACCCTAACAAGGTATGAGGATAAATAGATCCATGTCCTAAAAGGAGGCGGATCGTCGTATATCAAAATCCCAAATAAAGATTGGAGAAAAATGAAGAAGTCGTGGTCCAAGTATGAAGAATCTCTCAAAACTTCAAGTGAAGAAATTCCTATTATGAAGAGAAGACCATTATTTCATGAACGTCTCTCAAGATTTCAAGTATGAATTCACTGCCAAATATCGGTCCGAGAAAGGTCTCAAATCGCAAAGTGAGTTATGCCAAGATATGAACTTTATGAGGTCCCCAGAAGCAGTTTTAAAAGATTTTATCCTTTAGCTAACTATTGATTAAATCGGCCAACTTTATTTACAGCCTTAATAACTATCGAAATAAGTCAACAATGCATCCTCGTGATCATTCAAGACAATAATAAAATATAAGAGATACACCCAGGAATAAGGGAGTCTAAGTAAATAATTGGCCCACATGAGTTCATGTTAGTTTGCTAACTTATAATAACAATGATCTCGTTTTTAAGCTTGGTATGGGGAACGTGAAACTTGAGGATGATAATCATTCATGATATTCCAAAACCCTAAGGTAAGTCTTTGATTTCTTTACTTGTTTTGTTATTTTCTATCTCTTTAATAAAGGCCAAAGTGGATTGATTGTGATGAAAAGTGTAATCTTGCTTTGTAATTAATGCTTTGCATGAGGACATTACAATGGTCAAGTGTAGGGGATTTGATAGGTGTGAAAACACCCATCCTTTTACCACTTAATTATAATGAAAACAAGACCATAACGTGTATTTTTTGTCGTAAATGTCGGAATTATGCGTGGTTAGTGTTTTTGTTGTGATTTTAGGATCAAAATGTAAAAAGGGAAGAAAACACGGGCTTTCACGGGCTTTTATCAAAGAAAAAGACAAAAGACAAAGTTAAGAAATCAAGAGTGCAAAAAGAATGGAAGTCCAAGGCCTATTCTGAAGATTTATCGAAGAAAAAGTCCAAAGACGGAAGTTTAATAAAGCCGAAGAACTCAAATCTAATTTATGAAGAAATCACAAGACGAGTTTAAAGTAATCCCGAGACAAAAGTCGAAAAAGTCGAAGAATTAAGAAGACGAAGGACTAAACGATGAAGAAAGAAAGAAGACAGAGAGGAGGAAGCTTCCAACCTCTCCTCCTCCCCTATATATAGAACCATAGTTTAATTTTTCATTTTGTTGGCTAGAGTGATAAACTAGTTCTTCCATTTTTAATTATTTGCACCTTTACATTAATTGCACCTTTAATTACCTTGTCTTGCACTTTAATTTTCAAGTAAGTTTACTTTTATGTTTATTGAATCTTTACTTTTATTGTTAATCTCTCATCTACTCTTCTTGTTTGGATTTAATCTTCATCTTTATGTTTATGTTCTTGAGTTTTTATTGATTTGATCAAGTGGGTTTGATTATTTTGGGTATTATTGTTAGTTTTATTGATTTGGTTTGATTGGTTATTGTTAGTTGATTATTAGTGGTTAGTTTGGGTTAATTTTTAGATTGATTATGGTAGATTTTGATTAAAATTCGTCCCTTTTTATTCCCCTTGTTCTTCGCGAATTCAGTTTTCCTAGGTTATTCCGCATCAGTTTTTTTATTCCGAGTCAGTCATGTATTCCGTATCAAGCATATATTCCGCATGAACATGTTATTCCGAATGAAGTAAATATTTCGTATAAGCCTTTTATTCCGAGTCAGCATATTATTTAAATTATTCCGCATCAAGCATTTTTCCGAATCAGTTTTTTATTCCGCAGGAAGACTTTATTCCGCATCAAGCAATTTTTCCGCATGAGTAGTTTATTCCGAGTAAGCAGTTTTTTCCGAATCAGCATTATATTCTGCATGAACCAAATTTATTCTGAATCATTCCATTTTTCCGCATGAGCTATTATTCCGGATGAACAACTTTTTCCGCATAAACACATTATTCCGCATCAAGTAGTTTTTCCGAGTAAGTAGGTTATTCCGAATCAAGGATATTTTTCCGAACGAGGTGAACATTCCGAGTAAAGAAGAATTATTCTGAACGAAGGTGACATTCCGAACGAGTGATTATTCCGAACGAAGATGTTTTTCCGAATGAGTTATTTTTAGTTTTTCTAATTTTTTAACTTAAGTTTTAAAGCTTTATTTTTCATGCCTTTTTACTTAATCGCACTTTTAGTTCACTTGCCTTAGATTTATTTTAATATTGCCTTTAGGATAGTTTTAAGTTCGCGTTATTTACTTTTCATCACGCTTTAATTTCTCGTCATTTATTTTTAATCATTTTTAACTTTATTTACCCTGCTTTTTACTTTAAAGTTTTTGCACTTTCCTTTTACTACAACGACCAAACTATTGTTTTCCACCAAAAGACGATTGAGTCGCACGTTTACCAATAATCATTTCGAGGAGACCGATTTCAACGAACAATTTTTATAACTAAAATCAAGTTATCAGCGTCTGTCTTTATTTTACCTGTTCGGATTATTCATGATTTGGAACAACTTATGAGAGGCTTCTTATGGTGTCAAGGTGAAATGAAGAAAGGTAAGGCTAAAGTTGCTTGGGACTCTGTTTGTACTCCATTTTATGAAGGTGGACTTGGTATTCGTAAGCTTTCTGATTTTAATACTACTTTAATGTTTTCTCATATCTGGTGTCTTCTCACTCGTAAAGAGTCTTTATGGGTTAAATGGATTTATTCTTACAAGTTAAAGGATCGAAGTTTCTGGGATGTTCCATGTATAGGTGATATGAGTTGGGGCTGGAGAAAACTTCTACAGATTAGACCACGCATTCGTCAATTTATTTGGTACAAGATTAATAATGGTAGATTGGCTTCTATGTGGTTTGAAAAATGGTCAGATTTATGTCCGTTACGGGACGTTCTTACGTTTCGAAGTATTACAAGATCGGGGCTCTCTCTATCTAATAAGGTAAGGGATCTTATTACTGATGGTATTTGGCAATGGCCAAGGATTGGTATGCTAGATTTCCGAACATTGTCTCTATCCCAGTCCCTGTTATCAATGATGCTCAGGATGATGATTTGATGTGGCGGGATATAAATGGGGTTCTACATCCTTTTTCAGTTTCTTTAGCTTGGGACTCATTTCGGGATAGGGCTTTGATGGTTGATTGGTATCATGCTGTTTGGTTTACTCATTGTATTCCTCGTCACTCTATCCACTTGTGGTTAGTGGTTAAAAGAAAATTAAAGACACAAGATCGGCTTAGGCAATGGGATGTTGGCCCTATGGTGGATCTAAGCCTTCTACGATGTCTGTTGTGTAAATTGGTGCCGGATTCTCATGACCATCTTTTCTTTGAATGTTCTTATTCTATGCAGGTTTGGTCTAAGGTTCGGGGCCTATGTGATATGGATAGCATCCCCCCTCGGATTAATGATATTTTAGCCTATGTTATTCCAATTTCTAAGGGAAAGTCTTGTCCTAGCATCCTTGCCCGTCTTGTGTTGGTTGCTACTGCTTACTTTATATGGATGGAACGTAATTCAAGACTTTTCAAGAAAAAGCTGTTGGTCGTTGATCAGATTGTTCAGCTTATTTGTGATATTATTCGGTTGAAGTTGATTTCATTTCGTTTTAAGAAGTTGTCTGCCAGGTCGAGTTTGCTGCTTGACAAATGGAGGGTGCCGAGCTCTAGAGTTCTTCATGATGGGAGTGCCAGGTGAGGGTTGTACTCTTTTTTCCTTGTCCAAGGTTTTTCCCACTGGG
This sequence comes from Glebionis coronaria, assembly GCA_025667525.1. Taxonomy (NCBI): domain Eukaryota; kingdom Viridiplantae; phylum Streptophyta; class Magnoliopsida; order Asterales; family Asteraceae; genus Glebionis; species Glebionis coronaria. The sequence continues at coordinate 317,527,572 of CM046879.1, read as the reverse complement.
TTTTCTTTGGCAAGGTTTTTTAAAGAGACAGGCTCATTTGGATATCATTTGCTCCTTTCGTGTTGTTGGTGGAAGCTGAAGACAATGTGTGACTTCATGTTTTCATCTTGGTTTCTTTCTAGTTTACTTGCATTGTAGTTCTAGATTAGTTTGTGTTTATGCCATGACATAATCACGTGTTAACATGCTGCCTGTAGCATGCGGTTAATGTGGTATCTTAGCCACATTCCTTTGTACTTCAACGCTTTTTTGGTTAATATATTTATCGGGGAAACCCTTTACCAAAAAAAAAGAAAATAGGATTTGATGAATTGGAAAATCCTCCCTCATCACCAAACTCAACCCACTGTGGGCGGTACTCTACTTTTCGGGTATTCATGAAATTCCAAATTTGTTCCAACACTTTTTGGAATCTTTGTTTCAACCCTTTGACTACCCCAAAATTATCTTGGGCTTTCTCTATTTAACCTTAAGCATTTTGCATTCTTTCTCAAATCAAAATGTCTTATTCCCTAAATGAAAGCTTTGATTCTCCTCCATTCTCTCCAATTGCTTTCAACCCCAGTTCACCCAAGAACACTCAAAATCACATCTCTTCTCCTTCTAAGAATGTTGATTGTGGAAATTCTTATCTTCCACCACTAGCCTTTAGTGTTCTACCTCTTTCACATGATAATGTCATGCATCATGGAACACATTGTCAATGTTGTCAATATCAACATCTTGCTATGGCTCACATCTATGAAGAGTTGAATCACATCAAGAGTCTCTTAGTCAAACCTCCTCTTTACTATAACTATGAGATCTCTACCAAGCCACCACCACCTCCTTCCGCCACTACCTTGTCTTTTATCTAAGCATTGGTTGCTTATCTTCAAGACATCTAGTTCACGCAAATCTTAGGATTCTTGCATAACTATGATTAGATTTATGCTTTTGTTTGTGTCTCATATATCTTTGTATGATTTATTTCCTAGTATCTTTTATCGTGTTTTCTTTTAACATGACTTATCTTGGATCTTTTGTTTCTTATTTTTGTGATCTTTGCTATATCTTGTTGGGTGTGTCTTCTCTACTACTAACCCTTCTATGTAGCTTGCCATCATAAATCGATTCCTTGGTGCCCTAAGCAAGGGGAGTAAGCACCAAGGGGGGGCATTTGCAAAGTCCAGTTCTTTTCTTCTTCAAAGACTTTTGCAAACTTTTTGCTTCGACAAAGGGGGAGAAATGATAAACTCGTCTTCGAAAATCTTGTTTTATTATATGATTAAGTTTATGGATTGTCGGAATCAAAAAGGGGGTGATTGTTAATGCAATGATGCCTAAAAACATTACTTGCATTTTTCGATCTCACTTTGTTTTGATTACGACAATATGTAAAAACAAGCATTTACGAAAACAATGAAAAACGAATTCTTGAGTTCAAGTATTTTTCATTTCAACCATTATCACTTAAGGTATGAACAAACAAGTAATTATCCTAATTAAGTGATCAAGGATTTAATCTTTTCTTAAAACTCACTTTTTATTAAGTGTGACAAAGTTTTATTATTAAACTTTCTTTTTAAGAAATTGTTTTATTAAATTACTTATTTGAAAACTTGAAATTTGAAATTGGCATATTCTATCTTGGTTTAGAATATCCTTTCAGGATATTTTTATCCCCAGATTCGAACCAATTCACTAAAAGACAAAAGAGAGCGGACTCTACGCTGGCGGTTCCTTAGCGCCTATGGCGGTTCCTTATCGATAAGGAACCACGGGCTCCAATAAGGAACCGCGGGAAGATATAGACATTGGATGTTTGTCTTATAAATAGTGGACCATTCTCAGACTTTCAATCCACCTCTTTTGCACATACCTTTCCAGATTCTTTCATGCTTCTTAAATCACTCAAATCCTTGATCATTTGTTTGATTACTACTTGTTTAGAAGTGAATCTTTCTCCTCTCATCTTTTCCTCTCAAAGTGCAAAGAGAAGAACACTATCATTCTTGAAGTGTTGTGTCACCTCAAAGATCCATTGAAGATTCAAACTTATTTATTCATTGTTGTATCATTATTGTGAAGATCCAAGTAGTTGTGTCTATTTGGAAGTTGTGTATGTATTAAGGTTAATACTTAGTCCTCAAAGTATATTGGTGTAGATTGGTCCTAGCTAAGATTAGGGCTCGACTTTTAGCTTAGAGTCGGAAATTGGTTAAACAACGTTGATTAGTGAACTCTCGAGTAAGGAGTACTCGAGGAGTAGAGGAGGAACGAGGAGTGAGCTTCGTTGTCGAACCACTATAAATCCTTGGTGTTTGGTTTGATCTTTCCTTCCCTTATCTCTTTACATTCATTATTCTTTATACTTGTGATTATTAGTTTAGTTTCATTATACATTCATTATTCTTTATACTTGTGATTATTAGTTTAGTTACACTATACCTTGTTCATATTGTGTATAAGAAAGATATCGAGAAGCAGTAGTAAGTTTATGGGAAACTATACTCAAGGTCTTTAGTTCGATTCACAGTTATTACCTTTTAAAAACAAGAAGCTAGCCGAGATGGTAAGTGCGTTTGGCCAATTACCAGGAGGTCATGCGTTCGAGTCCCATGGTGGACATTTTTCCATTGTTCTTCAATGCTTTTTGAGAATATATTTTACCGGGGTTTTCCCCTTTACCCAAAAAAAAAGTTTTTGAAAAGGGATTTTTTAAAACCAACCTTTAACAAGTAAATTTAAGAAACTATTCAACCCCCCCCGCTAGTTTCTACACACTTGAAGATAATCAAATTTGAAGACAAATGCATTGATACAGAGATCTTTGGAAAGAGATCATCAATCATAAGGTGGACATGTGCTATAAAACATAGACTAGAAGCTCATGGAATAACTAGACTAGATGGTACATTTAGAACGTTCAGGTTATTAGAAGACATTCTTCATATCCTTGACAAACAAAATATTTTTAAGATCTTAACAGATTTGTTCAAGGAGGAAGTGAAGGTCAAGAAGAAGTATCACTATTGTGTAGAGAATTGAAGTTTATGTATGAACCAAATAATTGTGATCAACAAATATTGAAGGAGTTAGAGAATCAGGTTCCTACCTACTGGTCATATTATAGGTCATGTGTTATAGATACACTGGATGTAGATGATGTTACATATTATATGCTTTAAGAGAAAAGATCTCCTTTTGGAAGAAGGTTGTTAGAAAGAATGTTGGAACAACAACCAGAAGTTTTAGAGGAATCAAATGGTGCTTTAGACTTGATTAGGATGATCAAAAAGCAACTCAAGGATTTGGAACATGAAGAAGAAGATGAGAAAGGAGCCTTAAGTGTTTGACTTTTAGTCACACTTCATAAATGGTTCTCAGTTCACCATGTCTAATAAACATAAGAACTGGCTAGTTCATAAGAAAACGGTTTGTGGCAAAGACTTCTCAAATCCGTTGATAGCTGGTAGTTTGCTAAAAACTACATGGTCATTAACTCACCATGCTTAGAAGTAAAGAGTTAGCTAGTCCTAGGGCAAACGGTTCTAGGTAAAGACTCTATCAAATCCGTTAATGGTTGATAGTTTACCAAAAATTGTAGGGTTATCAGTACACCTTATTCTTTATGAATAAAGTATTGGCTATTCCAGAGTGTACAGCTAACTAGTAAAGAATAAATCAAATTCGTTGATAGCTGACGTTTTGCTATAAATCATGATACAATTACAGAATGGTTTGTTGTTAACTGTTTTATTTCAGGTGAGAAGATACAAGAAAAAATGTTGATTCAAAAGAAGACTCACATTTGAAGATTACAAAAAAGGGGAAGAAGACATATGTGGTGTATCAGCTCAAGAAAATCCCAAAGAAATTAAGTTATGATCAATCAAGGGGAAGTGATTATATATGAAGATAACATTGTTGCTGCAAAGAATGTTCAAAAGACATTGAAGATCTCATTTTTAAGACAAAGATCAAATTCATGAAGACTTAAAGATTATTATATCAAAAGAAGATCTACATAGAGTGTTTGGATATATGCAATTGGTATACAAGTACAAGGTTACCAAGTTTAATCCAAGTTTGAAGTAAAGTTTGAAGACATGTATTCTTATACATTCAACACACAGAGAAACAAGAAGACAACTATTTATAATTCTTGTTTAGGGGAGGATTGTTGGGAATTATTTTAAAGTTCCAATTACCGTTAGTACATGTACAAGTATCGTTAGTGTTAGCAAGTACCGTTAGTGTTAACGCGGTTTATGTCAAGTACCGTTAGAGTTAATGTAAGTACTGCTAAGTTGATAAAGACGAATATATCTTTAGTAAAGATATATTATAGTTATAGTTAGAGTATATCTTATGTGATATACTTAATAGTTTAGAATATTGATAAATATCGTGTGTGATATACTTATCATAATAGAATATTCTAGGGTTCCTTACACTATTAAAGGAACATAGGTACGATGAGTTTCTTGTACCTATTGCATAAGTCAATTAAGAGAAGATCGAATAGTTAGAGTAATTCTGTTCTTCTTTGCTTTATAAGTTAGATTCTGCATAGCTTATTTAGATGAGTAAGAGTTCTCAAGTGCTCTAGCTTGGTTACAATCTATTGTACAAATCCTTAACAAGATATAGATCCATTCAAAGGGATCAACAATAACGACGAACTTGTCCAAAATTCATGAAAATGTGATTTATCAAGTCCATAATTATAGCTAGGCATTCGTGAGACCAAAAGGCATGAACAATAATTCATAATGACCATAACGTGTGCGAAGAGTAGTCATGGAAATGTCCTGCTCTTTCACTCGCAACTATTGATATTCTGATCGTATATCAATCTTAGAAAAGTGCTTAGCACCCGGTGGTTGATTAAACATGTTATCAAGACGTGAAAGGGGATAATGATCACGAAAGGTGATCTGGTTCAATTTACAGTAGTTGATACATAATCTTATGTTACCATACTTCTTCTTGACAAACAGAATCGGTACAGACCATGGTGATACACTTGGGCGAATAAAATCTTGATCCATCAATTCTTGCAGCTGATTCTTCAACTCTTTTAGCTTAAGGAATCCATGTGATAAAGAGCCTTGGAGACTGTTTATGCTTCCGAAACATGCTTGATGTTAATCTCCACCTTGCAATAGGAAGTATACTCGGAAGTTCTTTTGGAAATACATCTGGAAACTCAAAAACAAAAGGCTGATCATGTATTTTAGAAATTTCAGAAATCGCGTCAAAATGATAGCTAGAAAGTCATTATAGTCATTGGATAATAAGGCACGTACTTGTAACACAGAAACATTTTGTACAAATTTTTTTCCTGGTAGTAAAACATGACGCATATATTCGGGAGTCTGCAAATCTCCGAATATGACTCCATAAGAATGGAAATCAATCGTAGCGCGATGTGCTGCTAACCAATCCATAATTAGAATCATGTCGAACTCGCATCTGTCCGAGGAAAGTGCGTTTGCAGAATGGATCTTGTCGTCAGACTAAAAGGAAAGCCTTTGTACACATGGGTGATACGAACGGCGTCTTTTATGGACATATATATCTGTGATACGTGATCGAGAAATGAAGGTGCCATGTCGATGCATAAAGTAAACATGGAAGATCTTACTGAATGTGTTTCGCCCGTTTCACACAAGACGAACATTGCGTGTCGAACGTGAATAATACCAGTGATGGTACTTGAAATTCTAGTTGTCTGATTCACACATGACACAACAGAATGGATGTACCCCTTGGAGGGTATCCTGAATTACTAAGGGCCTGGTACAAAAGATGTACGTGAGGTATGTGTATTGACTCGTGTCTTGAGAAAATATTCGTACGACATGTGTCTTCAAAAAATATACGTGAGACATGCGTCTTAACTGATGTCCTGACATGTGTCTTTAGAAAATATTCGTGAGACATGTGTCTTGACTAATGTCTTGAAACGAGTCTCAAGATGTGACAATGAATAAAATTGAAACTTTTAGGTTCAAATGCCATAATTGGTGGATCGACTGAACTACGGACACTTTGTATTCTGGTCACTTCCTTTACCAGATTTTATGTCTTAATTGCTGAAATAGTTGTTGTCATGGTAGTGGTCACTATCGTCTTGTCTGTCAGTTTCATGACGGTCATATCGTTACCGTGATTCATGTAACTATTCTGCTGAGTGGCCGGCTGGGTACCGGTTCCCACTTTTATGCCTGATAGAACAGTTGAGTGACATGTGACATTTAACTGAGAATGTAAAGACATGGAATGAGATGGTAGCGTCTGGTGGGTGAAGTATATTCTAGTCTGGTATTTCCAATCTATTGTCTTCGTCTTGTTCCGTAGAATCTTCATATTATGAGCAGCATCAACATCTTGTGGAATCTCCAAATTATGAGCAGCATCAACATCTTGTAGAATTTCCAATTATTAACAATAAACATGGAGTACGGTAGATGGGATACACCTGGAATATGGTACATGTAGTGCACATGGAATACAGTATACGGGGTACACATGGAATACAGTACATGGAGTACACATGGAATGCACATGAGACTATCGGTACCGGTGTCAACCATCTGACGTGATTTTTAAAGGAAATAATTTATTAGACGTTAGAAAACCGAACTGAAGCGAGCGACATGATAACCTAGAAATTCATGCGTAGACTTAATTCCAGTTGAATAAGAAGCACAGAAGCATGATTAAACGAAATCGAATAATAGCCAGCATGAAAGCATGACTACTGAAAACCAACCATGACTGACATGGAAACATGATTAAATGAAATCTATCGATGTCCAACATGAAAGTAAAATCAACATGAAGAAACATGAAACATAAGAGGGCATGAAGCATAATCAACATGAAAACGTAATCAACATGAGAGTATGAAAACATAGTTTTCATAAGAACATAAAAGCATAACCAACAGAGATTTAACACTGACTGGTGTGGACGGCTATGGTTCAATCCACAAAATTCGAAGAAAAGACACGTGATTAAGTATGGAGGATTATGGTTCAATCCATACTTGTTAAAATTCCAATAAAAACATGATGGATTGAAATTAACAACATGAGGCTACATATGGATGGATTTGGTCCAATCCATACTAGTCAAAACTTCAACAAAAACATCGTGAGTAAGGATCAACCATACTCAGAAATATCATTACATAGAATGAATCAAACGTCATTTTAGGAAGAGCCTGATGGTTACCCACTAGTCACATGTCAAGTTTTTGTTTTTACAGGTTGAAACCTTGGGCTCTGATACCATAATTATAACACCCCACTTTGATAAGTAGACCGTTACATGATATTTATGGCGTGTCATCAAAGCATGCAAGATAATATGTACTAAAACATACATGACAAAAGGAAAAACCGGAATCAAACATGACTCCCAAACATAAGCTCAAAACATGCATAAAGTAAAAGAAATATAAGGACTAAAATGAGTGTCCAAGCAAGCATAAATATATGAAGTGCAAAAGGAAGAGAAATCTAAGGTAGCTCCCATCCTATGTACATACTCTCAATAGCTTATGTCTGTCCTGGGTACATGCCGTATGGGACATGGAAAGAAAATACGGCTGAGCAATACGCTTAGTGAACGAATATAATGACATGATATGAATAACTAAACATAAATAAAAGATCTGAAATGCAACGGAATATGAGTAAGTCCTGGAAAAGCTGGAACATGTTTTATAAACTAGTTTATGCCTCAAAAGTCTTATGTTTATTCATTTAAATGTAATTTAAAAGCCAAAGAGCTCATATAGGTCATGAAAGGTATGAACGTGCATGAATACATAGAGGGGTGACCTCGTCATGCAATTAGAGGGGTGACCTCTAATTATAATAGTCTGGGTGGAGGGATCAACTCCAATGTGACGGATGTAGAGCACACACCATAGTCACTGTGTAAATCTGCAAAACATGTACTAGGATGCACCCATTCGCTCCACATGATAATAATAATAATGGCCAATAACTGAATGGGATGCCACGAGAAATCACTCTCATCGCGGAAGAGTCATAACACCGGTGCCACAAGTGTTATGGTTATGGTACCTCCATAACTAGGTGAACATGTCATGCATGTATATAGCTCAGGCAATTAAAAATCATAGCATGGTAATTACTGAAAAGTTTAATGGCATCTAAACTACTAGGGAAAACAGATGGCAGAAAATGTGGAATCCTAACCATTCAAAGAAAAGGAATCTCCATACTGAAGGACGGAATATTTGTACCTTATGTCTAGTAATGATGAAAGATGAAAGACGGAAAGTAATCTAATCCGACTTCGCGAGTGCTACATAATAAAGGACGTGAATGAGTTGTACGTTCATGTAATACTTGCTGAGTATTAGTTTACTTTACTTGTTCTTGACTTGATTTGCTTGTTATAGACTTGTTTTACATGTTCTTGACTTGTTTCACTTGTTCTTGACTTGTTTTACATGTTCTTGACTTGTCTGATTGTTTCTTGTTTAATCATGTATTTCTTAGTGTTTCATGTGTTCTTGATTAACGTATTTCATGTTTCATGTGTTATTATACTTGATGTTTCATAATGAGTAACTTTTTAAAAATAGCATGTTTCTATATATAGCAACTTTCAAAAAATAGCAAGTTTCCATAAATAGTAAGTTTCCAAAAATAGAATGTTTGCACAAATAGTATGTTTCCATAAATATAAAGTTTCCATAATTAGTATATTTCCATACATAGCATGTTTCGATAATTAGTATGTTTCCATAAATAGCATGTTTCTATAATTAGTATGTTTCCAGAAATAATAATAAGTTTGTTTAATAAGCATGTGATATAAGCTAAAGCTTAATATATATATTTTATAAGTCATGGTTTATTAGATGTCATAATAAAGTAAAGTTTATAATTAAATAAATACTTCAATTTAACATGATAGTTGTTAATTAATAATATAATACATGATTTATAAGTGAATATTAATTAATAACATAACTCAACTTTATATAAATAAACTTTACCATAACATGATTATTGTATCATTAAACTAAGTGTTATAATTAATTTAATTATACCATCAATAAAATATAATTAAATAATTAAGCTAAGTCCTTAATTAAATTAATTAAATGTAACATGTAATTTATCATGAATAATTATATACATAATTATTAAAAGTGTATGGTTAATTAATTAAATGTACAATGTATATTTCATGAATAATTCACCAAATTAATTTTATCCTAAAGTTAATTTAATTAAATGTCCATGATTTATTAATAATAAATAAATAATCAAATTAACCTAAGTCTTGAAATTTAATTAGAAAAATGTAAACCAAACACACCCTTGTGTGTTATGCGTGTACCCGAGCCCGAACCAAGCTCCACTGAGACCCCCGTCTAAGCTCGCTCGAACCACCAAACACCACAGCCTTGTGTTTGTGGCTTCCTGCTGTTGTCGGCCAACAACCACCGCCTTCAGCCGGTTGCCGTTGGTGCTTCATTTTTCCCTCCGGTAGTAGCCGGTGCCCCCTATTGTGCCACAATACACACCGAGAGCTAATTGCTCTCAACTTCTACTGCCCAGTCAAACACCCCACTGTTGGGGTTGTCTATGTTGCGGTTGCCCAAAGGAAAACAACCCCCGGCTGTAAAATCAAACCGAGAGCACCCCCCCTTGGAAAAGGGTACTCGGTTCTTGGTTTTCGTGTTAAATCCAAACATGCCCGATTCCAATATTTGATTAATTTTTTTTAACACGTTCATGCATTTGTTTTAAAAGAGATTCATGATTTATAATAAAAGAGAGAAATAATTACTACCGAATCCACGTGAATTAAGAATAAAAAAACACGAACACAGCCCGAATGATACAAGGTTTTTCAATGGGTTCAATTTTATGTCTCTCGATATCCTCTCGAATTGATCTCGGTCTTAAGTGGAATGATTTGTTCTTGGTTACTAAAAAGGAGTTGGTTTGTTTATCTATTTTTAAACTAATAACACTTAAATGTAAATGACGTTGAGTGACTTAAAATTGAGTGCTTGAAAACGTAAAGGAAAGATTTGAAAATTACTTTGAAAACTTAATTGAATTAATGCTTAAAAACTTGTTCTATCGGAATATCAAAAATTATTTCTATCGGAATATAAGAAAATCAAAGGCATCGGAATGTAATCATAACTACCATCGGAATGTCCATGTTTATCACCATCGGAATATTCAAAATACAAGCTGTCGCAATGATGCTATCGGAATGCCCCAGATCGGAATAAAGCTATCGGAAAGTTTCTAGATCGGAATGTTGTATATAAAAATCGGCCAGAGTTTCGACCAGAAAAGGGACCTAAACCCCGTCGGAATGTGCGATCGCAATATGCGATCGCAATCCCAGATCGGAATAGGGGGGTTTACAACCTATCGCAAAGTAAAACCCCTCTTGGGTTATTGCGATACCAAACCAAGGATGATCCGTCGGAATGTGTTAAAACCCCTCTTTTGTGATGGAAGGAATCTTGTTCCGAAATTGGTGGAAAGCTAAAAACTCAATAAGCAAAGGAAATAAGCTAGGTGATTCGAAATCTAAATACTTCAAAAAGATTAAATTTGATAACTTTTGAAAGTAAGAAACTTTAAAACTTAATAAACAAAACTTTTGAATGATTAAAACTTGAAGAAATCCGAAAACAATGAACTTTAACAAACAATAAGCCAAAAAGCATGGAAAGCTTATGGCTTATTCACGTAAAGTTTTAGAAAGACTAGAAAGATCAAACTCTATTCACGAGCACATCCAAAATCCCAACCGTATGATTTTAACAATCGGATCAAGGATTTGACAAATCAAGAAAAGTAGAAAAAGATTAAGGAACTTAAAAGCATAAACTTGATTAATGAAATCAAAAGTACAAGAAAACTTAAATTTAAAAGATGAAATCAAAAGAAAAGTTTAGTGAGAGAAAGTATGGAACTTTCTCTCTCTAGAAACTAGAGAGAAAATGAAAAGCTAAAAACTAAGTCTAAAACTAGCTGTCTGTAATTTTGTGAGGTGAAGGCTTTATATAGGCGTGTGTGTGTGTTGATGGGCTCTTGATTGGGCTTCTTTTTCTTCTTTCTTCTTAAGTCTTCACGCGTCTTTTAAATAAACGTTTCCGACTTGGATTTGAGAAGTGTCGGTGAATAATTCCAACTCGTCCTATAATATTTTATTTAATAGACTCGAGTTCTTCGACATATATGAATCTTCCATCTTTGGCTCTATTCTTCGATAAATCTTCAAATAGGCACAATGACTTCAAATCTTTTGCATCTCTTGGACAATAGACTTCGTCTTGAGTCTTTTTCCTTTGATAAAACCCGTGCAATCCCATGTTTTCTTTAATATTCATCCGGTCGACTCTGAAAACACAATAAACACAAAAACCACGCATAATTCCAAACAAATGATATTAAATACGTGTTTTGGTCTTGTTTTAGCCCGATTTAAGTGGTAAAAGGATGGGTGTTTCCACACCTATCAAATCCCCTACACTTAACCATTGCCATGCCCTCATGCAATGCTTAGTGACAAAGCACAATTACACTTTTCTCATTATCAATTAACCTTGGCCTTATTAAAATACTACTAAACAAAAATTTAAAGTACTAAGAAATTAAAATTTTAATGTAAACAAGAGAATAGAAAGTAACTTATGTGGTAATAACTTGGACAGAGATCGAGGACTTACATTAGGGCTTCGGTGCTGCGAAGATTTATCACCCTCAAGTTTCACGTTCCCCAAACTAAGCTTAAAAACGAGATCATTGTTATTACAAGTTAGTAATTCAAACACTCACACACATGGCTTAATTAAATGCTTAAACTCCCTTATTCCTAGGTGTATCTCTTATATTTTATTTTTGTCTTAGAATGATCATGCAGATGCATTTTTGGACTTATTTCGATAGTTATTTAGGGCTGAAAGCAAAGTAGGACGATTTGATCAATAGTTAGCTAAAGGACAAAATCTTTTAAAACTGCTTCTCGGGATATCAAAAAGTTCATATCTTGGCATAACTCGGTTCGCGATTTGAGACCTTTCTCGGGCCGATATTTGGCATGTACTTCATACTTCATATCTTCGAGAGACGTTCTTGAGATAATGGTCTTCTCATCATAATAGAGTTTCTTCGCTTGGAGACTTTTGAGGGGTACTCCAACTTTGTTGACCACGACTTCATGATTATTTCTTCAATCTCTAATTGGGATTTTGAGATACAACGATCCGCCTCCTTTTCGGACTTGGATCTATTTATCCTCATACCTTGTTAGGGTCTTTTCGGATAGACTTCTCCATGATCTTTATGGGAGTTGATTGCTTTTTGTCGTGAGTCTTGATCCTTCATATTGACTTAGGAATAATGCTTTTCACATCACTTTGGATCTTCAGCAATAAAATTGAATCCTCATGCCTTGTTAGGGCCTTTTCGGACTCGCCAATCTTCGCGCCCCGCTTCATAAGTTATGCCTTGGCTATGAACTCTTATCATTACCGAGCAACTTTTAAACGATCTTGGGCTAGAAGCTAAGTAACTTTTCAAATCGTAAGACCTTACTTATTGCAGATAAATTTTTAGCAAGTGATGGGAGAATAGGCAAATAATTACACCAAGTGAGCTTGCGCAAGAACACCGACTTATAATCGACTCTATCATTTCTCGTCCTCCACAATTTAAAATCTCAAGTAATGAGACTCGTGGACACTTAGCCTAATAAACCAATTAAGGTCTACATGGTTAAGGATACTAGCTAGAATAAACTTGGATAAGTCTATTCGGGTTGAGTCAAAGTAAACGCAACGGGCCTAATATGTCAAAGATTCCTAAACTAGCTACACCACTTTATTAATATTTTTTTTTTTTTTTTTTTTTTTTTTTTTTTTTTGACTTTATTGCGGGATATATACATATGAAAGCAACGATAAAAATTTAAAAAATTACGACTAAATTGCCAAAGTTAATTAAAAATTTGAAAAATGTTGAAAAAGATGATTTTCCGGTTAATTGAAGGCATTTTCATGGAAAAGTCCACTTAAAACTTTGATAGAAGTCCCCCCTACACTTAAGATAAACATTGTCCTCAATGTTTAAGCATGTGGGAAAAATTCCCCTACACTTATGACATTGTGCACGTTGGTTAACTCAAGTTAAGGAAGAGACTACTAAAGTGATCAATTTCAAATGTGAGTATGAAGAAAATTGAATCACGATAGTTGAGAGATAGAACCGGATTTCGGATAACACGGGAGCACGGTTCTTCAAAGGTTCCAAGAGTGCACTTATCCCTGTAATCACATCACCACACAAATACAAACACCTATGTAGGCCCCCCTACACTTAGGAGGATAAAACATTAAAGGATAGATACTCGGGCTGCCTCCCGAGGAGCGCTTGTTTTTGATGACCGAGTCACGAGCCTGACTCGACCCAAAATTAGTTCATGGGGAACGTGGTGAGGGGTGGAATCATCTCCTGAGAGATGTCCTCACCAAAGTACAGCTTCAGACGCTGGCCATTCACCTTGAAATTGGGCCCATTTGGCTGAGAAAGCTCAATGGTCCCATATGGAAAGACGTTGGCGACGGTGAATGGACCAGACCAGCGGCTCTTCAACTTGCCAGAGAAGATCTTCAACCGAGAGTTGAAAAGTAAGACTTGATCACCAACATGGAATTCTCGGTTCTTGATTTTTGCGTCATGGAGTATCTTCGTCTTCTCTTTGTAGATCAGCGAGTTCTCATAAGCTTCATTCCTCAGTTCATTGAGCTCGTTGAGTTGAATCTTACGATGATCACCAGCTTTGTTGATGTCAAAGTTAGCCCACTTTAAGGCCCAGTGCGCCTTATGCTCCAGCTCGATGGGAAGGTGGCATGCTTTCCCGTACACAAGACGATAAGGTGTACATCCGATCGGGGTCTTGTAAGCAGTACGGAAAGCCCACAGAGCATCATTTAACTTATCGGCCCTCGCGGCACGATGCTCTCCCACAGTACGCTCCAAAATTCGCTTCAATCCACGGTTAGATATCTCGGCTTGCCCATTGGTTTGGGGATGATAAGCGGTGGAAAGACGGTGATTGACACCATACTTGGCCATGACTCTTGCAAATTGATCGTTGCAAAAATGAGTCCCGCGGTCACTGATAATAGCACGAGGAACGCCGAATCGAGAGAACAGCGATTTCAAAAAGTTACAAACCACCCTTGCATCATTAGTAGGTAAAGCTTTGGCTTCAACCCACTTGGAGACGTAGTCAACGGCAACAAGGATGTATTTGTTTCCTTTAGAGGAAGGAAATGGCCCCATAAAGTCGATACCCCAAACATCAAAGATTTCACACTCTTGAATGAAATTCTGAGGCATCTCGTCTTTATGTGTGATCGTGCCTTGTTTCTGGCAAGCATCACATTTTTTAACCATATCGTGAGCGTCACGATAAATGGAGGGCCAATAAAATCCTGAATCAAACACTTTTTTGGCGGTGTAGTTGGGACCAAAGTGACCACCAGTGGGTCCTTTGTGGCAAGCATCAAGGATTTCGAAGGCTGCCGGTCCATCAACACATCGGCGAATAATCAAGTCAGCACATTGTTTGAAAAGATACGGGTCATCCCAGAAGTAAGTCTTTATGTCTTTGAAGAACTTCTTCTTTTGCTGGGATGTTAACCCGTCAACGAGGATTCCACCCGCCAAGTAGTTTGCAATGTCTGCAAACCACGGGGTTTCGTCAGCAGTCGAGTTTATAGACATTAAGGTCTCCAGGGGAAAAGAATCATTGATTTCTTTGTTCGGATGATCCCCCTGGTAAGGATCCTCAAGTCTACTAAGATGGTCCGCGGCTAGGTTTTCTGCTCCTTTTTTATCGCGAATGTCGATTTTAAATTCCTGGAGCAGCAAAACCCAGCGAAGAAGTCTTGGTTTGGAATCTTGCTTTGTCAACAAGTACTTCAGCGCGGAATGATCAGTGTACACAATGGTGGTGGAAAGGACAAGATAGGGGCGGAATTTTTCAAAAGCATAGACAACAGCTAAAAGCTCCTTTTCGGTTGTCGTATAATGCAATTGTGCCCCTGTCATTGTCTTGCTAGCATAATGGATCGGTTGGAAGTGTTTGTTCACTCTTTGTCCAAGAACCGCTCCAATAGCAAAATCGCTAGCATCGCACATCAACTCAAAGGGCAGCTCCCAATTAGGGGTAACCAAGACGGGTGCCTTAGTTAGCTTATCCTTAAGCGAGTTGAAGGCTTCAAGGCACTCTTTGGAAAAGATAAAAGGAGTATCTTTTTCCAAGAGGTGGGTCATCGGGCGAGCGATTTGAGAAAAATCTTTGATGAATCGACGATAGAAGCCCGCATGACCCAGAAAACTTCTCACACCCTTCACGGTTGAAGGTGGAGGCAACTTAGCGATAACATCGACTTTAGCACGGTCTACTTCAAGACCGGCTTTCGAGATCTTGTGTCCTAGGACGATGCCTTCTTTTACCATAAAATGGCATTTTTCCCAATTCAGAACTAGGCGAGTGTCTTCGCACCGCTTGAGCATACGTTCCAAATTGGCAAGGCACGCAGAGAATGAATCGCCATAGACCGAGAAATCATCCATGAATACTTCCATAGTGTCTTCCACCATGTCATGGAAGATCGCCATCATACACCTTTGGAATGTCCCAGGAGCATTACATAAACCAAAAGGCATGCGTTTGTAAGCAAATGTTCCATAAGGACAAGTGAATGTGGTCTTGTCTTGGTCCTTGGGATCGATGGGAATTTGGAAATACCCGGAGAAACCGTCTAAGAAGCAGTAATAGTCATTACCAGCTAGACGCTCGAGCATTTGATCCATGAAGGGAAGAGGAAAGTGGTCTTTTCTCGTGGCATCATTGAGCTTGCGATAATCAATACAAACTCTCCACCCAGTAACGAGACGAGTGGGAATCAACTCGTTGTGTTCATTGGGAACAACGGTTATTCCGCCCTTCTTGGGCACACAATGGACGGGACTTACCCACGGCGAATCCGAAATAGGGTAGATCAATCCGGCATCTAGAAGTTTGATAACCTCTTGTTTGATGACGTCATGAATTTTAGGATTAACCCTTCTTTGGTTCTGGATTGTGGGTTTGAAGTCATCTTCCATGAGAATCTTGTGAGTACAAAAGTTCGGATCAATTCCGCGGATATCGGAAATTTTCCAAGCAATTGCCTTCTTATGAGCTTTAAGCACAGCGATGAGATGAGTTTTCTCTTCATCCTTCAAGTCCTTAGCAATGATGACAGGCGAATTCTTCTCTTCTTCGAGGAATACATACTCAAGATGGGGTGGCAACTCCTTAAGTTCCAAATCCGGAGGATTGTCGACGGGAGGCGTAGTCGAAGTCGGAGTCTCGATAGCAATAATAGTGGGAGATGGAGGGGAAGGATTGTCTTCTCTGAGGAGGTTTGCAATGAAACTGAGATCGTCATCCCAAGTGGCAGTAGAATCGTCATTGTCTTGCTTCACATCTTCCAAGGTGGCTTCCAAATCTTTCCAAAGGAAATCACTTTCTCCAAATAGAGATAGTGATGAGTCGATAGAGGAAACGGTCTCAACATTGGGAAGAGAGGTAGGAATGTTTTTACAAGCATCCTTGAAGTGTTCTTCACAAGCCTCATCAAGAACGTCAATACAATTAACATTCTCGTAAGAAGAAGGTTGTTTAGATAACTTTCCCATGTTGAAGACTACTTTATCGTCAGCCACTCTCATGATAAGCTCACCGGCTTCAACATCAATGAGAGTGCGACCGGTCCTCAAGAATGGACGACCAACAATGAATGGCACACGGGGGTCCATCTCGTAGTCGACGGCAACAAAATCAGCAGGGAAGGTGAATTTGTCGACTCCTACAATGACGTCTTCGGCTATCCCCACTGGATAAGCAACCGTACGGTTGGCCAATTCCAAAGTCATTTTGGTGGGGACTAGCTCTGGGAGAGATAATTGCTTCCAAACACTTAGAGGCATGAGATTAATACTGGCACCTAGATCGGCTAGGGCCATGCAATTCTCTACTCCCGGGAAATTGCAAGGGATAAGAAAACGACCCGGATCACCAAGCTTGATTGGCAATTTCCTCAAGAGCACTGCAGAGCAGTTCTCATTAAGTTGGGTGTTGGCGAGATCGAGGAGCTTTTCCTTGTCGCTCAGAAGATCTTTAAACATTTTGGCATACTTGGGCATGTGAGCGAGAGCCTCAGCGAAGGAGATATTGAAATTCAGTTTCTTGAACATTTTAAGGAAATTCGAAACCTGAATATCATCCTTGCTTTTGAGCTTCTCTTTCCTCAACCTAGATGGATAAGGTATATTGGAAGAAGAGGAAGGCTTTAGGGGAATAGGATCACTCACAAGCACGGGTGGAGGAGGGGTAGAAGGAAGAGGTGGAGAAATTGGGGAAGGAGAAGGGTGAGGAATAGGAGCAGGTGACTCGTTCTCCGTAGTCACAACCACCGGTGGAGGTATAGGAAGCTCGGGTTCCTTGGTACCTTTACCACTTCGAGTAGTTATTGCTTTCATCTCCCCTCTTGGGTTCGCAACGGTGTTACTCGGAAGAGTACCCGAAGAAGAGGGTTGATTACCATTGAAAAAACTAGCCATCATGTTCCTCAAGTCATTCGTTTGACTATCCATAGTGTTCTTCATATCAGCTCTTAAATCATTCCCTTGTTTCATCAGATCTGCTTTCAAGTTGCGCACTTCCTGTTGGAGATTATCCACGATCACATCGTTAGTCCTCATGTAGGTTCCAATGTCTTGATGTGATGCGGGGGTTTGGTTTGAAGGAGCAGTGTATGCGGGTGATTGATAAGCAGGTTGCTGGTAAACTTGGGTGTTTCGTTGTTGTGATTGTTGCTGCTTGTGAGGAGGGATGTATGGTGTACGAGTTTGTTGTTGTTGAGGAGGGCGGTTGAGGTTTTGTTGTTGGTTTTGGTTGTTAGGATTAAAACCAGGTGGTGAGAGATAGTTGTTGGAACGGTAGCTAAGCAAGTTACGGTCACCTTGAGGTTTTGCTTGATAAGCAGGTTGAGTATAGGTGCCATATGCTGCATTCACATTCTCAGCAGGGTAATCTTGGGTGGCGGTACAAGTTGTGTAAGAGTGAGGACCACCGCATATCTCACAAGGTTGGCTGATAGCGTTCACTTGTGCATTTTTGGCGTTGTTGCTGTTGTTGTTGCTGACGGTGTGGGTGACAAGCGATTCAAGGAGCGTGGTGATTTTGTCTAATCGCTTGTCGTTGTCATTAGTGCTAGCACTAGCAACATTGGTCCTAATGCTCTTGGTTTGCACACGAGACTTGTTCTCAATGATATCCCAAGCAGCATTGGAAGTCTTAGCCAAGAGATTACCCCCCGAAGCACTATTCAGTGAATCTTGGTCACTCATGCTTAAACCATTGTAAAAAGTATTTATTTGATGAACTTTGGTAAAACCATGTTGTGGGCATTTTCTTAAAAGATCTTTAAAGCGATCCCAAGATTCACTGAATGACTCGTCGTACTTTTGTTCAAAGGTTATAATCTCATTCCGCAAAGCGGTAGTACGAGAGGGTGGAAAAAAGTAGTTGATAAACTTTGTTTCCAAATCCGTCCACGAGAGAATACTCTGTGGCGGTTCTTTAGCAAGCCAATGCCGGGCTTGTCCCTCTAAAGAAAAGGGAAAAAGTTGTAACCTTATCACTTCTTGTGGAACGCCATTGAACTTGACCGTGTTCGTGAGTTGTAGAAATCTCTTGATGTGATCGTGTGGGTCATCAATGGTTCGTCCAAAGAATGGTTGAGCTGAGACCATCTGGATAAAGCCTGACTTTAGCTCGAAATTGTTGGCGGCAATTGGTGGAATAACAATTGGATCCATGTTGCCATCGACATGAGCTTGCAGTAATTCAATCATTGGCCGATTATCCGGAAGGTGCTCATTGTTGTTGTTATTGTTCATGTTGTTGAAAGGCGGGTTGTTGTTGTTATTATTGTTGTTCGGAGGTGGTATGTTATTGTTGTTTTGTACACCCGCCATGTCTAAGTTATCGAGAGGCTCGGGCTCTTGATAAGTCGTGGATCGAGTGCGCATACACCTGCAAAAGAACGAACAAAGAAAAACAAAGCAAAAATATTTTTTTGGTTTTTATTGTTTTTTAATTTTTAGGATTTTTGAAAATTTTATATGTTTTAGTTGTTTTTGAAAATTTTTGAAAAAGTAACGTTCACGGGGAACGGATCCCAAAATCCAAATTCTCACAAAAAACTTTTGATCTTAACGAGAAGAGCCGGCAGCGGCGCCATTTGATACAAGGTTTTTCAATGGGTTCAATTTTATGTCTCTCGATATCCTCTCGAATTGATCTCGGTCTTAAGTGGAATGATTTGTTCTTGGTTACTAAAAAGGAGTTGGTTTGTTTATCTATTTTTAAACTAATAACACTTAAATGTAAATGACGTTGAGTGACTTAAAATTGAGTGCTTGAAAACGTAAAGGAAACATTTGAAAATTACTTTGAAAACTTAATTGAATTAATGCTTAAAAACTTGTTCTATCGGAATATCAAAAATTATTTCTATCGGAATATAAGAAAATCAAAGGCATCGGAATGTAATCATAACTACCATCGGAATGTCCATGTTTATCACCATCGGAATATTCAAAATACAAGCTGTCGCAATGATGCTATCGGAATCCCCCAGATCGGAATAAAGCTATCGGAAAGTTTCTAGATCGGAATGTTGTATATAAAAATCGGCCAGAGTTTCGACCAAAAAAGGGACCTAAACCCCGTCGGAATGTGCGATCGCAATATGCGATCGCAATCCCAGATCGGAATAGGGGGGTCTACAACCTATCGCAAAGTAAAACCCCTCTTGGGTTATTGCGATACCAAACCAAGGATGATCCGTCGGAATGTGTTAAAACCCCTCTTTTGCGATGGAAGGAATCTTGTTCCGAAATTGGTGGAAAGCTAAAAACTCAATAAGCAAAGGAAATAAGCTAGGTGATTCGAAATCTAAATACTTCAAAAAGATTAAATTTGATAACTTTTGAAAGTAAGAAACTTTAAAACTTAATAAACAAAACTTTTGAATGATTAAAACTTGAAGAAATCCGAAAACAATGAACTTTAACAAACAATAAGCCAAAAAGCATGGAAAGCTTATGGCTTATTCACGTAAAGTTTTAGAAAGACTAGAAAGATCAAACTCTATTCACGAGCACATCCAAAATCCCAACCGTATGATTTTAACAATCGGATCAAGGATTTGACAAATCAAGAAAAGTAGAAAAAGATTAAGGAACTTAAAAGCATAAACTTGATTAATGAAATCAAAAGTACAAGAAAACTTAAATTTAAAAGATGAAATCAAAAGAAAAGTTTAGTGAGAGAAAGTATGGAACTTTCTCTCTCTAGAAACTAGAGAGAAAATGAAAAGCTAAAAACTAAGTCTAAAACTAACTGTCTGTAATTTTGTGAGGTGAAGGCTTTATATAGGCGTGTGTGTGTGTTGATGGGCTCTTGATTGGGCTTCTTTTTCTTCTTTCTTCTTAAGTCTTCACGTGTCTTTTAAATAAACGTTTCCGACTTGGATTTGAGAAGTGTCGGTGAATAATTCCAACTCGTCCTATAATATTTTATTTAATAGACTCGAGTTCTTCGACATATATGAATCTTCCATCTTTGGCTCTATTCTTCGATAAATCTTCAAATAGGCACAATGACTTCAAATCTTTTGCATCTCTTGGACAATAGACTTCGTCTTGAGTCTTTTTCCTTTGATAAAACCCGTGCAATCCCATGTTTTCTTTAATATTCATCCGGTCGACTCTGAAAACACAATAAACACAAAAACCACGCATAATTCCAAACAAATGATATTAAATACGTGTTTTGGTCTTGTTTTAGCCCGATTTAAGTGGTAAAAGGATGGGTGTTTCCACACCTATCACCGAACCAAGATAAAAAATTCTTATTCCTTCTCCCCTTTTTGGTGTTTCTGTCGGCGGCCACAAAATAACACAACCCTAGCTTCTTTATTTTTTTGTTACTTGAAAATGAGAATCAAAGTATTTTCCTGTGTTTTGATAAAATGATCTATTGGGCCGGGCCTTTGGGCCCTTTTCTTGTTTTCTTTTAAACAACGGCCAAACAACCCCCTTAATATACTTATTCGCTTTTCGTGTTTTATTTAATCTCGTGGAATAATATTCGTGACGTATGTTTGTGTTTTAAACTTGTGTTAATTCTTGTCGTGCATTATTTATTATACGAAGATACTTGTGAATAATAAATAAATATATACGTAATACTGGTATTTAAACATTGAATATTTATGATACTTGTCGTGTATTAATCAATTATAAAATTTTAATTAATCCGTATTTTCGTGTATTTAATGTCTTCTTGTATTTTATGCGGGTTTTACACTTAAAGTCAACACAAAGGTTGAGTGAATTCATAGGTTTGAAAACAATTTGAATACAATATCCTTTTTCCTGAGCTGTGCTATTACTCGCTCGTAAATTAAATAATCAATGAACGAATGCACTAAGCTTATGATACCGCTGCTAGACATATCAGAAACCAACAATTGCCCTTATGAGGAAGTCTGCCAAACTATCCTGTATAGCAAAATAAAGTATGCCTGTTTGACCACTAAGGTGCTAGCAAGTGCGGCTTGCCCAGACAGAGGATGTCAGTCCGCAAATAGTACTATTTACAAATATTAGCGCTCATTCTTAGAAATGATTAGTGGTTCATAATTAAAAAGGGACTTTCATAGGCAGCAGTAAACATAGTGTCAATGAGCATATTTGAGAAGCATACCAAAAATACATGTATTCCAGTTTAGCATATACCCCCCTCACGGGTTTCAAATCGTTGAAAGTAGTATACTTTAGTGAGGCTATGAACTCACTTTATGTCCAGTAATCTTGTCAGGTTTATATCACACAGAATAACTTGATCTAAAAAACATGAACTTAGTCTCACACCAACCTGGGTTAACACATTTGGTATAGTATTAAGTCTTTAATTTTGAGTTCAACAATCTTATATATTACTTATGTATTCTTTAATTGTGATAATATTGTATCATTGTTCAGTCCATCATACTTAGAAGCCATTCTATAAACGGTTTGAGGAGCGAGTGCACTTTAAATCATAAACCCAACCACTCAGTTAGAACGTAATATCGAGATGGAACATCCTTGGACAAATTTCCCTACTAACATGACGCATAGTACAATATATATTTTTAGAAATTGTTTCAAAATTTAGTATGTTCTTTTATATTTATATCTTTCATCCTTTTGTTTCATAATTGGCAAAATTAGTCCTTATACTTTATAATAATTTAGAAAATATGTTTCATTATATAGTTTCCATCCATATAGTTTCATAAATGACCAAAATATCCCTTTAAGTTTATAATTTTAGAATAATTACCTTTTTAACACAAATTTTATAAGTTTAACATATTACACTTTTAACCCATTGAGTATATCGCATGAACGTGATAGTTATCCAGGTCATCAACCAACCACCCCGAACCCGGAAACTAGATAATCAAGTCGTCATTCTAAATATTAAACATGAGCAAGTTATCTTTCGAAGATAAAATAAGTGCACGTCTTCGATAAAGCTGTCTTCAATCTCAAATTATAATACCCGATCAAATTTGTAGTAACTAAAATTCAAAATTAGCCATTTTTCTCGGTCTCGTCGAATAAATTTTGTCTCTTTGTCTCGTTTTTTGTCACTTTTATCATGCCACTTTGTCACTTTGCCATGTTTCCATAATACATTCCAAATCCATCCAATAATACAACGTTATACCAACATTCCATATTATTGCAAAATGTTATACTACATTATGGGAACATGTTACACATTATTACAAAATTACGTTATACAACATTAAATAAAATGTTATACAACATTTGCAAAACGTGTAACATATTCAACATTAGCAAAGGATACTTTGGATTTGGTTATTTTTCTTGGTTCAACACAAATCAAACAACAACAAAAATGGATACAAACCTACACCTAGTAATGATCAGCTGCTCATCAATAATATTTATCATCAAATGGCAGTAGTATGTGTTTAAGCAATATTTTTCCCATAAGTTGTAAAATACTCGGTCCATTTGTGAAAAAGCACAATACACGCATGATTTTAACAATTGTCAAAGGAAACCAAGCGAATATTGTTTCACACGTAATGAAAAAAGCTAGCTAGGCATTGTCGGTTAAAGCATTATTAAGACATGTCACGTGGCTTTTACTTCTTTTTCTTAGAAACGTGGCTTGATATACAACAGGTAGGATCCGACCCAATGAAGTGTATACACAGCCAACCCTAATCTTTAGGGGTATATAAAATGATAATACCCTAACCTCTTCTAAGTTCTCTCCACCCCCATCCCTGCTTCAACACTTCAGCCACTAATTTTAACACAGCGTCATCTCAATCTCATCTTCATACGCAACAACAAAAATCACAATATCATCTCAATAAACACCACATCACATCACATCTTCAATTTATACAACAACCACATCTCACGAATCAATGCCTAACCCATATAAACCCATAACAATTCGACATAATCAAGTTTAATACAAGGTTATGATTGAGACGAAAGGGCTTCAAGATCAATTAAGGTCTCGGATAGGTATGTTGATGTTTAATAGTTTTAGATATGTGATTAATAAACCGAACCAACAAAAAATCAGAACACACTTGTTCTTGATTGATAATTTGTGTTCGAAAATAAATTGAAGCTTAGCCTTCAACAAGATCAATGTTGATATGTTTCTTGTGTTTCAAGATCTTTATAAGGTCTTGACATCTAACACAAATACAACGAATCTAAGGTCATGGTTGTTTTGAGTCTGATTAAGAAGGAGGAGATGGTTTGGATTGAATAGGTTAGATGGTTGATGCAAGTGACGCTGGGAAATTAGATTGAGCCGGGTATGAGTTGGTTATACATGTCGATTGATGAAGGCTTATGTGGGTCTCGGTATTTATGAAAAACAAACACCTTTTTAGAATGCTTAAAAATAACTCATCTCGCAATGTTTGTAAAAAACATTTCTTTTGTGTGATTATATCACAATGTTTTTTTTATTAACACAATCTCGCAATCTTTAAACAAGATTTTGGAATACTTTGAGTCATGATTTCGCAATATCCAACATGTTCAAATCTCGCAATATCCAACATGATAGTAATCTCGCAATATTGTAGAAATCATAAAGATCTTGCAATAATGCAACCTTATCCATATTGTACTTTTTTCGATTTTTGTGGATCTAAGTTTTATGGATCTTAGTTTTCTGGGCAGATCTTCATCTTCAATAAAAATACCAGAAAAACTCATTTGACCTTAAAGTAATTTTGTACAATTGTTTTTGAGACAAGGCACAATCATATGATAATAAAATCAAATCAGATCCAAAAAAAAATTAAGGTGTCAACCTATTGACCGGAGAATAAAGAAGATGACCAAGGACATAAACCACGAAACCAAACTGAGGCAATATTTAGACCAAGAAAAAGTGACAAATAATGATATATTTGACATTATAAAAGACAGACGAGACAAAAAAATTGTGACCAAAACAGTGAGATAAGAACCAAACTCTCGGTATATTATTTCAATACCAGATTCAGACCAAGAAAATTTGACCACCAAAAACAATAAACAAAAAAACATGAACGATCCAAGGATTGAATCGTCGGCTCTGATGCCAATTGAGGGTTTGATATAAACCAAGATCTGGTGGTCTAGTTGGGTGGTAGATGGTGGTAGCCATGGTTAGAGAGATAGAGAAATGGAAGTGTGTGTTTCTAGACAGAAGGCAAATTGATAAAATGAAGAAAGAAAAACACAAACTACAACCCCTCCGTGGAAGCCTTAGAGGGGTATTTATAGTCATACAACACCTAAACTATACATAGTTTCCTAATCTACTCTATGCGTGTGTGACTATGATAACTTATGGGAATTTTTAAATGTCGTCACATAAAGTAAATTTCCAATAATGTCGTTCAGCCTTAAGAACTTAGGGGCAACATATCAAGGGTTAGTCGAGAAAGCTTTTGACAATCATATTGGGCGTAACCTGGAAGTCTATGTTGACGACTTGGTTATAAAGAGCCATGTAGAGGACAGGCTTATCAGGGATATTGAGGAAACTTTTGTCACGCTGCGAAAGATCAATATGAAGCTAAACCCAACAAAGTGCACATTCGGAGCTACTGAAGGAATGTTCTTGGGATACATGATTGACCCCAATGGAATCAGACCATGCTCAGACAAGACGGAAGCCGTGATACAACTACCATCTCCAAGAACGCTCAAAGAGATACAGTCTCTTAACGGGAAGCTAGCAGGTCTGAATAGGTTCCTATCCAAGTCCGTAGAGAAATCCTTACCTCTCTTCAAAACACTCAAGAGGTGTATGAAGAAGAGTGACTTCAATTGGACAAAGGAGGCAGAGGAAGCTTTTAATGAACTCAAGAAGCATCTGGCCTCCCTCCCACTGCTGGTCGAACCGCGGCCCAAGGAGGAGTTGATTATTTATTTGTCAGCCACCTATGGCACGATTAGTGCAGTCTTGATGACAGATAGGGACACGGTACAAATGCCCATTTACTTTGTTAGTCGAGCGCTACAAGGACCAGAGCTGAATTACACACCGATGGAAAAGCTGGTTTTGTCACTAGTATATGCCACAAAACGTCTGCGCCGGTACTTCCAAACGCATCCTATCGTGGTAATTACGAACCAGCCAATCAAGCAGGTCATATCAAAGCTGGACACGGCAAGGCGCTTTAAAAAATGGAGTGTTTTGTTCGGGAACACAATATCTCATACAGGCCTCGCACGACAGTCAAAGGCTAAATCTTGGCTGACTTTATAATAGAGAAGTTGGAGGGGGAGAGCATGAAGGCCCCTAAGGAGGAAAAGCTACAAGACCCATGGGTCTTATTCATAGACGGATCTTCATGCACAGATGGATCTGGCGCGGGCCTTATACTCACAAAATCCAGAAGGTATGGAGTTTAGTTATGCATTATGCTTCGAATTCACAGCGACATATAATGAAGCTGAGTACGAGGCATTAATGGCGGGCTTAAGAATAGCCACGTGAATGGGAGTAGGAAACCTGGAGGCATACGTTGACTCACGTCTAGTCGCGAATCATATCCTCGGAGAGTATAAGGCCAAGGAGGATAATATGATCCAATACCTTAAGAAGGTCAAGTCACTCATTAGAGGATTCACCAGGTTCACCATAAAGCAAGTGCCTACGGGCGAGAACAAGAAGATAGACACCTTGAGCAAAATCACGTCCACTAGCTTTGCTCACTTGTCCAAACAAGTGTTGGTAGAGATACTCAAGGATAAATCAATTGCAAGAGAAGAAGTTCTATCAATAGTCGAGGAGGAGAGACCTACATGGATGACCCGACTCCATCAAATACTTGACAAACGAAACACTCCCGGATGACAAGGCTGAGGCACGCCATATCCGGTGGAAGTCGCAAGGGTTTGAGGTCCGTGATGGGATTTTATACAAGAAGTCATTCTTTCAATCACGGGCAAGCAAGTAAAAAAGTTTATTTGGGAAAATATTGTATGTCGCTTTGGTCTACCAGGAGAGATAATCTATGATAATGGCAAGCAGTTCGCTGACAATCTGTTCAAAGACTGATACGCGACGTTGAATATCACGCAGCGCTTCGCATCTGTCAAACATCCGCAGACCAACGGTTTAGTGGAATGTGCCAATCGAAGCCTAGGGGAGGGTATTAAGGCACGCCTGGATGGAAAAAGTGCTAAGTGGGTTGATGAACTACCACATGTGCAGTGGTCACACCGAACAATGATTAAAACTGCTAATGCAGATGCCCCATTCGCACTGGCGTACAACACTTAAGCAGTAATTGTAAAGCCCGCTTTAAAATACCTTAGATCATTAAATGCATGAAAATACGGTTAAATTAAAACTTTTCAGTTAATTAATATATGACACGAATCATGAACATTTAATACGAATATTATGTATATTAATTAATTACTATAAGTATTACTTATACTAATATTATTATTAATAGATGATAAGTATTTACGTATAATACTTAAAACATACAAGAAATAAAACACGACCCTAAAATATGAACACACACGATAAATATTTAAGCACGAAAAATAATACGAAAAGTATATGTGTGTGTGTATGTGGCGTCCAAAAGAAGAAAAAGGAGGGCCCATGGCCCAACCCATTAAGCTATCGAATCCTAAAACAATTAAAACTCTAGGAAAATATTTCATATATTACTTTTCAAGAAAATAAACAAACCCTAAAACTCTTTTGGTGCTCCTTTTGGCCGCGTCATACAAACACAAATACACGGACAATTTTTGTCTTTTTGATCTTTTAATATTAACGGTATTGTGTTGTGTTCTAAATCCTCAATCCGTCACGCATACGGTATCATCAATCCTTTAATCTTTTTTTTAATTATGTTATATGTTTTTGAATCATTAAAAACTAGTAAGAAACATGTAATTTAAAACAAGACTAAACATGGGATCGGGTAAAGGCTTGGTTTGTTTCGGGTTCACATAAACCGAGACCAAAGATTGGTCTCGGTGGTGGTTCGAGTCACACAGCCGCACCCACAAGGGGTTCGGTGTTGTCCCATATTTGTGAGGATTAATCAAGGAAGAAAGAAAGAAAATAGATGAAGTAGATGAATTCTAGAGAAAGAAAGTAGTGAGAGAAAGTAGAGAGAAGTGTGTGAAACTATAGGAAGATTAGATTAAGAAAAATGAACAATCAACACCCTTCCTAACATGCTTGGAAGGGTATTTATAGCCTAGCCTACATGTGACATAATAGGCTATATGTTTGATTGGGCCGGGCTTGAATAAAATGCTTAGTACCTTGAAAGAGGCCTTTTAAGCTAGCCATCAAGCCCGTAATGTCACGACTATTTTAACTAACTATTACAACGTTGTATTAAATGTTATAGTATAAACCTATGACCGAACATTCTTGTTTGACTCAACATTTTGAGGCTAACAGTCGGTGTGTGTTTTGGTTTGCGAGCTGCAACCCCAACTGCTCAGCAGTGGGGTGTGTGGCTTGGAAAGTGGGAACCGAGACCTCTAATGGTCTCGGTGGGAACGTAGTGCACGACAGGGGGAATCCCGACTGTAGCCGAGGGTGTTTATAGGCAGCAGTGGCATCGGCTCACTACCGGTGGCTGGTGGTGGTGGTCGACCGCAAGTCACAGCCATACGGTTGTGGTGTTGTGTTGTTTTCGAGGCGAAAGCAAGACCTCCCATGGTCTTGGTGGAGTCTTGATGAGGCTCGGTTAGGACCAAACACACCAAGGGGTGTGTTTGGCTAAGTTTTACTAAAACATGTTATGTATTTTTATTAATTTATTTATTTAAATTAATACATGGTTAAATTAAATTACTTAATAACCAAGGCTTATGTTATAATTTATTTAAATAAAAACCATGGTATAAGTTATGTCCGTTTTATTTAAATAAACTTTTGGATAAAATAATTATTAATATAATTATTCATGTACACTTAATTAATTAAGAAAACTTAGTTTAATTAATTTATATTCATTTTAAGGTAAAGTTTAATTATTAAATCATGTAATATTATTAATTAATAAATACTTATATTATTATTAATTAATAATCATATGTTAAGACTAAGTAGTAAATATAATTAAACATTGAAGGTCTACGGTTTCTAAGGATTTGGTAAATGATGGAAGATCTATTGATTAATGGTGGAAATGGGGAAGGAGGAAGATGAAGTGTAGAGAGAGAAAGGAGAGGGAAGAAAAGTAGAGAGAGAAAGTGATTAGATTAATGAAAAGATGTTGAATGAACTAACCAACCCCTCCTAACATGCTAGGAGGGGTATATATATAGCCCACCCTACATGTGGGCTATATGGACTATACATTACTAAGTGGACCACGAGCCCATTACATAATTATCGTTGGAGCGACCGATCCTTCATAAATACGTAAAACGTATTTCCAACAATCTCCCCCTAAGGGAGGTCGCTCCAAGTTACAAAGTTCTAAATATTCTATAGCTCGTGATCTATGCTAATAATGATGTGACCGAGACTTTCTTTGGGAAAACACATTTCCAACAATCTCCCCCTAAGGGAGGTCACACCATTTTACAAAATCTTAAACCTATCATACTATGCTTGAGTCTTCGATCTTGTTCTTGTGAATATGCTTGATGTGATCTTTGACTTTAGTCTTGAGCATGTTTCCTTGCCTTGATCTTGTGCATTCATCACTTGTGAAATTTGCCTCTTTGTGACTTCATGTTCCACATACTTATACCTTGAAATTCTTGAAAGCTTCAGAGTTTGATACAGCGGAAGACTTGACCTTCAGACTTTCTTGAATTTGTTGAAGTACTAAGTGTATGTAGTACAAGCATGTGTTGACGACTTCTTCTGGATTGTACACCGCAATGCCACCTTCTTGTTACGCTGCATAAGACAGTTAGCAACAAACAATATACACGGATGAAATGGCCTTGAACATTTCATTCTAATTCGGTAGCATTTTACCTCCGGTCGGTGAAGACCGTTGGACGATATTAAATATATCGTACTTGTGGCAGGTAGTTTCAATGAAGAACCTCCTTGACAAGATTTCGCGGGTAAACACGTTCTCTTTACTCGACCGTCCAAAGCTGACTGCGAACGTAAAGAGTGAATCATTTGGATAATATTATCCGCATGATTTGAAGCCGTCAATTCATGTTCCTGGAACAAGTGAAGTTCAATTAAGAACCGCACCATCGTTGCTTTCCAGTTGTCACTAGCTTGATTCAAAAAGAATCTTGCAAGTTACCTACCAAGTGCTGTTTGATGTTAACACTAGAAGGATTTCCACTCGTCACTGTGATCAATAAAGAGTCACTCTGAGTGTTCTGGCAAGATCATATGATAATGCGTAGAGGCCTGGAACGTGTTTAAATTCATTTAAGAATTAAACCACTGTTGCTTTCCAGTTATCACAAGTTTGATTCATAAAGAATCGCACAAGTCACCTACCATGAGCTTTTTGATATTCGCTCAAGAAGGATTTCCATCTTCATTGTAAATACTTTCGTATTACTCGGATGTTCAGGCAAGATCATGAAGATTTTGCGTAGGACTCTTAAGATCTTTCTTACTTTTCACAGTGTGTGAAGAAGCAAGGAAATATGAAAGTGTGTCCTAATGAGATATTTGATGATCTCAAATGGCTCTAGACTCGATCGTGCCTTTTGGATTTTAGTGATCGGAGGCTGGAGAGGAGTGCCACCTTTTCAATACCAATTTATTCGGAGTGAATAAATCAATAGATAATGTGTTGTCTCCGTGTGATTAAAACAAATATCTTTTGAGAGATATCTGAGTTAGCTGGGATGGGTTGTGCCTTGCATCACTGGGTCCATGATGTCTATCTTCAATATCGAGAGTCATAAATGATCTCAATAGCATATGAATTGACCCGGTTTCTGCCTAAGGTTGTAAGGAGGGCTTCTTTCTTTACACCCTTTATCTTTACAATTCTTTTTCATTCTTCAACCCCTTCAATGCTTACCAATACGTCATAACTAGCACCTTGTTGTGATTGTTCCAGTGCTAACTTAAGTACTTGGTCGGCATTCAGCTACGTTCACAATCTTTCTCCATCTTTCCTAAGGACTACTATTTCTAGCTATGGAAAGTCCTTGGGAAGATTCCTCCGGTTCTAGAGAAATCATTGGACTTTAACCTATCCTACCATCCTTATGTCACCACAATCTTCACCGTCATGAATAGAGATGTTTTGGGTAAGTGTATGTCACCATGAAATCCATTTTTAAGTGCAAATCCATTTTGCTCCCCCTTAACATATGCTACGATATTCGAAAACATTTCGCACATGTCGGGATGAGCTAACACGTTAAGTCAAACCATTTATGATTGATCATATCCCATATTAAATCACATTTTCTCCCCCATATTAAAAATATTAACCCAATCGATGTTTTTAATATCAATTGATTTAATAGCATTTTAAGAAAATTTGGGAAAAAATGCAAATCCAATTATCTTCATGAATTACACAAGCTCCCCCTCAAATTAATGAGGGTGTACTTGAAACGTAAATTAAATACCTTTTAAACACAAGTGTAAGGTATTTATCACGTGCAAAGATCATATATGATAATGAATTCACAATATTAGCAATTTACGAGGTTGGACCTGAATGATGAAGAACATCATATGAAAGAAGCACATGGTTCTTGTTCACGAATGTTGGTCTTCCTCGTAACTTCTGAAGTTATCTCTTGACTCCATGTATATGATTGATATCTTTGTCCTAACACCAATATGTGAACTTGGCACTCTCGGCATCAAGGATTCTGAATGCTGGACAATTGCTCCCCCTCAATTGTTGACCCGTGTTCTATTGAAAGAGCTGTAGTCACCGTTTGAGTAGTCGCATCGTCGAGTATGTAGATATCAATTGCAACGAACTTTGGATTGTGGAGTTGATAACTTCGGATTTTGAAGTCAAAGCTTTCCGGTGAAATGCTTGACTTCAATGTGAAAAGCGGGTTACTATCAGAAATAATAGCAAACCATTTTGAGCATGTTTTAAAAGTTTGAACTTCTGCTCGAACTTTATTTACAACCCCGTGTCATTATTGAATGACATTTCTAGGTTCGTAAATATTATCGATTCCAGAAGACATGCTCTTTTTATCAAAACATTTTTGAACACACAATTTTGAAAGATTTAGAAAAACCTTTTGAGAAATTCTCGAAAAATTGTGTTCAAAGTTTTGAAAACCAATTACTTGAGCTTAAAATGTTGAATATCTTATAAAACGAGCTCAAGTCCGAGAAGTTGTAAACTTCCCGTTGTTAAGGATAAGTTTATCATCGGCGATAAACTTTCCTTTTATCTGAAGAACGAGTCCTAAGCTGACATTTACTTAGAAGTCGTTTTCATGAGCTTGAAAACTTTGACTGTTTTAACGGAAAGCTCATGACCGAGAAAGGTTAATTTCTCGTTATGAGGAAAAGTTCTCTTATTTAAAAGATACACTTTCCTTTCTGAGCTTAAAACTTCGAATGTTTTAAGACAAGCTCATGACCGAGAAAATTGAATTTCTCGTTATGAGGATAAGTTTATCATTAATGATAAACTTTCCTTTATTTGAAGTTCGAGTTACAGTCTGACATTTAACTGTAAGTCATTTTGCATGAGCTTAAAAACTTCGAATGTTTTTATTATTAGCTCATGCCCGAGAAAACTTAATTTCTCGTTGTTAGGATAAGTTTATCATCGGCGATAAACTTTCCTGCCTTTGAAGAACGGGTTACAGACTGTCATTTATCTATAAGCCTTAATGCATGAGCTTAAAAAACTTGGAATGTTTTTGATATAAGCTCATGCCCGAGAAAAATGAATTTCTCGTTTTTAGGATAAGTTTATCATCGGCGATAAACTTTCCTTTCTTTGATGATCGAGTTATAGTCTGTGATGTGACTATAAGTCCTTTTTGCAGCTTAACCATGAATCCCCTGAGACATTTGTTTCTCTGATATCTGCTTCTTCAACAACCAAACTCTAAGAGTGTCCTTAGTTGAACGGTAAACAACGATTGGACCGCTTCGTTCTTTTGGAACATCAACTTTGGTACCTGCATTCTCATTAGGAATTTGCTTGCTTTGACATGGGTTAGCGATATCAATTTTAGAAGCACGTGGGGGTTCACAGTTGGCTTTACTTGTGTCAGAGGCGACCTGAGTAGATGATTCACTTATCTTAGCTGGAAAACGTTTCCTTTTATAGAAAACCTTGAGTTTAGGCTTAAGTGAAGTATCATCTTTATCAATTTCCTCCCTAGTAGTCTTAGTAGAATCGGAGACTATCCTAGTTAAAGGGCACTCGTTTCCTACAAGAGTGAAAGTTCTACCAGTGGGGCGCCAAACTTTACCAAAGGGTTTGATTTTAGCGACCCACTGAGATTTAAGTCTAGCACGGGAGTTCACCTCATTAAGTAATTTCTTGATACAAGAATCATGATTTGCCGTAAAGACACATTTTCTACATGTTTTACAAGTAGCATATTTAATGTCCGAGTAAGATCTAGAATTCCTAGATGATTGATTGATGCTCCTAGGATGTGACATGCTACGGTTAGCAGTGTTGGGTAATCTAGAAGGCATCTGACTAGGTTGGACATAACTATCTCTTACATGTGTCTTTTGAATAGCTTCCCTTTGACCAAAATCATGGCGCACATCAGTTGAACTAGTTCTAGACGTGTTCATTGAACTATTCTTAGAGAAACTAGGGGCAATCATGTGAAGAGGTCTTGCTAAAACTGATTTAGTCACATTAGGCCTAGTTGGTGGAGTGACTGTTCTAGAAATATGACCCAAATCAACTTGGGAGGCAAACCGCGGTCTCGAGGATAGTGGTCGCTCGGATCTAAATGCAGTAGGTTGTCTGACAATCGGTTGTATGACAAACTGATTTGTAGGCGGTTTCCCCAAGATTGATGGTTTTTCAAGCTTAGTATCCACACTAGGTCCTCTAGTTTTCCTTAACTCGTTTTTCAACGCAGCTATAGCAAAAACCTTTTCCTGAACTTGAGCTTTTAAGGTCTCATTCTCTTTGAGCAATTCATCTTGGGATGCCAACTTAGATTCAAGCAACTTAATTTGTTTCAAAAGATTATCCTTTTCAGCTTTAGAATCTAAAACTATTTGATCCAATTTTCGTTCAAGAACAACGTTTGACTTTTCAAGTTTTTCAAAATATGTTTCATATTTCTCCGTTTTCTTTGAAAATTCAATTTTGGCATCCTCAAGCTCTTTGGATTGCTGAGCGAAAATGGTTGCAAGCTCTTCAGACCTAGACACAGAATTGGTTAATGAAGCAGTCGTAAAACTATTAGCAGGATTGTTAATTAGCGCATTCATTTCAGACAACATATGAAGAATATTATCTGTACATGACATGCTACTTGGTTCCCGTTTTCCTCCTGATTCTTTTCTCTTGTGGCTGCTTCTTGTATCGTCTTGCAATATATGCAATTTTCCCTCTTAAAAACAGCCTATTCGGAAAAAAAAAAACAGCCTATTCGAAAAAAAAAAAAAAAAAAAAAAAAAAAAAAACAGCCTATTCGGAAAAACAGCCTATTCGGAAAAACAGCCTATTCGGAAAAACAGCCTATTCGGAAAAACAGCCTATTCGGAATATTCAGCCTATTCGGAAAAACAGCCTATTCGGAAAAACAGCCTATTCGGAAAAAACAACCTATTCGGAAAAAACAGGAAAAATGTGTTCGAGACTTAAAAAACAGCTTTAAATCCGATTTTTTGATCAAAAACCACAAAAAGTTTTATGATTTTTACCAAAATAAGCTAAACCCAATCCTTATCAATCAATCCCAATAACAAAAACACCAAAAACAATAAGATTCAAGATTGATTTTTTCTAAAGATCACTAATTGATACAAAAACTAAAAAAAAAAACAACACAATCCAAAAATAACTTTATAAAATTGAAAAAACTTTATAAAATTGATAAACTTGATAAATAACTTTATAAAATGGATAGATAAAAAGATGATAAAAAAATAGACAATAAGAAAAGAAAAGATTTTTACCACCAAATCAAAAGATAAAAAGATATGCAAATCCTAAGATTTAACCATGGCTCTTGATACCAATTGAAGGTCTACGGTTTCTAAGGATTTGGTAAATGATGGAAGATCTATTGATTAATGGTGGAAATGGGGAAGGAGGAAGATGAAGTGTAGAGAGAGAAAGGAGAGGGAAGAAAAGTAGAGAGAGAAAGTGATTAGATTAATGAAAAGATGTTGAATGAACTAACCAACCCCTCCTAACATGCTAGGAGGGGTATATATATAGCCCACCCTACATGTGGGCTATATGGACTATACATTACTAAGTGGACCACGAGCCCATTACATAATTATCGTTGGAGCGACCGATCCTTCATAAATACGTAAAACGTATTTCCAACACTTTACTATATAATTAATCATGACATATAATATGCTTATTAAAACTATAGCTTATATCATTTTACTTATTTAATAAGCTTATTATTAACTATGGAAATACACTAAATATGGAAACATGTTATTTATAGAAATATATTAAATATGGTAACATGCTATTTATGGAAACATACTAAATATTGAAACATGCTATTTATGGAAACATACTGAATATGGAAACATTCAATTTTTAGAAACTTACTAATTATGGAAACTTTCTATTTTTGTAAACTTACTATATAAGGAAACTTGCTATTTTTGGAAAGTTACTATATATGGAAACCTGCAATTTGTGGAAAGTTACTATATATAGAAACCTTCTTTTTTTAGAAAGTTACTCATTATGTTATAACAAGTATAATAACACTTAAAACATGAAATACACTAATCTAAAACACATGAAACATTGAGAATCACATGATAAAACAAGAACAAGTATAATAAGTAATGAACACGCCAAGTGTACTATAATTAGTAAAAATAAGTTAAATATACAACTTATTCAAGTCCCTTTTACTATGTAGCTATCGTGAAGTCAGAGTGATCTTCCACTTTCATTTTCATCTTCATTTACTGGACATAAGGTACGTATATTCCATCTTTCAGTAAGGACACTCTCTTCCTATACTTAGGATTTCCCCGTTTGCAGCCATCTGTTTTCCCTAGTAGTGTACTTTAAACTAAATCGTAACTTATGTGATTAATATTTTAAATTTTGCCTGGGCTATATACATGCATGCCACTTCCACCTAGTTATGGAGGTACCATAACCATGACACTAGAGGCATTAGTGTTATGACTCTTCCGCAGTGAGGATGATTGCTCGCGGCGTCCTTTTCAGTTATTTGGCCTATTTTATTATTATCATGTGGGGCGAATGGGTACATCCTAGGATAAGTTTAGCAAGATTACATTGTAACTACAGTGTGTGCCTTGCATCCCTTACATGGAGCTGATCCCTCCAACCCAGACTATTATAATTAGAAGCAACACCTCAAATTGCATGATGAGGTCACCCCTTTAAGTATTCATGCAAGTTGAAACTTCATGACCTATATGGGCTCTGGGAATACAGTTTTCAGTATAAAATAAACATAAGTCTTTTTAGAATATAAACTAATTTATAAACTTACACTAGGTTTTCCAGGACTTACACTTCTTTCGATGTACTTCATTTCATTTCATTTCTTGCTTATGTTTATGCTTTACATTTCATTGTCATATATCTGCACACTGAGCGTATTGCTCAACCGTATTTCTTTCTATTTCCCAATACGGAAGGTACTAAAGGGCAAAGCTAGGATCTTCAAGAGTATGTGCATTTGGATGGAGGATCCCTTGTCTTTACTATTTTAATGCATTTACATACTTTTGCTTTGCTAGACATTGTTTAGTCCTTTTATACATTTCTATACTTATGTATTGTGTGTGGAGCTTATGTTTGGAACCGATGTTTGTTTCCGGTTTCCTTTATTGTCATTTAATGTTTTAGACATTTACCTTGCATGTTTTGATGGAATTTACAAGGCAAGGTTGGCTTGCTATAATCTCAAAGGCGATGCACTAGCTTGGTGGAGAGCATACAAGCTAACAAATGGAGGTGATGTATGGTTGGCTGCTTTGACCTGGGTGCAATTCAAGGAATTGTTCTATAATCAGTT
Source organism: Glebionis coronaria (assembly GCA_025667525.1). NCBI lineage: Eukaryota > Viridiplantae > Streptophyta > Magnoliopsida > Asterales > Asteraceae > Glebionis > Glebionis coronaria. The sequence continues at coordinate 317,490,670 of CM046879.1, read as the reverse complement.
CTTCCCAAGGGCTGAACAGGAATGGTTAAAGAGGGACTACCATGCTATTAGTTAGAGAACTGGTTAGAACATCACGGAGTTTATGTAGAGGTTCCTTAGGTTAGCTGGATTTCTTGGCGCTGCTGCAGGTACAGCTGAGTAGCAAGCGAAGCACTTTCCCTGGGCTCTTCACTCCTCGACTGCTGATCGGCTACTTAGTGCCACTTTCACTAATGTGTCACAAGTGGTAGACGCATCACGTAGCTTGGAGATGCTCCATGAGAGAGATGACTATGAGGAGTCAGCTCGTCTAGAGAAGAGGTATAAATTTTAGTCATCAATCGTTATCATCTTATTCAAATCTATACGTTCATTTTATATCTTGTCCTATCCAATTGTATCTTTCAGGAAGAAGGGTGGAGACCGGTCCCAACCGGCCACTCAGCAGACAAACAACAAGGGGCACGGTCAAACTAATGACTGATACGGATCACACATGCCTAACGATAATGACAATTACTATAACAATGCCATCTATTAATGCAATGATGCCTAATAACATTACTTGCATTTTTTGGTCTCACTTTCTTTTGATTACGACAATATGTAAAAACAAGCATTTACCAAAACAACAAAAAATGAATTCTTGAGTTCAAGCATTTTTTATTTCAATCATTATCAATTAAGGTATATACAAACAAGTACTCATCCTAATTAAGTGATCAAGGATTTAATCTTTTCTTAAAACTCACTTTTTATTAAGTGTGGCAAGTTTTTATTAAACTTTATTTTTAAGAAAATGTTTTATTAAATTAAATATTTGAAAATTTGAAAATGGCATATTTTATCGTGGTTTAGAATATCCTTTCAGGATATTTTAATCACCGGATTCGAACCATACCACTATAAGACAAAAAAGGAGCGTAGTCTACTCCGGTGGTTCCTTAAGTGGCTATGCAGTTCCATATTGATAAGGAACCACGGACTGCTATAAAGAAATGCGGGCATATATAGTCGTTGGAGCCTTGTCTTATAAATAGTGGACCATTCTCAGATTTTCTCTTCATCCCTTTTGCACATATATTTCCAGATTCTTTCATACTTCTAAAATCACTCAAATCCTTAGTCATTTGGTTGATTACTACTTGTTTATAAGTGAAACTATCTTCTCCCATCTCTTCCTCTTTAAGTGTAAAGAGAAGAACACTTTCATCCTTGAAGTGTTGTATCTACCTCAAAGATCCATTGAAGATCAAATCTTATTTATTCATTGTTGTGTCCTTTTTGTGAAAATCCAAGTAGTTGTGTCTATTTGGAAGTTGTGTATGTACAAAGGTTAATAGTTGGTCCTTAAAGTATATTGGTGTAGATTGGTGCTAGCTAAGATTAGGGCTCGACTTGTATCTTAGAGTCGGAAATTGGATAAGCAGTGTTGTGTACGATTTCTCCACCTTAAGGAGCTTGTTGATTATTGAACTCTCGGGTAAGGAGTACTCGAGGAGTGGAGTAGGGACGAGGAGTGAGCTTCGTTGTCGAACCACTATAAATCCTTGGTGTTTGGTTTGATCTTTCTTTTCCTTAGCTCTTCACATTCATTATTCTTTATACTTGTGATTATTAGTTTAGTTGTACTATCCCTTGTTCATATTGTGTATAAGAAGGTTTCACATATTTGCTCAAGCCTAAGTTTTTGAAAGGGATTTTTGAAAACCTTCTTTTAACAAGTAAATTTAAGAAACTATTCACCCCCCCCTTCTAGTTTCTACAATTGGTATCAGAGCGTGGTTGCTCAAGGCTTTTTAAAATATATTGTATTTTAAAACTTGATTCGATCTATGTATTCCAACAAGTACCTAAAAGGGCAATCTATGCAAAGACCACCTCATTTTGAAACCGATAGGTTTATTTATTGGAAAAATAGATTTGAGACTTATGTGAAATGAAAAGATTTAGATCTTTGGCATGTTATCAATATAATGAAGTTTCTAAAAGCAAAGAGATAGTCACTTTTGACATAGCTAATGATGACACTAAAAGGAAACTTGCTAAAAATAATGAGGCTAAAATGGTGATTTATAATACCTTACCAAAGAAAGAGTACGAAAGGATTTTTATGTGTGAAACCGCTAAAGATATTTGGAACACTCTTTTAGTAACCCACCAAGGTAGTAGCCAAGTCAAAGAAAGTAAAATCGATCTTCTTGTTCAACAATATGTGTAAAACCTGCATTAAAATACCATGAACAGTAAACATGAACAGTAAATACACGAAAATACAATAAAATTTAAAACTTTCCATTTATAATATATTACACGTGTCGCGACATTATATAACATGTATTTACGTATATTATAAATGTGACGTGTTGACGATACATTAATTCACAACGATTAAAACATGAACGAACACGAATATTTAACTTAACATAAAAAGCTACGGGTTTTCCTTGTAGGCTTCATGTTTGCCGCGGCTAGAGATAAAGAAAGAAAGAGGATGGGCCTTTTGGCCCATGACCCATAATAAACTAATAACAAGAAAATACAGGAAGAGTTTTATCATAATTTTAGGTTACAGAAAAAATCAAGAACCCTTGCCTCCTTTCTCTACTTGCCGTCGGCTACCATCAACACCAAGGGGTGTTCGGGACATTTTTGTTGTTTGATTTTTGTGTGTACGTGTTCGTGATCATAAACTTTTTCTACTACGCACTCGGTATAAACATAACCCTTTTTTTAATTCTTTTATGAATTCATGTAATTAATCTTAATAACAATCAAGAAAAACATGTAAGATTAATTAAAAACCAAGTAATTAAGGGTGTTATGGTGTTGGTTTGTTCGGCCGAGACCCAAACCGAGAGCCCCAAGGCTCTCGGTGGTGTTTGTTTTGCCCAGCCGAGACCTTAAGGTCTCGGTGTAAGGTTGTTTTGGCTCGGACGCAGGCAAGGGGAACCCCGACCGCGAGTCGGGGTGTGTTTTGATTTGATATTCGTGTCAACCGAGACCAATAGGGTCACGGTGGGACTTAGGGTGAAAACATTGGGAAGCCGACTGAAAACAAGGGGAACCGGCCTCAGCCGGTGTGTACGGGGCTCGGCCGTGGGAACCGAAGGCCACCAGTGGCAATCGGCTAGCCGGTCTAGCCGCTGGTGGGGCTACGATTGATGTACAGCCGCCGGCTGACACCACTAGCCGCCGACTATGTGGTGTCGGCTACGCATTTTCGGGCTCTGGGTAATTTTTAAACACAGGTTCGGCCTCGGGAATTTTTAAAAGCAGTTTAATAGTTTAATTAAATTATTTACCAAGACTATTTAATTTAATTAATTACATAACTTAGGTTAAAATATTAAAATTAATATTTCATGACTAAACTAAGTATTTACTTAGCTTGATTTAATTAAACATGTATTTTAGTTAAATTCTTATAATCTATAGTCTATTAAATTAACCAAGTTCATTATGTAAGAAGGTATAATATTTGAACCATGACTTGTATTTTACTAAATAAACTTTACTTGACATCAATAATCCAGCTTATTTCTAATTATGGAAACTTACTATTTTTGGAAACTTTCTATTTTTAGAATCTTACTATTTTAGGAAACCTGCTATTTTTACAAAGTTACTTAATATTACAATACAAGTATTATAATACCTTATTACATGAATAATAAACAACAGAATACAAGAATAACTACAGTTAATACTTAAAAACGTTAAAACATGACAGAGCATGAATAATAAGCTAAGAACACACAGAACCAGTAAAACACATGTATCTCAGACAACTCATACACGTCCGTATTATTATGTAGTATTATCCGTCAAGGCGGAGTAGGTTCTTCAGCGTTTTCGTTAGCTTCTACTGGATACAAGGTACGGATTTCCCGTCCTTCAGTAAGGACAATCTCTTCTTTTTTTCGGATTTACCGTATGCAACGAACTGTTTTCCCAGTAGTTACATATTTAAATACTTATGTTTTATTAGTTACCTTAGCCATATACATGCATGACCAGTTTTACCTAGTTATGGAGGTACCATAACCATAACACCAGAGGCACTAGTGTTATGACTTCACCACGGCGGAGTGATAGCTCGTGGTGTCCCTTAAGTATATTTGACCTTTATTATTATTTATTATCATGTGGGGCGTATGGGTGCATCCTAGTTACAGTTTCTGTCAGGATTTCATGGTGAATGTGGTGTGTTCCTTGCATCCTTCACAAGGAGCTTATCCCTGCTACCCAGACCATATTAATTACAGGCATCCCCTCTAGTTGCATGACGGGGTCACCCCTCTATGTATTCATGCACGTTGTTGAACTCATGACCTATATTAGCTTTTGGTACATTTAACTAATACATATTTTCATAAGTAAACATAAGCTATGTTTTCAGAACTAAAACCAGTAAACATGCTATACGCCTAGGGTTTCCCAGAACTTATTCATTTCCGCTGCCATTCATGCTTTATTTTCATTATAGGCTTTCATTATTCTATGTCTTTTGATGCTTTATTGTATATCCGTTCACTAGGCGTTATGCTCAGTCGTTTTCCATTTCTATGTTCCCATACAGCAGGTACCCAAGGTCGTAAGTAGGATCTCAAGTGTATGTGCATTTGGATGGAAGCTATCCAGCCTTCTATTTCTTATGCATTTATCATACTTCATCTTACTTTATTTCATGTTGGACATTGTTTAGTCCTTTTCCTTTCAATATATATATTTGCATGTGTGTGAGTTACTTGGACTACCGATGTTTGATTCTGGTATATCCTTTTTGGTGATAAATGTTTAGACATTACCTTGCATGCTTTGATGACACGCCATATATTATTGTGATATTTCATTTTACCAAATGGGGTGTTACAATTATGGTATCAGAGACAAGGTTTCGACCTATAGCTCTGTAAAACATGACCTGTAACTTACGGGTAGTCATCAGCGTCTTCCTAGAACTGACAGTTGGTTTTCATGCATTAATTTCATGTATTTATTTCATGCATTCATCTCATTGTCGCAGGAATTTTGACTAAGTAATGGTTGGTACACGACTGGCCTTATTTAGTCGCATGTGCTTTTATCGAAACATTTTTGTTTGTTTAGTGGACCGACCCATAGGCGTCCACACTTGCCCTTTTGTTTTTGAACCGACCCATAGGCGTTCACTCATGTACATATCATCATATTTAATTAACCATGCATTTAAAACTATTTTATGCATCATAAATCATGTCATGTTTTATACACTGTTCATGCATTTTTATATTCATGTCATATTTTATCAGACTCATTATTTATGTTGCATTTGTTTTAAACTGTCAGATGGTGAACACACGAAATGCTCAAGAATTGGCTGTAGATGTCAATGCAGCTTTACAAGCCCTCCTTCCCCAACTTCGCAATGAAATCATAGATGAAGTTCATGCTGAAGTCCAGGCTCAGGGCATTCAGTTCGGCCCTCATCAGCAAAACAACAACAATCCTCCACCTCCACCACCTGTTACTCTCATGACTTGGTTGGAGCGATTCAACAAACAGAGACCCTGTTCATTTGAGCAGACTGACAACCCCAACGAGGCTGAAGCTTGGATTTCTCACATTAAGAAGATATTTGATGTGATGGGCTGTGACGGTGTCTTCAAGGCAAGGTTGGCTTGCAAAAAGTTTGAAGGTGATGTGCTGCAGTGGTGGAAGTCAATCAAGCAGTCCAACGGTGGTGGTAATTGAGTTGCACTACTGACATGGGACCAGTTTAAGGAGATCTTCCTTAATCAGTACTTTCCACATGCTAAACAGAAGAAGCTCAAGAGAGATTATCATAATATCCAACAGGTTGTTGGGGAGAACAACAATGATTTTATGCAGAGGTTTCTTCGTTTGGCTGGATTTCTGGGTGCAGCAGATGGTACTACTGAGGAGCAAGCTGAGAAGTTTCGTTGGGCTCATCGCACTTTGGTTGCCAACAGTTTGGTTTGTGCTACGTTCACTACAGTGGCACAGGTAGCCGATGCAGCCCGTAAGCTTGAGTTACTTTAGGAACGAGAGGAGTTTGGTGATGACCGATCAGTGAAGAGGTATCTTCAATCACCAAATGTAAACCATTCATTCTTTTTGTATTTTCCATTTTTATATCATCCTCTATTCAAATTTAAATTTCAGACAGAATACTGACGACCATAAGCCTGCGATCGCTCACCAGTAATCATCTAAGGGAAACGGTCAGACCAATGGTCGTTCTGGTTCAGACAGGCGTGGCGGTAAGGATAATTACCGTAACAATGCCAATAACTAGAACAACAGTAGGTCACTACATTTACCTTCTTTCATGTTAAACTATTTTATTTTATGATATTCTAACACTCCAGCGACTCATATTCAGGAACAATGGTAACGGTAGGGATCAGGACCGTAGAGGTCCGCAGCCTAACCGTTCTACTTCAGCTAGTATATTTTTAAACCTTCTATGTAATCAAGCTTATGTCCCATGAACAAGTCTCATGAATCTACTCTTGAAACAGGCTCTCAGCTAGCTAGGACGCCTGTTGAAGAGTTCACGCATCCTATCTGCACTACTTGTTCGCGCATGAATTCTGGTGTTTGCCACCGAGGTACTTGTGGTTGTTTCAAGTGTGGCCAGCAAGGCCATCAGCAGAAGGACTGTCACCAGGGTGAGATAGAAGGCACCTCTGGACATGCCGACTCCAAACCACCTCCTACTTCAGGTCGCGTGTTCACTACTACTAGAGATCATACGAACAAGACTTCAGGTACCATCAATGGGAATCTCCTTATGCATGGTTTGGTAGCATTGGTTCTATTTGATACTGGAGCGACTCATTCAATCATATCCTCTACTTTTGCTACACGTGTTAGGATTTCCCCTATGCTATTAGATAATGCCTTATGCATTTCCACACCACTTAGGGACTCTGTGCGAATCACCCAGGTGTACAGAGATCTTCCTTTAGAATTTGATGATAGAATCCGCAGAGTTGACGCACTTCCTTTGGACATGTGCGAATTTGACATGATATTGTGCATCGACTGGTAATCCAAACACCAGGCTACGATAGACTGCCACACTTATCGGGTTATCTTTGGTGATGTTAAATCCCCAGAGTACATACACCATGGTTTTCTGCCAGGGAGGTCTGTACAAATTATTTCGTTCATGGAGGCGCGTGGATTACTATCGATTCAAGATCAGCCTATTGTGTAAGAATTTCCTGACGTATTTCTTGATGAACTTCCGGGCATACCACCTGTTTGTGAAGTCGACTTTGGAATTGAGCACATCCCAGGTGCATAGCCAATTTCCAAGGCTCCTTACCGCATCGCTCCCATCGAGATTAAGGAGTTAAAAGATCAGCTGCCGGAACTTCTAGAGCGAGGTTTCATCTGTCCTAGTGCATCGCCATGGGGTGCACCGGTACTATTCGTGAAGAAGAAAGACGGCATCATGTGTTTGTCTATAGACTATCGTGAGCTTAACAAGATCACGATCATGAATCATTATCCTTTTCCGCGTATTGATGACCTTTTCGATCAACTTCAGGGCGCCAAGTATTTCTCAAAGATCGATCTGAGGTCCGGCTACCATCAGTTACGGGTTAAAGAGAAGGATGTTTCTAAAACTGCTTTTCGTAGACGTTATGGGCACTACGAGTTCGTAGTCATGCCATTCGGACTCACAAATGCTCCATCAGTCTTCATGGATTTGATGAACCGTGTCTTCCATGAGTTTCTGGATAAGTTCGTAATCGTTTTCATTGATGACATCCGGATTTTCTCAAACTCCAAGGAGGAACATGAGGAACACCTTCGTAGAATTTTGCAGATTCTTCGTCAGAAGCAGCTGTATGTCAAGTTCTCGAAGTGTGAGTTCTGGTTAAGCAAGGTGGCATTTCTGGGCAATATTGTATCTGCAGAGGGGATCACCATGGATCCTGCAAAGGTTGAAGCTATCCCTAAATGGACGAGACCTACATCTGCAACAGAGGTCAGAAGTTTTCTAGGGTTAGCTGGCTACTACCATAGGTTTGTAGACAACTTTTCACGGTTAGCCTTACCTTTGACTAAGCTGATGAGAAAAGGAGAAAAATTCGTCTAGACTCAGGAACGATAGAAGAGCTTTGAAGACCTAAAGCAGAAGTTAGTGACTGCACCAATTCTTACTCTCCCATCTGGTACAGGTTGATTCGATATCTATAGTGACGCTTCAGGAAAGGGTCTAGGCTATGTTCTCATGCAACATGAGAAGGTTATTGCATACGCATCATGGCGGCTAAAACCTTATGAAGAAAACTATCCTACTCCTGATTTGGAGCTTGCAGCAGTTGTCTTTGCATTAAAGATCTGGAGACATTATTTGTATGGTGAATCATGTGACATCTTCACCGACCACAAGAGTCTCAAGTACATCTTCACCAAGAAGGAACTAAACATGAGACAGGGGAGATGGTTAGAGCTGTTGAAGGATTACGACACCAACATTCAGTACCATCCTGGTAAGACGAATGTGGTGGCAGATGCTCTAAGCAGAAGGTCGGGTATGATTGCTGACATATGGATTGCAAAGGAGATCATCCGTGACATGAAGATGACAAACATTGAGTTTTGTGTACATGGACAACACGGTTACTGGGCAAATCCTAGAGTGGAACCAGATAGGATCAAGGAAGCTCAGAAAGATGATGGTGAGGGGAGTCCTCGTTGTTCATTTAAAGTGGATATTCAGAAAGCTTATGATACTATGGACTGGAATTTCCTTCGTGAGGTTCTTATTGGTTTTGGTTTCCATAATCGTATGGTGACTTGGATTATGGAATGTGTGACTACGACATCGTTTTCTATTAGCATCAATGGTTCGCTTCATGGTTATTTTAAAGGTAGGAGGGGCCTTTGTCAAGGTGACCCTCTTTCTCCTTATTTGTTCACATTGATTATGGAGGTTTTAACGCTTATGCTCAAACGAAGGGTTCGGGATGCTGAGTCTTTCACGTTTCATAGATACTATTCGAATATGGAATTGATTAACCTTTGTTTTGCTGACGATTTGTTCTTGTTTACGCATGGAGATGTTAGTTCGGCTATGGTTATTAAGGAGGCACTGGATGAGTTTCAACATGCTTCGGGGCTTACGCCTAGTCTTCCAAAGAGTACTGCATTTTTTTGCAATGTTTTGAATCATGTATAACTCTCTATTCTTCAGGTCTTACCGTTTGAGGAGGGGCATCTTCCAGTGAAGTATTTGGGGGTTCCCCTGGTTTCATCTCGTCTGATTATTAGAGATTGTCGTGAACTAGTGGATAGGGTGCGGACTCGTGTGCAAGATTGGAAGAATAAAGCTTTATCAGCAGCAGGTAGGCTGCAATTGGTCCAATCTGTTATCGGTTCTATGCATGTTTACTGGGCGTCGGTCTTTGTGCTTCCTTCTCGTGTCTTGCTTGATATTGAGAAGATTATGCGTGGTTTCTTATGGTGCCATGGAGATATGAAGAAGGGTAAGGTGAAAGTGGCTTGGGATGTGGTTTGTCTTCCTAAAGATGAAGGTGGTTTGGGTATTCGGCGATTGGATATCTTTAATAAGGCTCTCATGGTATCGCATATTTGGAAGCTCTTAATTCTCAAAGAATCTCTTTGGGTGAAGTGGATTCATGAATATAAGCTTAAAGGTAGGAACTTTTGGGAGATTCCATGGCATGGTATCATGACGTGGGGATGGCATAAAATACTTCAACTGAGGCCTATTATTAAGGAATTTATTTGGTATAAGATTGGTGATGGGTCTAAGGTATCGGTATGGTCGGATATGTGGTGTCCGGAGAGTCCGTTAACTAACACTATTTCATCTAGAGATATTCATCGTGCGGGCTTTAATTTCAATACGACAGTTAATGATGTTATCCGAGATGGTCAGTGGTTATGGCCTCGTTTCTTTAGAGGTAAATATCCTTTTCTTGATAATATTGGTATGCCAATTATTCGTGAACGTGTTTTGGATAGTTTTCTATGGAGGAGTGACGGAAATGCTCTTAAACCATTTTATGTTGCTAATGTGTGGTCTTCAATACGTCCTCGGGATTTAAAGGTACCATGGTATGATCTTGTGTGGTTTTCTTGTTGTATACCAAGGCATTCGTTTAATTTGTGGTTGGTGATTAAGCAAAAGCTCAAGACGCAGGATAAGGTTTACTTGTGGGACGTTTCGGGCGCTTTGGCTACTTCATGTTCTTTATGTGAAATGCAGCCGGATTCCCATGATCACTTGTTTTTTGAGTGTTCGTTCTCGCAGCAGGTTTGGGATAGAGTTCGAATGGTTGCTAATTTTTGATGCTCTAGTCCGCATTTCAGTCAAATTATGGCGCACATTCTTCCATGGGCAAGGCGGAGGACTACTAGGAGCGTTTTCTCAAAGTTGATTCTGTCTGCAGCGGCGTATTTCATTTGGCAGGAAAGGAATTGGCGTTTGTTCAAATTGGTGAAGAGGACGGTGGACCAAGTTTGTGAGTGCATTATTTCAACAGTTCGGTTGAAGATGCTTTCTTGCCGTTTTAAACAGTCTAGAGATGGGACTCGGTTTACCCACCTCTTAAGTTTACCTGAGTCTTATCTTATTTGATGTTTGTTTTTAGGTTTGTTGGTGTATGTACCATTAGGTGGTTTTTCCCTATTGGCGTCATTGGTTATGTAGTTCTTTAGATTCATATGGCATGTCATATGAATTAGTGGTTGTTCAAGCGTTTGCTTGAGGTTAATGTGACTCTTCAGTCACATTCCATTGTACTTAACTGATTTTTTGGGATTAATATATTTTACCGGGGTGAAGTCCCTTTTACCCAAAAAAAGAAAGATGATGGTGAGATTTGGGCTATCATTCAGAACCTTAATCAACAGACGAAGTTTTGTGTTGATGATGACGGTATCTTATGGCAGGGCACTAGACTAGTGGTTCATGATGACTCTACACTTAGGGAAGCTATGCTGACTGAAGCTCACATCTCTCCATTTACCATACATCCTGGTTCTACCAAGATGAACCAATGACATCAAGCATCATTTCTGGTGGAGTGGTATGAAGCAGGATGTTTCCACATTCGTTTCTAAATGTATGATATACCGACAGGTTAAGATCGAACACCAGAGAGCTAGTGGTTTACTGCAACCATTGGATATTCCAGCATGGAAGTGGGACAAAATCTCCATAGATTTTGTTACTGGTCTTCCTTTGACTCAGAGGAAGAACGATGCCATCTGGGTTATTGTTGATAGTTAACCAAATCTGCTCATTTTCTTCCAATCCGCAAGGAGCATCCGGTCAGCAAATTGGCAGACACTTTTCATAAGGAGATCATGAGACTGCATGGTACTCCATCAGAAATCATCTCTGACAGAGATCCTCGTTTCACATCACGTTTTTGGCACAGTCTGCAGAAAGCTTGGGGCACCATACTTAAGCTCAACACTCCCTTTCATCCTCAGACCGACGGACAGTCGGAACGCACCATTCAGACATTGAAGGACATGATGCGGGCGTGTGCAATAGAATGGACAGGAATCTGGGATGATTATATCTTTCTAGTGGAGTTTGCATACAACAACAGCTAGCACACTAGGATCAAGTGTCCACCTTTTGAGATGTTGTATGGTAGGAAGTGCCGCGCCCCAATCTGCTGGGATCAGGTGGGCGAACGACTTATTGAGGGTCCAAAAATGATTGAGGTGACTAATGAGAAGGTCTCCGTCGCCAAGGCGAAGCTTCAGGAAGCTCGTGCTCGCCAGAAGAGTTATACTGATAAGCGTCGTAGAGATGTATCTTTCAACGTGTGTGATCACGTTTTCCTCAAGGTATCAACTGCACGGGGATATAAGCGTTTTGGAATCAGAGGGAAGCTCAGTCCTCGCTTTATCGGACCGTTCGACATCATAGAACGTGTTGGTGAAGTCTAATATCATTTAGTGTTACCGCCTCAGCTATCACAAGTTCACAACGTGTTCCATGTGTCTTTACTCAGGGGATACAACTATCACCACGTCCATATTGTTTAGTATCCGCTTGATCAGATTCGAGAGGATCTTTCGTATGTCGAAGAACCCGAGAGAGTTCTTAAACGACAAGAGCGTGTCATGCGGAGGAAGATGATCCCTTTCTTCAAAATCCTCTGGAGGGATCATGCTGAGCCGGAAGCCACTTGGGAGATGGAGGAGTCTATACGGACTTCTTACACTCATTTCCACTTCTGATTCGGGTATGTTTTCTTTTAGTTTACGTTTTCTCTAATTCGAGGACGAATTGTTCTTTTAGAGGGGAAGAGTTGTAACACCCGCATTAAATTACCATGAACAGTAAACATGAACAGTAAATACATGAAAATACGATAAAATTTAAAACTTTCCATTTATAATATATTACACGTGTCACGACATTATATAACATGTATTTACGTATATTATAAATGTGACGTGTTCACGATACGTTAATTCACGACGATTAAAACACGAACGAACACGAATATTTAACTTAACATAAAAACCTATGGGTTTTCCTTGTGGGATTCCTGTTTGCCGCGGATAGAGACAAAGAAAGAAAGAGGATGGGCCTTTTGGCCCATGACCCATAATAAACTAATAACAAGAAAATACAGGAAGGGTTTTATCATAATTTTAGGTTGCAGAAAAAATCAAGAACCCTTGCCTCCTTTCTCTTCTTGCCGCCGACAACCATCAACACTAAGGGGTGTTCGGGACGTTTTTTCTCATTGATTTTTGTGTGTACGTGTTCGTGATAATAAACCTTTTTCTACAACGTACTCGGTATAATCATAACCCTTTTTCTTTTGAATTCCTTTATGAATTCATATAATTAATCTTAATAAAAATCAAGAAAAACATGTAAGATTAATTAAAACCAAGAAATTAAGGGTGTTGTGGTGTTGGTTTGTTCAGCCGAGACCCAAACTGAGAGCCCTAAGGCTCTCGGTGGTGTTTGTTTCGCCTAGCCGAGAACTTAAGGTCTCGATGTGGGGTTTTTTGGCTCGGACGCAGGAAAGGGGAACCCCGACCATGAGTCGGGGGGTGTTTTGGTTTGACATTTGTGTCAACCGAGACCAATAGGGTCTCGGTGGGACATAGGGTGAAAACAGTGGGAAGCCGACTGAAAACAAGGGGAACCGGCCTTAGTCCGTGTCAACCGGGCTCGGAAGTGGCTAGTTGGGATCGATAGTGGGAACCGAAGGCCACCAGTGGCAATTGGCTAGCCGGTCTAGCCGTTGGTGGGGCTGCGGTTGATGTTCATCCGCTGACTGACACCACTAGCCGCCGGCTATGTGGTGTCGGCTAGGCATTTTCGGGCCCGGGGTAAATTTTAAACACAGGTTCAGGCTTGGGAATTTTTAAAAGCAGTTTAATAGTTTAATTAAATTATTTACCAAGACTATTTAATTTAATTAATTACATGACTTAGGTTAAAATTTTAAAATTAATATTTCATGACTAACCTAAGTATTTATTTAGCTTAATTTAATTAAACATGTCTTTTAATTAAATTCTTATAATCTATAGTCTATTAAATTAACCAAGTTATTTATTTAATAAGTTATAATACTTGAACCATGACTTGTATTTTACTAAATAAACTTTACTTGACATTAATAATCCAGCTTATTTCTAATTATGGAAACTTACTATTTTCGAAAACTTTCTATTTTTAGAAACTTACTAATTTAGGAAACTTGCTATTTTTAGAAAGTTACTTAGTATTACAATACAAGTATTATAATACCTTTTTACATGAATAATAAACAACATAACTACAGTTAATACTTAAAACAGCTAAAACATGACAAAACATGAATAATAAGCTAAGAACACACAGAACCAGTAAAACACATGTATCTCAGACAACTCATACATGTAGGGCTTAGCATCGGTCCGGGACCGGACCGGACCGGCCAAGACCGGTCCGGACCGAGGACCGAAATGGTCCGAAACCCCGGACCGTGACCGGACCGAAATAGTCCGGTCCGGTCCGGGTTGGTCCGGTCCGGTTCGGTCCTCGGTCCGGTCTGGTCCTATTAGACATATTTGACGTAATTTTGGTAAGACCGAACCGGACCGGACCGGACCGACCGGACCGAGGACCGAGGACCGAATTCTTCCAAAACCATGGACCGAGGACCGGACCGAAATTGCTCGGTCCGGTTCGGTTCGGTCCGGTCCGATCCTGTTTTCCGGTTCGGGTCGGTTTTAGGTCTGCCGTGCTCAGCCCTACATACATGTCCCTATTCTTATGTAGTATTATCCGTCAAGGCAGAGTAGGTTCTTCGGCGTTTTTGTTAGCTTCTGCTGGACACAAGGTACGGATTTCCCGTCCTTTAGTAAGGACAATCTCTTCCTTTATTAGGATTTCCCGTATGCAGCCAACTGTTTTCCCAATAGTTACATATTTAAATGCTTATGTTTTATTAGTTACCTTAGCCATATACATGCATGACCAGTTTCACCTAGTTATGGAGGTACCATAACCAAAACACTAGAGGCACCAGTGTTATGACTTCACCACGGCGGAGTGATAGCTCATGGTGTCCCTTCAGTTTATTTGGCCTTTATTATTATTTATTATCATGTGGGGCGCATGGGTGCATTCTAGTTACAGTTTCAGTCAGGATTTCATGGTGAATGTGGTGTGTGCCTTGCATCCCTCACAAGGAGTTGATCCCTCCTACCTATACCATTTTATATAGAGGCATCCCCTCTAATTGCATGGCGAGGTTACCTGACAGGTGTGTAAACACTCATCCTTTTTACCACTTAATTACAATAATAACCGAGCCAAAACGTGTATTTTATGTCATTTATGTCGGAATTATGCGTGGTTTGTGTTTTTGTTGTGATTTAGGACGAAAAGTTGAAAAGTGGAGATAACACGGGCATTCACGGGCTTTTATCGAAGAAAAAGACGAAAGACGAAGTCAAGAAGTCAAGAAGTCAAGAGTGCAAAAAGAACGGAAGTCCAAGACCAATTCTGAAGATTTATCGAAGAAAAAGTCAGAAGACGGAAGTTTACTAAAAGCCGAAGAACTCAAGTCTAATTTATTGAAGAATTACAAGACGAGTTCAAAGAAATCCCGAGACAAAGTCGTTAAAGTCAAAGAATTGAGAAGATTAACAAAGAATTAAGAAGAGCAAGGACTTAATGACGCAATTAAGGAAAGAAGAAAGAGGGGAAGAAGCTTCCTAAGCACCTCTCTAATCTCCCCTATAAATAGATTAGGATTTCATTCATTTTTCTCTTGTTGGATAAGTGTGACAATTAGTCTTCCACCTTTTAATTACCTTGTCATTTAATTTCATGTCCATTTAAATACTTGTCTTGCACCTTAAATTCATTTAATTTCAAGTAAGTTTCCTTTTAATTCCTGTCAATCTTTATTTTTATTGTTTGATCTCCTATCTACCTTTCTTTAATCTTTAATCTTTATGTTTATGTTCATGTTCATGTTCTTATTTTATTGATTTGATTAAAGTGGGTTTTGAATATTTTGATCATTATTGTTAGTTTTGTTGATTTGGATTGTTTGTTTATGATTAGTAGATGTTATTCGTTTAGTTTGATTTAATCTTTGGTTTGATTTTGATTGATCTAGATTAGATTCGTGTTATTTTTCTTATTCCGTGTTCTTCGCTGTCTTATTGTTCTCCAGGTTTATTCCGGATCAAAGAAAGTTGTTCCGAATCAAGGTGTGTTTCTTGGTTATTCCGGATCAAATGTCTTTTATTCGGAATAGTAAAACATTCCGGATCAAGGGTTTAGCCAAAGTGTTCATCCGGAATACCAAACATTCCGGATCAGGCCAGATATTCCGGATCATCAAGTTTTATTCGGAACATTCTGAGTGAAGGCTTTGTGAAGAAACATTCCGGATCAAGGAAAACATTCCGAACCAAGCTTAAGTATTCCGGATCAAGGAGTTTTATTCGGAATAATTAATTATTCCGGATCAAGGTCTTCATCCGGAATCTTCAACATTCCGGATCAAGGGAATTCATTCGGAAAATATTCCGGATCAGTAACATTCCGGATCAAGCTTAAGTATTCCGAATCAAGACTTTATTCCGGATAAGTGACATATTCCGGATAAAGGATTTATTCCGGATCAAGGTTTTTGGTAAATATTCCGAGTGAAGAAGAATCATTCCAAACGAAGGTGACATTCCGGATGAGTGATTATTCCGAACGAAGGTTTATTCTGGATGAGCTATTTTCAGGTTCTTTTTAGTTTCAGTTTTTAACTTTCTGTTTTTAATTTTCAAGCTTTACTTTTCCCGCCTTTTTACTTAGTTGCACTTTAAGTTTATTTGCCTTAGATTTATTTTAGCCTTGCCTTAGTTTTAAGTTTTAGTTGCGTTTTAAGTTTACGTTAGATAGTTTTAAGTTTACGCTGTTTACTTTAATTGCCCTTTTAATTTTCGTAACGCTTTTAAATACCTGCCATTTATTTTAAATTAGATTTAGATTTAATTTAACGTCATTTTCATTTACGTTTTTGCACTTTTAATTACTACAACGACACAACTATTTGTTTCACCAAAGAACGACTGAGTTGCATAGTTAACCAAGATCAATTCGATTAGACGATTTCAACGAACAATTTTCCTAAGTAAAACCTAGTTATCAAATGGCGCCGCTGCCGGCTCTTTTCGTAAAGATTAACGGTTTTCTGTGAGAGACGCGTTGTATTTTGGGATCCGTTCACTTGTGAGCGTTATTTTTCTTGCCTAAAAAATTCAAAAAACCAAAAAATAATTAAAAAATTTCAAGAATCCAAAAATATTTTATTTTTATTGTGTATATATATTGTCTTTGTGTTTGGTATTGTTTTCTTTTGCCTTTGTAGGTGTATGCGTACTAGATCTTCTAATTATCAAGAGCCCGAGACTCGAGAAGATTTAGGTATGGCAGGTGTTAACAACAACAATAATCCACCGCACCTCAATAATAACAACAACAATCTTCTTCCACAACCCGATCTTCGGACAATGGAGGAGCTTTGTCAACCTACCATGTTTGGACGAGGAGGACCGATTGCGCCGATGCAAATCACGGCTCCGGAGTTTTCGTTGAAGCACCACATGATTCAGCAAGTGCAAACTAATCCATTTCGAGGAATGCCTGATGATGATGCCAACAAACACCTCGACAAATTCATTACAATCACTCAAAGCATGAAGTTGCCCGGTGCCACTATGGATGTGCTTCGCCTTCAACTCTCCCCACATACTTTATCACACCATGCCGAGAAATGGTTTGATCGTCTCCCGAAGAATTCAATTCATACTTGGGATGACATGACTCAACGCTTTTTGTCGCGCTACTTTCCAACATCCATGGTCACGAGCCTTCGCAATCAAATCAGCGGTTTCATGCAAGAACCCGATGAATATCTTTTTGATGCTTGGGAAAGATATAATGTTTTGATCGATCGTTGTCCAAACCACAACATGCTCCCTGTGACCTTAATTGATACTTTCTTCAACGGTTCGACTTTTCGTGATCGTGATACGATTAATGTAGCCGCCGGTGGCACATTTATGAAAAGGAGACCCGAGGAGTGTAGAGAGCTTATTGAGAACATGACTACTCACCACAAAAACTGGGATTCCTCCGCATCTTCAAGGAACAACCCGAGAGTCAATGTTTCTTCTACTTCAGCAAACCCCGACATGACCGAATTCACCCACATGATGGCCGAAATGAACAAAAATATCTTGCTTCTCGCTACAAACCAACAACAAGTTAAAGCGGTAGCACCTTCTTGTGAGACATGCGGCGGTCCTCACTCATACATTGATTGTCCTTCTACTCAAGGAAATCCGGAAAACGTGTATGCAGCTTATGGTAATTATTCACCAGAAAATTACCAAGCCCGACCTCAAGGGGATCGACATTTGCTGAGTTACCGGTCCAACAACTATCTTTCACCCGGTTTTTCTCCTCAAAACCAAAACCCCAACAACAATTACAATAGAAGCAACCAAATCCCACCTCGAGCTTCTAATCCTTATCACCCACCCGCTCAACAAAACCCACCCAAGAATCAAGATGTTGAAACCTTAATGAGAACCCAAGGAGAGCAAATCAAGAATCTGCAAAGCCAAATTATCAATTTGAAAGGAGATATCACCAAGCAAGGGAATGACATTAGATCCGAGCTTCGAGAAAATATCCAATCATCCTTCAGCAATCAAACGAATGATTTAAAGAATATGCTGGCTAGTTTCTTGCCCACAACTCAACCCTCTACCTCGAATTCTCTACCTTCAAACACCGTCACCAATACGCGAGCGAATGTGAGTGCTATTACTACCCGTAGTGGAGTTACCATAATAGGACCACCTATTCCACCCCATCATCTACACCTCCTCCACCACCATTTATCTCTACTCCTCCCACACCTAGTATTAGTACACCATTACCGTCTCCGCCTCGTCATGACGATGTACCCAAGAAGAACCCTTCAACATCTCACCCTTCAACATCTCACCCTTAAACATCTCAACCTTCACCTTCTACACCTTCACCACCCAAACCCAATATTCCTTATCCATCTCGTTTAGGCAAGACCAAAATGCACACCAAGGATGACATTCAAGTGTCGAATTATTTAAAGATGATCTCTCAAATGAATTTCAACATTATCCTTGTTGAAGCACTTGTCCACATACCGAAATTTGTCAAAGCATTCAAGGAATTGCTTAACAAGAAGGAGAAGCTGATTGAGCTTGCCAACATACGCTTAAATGAAAACTGTTCTACAGTTATTCTTAAAGAACTTCCGGAAAAACTTGGAGATCCCGTCCGTTTTTTGTTGCCTTGCATTTTTAACAAAACCGAAGAATTTACTGCCCTAGCTGATCTCGGGGCCAGTATAAATCTGATGCCTTTAAGTGTTTGGAAAACACTATCATTACCCGACCTTACTCCAACAAAGATGACTCTTGAGCTTGCAAATCGCACTCTCGCTTACCCCGTTGGTATTGCCAAAGATGTGTTCATTAAAGTTAGCACCTTCACTTTCTCGGTCGACTTTGTTGTTATTGATTATGAAATGGACCCTCGTATTCCTTTAATACTTGGTCGGCCATTATTGAGAACCGGACGAGCTTTAGTTGATGATGCCGAAGGTGAGCTCATCTTAAGGGCCGGGAATGAACAACAAGTGTTCAAAATAGGGAAGCTTACAAGCAAATCCTTTGGACGAGAGTCAGCGAATATGATTAATGTGCTTGATGATTTTGTCGTCTACAACAATCCTCTATTCGATTCTTGCATTGATAATCCACTTTTCCAAGATGATGTGGATGATTCTCTCTCCAATTTGGAACCTTCACCCATATATGATTCTCCACCGATCTTTGATGCTTATGATGATGATTCTAGCTCAAATACGGATGATTATGATGATTTTACTTCCGAGTATCCCGACATGCCCACGTATGATGATTTTGATGAGGCCGATACTCTTTCGAGTGATTCTTCACATGATGAAGATCCTCCGCCAACCATGCTTAATCCTACTTTGGATGACTACTCATTTGAGTAATACTTCTCTACTTTTCTTAATACATACTTCCCTCATGAGAGTGATGCTCCTCCTTTAGACTTTGATGATTATCGTCTTGATCCTACTTTGGATTTGAAGAAACTTCTTTCAAAGGAGAAGCAACCGGACGACACCAACATCCGCAGCACATATGATTTGACACCTCTTTGTCCACCTTCTGAGGACGAGGTTGTGCATTTTCTTCACGGATCTTCTTCAAATTCTGCTGAGCCTGAGTGCTATTTTCCCCTAAAGGAAAAGGTGTTTGACCCTGGTATCGATATTATTCAGCCATCTCAGTATCCATCTGATGAAATAAAAGGAAATTTTTTTGGAAATACTTAAGATATGCTTGCACCTCTTCACCCTTGCTTCCACCTTGCTCCGTCTTTGCTTAAGGGAACCTTGCCTACTCTTCTTTGGCTTGCCTTGTTCGCCTTAAGCTTGTGCTACTTGATGGACGAAAACTATGTCATCCCGGTGGATATGTTTCATGCTTCTTCCTATGATAATCAAGGTCGAGTCAGGCTCACGACTCGGTGAACAAAAATCAAGCGCTTCTTGGGAGGCAACCCATGTATCTATCTTTTAGCTTTCTTTATCCTAAGTGTAGGGGAGACCCGTTGGTGTTTGCTATTTCCTCTCTTCTCATATTCAAGGATTCAAGCGCTAAATGATCCACTCTTGATGATTGTTGACGACCCGTGATTTCGTGTTCCCATTTCCCGGTTCTATCCTAAACTCTTTTCGATTCACTATTTTATATTTCTCAATATTAAAATAGGAATCTCGTTAGTTGTCTTTTCCTTAGCAAGATTTAAACAACGTGCACAATGTCCTAAGTGTAGGGGCGTTTACTCCCACATGCTTAAACATTGAGGACAATGTTTATATTAAGTGTAGGGGGGACTTCTATCGAAGTTAAGTGGTCTTTTCCTTGTATTTGTCCTCATTTTAACCGGAAAATCAATTTTTCGACATTTTTCAAAATTTTTGATCTATTTTGGCCTATTAGTTTTTACCTTTGTATAGTTATTTTCTTTCTTTGATTAGAATAAATTTTAATAAAGTGGTTTTAATTTTCAAACGTTGTGAATCTTTTGACTCAACCCGAGTTTACATGTCTAAGTTTACTCTAGCTAGTATCCTTAACATGTTTAAGTCAAGTTTTGATAGGCTTTTATATAGGGAGCTATAAAACGCGAAAGTCTTAACTCTCGCGGGTTAAGAACAAGAACTTTTCGCAAGTTCCTATAATTGATCCTAGAGAGTCGTTTATCAAGGGAACTTTAAAATGCGATTTCTAAACTTGAAAAAGTCTAAGAGTTTGCAAGATCCTATTGGCGACTCGAAAACCCAAAACTTTGATTTAATAGGCTAAGCATCCACGAGTCTCATTCCTTGAGATTTTAAACTGTGGAGAACGAGAGATGATTTAGTCAATTATAAGTTTGGTATTCTTTCGTGAATTTATGTGAGTTAATTATAAGCCTATTCTCACATCGCTTGCTAATAAATTTATCTACAATAAATAAGGTTGTACGATTTGAAAAGTTACTTAGCTTCTAGCCCAAGATCGTTTAAAAGTTGCTCGGTACGGATTAGAGTTCATAGCCAAGGCATAACTTATTGAAGCGGGATGCGAGGATTGGCGAGTCCGAAAAGGCCCTAACGAGGCATGCGGGCTACATTTTGTTGCTAAAGATCCAAAAGTGATGTGAAGAATCATTTATCAAAGATCAATATGAAGGATCGAGACACACGACGAAAAGCAAATACTCCCCAAAAGATCATGGAGAAGTCTATCCAAAAAGGCCCTAACAAGGTATGAGGATAAATAGATCCAAGTCCAAAAAGGAGGGGGATCGTTGTATATCAAAGTCCAAAATAAAGATTGGAGAAAAATGAAGAAGTTGTGGTCCATATATGAAGAATCTCTCAAAACTTCAGGTGAAGAAATTCCTATTATGAAGAGAAGACCATCATTTCATGAACGTCTCTCAAGATTTGAAGTATGAAGTCGCTGCCAAATATCGGTCCGAGAAAGGTCTCAAATCGTGAAGCGAGTTATGCCAAGATATGAACTTTATGAGGTCCCGAGAAGCAGTTTTAAAAGATTTTGTCCTTTAGCTAACTATTGATTAAATCGTCCCACTTTATTTTCAGCCTAAATAACTATCGAAATAAGTCAAAAATGCATCCTCGTGATCATTCAAGACAACAATAAAATATAAGAGATACACCTAGGAATAAGGGAGTCTAAGTGAATAATTGGCCCACATGAGTTCGTGTTAGTTTGCTAACTTATAATAACAATGAACTCATTTTTAAACTTGGTTTGGAGAAAGTGAAAACTTGAGGATGATGATCATTCATGACATTTCCAAAACCCGAAGGTATGTTTTTTATTTCTTTACTTTGAATGTTTATAATTTTCTATCTCTTTAGTAAAGGCCAATATGGATTGATTATGATGGGAAATGTAATCTTGCTTTGTAACTAATGCATTGCATGAGGACATTGCAATGGTCAAGTGTAGGGGATTTGATAGGTGTGTAAACACCCATCCTTTTTACCACTTAATTACAATAATAACCGAGCCAAAACGTGTATTTTATGTCATTTATGTCGGAATTATGCGTGGTTTGTATTTTTGTTGTGATTTAGGACGAAAAGGTGAAAAGTGGAGAAAACACGGGTATTCACGGGCTTTTAACGAAAAAAAAGACGAAAGACGAAGTCAAGAAGTCAAGAGTGCAAAAATAACGGAAGTCCAAGACCAATTCTGAAGATTTATCAAAGAAAAAGTCAAAAGACGGAAGTTTACTAAAAGCCGAAGAACTCAAGTCTAATTTATTGAAGAATTACAAGACGAGTTCAAAGAAATCCCGAGACAAAGTCGTTAAAGTCAAAGAATTAAGAAGATTAACAAAGAATTAAGAAGAGCAAGGACTAAATGACGCAATTAAGGAAAGAAGAAAGAGGGGAGGAAGCTTCCTAAGCACCTCCCTAATCTCCCCTATAAATAGATTAGGATTTCATTCATTTTTCTCTTGTTGGCTAAGTGTGACAATTAGTCTTCCACCTTTTAATTACATTGTCATTTAATTTCATGTCCACTTAAATACTTGTCTTCCACCTTAAATTCATTTAATTTCAAGTAAGTTTCCTTTTAATTCTTGTTAATCTTTATTTTTATTGTTTGATCTCCTATCTACCTTTCTTTAATCTTTAATCCTTATGTTTATGTTCATGTTCATGTTCTTATTTTTATTGATTTAATTAAAGTGGGTTTTGATTATTTTGATCATTATTGTTAGTTTTGTTGATTTGGATTGTTTGTTTATGATTAGTAGATGTTATTTGTTTAGTTTGATTTAATCTTTGGTTTGATTTTGATTGATCTAGATTAGATTCGTGTTATTTTTCTTGTTCCGTGTTCTTCGCTGTCTTACTGTTCTCCAGGTTTATTCCGGATCAAAGAAAGTTGTTCCGAATCAAGGTGTGTTTCTTGGTTATTCCGGATCAAAGGTCTTTTATTCGGAATAGTAAAACATTCCGGATCAAGGGTTTAGCCAAAGTGTTCATCCGGAATACCAAACATTCCGGATCAGGCCAGATATTCCGGATCAACAAGTTTTATTCGGAACATTCCGAGTGAAGGCTTTGTGAAGAAACATTCCGGATCAAGGAAAACATTCCGAACCAAGCTTAAGTATTTCAGATCAAGGAGTTTTATTCGGAATAATTAATTATTCCGGATCAAGGTCTTCATCTGAATCTTCAACATTCCGGATCAAGGGAATTCATTCGGAAAATATTCCGGATCAGCAACATTCCGGATCAAGCTTAAGTATTCCGAATCAAGACTTTATTTCGGATAAGTGACATATTCCGGATAAAGGATTTATTCCGGATCAAGGTTTTTGGTAAATATTCCGAGTGAAGAAGAATCATTCCGAACGAAGGTGACATTCCGGATGAGTGATTATTCCGAACGAAGGTTTATTCCGGATGAGCTATTTTCAGGTTCTTTTTAGTTTCAGTTTTTAACTTTCTGTTTTTAATTTTCAAGCTTTACTTTTCCCGCCTTTTTACTTAGTTCCACTTTAAGTTTATTTGCCTTAGATTTATTTTATCCTTGCCTTAGTTTTAAGTTTTAGTTGCGTTTTAAGTTTGCCTTAGATAGTTTTAAGTTTGCGCTGTTTACTTTAATTGCCCTTTTAATTTTCGTCACGCTTTTAAATACTTGCCATTTATTTTAAATTTGATTTAGATTTAAATTAACGTCATTTTCATTTACGTCTTTGCACTTTTAATTACTACAACGACACAACTATTTGTTTCACCAAAGAACGACTAAGTCGCATAGTTAACCAGGATCAATTCGATTAGACCACTTCAACGAACTTTTTAACTGAGTAAAATCTAGTTATCATTACCCCTCTATGTATTCATCCACGTTGTTGACCTCGTGACCTATATTGGCTTTTGGTACATTTAACTAATATAGATTTTCATAAGTAAACATAAGCTATGTTTTCAGAACTAAAACTAGTAAACATGCTATACGCCTAGGTTTTCCCAGGACTTATTCATTTTCGCTGCCATTCATGCTTTATATTCATTATAGGCTTTCATTATTCTATGTCTTTCAATGCTTTATTGTATATCCGTTCACTGTGCGTTATGCTCTGCCGTTTTCTATTTCTATGTTCCCAAACGGCAGGTACCCAAGGTCGCAAGTAGGATCTCAAGAGTATGTGCATTCGGATGGAAGCTATCCAGCCTTCTATTTCTTTTGCATTTATCATACTTTATCTTACTTTATTTTATGTTAGACATTGTTTAGTCCTTTTCTTTTCAGTATTTATATTTGCATGTGTGTGAGTTACTTGGACTACCGATGTTTGATTCCGGTATTTCCTTTTTGGTCATAAATGTTTAGACATTACCTTGCATGCTTTGATGACACGTCATATATTACTGTGATATTCCATTTTACCAAACGGGGTGTTACAATATGAACAATTTGTCATCTTAGAAGGTGAAACTATTGATAGTGCATTTTCTAGATTTAACACTATTATTACTAATTGAAAAGCACTTGATTAAGGTTTTTCTAGCAAGAACAATGTTAGGAAGTTTCTTAGGGCCTTACATCCAAAGAGGAGAGCCAAAGTCACGGCAATTGAAGAATCAAAGGATCTTACCACATTATCACTCGCTGAACTAATTGGCACCTTGAAAGTTCATGAGATGATAATTTTGAAGGACTCGGAAATGGTGAAAACCAAGAGTGAAAGAAAGTCTCTAGCACTCAAGGCCAAGAAGGCGCAAAGTGACCATGAAAGCTCCTCAGATAGTGATTGTGGAAACCTTGGTTTCCGGATCTTTTAAGCTACTAGGAATGATCATTGTTCATATGATTAACATAATCAAAGCGGAATTAGAACAACAACAATTAACAAGGTGTTTGGACACAATAACATGAATTTAAAACAAATGGATTGCTAATTATATTAATAATCAACAATCACTAGACGTGTATACATTGAATCCCACGTCTAGTCGACACACGCTTTAGGTTTACATTGTGAATATGAGTTATGAATAAAACCTAAGACCCTTGGTTCCTTTTATAGTGTAAGGATTACGGTTTACAAGAGATAAAATCAAATAAACAAGTAAATCTTCTATTTAGATAAACTTATACAGAATATATCCTGCATGTTTATCTAAATAGAAGCTTCCATAAGCTTCTTGTCTACATTTCTGTCAACTCTTGAATTGCATGTGACAATGCTTAGATTGCACATGACAACTCTTGAGCCATCAACGCTTAGTTTGCACTTGTCAACGCTTGGATTGCTCTTGACAACACTTAGACAATATCTTCATGTTTTCTTCGTTTTTGAGTTTCTGCCACATCAACTTTTTGACCCAACAATCTTCCCCTAGTTGATGTCGGCATAACTCTATGTGTATCTCTTGTAAGTTGTACATGATCTTCAAATTGCTTCCCCTCAAGTGTAGCATGTATGTCTTACCCTTTTTGTCACATCAACAGGGAAGTAAAAAATGTATGCAATCTTTGAAGATTCTCCAAATGTAGCTCTATGTAATGATTTTGAAGAAAAATAAATAAAGTAATCTTGATGTAGAAGTAGAATAACACAACCTTATGTTCCATGTCTTGTACTATCCATGTGACGTCGAACTTATATGAGAACGTGAAAGTATAAGCAGACCTCGGTCTCTTGTCAAAATCCTCATCCTTTGTGAGACACTGAGCACGATAATGTAACTCCTTCAAGTGATAGCAAGAGAATATTGCTAGATATGACAAATCTTCGTCACCAACCGTGTAAGTACGAACAAGTTACCTTTAAAGAATAATGTTGACTAGGCACCATCTTTAAAGATATGATAGAACACAAACTCGCGAAAATCTTCTTCGAACATCAAACTTACCATAAGAATTCTTCCCCTTAAGCCTACACCTCTTCATGACGAATTTAATGAAATAACATCTTCATACCATATGTAAAAGCTCAAATATGGATAACTCTTTCACAAGGCTATCCCGATTACATAGTTTAAAATATCCATCAAATTCTCATGAATAGTTGCTAACTCGCATTAAAATCATTAATCCCTTTTAAAAATATCCGAGCTATAAATATAAACATGATATTCTAAATTAAAACGAAGATTCCATGTACCTTCGTGTGTAAATAACTCCTTTTTGTGTGCTAAAAACGTACCAATTTTCTCAACAGCAGCCATTCTTTTGTCATCCGAGAAACTCCTTTATCCAAGATATTTGTCATGTGTATTGTCCAATATCGGACAATACATATCAACGTTTAGGTCAATCATTTCTCGGACAACACTGTCAACGTTGTAGCGTTTGACTTATTCTTGTCAGCGTCAAAATAACAAATGTCAGCGTCAACCATAAACCTCGTCAGCGTCGAACTAACAAACATCAGCGACTAAAATCATCTGTGGCTAGAAACCTTTATCCAATCCACAAAAAGTCCAATAATGAAAGCCCATGTAGAACGTTTTAAAAATGTGTGACAAGAACTATTAGTAACAAGCGATTAGTAATTTTCTGAAGATTTGGAAAAACCAAATCCCTGAAAATCAGCAACATCCCATATCTTTCTCCTTTTTAAACGTGTCCTCAACCACAAAAGTATTATTACGTTTAAATTATCTAAAGATATGCATGTATATACCTTACTGTATTGAATAATGAGCAACCTCTCTATCCCATATTCAACTTTCTTTTGTTAACTGAATCCCACGATATTCTTGCCATCTAGAAATTAGAAACCTTTTGACTATCCAATGTATACCATCATGACGTGAGCAACCATCTTTCTTTTGTCCAAATCAGTACTTCTTGTACCAGACACATAAGAGTAACGGCTACATCTTATACCATTGGCATAAAAAACGATCATCCCATGCAAATCTTCTCTCATACAGTATCACGTAAACTGCATCAACACAAGTAACCTTTTGAAAGCCCTTTTTAAATGCATGCTTCTTTTCCTTCTATGAACAATCACTCATCCGCTGCTATAACAAACCCTAGATTCTGATGAATTTAAACCGAAACCCTAATTAAGGTTTTGAGAACAAACAGATTCACACTATACACCAGAATGCATTATAACAGCCTCCAAACCTCAAACGTTCCAGCCTTAAGTCGATCTAGGGTTTAGAAAAACCCTAGTTCATGATTTTATGTAAAAGAGCAAAAACGTTTATACCATAATCAGCAAACTTCGACCTTGAATAACTTCTTCATTAGGTCTCAGATCGAAAATCCCTTCGGTGAGATTCTAGACACAAGTGTCAAGAATCTACAGTCCAAAAATCATGAAGATCCAACGGTTAACGAAGGAGAGATCGTGTTTTGAACATGGCTGTTCACAGAAAACTGCATTCACTCACTGCTGACTTTGACGCTTAATAACTTTTTCCTGGGGATAAAACTCGACAATCCCTCCAGTGGATGTCTAGATATATGTGTATAGAACACACACAAGAAATTTCGTGACGATCCAACGGTCTAATAAAAAGTTATGACCTTCTGAATACCGCTGCGCACACAAAAACGTCCAGAAAAACCCTAGACGGATTTTTCTTCTTTTCACCATACACGAACACCTTGTTGGTCCTAGCATCACGAGCCACGAGGCTCTGATACCAATTGTGGAAACCTTGGTTTCCGGATCTTTTAAGCTACTAGGAATGATCATTGTTCATATGATTAACATAATCAAAGCGGAATTAGAACAACAACCATTAACAAGGTGTTTGGACACAATAACATGAATTTAAAACAAATGGATTGCTAATTATATTAATAATCAACAATCACTAGACGCGTATACATTGAATCCCACGTCTAGTCGACACACGCTTTAGGTTTACATTGTGAATATGAGTTATGAATAAAACCTAAGACCCTTAGTTCCTTTTATAGTGTAAGGATAGTTCCTTTTATAGTGTAAGGATTAGGGTTTACAAGAGATAAAATCAAATAAACAAGTAAATCATCTATTTAGATAAACTTATACATAATATATCCTGCATGTTTATCTAAATAGAAGCTTCCATAAGCTTCTTGTCTACATTTCTGTCAACTCTTGAATTGCATGTGACAATGCTTAGATTGCACATGACAACTCTTGAGCCATCAACGCTTAGTTTGCACTTGTCAACGCTTGGATTGCTCTTGACAACGCTTATACAATATCTTCATGTTTTCTTCGTTTTTGAGTTTCTGCCACATCAACTTTTTGACCCAACAGTGATGATGAGGAGTATGCCATGGCAGTTAGAGACTTTAAGAAGTTCTTCAAGAGACGAGGTCAACACGTGAGGTAACCAAGAAACGACAAGAAATCCTTCTCCAAAAACCGATTCACCAAGGATGATAAAGGTGATAGGAAATGCTTTAGATGTGGAGATCTGAATCATTTCATCGGTGATTGTCCTAAGACTTCACGCGACAAGGACTACACAGCGTTCGTTGGAGGTTCATGGAGCGATAGCGGTTAAGATGTTGATGACAACCCCAAAGATGAGAAATGTCTTATGGCTCACACTTCTAAGGAGGTACATTCCGAAACTGATTATTATAGCAATAATAGTTCTTCTCAAGATGATATCGAATTAGAAGGCGAATACAATAACTTACACAAACTTAGCCTTATATTCATTAAAAAGAACAAAGTGCTAAAATTAACTAGAACTAAGCTTGAAAATGAGATTAGTGAGCTAAGAGAGAAATTAGCTAAGTTTGAGAAAATCAAAGAAGATGATTTAAGTTTTCTAAAATGTGAAAACCTTAGACATAAGAATAAAGATCTCAAGAGTACCTCCATTAAATTGGAAAAGTTCATGAAAGGTACTAGTGATCTTGATGATATGTTAAAAAAACAAATTCATTCTAAGGAAATACTTTGGTTGGGTTATAACACTAATGAAGAATCTACTAGTGAACCTAAACAAGTTAGGTTTTTAGAAAAACGAACCACTGTACGCGATACGCTAATATATGGCATGATTCTATATTGCTATGGAACCGCGGGTACTGATAACGAACCGCGAACAGAAGATGGTTTTTGTGAAAATCCTGAACTTTCTGAAAAGTCTATTTTCGGTAATGGGTTAAAACATATTATTATTAACAAGGTCAAAGTACATACTCTCGAAAAGCCTACTCTAGATAAATTCTACAAGCCCTTGAGTAAACCTCTAATGGGAACTAGAAACTTATCTAGACAAACATCTACTCCTCCAAGAGTACGAAATGAGTCAAAATCTAGAAGTAGAACACCTACACCAAAAAGGAACGATCAAGCTAAGTCACGACCTAGAAGTAAAACTCCAACACCTAGAAGAAATAACAATAATTCTAGATCAAGATCAAATATATATAGGAGAAACTATGGACAAAAAAATGGCCATATGAATTGGAACAATTTTCAACAACAATACTTTTCCCCATGGGGAATGTCTCCTCCATTCATGCATCCCAACCAAATGCAAGGGATGTTAGGAACTAGCAACTTTGGACCCATGAGATATTGGGGACCAAATGTTTGATCTTGTGTGTTGTTACCTAGATATGCTTGGGAATCGATTTAGAGCCCGACGAGTGGATTAAGGATAGTGGATGTTCTAAACACATGTCGGGGAATCGAATTTTGTTCTCACACTACAAAGCATATGATGGAGGTAACGTTACATTCGTAAGTAATCGACGAGGTAATATCATTGGCAAAGGTACGGTTTCTCTTGACTCTATGACCATTGAATGTAGAGTACGTAGATAACTTAGGTTTTAACCTTCTAAGTATAAGTCAAATTTGTGACAATAAGTGTAAGGTCATCTTTTCGGAATATGACAGTGAAATTGTGAAAGATGGAAAGGTCATTAGAAAAGGTGTTAGAAAACATGAGCTTTATGTCATGAAGGTCAATAGGAAGTCAAAAGACAACTTATGTCTAGCGACTTTAGATGATAGTTCTACTCTTTGGCATAGGAGATTAGGTCACACTAATATACGTTAGTTCAATCTTTAGTCTCTAAGGAGTTGGTAAGACATCTCCCCAGGATGAAGTTTGATAGTCACTTTTGTGATGCTTGTAAAGTTGGGAAGCAATTTCACTCAAGTCACAAAGCCAATAATTTGGTATCGACCTCTCGGTGCTTAGAGCTCCTACATATGGATCTCTTTAGACCTTCCGCCATACGGAGTTATGGAGGTAACCTTTATAACCTAGTCATAGTTGACGACTATTCTAGACTCACTTGGACTAGATTTTTGGCATCTAAGAATGAGGCTTTCGATCACTTCAAAATCTTTAGTCGAAGAATCCAAAATTAACTACGATGTTCATTTGTCTCTATTAGGACGGATCATGGAAGGGAATTTGATAATGAAGTGTAATTTGGTGCCTTTTGTGAAGCTCATGGTAATACCCATAACTTCTCGGCTCCTCGTACTCCACAATCAAATGGGGTAGTTGAAAGGAAGAATAGGACCATCCAAGAGATGAGTAGGACGATGTTAAACGAGCAATCTTTGCCTCAAAATTTTTGGTGCAATGCCGTGGACACATCGACCTATATTCTCAACCGAATTCTTATTTGACCTTTCCTAGGAATGACCCCCTATGAGATTCTTAAAAGTAAGAAGCCCTCTTTGGAATACTTTAGGTGTTTGGAATCAAGTGATTCATTCTCAACACCAAAGATTACCTTACTAAGTTCGACCCAAAGTCGTACGAACGTATCTTTTTAGGTTATTCCCATACTAGCAAAGCCTACATAGTCCTCAATAGAACCTCGGGTGTAATTGAAGAATCACTTAACATGACTTTTGATGAAACCCCTCCTTCATCTAAGACACCACCTTTGGTAGATGATGACTTGGATGAAATAGACATATTTAAAGCCAAAGATGTTAGAAACATAGGAGTTGAAGACCTTAATGTTGAAAAGGGAGTAAACATTAAGGAGTCAAAGGATCATGCTCTCGACAACGTCATAGGAGAATTAAATCAAAGGACCCTAAGATCTCAAGTCCAAAATCAAAGTAACTTCTTTTATTTCGTCTCCTTTATTGAACCAAAGAATGTTAAAGAAGCTTTGATGGATGAGAGTTGGTTCATCGCCATGCAAGAACAGTTGAATCAATTCATTGATAATGACGTTTGGGAACTTGTTCCTCCACCTAGAAGTTCGACCATTATAGAAACCAAATGGGTATATAGGAATAAGTTAGACGAGAATGGTGTTGTGTCTCGTAACAAGGCTAGACTTGTAGCTCAAGGATATAATCAACAAGAAGGTATTGATTATGACGAGACATACGCACCCGTAGCATGATTAGAATCCATTAAAATCCTTTTAGCCTACGTTTGTGCCTTAGACTTTAAGCTTCAACAAATGGATGTAAAGAGTGTGTTTCTTAACGGTTTGATCAATGAGGAGGTATATGTGGCTCAACCTCCCGGCTTCATTGATTTTGAGAAACCAGATCATGTTTACAAGCTTAAGAAAGCTCTTTATGGTCCCAAACAAGCACCCAAAGCTTTGTATGATAGACTTAAAGAGTTTCTTGTAAAACATGAGTATACCATGGGGATGGTAGACAATACGCTCTTTACAAAGAAGAAAGGTTCTCACCTTATTATCGTACAAATATATGCTGATGACATTATCTTTGGTTCAACTTGTCAATCATTGTGTCATGACTTTGCCAAAATCATGCATGACGAGTTTGAATTGAGTATGATGGGAGAACTTAACTTCTTTTTAGGACACCAAATTAAACAAATGGACGATGGTATTTCCTTTAATCAATCCAAGTATGTTAAAGAAATGCTA
Organism: Glebionis coronaria; assembly: GCA_025667525.1. Lineage (NCBI taxonomy): Eukaryota > Viridiplantae > Streptophyta > Magnoliopsida > Asterales > Asteraceae > Glebionis > Glebionis coronaria. The sequence goes on along the minus strand of CM046879.1, from coordinate 317,458,657 downwards.
AAGAAATTTGGATTAGAAAACTCTAGACCAATGAAGACCCCTATGGCCTCGAATACTAACCTCACCGTAGATGATGACTGTGAATCGGTAGACAACACCAACTATAGAGGTATGATTGGTAGTTTGTTCTACCTAAGGGCAAGTCGACCGGATATCATGTTTAGTGTTTGCCTTTGTGCTCGCTTCCAAGAGGCTCCCAAAACCTCTCACCTTGAAGCGGTTAAGCGTATCTTCCGATACATTAAGGGCACTATACATTTAGGATTATGGTATCCTAAAGGGACCGGCGTAGAAACCATTGTCTACGCGGACTCGAATCATGCGGGACACTATGTGGATCGGAAAAGCACTAGTGGAGTTTGTACCTTCATGGGTTGTTGTTTAACTTCTTGGTTCTCCAAGAAACAAACCGCTCTTGCAATATCCACCACGGAAGCCGAGTATGTGAGTGCCGGTAAATCTTTTCAACAAGCTCTATGGATGAAGCAAGCGCTTGTTGATTACGGGATTTCTATTGATGATGTTCCCATCATGTGCGACAATAAGGGTGCAATAGACCTTAGCAAGAATCATGTGCAACATTCGCGAACCAAGCACATAGAGATTCGCCACCATTTCCTTAGGGATAATGTTCAAAAGGGGAACATTTTGATTGAGAAGGTGCCCTCGGTAGAACACTTAACTGATATCTTCACTAAGCTACTTAAGAGGGAACCTTTTAATTACTTGCGTCTAGGTCTAGGTTTAATGGAACATATTCCTTAATTGCGCATTTTATTAATCAAGTCTTTTTCTCTTTTGAGTCTTTTCTTTCTGTGAGTCATTGAGTCTTGCAAACTCTTTTTGGAAAACCTCTATTCTCTTTTTCACAATTCTCAAAGTTCTTTCGAAAGTGGTCGAGAAATGTTTTTGCATTGTTAATTCAATCTAAAAATGTTTTTCATAGCTTCTTGCTATTAATATTGAGCTTACATAATTCATATGTATGTGTCTCTCAAGTATATCAAGAACAAAATAGAACTATGGAGGATCTTTGTTTCATGACTTATTGTCTAGTTCAACACACCTCCAACATTGATTTTCTTTAAAATCCATGTATTTTGGTCAAAACCATGTTTGGTGAGTTCTTGTGTGTTTTCTTTGTATATCTTTACTTTTTAGCATATCTCTATGATTAGTTAGACTAGAAAAGTAGGATTTGTTGAATTAGAGAATCCTCCCTCATCACCAAAATCAACCCATTGTGGGCGGTTCTTTAAATAGATATGGAATCGTCGGTGGAATAAAGGAACCGCATGCAGTGCTTCCTATTTCGGGTATTTCTGAACCTCCAAATTTGTTCCAACACTTTTTGGAATCTTTGTTTCAACCCTTTGACCACCCTCAAAATATCTTGAGCTTTCTCTATTTAACCCTAAGCATTTTGTATCCTTTCTCAAATCAAAATGTCTTATTCTCCAAATGAAAGCCTTGATTCTCTTCATTTTCTCCAATTGCTTTCAATCCCAATTCACCCAAGAACACTCAAAATCAAATTTCTTCTTCTTCTAAGAATGTTGATTGTGGAACTTCTTTTCTTTCCCACTAGCCTTTATTGTTCTTCCTCCTTCACATGATAATGTCATGCATCATGGAACATATTGTCATTGTTGTCAATATCAACATCTTGCTATGGCTCATATCTATGAGGAGTTTAATTATATCAAAAATCTCTTAGTCAAACCTCATCTTCACTATGACTATGACAGTACTACCAAGCCACCACCACCTCCTTCCGCAACTACCTTGTCTTTTATCTAAGCATTGGTTGCTTATCTTCAAGACATCTAGTTCAAGCAAATCTTAGAGTTCTAGTTTAACTAGGACTAGATTTATGCTTTTCTTTTGGCTTATTTTATTTTAAATACATCTTTATATGTTTTGTTTCCTTGTATCTTTTATTCTTGTTTTTCCTTTTAACATGACTTATCTTGGATCTTGGTCTCTTCTCTTTTTTTGTGACCTTTGCTATATCTTGTTGGGTGTCTCTTCCCTTTCTACTAACCCTTCTATGTAGCTTGTCACCATATCTCGATTCCTTGATACCCCAAGCAAGGGGGAGTAAGCACCAAGGAGGAGCATTTGCAAAGTTCGATTCTTCTCTTCTACAAAGACTTTTGCAACCTTTTTGCTTCGAGAAAGGGGGAGAAGTGAAATAAACTCTTCTTAGAAAATCTTGTTTTTCATGTGATTGAGTTTATGTATTGTCGAAATCAAAAAGTGGGAGATTGTTAATGCAATGATGCCTAAAAACTTTACTTGCAGTTTTCGGTCTCGCTTTGTTTTCATTATGACAATATGTAAAAACAAGCAATTACGAAAACAACAAAAAACGAATTCTTGAGTTCAAGAATTTTTCATTTCAACCATTATCACTTAAGGTATGTACAAACAAGTACTCATCCTAACTAAGTGATCAAGGATTTAATATTTTCTTATAACTCACTTTTTATTAAGTGTGACAAGTTTTTATTAAAATTTATTTTAAAGAAAATGTTTTATTAAATTAAATATTTGAAAATCGCATATTCTATCTTGGTTTAGAATATTCTTTCAGGATATTTTAATCACCAGATTCAAACCATATCACTAAAAGACAAAAAGGAGCAGAGTCTACTCTGATGGTTCCTTATGTCGCTATGTGGTTCCTTATCGATAAGGAACCGCGGGCTACTATAAAGAACCGCGGGCAGATATAGCCGTTGGAGCTTTGTCTTATAAATAGTGGACCATTCCCAGATTTTCTCTTCACCTCTTTTGTACATATATTTCCAGATTCTTTCATACTTCTAAAATCACTCAAATCCTTGGTCATTTGGTTGATTACTACTTGTTTAGAAGTGAATCTTTCTTCTCCCATCTGTTCCTCTCCAAGTGCAAAGAGAAGAACACTTTCATCCTTGAAGTGTTGTGTCTACCTCAAAGATCCATTGAAGATCAAATCTTATTTATTCATTGTTGTGTCATTGTTGTGAAGATCCAAGTAGTTATGTATGTACTAAGGTTAATACTTGGTCCTTAAAGTATATTGGTGTAGATTGGTCCTAGCTAAGATTAGGGCTCGACTTTTAGCTTAGAGTCAGAAATTAGATAACAACATTGTGTACGGTTTCTCCACCTTAAGGAACTTGTTGATTAGTGAACTCTCAAGTAAGGAGTACTCGAGGAGTGGAGTAGGGACGAGGAGTGAGCTTCGTTGCCGAATGATAACTAGATTTTACTTAGTTAAAAAGTTCTTTGTCGTATGTCTAATCGAATTGATCCTGGTTAACTATGCAACTCAGTCGTTCTTTGGTGAAACAAATAGTTGTGTCGTTGTAGTATATTAAAAATGCAAAGACTTTAATGTAAAAAGCATGTAATTTAAAATCTAACTCTAATTTAAAATAAATGGCGAGAAATTAAAAGGGACGAAAAGTAAATAACACAAACTTAAAACTATCTAAGGCAACTTAAAACGCAACTAAAACTTAAACTAAGGCAAGGCTAAAATAAATCTAAGGCAATTAAACTTAAAGTGCAACTAAGGAAAGAGGCGGGAAAAATAAAGCTTAAAAATAAAAACTTAAAAACTGAAATTAAAAAGAACTTGAAAACAGCTCATTCAGAATAATCCTTCCTTCGGAATAATCACTCATCCGGAATGTCACCTTCGTTCGGAATGATTCTTCTTCACTCGGAATATTTACCTAAATCCTTGATCCGGAATAAATTCTCTATTCGGAATATGTCATTTATCCGGAATAAATCCTTCGTTCGGAACTTTTACTGATTCGGAACTTCAATTGATTCGGAACTTCCTCGGTTCGGAACTTTGCTTGGTTCGGAACTTTGCTTGGTACGGAACTCTGATTCGGAACTTTGCTTGGTTCGGAACTTTGCTTGGTTCGAAACTTTGATTCGGAACTTTTGCTTGGTTCGGAACTTTGATTCGGAACTTTGCTTGGTTCGGAACTTTGATTCGGAAGTTTGCTTGGTTCGGAACTTTGCTTGGTTCGGAACTCTGATTCGTAACTTTGCTTGGTTCGGAACTTTGCTTGGTTCGGAACTTTGATTCGGAACTTTTGCTTGGTTCGGAACTCACTGGTTCGGAACTCACTGTTCCGGAAGTTCTTTGGTTCGGAATACTCGAAACACCACTTTTATTCGGAACAACTTGCTTTAATCCTTCGTTTGGAATAAACCGGGGAATAAGAATGAAGCGAAGAACAAGGAAGAAACAAAAAGCTACGGATCTAATCAAAACTAAACAAAATGAACCACAAGATTAAATCAAACTAATCAATAAACATCTATTAATCATAAACAAACAATCCAAAACAATCAAACTAACAAATATAACCAAAATAATCAAAACCCAATTAATTAAATCAATAAAAATCAAGAACATGAACATAAACAATAAAGCATGAAGATTAAGATCAAACAAGAAAGGAAAATAGGAGATCAAACAATAAAAGTAAAGATTGACAATAATTAAAAGGAAACTTACTTGAAATTAAATGTATTTAAATGGGCATGCATTTAAATGACAAGGTAAATAAAATGGAAGAACTAATTGTCACTATTAGCTAACAAGAACAAATGAAGGAAAATCTAATCTATTTATAGGAGGATTAGGGAGGTGCTTAGGAAGCTTCCTCTCTTCTTTCTTCTTTCTTTAATTGCGTCATTAAGTCCTTAATCTTCTTAATCTTTTGACTTTAATGACTTTGTCTCGGGATTTCTTTAAACTCGTCTTGACATTTCTTCATAAATAAGACTTGAGTTTTTAGGCTTTTAGTAAACTTCCGTCTTTTGATTTTTTCTTCGATAAATCTTCAGAATTGGTCTTGGACTTCCGTTCTTTTTGCACTCTTGATTTCTTGACTTCGTCTTTTGTCTTTTTCTTCGATAAAAGCTCGTGAATGCTCGTGTTTTCTCCCCTTTTCACATTTTCGTCCTAAATCACAACAAAAACACAAACCACGCATAATTCCGACATAAATGACATAAAATACACGTTTTGGCTCGGTTATTATTGTAGTTAAGTGGTAAAAAGGATGGTGTTTACACACCTATCAAATCCCCTACACTTGACCATTGCAATGTCCTCATGCAATGCATTAGTTACAAAGCACGTTTACATTTTTCATCATAATCAATCCACGTTGGCCTTTATTAAAGAGATAGAAAATTATAAACATTCAAAGTAAAGAAATCAAAAACATACCTTAGGGTTTTGAAAATGTCATGAATGATCATCATTCTCAAGTTTTCACTTTCTCCAAACCAATCTTAAAAACGAGATCATTGTTATTATAAGTTAGCAAACTAACACGAACTCATGTGGGCCAATTATTTACTTAGACTCCTTTATTCCTAGGTGTATCTCTTATATTTTATTGTTGTCTTGAATGATCACGAGGATGCATTGTTGACTTATTTCGATAATTATATAGGCTGAAAATAAAGTGGGACGATTTAATCAATAGTTAGCTAAAGGACAAAATCTTTTAAAACTGCTTCTCAGGACCTCATAAAGTTCATATCTTGGCATAACTCGCTTCGCGATTTGAGACCTTTCTCGGACCGATATTTGGCAGCGACTTCATACCTCAAACCTTGAGAGACGTTCATGAAATTATGGTCTTCTCTTCATAATAGGAATTTCTTCACTTGAAGTTTTGAGAGATTCTTCATACTTGGACCACGACTTCTTCATTTTTCTCCAATCTTTATTTTGGGATTTTGATATACAACGATCTGCCTCCTTTTTGGACTTGGATCTATTTATCCTCATACCTTGCTAGGGTCTTTTCGGATAGACTTCTCCATGATCTTTTGGGGAGTTCTTGCTTTTCGTCGTGTGTCTCGATCCTTCATATTGATCTTTGATAAATGATTCTTCACATCACTTGGGATCTTTAGCAACAAAATGTAGCCCTCATGCCTTGTTAGGGCCTTTTCGGACTCGCCAATCTTCGCATCTCGCTTCAATAAGTTATGCCTTGGTTATGAACTCTAATCCATACCGACCAACTTTTAAACGATCTTTGGCTAGAAGCTAAGTAACTTTTCAAATCGTACAACCTTATTTATTGCATATAAATTTTTTAGCAAGCGATGGGAGAATAGGCTTATAATTAACTCACATAAATTCACGAAAGAATACCAAACTTATAATTGACTCTATCATCTCTCGTTCTCCACAGTTTAAAATCTCAAGGAATGAGACTCGTGGATGCTTAGCCTATTAAATCAAAGTTTTGTGTTTTCGAGTCGCCTATAGGATCTTGCAAATTCTTAGACTTTTTCAAGTTTAGAAATCGCTTTTTAAAGTTCCCTTGATAAATGACTCTCTAGGATCAATTATAGGAACTTGCAAAAAGTTCTTGTTCTTAACCCGTGAGAGTTAAGACTTTCGCGTTTTATAGCTCCCTATATAAAAGCCTAGCAAAACTTGACTTAAACACGTTAAGGATACTAGCTAGAGTAAGCTTAAATAAGTAAACTCGGGTTGAGTCAAAAGATTCATAACGTTTGAATATTAAAACCGCTTTATTCAAATTTATTCTAATAAAGGAAGAAAATAACTATACAAAGGTAAAAACTAATAGGCCAAAATAGATCAGAAATTTTGAAAAATGTCGAAAAATTGATTTTCCGGTTAAAATGAGGACAAATACAAGGAAAAGGCCACTTAACTTCTAGAAGTCCCCCTTACACTTAAGATAAACATTGTCCTCAATGTTTAAGCATGTGGGAGTAAACTCCCCTACACTTAGGACATTGTGCACTTTGTTTAAATCTTGCTAAGGAAAAGACAACTAATGAGATTCCTATTTTAATATTGGAAAATATAAAATAGTGAATCGAAAAGAGTTTAGGATAAAACCGGGAAGAAGGGAACACGGAATCACGGGTCGTCAAAAATCATCAAGAGTGGATCATTGAGCTCTCGAATCCCTGAATATTAGAAGAGAGGAAATAGCAAACACCAACGGGTCTCCCCTACACTTAGGATATAGATAGCTAAAAGATAGAAACATGGGTTGCCTCCCAAGAAGCGATTGATTTTTGATTACCGAGTCGTGAGCCTGACTCGACCTTGATTATCATAGGAAGCAGCATGAAACATATCCACCGGGATCAAAGACATAGTTTTCGTCCATCAAATAGCACAAGCTTAAGGCGAACAAGGCAAGCCAAAGAAGAATAGGCAAGGTTCCCTTAAGCAAAGACGGAGCACGGTGGGAGCAAGGGTGAAGAGGTGCAAACATATTTCCATAAGTTCCAAAGATATTTCCTTTTATTTCATCAGACGGATACTGAGATGGGTGAAGAATATCGATACCGGGGTCGAACACCTTTTCCTTTAGGAGAAACTAGCACTCAGGCTCATCAGAATGTGAAGATGATCCGCGAAGAAAATGCACAACCTCGTCCTCAGAAGGTGGACAAAGAGGTGTCAAAGCATACGTGCTGCGGATGTTGGTGTCGTCCGGTTGCTTATCCTTTGAAAGAAGTCTTCCTCAAATGAGTAGTCATCCAAAGTAGGATTAAGCATGGATGGCGGAGGATCTTCATCATACAAAGAATCACTCGAGAGAGTATCGGCCTCATCAAAATCATCATAAGTGGGCATGTCGGGATACTCGGAAGTAAAATCATCATAATCATCTCCATCGAAGCTAGAATCATCATCATAAGCATCATAGATCGGTGGAGAATCATATATGGGAGAAGGTTCCAAATTGGATAGAGAATCATCCACATCATCTTGAAAAAGTGGATTATCAATGCAAGAATCGAATAGAGGATTGTTGTAGACGACAAAATCATCAAGCACATTAATCATATTCGCTGATTCTATTTCATAGGATTTGCTTGTAAGCTCCCCATTTTGAACACTTGTTGTTCATTCCTGACCCTTAAAATTAATTCACCTTCGGCAATATCAACTAAAGCTCTTCCGGTTCTCAAGAATGGCCGACCAAGTATTAAAGGAATACGAGGGTCTATTTCATAATCAACCACAACAAAGTCGACCGGAAAAGTAAAGGTGGCAACTTTAATGAACACATCTTCGGCAATACCAACGGGGTAAGCGAGAGTGCGATTTGCAAGCTCAAGAGTAATCTTTGTTGGAGTAAGGTCGGGTAATGATAGTGCTGTCCAAACACTTAAAGGCATCAAATTAATACTGGCCCCGAGATCAGCTAGGGCAGTAAATTCTTTGGTTTTGTTAAAAATGCAAGGCAACACAAAACGACCAGGATCTCCAAGTTTTTCCAGAAGTTCTTTAAGAATAACTGTAGAACAGTTTTCATTTAAGCGTGTGTTGGCGAGCTCAATCAGCTTCTCCTTCTTGTTAAGCAATTCCTTGAATGCTTTGACAAATTTCGGCATGTGGACAAGTGCTTCAACAAGGCTAATGTTGAAATTCATTTGAGAGATCATCTTCAAATATTTCGACACTTGAATGTCATCCTTAGTGTGCATTTTGGCCTTGCCTAAGCGAGATGGATAAGGAATATTGGGGTTGGGTGGTGAAGGTGTAGGTGTAGCAGGTAAAGGTTGAGATGTTGAAGGGTGAGATGTTGAAGGGTTCTTCTTGGGTACATCGTCATGACGAGGCGGAGGCGGTAATGGTGTACTAATACTAGGTGTGGGAGGAGTAGGGATAAATGGTGGTGGAGGAGGTGTAGATGATGGGGGCGGAATAGGTGGTCCTACTATGGTAACTCCACTACGGGTAGTAATAGCACTCACATTCGCTCGCGGATTGGTGACGGTGTTTGAAGGTAGAGAACTCGAAGTAGAAGGTTGAGTTGTGGGCAAGAAACTAGCAAGCATATTCTTCAAATCATTCGTTTGATTGCTGAAGGAGGATTGGATATTATCTCGAAGCTCGGATCTAATGTCATTCCCTTGCTTGGTAATATCTCCTTTCAAATTGATAATTTGGCTCTGCAGATTCTTGATTTGCTCACCTTGGGTTCTCATTATGGCTTCAATATCTTGATTAATGGGTGGGGCTTGTTGAGCGGGTGGGTGATAAGGATTAGAAACCCTAGGTGGGATTTGGTTGCTTCTATTGTAGTTGTTGTTGGGGTTTTGGTTTTGAGGAGAAAAACCGGGTGAAAGGTAGTTGTTTTACCGGTAACTCAACAAATTTCGATCCCCTTGAGGTCGAGCTTGGTAATTTTCGGGTGAATAATTACCATAAGCCGCATACACGTTTTCCGGATTTCCTTGAGTAGAAGGATAATCAGTGTATGAGTGAGGACCACCGCATGTCTCACATGGATTGGCTACCGCTTTAACTTGTTGTTGGTTTGTAGCGAGAAGCAAGATATTTTTGTTCATTTCGGTCATCATGCGGGTGAATTCGGTCATGTCGGGGTTTGCTGAAGTAGAAGAAACATTGACACTCGGGTTGTTCCTTGAAGAAGCGGAGGAATCCCAATTTTTGTGGTGAGTAGTCATGTTTTCAATAAGCTCTCTACACTCCTCGGGTCTCCTTTTCATAAATGTGCCACCGGCGGCTGCATTAATCGTATCACGATCACGAAAAGTCAAACCGTTGTAGAAAGTATCAATTAAGGTCACAAGGAGCATGTTGTGGTTTGGACAACGATAAATCAAAACATTATATCTTTCCCAAGCATCAAAGAGATATTCATCGGGTTCTTGCATGAAACCGCTGATTTGATTGCGAAGGCTCGTGACCATGGATGGTGGAAAGTAGCGCGACAAAAAGCGTTGAGTCATGTCATCCCAAGTATGAATTGAATTCTTCAGGAGACGATCAAACCATTTCTCGGCGTGGTGTGATGAAGTATGTGGAAAGAGTTGAAGGCGAAGAACATCCATTGTGCCACCGGGCATCTTCATGCTTTGAGTGATAGTAATGAATTTGTCGAGGTGTTTGTTGTCATCATCATCATGCATTCCTCGAAAAGGATTTGTTTGCACTTGCTGAATCATGTGGTGCTTCAACGAAAACTCCGGAGCCGTGATTTGCATCGGCGAAATCGGTCCTCCTCGTCCAAACATGGTGGGTTGACAAAGCTCCTCCATGGTCCGGAGATCGGGTTGTGGAAGAACATTGTTGTTGTTATTATTGAGGTGCGGTGGATTATTGTTGTTGTTCACACCTGCCATACCTAAATCTTCAGGAGTCTCGGGCTCTTGATAATTAGAAGATCTAGTACGCATACACCTGCAAAGGCAAAAGAAAACAATACCAAACACAAAGAGAATATATATACACTATAAAGATAAAAATAAAATCTTTTTGGATTTTTGAACATTTTAATTTTTATGGATTTTTAACAATTTTTAATTTTTATGATTTTTTGAAATTTTTAAGCAAGAAAATAACGCTCACGAATTAACGGATCCCAAAAAGCAACGCGTCTCTCACAGAAAACCGTTAATCTTTACGAAAAGAGCCGGCAGCGGCGCCATTTGATAACTAGATTTTACTTAGTTAAAAAGTTCTTTGTCGTATGTCTAATCGAATTGATCCTGGTTAACTATGCGACTCAGTCGTTCTTTGGTGAAACAAATAGTTGTGTCGTTGTAGTATATTAAATATGCAAAGACTTTAATGTAAAAAGCATGTAATTTAAAATCTAACTCAAATAAATGGCGAGAAATTAAAAGGGACGAAAAGTAAATAACGCAAACTTAAAACTATCTAAGGCAACTTAAAACGCAACTATAACTTAAACTAAGGCAAGGCTAAAATAAATCTAAGGCAATTAAACTTAACGTGCAACTAAGGAAAGAGGGGGGAAAAATAAAGCTTAAAAATAAAAACTTAAAAACTGAAATTAAAAAGAACCTGAAAACAGCTCATTCGGAATAATCCTTCGTTCGGAATAATCACTCATCCGGAATGTCACCTTCGTTCGGAATGATTCTTCTTCACTTGGAATATTTACCAAAATCCTTGATCCAGAATAAATTCTCTATTCGGAATATGTCACTTATCCGGAATAAATCCTTCGTTCGGAACTTTTACTGATTCGGAACTTCAATTGATTTGGAACTTCCTTGGTTCGGAACTTTGCTTGGTTCGGAACTTTGCTTGGTTCGGAACTTTGATTCGGAACTTTGCTTGGTTCGGAACTTTGCTTGGTTCGGAACTTTGATTCGGAACCTTTGCTTGGTTTGGAACTTTGATTCGGAACTTTGCTTGGTTCGGAACTTTGATTCGGAACTTTGCTTGGTTCGGAACTTTGCTTGGTTCGGAACTTTGATTCGGAACTTTTGCTTGGTTTGGAACTCACTGGTTCGGAACTCACTGGTCCGGAAGTTCTTTGGTTCGGAATACTCAAAACACCACTTTTATTCGGAACAACTTGCTTGAATCCTTCGTTCGGAATAAACCTGGGAATAAGAATGAAGCGAAGAACAAGGAAGAAACAAAAAGCTACGGATCTAATCAAAACTAAACAAAATCAACCACAAGATTAAATCAAACTAATCAATAAACATCTATTAATCATAAAAAACAATCCAAAACAATCAAACTAACAAATATAACCAAAATAATCAAAACCCACTTATATAAATCAATAAAAATCAAGAACATGAACATAAACAATAAAGCATGAAGATTAAGATCAAACAAGAAAGGAAGATAGGAGATCAAACAAAAAAAGTAAAGATTGACAATAATTAAAAGGAAACTTACTTGAAATTAAATATATTTAAGGTGCAAGACAATGTATTTAAATGGACATGAATTTAAATGACAAGGTAAATAAAATGGAAGAACTAATTGTCACTATTAGCCAACAAGAACGAATGAAGGAAAATCTAATCTATTTATAGTAGGATTAGGGAGGTGCTTAGGAAGCTTCCTCCCTTCTTTCTTCTTTCTTTAATTGCGACATTAAGTCTTTAATATTCTTAATCTTTTGACTTTAATGACTTTGTCTCGGGATTTCTTTAAACCCGTCTTGACATTTCTTCATAAATAAGACTTGAGTGTTTCGGCTTTTAGTAAACTTCCGTCTTTTGACTTTTTCTTTGATAAATCTTCAGAATTGGTCTTGGACTTCCGTTCTTTTTACACTCTTGATTTCTTGACTTCGTCTTTTGTCTTTTTCTTCGATAAAAGCCCATGAATGCTCGTGTTTTCTCCCCTTTTCACATTTTCGTCCTAAATCACAACAAAAACACAAACCACGCATAATTCCGACATAAATGACATAAAATACACGTTTTGGCTTGGTTATTATTGTAGTTAAGTGGTAAAAAGGATGGGTGTTTACATACCTATCACCGAACCACTATAAATCCTTGGTGTTTGGTTTGATCTTTCTTTTCCTTATCTCTTTACATTCATTATTCTTTATACTTGTGATTATTAGTTTAGTTGCACTATCCCTTCTTCATATTGTGTATAAGAAGGTTTGATATATTTGCTCAAGCCTAAGTTTTAGAAAAGGATTTTTGAAAACCGTCTTTTAACAAGTAAAAATATAATAAACTATTCAACCCCCCCCCCCCCCCCCCTTTCTAGTTTCTACACCAGCTATTCTAACAACAACAGGTCCATAAATTCATAAACTCATCTATGTTAAGTTTATGTATGTCATACATACTAACATCTCAACATCATAAACAGGAACTCTTCGAGTGGGCGTGACCAGAATGCTAAGGGTCAATAGCCTAATAGCTCGTCTTCATCTGGTATTACATCTTAAACTTTCATTGTAGTCATGTTTATGCCCAAATAATCATGTCTCACGCATATCTTCTTAATCAGGCTCTCAGGTAGCGAGGGTACCTCCTGGAGGTTATACCCATCCTATATGCACTATTTGTGGCCTTAAACATCTTGGACCATGCCGGTGGGCTGCCGGCGTTTGCCTTAAGTGTGGACAACCAGGTCATATGTTGAAGGACTGCAAGAAAGGAGAGACTACTGGGGTACTTCTGGTTCTGCTCTTCCTAAGCCACCGGTTTCAGGCCGTGTCTATACTACCACCAGAGATCAGGCGAATAAGTCCTCAGGTACTATCACTAGCATCCTCTTTATATACGAACATGTTGCCCGCGTTTTATTCGACACTAGTGCAACTCATTCAGTCATATCCACTACTTATACCACTAGTATTAATAATAAGTGTGAAAACACTTACTCTTTTACCACTTAATTATAATAATAACCAAGCCAAAACGTGTATTTTATGTCGTAAATTGTCGGAATTATGCGCGGTTTGTGTTTTTGTTGTAATTTAGGATCAAAATGTGAAAAGGGAAGAAAACATGGGCTTTCATTGGCTTTTATCGAAGAAAACGAGAAAAGACGAAGTCAAAAGATCAAGAGTCTAAAAAGAACGGAAGTCCAAGGCCTATTCTGAAGATTTATCAAAGAAAAAGTCTAAAGACGGAAGTTTAATGAAGTCGAAGAACTCAAGTCTAATAGAAGAAGAAAATTATAAGACAAGTTCAATTTATATCGACAAATCCCGAGACGACGTCGACAAAGACAAAGAATTTAAATCGAGTCGAGACGAAAAAAAGAAAGAAGCAACACATGCACTCCCCACCTCCTATATATACCCTCCTAATGACACATTAGGAGGGTGTTAGCTAGTTTATTTTCCTTTTTGTAGTTTTTCATTTTAGAGAGAGAAAGTGTTTAACTTTCTCTCACTAAAACTTCATCTTTTCTTTCTTTCATGTTTAAGTTTTAATTCAATCTTGTATTTTGGAATCATTTATCTACAAGTTCAAGTTAAGTTTTTCATATTCAGTCTCTTTCTACCTTTCTTGGTTTTTACTTATTTGATCCGAAAATTATCTTTGATTTTGTTTAATCTTGATATTTGATTTATTAATAAGTTTATCTTTTGGTTTCTATCTAAGTTTTATACGGATTAAGCTTTTAGCTTATCCTACTTATTGGCTTATTTTGTGTTTAGCTTCTTTACTTTTTAGTTTTCTTAAAAAGTTTCATCCTTTAAAAGTTCATCTTATAAAGTTTGTTTATTTGGTATTAAATGGCGCCGCTGCCGGCTCTTTTTGTTAAAATTAACAGTTTTTAGTGAGATACGCGTTGGATTTTGGGATCCGTTCATTTTTTAACGTTATTTTTCTTGCTTATAAATTTTCAAAAATCCAAAAAAGTTAAAAATTTTCAAAAATTCAAAAAAAATAGAAAAACATAAATAACCAAAAATATTTCTTGTCTTTTTTTTTCCTTTTGAAGGTGTGTATGCGTACCCGTGCTCATAAGAAGAAAGCAATTCAAGCCGAAGTCGTAACTCCACCTATTGTCACCATGGACAATCGACCAATGATCGAGCTTTTGCAATCGTAAGTAAAGGGCAACACCGATGCTATTGTCATACCCGAGATTGGAGCCAACAATTTTGAGCTCAAATCCGGCTTCATTCAAATGGTCTCTGCTCAACTTTTCTTGGGGCGTACACTTGATGATCCTCATGACCATATAAAAAGGTTTCTTCAACTCACTAATACGGTTAAGTATAATGGGGTTTCACAAGAGGTGATTCGCTTGCAACTTTTTCCTTTCTCCTTAGAGGGACAAGCCCGCCATTGGCTTGATAAGGAACCGCCAAAAAGTATTCTTACGTGGTCGGATTTAGAGACTAAATTCATCAACTACTTTTTCCCACCCTCACGTACTACCGATTTGCGGAATGAAATCATTAACTTTGAACAAAAGTACGGTGAGACATTTAGTGAATCTTGGGACCGTTTTAAGGAACTTTTAAGAAAGTGTCCACAACATGGTTTCACAAAAGTACATCAAATTAATACTTTTTACAATGGTATAAGCATGAATGACCAAGATTCACTAAACAGTGCCTCGGGGGGGGGGGGGGGGGGGGGGTAATATTTTGGTTAAGTCTTCTAATGCCGCATGGGATATTATTGAGAACAAGTCTAGAGTGAAAACTAAGAGTGTTCGGACTAATGTGGCTAGTGCCAGTACTAGTGACGCCGACAAGAGAATTGATAAGCTCACTTCTATGTTGAAACACTTGCTCTACAAACCGCTAACAATACCAAAAGCATCAATGTGCAAGTTAATGCTACGAGTCAGTCATGTGAAATATGCGGGGGATCTCATTCATACACCGATTGTCCTTTGACTCATGACAATCCGGAAAATGTGTATGCCGCCAACGGTGACTTTTCTACGAGAGGTTATCAAGCACGTCCTCAAGGTGACCGCAATTTGCTCAGTTATCGTTCAAAAAACTTTCTTTCACCACCCGGTTACCCCTCTCAAAACCAAAACAACCTCAATCACAACAATCAAAACCAACCTCGAGCTCCAAATCAATATCAAACCCAAAGAAACCCATATCCACCTCAAGGAAACAATCAAGTTCACCAACCACCCGCTTATCAACCACCTGCCTACCACGCTCTTCCTCCCACCCAACCTACCACATTTAATCAAGAGGTTGACACTTACATGAGGACTAATGATGCGATAGTGCAGAATCTTCAGAGGCAAATCATCAACTTGAAAGGAGATATGGCGAAACTAGGGAATGATCTTCGAGCCAATATGCGAAACTCTTTGAGCAGTCAAACGAATGACTTAAAGGATATGATGGCTAGTTTCTTTCAAAGTAATCAAGCCTCTGGTTTGGGTTCTCTTCCGAGTAACACCGTTGCTAATCCAACAGGGGAGATGTAAGCAATCACCACTCGAAGTGGAAAAGGTTTAAAGGAACCCGAGCTTCCTACACCTACACCGGTGATTGTGACAAAGGAAAACGAGTCCCCTTCTCTAATTCCTCCACCTTCTATTTCACCAATTCCTCCACCTTCTACTTCCACCCCTCCACCACCCAAGGATGTGAGTGAGAATTCCATTCCAAAGCCTTCATCTCAACCCAATATACCTTATCCCTTAAGGTTGAGGAAAGAGAAGTTGAAGAACAAGGATGATATTCAGGTTTCTAACTTTCTTAAAATGTTTAAACAACTGAATTTCAACATCTCCTTTGCTGAGGCTCTCGCTCACATGCCGAAATATGCTAAAATGTTTAAAGATATTCTCAGTGATAAGGAGAAACTCCTAGATATCGCTCAGACCCAACTTAATGAGAATTGCTCCGCAGTGCTCTTAAGGAAAATTACCCACCAAACTTGGTGATCTGGGTCGTTTTCTCATTCCTTGCAACATCCCTGGGGTAGAGAATTGTATGGCCCTAGCCGATCTAGGTGCTAGTATCAACTTAATGACTCTAAGCATTTGGAAACAACTGTCTCTACCCGAGCTAGTCCCCACACGGATAACTTTGGAATTAGCTAACCGTACGGTTGCTTATCCGGTAGGGATAGCCGAAGATGTCTTCGTCGGTGTCGACAAAATCACCTTTCCGGCGGATTTTTTTGTGGTTGACTACGAGATGGATCCCCATGTTCCATTAATCGTTGGACGTCCATTCTTGAGGATCGCTCGCACTCTCACTGATGTAGCCGCGGGCGAATTAATCATGAGAGTTGGTGACGATAAAATCGTCTTCAACATGAGTAAACTTTCTAAACAGCCTTCTAAAAACGAGTGCGTTAATTTCATTGACGTTCTTGATGAGGCTTGTGAAGAGCATTTCAAAGATGCTTGTAAAAGTTGTTCTTCTTCTCTACCCATTGTTGAGACCGTTGCCTCTATTGCTCCATCACTAACTCCATTTGGAGAAAGTGATTTCCTTTTGAAAGAATTTGAAGCAACTTTGGGAGATGTGGACTTACAATATGACAATTCTCCCTCTAAATGGGATGAAGACATTCGTACCATTGAGAAACTTCTGAATGAGGACCATATTTCTCCACAGTCTCCTAAGGAAATCTCTATCGATGATCCGAATTTGACTACGCCTTCCATCGAAAATCCTCCGGATTTAGAGCTTAAGGATCTACCGTCTCATCTCGAATACGTGTTCCTTGAAGACAATAAGAAGATACCCGTCATCATCGCAAAGGACTTGAAAGAAGAAGAAAAAACTCGACTTATCAACGTGCTGAAGAATCATAAGAAAGCAATTGCTTGGAAAATCTCCAATATTCGTAGAATTGATCCTCACTTTTGCACACATAAAATTCTCATGGAGGACGACTTTAAACCCACTATTCAAAACCAAAGAAGGGTGAATCCCAAGATCCATGACGTTATCAAAAAAGAGGTTATCAAACTTCTTGATGCGGGAATGATCTACCCTATCTCGGATTCACCATGGGTTAGTCTGGTCCATTGTGTGACTAAGAAAGGCGGAATCACCGTTGTGCCCAATGAAAACAACGAGTTGATTCCTACTCGTCTCGTTACAGGGTGGAGAGTTTGTATAGACTATCGCAAACTCAATGATGCAACGAGAAAGGATAATTTTCCCCTTCCTTTTATGGACCAAATGCTTGAACGTCTAGCGGGTAATGACTATTATTGCATCTTAGACGGTTTCTTCGGGTATTTTCAAATTCCCATCGATCCTAAAGACCAAGAGAAAACCACATTCACTTGTCCTTATGGAACATTTGCTTACAAACGAATGCCTTTCGGCTTATGTAATGCTCCTTGGACTTTTCAAAGGTGTATGATGGTTATCTTCCATGACATGGTTGAAGAAACTATGGAAGTCTTCATGGATGATTTCTCGGTCTATGGTGACTCCTTCTCTTCTTGCCTTGCCAATTTGGAACGCATGCTTAAGCGGTGTGAAGACACTCGCCTTGTTCTAAACTGGGAAAAATGTCATTTCATGGTAAAAGAAGGCATTGTTCTTGGACATAAAATCTCCAAAGCCGGTCTTGAAGTCGACCGTGCTAAAGTCGATGTTATTGCTAAATTGTCTCCACCTTCAACCGTGAAGGGTGTGAGAAGTTTCCTTGGTCATGCGGGCTTCTATCGTCGATTCATTCAAGATTTTTCTAAAATCGCTCGCCCGATGACCCACCTCTTGGAAAAAGATACTCCTTTTATCTTTTCTAAAGAGTGTCTTGAATCATTCAATCTTCTTAAGGACAAGCTAACTAAGGTACCGGTCTTGGTTACCACTAATTGGGAGCTAACTTTTGGATTGATGTGCGATGCTAGCGACTTTGCCATAGGAGCGGTTTTGGGCCAAAGAGTGAACAAACACTTCCAACCAATCCATTATGCTAGAAAAACAATGACAGGGGCTCAATTGCATTATACCACTACCGAAAAAGAGCTTTTAGCTGTAGTGTATGCTTTTGAGAAATTTCGCCCCTATCTTGTCCTTTCCACCACCATTGTCTATACCGACCATTCTGCGTTGAAGTAGTTGTTGACTAAGCAAGATTCCAAGCCAAGACTTCTTCGTTGGGTTTTGCTCCTTCAAGAATTTAAAATCAAAATTCGTGACAAGAAGGGAGCCGAAAACCTAGCCGTGGATCATCTAAGTAGACTTGAGGATCCTTATCAAGGGGATCATCCGCCTCAAGAGATCAGTGACTCTTTTCCCCTTGAGGCCTTAATGTCTATCAATTCCAATCTTGATGACACGCCGTGGTTTGCAGACATTGCAAACTACTTAGCGGGTGGTATTATCATCGAAGGGTTAACATCCCAACAAAAGAAGAAGTTCTTTAAAGATGTTAAGACCTACTTTTGGGATGACCCTTATCTCTTCAAACAATGTGTTGATCTGATTATTCGTCGGTGTGTTGATGGACCCGCAGCTTTAGACATTCTCGAAGCTTGTCATAAAGGACCCACCGGTGGTCACTTTGATCCCAACTACACTGCGAAGAAAGTTTTCGATTCTGGATTCTATTGGCCCTCCATTTATCGTGACACTCACGAGATTGTTAAAAATTGTGATGCTTGCCAACGCCAAGGCAAGATCACACATAAAGACGAGATGCCTCAAAATTTCATACAAGAATGTGAAATCTTTGATGTATATGACATCGACTTTATGGGGTCATTTCCATCATCCAAAAGGAACGAATACATCCTCGTAGCCATTGAATACGTATCTAAATGGGTTGAAGCAAAGGCTCTCCCTACGAACGGTGCGAGGGTCATTGTGAACTTTCTGAAGCAACTTTTTGCTCGATTCAGTGTTCCTCGTGCTATCATCAGTAACTGCGGGACTCATTTTTACAACGATCAATTTGCTCGAGTCATGGCTAAGTACGGTGTCAATCACCGTCTTTCCACCGCTTATCATCCTCAAACAAATGGTCAAGCCGAGATATCTAACCGTTGATTGAAGCGAATTCTTGAGCGTACTGTGGGAGAGCATCGTGCCTCATGGGCCGATAAGTTAGATGATGCTTTGTGGGCTTTTCGTACCGCATATAAGACTCCGATTGGTTGCACTCCATATCGTCTTGTGTACGGGAAGGCATGTCACCTCCCTATTGAGCTGGAACATAAGGCGTACTGGGCCTTGAAGTGGGCCAATTTTGACATCAACAAAGCCGGTGATCTTCGGAAGATTCAACTCAACGAGCTAAATGAGCTGAGGAATCAAGCTTATGAGAATTCTTTGATCTACAAGGAGAAGACCAAGATCATTCATGATTTAAGGATTAAGAATCAAGAGTTTCATATTGGTGCTCAAGTTTTACTCTTTAACTCTCGGTTGAAGATTTTATCAGGCAAGCTGAAGAGCCGGTGGTCTGGTCAATTCACCGTCGCCAAAGTCTTCCCATATGGCACCATTGAGCTTTCTCAACCAAATGGGCCCAATTCAAAGTGAATGGCCAGCACGTGAAGTTGTACTTTGGTGAGGACATCTCTCATGAGATGATTTCATCCCTCACAACGTTTCATTTGAATTAGTTCTGGGTCGAGTCAGGCTCGTGACTCGGTTAACAAAAACAAGCGCTTCTCGGGAGGCAGCCCGTTGATCTATCCTTTACTATTTTCATAATAAGTGTAGGGGGAGCCCCGTATGTGTTTGTTGTCTTGTTTCTTATGATGTGCAGGGATTAAAGCTTCAAAGATCCATTCTTGATGACATTTGACGAACCGTGATCCCGTGTACCCATCTTCCCGGTTCTATCCTAAACTGTCGTGGTTCAATATTTCATATCTTATATGTGCACATTGAAATCACTATAGTTGTCCTTTCCTTAGCAAGATTTAAACAAAATGCACAATGTCCTAACTGTAGGGGAGTTTACTCCCACATGCTTAAACATTGAGGACAATGTTTATATCAAGTGTAGGGGGGACTTCTATCGAAGTAAGTGGTCTTTTCCATGAATTTGTCATCATTTTAACCGGAAAATCTAATTTTTTGACATTTTTCAAAATTTTAATCTATTTTGGCCTAGTTGTATAGTAGTATTTTCTTTTGCTATCGTTATTTACTTTCTTTGCTAGAATAAACTTTTAATAAAGTGGTTTAAAATTTTTCAACGTTGTGAATTTTTTTACTCAACCCGAGTTTACTTATCTAAGTTTACTCTAGCTAGTATCCTTAACGTGTTTACGTCAGGTTTTGCTAGGCTTTTATATAGGGAACTTTAAAACGCGAAAGTCTTAACTCTTACGGGTTAAGAACAAGAACTTTTCCCAAGTTCCTATAATATCCTAGAGAGTCGTTTATCAAGGGAACTTTAAAATGCGAAGTCGAAACTTGAAAAAGTCTAAGAGTTTGCAAGATCCTATAAATGACTCGAAAAAACAAAACTTTGATTTAATTGGCTAAGCATCCACGATTCTCATTCCTTGAGATTTTAAATTGTGGAGAACGAGAGATGATAGAGTCAATTACAAGTTTGGTATTCTTTCATGAATTTATGTGAGTTAATTATAAGCTTTTTCTCCCATCGCTTGCTAATAAATTTAATTGCAATAAATAAGGTTGTACAATTTGAAAAGTTACTTAGCTTCTAGCCCAAGATCGTTTAAAAGTTGCTCGGTATTAATTAGAGTTCATAGCCAAGGCATAACTTATTGAAGCGGGATGCGAAATTGGCGAGTCCAAAAAGGCCCTAACAAGGCATGAGGGCTACATTTTGTTGCTAAAGATCCAAAAGTGATGTGAAGAATCATTTATCAAAAATCAATATGAAGGATCTAGACACACGACGAAAAGCAAATACTCCCCTAAATATCATGGAGAAGTCTATCCAAAAAGGCCCTAACAAGGTATGAGGAAAAATAGATCCAAGTCCTAAAAGGAGGCGGATCGTTGTATATCGAAATCCAAAATAGAGATTGGAGAAAAATGAAAAATTCGTGATCCAAATATGAAGAATCTCTCAAAAACATCAAGTGAAGAAATTCGTATTATGAAGAGAAGACCATAATTTCAAGAACGTCTCTCAAGATTCGAAGTATGAAGTCGCTGCCAAATATCGGTCCGAGAAAGGTCTCAAATTGTGAAGCGAGTTATGCCAAGATATGAACTTTAAGAGGTCCCGAGAAGCAGTTTTAAAAGATTTTATCCTTTAGCTAACTATTGATTAAATCATCTCACTTTATTTTCAGCCTAAATAACTATCGAAATAAGTCAAACAATGCATCCTCGTGATCATTCAAGACAAAATTAAAATATAAGAGATACAACTAGGAATAAGGGAGTCTAAGTGAATAATTGGGCCACATGAGTTCGTGATAGTTTGCTAACTTGTAATAACAATGATCTCTTTTTTAAGCTTGGTATGGGGAACGTGAAACTTAAGGATGATAAACATTCATGACAGCCAAAACCCCAATGTAAGTCTTTGATTTCTTTATTTGTTTTGTACATATTTCTATCTTTTTAGTTTCCTTAAAGTTTAGTATTTAATAAAGGCTAAGGTGGGTTATTTATGACGAGAAATGTAATCTGTGGTTTGAAATTAATGCATTGCATGAGGGCATTGCAATGGTCAAGTGTAGGGGATTTAATAAGCGTGAAAACACTTACCCTTTTACTACTTAATTATAATAATAACCAAGCCAAAACGTGTATTTTATGTCGTAAATGTCGGAATTATGCACGGTTTGTGTTTTTGTTGTAATTTAGGATCAAAATGTGAAAAGGGAAGAAAACATGGGCTTTCACGGGCTTTTATCAAAGAAAACGAGAAAAGACGAAGTCAAAAGATTAAGAGTGTAAAAAGAACGGAAGTCCAAGGCCTATTCTGAAGATTTATCGAAGAAAATGTCTAAAGACGGAAGTTTAATGAAGTCGAAGAATCAAGTCTAATAGAAGAAGAAAATTATAAGACAAGTTCAATTTATATCGACAAATCCCGAGACAACGTCGAGAAAGACAAAGAATTTAAATCGAGTCGAGACGAAAAGAAAGAAGAAAGCAACCCATGAACTCCCTACCTCCTATATATACCCTCCTAATGACACATTAGGAGGGTGTTAGCTAGTTTATTTTCCTTTTTGTAGTTTTTCATTTTAGAGAGAGAAAGTGTTTAACTTTCTCTCACTAAAACTTCATCTTTTCTTTCTTTCATGTTTATGTTTTAATTCAATCTTGTATTTTGGAATCATTTATCTACAAGTTCAAGTTAAGTTTTTCATATTCAATCTCTTTCTACCTTTCTTGCTTTTTACTTATTTGATCCGAAAATTATCTTTGATTTTGTTTAATCTTGATATTTTATTTATTAAAAAGATTATCTTTTGGTTTCTATCTAAGTTTTATACGGATTAAGCTTTGAGCTTATCATGCTTATTCGCTTTGTGTTTAGCTTATTTACTTTTTAGCTTTCTTAAAAAGTTTCATCCTTTAAAAGTTATCTTATAAAGTTTGTTTATTTGGTGTTTTGATAAGCTTTCCATTCGTAGCTTATTGAGTCTCCTTAGTATTGATCTTGTTGAGATTTTGAATAGTGCTTATTGGAAGTGCTTATCGGGATTTTGGCTTATTTCACTTTTTCGGATTACTTTGTGCTCCATCGCAAAGCTAGGGTTTACACATTCCGACGGCTACTTTGCGATCAATATTCAGATAGAGTATTCCCCCCTTATTTCGATCGCGATTGCGATCGCTCATTGTGATCGTACATTGCGACGGGTCTTAAGGTTATATTGTGACGAAACGCTGCCCAATTTTTGTTAGCCATATTCCGACAAAATTCCTTGTATTCCGGTAGAATTATTCCGATACTTGGATATTGCGACAGCTTACATTCACATTCAGATAGAACTGTATTCCGATAGAATCAATTTACTATGATGGATTGTAACACACGACTTATAATGATATAGAAATGTAGATGAAGATTAAACCAAAAAAGAAAGATTAGATTAGATGAAGGAAAAGAGAAAAAACAAAGGTGTGAATTCCTAGTGAGAGAAACACATACGTTTCTCTCTCTACAAAACAAATGAAATGGAAAACACACACACAAATGAGGCTTAGGAGGCCTTTTATACTAAGTACTAAGTGTTTAGGAGGCCTTCCTCATTTGTGTGTTCGGGACTAATTCCCGTTACATAAACATTAATAACTAAGAACTCTCGACACCGTTGAATAGTATTTTTCACGAGCTTCGCAACGGTATATTATATGACCATCACTTTAAATACGGCTAACAATCTCCCCCTAAGAGGTGGTCATGTAATATGTGACTTCACTTCTTTGACCATCACTTTAAATACTTCTAACAATCTTCCCCTAAGTGGTGGTCATGTATTATGTGACTTCACTTCTTTTTTGTTGCAGACTTTGAAGCTCGTTGTCTTGAGAGTTCTTTCATCGTTCCTTTCATGACTTGTGATCTTGGATCTTTGATCTTTGCCTTGACTTGATCTTGAAACTTTGCCAACTTGTGTTCTTGTGTCTTTCCCCACATACTCGAACTTTGTGTTTTCTTGAAAGCTTGGTAACAATCTCCCTTGATTATCAGAGTAACGGAAGTCTTTGTCTTTAGATGTTCTTGAGCTTTCTTCATTTACTTGAGTATGTGGTCTTGAATCACGACTCCGTTTGCATTCCTCCGGTTTCCCGTTATACAGTACGAATACTGTACCTGTGATTAGGTAAGTTCAAAGAACTTCCTTGACAGGGTTTCCGGCTGTGGTAGCCGTTCTCAATACTCGAATATATCGAAAGATAATTCAAAGTAAGGAGTGAATCATGCAGTTCCATTCTGCTGATTAAGTCGTCAATTCACTTTCCTGGAACAAGTCTGAATCAATTAAGAATCAAACCATCGTTGCTTTCCAGTTGACACAAGTTTGATTCATATAGAATCTCACAAGTTACCTACCGCAGTGTTGTTTGATGATGACACTGGAAGGATTTCCATTCCTCACTGTAAATACTGAGGAGTATTATTCTGAATGTTCTGGCAAGATCATAAAGATATTGCGTCGAGGCCTGGAACGAGTTTGAATCAAGAAAGAGTCAAACCACTGTTGCTTTCCAGTTAACATATGTTCAATTCAAGTGAATCTTACATATGACCTACCGCAGTGCTGTTTGATGTTAACACTGGAAGGATTTCCATTCATCAATGTGAATACTAAAGAGTATCACTCTGAATGTTCTGGCAATATCACAAGGATAGAGCGTAGGACTCTGTAACCTATCTCTTGTGTTCTGATGATGAACAACAATTGATATATGGAATAAGTGTCCTAATGAGATTTTCTGATGAATCTCGTTGGCTCTAGACTCTATAAGTGCACGTTTATTTAGTGATCGGAGGCTGGAGCAGACTGCCACCTATTCAATATCTACTATCTCGGAGTGAGAAAGTTGATAGAAATGAGTTGAACTCCGTGACAATAAAACAAACTTCTTTTGAGAGAAGCTTGAGTAGGCTGGGAAGGGTTGTGCATTGCATCACTGGGTCCATGATGCTTTGTCTTCAGTATCAGAAATCATCAAAGTGATTCTGATAATAGATGTATTGACCCGGTTTCTGCCTAAGTTGTATGGAGGGCTTCTTTCTTTACACCCTTTATCCTTACATTTCTTTTTCATTCTTCAACCCCTTCAATGCTTACCAAGACGTCATAACTAGCACCTTGTTGTGATTGTTCCAGTGCTAGCTTAAGTCATTAGTCGGCATTATTCCCGTACACTCAACTACTCCATCTTTCCTAAGGACTTCTAAGTTCTAATGGATTGTCCCTGGGAAGATCCCTCCGGTTCTGGTTGGATCATAGGACGAATACCTAACCACCTTTTGACACCAATATCGTCGTGATTTTATGTGTTGAAGGGTATAGATATCGTAACCAGAAAAAACATTTGAAAATGCAGTCAAGGTGTTGATGAAATCAATGTTTACACCTTGAAAGTTTTCTCTATCACCAAAAACGCTCCCCCTACATATGTGCATCATAAAAGGAGAGATTTTTGCACATATTAGGAAGAGAAAGCACTTATATCAAAGATCTTATTCAAGATAACACATTTTAATCACTATTCTCCCCCTCAAAAATTGCATGAAATTGAAATTTTTGTGAAACTAGTGATGAACCATGGAGAGAATAATGTGTCATGAAACTTTGGAACAAATGTTTATAAAAACATTATACTCCCCCTCGAAAAGAGATTGTATTTAAATAGGGGAGTATATGAGCACATTGTTTTGAAATACTTTGAAAAATTGTGCTCAAAAGTCCGAGAAAAATTGTGTTCATGAGCTTAAAACTTTGAATGTTTCGATATAAGCTCATGACCGAGAAAAATGAATTTCTCGTTGTTGAGGATAAGTCAAAGACTTTCCTTTATTTAGGGACCGGGTTATAGTCTGACATGTGACTATAAGCCATTATGAGAAGAAAATAGAAAAGACATGTTTTGAAAGCATTTGAACTCTCATTCGAACTTTATGTATGTACCCGTGTCGTTATTGAACAACATTTCTAAGCACGTCCATATTATCGATGCTGAGAGACATGTTGGAGAAGAATATTTTTGGTATTTTTTTGAAAGGTTTTCTCATTTTTTATTTTGTTTTTATAGGTTTTATATTTTTGTATTTTGATTTTCTGATAAATATATACAAGATTACTGCGAATGTGCAAGACGTTCAAGTTCATCAGGAGTGAAACTACGCATACCAAGTCGACGAACCAAGAATTCAAATCTGTCTTGAGGAAGAGCTTTGGTGAAGATGTCGGCTAGTTGGTAGTCCGTCTTGACAAAGAACAGTTCGATCGTTCCTTTTTCCACATGCTCCTTAATGAAATGGAATCGGACAGCTATGTGCTTGGTCTTGGAGTGTTGGACCGGGTTGCAGGATATGGCTATGGCTGATTGTGAATCACAGTAAATAGGGACTTTGTTAAAGTAAAAGCCATAATCCGTTAGTTGTGTTCTCATCCAAAGGACTTGAGCACTACACACGGATAGAGACACATATTCTGCTTCCGCGGTTGACAACGCCGTACAGTCTTGTTTCCTTGATGACCAGCTCACTAGCTTCTCGCCTAAGAATTGTGCTCCACCGGAAGTGCTCTTGAATGTATCATGACACCCTGCATGATCGGCATCTGAAAAACCAGTGAGATTAAAACCAGAATCCTTCGTATACCAGAGACCCATGTTAATGGTTCCCTGGAGATAACGAAAGATCCTTTTAACCTCCTTGAGGTGCTTCTCGGTTGGCTTAGCCTGGTACCGAGCACATAAACAAGTAGCATGCACAATGTCCGGTCTGCTTGAGGTTAAGTACATAAGGGACCCGATCATACTTCGGTATTTTGTAGCATCTACAAATGTCCCTTTCTTATCCAAATCAAGCTTGTGTTTAGTGTCCATTGGAGTACCAATAGGATCACAGTTTTCCATGCCAAATTTCGTTAGAATCTCAAGCACATACTTGGACTGATTTATGAAAATACCACGGGGGGATTGGTGAACTTGGAGACCAAGAAAGAACGTCATTTCCCCCATCATGGACATTTCGAATCGACTTTTCATAAGGTCGGCAAATAATATTGAATATTTTGGGTTAGTAGAACCAAATATAATATCATCTACATAAACCTGAGCCACCAAGATGTCGTTGCCGTAGTGCTTGATAAACAACGTTGGATCAATTGTTCCTTTGTTGAAGTGATTTTGTAGAAGAAATGATGATAATTCGTCGTACCATGCCCTCGGTGCTTGTTTCAAACCATAAATTGCCTTTTTCAACTTGTAGACATGGCTTGGATGTTCAGTATTGATGAAACCTTCAGGTTGACATACATACACATCTTCTTTTAACGGCCCATGCAAGAAAGCCGTCTTCACGTCCATTTGATACACTGTGAATGATTTGTGTGCAGCGTATGCCAAGAAAATCCTAATAGCTTCCATCCGAGCAACCGGGGCAAAGGATTCTACGAAGTCAATTCCCTCCTTTTGTTTATAACCTCTCACAACTAACTGAGTTTTGTTCCTAATGACTGTTTGCTCCTCATCCATCTTGTTTTTGAATAACCATTTCAGAGTGAGGGGATCGATATTGTCTGGTCGAGGTACTAACTCCCATACATCAAGCCGGATGAACTGATTGAGTTCTTCTTGCATAGACTCAATCCATGATGCATCGGTCATTGCTTCTTTCACACTTGTTGGTTCCATTGTGCTGACTGATAGTGCATAGATACACATATCACCATCGGTACGCAGCTGATTTCGTGTTGAGACCGGTCGTGAGAGATTGCCAATCACTTGAACCAAAGGATGATTCTTAGTCCATTTGTGTTCATGTGGAAGTGTATGAGAAACTTGATGCGAGCTCGACGGATCCACATAGGGTGTTGAAGGCTGAGTAGTACTTGTGGAAGCCGCAAATGGATTAACAAACTCGTGTTCGTTGAGCATCGCATTGTTTGCATTTTCAGCAACTATTTCATTCTGAAGATGAACATGAGTAGGAATTTGCTGAGAATGTTGTTGAGTTGCGTCAGCAATCGGAGAGGTGGTTGGAATGTTTTGAGTCACTATGGTTGAGGTTGACGTAGATGGTGCAGAAGTAGATGCCGATGGTGTAGATGCAGTCGGAGGTTCTTGAACTACCGTAGCAGGTGCAGCTGGGGCATTTTGAGGAACACCAAATGACGAAGGACTCTCCATATATTCATCATATATTGGCCCAAATAAAACTTCCAAGTCACGTTCCGATGGTTGTAATGATGAGATTGCTGACGGTGCAAATTGAAGCGCGAGTCCTGAACTTACATGTCCTGAAGTCTGACCTTGAAGCTCGAGATGTGAGCTTCTATGCTGAGAGGCCATACCCGAGAGTTCATCAAAGGTAACGTTCATAGTCTCCATTACCTTTCTTGTCCTTCGATTATAAACCCTGTAAGCACAAGCAGTTGAAGAATAACCAATGAAAAAGCCAATATCACCTTTAGGTTCAAGTTTACCGATATCTTCACGATCATTCTTCGGATAACATAATGCACCGAAGACATGTAAAAATGAAATATCCGGTTTTCTTCTATTAATGATCTCATAAGGTGTTTTGTTGAAACGGGTGTGAATAATGGAGCGGTTTTGAGTATAACATGCAGTTGCTATAGCGTCGGCCCAAAGGAATAACGGTGCACTAGAGGAGAGAAGCATCGTTCGAGCAGCTTCAACTAACGTACGATTCCTCCGTTCCACAACTCCATTCTGCTCTGGAGTTCTTACAGCCGAAGTTTGATGAGAAATCCCAACTTCGTCAAAATAAGCTTTCAATTTCTGATTTGTGAATTCTGTACCGTTATCCGTTCTCACAATAATGACAGGGGCTTGCAGTAGAACTGATGTTTTCTTCAAGAAGTTAATAATTACATCAGGGGTTTCATCTTTTGAAGCAAGAAAATGAACCCATGTGTAGCGAGAATAGTCATCCACAATGACAAGGACATACCGCTTTCCATTAATACTTTTGATTCTCATTGGGCCACACAAATCCATATGTAGGAGATGTAACCTATTCGTTGAGTTGGGAACAGGTTTGGGTTTGTGAGGCTTCTTCTTACTTTTACCTTGCTCACATGAAGGACAAAGATGGTCTTTTGTATATTTGAACTTTGGAAGACCGGTAACAAGATCATCTTTCGCGAGATGGGTGATGGCATCGAAATTGAGATGAGATAACCTTTGATGCCATAACCACGACTTTGTTGATGTGGCTCGGGCCATGAGACAAATTGGAGAAGCAGCAGACATTTGAAAAAGATCAATGGTGTAAAGGTTGGTGGTACGATTTCCTTTCAACAGATCAATTCCTTCAAGATCTCTTACAAAACATGTATGACTTCTGAAAGCGACTTCCAAGTCTGAATCACAAAATTGCCCAACCGAGAACAAGTTATGTCCCAAGCCATCAACAAAAGAGACTCTGGTGATGATTATATTTCCCCAATGAAGATCACCATAGCCTAGAATTGCTGCAACATGATCATTTCCAAATCGAACAGTTCCCATGAAACGCCATACAAAGTTCTTGAGAAGGCTTCGATTCCCAATCATATGTTTGGAACAGCCCGAGTCCACGCACCAGAGACAAATTTCAACAGCCTGCCAATGATAAGAGAAACAAATATTTTGGCAACCGATGAAATAGGTTCCTGTAGGGTTAGAAGATAATTAAGCCGTATCACATACCGATGTTTCACTGTCAGTATGAGATCTACTAGTGTCGATAATTTTGCCACTACAGTCAAAATTTCTACCAGTAGGCAACCATTTAGAGGTGAGTCTAGGGCTACTAGGCTTAGCAAGACTTTCTGTGGACCCTACATGCGTACTTTTTGGAACATACACCTTAGCCTTAGGAGTGCGTTGTTGTTTACTGACTGACAGCTTGTCAATTCGAGTGTAACCACCATAATTCAAACCATTCATAGTCAAACCACAAGCATCATGACTAAAAGTAAAGAAACATTTATTACATTTAGCACAAATAACTTCAGATTTTTCATTCCGAATAGCAAGCTTAAAGTCATTACATTCAGATGAATTAGGTTTCTGATTATGATTAAAAAGCGGTAAATTCCTAGGGTGTTCTTCTACTTCCACATTATTGATCTTGGGGCGACTACTTCTAGAGGCAAAAGGGACCCTATCATTCCTTGTATTGCTCGTAGGCTGTGGCCTTCTGCTCTTAGTGTAGTTGTTTATTCCTGTAGAAGAAGACACGCGTCTATTAGAATTAGCACTTTTTAGATCAATAACTTGTGGTTGAGTTATAGTGATCGGTTTTGTCCTAACGCTTGCTTTACGTTGTTTGCTAGGCACAGAGGGAGAACTAACATGAAACATTCCTGGGGCAATCACAGCAGTTTTCGTTCCAGCAACCTTGGGAAAAGGTGTCACAGCAATACGAGTGGGTCCCGGGGATGCTCGTTTCTGGATCATCGTATCCACAATCGAGCTAGGTTCAGAAGTCTTATCTTTTAACAAGGCCTTTAACTTACAGTTCTCACAGATTTTATCAATAAGTTTCTGATAGACAGACTTACTTTGTTCAACAGCCCGCTTATATGAAACAACAACAGATTCTAAATCTACAATCTTAGCCTTAAGCTTCTGAACATTACCACCACTAGCACTCTCTAACCCTGACGAGGCCAAATTTGTTTCCGAAACCCCTCCTAACTGAGCCTGTAACCTTATGATAGTTTGTTGCATTTCATTTTGAGCTTTTTCATACGAAATCTTGTCATATTTGCATTCATCACATCTTTTGACAAATTTATTCCAAAGATCGGTGAATTCTTTATCCTTTTTAATGACATAAGATTCCATTTTCTCTTTCATATGATCAAGCTCAGTTTGGAGGTTCTCATTATGCGACATAGAGGTACCTAACTCGACAGGGCTACTATCAATACAATCACGAGCTTTAGAGAGGCGTTCAAGATCGTTTTCCAAAACATTGATTTTATCCAGAGATTCATCAACTTCCTTCGTCAAAGATTTAAAGTCTTCAACAAAGTTTGCTAATTCTTTTAGAAAAGAGTTTTCCAAATTTCCTAACCGAGCATCAACTTGATTAATAATCGGATTAATATCGTTTTGAAGAATTTTCTGAACCTCAATCTGAACAGGTGATGTAAAATTACCTCCAGTTATTTTTGAATTAACAACACGTTTAAGGATGACAAAGTTATCTTTAAGCTCGTTTAGAAATCGGCGAGTGATACTCGGTTTAGGAGGGTCATCAGACAATTCCTCACTTGGTAGCAAAAGCATTTCAGTATTCGTTTTAGACCGAACAAAAACAGTTGGCGGGTTAACTTTCGGATAATAAACGGGTATCACTTCTTTATCAAGCTTTTGCATTCTTAAACGAGACTCTACAGCAAGTTCAGTAGTTTCCTCGGAATCATGCACCCTAGGAGGATCATGCTCATCAGACAATAGCACACTACCATTATATAAAGTTTCATTAGTGGCCTGAACTTTCTTAAGGTATCCTGGATTAGGGGGAAGAGGACAACCTAAAGCCATTTTGTATCGAGTGTAATTTATCTCATTCACTTTTGGTGCGAGCATATTTATCGTCTGCATAGTTTGGCCACGTTTTACTAAAAGGTTGTCTAATTCTCTAATCCTATCCTGCGCTTTTCAAAAATCCTCAAGAAGCCCATCTTCTCGAATTTTGAAATCATGTTTTAGCTGTTTTCTTTCTTCTTTTAAATCAGAAACAATAGATTTTTCAGTTGAAAGCTGTTTATTAAGAGAAGTGATTTCATCATTCAATTCGCTTATCTTTTTAGCACTACTTAAGTGTAAGGCATTTAACTTCTTAGTGGTGCATTTTTCTTGATAAACGGATGTAGCATGAGCTTGTTCAAGTTCCTTGATTTTTTTATGATGAATCTCAAAACTTTTCTCCCGTTCCTTATATCCCGCAAGCTCAGTGGTCAATTTGGCATTAGTTTCTCTAAACTTATTATTAACCACCGTAGCATGATCTACATCCTTAGCAAGCTTATCAAATAGAGATTTATAATACGCATGTGTCTCATCAGGAAGGGTTGTAGGCTGGGCAACTTGATCTACACTAAGGTCCACACTAGGCTCATTTGAAATAATATTACTAGTATTCGTTTGATCCTCGTGTGTCTCAATGTAGGGCTCAAGCATCTCAGTATACTCTTCCTCCTGATTAGACATATTATATATATCATTATCATCAAAACTTGGGTGTACCTCAGAGGGACCGTCTGCATCATAAACGGGAGCTCTGTCATCATGCATTCCTGAGGTTGATGCTTGCTGTAAGTTTGCCATCAAGATGTAGTTGGCATTCACCTCTTCTTCCTCGTCATATTCTGCAGCAGAAGCCATAAGATCAAATTCCTCAGCTTGAAGTGGGATTCCTGCCTCTTCTTTTTGTGCTATGAGAAGCTGAGTCTGAAGATAAGCAGCATCCCTCTTCTTTTTGGCTGTGCAATCTCGAGCATAATGACCAAATCCACTGCAGTTGTAGCACTGAACCTGACGATTGTTGTTTCCATTTCCCGTACCAGTATTCTCAGCCCTTGCAGCCACAATGTTTCCCATCTGGTTACCAACCGCTGGCACAACTATTAACCCATTCTGATTACCCGCATTCGGAACACCCGGATTTGGACCACGGTTTTGCCCATACTGATTTCCTGCATTGCCAACGGTCTGCCCAGCATTCTGACCATATTGTTGAAACTGAGTCCCCGTGTTTCCAGCAACTACCAATTGGCGATCTTGATTCGCATTCATGAAAGGTTGAGCAATCTGCCTATTTCTAGTATTCGAGGAGATTCTCTGATTGTTGTTGGTGGGGTTAATGGTGAATTTGAATGCCTTTGCAAGAAGGGCAAGACCAGTATTAATAGCATGAGTAGGATCAGTAATGTCATCAAAACAGGCAATGGGTTGTTGTAAGTAATTTATAGCAGCAGGGTGTTGATATCCATAAGCGGTGAGTTGTTGTTGTTGTTGTTGTGGCAGGAAGTTACTTGATGAGGGTTGATGGTAGGGTACCATGGGATATGACATAGATGATGGAGAGTTTGCCATAAAAGCCAATGGATCTTGTGTCTTGGCACGTCTTTCTGCCCTAACTTCGTTAGCTTCATCTTGATTCATCTTCAAATAGTCATAAACTTGAGTGTAGTCCACGACATGAAGATCCTTGGTTTGATTGACAAGAGTGACATATCGTGACCATTCAGAAGGAAGATTATCAAGAAATTTGATGTTGGCAGCAATTTGTGCAGGTTCATGTTTGTTTCTTCTAAGATGGTTCATGAGGGTTGAAAACCGATGATAATAAGGTTCAATTTGTTCCCCTTCAGTAGACGTAAATTTCTCCCATTCACGAAGCAACTTAGTTTCCTTTTCTTGTAAACCGATTTCACTGCCCTTCATCATTTTCTGAATCCTAAGCCACATCTCGTGTGCGGTTTCACAACTATCGACAACAGCATAAACATCTTCAGGAAGTCCCATAAGAATGACTTGAATTGCTTGATCATCAGCGTCGAGTTGTTTGGATTCAGCTTCAGTTAATTCTTCATCTGTTTGCTCATGACTAGAGTCAGCCACTGGGTTAGCATTCGTAGGATCTCCAGGTACAATAATTGTTCTTCTAACATACGGACCCTTTTGAATCGAGTTGACAATCAACTTTCCCAGAGGTTTACATTTTGCATAACGAAGGAGACGACTAGCCCATGTAGTGTAGTTCTCCTTGGTAAGCATGGGTGGACGATTCTCAGTACCCGCAGCATAAATATCTTGTTGAGACGTCATCGTAGAAGTCGTGTGAACAACAGGATCTCAATTCGTAGAAAGCGTTAGGTGATGTTGAAATTCCGAAACTTCCGATATTTTTTTCTTAGTCCGACAATAAATTCCTCAGTCCGACAAAACGGTAAGCTGAAAAAATTGTGTATCGCCAAATTTTGAAATTGAGTTCGAGTTAGCTAAAAACTAGTAGGGAAAAAATTTGATTCTACTTGACCTAAAAATTTTAACTCTTTTTTTTTTTTTTTTTTTTTTTTTTTTTTTTTGATCTTCGTGTAAACTATGTTCTGAGACTAGTCTAGATGGTGGCTAAGACTAAAAATTACTCAAACAAAATTTCCATCGGAAAATTCTATCGGAATGTTCTATCGGAATGTCCTTCTATCGGAATGTCCTACGATCGGAAAGTCCTTCTATCGGAATCTTAGATCGCAATGATGATCTGTCGAAATGCTAGATCGCAATGATGATCTGTCGGAATATGTTCAGATCGGAAAAACTTCAGATCGGAATCTTCAGATCGGAATAACTTCAGATCGGAATGTGGCTAAAATCAATTTGGCAGAGTAACGACTCAAAGTTCCTTAAGAGCCGTCGGAATCCCAGATCGCAAAGAACGATCGGAATGTCCAGATCGGAATAAGGTATCGAAATGTTTAGATCGCAAAGTAGAACCTAAGGTTATTGCGATCTGGCCTCACGTGCTTTGTACTTTCCGATGGAGAAACTTGCAAGAAATTCGGAAAGATGAACAAACAAGAAATTTATCAACTTTTGATCCAAAAACTTGAGTTTTAGCCAAAACCAAGATGCCTAAATCACTACTACACGATTTAAAGAACGTATACGACTTAGACACACAACCAAACACGAATGTTTTTGATGTTTTGGCGAAAAACAATCAAAATCACACGAAATGCTTCAATACGAATCCCTTGGCGAATGATACCACTTGATGGATTGTAACACACGACTTATAATGATATAGAAATGTAGATGAAGATTAAACCAAAAAATAAAGATTAGATTAGATGAAGGAAAAGAGAAAAAACAAAGGTGTGAATTCCTAGTGAGAGAAACACATACGTTTCTCTCTCTACAAAACAAATGAAATGGAAAACACACACACAAATGAGGCTTAGGAGGCCTTTTATACTAAGTACTAAGTGTTTAGGAGGCCTTCCTCATTTGTGTGTTCGGGACTAATTCCCGTTACATAAACATTAATAACTAAGAACTCTCGACACCGTTGAATAGTATTTTTCACGAGCTTCGCAACGGTATATTATATGACCATCACTTTAAATACGGCTAACATACTATTATTCTGATACTTCAATCTTTATTCCGATAGCTTTCATTTGTTACATTCCAATGGTTATTCAGACAAAATATTCCGACAGAACTTCTTTTTACACATTTCGATGGGTTAAGTTTTTAGTTTTACAAAGTTTTAAGTTTTAAATTCACTTTTAAGTTTTTAAGTTTTTATTCATTATTTTTAACTCGTAATTTAGTTTAATTTTTAAAGCTTTTATTTTACTCAACGACATTTTCATATTTGCTTTAGTTTAAAATATATAACCAAACCATTTTTTATTTTCCACCAAGAACGACTGAGTCGCACTTTCAACTAGTAATCAATTCGAAAAGACTGGAACAACAAATTTTCATACGAGGCAATCCCTTGTATTAAATAATAAGATCCCCATGCCACTAGTGAACATATTAAGTATATCTACGCCAATGCGAGACTCGGTACGCATTACCCATGTGTACAGAGAACTTCCCCTAGAATTTGATGATAAGGTTCTCCCAGTAAACTTACTTCCTTTGTATATGTGTGAGTTTGATATAATCTTAGGCATGGACTGGTTAGCTAAACACCATGCCATTGTCGATTGCCATATGAACCGGGTTATATTCGGCGACGTCCAAGCTCCAGAGTACGTTCATAATGGTTTCCTACCAGGAGAGTCTATACAAGTCATTTCTGCCTTACAAGCCCGTGCTTTACTAGCTCATTGCTGCGAAGGCTTCTTAGCTACGATTCAGGATATTAATGCCGAAGCTCCGTCGATCCAAAGATCAACCAGTTGTTTCTAAATTCCCCGATGTATTTCTAGAAGAACCTTCGGGTATACCACCTATCCGTGATGTAGAGTTTGGTATTGAGCTCATCCCAGGAGCTCAACCAATCTCCAAGGCTCCTTATCGCATGGCTCCCATAGAGCTCAAGGAGTTTAGAGACCAGCTGCAGGAGTTACTAGAGCGAGTTTTCATCTGTCCGAGTGTATCACCATGGGGTAGACCGGTACTTTTCGTCAAGAAGAAGGATGGCAACATGCGTTTATGCATCGACTATCGTGAGCTAAGCAAGATCATGATTAGGAACAGTTATCCATTGTCGTGTATCGATGATCTTTTCGACCAACTACAAGGTGTCAAGCACTTCTCCAAGATTGATCTACGATCCGGTTATCATCAGCTGCGAGTGAAGGAGCAGGATATTCCTAAGACTGCTTTTCGCACAGGATATAGCCACTATGAGTTCCTAGTAATGCCTTTCGGACTCACTAATTCTCCAGCGGTATTCATGGACTTAATGAACCGCGTCTTCCATGAATTTCTGGACAAATTTGTCATCGTGTTCATCAACGACATCCTCATCTTCTCTAAATCCACGGAAGAACATGAAGAACATCTTCACACTATGCTACTAATATACTGAATTTTATTAAGTTCTTGAATATGTCTATTCGAATTGATCTTGAGCTTATCGTGTGACTCAATTGTTTTGGGTGGATAAAGAAAAGGTTGTTGATTATCTATTTCAAACTAAAGATGAAAACTTTAAAGATATAAACTAATAATAAAGGAAATTAAGCAAATATAAAAACTTGATTAAAAGTAAATTTAAAAGTAAAATAAAACAAAACACTTTGAAAAAAAACTTAACCAAAATGGCGGGAAAATACACCTTTAAAAACAGTTCGGGAAAAATATCAAAAATCTAATTCGGAATGAATATGATGCACCTAGTTAGGAATGCAAGATTAAAAAGTAACTCGGAATGTTAAACAAACAATTAATTCGGAATCCAGTAATCACACACAATTCGGAATCTAACAAAATGACCTAATCCAGAATATGAGCAACTAAACCTAATTCGGAAAACTATTTCAGCATGCAATTTGGAATGTCCTTCTAGACCTAGTTCAGAATGTGAGATTTGTCTTTAATTCGGAATATAGAGTTGCTAATCCGGAATCCATTTTGTTAAGCTAATTCGGAATCAAGGTGTCAAAACTAATTCGGAAAAGAGTGGTGTGTAATATAATTCGGAATAACACAATATGCACCTAATTAGGGAAATAAGTTTTCAATTAATTCGGGAAAAAATTATACACATCTAATTCGGAATTATTGCAAAACTACTTAAGTTGGAATAATACTTGTTTAATAATTCGGAATAATCAAAAATATGACACAGTTCGGAATAAAAGGGTTTAGTAATTCGGGATTATGAAAAATAAGCAAAAATCAAATAAGCACATAACCAAAAACAAAACCAAACTAATTTTAAGAAAAAGCTAACAAGACACAAATTAAAAACTCTAAAAGCACCAAATAATCAAAATTAATAAAATCAACTTTTAAAAGATTAAACTATTAAATTCACTTAATTGAAAATAAACTAAACACACAATAAGCAATAAGCACAATAAGCACTAACCATCGATCACATGAAAACAATAAGAACAATCAAATAAGCACATCAATCAAACAAGTAATAAAATCAAACAAAGTACATGATTAACCAAATCAAACCAAATATTAAAAATAAGAAAGGTAGAATGAGAAATACTTAATAAGCTTGAATTAATGATGAAGATTAAGATCCAAATACACAAGATTAAAGATGAAAGATTAAGAAAACTTTGAAAGAAAAACTAGAGAGAGTAAGTAAAACACCTACTCCTAATTACCTTAATGAAAAACTAAAAATGAACTAACTACAAAATGAAGGCTTAATAGTCTCTTTATAGTGGAAGGGATGTGGTGTTGTTGCTTCCTCTTTTATCCTTGTCTTCTCGTCTTTTTAAATATTTCGTCTTTCTCGACATTGTCTCGGGATTTGTCGATGAATAAATGAACTCGTCTTCTAATTTTCTTTTTTTATTATACTTGGTTCTTCGACTTCGTTAAACTTTCGTCTTTGGTCTCTTTCTTCGATAAATCTTTAGAATATGCCTTTGCCTTCCGTTCTTTTTGTACTTTTGATCTTTTGACTTCGTCTTTTGTCTTTTTCTTCGATAAAAAGCTCGTGAAAGCCCGTGTTTTCTTCCTTTTTCATATTTTTGTCCTAAAATACCATAAAAACACAAACCACGCATAATTCCGACATTTACGACATTAAATACACGTTTTAGTCATGTTTTTATTTGTTTTATGTGGTGAAAGGATAAGTGTTTTCACACTTATTAAATCCCTTTCACTTGACCATTGCAATTTCCCCATGCAATGGATAATTTCAAAGCATAATTTTACATTTTCCATCATAATTAACCCATCTCGGCCTTTATTATAATATACTACTATTACTACAATAAAAGAAAATTAACAAAGATGAAAAGATAAAAACTTATAAAAGATATAACGATTTCCTTTAATTTATTAACTTTGATATTGTTTGATGGAAGAAACTTGTAAAGAAATCTAAGACTTAAATTAGGGCTTTGGTGTCATGAATATTAGTCACCCTCAAGTTTCACGTTCCCCATACCAAGCATAAAAACAAGATCATTGTTTACCATAAGTTCTCAAGTTAAAACCACTTATATAAGATAATTGTGTAATACTCCTTCTCCAATTCATAAGTTGGTTCTCTAGATTTTAAAGATTGTCATTCACCCGTAGGCTCATTTGACTTATTAAATAATCATTAGTCCAAAAATGAAGGCAAAACGGTATAAACCCGACACATAGAACCTATTACACAGAATGGTATACCTTCTTTTGCATCATTCTTACAACCTGTACAAAAAGTTAAATCTATTCAAGTTAAGGAATTACATCGTGACGAGCAAGTAGTTGGGGCTGCTGTGGCTCTTCCTTTTGATGTTGTTGAAGAAGTTCGATCTAAATTAACGTATACGTTGTTTGGATATTTCATTGGAAAGCGTCTTGCGTTCCCCTTGGTTGAGAAGTATGTCAAGAATGCTTGGGCTAAATTTGGTTTAAAGCGTGTAAAGTTGCATGATGAGTTTTTTCTTTTTCAATTTCAAACTCAAAGTGGTATGGAAGGTGTATTGGAAAATGGACCGTGGCTTATTCGACAGGTTCCCTTGATTCTTAATGTTTGGTCTTCTAACACTGATTTGCAAAAAATGGAGATCAAGAAGGCACCGGTATGGGTTAAACTACATAGGGTACCTATTGTTGCTTACTCGGAAATTGGTCTTAGTTTGATTACTTCTCAGATTGGGAGGCCGATCATGCTAGATTCTTTTACTAGCAATATGTGCATTGATCCATGGGGTAGGAGCACTTTTGCTCGCGCCCTTATTGAGGTTTCAGCGGAAGAATGTCTCAAAAAATCTTTAGTTGTTGCTATACCGGTAGGAAAAGATAAAGGGCATACTTTGGTGACTATTGATATTGAGTATGAGTGGACGCCTCCAAGATGTTCTAATTGCCTTATTTTTGATCATGTGGATACTAAATGCCCTAAGATTCCTAAACAGGTGGTGGTTGAGAAGGTGGGCAACATGGAGGAAGCTACAACAACTGTTGACGGTTTTGAGGTTGTTAGGAGTAAGAAGAGTAAAAAGAACAAGAAGCAACATGTAGTTGCTGGTATTAAGCTTACTAAGCCTTCATTAAACATTCAGTATCGTCAAGTTGAGAAAGGGGAAAGTTCTAAGGCTTATCAGTCGAAGAAGTCTTCCCAAGGTAACCTCGTGTCACAAAGTGATCCCAAGAAGGATGGCACACTTCTTAAGAGAGGTTTTTTGAATAATAAAGTGCTTGGATTAGATCCTAGTAAACCGGGTACAAGTAACCAGAATTCGTTTGGTGCTTTAAGTGGTTTAGGAGATGGTGATTCTGATTGGGAGGATGGTGGTGGTCGTACAAATGAAGTGATTAATGCTGATAGCGAGACTGACGAAGATATTGAGATTGATGATCGACATGGCTCTCGTCAGCCGGATGTTCGCACTTCTCATTTACCATGATTATTGCTTATTTTTATTGTTTATGCACCTTTAGGTGGTTTTTTCCTATTGGTGTAATATGCTTTGTAATTGGTTGTTAGTGATCATATGGCATGTCATATGATTTAGTGGTTGTTCAAGCTGTATGCTTGAGGTTAATGTAGCATTGCCGCTACATTCCATTGTACTTCAACGCTTTTGGGAATATATTTTACCGGGGATGAGACCCTTTTACCCAAAAAAAAAAATAGAACCTAACCTCGTCCTCAAAAACGTTGTCACTAAAGTAAGCCCACATCAAGGATAATTTATCACGATTTAGGGAATAAATTCCCGGATCCGAAATTTGGCCAATAGTACTACTTATTATTATTTCCTCCAAAGTCATGTATACTTTATGTGGAGTTTAGCAAATTCACATCATATACCCTTTAGGCTATTTAAGATGTAAAAGTACTCCTCATCTATGATCCACACCCTAAGGCTCTTTGAACCATTAACAAGGGAATTGATTAATATCATTTTTATTCAACACTTACCATGACATATACCCTAAGGATCTAATGACAAGGTTCGTGCTACATGCCCCACACCCTAAGGCTCCTTGAGGTCATGTTTTAATCTTATGATTTCTTTATTTATGATATATATAGTAGGCCAAATTCCGCGGTCCCATGATCTGAATACCTCCTACTTAGTGGTTATGAGCCACCTTAGTCGAAAGTCCACAACGCTGGCATACTCAATGTGTTCATGCTTTAATTACAAGGAAATAAAAGAGTTGGATAAGAGCTAAAATATCGAATCTAAACCGCAAAAATCCTCATTTATTAAGCAATTAAATATACAAGCGGGAAGAAAGAGCCACAAAAACTCATATAAGAAAGAATTAACCTTTACACTTATTATCAAATCTATTATTATCTCTCGTTCTCCACAATTTAAAATCTCAAGTAATGAGACTCGTGGATGCTTAGCCTAATAAACCAATTAAGGTCCATATGGTTAAGGATACTAGTTAGAGTAAACTTGGATAAGTAAACTCGGGTTGAGTCAAAATATTCACGACGGGCCTAATATATCAAAGACATCTAAACTTGTTAAAACCATTTTATTTATTCATTATTTTCTCTTTTGACTTTATTCATGAAATGAAATATATACATACGATGGTGATGACAAAAGGAAAGAAGATAAAAGAAAATAAATGAAAAATACTACTAGGTCAAAATAGATCAAATTTTTATGAAAAAAATTGAAAAATTAATTTTTTCAGTTAAAATGAGGACATATTCATGGAAAAGCCTACTTAACTTCGATAGAAGTCTCCCCTACACTTGATATAAACATTGTCCTCAATGTTTAAGCATGTGGGAATAAACTCCCCTACACTTAGGACATTGTGCACGTAGTTTAAATCTTGCTAAGGAAGAGACAACTAAAGTGATTCCCATTTCAACATTTATCGATATAATATTGAATCACAGAGTGTAGGATAGAACCGGGAAGATGGGTACAAAGATCACGAGTTGTCAAATATCATCAAAAGTGGATCTTTGAAAGCTCTAATCCCTACACATCATAAGAAAGGAAACAACAAACACCTACGTAGCTCCCTCTACACTTATTATGAAAAACAGATAAAAAGGATATGTCATCGAGTTGCCTCCCGAGAAGCGCTTGTTTTTGTTAACCGAGTCACGAGCCTGACTCGACCTAGAACTAATTCAAGGGAAACGTAGAGAGGGATGGAATCATCTCATGAGATATGTCCTCTCCAAAGTACAACTTAACACGTTGGCCATTCACCTTAAAGTTGGGCCCATTTGGTTGAGATAACTCAATGTTGCCATAAGGAAAAATTTAGGCCACGGTTAATGGACCAGACCAACAGCTCTTAAATTTTCCAAAAAAGATTTTCAACCGAGAGTTAAAGAGTAAAACTTGATCACCTATGTGAAACTCTCGGTTCTTAATCTTGCTATCATGAATGAGCTTAGTCTTCTTCTTATAGATCAACGAATTCTCATAAGCCTCATTCCTAAGTTCATTAAGTTCATTGAGTTAGATTTTCCTAAGATCACCGGCTTTGTTTATATCAAAATTATCCCATTTTAAGGCCCAATAAGCCTTATGCTCCAACTCAATGGGGAGATGGCACGCCTTTACGTACACAAGGCGATAAGGGGTACAACCTATAGGTGTCTTATAAGCGGTACGGAAAGCCCACAATGCAGCATCTAATTTATCGGCCCATGAGGCACGATGCTCTCCCACGGTACGCTCTAAGATTCAATTAAGTCCACGGTTGGAAATCTCGGCTTGACCATTAGTTTGTGGATGATACGCGGTTGAAATTTGGTGATTGACACCATACTTAGCCATGACTCGTGCAAATTGATCATTGAAAAAATGAGTACCGCGATCACTAATGTTAGCACGAGGAACGTCGAATCTAGCAAACAATTGTTTCAAAAAGTTCACAACCACCCTCGCATCGTTAGTAGGTAAAGCCTTTGCTTCAACGCATTTGGATACATAGTCAACGGCTAAGAGGATTTACTTGTTCCCTTTGGATGATGGAAATGGCCCCATAAAGTCGATGCCCCATACGTAAAAGATTTCACACTCTTGGATGAAATTTTGAGGCATCTCATCTTTATGTGTGATCTTGCCTTGTCTTTGGCAAGCATCAAAATGCTTAACCATTTCATGAGCGTCAGGATAAATGAATGGCCAATAGAATCCGGAATCGAAAATTTTTTTAGCGGTATAGTTAGGGCCAAAGTGACCATCGGTGGGTCCTTTGTGGCAAGATTCAAGGATTAGTAAAGCCGCCGGCCCATCAACACACCTACGAATGACAAGATCCGCACATTTCTTGAAAAGATAAGGTTCATCCCAATAATAGTGCTTAATATCCATATAGAATTTTTTTTGTTTTGTTGGGACGTTAACCCTTCCATAAGAACACCACCCGCTAAATAGTTTGCAATGTCCGCAAACCATGGGGTATCGTCAAGATTGGAATTAATAGACATTAAGGTCTCATGGGGAAAGTATTCATTAATCTCTTGATTGGGAAGTTCCCCTTGATAAGGATCCTCAAGTCTACTAAGATGATCTGTGGCTAGGTTTTCCGCTCCCTTTTTATCACGAATTTCGATTTTAAATTCTTGGAGGAGCAAAACCCAACGAAGGAGTCGCGGTTTAGCATCTTGCTTGGTCAACAAATATTTGAGAGCGGAATGATCGGTGTAAACGATGGTGGTGGAAAGCACAAGATAGGGGCGGAATTTCTCAAAAGCATACACTATGGCTAAAAGCTCTTTTTTGGTAGTGGTATAATGCAATTAAGCCCCCGTCATTGTCTTGCTAGCAAAATAGATTGATTGGAAGTGTTTGTTAACTCATTGACCAAAAACCGCTCCTATCGCAAAATCACTAGCATCGCACATAAGCTCGAAAGGTAACTCCCAATTTGTAGAGACTAAGACCGGTGCCTTAGTTAACTTACCTTTAAGAAGTTCGGAAGAGTCGAGACAATCTTGAGAAAAGATGAAAGGAGCATCCTTTTATAAGAGATGAGTCATTGGTCGAGCTATCTTAGAGAAATCTTGAATGAAACGTCGATAAAATCCCTCATGACCTAAAAAACTCCTAACTCCTTTGACGGTGGTAGGTAGAGGCAATTTAGAAATGACGTCAACTTTAGCACGGTCGACTTTGATACCGGCTTTAGAAATTTTATGACCGAGGAAGATGCCTTCTTTTACCATGAAATGGCATTTTTCCCAATTTAGAACGAGATGAGTG
The DNA here is from genome assembly GCA_025667525.1 of Glebionis coronaria. Classification (NCBI taxonomy): domain Eukaryota; kingdom Viridiplantae; phylum Streptophyta; class Magnoliopsida; order Asterales; family Asteraceae; genus Glebionis; species Glebionis coronaria. The sequence goes on along the minus strand of CM046879.1, from coordinate 317,414,925 downwards.
TCTTCACACCGTTTAAGCATACGTTCTAAATTGTCAAGGCAAGAAGAGAAAGAATCACCATTAACAGAGAAATCGTCCATAAAGACTTCTATAGTTTCTTCAACCATGTCATGGAATATAGCCATCATACACCTTTGGAAAGTCCCAGGAGCATTGCATAAGCCGAAAGGCATTCTTTTGTATGCAAATGTTCCATAAGGACAAGTGAATGTTGTTTTCTCTTGGTCTTTTTGATCGATAGGAATTTGGAAATATCCGGAGAATCTATCTAAGAAGCAATAATAGTCATTACCTGCTAAACGCTCGAGCATTTGATCCATGAATGGAAAAGGAAAATGATCCTTACGAGTGGCATCATTAAGCTTGCGATATTCTATGCAAACTCGCCAACCCGTTACGAGTCGAGTAGGAATCAACTCGTTGTTTTCATTGGGAACAACAGTTATTCCGCCTTTCTTTGGCACACAATGGACGGGACTAACCCATGGCGAATCCGAGATTGGGTAAATCATGCCGGCATCTAGAAGTTTGATAACTTCTTTCTTAATGACGTCATGAATTTTTGGATTAACCCTTCTTTGACTTTGGATTGTGGGTTTAAAGTCATCTTCCATGAGAATTTTATGAGTGCAAAAGTTAGGATCAATTCCGCGGATGTCGGAGATTTTCCAAGCAATTGCTTTCTTATGAGTCTTAAGCACTTCGATAAGTGGAGATTTTTCATCCTCTTTTAAGTCCTTAGCAATGATGACGGGTAACTTCTTATTGTCTTCTAAGAAAATATATTCTAAATGAGACGGTAAATCCTTAAGCTCTAAATCTGGTGTATTGTCGGTGGAAGGCTTAGTCAAATTTGGATCATCATTTGTAACTTCTGATAGGTGTTTTCTACCACTTAATTACAATAATAACTGGACCAAAACGTGTATTTTATGTCTTTTATGTCGGAATTATGCGTGGTTTGTGTTTTTGTTGTGTTTTAGGACGAAAAGTTGAAAAGTGGAGAAAACACGGACATTCACGGGCATTTATGGACTTTTATTGAAGAAAAAGATGAAAGACGAAGTCGAGAAATCAAGAGTGGAAAAGAAACGGAAGTCCACGACCAATTCTGAAGATTTATCGAAGAAAAAGTCAAAAGACGGAAGTTTATCAAAAGCCGAAGAATTCAAGTCTATTTTATTGAAGAATTTAAAGACGAGTTCGAAGAAATCCCGAAGCCAAAAGTCCCTTAAGTCCAAGTTTAAAGAAGATTAGAAGAAAAGGACTAATGACGCAATTAATGAAGATTAATAAAAGGATGGACTTAAGCTTGTAATTAAGAAAAAATGAAAGAGGGGAGGAATCTTCCTAATCCTCCCCTATAAATAGTCATTAGTTGTTTACATTTCATTTTGTTGGCTAATCGTGACAATTAGTCCTTCCACCTTTTATTACCTTGTCATTTAAATACTTGTCCATTTAATTACCTTGTCTTGCACCTTAATTACCATTTAATTCAAGTAAGTTTTTCTTTTTAATTCTTGTCAAGCTTTATCTTTATCTTGTTAATCTCATTCTTCCTTTCTTTAATCTTTGATGGTTATTGTTTATGTTTATGTTCTTGATTTTTGTTGATTTATTTAAGTGGGTTTTGATTATTTTGATTAAGTTTTGTGAGTTTGATTGATTTGGATTGATTGTTTATGCTTAAAAGTTGTTTGGTTATTAGTTTGATTTAATCTTTTTGTTGATTTGGTTAAGCTTTTGTTAGATCCGTGCTTTATTTCCTCTTCCTTGATCTTCGGTTTACTGTTACTGTATTTCCCAGAATCGAGCCCAGAAACATTCCGAGTATAAAATCTTAAGGGTGTTCTATTCGGAATATTGGATATTCCGAATAGAGGGAACTTTCCGAATCACCTGATTATTCCGAATAGGATCTTTCCGAATAGGATTAATTATTCCGTTTAGGTCTAATTTTCCGAATAGGAAATCATTCCGCATAGGGAAGTATATTCCGAATAGGGGGATTTTCCGCATAAGGCACTTTATTCCGAATAGCCGCACTATTCCGCATAGAGTATTCATTCCGAATAGGGACAGATATTCCGAATAGAGACTTTATTCCGCATAAGTGTATTATTCCGAGTAGGGGGCTTTATTCCGAATAGGCCATTATTCCGAGTAGGGTAATATTCAGGATAGGTGACATATTCCGAATAGCCTTTTATTCCGAATAAGAGTTTATTCCGGATAGGGTTATTTTCAGTTTCTTTATTTTAAGTTTTTGCCTTTTAAATCCTAGCTCTATTTTTCCCGCCTTTTTCATTAGTCGCACTTTAAGTTTATTTACCTTAGTTTAAGATTTAGTTTTAGTTGCATTTTAAGTTTGCCTTAGTTAGATTTAAGTCTGCGTTATTTACATTATTGCCCTTTAATTTTAGTCACGCTTTTAATACTTGCACCATTTACCTTATTAGATTTAGATTTACTTAAAGTCATTTACTTTAATTGTTCTACACCTTTAATTTTAAACACTACAACGACACATCTTTGTTCCACCAAAGTTCAACTGAGTCACACATTAAACACAAGTTTTTCAATTCGATTAGACTGGAACAACGAATATTTTTAACCTGAGTAAAATCCGAGTTATCAAATGGCGCCGCTGTCGGCTCTTTTCGTAAAGATCAACAGTTTTTTGTGAGAGACACGTTGCTTTTTGTGATCCGCTCACTTGTGAACGTTACTTTTCTTGCATTAAAAATTAAAAGCTCATAAAAATTAAAAAAAAATTGATAAAAAACCATAAAAATTAAAAATTTCAAAAATACAAAAAGATTTTATCTTTATTGTGTATATATATTGTTTTTGTGTTTGGTTTTGTTTTCTTTTGCATTTTCAGGTGTATACGTACTAGATCTTCTAATTATCAAGAGCCCGAGCCTCAAGAAGATTTAGATATGGCAGGTGTTAACAACAACATGGCACCACACCTCAATAATAATAATAATAACAACAATGCTCTTCCACAGCCCGATCTTCGGACCATGGAGGAACTTTGTCAACCAACAATGTTTGGACGAGGAGGACCGATTGCGCCGATGCAAATCAACGCTCCTGAGTTTTCGTTGAAGCACCACATGATTCAGCAAGTACAAACAAACCCTTTTAGAGGATTGCCTGATGATGATGCCAACAAACACCTCGACAAGTTCATTACAATCACCCAAAGCATGAAGTTGCCTGGGGCCACAATGGATGTACTTCGCCTACAACTCTTCCCACATACTTTATCGCATCATGCCGAGAAATGGTTTGATCGTCTCCCGAAGAATTCTATTCACACTTGGGATGACATGACTCAACGCTTTCTATCGCGCTACTTTCCACCATCCATGGTCACAAGTCTTCGCAACCAGATCAGCGGTTTCATGCAAGATCCCGATGAATCTCTTTTTGACGCTTGGGAGAGATATAATGTCTTGATCGATAGATGTCCAAACCACAACATGCTCCCTGTGAAATTGATTGATACTTTCTACAACGGTTTGACTTTTCGAGATCGTGATACGATTAATGCAGCCGCCGGTGGCACATTCATGAAAAGGAGACCCGAGGAGTGTAGAGAGCTAATAGAGAACATGACTACTCATCACAAAAACTGGGATTCCTCTGCTTCTTCAAGGAACAACCCGAGAGTCAATGTTTCCTCTACCTCAGCAAACCCTGAGATGACCGAACTCACCCGCATGATGGCTGAAATGAGCAAAAGTATTACGCTTCTCGCTTCAAACCAACAACAACAACAAGTTAAAGCGGTTGCTAATCCTTGTGAAACATGTGGCGGTCCTCACTCATACACCGATTGTCCTTCGACACAAGGAAATCCGGAAAATGTGTATGCAGCTTACGGTAATTATTCACCGGAAAATTACCAAGCTAGACAACAAGGGGATAGAAATCTGCTGAGTTACCGTTCCAACAATTACCTTTCACCCAGTTTTTCTCCTCAAAACCAAAACCCCGCCACCAACTACAATAGAAGCAACCAAATCCCACCAAGAGCTTCTAACCCTTATCAACCACCCACCCATTAATCCCGATGTTGACACCATCATGAGAACTCAAGGTGAGCAAATCAAGAATCTACAAAGCCAAATAATCAATTTGAAAGGAGATATCTTGAAGCAAGGAAATGACATCAGAACCGAGGTTCGTGATAATCTTCAATCCTCCTTCATCACTCAAACTACTGAATTAAAGAATCTATTGGCTAGTTTCTTGCCCGAAGCTCAACCTTCTTCTTCTTCTTCGGGTTCTCTACCTTCAAACACCGTTACTAATCCGCGAGCTAATGTGAGTGCTATAACTACGCGTAGTGGAATTACCATTGTCAATCCACCTACCCCACCACCATCATCTACACCTACCCCACCACCATGTATCCCTACTCCTCCTACACCTAGTAGTAGTACACCATTACCGTCTCCGCCTCGTCATGACGATGTATCTCGAAAGGACCCTTCAACATCTCAACCTTCACCTTCTCCCTATCAACCAAGAATCCCATACCCTTCTCGTATAGGCAAGACCAATGATCTAACAAAGGAGGACTCGCAAATAACCAAATATATCAATATGATTTCTCAAATGGGATTCAGCATTAGTTTCCTTGAAGCACTTGTCCACATGCCCAAATTTGTTAAAGCATTTAAGGAATTGCTTAACAAGAAGGAGAAGCTGCTTGAACTCGCCAACACACGATTAAATGAAAACTGCTCTGCAGTTATTCTTAAAGAACTTCCGGAAAAGCTTGGAGATCCCGGTCGTTTTGTGTTGCCTTGCGTGTTCAACAAAACTGAAGAATTTACTGCCCTTGCCGATCTCGGGGCTAGTATTAATCTTATGCCACTGAGTGTTTGGAAAACACTATCTTTACCCGACCTCAATCCAACAAAGATGACTCTTGAACTTGCAAATCGCACTCTCGCTTACCTCGTCGGTATAGCCGAAGACGTGTTTATTAAAGTTGGCGCATTTACTTTCCCGGTCGATTTTGTCGTAGTTGATTATGAAATGGACCCTCGTATTCCTTTAATACTTGGTCGACCATTCTTGAGATCCGGACGTGCTTTAGTGGATGTAGCCGAAGGTGAGTTAATCTTAAGAGTCGGGAAAGATTCACAAATTTTCAAAATGGGGCAGCTTACAGGCAAATCTTTTGGACGAGAGTCAGTGAATATGATTAATGTGCTAGATGACTTTGTCGTCTACGACAATCCTCTATTCGACTCTTGCATTGATAATCCACTTTTTCATGATGATGTGGATGATTCTCCCCCCAATTTGGAAGCTTCTCCCATTTATGATTCACCACCGGTCTTTGATGCTTATGATGATGATGATTCTAGCTCAGATTCGGAAGATTTTGATTGTACTTCTGAGTATCCCGAGCTGCCCACATTCGATGATTTTGATGAGGCCGATACTCTTTCGAGCGATTCTTCACATGATGAAGATCCTCCGCCATCACTCGATCCTACTTTGGACGATTACTCATTCGAGGAAGACTTCTCTATGTTTCTCAATACATACTTCCCGCATGAGAGTGATGCACCTCCTCTGGACTTTGAATCTTATCGTCTTGATCCTACTTTGGATTTGAAGAAAATTTTTTCTAAGGAGAAGAAACCGGTTGACACCAAAATCCGTTGCACGTATGATTTGACACCTCTTTGTCCCACTTCTGAGGACGAGGTTGTGCTTCTTTGCGGATCTTCTTCACACTCGGCTGAGCCGGAGTGCTATTTTCCCCTGAAGGAAAAGGTGTTCGATCCCGGTATTGAAGTCTTTAAGCCATCTCAGTATCCACCTGATGAAATAAAAGGAAAAATCTTTGGAATCATTGAAGACATGCTTGCACCACTTCATCCTTGCTCCTACTGTGCTCCATCACTGCTTAAGGGAACCTTGCCTACTCTTCTTTGGCTTACCTTGTTCGCCTTAAGCTTGTGTTATTTGCTCGATGAAAACTATGTCTTTGATCCTGGTGGATATGTTTCATGTTTTTTCCATTGATGATCAAGGTCGAGTCAGGCTCACGACTCGGTAAACAAAAACCAAGCGCTTCTTGGGAGGCAACCCATGCATCTATCTTTCCGCTTTCTTTATCATAAGTGTAGGGGGGACCCTTTGGATTGCTATTTCCTCTCCTCACTTCTTAATCAGGGATTCGAGCTTCAATGATCCACTCTTGATGATTCTTGACGACCCGTGATTCCATGTTCTACTTTATCCCGGTTCTATCCTAAACTCTTTTCGATTCACTATTTTATATTTTCTCAATATTAAAATAGGAATCTCTTTAGTTGTCTTTTCCTTAGCAAGATTTAAACAACGTGCACAATGTCCAAAGTGTAGGGGAGTTTACTCCCACATGCTTAAACATTGAGGACAATGTTTATCTTAAGTGTAGGGGGGACTTCTATCGAAGTTAAGTGGTCTTTTCCTTGTATTTGTCCTCATTTTAACCGGAAAATCAATTTTTCGACATTTTTCAAAATTTTTGATCTACTTTGGCCTATTAGTTTTTCCCTTTGTATAGTTATTTTTCTTTCCTTATTAGAATAAATGTTTAATAAGTGGTTTTAATTTTCAAACGTTGTGAATCTTTTGACTCAATCCGAGTTTACTTATCTAAGTTTGCTCTAGCTAGTATCCTTAACGTGTTTAAGTCAAGTTTTGCTAGGCTTTTATATAGGGAGCTATAAAACGCGAAAGTCTTAACTCTCACGGGTTAAGAACAAGAACTTTTTGCAAGTTCCTATAATTGATCCTAGAGAGTCGTTTATCAAGGGAACTATAAAATGCGGTTTCTAAACTTGAAAAAGTCTAAGAATTTGCAAGATCCTATAGGCGACTCGAAAACCCAAAACTTTGATTTAATAGGCTAAGTATCCACGAGTCTCATTACTTGAGATTTTAAACTGTGGAGAACGAGAAATGATAGAGCCAATTATAAGTCCGGTATTCTTTCGTGAATTTATGTGAGTTAATTATAAGCCTATTCTCCCATCGCTTGCTTAATAAATTATCTGCTAATAAGTAGGGTTGTACGATTTAAAAAGTTACTTAGCTTCTAGCCCCAGATCGTTTAAAAGTTGCTCGGTAATGACGAGAGTTCATAGCCAAGGCATAACTTATGAAGCGGGGCGCGAAGATTGGCGAGTCCGAAAAGGCCCTAACAAGGCATGAGGGATATGTTTTGTTGCTAAAGATCCAAAAGTGATGTGAAGAGTCATTTATCGAAAATCAATATGAAGGATCGAGACACACGACGAAAAGCAAAAACTCCCAAAAAGTCATGGAGAAGTGTATCCGAAAAGACCCTAACAAGGTATGAGGATAAATAGATCCAAGTCAATAAAGGAGGCGGATCGTTGTATATCAAAATCCAAAATAAAGATTGGAGAAAAATGAAGAAGTCGTGGTCCATATATGAAGAATCTCTCAAAAAAATTCCAAGTGAAGAAATTCCAATTATGAAGAGAAGACCATTATTTCATGAACGTCTCTCAAGATTTGAAGTATGAAGTCGCTGCCAAATATCGGCCCGAGAAAGGTCTCAAATCGCGAACCAAGTTATGCCAAGATATGAACTTTTTGATATCCCGAGAAGCAGTTTTAAAAGATTTGGTCCTTTAGCTAACTATTGATTAAATCGTGCACTTTATTTTCAGACTAAATAATTATCGAAATAAGTCAAACAATGCATCTTCGTGATCATTCAATACAAATAATAAAATATAAGAGATACCCATAGGAATAAGGGAGTCTAAGTGAATAATTGGCCCACATGAGTTCGTGTTAGTTTACTAACTTATAATAACAATGATCTCGTTTTTAAGCTTGGTTTGGAGAAAGTGAAAAGTTGAGGATGATGATTATTCATGACATTTTCAAAACCCAAGGTATGCTTTTAATTTCTTTGCTTTGCATTTTTATAATTTTCTATCTCTTTAATAAAAGCCAACGTGGATTGATTATGATGAAAAGTGTAAACATGCTTTGTAACTAATGCATTGCATGAGGACATTGCAATGGTCAAGTGTAGGGGATTTGATAGGTGTGTAAACACCCATCGTTTCTACCACTTAATTACAATAATAACCGGACCAAAACGTGTATTTTATGTCTTTTATGTCGGAATTATGCGTGGTTTGTGTTTTTGTTGTGTTGTAGGACGAAAAGGTGAAAAGTGGAGAAAACACGGACATTCACGGGCATTTACGGACTTTTATTGAAGAAAAAGATGAAAGACGAAGTCGAGAAATCAAGAGTGGAAAAGAAACAGAAGTCCACGACCAATTCTGAAGATTTATCGAAGAAAAAGTCAAAAGACGGAAGTTTATCAAAAGCCGAAGAATTCAAGTCTATTTTATTGAAGAATTTAAAGACGAGTTCGAAGAAATCCCGAAGCCAAAAGTCCCTTAAGTCCATGTTTAAAGAAGATTATAAGAAAAGGACTAATGACGCAATTAATGAAGATTAATAAAAGGAGGGACTTAAGCTTGTAATTAAGAAGAAATGAAAGAGGGGAGGAAGCTTCCTAATCCTCCCCTATAAATAGTCATTAGTTGTTTACATTTCATTTTGTTGGCTAATCGTGACAATTAGTCCTTCCACCTTTTATTACCTTGTCATTTAAATACTTGTCCATTTAATTACCTTGTCTTGCACCTTAATTACCATTTAATTCAAGTAAGTTTTTCTTTTTAATTCTTGTCAAGCTTTATCTTTATCTTGTTAATCTCATTCTTCCTTTCTTTAATCTTTGATGGTTATTGTTTATGTTTATGTTCTTGATTTTTGTTGATTTATTTAAGTGGGTTTTGATTATTTTGATTAAGTTTTGTGAGTTTGATTGATTTGGATTGATTGTTTATGCTTAAAAGTTGTTTGGTTCTTAGTTTGATTTAATCTTTTTGTTGATTTGGTTAAGCTTTTGTTAGATCCGTGCTTTATTTCCTCTTCCTTGATCTTCGGTTTACTGTTACTGTATTTCCCAGGATCGAGCCCAGAAACATTCCGAGTATAAAATCTTAAGGGTGTTCTATTCGGAATATTGGATATTCCGAATAGAGGGAACTTTCCGAATCACCTGATTATTCCGAATAGGCATTCCGAATAGGATCTTTCCGAATAGGATTAATTATTCCGTTTAGGTCTAATTTTCCGAATAGGAAATCATTCCGCGTAGGGAAGTATATTCCGAATAGGGGGATTTTCCGCATAAGGCACTTTATTCCGAATAGCCGCACTATTCCGCATAGAGTATTCATTCCGAATAGGGACAGATATTCCGAATAGAGACTTTATTCCGCATAAGTGTATTATTCCGAGTAGGGGGCTTTATTCCGAATAGGCCATTATTCCGAGGAGGGTAATATTCAGGATAGGTGACATATTCCGAATAGCCTTTTATTCCGAATAAGAGTTTATTCCGGATAGGGTTATTTTCAGTTTCTTTATTTTAAGTTTTTGCCTTTTAAATTCTAGCTCTATTTTTCCCGCCTTTTTCATTAGTCGCACTTTAAGTTTATTTGCCTTAGTTTAAGATTTAGTTTTAGTTGCATTTTAAGTTTGACTTAGTTAGATTTAAGTCTGCGTTATTTACATTATTGCCCTTTAATTTTAGTCACGCTTTTAATACTTGCACCATTTACCTTATTAGATTTAGATTTACTTAAAGTCATTTACTTTAATTGTTCTGCACCTTTAATTTTAAACACTACAACGACACATCTTTGTTCCACCAAAGTTCAACTGAGTCACACATTAAACACAAGTTTTTCAATTCGATTAGACTGGAACAACGAATATTTTTAACCTGAGTAAAATCCGAGTTATCAACTTCCTTAGGAGTAGGTGGAGAAATATGGTCCTCATTGAGAAGTCTCTCAATGGTACGAATGTCTTCTTCCCAATCGGGGGGGGGGGGAGAATCGTCATATTTTAATTCTACATCCCCTAAACTTGCTTCAAATTCTTTTAAAAGAAAGTCACTTTCTCCAAATGGAGTCAATGATGGAGCAATAGAAGCTACGTTCTCAACATGAGGTAAATGAGAAGTCCCGCGCTTACAAGCCTCATGAAAATGTTCTTCACATGCTTCGTCGAGCACATCGATGAAATTCACGTATTCAGGCTCATCGGAATGATAGTTGTAATTTTACACTCGTTTAGGAAAACAAGGTAATTAGGGTAAGTATTAAACGAGTGATTTAGGAAAACCACAAGTAAATGACGCAAAGTGGGGGATCGTTCTCAAGGAGGCTAGTTTGTTGTGAAAAGAAATGATTAACTTTGTGATTATAATTTATGAGAAAAGAAAAAGAGAAAGGATGACGGTTACAATTATGAATTAAACTAAGACGAAAAGTCGTGCACGTAAAACCGTAGAATATGACAAAATTTAAAAATTAACCTAAAAATTCCTAGAAAATTGCAATAAATCCTAAAAAATTTAGCTAGAGTTTACAAAAAATCAAAAATCACTCAAACCATTTATTTAATTAAATAGTAATTTTTTAATGCTAATTAAAGCCCTAAAAATCAATTTAATTAACAAAAAGCCCAAAAGGAGATTTTTTAACTTGTAAACCTCTAAAATGACTTAATTAAATTTAAAACTATTTTTGAAAATTTTAAAATTAATTAAAACTATTTAAAAATGATTAAAAACTATAAAAACTTAAAATAATTCTAAAAATTAATCAAATGGCAATAAAATTAATCTAAAAATTTAAAAATTCCTAACTTAATGTATTTGAACTAGGAAAAAAGAAAAACTTGCAAAAATCTAAAATTTAAGTTTTTAATAATAAAATATTAATAAAAATCCAGAATTTATAAAAAATTCTAAAAAGTTGTAAACTAGTTTATTTTAACCTAAATAACATAGAAATGACCTTGAAATTACCAAAATACCCCTAATGGGCCTTAAAATGGGCTAAATAACAAAATAGTCCACTTAATGGGCTTAATTTAGGCCCAATAAGCAAAAGTGATCCAATTAAGCCCAAAACTTCCTACTTGACTCAAAATTTGATTTTAGCACAAAACTCTGAAGGCCCAAAAGATGAAAATGTGCTTATCACAGCTTAAGAAGTCAACAGCTTATTCTTAATGGGCTTTTGGGCCCATTAAGCCATAAGCTCTAATTTGACACACAAGCTTCTTTTGGAATCCCAAAGAGATCTATGAAAAGAAATTTTGAAAAAGCCCAAGAAATAAGCCTGAAATAAGTAAAAGCTCTCTTCACAAAACGACAAAATAGTCGTTTTGAGTTCGAGGCTACCTCAAGTGCTGATTCAAGTTGCAAAAGGTTTTAAATGACTTAATTAAGCAAAATAATCAAAAAAAAACTTCCAATAAGCACACTAAATAAGCTAGAATAACCAGATAAGCACTTATGTAAAAGTCAAACTGATTGGTTTTCTAGTCAAAGCTCAAAGTCAAACCCTAATATTCTCCAGTTCAAGTCAATGGGTCAAATAAGTAAGACTGATCACAAAAAATAGTTGTTGCAAGTATCAATAAGCTAGAATATCTTATGAATAAGCTGATGACCAAATAACACTAGTAGTGGCTAGTTTCAGGGGGAAAGGAGTTCCCACTGATTGACTAATTTGACTTTTTGTATTATGTGACTTTTTGTTGGATTCAAGTTAAGCAAAGGCACCCAAGTAATCAGTGGATCACAAGGAGTCAATAACAACAATAAAATCACAATTACAACAAGCCAATTAGCACAGATTAATCAAAAGATCCACAGATATGCACCAGACATGAACACTAGCAATTAGATTAATACAAATGAACATGAACACTAGCAGTTAATAAGCAGTTTTAGCAAGAATAAGCCAACCAAATTGAACCAAATGAACATAAATCAACAGGTTTCATGCAATGATTCAAGGTTTAGATCAAGATTCAAGCACTTAAATATTACTGATGAACAAAGAACAAGCAATTTACACACTTTGCTGATATACTTGACCACAAGACCAGATTCAAACCCTCAAAACTTCTTAACAGGTTATACAAACTTTGTTTAATCACTTGTTAGCCCTAAGCATGCATACAATCTATGTGTTTCCAAAATCTTAGGTCAAAACAAGCAGATTACAACTTTTAATAGCACAATTAAGAATATGATGTTCAAAAGCCAAAAACTTGCAGCAAGTAGCACACAACCAAGTTTATATCAGATACCAACACAAATAAACAACAAAAAATAACTCAATTTCACTTTGCAAGCTTAAATAGGTTAACCCAAACACCCCTTAATTTTTTCAATCCAAGATTTAACAAAGTAAGTGTGTGGTTAAATGTTACCCAAGCCCAATCTAACACAATAACATCAATATCATGCAGTATCAAGCAATTTTAAGCCACAAAGACAACAAGAACAACAGCAGAACACAAAATCACCAAAAATCAAGACTTTTATCAGATTTTGGGTAAAAGGACTCAAACCTCATGAATGTACATCCACACTTACGAATTTTTAAGCTTATGTGCCTAGCAAAACAAGGCACAAGCTTCTACAATCAAAGATGCTAATAACAACAAGGTGAGTAGCAATTTATATCAAAAACAGAAACATGAAAAATCTTGATTAATGCAACCTTTGTACCCACTCCTTGATTATCCCTAAACTACAAGCTCCCAATACCTTGATAATCTTCTTATCAGGGTATTTAGATCACTTGTAATCCAAAAATTCCAAGGATGTACCAAAGACTTAGCAAAATATCAAGTTTTTAGAAAACGTGGCAATTTCTTGCACAAGGTTTAAAAACAGGTTTTAAGATTCAAACAACATAAACATATAACAACAATAATCAAGGAATTAAGTTGGCACTTGGATTTCTTCAAACATTCAAACACATTTTCATTAAGACTAAAAAGGGATTTATAGAACTTTGAATAAGGAAAAACCAAGAGCAAAGAAAAAATGTAGCAGGTCCTATGCCTTATAGGCTACAATGTGAACTACAAAGCAATAAAAAAACGTAAACCCTAATGTGTAGAAGTCCAAAATTGCCCCTTTTGAAGTTTGAAAACTTTGGAATCATGTGATATTTTCTTGGCAATTTGTGAAGTGTTGAGCTTTTGGAATTTTATCTAAGGCTTATATTAAGCTTAGATATGAAGCTTCAATGTGGGGCATTGGATGGTTGTTACTGTTTTGTCATCTTCTCCACAAAGTGAGACAAGGGTTTATCATGTGAGGTATGGGATGATGTGTCATAGGGTTTAAGAGTTGGGATGTGTTTAGGGATAGGTTAATCATTAATCTGGAGAGAATTAGGGTTTAATTCAAAGGATTATACAAACCCCTAATTCGTGTTCTAGGTGAATAGTTATGAGTTTAATCCAGATTATGTTTTGAAAAGTTGTTAACCGCCCATTTTTAAACTTAATAAATAAATTTGTTAATCCAGTTATGAGTGGGATTTGAGGTGTCAAAATGGTGGGTTTTCATTGGTTGTGAGGGTGAGTGGGGCACGTGTCCTTCTCTGATTAGTCTAGGTAAGTTTCATGTCTACCAGCTTTAACCCTCCTTCTTTCTTCTTCTCTTCATTCTTGTTTTAAATGTGTAAAACTGAAAACACTTTGTTAATAAAGTTTCAGTTTTCACACTTTTGCCCCAAATAGTTTGCAAAAGGTAATTTCAGGAGTATTTCTTGCCATTTGATGATTCTTGAAGGGTTGTTTTGGCATTTTCTTCAAACTTTATGGTCTTGACTTGTATGATTAACTTCTTAGAGGAATAATGTTGACAAGTCTTCATATTTGAGGGACCAATCTTGCCAATTCTTCAAAGTGGAGGGCCGTTTTTCTAAATTTGACAAACTTTAAGGACCAATCTTGTAATTATGAATATAAAATGGTTTTAGGTGTCAATTCTTCAATATTAGAGGAACCTTCTTGTATAATCTTCAAACCTTCAAAGGTTATTCTTGGAAAATCACCATTAGGTCTTGGTTCATTGTGCGGCTTCGTTTCCCGTGTTCGTTTTTGCTTGTTTCTTGTGATCTTTTGTCATTTTCTCAATATCCATACCTAAAATACACATGTAACAAACACAAGCATATCTTTGGCATATTTCATGATATTTAATGCATTTTAAGCCCATTTTGGACGATGAGACTGTGTATAAAAGCAGTCTCATCACTCCCCCATACTAAACCATTGTCGTGTCCTCACGCAATGCTAGAATAAAGTATCTTATCACCTCCAAAGTTCATTTTTATGCACTTTTATTGAATGATAACTTGCTACACTACCACTACTACTTCTACTTGTGTTTTAGACATAATTTATGATTTTCATCGCAAAATAGGACGTTTAGGTTCATAGAACAAGAACACGTGAATGCTTCGTTAGAAATAATTTCGTCGTCCTTGATTTTCACCCCAATTCCATGCCAAGCGTCTAACGAGATCATTGTCATTATAAGTTAGTAATGCTAACACTACTCATATGCCCTAATCACGTACTTAGACTCCCATTTTCCTAAGTTGTATCTCTTATATTTTATTTTTGTCTTGAATGTTTACGAGGGTACATTTTTTACTTATGCGATGATAGAGATTTAGGTCTAAAAATAAAGTCATAACGGTGTAACCAAGACCATCGAATTAATAACCCCTCCTAATAGGCAACGATGTCAAAAAATTAAGTCAACAAGAAGCATCGATAAACACGGTTTTATATCGGTTTTGAACATGAGACTTATTACCAAGACTTTTATACTCCCCCTAACGGATGGGCCTTATTATCATAGGTTTACCTCCATATTTTATTCACCTTCGCCATGAAGCTTTTATTATGACTTCGGTCTTGCCTTGCCTTTTATTTAACCTCACCATGAGGTGTTTATTATGGCCAAAGACGTATATCCTCACGCTAAAAGCGAATTTTGGATCTTTAAAGCTTCAAAGATTAAGGCTTAATTCACTTTCAATTTCGCATAGATTTTTCGGCCTTGTGAGCTTCAAATGTTTGCTTGATTTAGGTGAGCACTTGAAATCTTATTATTGGGTGAAGCTTTCGATTATTCGGGTTGCCAATACTTCAAAACCGTGACGCTGGCGATACCTTAATGTCTTCCCAATTTAATTACATGGAAGCTACTAGAAAAGACTAGAAACCAACAATCAAGACTAAACCGCTAAGTCAATATTTATTAAGCAAAATATATTTACAAGCGAAGGGAGAATAAGCAAACAACGATAACACATTAGTTTTTGAAAGAATACGAGTACTCTACGTTTAGCATAGTAACTTATAATTAACTCTATCTTTTCTCGTCCTCATTTAAGAGACTTAGCCTAATGTGAAGTTAAGGAATCAAAGCTAAGTGCTCAACACGCACAATCGAGTCAAAAATTACTCTTATTCTCGCCATCAGAAAATCTACATTCGTGTCTTCAAACACTTATAAAACATGAGAAAAATTTGAAAATTTTGCCATTTTTAGCCTTATTTTGCAACAAAACGATAAAACAAAAAGATAAAATTTGGAAAGAGTGAAGGTTTGGCAAGGAAAGTATCTATTCACCCCCCCCCCATAAAAAAGTTAAACATTGTCCTCAATGTTTCGAGTCTAAGGGTTGGAAACCCCCATACTAGAGACGTAGTCGAATGCATAATCTAGCATGGAAAGGGTGAAACCGTTAAATTTAAAGTCGTTTATGAAGTGTGCTAAAAAACTAAGGTTAGAACATATAAGGATATATCATGGATATTGAGAAATTCTTCAAAGCAAACGATCGAGTGCTCCCATAAAACGAACAAGAGGGCTCCAATCGTGAAGATCATGATCATCTAAAAACCACATATCACAAACAACCACGGAACAAAGGTTGGAAGGTCACAAATACCCTCACGTTACTACATTAGAAAGCAATAATATGTACATGGATAAGCATGGGACTCCCCCATGAGGCACCTCGTTTTTGATTACCGAGTCATGAGCTCCACTCGATCCCCTCAATACTAATTATCATTGGGGAAGGTGATTTGGTCGAGGTAGTTCAAGGATGGAACTTCCCCGCCAAAGTAGTGCTTCAACCTATGTCTATTCACCTTGAAATTCGGTCCATCATTTTGCGCTAGCTCGATGGTCCCATAAGGAAAAACTTGGGTAACGGTGGATGGACCGGACTAACGGGATTTCAACTTGCCAGAAAATATTTTCAAACGTGAGTTAAAAAGCAACACTTGATCTCCAATGTTAAAAACCCGGTTTTTAATTTTTGAGTCATGAAACTTTTTAGTTTTTTTTTTTGTAAATCAATGAATTTTCATAAGCAATGTCTCTGATTTCATCCAATTCATTCAATTGCATTTTTTGGTGCTTTCCCGCGGTCTCAACATCATCATTACAATGCTTAAGGGCCCAATAAACTTTGTGTTCGAGTTCAATTGGCAAGTGACAATTCTTCCCATACACAAGCTTATAAGGAGTGCACCCGATAGGCATCTTATGAGCGGTACGAAAGGCTCATAAAGCATCGTCTAGCTTATCCGACCAAGATTGTCAGTTCTCTCCAATCGATCTCTCTATGATCCTCTTCAACGCTCGGTTTGAAACCTTGACTTGCCCACTTGTTTGTGGGTGATAATCCGTAGAAATACGATGTGTAACCCCATATTTCCTTGGGACCCTTTCGAATTTGTCATGGGTTCCACGATCGCTTATGATCGCACGAGGGGTTCCAAACCGAGAAAACAAGCTTTTCAAAAACTTGACTACCACACGAGCATCGTTCGTGGGTAAAGCCTTAGCTTCCACCCACTTGGATAAGTAGTCAACGGCGACAAGGATGTACTTATTACCACGAGATGATGGGAACGGCCCCATAAAATCAATTCCCCGAACGTCAAAGATCTCACACACTTGGATGATGTTTTGTGGCATCTCATCGTTTTTTGAGGCTTTTCCTTGTCGTAGGAATAAGTCACATGATTTCACAAGTGCATGTGCATCTCGGTAAATAGTAGGCCAAAAGAAACCGGCATCAAAGACATTCTTAGCTGTGAGATTAGTACCGTGGGGACCACCCGTGGGTCCCTCATGACAAGCTCTAATGATATTAGAAGCTTCGGTGCCAAATACACAACGTTAAATAGTTTGATCCGCACAAGTTCGAAAGAGGTAAGGGTCATTCCAAAAATAGAACTTGACGTCACGAAAGAATTTTCGTTTTTGTTGAGTCGTCATACCCTTGATGATAAAGTTGCCCGCATGGTAATTTGCGATGTCCGCAAACCATGGTAGAGATGAATCAAGCTTAGAATTCACTACAACAAGTGTCTCGAGAGGAAAAGTTTCGGTGATTTCCTTTGGCTCGTAAACACTTTGGTGAGGATCTTCAAAACGAGAAAGATGATCGGCCGCTAGATTCTCGACTCCTTTTTTGTCAAGGATTTCGACATCAAATTCTTGTAGGAGGAGAATCCAACGAAGTAATCTCGGCTTTGCATCTTGTTTAACCATGAGATACTTGATAGCCGAATGATCCGTATACACTATGCATCGAGTCAAGACAAGGTAAGGTTGGAATTTCTCAAATGCATACACCACGACAAGGAATTCCTTTTCCGTTGTAGTATACTTAAGTGGAGCCTCGTTCATCGTCTTTCTTGCATAGTGAATAGGCAAGAAGTGTTTTTCATGACGTTGCCCCAAAACGGCCCCAATAGCGTAGTCACTAGCATCACACATGAGCTTAAAAGGGACGTTCCAATTGGGAGCAACAAGAATGGGAGCTTCGGTAAGTTTCCTCTTAAGGATTTCAAAGGGTCATTCACAATCTTCGTTAAAGACAAAAGGAGCATCTTTTTCGAGGAGATGTGTAATAGGTCGAGAAATCTTTGAAAAATCCTAGATGAATCGACAATAAAATCCCGCGTGGCCTAGGAAGCTCCTAACTCCCTTAGATTTGTCTACCTCAATCCCCGCTTTCGAAACCCTGTGCCCTAAGACGATTCCTTCCTTAACCATAAAATGACATTTTTCTCAATTAAGCACAAGGTTGGTTTCTTCACAACGTTTTAACATTCTCTCAAGATTCGATAAACACGAAGTGAACGAACAACCAAACACGGAAAAATCATCCATAGAGACTTCCATCGTCTTCTTGATCATATCATGAAAAATATCCATCATGCACATTTGAGAGGTTCCCGGTGCATTGCAAAGTCCAAATGGCATTCTACGATAAGCAAATGTTCCATATGGACACATAAACGTAGTTTTTTTCTTGATCATGAGGATTGATGGGGATTTGGAAGTAACCGGAAAAACCATCTAAAAAGCAATAGAAATCGTTTCCCGCAAGACGCTCCAACATTTGATCCATGAAGGGCAAGGGAAAATGGTCTTTACGAGTGGCGTCATTCAACTTACGATAGTCGATACACACCCTCCAACTGGTCACGAGTCGAGTTGGAATTAACTCGCTTGCATCGTTTGGCACAACGGTCATTCCTCCCTTCTTAAGGACACAATGAATAGGACTCACCCAAGGGCTATCAAAAATAGGGTAAATCATTCCCGCATCAAGGAGTTTAAGGACCTCCTTTTTGATGACGTCGTGAATTTTGGGGTTCACCCTCCTTTGACATTGGATTTCGGGTTTGTAGTCTTCCTCCATTAAGATTTTATGGTACAAAATTTGGGATCGATCCCCTTAATGTCGGATAGATTCCACGCAATTGCCCCTTTGTGATCCTTTAGAACATCGACAAGTGCGGTTTTTTCATCATTCGAAAGATCTTTCGCAATAATAACCGGCAATTGAAGATTTGGGCTCGATACTCATAACCTCCTCGGGTGGAGGAAATGGGAAATCGTTAAGGAAATCCTTGATAATCGAGAAGTCCTCATCGTTGTTGAGGTCTTCGTCACAAGTACGTGGAACATCAAATTCTTCCAACGTAAAACCACCACCTTCAAATGGAATGAAGGATGGAGTCGAATTATCAAGAAGGAGATCAAACATAGTGGGATTGCCACTATTTTCATCGTCACCAAAACCTAAAACTTCTTGTGAAAATTCCTCGCAAACGACGTCGATCATATCAACGAGTTTTATGGTCGCGACGGAATAAACATGAGAAATTGAAGAGTTTTGTGTTGCGTTTATAACAAGTTCCTCGTCGTTGAAACGTAAGTTGATCTTTCTAACATGCACATCAATCAATGCCATACACATATCTAAAAACGAACGACCTAAAATAAGAGGAACTTAGGATCCATGGGAATATCGACAACGATAAAGTCTACCGGATAATAGAACTTTCCCACTTTCACAAAAACGTCTTCGGCCAATCCACATGTGGGAATAGTGGAATGATCGGCCAATTCAATAGACATTAGTGAAGGAGTAAGATTAGGAAGATTGAGCGACTTGAAGATTGCAAGTGGCATCAAGTTAATACTAGCACCAAGATCGGCCAAGGAATAGCATTCTTCCATATCTTGAATTGCACATGGAATCAAGAATTTACCAGGATCACAGACTTTTTGAGGTATGCGGTTAAGATAAACCGATGAACAACTAGACAATTGTTGCAATTTCTCCTTGTTGTTTAACATACTCTTAAAGTTAGCGGCAAATCGAGGCATCATGACCAAAGCATCGGCAAAACTCACATTAAAATGCAAGTCACAAAACATTTTCATAAAAAGCTCAAATTGGTAATTGTCGCGCTCTTGACGTTTCTCCTTTCTAAGTCTTGATGGATAGGGCAAAGGTG
This sequence comes from Glebionis coronaria, assembly GCA_025667525.1. Lineage (NCBI taxonomy): Eukaryota > Viridiplantae > Streptophyta > Magnoliopsida > Asterales > Asteraceae > Glebionis > Glebionis coronaria. Next base: position 317,395,101 of record CM046879.1, on the reverse strand, counting down.
GTGTGGGTTGAGGCATAGGCATAGCCTTTGGAATCTCGTGTTCCAATGATGGTAATGGGTCAACCGTAGGTGTGGCATGAGCGGTACTTCGTGGGATTGGGACATGCTCCTTTTCGACCACCACCTCGGGTTCTTCCTCAATTTCCTACACCGTTGGAGTAATTGGTTGAGGAGTCGGTTCCTTAAGTGTCTTACCACTTCGTGTGGTAATCACTTTCATCTCTCCCTTATGGTTAGATATGGTGTTTCTAGGAAGACTACTCGAAGACGGTTTACACATTATAGCCTCAAACATGGATGAAATTTTATCCTCAAACATAGATTGCCTTTTATCGGCCTGAAGCATCTCTTGTTTTATTTCATGTTGCCCTTGTTTCATCTTTTGTTGGTTTTGTTGTAACCTAGTTACATTTCCCTCCATTTTGTTTGTGTGGATCTTAAGCTCATTTGCTAACTCATTTTTCAACTCCTTTTTCAAGTCATTCTTAAACTCGGATCTTGGGCTAATGATCTCTCTTTGAATATTATCAAACCTAACATCGTTTCCATTAGCGTATTCAACAAATTTATTTGGAAGATCTTTCAAAGTTTGCAAACTCTTGTTGTTGTTTTGAAAATCATTGTTTTTATTTTTGTTTGAAACTTGATTGTTATTAGCCCCTTGATTCCCATAGTTGTTCCCATTGTAATTGTTTTTGAAACCAACTTGATTGTTTCGATAGTTGTTGTTAGCATTTTGATTGGGAGCAAAACCCAGTGGAGTCATTTGATTAGAGCGGGTAACTTGCCCGTTTTGTTTGTAAGTTCCCGTGGCCACGTAGGCACTAGAAGTGTTACCACCGTTGGTAATGCACTCGGAGAAATCATGACCTCCACCACAATACATGCAAGAAACCTCAACCGCTTTAGCCGTAGCGGGAGCACTTTGTTCACCAACTTTGAATTCAGTTAAAAGACCTTTAAGCTTATCAAAGATTTTGTTTTCTAAATTCGCCTCAATTTGGCAAGCATCGATGGTATTGGACAATGAAGGTGAAGCCGAAGACGAAGCCTTACGAACACTCGATGTGTTACGAGGACTATACACCTTAGATCTATTCTCAATAATCAACAACGCTTCCTCGACCGTTTTACACAAAAAAATTACCACCCGCGGCGGCATTAAGATAATCTCTCTCATGATCATTCAATCCATTGTAAAACGTGTCAATTTGATGCAAGTTGGAAAAACCGTGATGAGGACACTCATGTAACATTTCCTTAAACCGATTCCAAGCCGTAGAAAAACACTCATTAAATTCTTGTGAAAATTTTGAAATCTCGTTTTTCAAATGCGTAGTCCTAGAGGGCGGGAAAAATTGGTTCACAAATTTTGTAATGAGATCCTTCCACGTCAATATAGAATTGGGTGGCTCTTGGAAAAAGCATCATCTTAATCGAGTCATTAGCAACATCCTTAAACTTGCAAGTGGTGGTAAGGCGATTGAATTGGCGGATATGGTTGTGCGGGTTGTCCTTTTCATCACCACGGAATCTGTTGTTTTGGATCATCGACAACAAACCCGTTTTCACTTCAAAATTCTCCGCAAGGATGGCGGGAATCACAATAGCCTCTCCATAACCCTCGGTGGGTGCTTGAAGTAACTCCATCATAGTTTGATTCGCCATGGTTGGTTCTTCTTCTACGATAAGTTCGTCAATAGGAGACTCCTCACTAGAAAGGTTAGGTGTGGTCTCCTTTTGGTTTTTCGTTTACGTGCACGTCTTGCTTGATTACGAGTAAGCATAAACGTCACGTACAACGTGCGGATGAGCAAAAAAGATTTTTTTTGGTATTTTTTAATTTTTCCAATTTTTTGTGGTTTTTTATTGTTTTTACTTTTTTGGATTTTGTGAATGTATTAAGTAGAAAAAAATCTACAAATCTCTCCTCAAATCAAATCTCTTGATTAAAGGAGCCTCAAGGAATGAAAACGATCACGTTAAGTGAACGCCTTTGATGACTTTAGAACGTTGGTGGAACACCAAAACGTTCAAGAGGGTTTAATCAAATGAAACCAAGAAAATATATATGATACTTAGAAAATACTTTGGTTGACAAACCCTCGATTAGCCCTTTTTATCTAAACACGCACAAGCAAGCGGGGAAACGAGGTGGCACGAAGCACTTAAGAGCCTTTTTCCTTAGGGTATATTTTATAATACTCGCCTTATACCCACCTTATAGTTTGTGTTCGTCAAAATTAAGCTTCACGAAAGTAATTATCTGTTTTGCCTTTTTTCTTGTTTGAGATTCGAATACAATGATCGAATGATGAAATCCCGAATCAAGGTTGTGTTTTCACACTTTTGAAGTACTTGTGAATTTATTGTTCTACGTATACAATATAGTAGTATTCACACAAAAAAAACGAAAACCGATAATACGTATGAGTAGAGTGCTACTAATACAAATAGATGTTATGGATAGTATAAAAACAACAATTTTTCAAATCAAAACACAACACGCCTCCCCGAAAGCGACGCAAAAATGATAGTTGTAATTTTACACTCGTTTAGGAAAACAAGGTAATTAGGGTAAGTATTAAACGAGTGATTTAGGAAAACCACAAGTAAATGACCCAAAGTGGGGGATCGTTCTCAAGGAGGCTAGTGTGTTGTGAAAAGAAATGATTAACTTTGTGATTATAATTTATGAGAAAAGAAAAAGAGAAAGGATGACGGTTAAGATTATGAATTAAACTAAGACGAAAAGTCGTGCACGTAAAACCGTAAAATATGACAAAATTTAAAAATTAACCTAAAAATTCCTAGAAAATTGCAATAAATCCTAAAAAATGTAATTAGAGTTTACAAAAAATCAAAAATCACTCAAACCTTTTATTTAATTAAATATTAATTTTTTAATGCTAATTAAAGCCCTAAAAATCAATTTAATTAACAAAAAGCCCAAAAGGATATTTTTTAACTTGTAAACCTCTAAAATGACTTAACTAAATTTAAAACTATTTTTGAAAATTTTAAAACAAATTAAAACTATTTAAAAATGATTAAAAACTCTAAAAACTTAAAATAGTTATAAAAATTAATCTAATGGCAATAAAATTAATCTAAAAATTTAAAAATTCCTACCTTAATGTATTTGAACTAGGAAAAATAAAAAACTTGCAAAAATATAAAATTTAATTTTTAATAATAAAATATTAATAAAAATCCAAAATGTATAAAAAATTCTAAAAAGTTGCAAACTAGTTTATTTTAACCTAAATAACACAGAAATGAACTTGAAATTACCAAAATACCCCTAATGGGCCTTAAAATGGGCTAAATAACAAAACAATCCACTTAATGGGCTTAATTTAGGCCCAATAAGCAAAAGTGATCCAATTAAGCCCAAAACTTACTACTTGACTCAAAATTTGATTTTAATCACAAAACTCTGAAGGCCCAAAAGCTGAAAATGTGCTTATCACAGCTTAATAAGTCAACAGCTTATTCTTAATGGGCTTTTGGGCCTATTAAGTCAAAAGCCAATGCCATAAGCTCTAATTTGACACACAAGCTTCTTTTGGGATACCAAAGAGATATGTGAAAAGAGATTTTGAAAAAGCCCAAGAAATAAGCCTGAAATAAGCAAAAGCTCTCTTCACAAAACGACAAAAAAGTCATTTTTGAGATCTAGGCTACCTCAAGTGCTGATTCAAGTTGCAAAAGTTTTTAAATGACTTAATTAAGAAAAATAATCAAAACGTTTTCCAATAAGCACATTGAATAAGCTAGAATAAGTAGATAAGCACTTATGTAAAAGTCAAACTGATTGGTTTTCTAGTCAAAGCTCAAAGTCAAACCCTAATATTCTCCAGTTCAAGTCAATGGGTCAAATAAGTAAGACTGATCACAAAAAAAATAGTTGTTGCAAGTATCAATAAGCTAGAATATCTTATGAATAAGCTGATGACCAAATAACACTAGTAGTGGCTAGTTTCAGGGGGAAAGGAGTTCCCACTGATTGACTAATTTGACTTTTTGTATTATGTGACTTTTTGTTGGATTCAAGTTAAGCAAAGGCACCCAAGTAGTCAGTGGATCACAAGGAGACAATAACAACAATTAAAATCACAATTACAACAAGCCAATTAGCACAGATTAATCAAAATAGCCACAGATATGCACTAGACATGAACACTAGCAGTTATGAACTTAATAAGCAGTTTTAGCAAGAATAAGCCAACCAAATTGGACCAAATGCACACAACAGCTTAGATTAATTCAAATGAACATAAATCAATAGCTTTCATGCAATGATTCAAGGTTTAGATCAAGATTCAAGCAATTAAATATTACTGATGAACAAAGAACAAGCAGTTTACACACTTTGCTTATATACTTGACCATAAGACCAGATTCAAACCCTCAAATCTTCTTAACAGGTTATACAAACTTCGTTTAATCACTTGTTAGCCCTAAGCATGCATGCAATCTATGTGTTTCCAAAATCTTAGGTCAAAACAAGCAGATTACAACTTTTTTATAGCACAATTAAGAATATGATGTTCAAAAGCCAAAAACTTGCATCAAGTAGCACACAACCAAGTTTATATCAGATACCAACACAAATAAACAATAAACAATAACTCAATTTCACTTTGCAAGCTTAAATAGGTTAACCCAAACACCCGTTAATTTTTTCAATCTAAGATTTAACTAAGTAAGTGTGTGATTCAATGTTACCCAAGCCCAATCTAACACAATAACATCAATATCATGCAGTATCAAGCAATTTTAAGCCACAAAGACAACAAGAACAACAGCAGAACATAAAATCACCAAAAATCAAAACTTTTATTAGATTTTGGGTAAAAGGACTCAAACCTCATGAATGTACATCCACACTCACGAATTTTTGAGCTTATGTGCCTAGAAAAACAAGGCACAAACTTCCACAATCAAAGGTTCTAAGAACAACAAGGTGAGTAGCAGTTTATATCAAAACAAAAACATGAAAAATCTTGATTAATCCAACCTTTGTACCCACTCCTTGATTATCCCCAAATCACAAGCTCCCAATACCTTGATAATCTTCTTATCAGGGTATCTAGATCACTTGTAATCCAAAAATTCCAAGGTTGTACCAAAGACTTAGCAAAATATCAAGTTTTTAGAAAACTTGCCAATTTCTTGCACAAGGTTTAATAACAGGTTTTAAGATTCAAACAACACAAACATATAACAACAATAATCAAGGAATTAAATTGGCAATTGGATTTCTTCAAACATTCAAACACATTTTCATTAATACTGAAAAGGGTTTTACATAACTTTTAACAAGGAAAAACTAAGAGCAAAGAAAAAATGTAGAGGTCCTATGCCTTATATAGGCTACAAAGCAATAAAAAAACGTAAACCCTAATGTGTAGAAGTCCAAAATTTCCCCTTGTGAAGTTTGAAAACTTTGGAATCATGTGATGTTTTCTTGGCAGTTTGTGGAGTGTTGAGCTGTTGGAATTTGATATAAGGCTTATATTAAGCTTAGATATGAAGCTTCAATGTGAGGCGTTGGATGGCTTTTACTATTTTGTCATCTTCTCCAAAAAAAGTGAGACAATGGTTTATCATGTGAGGTATGGGATGATGTGGCATAGGGTTTAAGAGTTGAGATGTGTTTAGGGATAGGTTAATCATTAATCGGGAGAGAATTAGGGTTTAATTCAAAGGATTAAAAAACCCCTAATTCGTGTTCTTGGTGAATAGTTATGAGTTTAATCCAGATTATGTTTTGAAAAGTTGTTAATCGCCCATTTTTAAACTTAATAAATAAGTTTGTTAATCCGGTTATGAGTGGGATTTGAGGTGGCAAAATGGTGGGTTTTCATTGGTTGTGAGGGTGAGTGGGGCACATGTCCTTCTCTGATTAGTCTAGGTAAGTTTCATATTTGCCAGCTTCAACCCTCCTTCTTTGTTCTTCTCTTCATTCTTGTTTTAAATGTGTAAAACTGAAAGCTCTTTGTTAATAAAGTTTCAATTTTCACACTTTTGCCCCAAATAGTTTGCAAAAGGTAATTTCAGGAGTATTTCCTGCCATTTGATGATTCTTGAAGGGCTATATTGGCATTTTCTTCAAACTTTATTGTCTTGACATGTATGATTGACTTCTTGGAGGAATAATATTGAAAAGTCTTTATATTTGAGGGACCATTCTTGATAATTCTTCAAAGTGGAGGGCCTTTTTTGTAAATTTGACAAACTTTAAGGACCAATCTTGTAATTATGAATATACAAGGGTTTAAAGTGTCAATTATTCAATATTGGAGGACCCTTCTTGTATAATCTTCAAATCTTCAAGGGTTATTATTGGAAAATCACCATTAGGGCTTGGTTCATTGTGCGGCTTCGTTTCCCGTGTTTGTTTTTGCTTGTTTCTTGTGATCTTTTGTCATTTTCTCCATATACGTACCTAAAATACACATGTAATAAACACAAGCATGTATTTGGCATATTTCATGATATTTAATGCATTTTAAGCCCATTTTGGACGATAAGACTAAGTATAAAAGCAGTCTCATCACGGGACGTTTGGAAAGTTTACCCATGTTAAAGACGATTTTATCATCCCCTACCCTCATGATAAGCTCACCCGCGGCTACATAAATCAATGTGTGCCCGGTCCTTAAGAAGGGTCGTCCCACAATTAAGGGAACTCGGGGATCTATCTCATAGTCGACTACAACGAAATCGGCGGTGAAAGTAAATTTGTCGACTCCTACAAAAACATCCTCGGCTATCCCTACCGGATAAGCAACCGAATGGTTAGCTAATTCTAAAGTCATACAAGTGGGGAATAGCTCGGGTAGAGATAATTGCTTCCATACGGACAATGGCATAAGATTGATACTCGCTCTGAGATCCGCCAAAGCCATACAATTCTCTACACCCGGAAAATTGCAAAGAATAAGGAATCGACCAGGATCTCCTAACTTAACCGGAAGTTTTCTCAAAAGAACCGCGGAACAATTCTCATTCAATTGGGTATTGGAAATATCGAGCAACTTTTCCTTATCACTTAAAAGGTCCTTAAACATTTTAGCATACTTAGGCATGTGAGCGAGAGCCTCGGCAAAGGTGATATTAAAATTCAATTGTTTAAACATTTTTAGGAAGTTCGAAACTTGCATATCATCCTTATTCTTCAATTTCTCTTTCCTCAACCTTGAGGGATAAGGTATATTGGGTTGAGATGAAGGCTTTGGAGTGGATTGCTCACTCACATCCGTGGGTGGAGGAGGGGTAGAAATAGAAGGTGAGGGAATCGATTTGGGTCCTTGTTTAGGTGGAGAATAAGAAGGTTCTTTGGTGGTCTTACCACCCCTAAAAGTGATGGCATTAATGTTGGCCCTAGGATTGGTCACGGTGTTAGAAGGAAGGGCACCTTAGGGATGAAGGGTTTGAAGCATTTGCATAAATTTCCTATCGGTCGATTCTTGCATCTCTCTAGTCGATTCTTGCATCGCTTTCATTGTTTTCTCATGTTCAGTCAATTTTTGTAGAACCAAGTCCATTTGAGGATTATGCATGTTCATTTGATTATACCCTTGATTATTAAACCCTTGATTAGGAAAACCTTGGTTTGGATTATAACTATGAAATCCTTGATTAAAACCTTGGTTCTAAACACCTTGGTTATTAAAGCCTTGATTTTGATTATTAAATTCTTGGTTTTGCCCTTGAAAAGCCCCTTGATTTGGATTAAAGCCCCTTTGATTAATATTCCCTTGAAAATTACCCCGTTGAGGACCTTGGTTCCTATTTTGGGCGGGTGGGGGTGGTCTTTGTGGAACTACAAAACTTAGGGGAGCCAAATAGTTAGTCGATTTATAAGATAAATTGTTCACATCAACATTAGGTTTAAAATGCACCCTCTCATTAGTGTTATAACCATACACTTCTTGTTGATATGGGTCACAAACCTTGTCATAATTATAGTACGAATATGGCCCACCACAAGTCTCGCATGTTTCACAAGTCTCTTTAAAGCATGAACATGTGTAGTGGGAGGGTTATCTCTTAAAGAAAGTTGGTTTACTATTGAAGTAAGCTCCTTAATTTGATTAGTCACCTCACTCTCACTAGCACTAGCCATAGTAGCCCTAACACTCTTGGTTTGGACTTTAGCTTTGTTCTCAATGATTTCCCAAGCCTCATTTAGAGTTTTCACAAGAATATTACCCCCCGAAGCACTATTTAGTGAATCTTGGTCGTTCAAACTTAATCCATTATAAAAAGTATTAATTTGATGTACCTTAGTAAAACCGTGTTGTGGACACTGTCTCAAAAGTTCCTTAAAACGATCCCAAGATTCACTAAACGTCTCACCATACTTTTGTTCAAAGTTTAGTATATCATTCCGCAAAGCGGTAGTACGTGAGGCTGGAAAGATGTAATTTATGAACTTTGTCTCTAGGTCCGCCCATGTGGCAATACTTTGGGGTGGTTCCTTATCAAGCGAATTCTGGGCTTGTCCCTCGAGAGAGAAAGGAAAGAGGAGCAAACAAATTGCCTCTTGTGAGACCCTATTGTATTTTACAGTATTGGATAAGTGTACGAACCTGTTGATATGATCGTAAGGATCATCCATGAGTGCGGCCCAAGAAAGGTGTTGCGGAAACCATTTGAATAAAACCGGTTTTGAGCTCGAAGTTGTTGGTGTCAATAGCCGGCACCACAATCGCATCATCGTTGTCTTCAACGTGTGATTGCAAGAGCTCGATCATTGGACGGTTCTCCATGGTGTTAACAATAGGAGGCTCGACAACAGGAGGCTCGATGATAGCGGCTTGAATGGATTTCTTTTTGCGTGAACGTGTACACATACACCTACAAAAGAAAAATACAACAAAGAAATAGAAGAAATAAAGTTAACGTGAAAAGAAAATATTATTGGTGCAAAAATTTTGAAAAAGAAATGCTTTTAATGATTTTCTAAATGTGTTTGGATTTTTGAAATTTTTGATTTTTTTTTTATTTTTGAATTTTTTTTAGAAAATTAAGCAAGTAAAATAACGTTCAAAAGTGAACGGGTCCCAAAATCCAACGCGTCTCTCACAAAAAACGTTAATCTTCACGAAAAGAGCTGGCAGCGGCGCTATTTTAATATACTGAGTTTTATTAAGTTCTTGATTATGTCTATTCGAATTGATCTTGGGTTTATCGTGTGACTCAATTGGTTTTTGTGGATAAAGAAAAGGTTGTTGATTATCTATTTTAAACTAAAGATGAAAACTATAAAGATATAAACTAATAATAAAAGAAATTAAGAAAATATAAAAACTTGATTAAAAGTAAATTTAAAAGTAAAATAAAACAAAATACTTTGAAAATAATCTTAACAAAAATGGCGGGAAAATACAACTTTAAAAACAATTCGGGAAAAATATCAAAAATCTAATTCGGAATAAATATGATGCACCTAGTTCGGAATGCAAGATTAAAAAGTAATTCGGAATGTAAAACAAACAATTAATTCGGAATCAAGTAACCACACACAATTCGGAATCCAACAAAATGACCTAATCTGGAATATGAGCAACTAAACCTAATTCGGAAAACTATTTCAGCATGCAATTCGGAATGTCCTTCTAGACCTAGTTCAGAATGTGAGATTTGTCTTTAATTCAGAATATAGAGTTGCTAATCCGGAATCCATTTTGTTAAGCTAATTCGGAATTAAGGTGTCAAAACTAATTCGGAAATGAGTGGTGTGTAACATAATTCGGAATAACACAATATGCACCTAATTAGGGAAATAAGTTTGCAAGTAATCCGGGAAAACTTTAAACACATCTAATTCGGAATTATTCCAAAACTATTTAAGTCAGAATAATACTTGTTTAATAATTCGGAATAATAAAAAATAAGACACGGTTCGGAATAAAAGGGTTTAGTAATTCGGGATTATGAAAAATAAGAAAAAATCAAACAAGCACTTAACCAAAAATAAAACCAAACTAATTTTAAGAAAAAGCTAACTAGACACAAATTAAAAACTCTAAAAACACCAACTAATCAAAATTAATAAAATCAACTTTTAAAATACTAAACTATTAAAGTCCACTTGATTGAAAATAAATTAAACACACAATAAGCAATAAGCACAATAAGCACTAACCATCAATCACATGAAAACAATAAGAACAATCAAATAAACACATCAATCAAACAAGTAATAAAATCAAACAAACTACATGATTAACCAAATAAAACCAAAGATTAAAAATAAGAAAGGTAGAATGAGAAATACTTAATAAGCTTGAATTTGATGAAGATTAAGATCCAAATACACAAGATTAACGATGAAAGATTAAGAAAACTTTGAAAGAAAAACTAGAGAGAGAAAGTAAAACACCTACTCCTAGTTATCATAATGAAAAACTACAAATGAACTAACTACAAAATGAAGGCTTAATATTCTATTTATAATGGAAGGGATGTGGAGTTGTTGCTTCCTCTTTTCTCCTTGTTGTAACACCCCACTTTGATAAGTGGATCGTTACGCGTAATTATGACGTTTCATCAAAGCATGCAAGGTAATATGTAGTAAAACATACATGACCATAGGGTAAACCGGAATCAAACATCGGTTCCCAACATAAGCCCAAAACATAATAAAGTAAAAGAAATGAATGAAAGACTTAAACAAGCATAAGTATATGAAGGCAAAAGGAGAAGAAGTCTATGGCAGCTTCCATCCTATGCATGTCCTCCAAAATGCTCGAGCCTGTCCTTGGATACCTGCCGTTTTGGGACATGGAAAGGAAAGTAACGGCTGAGCAAAACGCTCAGTGCACGGATATAGACATAGTATGAATGACTGAAACCTAATAAAGACTTAATAGCAGCGGAAAATGTATAAGTCCTGGAAAACCTAGAACATGTTCACAAAACTGGTTTTATAGTTTGAAAAGCCTTTTGTTTATCTTATGAAAACTGTTTAACATGTTAACCATTAGCCAATATAGGTCATGAAATATCAACGTGCATGAATACTTGGAGGGTGACCTCGTTAAGCAAATTAGAGGGGCTGCCTCTAATTTAATATACTGGTTTTGGGTAGGAGGGATCAGCTCCTTGTGAAGGATGCAAGGCAACACCACATTCACACTGAGTAATCTGCTGAAAATATGTAAACTAGGATGCACCCATACGCTGCAGCTGATAATCATAAATGGCCAAAAACTGAAAGGGACGCCACGAGCTACCACTCCGCCGTGGTGAAGTCATAACACCAGTGCCTCTAGTGTTATGGTTATGGTACCTCCATAACTAGGTGAAACTAGTCATGCATGTATATGGCTTTAGGTATTCTAATTAAACATAAGCAATTCAAAAACATATAAAACATATACTGGGGAAAACAGTTGGCTGCATACGAGGAAATCCTAATAAGGAAAGAATGTCCATACTGAAAGGACGGAGAATCCGTACCTTATGTCCAGTGAACGAATAAGACGAAAGGAAGAGAGTCCTACTTTGGTATCACTAATGCTACATAAAAACATACGTGTATAAGTATCTGATTACTGAGTACGTAACTGGTTTTATTTCATGTCTTAGCTTGTTTTATATGTTCATGTCATGTTTTACTGATTTAAGCTTTATACTGTGTTTATCATATATTCTATCTATTCTGATTAAGTATTACTTGTATTTCATGTATTATTATACTTGCTGTTTAATAATAAGTAACTTTCTAAAAATAGCAGGTTTCCTAAAATAGAAAGTTTCCAAAAATAGAAAGTTACCAAAAATAAAAAGTTTCCAAAAATAGAAAGTTTCCAAAAATAGAAAGTTTCCAAAAATAGATTTACTGCTTAAAATAGATAAGTTTCTAAAAATAGAAAGTTTCCATAAATAGATTAGCTGCCTTAATTAAATAAGTTTCTAAAAATAGAAAGTTTCTATAATTAGATATAAGCTGGATAATTAAGCTAATTATATAAGCTTAAGTGTTTTCTAATTAATATTCTAAGTCATGTTATTATATAGTATAGTTTATTAATTATTTCATGTAAATTAAATAAACTATAGGTTAAAGTGTTTAATTAATATAACATGATTTAATTAAATAAAGGTAAAATACTTAGGTTAAAACATGTATTATTATCTATTAATAATATAACCTAAGTCATGTAAATTAATTAATTATAAGTCATGGTTTTAATAATTAATTAATTATATAGTCTAATCAAAAGATAAAATACTTAGGTTAAAATTCATGTGTTAATAATAAATTTAATAACCTAAGTCATGTAAATTAAATTAATCATGTTCATGCTTTTAATTAATTTAATTTAAATCTTGTAAAAATAATATAACTTGTAAAAATAATAAACCTTGAAAAATAAATCATGAACCGGACCGTGTTTTAAATCTAACATGCGTGAACCAGACCCATGTTTTAACCCATGAACCGGACCCGTAAACATCACCACACCCCGACCTAGGTCAGGGTTTCCCTTGCCTTGCTGCTGCCGTGACACCATCACCACCAAACCGAGACGAGTGGCCTCGGTGGTGCGAATAAACCCAAGCCGAGACCCCCTTGGGGCTCGGTTAGGCGTCGGCCACAATAAACAAACACCCCTTAACCCTAAATTGATTAAACCCTCATGATTAATAACATGTTTAAATCTTGTTTTTAGTTTGTTTATTAAAAACATTCATGATTTTATGTGATAGTAAATCAAAAACATAAAATAAAAGAGTTAGGCTTTATACCGATCACGTGAAATCAAGAAGGATGAACACACAACGATCCTTGCAATAAATCAAAGAACAAAATCAAACCGAAACACCCCTTGGTGTTCTTAAACCCGGCTGCCAAAAGGGAACCAAAAGAAGAACTGGGGTTTTAATTATTTTCCAACTTTTGTTAAAATGAAACATGTTTTCCCCTTTTTACCTAGTTAGTAAATTTTACATGGGCTTGGCCCATGTTTTCTTGTTGTAGCCGCGTGTAGGGGCCCACATAAGGGTAACCCGTACATTTATCGTGACTAAAATATAAGTGTATTCTCGTGTTCGTATTTTACGCGATTTTATTAGTTATTGATCGTGACTTAATATATTTATTCGTGCTCGTAATAAATATACATACATACGTAATATTAACTCGTGATTAATTTACGTTCATGATTTCATGTTCGTATGTTTGTGATTATAATTATTATTGAAATAATTATCGTGTGTTAATAAATAATAAATATTTATCGTATTATAACACGTACGTAATACTTGTAAATCTTGTTCATGAAACGTAACGTGATATAAAAGGAAAGTTATGATCATGTACGTACTATCGTAAGGGTACTATTCATGGTAAAAGCATGCGGGTTTTACAACTCTTCCCCCTAAAAAGAATAATTCGTCCCCGAATTATAGGTAACTTAAACTGAAAGAGAAACATACCCGAATCAAACTGAGAGTATGTATGATAAAAGGACATGAAGACGACGTGGTAGAAAGGAACGTGGAACGTAACATGTCTTGAAAGGACATGGAACGTGACGTGACTGAAAGAACATATCTAATTGATAAGATAAAACGGATAAGATGTCCGGAAGAATTTGTTCGTTTCCATGTGGCCTCCCTCTCGGAACGGTTCCTCTATGAGATCTTGACACATATGATAATCCTGGTCTTGTGACCTTGATTTGACAATACGTAAAAGTTCGTGGTTATCAAGGTAAAATGGATCGCCTTAATTTGATTGAGGGAAAAAAATTAACGTGCAAGGGTAACTGAAACGTTATCGTGCAAAACACTCTACTTAACTGATAATTAGCAACGATGCGCGAGACATATAGAAACGTAGTACGTGAAAAATTTTGAACGTGATACATGGAAAATTTGAATGTGATACATGGAGATATGGTGAGTGTAGTATGAGCAACATATCGTGATCCATGATACGTGTAACATCACGTTGAGGAACGTGGAATGAACATGACATGTGAAACATATCGTGAACATGGAATACGACGGCTGTATCGCCAAATTCTATCGGTTAAGACATGGAATGTGACATGAAACGTCTATTTGAGGACATAGAGTTATACTAGACTTGAGTCTGGTCTCTCAAGTTATTGCAAAAAATTCCCAGAACGAAGATGAACGTAAAATCGTAAGCCAAGATACGATCATGAACATGAATAGTGTCATGAACGTGAGCGTGAAAGCAAGTCGTGAAATTAGAACAAATACGTGGACGTAAATAAGGAGCACAAATGCGAACCATTGTCTGACTCGATAGCTGAGGGATTACCAAGTGATCAGATGCGCCTTGACAGGAACATGTTCGATCAATCTGTTGGTTCTGAAATTCTTGGGGATACAAGGATTCTGCAGACTTGATCAAACTGTTGACAATAACACAAATAGCATCATGCTTCTTCTGAGTTTACGTTAATCTAATAACCAAAATCCGTGGAGATCTTGTCTCGTTTCTGATCACAATTACGATGGTGGATAAACATCCCAGTCAGTTGGTGTTCTATCTTAGCCTGTTGGTATGTCCGATATTTAGATATGAACGTAACTATATCTTGCTTGTAGAAACTTGATACATAGAAGTTTGCGAAACCATGCGTCTCTGAAATTAGACTTTTCTTAGCGTAGGATTTTCCTTGAACACCTAACGCAGTGTAGGGTTCTCACCTGTATGCATAAGCTGAGTCATTGTAAGGTTAACCGTGAGAATCCATGTGATTCAGCGTGTCACTGTAATCAACTAGAATTTATGTTGAGAATTTCAGGGTGAAATTTTGTAAAACCGTAAAAATAAGGTCATAATTTAATTCTATTTTCAATTATTTTGAAGTATTTTATAACGTTAAATATTATTATGTTTAACTGTTTAAGTTGAAACCGATATTAAATATTATATTTTAATATTTTAACGAGCAACGAGGACTACTAGTGATCACGATACCGACGGATGCCAAAAATTTTATATTTTATTATCGATAGTTTCGATACTTAATACTTTCGACGATATCGTTTCAATTACGTATCGAGTCGTTATATTATTATTTTTCGTGTGCGATTAAACTTTTAAAAAGTACAATCTAGCATTTTCAGGTAGTGAAATATTTTCTCGTATAATATTTTGAAACTTATTTTTGTGTTGGTTGACGAACTCACAATTTACGGATTTAAATTTGGGTTTACGTGCATAATTTAGCGTCCCTTACGACTAAACCGGAAACCTTAGGATTACGTATTTACGTTTTTGAACTCCGATTTTGAACTCCGTTTTTGATGAGACATTTTTTATTGGATTCGTTTTGTGACGTTGATTCATAATTTATAAAAACGTTTTTCGTGAAACGACCCGAGGGCACGCAAATCGAGAAAACTAGAATCGAGGGATACTCGTAAACTAGTGAGATGGGACAAAATACATTGTCCCACCCCACTAGCTTATATGGGATGGCACTAACATGACACCACAACCATATGTGGCATCATGTTAGCTAAGTGTTTACAAGTGTAAACAAAGCTTACACCTTAAGCTTAGTTCTTTCCACTATCTAGCTAAAACCATCAACTAACTCATTTCCACCATTTACTTACATGCAAACCAACACAAAACTCTCTCAAAAACCTTCACCATTGCCATCCATATTGAAGCTACAAACACCCCTTTTGATCTTTTCTAGCCATGAAATACATGTTTACTAGCTCTATCATGGAGTTATCTTGAAGCCTTGATCATTTGGTGGCCATTTTAACAACATTGGAGGTGATTTGCTTGTGTCCTAGGGCTGATTTCTCAACTATTGTTCTTGGTGTTTGATGATCTTGGAGTTACTTGTGGTGTTCATCAAGTTCTTGTCTTCCAAAAACAAGAAATACACTTGGTTGGTAAAGAAGATCATCCTCTCCATTTTCTCTTGTTATTTTTGTAAAGAACAAATGTATTTTCTTTATTTTTTATATGTATATGATGTATATATGATGATAAAAATGTTGTGTGGGGATCAAGTGTTGATAAATATGCTTAAAAATGTTAATAACCATGAGAAATAAGGCTAAAATCATGATTATTTAGTTGGCTGTATAAAAACAGTATATAAATAAAACTTGAACTGATAAACTTGCATGGTATAATCTATTTACAGTAAGTACAAGATGTTATACACATGTGAGAGTTGGCCATGCAATGGAATCAATATAATGAGTGAGATATGATCAAAACAAGTTGGGTGTTCTAATCTGAATAAGCAGTTTTGTAGGGACTGTTAAGGCAAGATAAACTTAAAATGAGCAGTAGCTATAACTAAGTTAAATGTAGCAAATAATATGAAGATCATGCCACCCAAAAATGAGCTTCTAATTCGTTATAGAACTCTAGATATGATAAAAATGGTGAACATGAAGATAAAAATCAGATTTTGAGAATTAATGTTTATTATTATTATATAAGCACTCAAATTTTATTGTATAAAATGTAAAATAAAAACCCACTAACATATGAAACATATTTATATAAATATGTAAAAGGTTAATTAAATGGATGAATTATATAAATGGTTGTGGAATAATACTTATAAGTAATAAAAACTATAAACTTGATTTTTACGACTTTTTCGGCTATTACCGTAAAATTAACGTTTTTCGCCAAATAAAACTTAGACGATCAAACCCGTCTAATGTAAAGTTTTTGAAAGTCATATACTGATATATAAGTAACTAATACAAGTAAAAACCGATAAAACCCGAACTATAGGACATACGGACATTAACGAGCTAACTAAGCATATTGGACTAATAATTGGACTAAATAAGTTAAACACTTATAAAAAGGACTTATTGGGATTAACCCATTTGGGCCCAACATTGAAAGTATAGATACTGATAATATAGGTATAAAATGGATTAAAACAAGTTAAAGAACTTATACTAAGCTTATTGGACTTAAAATAGGTAAGTAGGTAAAACTAGTAAACTAGTAAAAAGTTACCAATACGTAAACACTAAAATGAGTAAACAAGGATATATAAACCCACTTGATCATCATCATATGTACAAAATCATCATATGTATATTGTTATTTTGATAAAAGTCATTAGACAAGAGTCTAAGACCGATTATTATTTATATAGGTTTCCGTGACCGAAGCACGCCCGTAGCCGATAATCCGCCTTTCATTATCAACGTGAGTCTATAGCCTCGCTTTATACTAGTTATTAAATGATTTTAAACCCGCGAGGGGGAATACATGTTTTATAAACTTAGAACACAAGATTTTTATGGTATGCTTTGTCCCTCTATGAATGGACACGTGGTTGCCTTTAAATTGCATTAAGTGATTGCCTTTGTTAAAGCCTCAATTATGGACCGTTAACTAGCTTATGATGGGCTAGCCGCTAGTACAATTAATAGATCTATGGGGGAAGCCGCCCCGGTTCAGTTTTTGTGGACTTGTCATAGAAGCTTAGGCCCGACCTCCACACTGTTTGAGCATATTGTATTGAGAAGTCAGGTATACGGCAATGTACCAATAATCTGGAGGTAACCGACAATTAATAAATCTCTCGTCTTATTAGACTGATATGGGAGTGTCTAAGGGCTCGGTTCCATGAGCTTATTGCAATTTATGCTATATACAATTATCATTGTTGATGCAAATTATTATTTGATGCTTATAAGCATGCCACAAACTTATAATCTTTGCTTGTGTTCAAATTGATTTCATAAACCTATAGATTCACTCGGCATTTTTGCTGATTGTTTTACTCACATGTATTTCAGGTAATCAAGAAGTGGAAGCTTGGAGGTCACCGGGAATGAAGTTGTGCACTGCTTTTGTTGTTCAAACTCTTTGATTTATTTATCGTTCCATTTTTAAAACAAACCAATATGTTGTTTTAACTTATCTTTTGGTAACGATTACTTGGGACTACGCTACTCTGACAAATGTTTTAGGAACGATAAAACTAAAACGTCTCTTTTCGAGTCGTTATTTATAAATTATGTGTTGTTGTATCATTGTTTAGCACCCAAAGATGGATTCCGTTGCGTGCAAATTTGGGGGTGTTAAAGATTGGTACCAGAGCCATGAGTTATAGAGAACTAGGTCTTTTTCTAAAAACCTAAACTATAACTGTCGGTTTTATTTTTCAAAGAGTCGGTGCACATGATTTCGCGTGACTTCAGGTTCAAGCTACTTCTGGGATTACAACTTTAGTATACATTATTATGTATGCCTTATTGCTAAGTATTTCTAAATAAATACTATAATCCTTTATCGATATATATTTATGTCGTTAAACTTTTCGATAAAAGTTTATCATTTATTAATGATTAACTTAAATAAATACATTGAATTTTCAAGATCTTTCTGTATTTATTTTTGAAGTATTTAAATTGCTTTTATTGCAAAAAATTTATATTATGACCTTACATACCTTCATCTGCGCGCGTTACTTTCATTATTTAACCCTTTGAGATATCTACGTAGATATCCAAATCGTCTTCCGGCTATTTGTGCCTGGACGTCTTTTAACGTAATTTCTAGACCATTGTGTAGCTCAATGTGTCCTTGGAATAGACTAACCGCTATTTATTGACATTTATATGTATCGACTCCGAAGTGTATTGTTCACTTATATCTCGGTAACGTCATCGTCATTTTATAAATCATCGTCTAGATTATGGCACTAGAATTGGAATACGATTTTACTTATATAAAATTGTATCATTTGTTTGTCATTAACCTTTTTGCTCCCGGAGTGTAGCATGTTAATGTTCCATTCTTTTCTTGTTATGTTTTGTGTTTTTGACAATCGTGGCACCAAGGAGATTTGCCTACATTGCATTTTGGAATCTAAATTACGAACGTCTTTCACCGTCTTGCTTCCTAAATTTCGTGTTGAATACCTTGAAGCATTTTCTGTCATTCATCATGTTATATTTTATTTGATGCTCATTACGAGATTTATTTTTCGTTGTTATAAAATCCACAAGACATGTGTGTATAAATGTATATATTTTGAGCCGTTAAGAAATGTCGAAAAATACATTTTTTGTAGAAACTGCAGGGGCAGTATAACAGGTCAAAACATAAAAGTAAGACCTTCGTTTTTAAAATAAAACAGTTAAACCTGCACAGAACTTGCAGGGGTATTTTGGTCATTTTACATTGGGTTTCAGGTCTCGGGTAAAACTAGAAAGTCGTCTGAAACGTCGTTTTGCATCAAAATGCTTTAGACTCTGAGTCTTGGAGATGTCGTTTATTGGGTCAATTAATCGGCTCATATTTAAAAGTTAAATCTGATAGAAAATTCAGAACATGGGTTTTAAATGTTTCTAAGCTGTTTTGATTTCATTTGAGATCGTAAAATTTTAACAAATATTATTTTACAACTAACGAATACACATGTGGATTGTTTTATTCTTTTTATATATATGACTCAATTGTCATTCGATGTTATTTTATTTTTATTTTTATTTTTCTCTAACCTTCCACTGATTTGGGTTGAGTTTTGAAGTTTTGCCTTCACATTCTTCTTCGTCGATATTATCGCGTATCTCATGGCGTTTCGTCTAACCTTATAACCTTTTGAAACCTTAACAACTTGTAACCATTTCATTGGTTGTTTTATGAGCTACTATTTGCCACTTTTTGTAAAACTTTGACTACTTTATACGTTGTCATAATGTCATATTATAAATAAATCTGATATTGTTTTACGATTATTTTCACCAATTGTTTTTACTTTGATCTTATAAAATACTTTTCGTAACATTAAAAGTTGCTTATTAAGTATCTCACAAATTACGTGTATCCTATAAATTTATAAACTATTTTTAAATTCCATTTTTCAAATGGCATGGTTTATATATAAACATAAGAAACTTAATACTTTTCGACGAAATGGAGCACTGCATTGCTAGCCTTAAATTATACATGGCCTGATCACCTATGTCTAATTTAGAAGGAGCCATGCTAGGCTGAATAGTGGTCACCTTAAAAATCTTGATAATAATCAACTTTTTACTTGTATTTATGATTAAGATAAATAAAATGAAATAAAGTGAAAAGAAGTTTTGAAAACCTTTATATTTTATGCAAGTAGCGCAATTTCTATGCATCCGCATACGTTTTCTTACCTTTTCTTGAATGAATTACGCGCTTACGAATACGTTTTTACTCGATGATCATTTTTCTACTTGTTACTTTATTTTATCTTATAACTGATTTCTTTTGATCGTTCGTCTAATTACTGACTGTTGATAAATGACTTGAAAGTCTCAATGTTTTATCCTTCCTTCTCGTCCAATCTTCTTTATGCGACTGGGTAGATCTTTGGAATGTCTCCTCACGTGAATAATGAATTATCACTAGAGCGATTTTCGTATATCCGGGATGACGTCCGTCACTCTCGTTTGTCTCGAAATCCACTCTTGTGAACCGTGCTTTGACTTCTCTCTTTAAACACTAACATCCTTCATTTGATTTGTTTTAATTACAAGTGATTATTAGGAATTTTCTTTGATTAAAATTTTTGTATGGATTTTATTTCCGATCATGTATCGACCACCGCTAAGTTAACGAACTGATATTAGTGAACCATCGACCGCACTAACAAAATTGACAACTTGTTTAATCTACTGTTTCTTATCGTCTTACCATCAACGCCTTTATTTTATTATTCTCTTTAAGAATTCATACGACATCTGCTTCGTCCTCTTTTGTACCGTTGATTTCGTATTAACTGTTGACCATTATTTCCATTCGTATTCGTTTATTATCTTGTCACATTTCGAAACCCGAATGTATCCCATATTTATTTTGAAATAATAAACACCTTTATGTATTTCTACAACGTATACATTTTCCAATGATTTTCAATTATCGAAATAACCATTACAAGTAAAATGTCAAATTTATACATCATATTTTGTATAACTAAAACTAATGTTTAAAAATAAAATTATTTTCTACCTTTTGAACTAATTGACTTATCATACTTTACTTTTAATGTAATGAAATTACCGGTTTAATTTATATTCCTAATAATGATTTAATTTGGAAATTATATCTTCTAATTGTAACCAACAATATGAGTTTAATTTATAAAATTCATGTCATTCTTTCAAAGTTTCTTAAGACAACCAAAATAAATTATGAAGCTATTTAACTTCTATTTTTAATATATCATCTTTATCAAGAAAGTACCTCAATTGAGTCTTAAGGTAATACCAAATCCGGGACGGATAATTGTGACAAACGTTATTTTAATGTTAATATTTAATTTATTCTTCGCTCTCATTTTTCTAGTATTGTGAATTATTATGTTTTACGGTTGCGTGAGTCGAGATCCCTCGTCGGTCGTCAACCTTAAATCATTTTACCACATCTAGTCCGTTTATGCGTTTATTGAATTTATTTTTATCTCGTTCTATTCCTCGTATTGAATATCATTATTTTATTCTGAGTTTAAAATGAATCTCGGGAAGCAGTGTATAAGAAGAAACGATAAGTGTCACCAGGATTTATGCGTGTACTTGTGGAATGATTGAGGACCGAATCTCTTAATGAATGGAGTTAATAAATTCGTTACAACCTCGAGGAGTATGTTGAAGCCGACACCGCAAGTGGAAAGACTCTGGAGATCAAGTGGTTATTATCAAGGGTTCGTTCAAGGTTTTCTCGATGATTAACGATGGAAATCTATACTTGATGTTATTGTTCGACCTTTTATTTTTATGTACTTATGTGGTATGTGATCTAGTCAAATGATCGTAAGTTGTGAGAACTTGAGACGGCATCATCCGATGACGTCCGATCATGTAGAACACATATTATGTAATATCTTTATGACTTTCAACGACGATGTTTATTGAGACTTTAATGCGCGTTGGCGAAAGTGAGGCGAGTTGAGCGCCGGGACGTCGCTCCCTTAAGGTGGTGAGGATGTAAAACCGTAAAAATAAGGTCATAATTTAATTCTATTTTCAATTATTTTGAAGTATTTTATAACGTTAAATATTATTATGTTTAACGGTTTAAGTTAAAACCGATATTAAATATTATATTTTAATATTTTGACGAGCAACGAGGACTACTAGTGATCGCGATACCGACGGATGCCAAAAATTTTATATTTTATTATCAATAGTTTCGATATTTAATACTTTCGACGATATCGTTTCAATTACGTATCGAGTCGTTATATTATTATTTTTCGTGTGCGATTAAACTTTTAAAAAGTACAATCTAGCATTTTCAGGTAGTGAAATATTTTCTCGTATAATATTTTGAAACTTATTTTTGTGTTGGTTGACGAACTCACAATTTACGGATTTAAATTTGGGCTTACGTGCATAATTTAGCGTCCCTTACGACTAAACCGGAAACCTTAGGATTACGTATTTACGTTTTTGAACTCCGTTTTTGATGAGACAATTTTTATTGGATTCGTTTTGTGACGTTGATTCATAATTTATAAAAACGTTTTTCGTGAAACGACCCGAGGGCACGCAAATCGAGAAAACTAGAATCGAGGGATACTCGTAAACTAGTGAGATGGGACAAAATATATTGTCCCACCCCACTAGCTTATATGGGATGGCACTAACATGACACCACAACCATATGTGGCATCATGTTAGCTAAGTGTTTACAAGTGTAAACAAAGCTTACACCTTAAGCTTAGTTCTTTCCACTATCTAGCTAAAACCATCAACTAACTCATTTCCACCATTTACTTACATGCAAACCAACACAAAACTCTCTCAAAAACCTTCACCATTGCCATCCATATTGAAGCTACAAACACCCCTTTTGATCTTTTCTAGCCATGAAATACATGTTTACTAGCTCTATCATGGAGTTATCTTGAAGCCTTGATCATTTGGTGGCCATTTTAACAACATTGGAGGTGATTTGCTTGTGTCCTAGGGCTGATTTCTCAACTATTGTTCTTGGTGTTTGATGATCTTGGAGTTACTTGTGGTGTTCATCAAGTTCTTGTCTTCCAAAAACAAGAAATACACTTGGTTGGTAAAGAAGATCATCCTCTCCATTTTCTCTTGTTATTTTTGTAAAGAACAAACGTATTTTCTTTATTTTGTATATGTATATGATGTATATATGATTATAAAAATGTTGTGTGGGGATCAAGTGTTGATAAATATGCTTAAAAATGTTAATAACCATGAGAAATAAGGCTAAAATCATGATTATTTAGTTGGCTGGATAAAAACAGTATATAACTAAAACTTGAACTGATAAACTTGCATGGTATAATCCATTTACAGTAAGTACAAGATGTTATACACATGTGAGAGTTGGCCATGCAATGGAATCAATATAATGAGTGAGATATGATCAAAACAAGTTGGGTGTTCTAATCTGAATAATCAGTTTTGTAGGGACTGTTAAGGCAAGATAAATTTAAAATGAGCAGTAGCTATAACTAAGTTAAATGTAGCACATAATATGAAGATCGTGCCACCCAAAAATGAGCTTCTAATTCAATATAGAACTCAAGATATGATAAAAATGGTGAACATGAATATAAATATCAGATTTTGAGAATTAATGTTTATTATTATTATATAAGCACTCAAATTTTATTGTATAAAATGTAAAATAAAAACCCACTAACTTATGAAACTTATTTATATAAATATGTAAAAGGTTAATTAAATGGATGAATTATATAAATGGTTGTGGAATAATACTTATAAGTAATAAAAACTATAAACTTGATTTTTACGACTTTTTCGGCTATTACCGTAAAATTAACGTTTTTCGCCAAATAAAACTTAGACGATCAAACCCGTCTAATGTAAAGTTTTTAAAAGTCATATACTGATATATATAAGTAACTAATACAAGTAAAAACTGATAAAAACCCGAACTATAGGACATACGGACATTAACGAGCTAACTAAGCATATTGGACTAATAATTGGACTAAATAAGTTAAACACTTATAAAAAGGACTTATTGGGCTTAACCCATTTGGGCCCAACATTGAAAGTATAGATACTGATAATATAGGTATAAAATGGATTAAAACAAGTTAAAGAACTTATACTAAGCTTATTGGACTTAAAATAGGTAAGTAGGTAAAACTAGTAAACTAGTAAAAAGTTACCAATACGTAAACACTAAAATGAGTAAACAAGGATATATAAACCCACTTGATCATCATCATATGTACAAAATCATCATATGTATATTGTTATTTTGATAAAAGTCATTAGACAAGAGTCTAAGACCGATTATTATTTATATAGGTTTCCGTGACCGAAGCACGCCCGTAGCCGATAATCCGCCTTTCATTATCAACGTGAGTCTATAGCCTCGCTTTATACTAGTTATTAAATGATTTTAAACCCGCGAGGGGGAATACATGTTTTATAAACTTAGAACACAAGATTTTTATGGTATGCTTTGTCCCTCTATGAATGGACCCGTGGTTGCCTTTAAATTGCATTAAGTGATTGCCTTTGTTAAAGCCTCAATTATGGACCGTTAACTAGCTTATGATGGGCTAGCCGCTAGTACAATTAATAGATCTATGGGGGAAGCCGCCCCGGTTCAGTTTTTGTGGACTTGTCATAGAAGCTTAGGCCCGACCTCCACACTGTTTGAGCATATTGTATTGAGAAGTCAGGTATACGGCAATGTACCAATAATCTGGAGGTAACCGACAATTAATAAATCTCTCGTCTTATTAGACTGATATGGGAGTGTCTAAGGGCTCAGTTCCATGAGCTTATTGCAATTTATGCTATATACAATTATCATTGTTGATGCAAATTATTATTTGATGCTTATAAGCATGCCACAAACTTATAATCTTTGCTTGTGTTCAAATTGATTTCATAAACCTATAGATTCACTCGGCATTTTTGCTGATTGTTTTACTCACATGTATTTCAGGTAATCAAGAAGTGGAAGCTTGGAGGTCACGGGGAATGAAGTTGTGCACTGCTTTTGTTGTTCAAACTCTTTGATTTATTTATCGTTCCATTTTTAAAACAAACCAATATGTTGTTTTAACTTATCTTTTGGTAACGATTACTTGGGACTACGCTACTCTGACAAATGTTTTAGGAACGATAAATCTAAAACGTCTCTTTTCGAGTCGTTCTTCATAAATTATGTGTTGTTGTATCATTGTTTAGCACCCAAAGATGGATTCCGCTGCGTGTAAATTTGGGGGTGTTAAAAATTTCTCCTGTCGTAGAATTTGCAACATAGTGTAAATATGGCCTCCCTTCTCTTCTCTAGACTTTAGAGAAGGTTAGGTTGTCATAGATGAAAACACTGATGAATTTGTTTATGAGTTCATGGAAACTCAATTTATTAAGCCTATAATGTTGTTGGAGCATTTATGAGACTAAAACAAAATCATGAGTCTAACATGACCGAGTCGTGTACGAATAGCAGTCATGGACATGTCCTGCTCTTTCACTCGTCTCTGTTGGCAGCATGATCATGAATCCGATCTTGGAAAGTGCTTAACACCCTAAATGAATTCGATCTTGTCAATACGTGGAGGAGAGTAACGGTTATGAATGGTGATTTGTTTAAAATCGACGGTAGTCGACTCATAATCTCATGTTACCGTCCTTCTCCTTGAAGGTTCTTCTGGAGTATAAGGAAGATTTTGGAATAATCCGCTGGTTATGCGTAAAAGGAACTTCAGTGGTCGTGTCTTAACTGACAGCTAGAAAAATTTAGCAATCATAGCTAACAAAGCATGTGCTTATAAAGCATAGATAATTTGTAAAGATTTTCCTGATGGAAAACCATGCTGAATGTATTCAGGAGCCTGAACATTACTGTACAAAATCATGAATCGTAGCATGGTGTGTTGTTTGTAGTCCATAATTAGGATTAAATTCAACTCGCATCTATCCAAGGTAATGCGTTATCAGGTTGGATCTTATCATTAGGCTGAAGAAATATACATGGGGAATACGATGGCGTCCGATATGGTCATGAACATATGAAATATAGGTGCAAGAAAGGGAAGTGTCATCCAGTGAACGTGACTGACCTTACTGATACACCGGTGATGGTACTGAAATTCTTGTGGCCTGATTAATACATGGCACAACAAAATAGATATACCCTTTTGAGGGTACCCTGAATTTCTTAGAAATGTTCCATAATTGGACGTGAGTCATGTGTCTTGACTCGTGTCTTGGGAAATGTAAGCATGACATGTGTCTTGACTGGTGTCTTGACACGTGTCTTCAGAAAGTAGACGTGAGACATGTGTCTTGGCTGATGTCTTGACATGTGTCTTGAGATATGAAACAATTAAAACTACAAATATTAGGTTATTATGCCAAAATTGGCGGATCGGTTGGACCACTGATCCTTTGTATTTCTGATCACGTCTGCGGCCGGAGCTTCGGTTACGATTGCTAGGTTAGTTTCTGCCATAGTAGTTGTTATTATCGTCTTGTCTGTCAGTTCCATGACGGTAATTCTCATGACTATGATTCATGTAACTATTCAGCTGAGTGGCCGGCTGGTACCGGTTTGCACTCATATGACTGAAACGACTACCGAATAACGTGTGACATGTAACTAAGCATTTGGGACGATGATTGATGGGAATCGTCTGATGGTAAAGCATCTTATCGTCCAATTTCTTTGCTCCAACGCCTTAGTCTTCGTCTTGTAGGATCTCCAGGTTGTGAACAGCATCCGCATCTCGTAGCGTCTTCGAACGTCAGCAGCATCAACCTTTAGTAACATCTCCAAGTTATGAGCGGCATCAGCAATCTTGTAGAATATCAGCAATTGAAAATACGCCTGAGATGATTGATAGGTGTGAAAACACCCATCCTTTTACCACTTATTTCTGGCTAAAACAAGACCAAAACACGTATTTAATATCATTTGTTTGGAATTATGCGTGGTTTTTGTGTTTATTGTGTTTTCAGAGTCAACCGGATGAATATTGAAGAAAACATGGGATTGCACGGGTTTTATCGAAGAAAAAGACTCAAGACGAAGTCTATTGTCCAAGAGATGCAAAAGATTTGAAGTCATTGTGCCTATTTAAAGATTTATCGAAGAATAGAGCCAAAGATGAAAGATTCTTATATGTCGAAGAACTCGAGTCTATTAAACAAAGATTATAAGACGAGTTGGAATTATTCACCGACACTTCTAAAAATCCAAAGTCGGAAACGTTTATTTAAAGAAGCGTGAAGACTAAAGAAGAAAGAAGAAAAGAAGCCCAAACCAAAGCCCATTCACAAGCCCACCATCACACGCATATATATATAGGATTTCACTTCACATTTTGGAGTTAGTTTTTAGTTAGTTTTTAGTTTTTCATTCTCTAGTTTTAGAGAGAGAAAGTTCTCAACTTTCTCTCACTAGTTTTCATCTTTCTTTCTTTCAAGATCAAACCTTTGTATTGTTTTACATTAATCAAGTTTTAATTCAAGCTTTTAATCTTTAATCTCATTCTACCTTTCTTGATTTTGATTCACTTTTGGTACGAATTACTTATGATCCGTGTTGTTCATCTATGTTTTCGTGCTTAAAAAGTTAATCTTGTTATGTTTCCTTAAGTTTATACACGAATAAGCTCTAAGATCCTTGTGCTTATTGGCTTATTTGTGAGTTTAGCTTATTTTACTTTTTAAAGTTTTTACAAAAAGTTTATCTCTTTATTTATTTGATTTACAAGTTTGCTTATTTAAAGTTAGAAAAGTTGTTTTTAGTGCTTATTTAATCTGTTTCATATTGGATTCGTGCTAGTTTGGGTAGTAGCTTATTGAAATAGCTTATTCACCTTGCTTGTATTTCTGATCAAAGGGATATCGGAAAGGGTAAAACCCTTTTCCGATTGGGTCATTCCGACCAGCACACCACACCCCTTATTCCGATCATGTGATCGGAAAAGGGTTTAGGTTTTCCGATTTGGGCTTATTTTTTAGTATTCCGACGGGGAAGTTTTGTTACATTCCGATTATAACTCATTTTCCCATATTCCGATTTGTACTGTGTTAATCATTCCGATTGTGGGTCGATTGGCAACATTCCGATCAGCATCCATTTTAAGTCATTCCGATTGCAATTTATTTCCCGTACTCCGATTGAACTTGTTTGCAAATATTCCGACCGTGGAGCTTATTTACATTCCGATCAAGCAGATCGGAATATATTCCGATTTGAAGTTTTTGCTTATTCCGATCAGTGTAGGTTTCAAACATTCCGACGAATTTAGTTTTTCATGTTTTTAAAGTCTTTAAGTGTTAGTGTTATTAAGTGTTCAAGTATTTTTCGAATCTTATCTTTAAGTTTTCAAGCATTTATTTTTAAACTCGCCTTTTTAGTTTAATCTTTTAAAGCTTTTATTTTACCCTTCGACACTTACTTATTTGTCATTAATTCAAAATAGATAAACAAACCCACACCTTTTTTATTAACCAAGAACAAATCATTCCACATAGAACCGTTATCAATTCGAGAGGATACCGAGAGACAAAATATTGAACCCATAGCAAATCAGAGTATCAAATGGCGCCGCTGCCGGCTCTTCTCGTTAAGATCAACGGTTTTTTGTGAGAACTTGGATTTTGGGATCCGTTCACCGTGAACGTTACTTTTTCATAAAAAATTTCAAAAACACCAAAAATATATATATATATATATATATATATATATATATATATATATATATATATATATATATATATATATATATATATATATATATATATATATATATATATATATATAATTTTTAAAAATCCTAAAAATTAAAAAACAAAAAACATAAAAACCAAAAATATTTTTGCTTTGTTTTTGCCTTCTGTTAGTTCTTTTGCAGGTGCATGCGTACATGATCAACGTCTTATCAAGAGCCCGAGCCTCTCGAAGACTTAGACATGGCCGGTGTACAAAACAACAATAATAACCCACCTCAAAATAATAATAACAATAACAATCCACCTCTCAACAACAATAATAACAACAACAATGAGCCTCTACCAGACAATCGCCCGATGATTGAACTTCTGCAAGCACATGTAGACGGTAACAATGATCCCATTGTCATACCCGCGATTGCAGCCAACAATTTTGAGCTCAAATCCGGCTTTATCCAGATGGTCTCTGCTCAACCATTCTTGGGGCGTACCATTGATGATCCTCATGACCACATCAAGAGATTCTTGCAACTCACGAATACGGTCAAATTCAATGGTGTTCCACAAGAGGTAATCCGTTTACAACTTTTTCCCTTTTCTTTAGAGGGACAAGCCTGGCATTGGCTTGCTAAGGAACTGCCACAAAGTATTCTGACGTGGACGGATTTGGAGACCAAATTTATCAACTACTTTTTCTCACCCTCTCGTACTACCGCTTTGCGGAATGAAATTATCAATTTTGAACAAAAGTACGATGAGTCTTTTAGTGAATCTTGGGATCGTGTCAAAGATCTTTTAAGAAAATGCCCACAACATGGTTTTACCAAAGTGCACCAAATTAACACTTTTTATAATGGTTTAAGCATGAATGACCAAATTCACTAAACAGTGCCTCGGGGGGTAATATTTTGGCTAAGACTTCTAATGCCGCTTGGGATATTATTGAAAATAAGTCTCGTGTGCAAACCAAGAGTGTTCGGACTAATGTCGCTAGTGCTAGTACTAGTGACAGCGATAAGCGACTTGACAAAATTACTACGCTTCTTGAATCGCTTGTTACCCACACCGCCAACAACACCAACAGCATCAATGCTAAAAACGCTCAAGACGCTCAAGTCAATGCTGTTAGCCAACCATGTGAGATATGCGGGGGTCCTCACTCTTACACCACTTGTACTGCCACCCAAGACTACCCTTCTGAGAATGTGAATGCAGCATACGGTACCTATCCTCAACCCGCTTATCAAGCTCGTCCTCAAGGTGACCGCAACTTGCTTAGCTACCGTTCCAACAACTTTCTTTCCCCGCCCGGTTTTACTCCTAACAACCCAAACCAACAACAAAACCTCAACCGACCTCCTCAACAACAACAACCTCGTGGACCATACATACCACCTCACAAACAACCACATCCACCTCAACGAAACAACCAAGTTTACCAGCAACCTGCTTATCAACCACCCGCATACAATGCTCCTCCCAACCAACCCACCGCATTACACCAAGACATTGGAACCTACATGAGGACTAACGATGTGATCGTGGACAATCTCTAACAGGAAGTGCGCAACTTGAAAGCAGACCTAGTGAAACAAGGGAACGATCTGAGAGCTGATATGAGAAACACTTTGGATAGTCAAACGAATGACTTAAAGAACATGATGGCTAGTTTCTTCCAAGTTAATCAACCCTCTTCTTCGGGTACTCTTCCGAGTAACACCGTTGCGAATCCAAGAAGGAGATGAAAGCAATCATCACTCGCAGTGGCAAAGGTACCAAGGAACCCGAGCTTCCGATACCTCCACCGGTGATTGTGACTAAGGAAAACGAGTCACCTGCTCCTATTCCTAATCCTTCTACTTCCCCAATTTCTCCACCTCTTACTTCTACCCCTCCTCCACCCAAGGATGTGAGTGATCCTTCGATCCCAAAGACTTCCTCTTCTTCCGATATACCTTATCCCTCAAGGTTGAGGAAAGAGAAGCTCAAAAGCAAGGATGATATTCAAGTTTCGAACTTTCTAAAAATGTTTAAACAGTTGAATTTTAACATCTCCTTCGCTGAGGCTCTCGCTCACATGCCTAAGTACGCGAAAATGTTCAAAGATCTTCTTAGCGACAAGGAGAAGCTTCTTGATATTGCTAACACCCAACTTAATGAGAATTTCTTTGCAGTGCTCTTAAGGAAATTGCCAACCAAGCTTGGTGATCCGGGTCATTTCTTAATCCCTTGTAACTTCCCGGGAGTAGAGAATTGCATGGCCCTAGCCGATCTAGGTGCCAGTATTAACTTAATGCCTTTAAGTGTGTGGAAGCAATTATCTCTCCCTGAGCTAGTCCCCACCAAAATGACTCTGGAATTAGCTAACCGTACGGTTGCTTATCCAGTGGGGATAGCCGAAGACGTCTTTGTAGGAGTCGACAAATTCACTTTTCCTGCCGATTTCGTCGTCGTTGACTACGACATGGACCCTCGTGTGCCGTTGATCGTTGGTCGTCCATTCCTAAGGACCTGTCGTACTCTCATCGATGTTGAAGCCGGTGAGCTTATCATGAGAGTGGGTGACGATAAAATCGTCTTCAACATGGGAAAGTTGTCTAAACAGCCTTATTCATTCGAGAGTGTTAATTGTATTGACGTTCTTGATGACGCCTGTGAAGAACACTTTAATGATGCTTGTAAAAATATTCCTACCTCTCTTCCCAATGTTGAGACCATTTCCTCTATCGATTCATCACTATCTCTTTTTGGAGAAAGTGATTTCCTTTGGAAAGATTTGGAAGCCACCATGGGAGATGTGAACTTAGCTAATGACAATTCTACCACCAATTGGGATGAAGATCTCCGCCTCATTGAGAACCTTCTTAAAGAAGACAATATTTCTCCACCATCTCCCACGGTTATTGCTATCGATGCCCCGACTTTGAAAACGCCTCCCATCGAAAATCCTCTGGATTTAGAACTTAAGGAGTTGCCGCCCCATCTCGAGTACGTGTTCCTTGAAGAAAACAAGAAGTCGCATGTCATCATCGCGAAGGACTTGAAAGAATAAGAGAAATCTCGCCTCATCGCCGTGCTTAAAGATAATAAGAAGGCAATTGCTTGGAAATTTTCCGATATCCGCGGAATTGATCCGAACTTTTGTACTCACAAGATTCTCATAGAAGATGACTTTAAACCCGCCATCCAGAGCCAAAGAAGGGTTAATCCTCGCATTCATGACGTCATCAAACAAGAGGTTATCAAACTTCTAGATGCCGGCTTGATTTACCCTATTTCGGATTCGCCGTGGGTAAGTCCCGTCCATTGTGTGCCCAAGAAGGGCGGAATAACCGTTGTTTCCAATGAACACAACGAGTTGATTCCCACTCGTCTCGTTACTGGGTGGAGAGTTTGTATTTATTATCGCAAACTCAATGATGCCACGAGAAAAGACCACTTTCCTCTTCCTTTCATGGATCAAATGCTCGAGCGTCTAGCTGGTAATGACTATTACTGCTTCTTAGACGGTTTCTCCGGGTATTTTCAAATTCCCATCGATCCCAAGGACCAAGAAAAGACCACATTCACTTGTCCCTATGAAACATTTTCTTACAAACGCATGCCTTTTGGTTTATGTAATGCTCCTGGGACGTTCCAAAGGTGTATGATGGCTATATTCCATGACATGGTGGAAGACACTATGGAAGTATTCATGGATGATTTCTCGGTCGGCGATTATTTCTCTGCTTGCCTTGCCAATTTAGAACGAATGCTTAAGCGGTGTGAAGACACTCGCCTTGTTCTTAATTGGGAAAAATGCCATTTCATGGTAAAAGAGGGCATCGTGCTAGGACACAAGATCTCCAAAGCCGGTCTTGAAGTAGACCGTGCTAAAGTCGATGTTATCGCTAAGCTGCCTCCACCTTCAACCGTGAAGGGTGTGAGAAGTTTCCTTGGTCATGCGGGCTTCTACCGTCGATTCATCAAAGATTTTTCTCAAATCGCTCGCCCGATGACCCACCTCTTGGAAAAAGACACTCCTTTTATCTTTTCCAATGAGTGTCTTGAAGCCTTCAACTTGCTTAAGGATAAGCTAACTAAGGCACCCGTCTTGGTTACCCCTAATTGGGAGCTTCCCTTCGAGTTGATGTACGATGCTAGTGACTTTGCTATTGGAGCGGTTTTGGGCCAACGAGTGAACAAACACTTCCAACCGATCCATTACGATAGCAAGACAATGACGGGGGCTCAATTGCATTACACGACAACCGAAAAAGAGCTTTTAGCTGTTGTCTATGCTTTTGAAAAATTTCGCCCCTATCTTGTCCTTTCCACCACAATCGTTTACACCGATCATTCCGCGTTGAAGTACTTGTTAACTAAAAAAGATTCCAAACCAAGACTTCTCCGCTGGGTTTTGCTACTCAAAGAATTTAAAATTGAAATTCGCGATAAAAAAGGAGCTGAAAACCTAGCCGCGGATCATCTCAGTAGACTTGAGGATCCTTACCAAGGGGAACATCCAACCAAAGAGATCAATGACTCTTTTCCCCTGGAGACCTTAATGTCTATCAACTCGACTTCTGATGAAACCCCGTGGTTTGCGGACATTGCAAACTACTTGGCGGGTGGAATTCTCGTTGATAGGCTAACATCCCAACAAAAGAAGAAGTTCTTTAAAGACATTAAGACTTACTTTTAGGTGACCCGTACCTATTCAAACAATGTGCTGATTTGATTATTCGCCGATGTGTTGATGGACCGGCAGCTTTAGAAATCCTTGACGCTTGCCACAAAGGACCCACCGGTGGTCACTTTGGTCCTAACTACACCGCCAAAAAAGTGTTTGACTCGGGATTTTATTGGCCCACCATTTACCGTGATGCTCACGAGATGGTTCAGCGATGTGATGCTTGCCAAAAACAAGGCAAGATCACACATAAAGATGAGATGCCTCAAAATTTCATACAAGAATGTGAAATCTTTGATGTTTGGGGTATCGAATTTATGGGGCCATTCCCCTCCTCTAAAGGAAACAAATACATCCTTGTAGCCGTTGACTACGTTTCAAAGTGGGTTGAAGCCAAAGCTTTACCTACTAATGACGCAAGGGTGGTTTGTAACTTTTTGAAATCGCTGTTCGCTAGATTCGGTGTGCCTCGTGCCATTATTAGTGATCGCGGGACTCATTTTTGCAATGACCAATTTGCAAGAGTCATGGCTAAGTATGGTGTAAATCATCGTCTTTCCACCGCATACCACCCACAAACTAATGGTCAGGCTGAAATATCCAACCGAGGTTTAAAGCGAATTCTTGAAAGAACCGTGGGAGAGCATCGTGCCTCATGGGCTGATAAACTTGATGATGCTTTGTGGGCTTTTCGTACCGCTTACAAGACTCCGATTGGTTGTACACCATATCGTCTCGTGTATGGGAAAGCATGCCACCTCCCCATTGAGTTGGAGCACAAGGCTTACTGGGCCTTAAAGTGGGCTAATTTTGATATCAACAAAGCCGGTGACCTACGCAAGATCTAACTCAATGAGCTGAATGAACTCTGGAATGAGGCTTATGAAAATTCTTTGATCTATAAGGAGAAGACTAAGCTCATTCACGACTCTAAGATTAAAAACCGAGAGTTCCAAGTTGGAGACAAAGTTTTGCTCTTTAACTCTCGGTTGAAAATCTTTTCGGGCAAGCTGAAATCTCGTTGGTCCGGCCCATTCACCATTGCCCAAATTTTTCCATATGCTACTCTCGAGCTCGCTCAACCTAATGGACCTAATTTTAAGGTGAATGGCTAACGAGTGAAGTTTTACTTTGGTGAGGACATCTCTCATGAGATGATTCCATCCCTCACCACGTTCCCCATGAACTAATTTTGGGTCGAGTCAGGCTCGTGACTCGGTTATCAAAAACAAGCGCTCCTCGGGAGGCAACCCGAGTATCTATCCCTTTCTGTTTTAACCTCCTTAGTGTAGGGGGACCTATATAGGTGCTTGTGTTTGTGGTGATGTGATTACAGGGATGAATGCACTTTTGGAATCTTTGAAGAACCGTGCTCCCGTGTTATCCGAAATCCGGTTCTATCTCTCAACTATCATGATTCAATGTTCTTCATACTCACATTTGAAATTGATCACTTTAGTCGTCTCTTCCTTAGCTTGATTTAACCAACGTGCACAATGTCATAAGTGTAGGGGAGACTTTTCCCACATGCTTAAAACATTGAGGACAATGTTTATCTTAAGTGTAGGGGGGACTTCTATCGAAGTTTTAAGTGGACTTTTCCATGAAAATGCCTTCATTTAACCGGAAAATCATCTTTTTCAACATTTTTCAAATTTTTAATTAACTTTGGCCATGTAGTCGTAATTTTTAAATTTTTCTCGTTGCTTTCATATGTATATATCCCGCAATAAAGTCAAAAATATTAATAAAAGTGGTGTAGCTAGTTTTGAAATCTTTGACATATTAGGCCCGTTGCGATTATTTTGACTCAACCCGAATAGACTTATTCAAGTTTATTTTAGCTAGTATCCTTAACCATGTAGACCTTAATTGGTTTATTAGGCTAAGCATCCACGAGTCTCATTACTTGAGATTTTAAATTGTGGAGGACGAGAAATGATAGAGTCAATTATAAGTCGGTATTCTTGCACAAGCTCACTTGGTGAAATTATTTGCCTATTCTCCCATCACTTGCTAATAAATTATCTGCAATAAGTAAGGTCGTACGATTTGAAAAGTTACTTAGCTTCTAGCCCAAGATCGTTTAAAAGTTGCTCGGTAATGATAAGAGTTCATAGCCAAGGCATAACTTATGAAGCAGGGCGCGAAGATTGGCGAGTCCGAAAAGGCCCTAACAAGGCATGAGGATTCCATTTTATTGCTGAAGATCCAAAGTGATGTGAAAAGCATTATTCCCAAAATCAATATGAAGGATCAAGACTCATGACAAAAAGCAATCAACTCCCATAAAGATCATGGAGAAGTCTATCCGAAAAGACCCTAACAAGGTATGAGGATAAATAGATCCAAGTCCGAAAAGGAGGCGGATCGTTGTATCTCAAAATCCCAATTAGAGATTGAAGAAATAATCATGAAGTCGTGGTCAACAAAGTTGGAGTACCCCTCAAAAGTCTCCAAGTGAAGAAACTCTATTAACGAAGAGAAGACCATTATCTCAAGAACGTCTCTCAAAGATATGAAGTATGAAGTACATGCCAAATATCGGCCCGAGAAAGGTCTCAAATCGTGAACCAAGTTATGCCAAGATATGAACTTTTTGATATCCCGAGAAGCAGTTTTAAGAGATTTTGTCCTTTAGCTAACTATTGATCAAATCGTCCTACTTTGCTTTCGGCCTAAATAAACTATCGAAATAAGTCCAAAAATGCATCTTCATGATCATTCTAAGACAAAAATAAAATATAAGAGATACACCTAGGAATAAGGGAGTTTAAGCATTTAATTAAGCCATGTGTGTAAGTGTTTGATATGCTAACTTTTAATAACAATGATCTCGTTTTTAAGCTTAGTTTGGGGAACGTGAAACTTGAGGGTGATAAATCTTCGCAGCACCAAAGCCCTAATGTAAGTCCTTGATCTCTGTGCAAGTTATTTCCATCCTTTTGTTTACTTTAAAGTTTTGATTTCTCTTAGTACTTCAAATTTTATTTAGTAGAATGTTAATAAGGCCAAGGTTGATTGATTATGAGAAAAGTGTAAATTTGCTTTATCGCTAAGCATTGCATGAGGGCATGGCAATGGTAAGTGTAGGGGATTTGATAGGTGTGAAAACACCCATCCTTTTACCACTTATTTCTGGCTAAAACAAGACCAAAACACGTATTTAATATCATTTGTTTGGAATTATGCGTGGTTTTTGTGTTTATTGTGTTTTCAGAGTCAACCGGATGAATATTGAAGAAAACATGGGATTGCACGGGTTTTATCGAAGAAAAAGACTCAAGACGAAGTCTATTGTCCAAGAGATGCAAAAGATTTGAAGTCATTGTGCCTATTTAAAGATTTATCGAAGAATAGAGCCAAAGATGAAAGATTCTTATATGTCGAAGAACTCGAGTCTATTAAACAAAAGATTATAAGACGAGTTGGAATTATTCATCGACACTTCTAAAAATCCAAAGTCGGAAACGTTTATTTAAAGAAGCGTGAAGACTAAAGAAGAAAGAAGAAAAGAAGCCCAAACCAAAGCCCATTCACAAGCCCACCATAACACGCCTATATATATATAGGATTTCACTTCACATTTTGGAGTTAGTCTTTAGTTAGTTTTTAGTTTTTCATTCTCTAGTTTTAGAGAGAGAAAGTTCTCAACTTTCTCTCACTAGTTTTCATCTTTCTTTCTTTCAAGATCAAACCTTTGTATTGTTTTACATTAATCAAGTTTTAATTCAAGCTTTTAATCTTTAATCTCATTCTATCTTTCTTGATTTTGATTCACTTTTGGTACGAATTACTTATGATCCATGTTGTTCATCTATGTTTTCGTGCTTAAAAAGTTAATCTTGTTATGTTTCCTTAAGTTTCTACACGAATAAGCTCTATGATCCTTGTGCTTATTGGCTTATTTGTGAGTTTAGATTATTTTACTTTTTAAAGTTTTTACAAAAAGTTTATCTCTTTATTTATTTGATTTACAAGTTTGCTTATTTAAAGTTAGAAAAGTTGTTTTTAGTGCTTATTTAATCTGTTTCATATTGGATTCGTGCTAGTTTGGGTAGTAGCTTATTGAAATAGCTTATTCACCTTGCTTGTATTTCGGATCAAAGGGATATCGGAAAGGGTAAAACCCTTTTCCGATTGGGTCATTCCGACCAGCACACCACACCCCTTATTCCGATCGTGTGATCGGAAAAGGGTTTAGGTTTTCCGATTGGGGCTTATTTTTGAGTATTTCGACGGGAAAGTTTTGTTACATTCCGATTATAACTCATTTTCCCATATTCCGATTTGTACTGTGTTAATCATTCCGATTGTGGGTCGATTGGCAACATTCCGATCAGCATCCATTTTAAGTCATTCCGGTTGCAATTTATTTCCCATATTCCGATTGAACTTGTTTGCAAATATTCCGACCGTGGAGCTTATTTACATTCCGATAAAGCAGATCGGCATATATTCCGATTTGAAGTTTTTGCTTATTCCGATCAGTGTAGGTTTCAAACATTCCGACGAATTTAGTTTTTCATGTTTTTAAAGTCTTTAAGTGTTAGTGTTATTAAGTGTTCAAGTATTTTTCAAATCTTATCTTTAAGTTTTCAAGCATTTATTTTTAAACTCGTCTTTTTAGTTTAATCTTTTAAAGCTTTTATTTTACCTTTCGACACTTACTTATTTGTCATTAATTCAAAATAGATAAACAAACCAACACCTTTTTTATTAACCAAGAACAAATCATTCCACATAGAACCGTTATCAATTCGAGAGGATACCGAGAGACAAAATATTGAACCCATAGCAAATCAGAGTATCAATGATTCAGAATTGACTAGCGAATACTCGTGAAGTATTGCAAATGAAATACACATGGATTAAGGTACGTGTAATACACATGAAATACGGTACATGGAGCACACATGGAATGCACATGAAATGATCGGTATGGGGTCGATCATTTGTCATGATTTTAAGGGAACTATAATCGGTTAAACGGTTAGAAAAAACCATCATGATAACCTGGCAATGCCAGTATATACCTCATTTTGGTTGCATAGAGAAAGGTTAAAGTGTGGTTACACAAAATTCAAGATGATTTGCCTGAAAGCATGATCAATGAAAATCAACCATGACTATCATGAAAGCAGGATTCAATGAAATCCAATAATGTCTTGCATGAAAGCATAAATAACAAAAGAGGCGTAAGACGTAATCAACATGAAGATGGAATTATTATGAAGAAACATGAAACAATTTAACATGAGGGAGTGTATAACATAAACAGCATGAAACTGAAGTTAACCATGATAGTGTGACGCATACTTGACATAAAAGACATCGTAACTTATGAGGGTACATGAAAAAAATTTATGCTTATAAATCATGAGAAAAATTTTATGCATGAAAATAGTGCATGAATATCTGATGCAGTTTATAAAAACCATTATATGCGCGAGGGGACGCCTATGGGCCGGTCCGAAAACAAAAGACATGGCGAGGGGACGCCTATGAGTCGGTCCAAAGTTAAAAGTTTCGATAAAAGCACATGCGACTAAATAGGGCCAGTCCTGTACCAAGCATTACTTAGTCATAATCCCTGCAACAATGATACATGAAACATAAATAAATGAAACTCATGTGTTAAAACTTATCAGAAAAAATTTTATGTGACTAATTATGAACAACTGGGGTTCAGTCCACATAGTCACAGTTTACGAGGAACGTCATGCATGAAACAATGAAACATAACTAAATATGAATGATGGTTGTCCATCCATATTAGTAAAACAATATCGATGAAAAACATCAAGGTTAAAACATCAAGGTGCTGAAAACATCGTGGTTAAAACAACAACGTGCTGAAAACATCAACTCGTGGAATAACAAGCGTTGGCTTAGGAAGCTCCTGGTGACTACCCACTAGTCACAGGTCAAGTGTTAGAGCCTACAGGTCGAAGCCTTGGCTCTGATACCATAATTGTAACTCCCCACTTTGATAAGTGGACCGTTACGCGTAATTATGGCGTGTCATCAAAGCATGCAAGGTAATATGTAGTAAAACATACATGACCATAGGGTAAACCGGAATCAAACATCGGTTCCCAACATAAGCCCAAAACATAATAAAGTAAAAGAAATGAATGAAAGACTTAAACAAGCATAAGTATATGGAGGCAAAAGGAGAAGAAGTCTATGGCAGCTTCCATCCTATGCATGTCCTCCAAAATGCTCGAGTCTGTCCTTGGGTACCTGCCGTTTTGGGACATGGAAAGGAAGGTAATGGCTGAGCAAAACGCTCAGTGCATGGATATAGACATAGTATGAATGACTGAAACCTATCAAAGACTTAATAGCAGCGAAAAATGTATAAGTCCTGGAAAACCTAGAACATGTTCATAAAACTGGTTTTATAGTTTGAAAAGTGTAACACCCCCAAATTTATACAATTCAATACAGCGGAAGACTCGTTGGTGTTACGAGATAGCACATTACTCACATCATAGACAACGCTTAAAAATCGCGTCGTTTAATAATAAAGTATTTCTATTCATAAATATCAAATTTACATAGGTCCCAAGTCATAGTCATTTCATACAATTTTACAAAAGATTTGAATGGAAATTGTTATTTAAGTGCGGGCCATGAATTCTTGTTGTCTTCCCGAGAATTACCTTCAAGTACCTGAGATAAAGCATGTTAAAAGAAAAGGTCAGCGATAACGCCGAGTGAATTCATAGAGTTTAATGAAATCCATCAATATAACATCGGTATAAAATTATTACCAAAAATCATTTTGTACAAATCTTTGTTATAAGCCATAAAATAGCAAAAGTCATTTTATACGAATCCTTATCAAAAATTATAATATAGTCTTTTTCCCTCAAAATCATTATACGAACCATTGTCGTAAAAACATCATACAATACGTTTTATAACGTTGTATAGAGTAAATAAAAACCGTTATATGGATATGGTTATATAAAACCAAAACACGAACATAATATCAATAATAAGACTCGGTATTGCTAGTCAGGTAATATATTGCAATTCAAGGCTTATAGCAGTATTTCGTTATTTGGATTATTATAAGTCGCATGACATTGTTACCTTACTATAACAAACAACGGATAGCTAACCCGAAACTCATTTGCCCATCTAAATTAGCGTGTCGTCACAATAATCACGCTTGTGTAAATCTTCTCATATAAAATTCGCTTACCAATCAATGTGGCACGACGGGGATCAACCGTCAGGGCGCGAACTGGGGTGATCGTCCCCAAATAGTACTATTATATGCATAAGCGTCTACCAAATCCCAGTAGTTCACAATTCATGCTAATGGGACTTTTAGTGACATAACCTAACTTTAATAATCCATTTCATTTCATCTATCGGGTCATTTAATCATTCATCGGGTCATACAATCATTCGGGTCCAAATCAATAAAAAAACAATCGGCACAACTAGTGTCTTATTTCATAAAAACTAACATGTTATCTCCCTCGCGGGTTTATAAAACATTTCATAAAAACATTTAAAAGAGTGCGAGGCTATGAACTCACGTTGATGTGGGAAGGCGGTTATCGGCGATTCGGATGTACGGTACGTGCTTCAATCACGGAAACCTAGACAAATAATACTCGTCTTAGACTCTTGTCCAATGACTTTATAAAAATAACAAATATACATATGATGATTTTGTACATATGATGATAATCAGGTGGGTTTATATATTCTTATTTACTCATTTTAGTGTTTATGTGTTGGTAACTTTTTTTTACTAGTTATACTAGTTCAATTTAATTACATTTTGAGGCCCAATAAGCCTATTACAAGCCCAATACTTTTCATTAGCCCAATTATACTTTTAATATCAATATTATACTTTTCATGTTGGGCCCAA